>CM033391.1:58239597-59508640 GCA_019426215.1 Buddleja alternifolia
ACAAGAATAACATTTATATACATTTACGCTCAGTTTGATTCAAGAAAATTGGTAGAGAAACGAAAATAAAATATAAGGAAATCATTTTCCTTTTTCCATCCTTTTCCTAGAAAATGGTATTGACTCAAATTAATATTAGATTTCCTCTCTTATTTTATTTTTTCTTTCCATTTTCTCTAGTAACCAAACAATGGAAAATGGTTTACTCTGTTTTTCTTTTCCTTTTCTCACCAATTTCTTTGAACCAAACAGAACTTAAAGTTGTTTAACACTATATACATATTTGTGCTTACACTTTGGAGTTGGAAATGTTGGGATATTAATTGACTACTAAGAATTAACTCCATATGTGGGGGATGAATTTATAATGTTTAACTTGTTTGATTTTATATCGAGCTTAAAAAATTATATTGATTTTGATTTAATTGTTAGTCGAATTTAACTTGAGTAACTTGATTTTCGGATTATTTAATTATCATTCAAACATTTGAGTTGAGCTCGAGACGAGTTTTGAGTCTTATCCATTAGAAAAATGTGCTCAAGTTAAATTTTCATGATAAAGAACTGATCTCAAATTATTTTTAACAATAAACTATAAATTAAATATTCATTCAATAGTTTAATTTATTTTTCAATCTTTAAAGTTACACATCCTTGGTTTGTGGGAACCTTTATCGTATAGAAGCCTATCTTTCACTTAGTTTGAGTCAAGAACTTAATTTAAAGAAGAGAGTGTAAATAGCTCCAAATTTTCTAGTGTCTGTCACATTACTAAACCATAGATAACTAAGTTCTGTTTCATTTTACTTCATACAAAATAAATTACATATTGTAATCGAATAAATGTATCTTAGTATTAAACGTTTGATTTTAAATCAAAAGTTGAGAAAGAAGACATTGATAAGCTCGTATTATATACTTTCCCCCCTAAAAATAATGATAAACTAAATATGATTCTTATTTATGTTAAAATTGATTACTAACTTTTAGTGAGAGTTTTTCTTTTTATAACCTTTTAATTAGTGAGAGTTAAACAAGAAAAAGGCCAAAAAAAAAAGGAAAAAGAAAAGAGTTCCGGTTCAAACCGGGCAAAACCAAACCAAAACCCTACACAGCCCAAGAAAGAAACCCTAATAATCGCTCATTAATTCCATTTCTATCACTCCACACACACTTCACACATTCAGCCGTCGACTCCACACCCGTAAGAGCCATTTTCACTCTCGTTTCATCTCCATATCTGTATACATTCACGCGTACATCCACACACAACACACAAATCTGAATTTTCTGATTGAATTCGCTGATTAGCGTGCAGGAAAGCAGCAGCAAAAATGAGTAAAGGAGCAGCAGCTGCGGCAGCCAAAGGCGGGAAGAAGAAGGGGGCGATCTTCGTCATCGATTGCGCCAAGCCGGTGGAGGATAAGATTATGGAGATCGCTTCGCTCGAGAAGTTTCTACAGGAGAGAATTAAGGTCGGCGGAAAGGCCGGCGCCCTCGGCGACTCTGTTACCGTCTCTCGTGACAAGAGCAAGATCACCGTCACCGCCGATAGTACTTTCTCCAAAAGGTGATTTGGTTTGTTCTTGTTTATGTAAATATTTGATTTTGTTTTCACAATTATTGATTTAATAATATTGCTCGGAATTGTGAATTTGTGTTTATTTTGTATTGTTATATTGTCAGTAGTATGGAACATTATAAGTTAATTGCAATTTGCGTTGAATTTGCGGTGTTGGAAGACTTACGGCCTTGTTAATAGAGTGTTATTTTGATTTCACTTTAAGAGTGTTATTCTCTATTTGGACTCAGGATTTAGTAGAAAAGTGTGAAAAATGGATTGCATCTAATATTGGGGTAATTGTTCATCTCTATTAGCCACAACTGAGGTGAATACTACGGATTTGTTTACTTGTCTTGAGATGATAAATGAAGATTCCAGGTACTGTTTCCGTGCAACATGTAATCTCGATGTGAAATGTAAGCTTTTGCGAATGCTTTGTGCTGAACAGAACTTCTTACAGCTTGTTTCTGGAACAAGTGGTGTTGTGTAGTGTTGTATAATGGGGGAAAGAGTAGCAATGGATATTTTGCTAGTATAATGAACATGTGTGATGTGTATTGATAAGATTAACCATAAATTTTTAATCCATAAGTTTTTTTTTTTTATTAATTGTTTCTTATGGACTAATTGTCATTTGGTTTCCAGGTACCTCAAGTATTTGACGAAGAAATATTTGAAGAAGCATAATGTGAGAGATTGGCTTCGGGTGATTTCTTCCAACAAGGACAGAAATGTTTATGAACTGCGCTACTTCAACATCGCTGAGCAAGAGGGAGAGGAAGAAGACTAAATATAAAGTTTAGTTCCTTGTTCCTCTTCTACTTCGCTCCACTTTGTTTGGACCACTTTTTGGATCAATTTATGTTGTCGGTTCTATCTACATTCTGGATTTTTTTAGACTCTAGTCTATGAGTTTACATTTTTGGTTGATGTGACGCTTTATGTTGCTCTTATATTATATAATTAGTTAAGTAGCAAACTGGCAATAGATCTCATTTTCAGTACATCTGCTCTGATTTCGTTGTATTTTTTGGTTTTTTAGTTGCTTTGCTGGTGTCTGCTAAGTGTGAATGGCCTTCCTCCTTTGCTTTGTGTTCTTTGATCCGTTTGAGGGAGTAAGCACTAGATTGTTTTCATAATTGATCTTAGCATTGCATTGTACCTGTTGAGTGGTCAGCTATCCATCTAGGCATTTAATGTGTGTTATCATATGTAGAAGGCGATCTAAATCACCACTTCTTGCTTGGTTAGTGGATGATTGTTTTTAAATTCTTGCGCTTTCACTTAGTGATCTGGAGATAATGGTGGATATAATGTTGCATGCCTGTTATTGATGCTAATGGCAAAAAATGTAGAGATGGTTGTTGCTGTGCATGTGTGATTGTTGATGAGAATACACTGTTTTGGATGAATAAATCCATCATTCGGAACATATATCAAAACTGGAACTTCATCATTTTTCTGCTTTTCCTGAAAGTGTTGATTGATCTTCTATTGAAAATTTCTACGGTTACTCAAGTGTTCCATGGATTGATCTTATTTTTTGATAGTCTAATCTTCTGTATGGCTATATTCAATCTGCAGAAAATTTAATTCTATATCACGTCTGAATGAATCAAATGTAATTTATGATTTTAACATGCGGTTGGTTCCATGACAAGTGAATTATGCTTGGTTCCGGTCAAACTGGATATATGCTAGAATATCTTTCAATTGCATGTTCTTTTCATGAATCACTCCATATGATGTTAAATTATCTTCCTCAAATGTGAATATAGAACAGTCCACATTATTAGTTAGATATCATCATAGAACAATTAACATTCATTGCTTGCGAGATATCAAAGGCTGATGATGACTGTAACTAAGATAGTTTAGGTACTACATGTTGAATTAACTTCTAAGCACAACAACAATCAATAATACCAAGATTTATGATGCACGGACACGTTATGGACACGAGACACGTCAAATCTTAAAAAAATTAAGACACAAACACAACTTGGATAGGACTATTCATATTTATTTTTCCTTTCTCTCAATAGTTGGGCACAGACACATTGCATCCGATATTGCACGGGATGATTTGTCGGAGTGTCCGTGCATCATAAATCAAGATCTAATCATATCCAGCTATCCACAAACATGTGAACCACTGCCATGAGCCATTCAGCTCAATATTGATATACTACTGTAGAACCACGTTATACTCGCTTCCTGTTAGTCATACCTAAATCTTGAATAGTAGCCCCCTTATCCCAGTGGTCCAGGATATCGAAATTTAATTTTATATAAATTAGGAAATAATTATTTGAAGTGATCTTAAATTATCATGCATCATACTTTGACAGTTTTTGGGATTATCTACGAAGAGCTCCCACTTACAAATCCATTATCATGAACCGACAGTAACATAAAGAAGAAAGACAAGTCAATGAAAAAGAAGTTGGGACATGTTGCACTTGCATGACAGTTGATAATACAATTATTATTATTTTTCTTGGGGAAATTAATCATACAATTATTGGTGAAATCTAAATATTTTATTTTAGACTAGTAATTTTATTATTTCATATCATTTGAGCAACACGTGTACAAACTCTTCATCTTAAAATATACATAAATCTTATTTACGTGGTGGTACATGTGAATTAAATACAACATAAAACACTGAGACTTACCTAAAATAAATGAACAAAAATAGCAGATTCGAACAAATCTACTTGTAAGAAGAAAACAAAAAGTAAAAAAAAAAAAAAAATGTTATTACGAAACATGTTTATGGTATGTTCCTGGAAATGTGAATAGAAAGAGCAGCGTTCAGATTTCCGTCCAAATTCCAATTCCATGCAAGTCACGGCTCTACATAAATACGGCATTTCCAAATTCAGAATTCTCCTGCACACATCTCACCGTATGCGCCGCCGTTGCGGCGTCGCTCGTCAAATCTCTCCGCCGGAGACACCCTGCCTGGCGGTAAGTTTTTGCTTCCTCTTATTTATATACTTTTCTCTCTGGTTTGCAGATTAATCCGCTTGTCAAGACGTTGTTCGACCTTCCTGAACGTATAGAAGTTTTGTTTTTCCAATCTACGATTTGCATTGACTGTAATTAGTTGTGTTTTATTTTAATAAGAAAGGAGTTATTGCCCTGATTGATTAAGAGGGGAATGATGAAATGTTTCAGTAGCTAACGTTTTCTGATTAATGGCGTGGCCTTGCTTAATTGCCGCCATGTATCGATGATCCGATTTTTCGGTTTTAGTAGAACTGACAGCATGATTAGAGTTTGGCAATTTATGGCTTTCAACTACTATTAGTTCAGGTTTGGGTTTGATGTTATAGAGTTTGAGATTATAGGAGAATCACAGAGTACAAAATGAGCGTTTACTTGTTAGGCAATTTTGCTTGTGGCTGTGTCTAGGACTGTTCTGCAAGATTTGATGGTCTCCTTATCTATATGACTGAATCTAGTTTGTAATTCATTTAAACTACTTGCTGAATGAATCTCATGATAGAAGACATCTTACAAGTTCCATCCCCCTCTCGTCGAGTGATAAATCCAAGTTAACGTGTTTCTATTTGAGTCGACAAAGAAATAAACTTCATAAACAAACCCTGATATAGTACGCGCAATGCATGCTCAGCTTCGTGGTATTGCAAAGTGATGATAGCGTAATATTATTTCTGGTTCTCTTGGTTTTCTGATGTTTACTCATCTGATTGATTTTCTTAGTACTGACTTTCAGATATGTAATAGGTGTGCTATTTGATGGGTGGATTATTCCCTGTCATGGTTAACCAGTGAAGTTTAAAGATTAAACTTCTTTACTGAGATAGTGAAATGGCTCTTCTCAGTAATAGCACTGCTGGAAACATACTTGGAGGTTCCAATATCTCCGGGCTTGAGAAATGCGAACTTTATTTCCTTTTCCATGGCGAAACCAAGCTTGGTCATGGTTTTAGGGGCTTCTTGTATTTTGTGGCTCTTGCCTACTGTTTTCTTGGATTATCAGCTATTACTGCTCGTTTCTTCCGGTCTATGGAAAATGTTGTTAAGCATACTAGGGCAATAGAAGAGATAGATCCTTGTACTAATACCGAATTTGTCAGACACGAAAAGGTTTGGAATTACACCATAGCTGATATCACTCTGCTGGCGTTCGGAACTAGCTTTCCCCAGATTTCTCTGGCCACCATAGATGCAATAAGGAATCTTGGAAACTTGTATGCTGGAGGTTAGTCTGTCTTCCATGTTGTATATTTTTCTTCGACTTCTGGTTTTAACCACACTACACGTATAAGTTTTACATACAAATTTAAACGTGACAAGTAAACACACCTTTTTTCCTCGTGGAAATTGACCGCTGCACGTATGGGCCTTTTCTAATGTCCTGTTCCTGACATAGATTCTAGATATATCATTTCTGATGGATCACAAATTTTTAAAGTTAATGCTAGAAGAAGAAAAAATGGAAATATCAATTAGAGGTGGTTCTGACTTCTGCAGCAATTTCAGTAACACTTTTAGTATTTTTTTTTTGTCTGGTAGAGATGTTTTAGTACTTAGGTAGAGATCTGTTAATTTCAGGGTTTTATTTCTTTCTTCAGAATTAATATGTTTTGGAGTCATGTGCTTGTTTGGAATAGGTTATGAATTGGTTATTTAAGTTTATTCTAGCTGAAGAAGGATGTCAAAATCCTAAGTTCTCATAGTAGTTATTTACCCAAAAAAAAATGCTTTCCTAGTAGGATTAAGATTGGTTGTGTCTCGTTTTCCTTTTGTTGTTTTGGTTCTTACCACAAGGAAGATATCAGAAAAGAATTTTGTTTGTAAGCAATAAAAAGAATTAGCTGCCGTAAATCAGGATATGCTGTATTTTGGGTAACAGAGATGTTGATGAATTAGGAGACAGAGAAAATGTTTCCATAAGCTAGGAGATCTCACATAAATGTTTTGATATACTGGAAATTTATTGTTTTCACTTTTATTTTCAAATTTTATATTGTCTTAGAGTTGCCTGAATTGGATGAACAGGATTAGGTCCTGGAACACTTGTTGGTTCTGCTGCGTTTGATTTATTTCCCATCCATGCGGTTTGCGTTGTGGTTCCCAAAGCTGGGGAACTCAAAAAGATATCAGACATTGGAGTTTGGCTTGTAGAGCTCTTTTGGTCTTTCTGGGCTTACATCTGGCTATACATAATATTAGAGGTGATAATTGTTTCTTCTGAACCAAGCTTCTCGGAAATACTTGGAAAAGTGAAAAATAAATGTCTGAATATGTCATATAGCCATAGGCCTGTTTCTGGACAACATTTTTAGGCATATTTACTTATCTTTTTGCAGCAACAAATAATAACAGTAAGATAAAAGGTCTCTTTTCTTTTCATAAGAGCGAAATTGGTTCAACCCAAATTCATGTCGATGGGGATATAAGGAGGAAAATTGTACAGCAAAAAATGTATTATGGAGGAAACAAATGTGAATTTTTAGACACTTATTACTAGAAAATATGTTATTTATAGTTGCATGCAGGGCTTCATTGGGCAGTGCTGGGCCAAAGCTTGTTGATTTAACTTAATCTATTGTTTCGTATAAAAAAATAAATCTCACTCTACAATTTTCTTATAAAGCCCTTGGTTTATTGCTTGTGTTGAGAACATTCTTTCCTTAACTAGTATTTCATAAGTATTCGTTTTCATTGAAGACAAAATCAGAAAAAGATAATTGTAAAAAGAGAGAAATTGTTGGCAATTCCAAGTGATACATCATTGAAGCATAAAGTTAATTACTTGTTTGTCAAATAACTTCAACTGGGCAGGTATGGACACCTAACGTCATTACCCTCTGGGAAGCTTTATTGACAGTTCTGCAATTTGGGCTACTGCTAGTACATGCCTATGCTCAAGATAAGCGTTGGCCGTACTTGTCCATGCCAATGTAGGTCTTTGATTGATATGCTCAGTTTTTCCCCTTCTCCTTCCACAAAATTGAATAGCCTCAAACTCTAATTTCTTAATCAAAGTAAGAGAATAAATGCGTGGTATTTCCACTTCTGATATCACATTCATTTATCAGAGCAAGAACTAAAAGACCAGAAGACTGGGTACCTGTGGAAACTGCTCCAAGCATCGAGGACGACATGGCTCGTGATAGGTACTCTGAAATAGTTGAAGATGAATATGGAAACAGCAGCATTGTTGACATTTTCTCCATCCATTCTGGTAACACAGGTAGTCCAAGATACTACAGGCAGGCATGCAGGAAATTGCACACACATTATGTATCAATTATGTAAACTGTAAAATTTACTCTGATTTAAAGATGGCGGATAATCTCAACTTAAGCAATTGTTACCAGTATCCTGCAAAAGATGCTGAAGAAACTTTGTTAAAAAATTTACTAAACACCATAGTATCTTGTGTTCTCTGTGGCATCATCTGTACGGTTTATTCATGATAACATTTCCTTTGAAATCATAACCTGCAGATCATGCATATCAAAACTTGCCTGATACTGATGTTGACGACTCCTTGGAGCAATCTCCCCAAGAGATAACGCCTGAGAAAGATAATTTTCTCTCTATTTGGAAGCAGCAGTTCTTTGATGCCTTTGTGGTACTCTTTTTCTGCCCTTTTTTTGTTTATATCGCTGTTCTTTTTTTTTTTTTTTTTTTTGTGGATATATATAAACCTAGCTGACTTGCTTTACGAATCCTTTTTTTTTGTTCATGATATGAGGTGGCAATAATTATTTAATCTGTTCACCGCCAATAAAATTCTATTTATCTGTATAATTTTTTCTTTGCTGAGCAATCTAGTTCGTCCTTGACCAGTTGGAGAGCCCAGAATCAGCAAAATTGAATAACACGTGCTTACGACTAGCAAAGGCTTTCTGGGAGTTGCTTCTTATGCCATGGAGAATTCTGTTTGCTTTCGTACCTCCTTATCAAATTGCTCACGGATGGATCGCTTTCATTTGCTCTTTAATCTTTATCAGTTGGATAGCCTACATTGTTACAAAACTTACAGATCTAATAAGCTGCGTCACAGGTTCGAATTTCATGGAGAATTTAAACTCATGCCACTGTATGTGTTATTTTCAGATCCTCATCCTAGCCAGTAACACAATATATAAAATTACAACATGCAGGTATTAATGCTTATGTCATAGCATTCACAGCGTTAGCTGCTGGAACATCGTGGCCCGATTTAGTGGCAAGCAAGATTGCAGCAGAGAGGCAGACCACTGCTGATTCTGCCATAGCTAATATCACTTGCAGGTTCGTTTACTTACTCCACCTTTCTTTAGGGTATGTTTTGTTCTTGGATTTTGGTAAGGAAAGGTTAAAGAAAAATATTCTTGTGGTTGCAAATGACAGTACTTTGTGCTTTATTTCTTTATCATTCTCATTTTTCTTTTCATCACCCAAGAACCAAACATAGCCTTAAGATTTGGCCCTTGGATTTTAATGAGAAAACACAGAGTGTAAATGTTTCTTCATCTGAGATATGTCTTTTTATCAATTTTCATTTTCTGCCGCAAAATCTGAGGTTCAGTCATAGCCCAATAGCCATACTTTAATTTGCAATTGTCTTTAAATGTACTTTCCAAATTACTTTAGGATGCGTTGGATTGAATGATTTTGGAGCTAAGCATTTCGAACTCGTGATACAAATCCATAAGCTTGTTTGAAATTTGAATGTTTTGAGTTCATCGAGCAATGTCTCAATGATTATGATGATTTGAAATTCACATTTTCAAATCCGTCCATCAAAACACAACCTTAGAGTTTCTTCGAGTGATCCTGTTTTTGCTAAATAGTTTCATTTTTCGTATGTGTAGCAATTCGGTGAATATTTATGTCGGGATCGGCGTGCCTTGGCTCATAGATACATTATACAACTTTTTTGCATACAATGAACCATTGAGGATAGAGAATGCAAGTGGACTCAGCTTCTCCCTACTTGTGTACTTTGCTACATCAATAGGTTGTATTGGAGTTTTGGTATTTAGGCGTCTTACTTTGGGTGCAGAGCTTGGAGGTCCTAAATTATGGGCTTGGGTTACTTCTTTCTATTTCATGCTATTATGGCTTGTTTTTGTTGTATTGTCATCTTTACGAGTCTCTGGCATTATTTGAGTTATTTTTCCAGGCTTAATTTGCTTCAATATGTGTTGTAAGAAAATTATAGTCATTTTTATTGAAAAAGGAAGAATTACAGTTACAGGACTGTGATGATATGTATAAACTTCTTTTTGCTCCTTGTCAATGATAAAGAACAAATTTTGTGTATGTTTACATTGTTATACTTCATAATGAATACGAGGGACCTAATATTTCTTCTTGTAGCTATATTTCTGCTATTCAATTATACCCAAATAAACTTTACAAATATATACTTATTTTGCTCGCGAGATATATTAAGTACAGATGGGTTCAAAATGTTTATTTTCATACTCGAATGCTTTCACAAACAACGCTCAAAAGAATCAAATTACATCTGTTGCTTTCATGAACGGGAATTCATAAACCCCAAAACTAAACTAACCACCTCAGTTGTCATACAATTACATTCCTCATCACTCATTTTGCCAGTGAAAAATGTGATGTTTTCTGGGCAACTGTTTAGGATTAACCCGATTCAAACATCCAAATTCTAATAGATCTGAAAGATTGACAAGATACAATGAAGATTCACCTCTCCATACAAACGACCCTGTTTTATATCTTTCTTCTGCTTCCTACTCCTAGGCAGAAGCACCCGTACAAGCTGTCACCGGAGCATAACTCTGTTGCTTCTTTGAACTGTATTTCCTGGTGATGAATCTGAGAAATCCGAAAAAATTAGAGTCAGTATAAACCTGGTAAGATGTCTATTAAACTGTCTTTATAAGAATGTCAGAAGAGTAAGGCTCTGTTTGGTTCTTAGATTGGTGAGAAAAGTGTGAAGAAAATGAGAATTGTCAGAAAATAAAACACAATGTACTATGAAGCACGCACAATAGTTTCCTTTTCTTTTCAGACACCAAAATCCAATAACCAAACATAGCCTAAACGAAAGTAAATAAGAAACCCAAGCAAGTTCAAAAACAACTTAATCAGTCTGAGTCACCTGAAGAAATCCCTCCACAAAAGTTCATACATTAACCAGTTCATTCCAGTATCATTTGTGCCATTTCCACCATCTTTCTTGTTAGAGGCAGCAGAAATCAAACTGCAAAACATAATATTGCAATTAGTATTAGAAAACAGCGGAAGATCCTAGGCCCCACGCCCACGAAATACAATTAAAGAAAGAATTTTAACAAACGGGAACTAAAGAAGATTTTGACATACCTTGAAGCGGACTTCTTTAGTTCATCAAACATGGAGCGAGGAGAAAGGCATCCCATGGCAAGCCATGGGGATATTTTGCATGAAAAATTTGCACCATATATGCTATCATTGGTACCATTCTTAGATCCATTGTTAGGTTTTGCCTTGCATTCGGCTGCAAAATTTCTCAGTCTCTGCAAGGCTTCAGTCTCTCCACCCACAAGAGAAGCATTAGCAGCTGCTTTTCCATTCTAGAAGAGAAATGAAGACGAAGATGATTATTTAATTAAAACCATGAGGTATTTTACGTCTACATGTGTATAAAAACAAGTTGAAACACTACGTATAGTCTACTTCACAAACAACGCCTTCAGGTCTTGAGTTAGGTTAACCCTAATAAGCTTAGAAATCTTCCAACTGAGACACACCAATATGAAAACGTGTATTTGCCCAAATTATTGTTATTCTCATTGAACCCCATCAGTCGCTTGCAAAGCGAGTCGTAAACAATTTATTCTCTGGAATAATCAAATATCCACTATCCAAATTCTGCCATACAGATTGTTTCATACAAGGGTCTTAGCATATGATCAAAAGCCAACACATAAACCCAACCAAAAGATGTGCCCTTAATATACCAAATTATCAAGAATTGTTCATCCCCTGTCTGCCATAAACATCAAACAAATAGGGCAATCCGTAAAGCCAAAAGCATCCAAATAACCTATAAATAGAATGTAACTAAAGAATGCAATAACTATCCATGAACATCCAATTATTCATCAGCACAAAATCAAATCCATCCGAATACTTTAATGTTAACATTGTTTTCTACCAAAGCTTAGAATATCAGCATCTTTAGCATAAATGGTAAAATCCATACAACAAAGAAATAAACTAGAACTGATATCATACCTGACCCATAGTTGCATTCGGGTTGAGCCCCAAATCCATCAACGACGGAATTTCCCCTGTCTCTACATCCCCTCTTTTAGGCAAATCCTTCATCTTATCCAAGGCCTCAATTGTCTTCCTCACCTGCAATCCTTTCACCTTCTCCTTAAACCCGCCATAATTCGTCGGCATTTCATCCAACTCAAACGGCAAATCCTCCAAATGGTACAATGTACTTCCCCAGAAGTACTTCACCTCCACTCCCTCATCCTTCATAACCTCATCTATCTTCTCCTCCGCTTTGATTTCATCGTGTGAAACCTCTCTATGCATATACACAGCATCCGCCCCAACCGCTTTAACCACCTCCAACAACACGCTCTCGGGTCTCCCAATTCTCACCACAAGATCCGACCCACGATCCTGCAAATTCTTCCGCAAATCGGCAACGGATTCTATCAAAAATGTAGCTCGATACGGCCCCGTTTTGTCGAACCCGGACGACGATTTCCCGTAATCCCGAGGGTCGAAGCAGTAAACTGGGAGAACGGAAATCGATTCGTTGTTGGCGGCTGTAAGGCATTCATTGTCATGGATGCGTAGGTCGTTGCGGAGCCATACGACGGCGGCGCGGCGGAGGGGGGCGGCGCCGGAGGGGTTGGAGGGGCGGAGAGGGTTCAGAGTGAGAGGGTTTTGAAGGGGTTTAGCAGAAATGGTGGATTTGAAGAAGGGTTTAGGTGGGCAGAGGGAAGATGAAATGGAGAAGTGGGAGAGAGATGAAATTTGAGATGGGATTTTGATTTTGTTAGGTGGGGTGGTGATGGTTTTGGGTGGGAGGAAATGGGAGGGGAGGAGAGTTGAAAGTGAGAGTGAAATTGAAGCTGTGGGAATTAGGGGAAGTGGATTTTGAATTAGGGTTTGTTCTTCTTCAGGGGTTTCTGATTTGGTGGTATTGGGATCCATTTTTGGGGATGAAGAAGAAGAAGAAGAAAATGATGATGATGATAAGCTATTGGCTTCTTCTGGTCCTTTGGTTGTGTGGGTGTTTGGGTGTCTCTTTTGTTGAGTGTTCTTGATGGGGTTTGGTGGGTGTGTGTTGTTCTGTGTATGATTTTGGTGTGTTTGGTAGCAAGCCCCTGAGTCGCTTTCTGGGCCTTTTTCATTTTTAATTATAATAATAATTGAACTTAAGAAGGTTAGTTTAATTCAAATTGAACTCGAACTCGGATCATTTAGGGATCATAAATAGTTAATAGTACATTTACATGGCATGACGAGCTTTGTATGTTCAATAAGATTTAAACTCACGACACGCAAATGAAAAATTAGAAATCTAACCACTAAACTTGAACTCATAACATTTAGGAATAAAATTAGAGACTTAATTATTGGCACACTAAGCCACCGTATTGTGATGCTTTCATGGCTTAATTATTGGTGATGTTCTATGACTTATTAAGTGTATTAAAGTAAGACGAACTATATTTATTCGACTATTTTATTTAAGCCACCTAACTTGTTTTTAAATCTTTCTAGCCAGCAAACGTCAACTAATGAGAGTCTAAGACAAGTATTTGGAGATGGGAGGGGGGGGGGGGGGGGTTGGGTTGGTGGAATGCAAATCACAGGGAGTATTTGTAAATTCTAAATAAAAGTACTTTTGAGCTTTTAGCTAAACAAAACAATTCTGTAATATTTATAAATTCTGTTTTTGCTTTTGATTCTCTAAAATTAAGCTCCAGAAGCCAAAAGCTCCAAGTTGGGTAGGGGTGCTTCTAGTTGCTTTTTAAATTCCTACAATTAAAATAAATTTTTTATGACAATTTTATCCTTGAAATATTTCCATATTCCCAGATGAGTCCTTAAATCTTTTTTTAAAAAACTAACGTTAAAATTCACAAAAATATTAGGAGAGCAGTTTCTTAATGTAAAATCGTTCATCCCTTTCCTAGGATTCCTACTGATTTGTTGGAAATTAAATTAATTATATTTTAGTAGTTGAATATTAATGAAATCAAGAGATATTTCAAGGCCAAGAGTTCTGAAAATCCAAAACTCCCAACCTAGCTTATATCATGTACAGTTATTAAAAAATAATTAATTTTTATTGTTGAATTTTTTTTATGTTTATAATATTCGTTAAAATGCTTATTGCAAGCCAGTGAGGTCTAGAAAAACTTAAAAGAAAGAAACAAAAAAAATTGAATGGAGCATATGACGGACACTTGTAGAATTTTTTACTACCCTTTAAAAATCAATATTATTTCATAAACATATGTCTTTAGGGGTATTTTGTTAAAAAATAGTAGGAAATTAGTGAAGAAAATATAATTTTTATTTTATTTAAGGGGCAATATTGTACTTTCTGGAAAAAAACTAATTGATAATCACTTCTATTTGCAAACACTCTTGTAGTTTTTTTCTACTTTCTGCTTGTCTTTGCAAACACTACCCACTTTTGCTTTTCAAGTGATTATACTTATTTTTCACTCAAAAGCACTTCTTTAGAAGCAGTAGAGTTTGCAAACACTCCCTAAATCTGGTTAGAGAATGGCAACTTTCATGTACTCAAAACACAAAAGAATAATTGTAATATTAAACACTTAAAATGGAATCTACTAATTCTTTTTATTGCTATAGCAACACTACCTAAAGTTTAGCATATGAGCAAGTGCAACTATCTAATTTGTGCATCAAGATTTCAGCCCAAATTACACTGTTAGCCATATTAGATAGTAGAAACACTTGAATCTCAAAATGGAGTGTAGGGCCCAAATTCTAGGAACAATTAAATAGAACCGACTTTCAGTTTTTCATATAGTGGACACTATACTTGGGCCTTCTGATACAGTTAATGGTTGTGCTGTGGCCAATTCTATAGGCCCATTTGACATCACTCCGAAACGAGAAATTTCCAAGCCTAGTGTGTGTGTGTATTCAAGTTTTATTGGGGGAAACAACAATAGTAGGTGTTTAGCAGGAGGTCATTCACGCATAATAATCAAACGAAATTACGACGTCATGCAAGTTTGCTATTGGCACTTCAACTTAGAATAGTTAGATTAATACTCAATGGGTCTTGAGATTTCAAATTTCAATATAATCAATGGTCTCTATATAGACCTGATCTCGTGAATTGTTGTGATTGTCCCAAGACTTCGTGAATTGTTGTGATTGTCCCAAGACTTCTTCGAGGCTGAGAGCTCTTAAAAGTATTTTGTTGCCATAGTGTTCGCAAAGGCACATTACTTGTGTATAAATATGAATCATCTCAAAATTACATAGATGACTGATATACAAATAAATATTGAGAACCTGGAGCCAGAAGCCCAATGCACCCACTATAAGTTGCTGTGGAAAAACCTATATACACAGCAAACAACGGCCAGAATATCAAGGAGCCACACAGATTTCGATTTGAAAGAAAAGACTAACGAGGCTTGGTGATGTCAACTACAAAGGGTTATAAGGGAGATATAAACCCCTATATCATTGCAGAAGAAAGTGTCGGGCGAGGTCTTACAACATTCAGCACACCTCTAGCCGTTGCCTGCCAAACAGAAATTTACACAAATTATAACAAAACTGAGTTTAGAACGAAATTCCTACTATATTGCGAGAATTGTACCTCAAAGAAGGAATTGAAATTGAGGCGCAAAAGGAAGCGCCGAAGAAATGGGGCTCGCTGACTCCCAGCAATCCTGCTACTGCGGAGTATAGTGTATAATGAATTTGACTTCTTATTAAATTCCTGCAGTGATCAAACACAAGTCTAGCTGTTGAAAGAAAGAATGAGAATTTTATCTGGCTTAGTTATGCACTACACGTCTATCTGATGGAATTACAAGTAAAATGTTGTTTGTATTTTACCTCAGCTAAGTGCTCCAGTTCAGCAGTGCTTTCTTTGTTTTCTTGATTCTCAATCTTCCAGCAAAATTGCCAACAAAGCTTCATTATGCCATCCAGGATACGTGACACAGAACCGATATCCAGGAAAGATTGTGAAATTAGTGCTGATAAGTACCTACAGGCATGAAATAGAATAATAAGAAACTTGTGAGCGCTTTTACATCTGAAACCAAACAAAAATAAATCCAGTAGTCCATGGACACAAACGCAGGCCACTTCTAAAAGCTCCTAGATAGAAGCCAAGGGAGCACTGCGCACAAAGTCAAAGTTCACTGGGGTAAGACCCATATCTAAACTAGAAACTAAACAAGATCCAATAGATACCAACTTCATCCATCGAGACCAGACTTAGAGATCACAAACTTTAGAACTGAATCAAAATTCAACATCCACAAAACAAGAATTGCCAACAAGTGTATCACTATTTATCACAAAGAAAGCAAGCAGAGACAGAACTATCCACGTCACTTACTCTTGGTGGAAGCCGACCAGTTCTGTAAAATCGTGAGAATTCTGAATATGAGCTTGCAAGACATTCCACTGAGATTCTATTACATCCACCTAGCAAATTAAACAAGCAGCTGTTCAAAAGTTTCGTCTTAAAGAAGGTTTAATTAAAGAAGTGTACATGGATATACAACTAAACCATTTTAAGTTTTTTCCAAGTACTTTTCAGTAAACCTGGTAATTCACTGATTTTTAGGAGGTTTGACTGAAAGTTAACAATGTATTCAAATGATTAAGATGGATATGTTCACGCATACTTACTGACATGACATCACGTCACATCAGTGCTTTTACTTAAAAATTTCAGGAAAACTTAATTCCTGTAGTATGTAACAATGAATAGTAGTGTTGTAGATCTACAGAATATGAGATGCCTGCTGAAGGGAAAGGTGCCTGAAGGTCTTGAAGAAAATGTGACCTAAAGTTCCAAATTAAGCAGGCACTTGAGTTCACTTTGCCTAATTTATTTTCCCTTCTTAATGATCTTCCATAACAAAAACTTTGTATAGTATTACTTTCATTTTGCCAAAAGATCATGAACCACAAACTCGTTAGTTTCAAGCAAACTGCTCTAGGGCGTGCTTTCGTGGTAATTCACCTGGATATAGAATTGAAGATTTCTGATCAGGAAGGCCATATGTTCTCTAATACGCCACATTGGTCTAAAACGTTGTCGTCGCTGTTGAGAGATTGAACTGTTCGTACGGTCATTGCGACGTTTGGCAAAATCAGTATGGTCTTGATGCATCGCAGAAGCCCATGATTTTTCCAATTCCATCTGAGTCCGCTTTAGTCGGAGCAAGTACTGGAAGATCCTAAGATACCTGTTCCAATCGTGTGGTTTACAAAGAAAAAGTTGGTAACTCCTCAGCCATTAATGATGATATGCCACAAAAACAAATCAAAATAGCTGGGCACTTTCACTAATTTTTTTTGTTTTTTATGGGCACTTTCACTAATATTTGTTGTTTGTGATGAAAATAAGAACAAAAATAGATGGAGTATTTTCTCTGACATTCTTTGACAATAAAAGTTTGGAATGAGTTTTTTATCTACTTTCGCTTCATAATCCTAAAAGAAGGAAGCTGACTACACCCATGCATAGCTTACTTAGAAAGCACTTCCTGCGTAAAGAACAACTGTAAAGGCCAGTCAACAGAATACTCAAGGGCAATGCAATCCCAGCCATCAATTGACCTCTCTACAGAAGTATCTGACTGGACACCTGATTCTCCATCAGAATATGCTTTTGCTTTCGGCGTTCCAGGCATTCTGAAAATGGTAAAAGAAATTAAGATTAATAATTGTTCTGACTAGTTTTATTCAGTTTAAGCATTGGAAAATAAAAATGATCACCGCAAAGATACTCTGGAAAAGTATTTGTCCTCGTCGCCTATAGTCTTTAGTGCAGCCTGTATCAAATATTCTTTTTCCAGTTTAGTGCAATATAAAGAAGATCTGTAGCTTGAAGTGCCAAAAACAAACAACAAAACTTTTGTGGACCCTCAGTATTTCTTATATCTCATGCCATGGCTATAGTAACACTGAGAAAATAGGGCATAAAGCACAGTTATAAATCTTCTTCAGACAGAATGAATTACAACATATAGAATCTATTTTCGAATTTGTTTTTGAGATCATGCATGCAAATAACCTTGAGTCGAGGAGCAGCTGAACAAGGGGAATGGGTGACACAGAATATAAGCCATATTGCAGTGTCAGAGATAAATAACTGATGCAAGGATATCAACAAATAGCAATTAGTTTGATGATTACCATGAGTCAATACCAACACTTACCAGTTGAAAAGGTACCATAAGATCAGCTTCAGCAGTTGACAGACGAGGTGGTAAGCGCATCAGCTGGCGACTCTCCTCAAGAAAACTCTATCATGTAACAACATCATCCTTCAATATATTATATGTTCTAAAAACGAAGAGAATTCTACCATATAGTCATTAAAAAAACTTCTGATGCAGCTGAAACAGAAAATTCTTTTAGAAGTCATAATTCTGGAAGGTTTTTCTACAAACAAATGTCCTCAATGACATTGCCGCTGGATATCTTATGTGTGCTCAAATTTTAGAGTTACTTCAGCCACTTTTTAAAGAAATGCTTAGTTCAAGTGTCGAGTGTGCAAGGATCTTGACAGAGACAAATGTCAAACAACTGACTTTTTTCTTCTTGTATGGCTTGACTTTTATCTTGATATATAATTGTCGTACATATGGTGTATCTGGGAAAGACGATGAACATCTCTAATGAGCAACTTCAGAGCTATCAGATTATAAGAAAATTGAAAGCATGAGAAGATCAAAATAATTTGCAACAATAAATGCCATCGTTCATCACACCTGGAAAAAATCGCCTTTTGCTAATAGGAAATAATCTTTAAGAGCTTTCAAGTGGCCATTCAAGTCAGCACGCACAACAACAAGCTGCAGATGCGGCAAAAATCTATAAATTAGTTTTTTTCAAGAATAAAGGGACCCAAATGTTTGCATTGAGCACCTGCCAAAGATGATTTGCTGCAATAGCTTTGATTGAGTCAACTGCAGTCTCGAAAGATCTCTTATGAAACTCAGACGATTCCTGCACATGATGAATGAAATACCAAAACTTTGAAGCAATGAGAATAGAAAATGTATGAAACAAAATACACAACAATACAAACTCTTGTGTTCGGTAGAATGGAGTAGACCAGGCAACCTGAAGTAGATAAATATGAAATGCTGCTGACATTTCTACAAGTACTAACAATACAATTCATAACCCATATAGTATCTGAAGTACTCAAAAACTATCAATACCTTTCTGCAAGTACTACTAACACAAGTTGCAACCCATATAGTATTTAAAGTGATTAAAACTATCAATACCTTTAAGTCTTGAAGCATTGCCTCAACTTTGTCAGCCTCAGATTGTGGAAGTAATTCTTCTCCAGTCAATTGGGTTTGGATAGAAGAGTCTTTCTGTAAAGAAAGCCTTCCTGTCAATCCTGGAACCCTTTGTGATCCTTTTTGTATCTGATGATGCGATGGTGCACCTTGAAATTGGACAGCAGGACTTGGATTCCGAAGAACCCTGACAGCTTTTCCAGCAAATAGAATAGATTCAGCAATGTGCATTGGAATGTACTCAGGAAGCATATCCTGCCAATTTAACAAACAAAAAAGGGATCATTTCTTTGTTTTCTCTATTCTTTTCCCTTTTTTTTTTCTTTGGAGGGGTGTGGGAGATAGAGGGTGCAAAATATGGAATTTATAAACTACTAAAAAAATCAATCAACACAGATACGAGTTGCTAAGGAATGAAAACTAGCAAATTAAATTAGACACGATTAGAACTGTTTCACATGAATAACATAGGTAATATGAAGGTTTCTTAAAATTTCCATGAACATATAAGAAATGCAACTATAAATATACAAGTGATAATAATTACCGATAGTCCGATACTTTCGATAGAAAACATAGATAATATACCAGAGAAATATGGAAACCGAGATGCCAATCGGTCAGAGATACATCATTAGTTGACAGGCGTGCCAACTTCTCAAGTGTACTTGAAGGTGAGTCGTGTTCTGAATCCCTATCCTCTTGCCTGGGAAGAGAAAAATTCATTTGATATAAATTTGTAAAGCTATTTTGTCAATAAACTGAAGATGAACAATAGAGCACTCAGAAAAACCCTACCTGCTAACAAAAAATTCTCCATATTGGTCATGAAGGATGCCATAAACCATCCATGAGGCAAGTTGATTGTACATGACCTGATGTCCATGCCATAGAAGCCTGCATGACATGGAAATGTTATACACTGCCGTTTCAAGTCAACAGAAAGTTGCTGACTCCGGGTTGGCATATTAATGAGAATCACATCTTTGCACAGCTATACTAGCACCAAAGTAAAGGTGAACTACACTAGTAACCGAGTACTCACAAAGAGGCAATTCATTCATAGGGAAAGAACCAAGAATAAGCCAATAACTCAAATTTCATTACCAAGCCAAAAAAATTTGTCAAATGGTGGCATCAGTGAAGGATGCTTACCCCCATACTCCTTCCCCTGAAGTCCAATTTGTGATGTTACAGTGAGATTAGTGCACCACCAATACACAAATGGACAATCCCTCCGTTGGTTCCATTTTCATCAATTCAAGCATAAAAAATACAACCAAATGCCTTAATGAGGGCCCGATCCGTAGAATATATGTAGTGTGCATTGAAGACTTAAACCAAAAAGCTGTTGTCTGGAATTGGACTAATACTTTCACTTCACCTGTTTAAGACACCTTAATTTAAGAAATCCCCTGACTTTAAGGAATTTAAGTAGAATATTGTTTGCTTGTAATAAACACTACGTGAGATTGTATTTCTCATAATTTCCTAGAGCTGATATATCAGATATGTAACTAAATTAACCATGTATAAAATCACTTAGAAAGAAAACTACGAAACATACATAAAATAGAACTGGGTAAAGAATGCATACCGTTGAATGCATGTCTGTAGTTCAGGAACCCCACAGTGACATCGCTTATGTAAAAGGTTGAGAAGTCTCCCTCCATAAAAATTATCCCGCTCAATCTCCAAAATGAGCTCGTAAAGAGCAGGCAATAAAACAAAGAACTGAGGCATATATTCACTAGTTAGTTGAAACCAAAACTATACAAGAAAGCAAGTATGAGAAAGAAAGTAAAACTTCATGTCAAGCAAATACTCAACCTTACAACTTGGTAAAAATTAGAACTACCTAACTCATACATGATTAACATCTGAACATACAAAAATATGCCATATGCATCGTGCAAATAAATCCTGCTCGTTTTCCTGTGACGGCAGAAGAAAATAAAGGAAAATAGAAGAATTCTACCAGAGCAACCTGAATGAACAAATCCTGAAGTGGCAAAGCTACTATTACACAACCAAACTCACAGTTTGAATCACAATGGTAGCTTTAAACATTTCAATCACGTAAAGAGATTTTCAATGCATATTTTACGTCCCACAAGTTATTTTTTTACAAACAACACAAAAGCTACATAACAACTAATATAGTGGAGTCATGATTCTTGATTACATAACACAACTCCGTAAAGAAAGAAATCAACACAAGATTATGTTATTATCCATCTATTTTTGAAAGAGGAATACACAGAAAACAACCAGCTACATACAAGAAACAGTTAGACCATCATAGCTCTTATGTTAGATAACCTACAATCCTACCTTATTGAGTCCTTGCGTCACAGTTGCCAAAATGGGCAGAGAATCAGACAACAATTTCTGCTCAATATGCAAAACGGCAGACCTGTAAACAGACAAGACCTCGACAATTCCATTCGATAGAGCCCTCCTATACACGCTAGGCTTCACTTTCTTCCCTTTCAAAAGTTCTGTTGCTCTTGATAACGGAGACTCGTTCGAGGATCTTATCCAACTTAAATTTCGAGATTTAGCCGCAAAACGTTCTAGCTCCCTGTAGTAAAACCCTAGTGTAATTATTCGCTCGATAACTTCCCTGCCAATCAGAACCAAACATGGAATCAACAACACAGAAGAGCTAACCATTTTCTGAAAACATATAGAATATGGAGAGTTCAACTAAATAACAATATTATTATGAAATAGAGAAGAAAAGAAAAAAGATCCAGTAGAAAAACCCAGCGTATTTACCCTCTGGACAAATTTCCTGACAGTTAAAACTGATGCCCCGTCAATAATAGAGAAGTCTAGTCATTTTTAACAAGATATATGAAGAATTAAACCCAGTAACAGAAACATTAGGGCGGAAAGGATAGCAATAAAACTCAAGTCGTATAAGAAAAAAGTATAAGTAGTAATAACTTCCCTACTTCCTACTAATAAGAAGCCAATACCACGCCGAGACACAAAACCCCAACCAATAGCATTGATTAAAAAAAAAAAAGTAAAAATTCAACTCATTAATAGGGACTGGAGGTAACATAAAACCCAACAGGAGAACACTACATTTGCTTGTAAAACCCAAGCGTGAATACGATCTTAATATTCTCCCTGCCAATCAGACCCCAATTCAGCGTTGAGACACAAACGGATAAGTAGCCTCTTTTCAATGGGAAAATGAAGAACTTAGCTAATTAACAGTGAAATTATGAAAATCAATTAGTGGAAAGTAAATTCAGTTGTAAAAAACTAGTGTGATATCCCTCTTAATTGCATTCCTGCCAATCATAACCTAGTGATGCATCAACACACACAACCCTAGCCATTTTTCACTTGTAAAAGAAAAGTATATTCAACTAATTAACCGAATAATTACGAATATCAAGTAGGCGAACAGCGAATCTGGTAGTAAAACCTCGCGTAATTAACCTCTGAATAACTCCCTACCACATTTAAACCTAATGCAGTATCAAAAACACAAAACCCTACATTTTTCACTATATCTTAAAAAAAAATCAACAAATAGAAAAAATGCAAGTACCTATCGCTGGGTTCAAGGAAAGAGATATCGCGAGCGAGCTTGAATGTTGGCTCATCAGCGAGTGGCGCCTCGGGGGATAAGTTAACACGGAGCGATTCTTGTTGTTCTCTTTCGTCGATTATGAGATCTCCAGTGTAACCTAGGAGTGCCAATAGCAATTCGTGTAGCATTGTTGCTGGAAATCCACGGCCAATATTTCGCAATCTCAAGCGGTGGCGTCGGCGGAGAAATATGCCGGCCGCTCGGTGGATGCTTTTAGAAAGTAACCAAAAGTGTTTGGTGGGATCGGCGGGAGCCCAGTTTTGCCGTGTAATTCAAATTTGTTTTTGTGGAAAATATGTTACTGCCCACGGTGGCCTTTTGGGTGCAAAAAGCGTATCATCAGAGGAATTGCGAATTGTTAACATATAAAATGAAATAGAAATCGATTTATTTTTTGGGATAATAGCATACACCCCCCTCACTTATGAGGTGATGTGCACTTTGCCCCCTAATTTATTGCAATGTGCACTTTGCCCCCTCACTTATCATAAAATGTGCACTTCACCCCCTCGGGCAGATTCGGGCACCACACTTATTATAAAAATTGGACTTTTGCCCCTTGACTTATGTGTTTTTGTAGCATTTTGCCCCCTCACTTATGTGTTTTGTAGTACTTTGCCCCTGCTCGAGTTGCCCGAGGGGGTGAAGTGCACATTTTATGATAAGTGAGGGGGCAAAGTGCACATTTCAATAAGTTAGAGGCAAAGTGCACATCACCCCATAAATGAGGGGGGTGTCTGCCATTATCCCTTATTTTTTAAACAAAATGAGGAGCCATATTATTTCAAATTAGGAGTCAAAGTACATATATCACCAGACTTAGACACCTTGTTTGCAAATTGAGTACTATACCTATGACTAACGTCGTACAAAAAGTCTGGAATCAGACCACCAGTATGCAGTTTGCTGCCCCTCGGCCCCCTGTTTCTCTAATCGATCTGCTGCCTGACCAACGTTGTCGTATAAAAAGTTGATTTGGTTGTGGGGCAACCTAGTCAAGATCCAATGACAATCGACCAACAACAACTGATGGTCCTGGTCCGCCTATGTCAACTTGCAAACATAATGGATGAGAAAAACTGAGTCAATTTCAATGTGGAGATGTGTGAGGTGTAGACACAATGCACAAAGTAAACCTTAACGCAATGTTCAGAAATCCGCAAGGTTGTTCGTAGTGTGCCCGATGTGATGGCAAACGTCACGATCACAGGACTCGTATAGTCGAACTGGTGCGAAATATTCCACTGGTCCCAGAAGAGCTTGGGTTTCCCAAGGATGACCCTTTGAGATTAAGTTTCGTCCAGGGAGTTTGGGGGATGCCATTGAAGGCGGTAAGTGAAAGCCCAGAACGGGTGTCTAGGAGCCCGCAATGGTTTTAGACAAGATGATCACTTGGTGTCAGATATGCGCGAGTTGAACCGAGGCATTGCAAAAGATTGCATTATTTCGTACATTACACGATCCAAAAGAGGTAAACCATGTGGAGTTGTAAGTGGGGGTCAGAACGATATTGGTGAAAGAAAACAAAAACGTTAGATTCATCCCATAACAATTTTTAGGGTGGAAATGCCTGGTAAAAAAGTACAAACAGGGGACACTGTTGGAATAGATGAGAGATAGTATACGTGGGGTTAATGACACGGCATTTTGAGAAGAGAGATTTGGTAAGCCCTTGTGGCTAACGAAATATATATTGATATTGTAGGAACCAGTGGTAAACGATTTTAGTCGAGAAGGTTCGGGAATCCATGCCCAAGACGGGGGATCTTGATGTGAGGTCAGTATGTGATGTTGGATTCTAATTTCTAAGTATATATTTTTAAGATTAAAACAATCAAGTCCCCGATTGGACGTCACATCATTTCTCGATTTTTAGAGATTTTTTTCACAAGAAATGTATTGGTCTGACATCTTCTGAAAACATCCCGAAGAAAATCTCAAATTTTCTTGAAATATGGATTTAAGTGGCATTTTTCTTAGATTGTTTCCAGAAAGTCAGATTTTTTACTATATTTGATTAGACAGCTCAGCCCACAACTAAACGACATTTATTCACCAATGTCTTAACATAGTTATTAAAATAATTACATATCTTGATTCGAAGTGACGCAAGTTACAAAATAAGATACACTTTAAATATTTTCAGATGCTTTGATCGATGAACTTAAGTTAAATATGTCTAAATTTTCTTAGAAGATAAAGCCCATTTGTACCAATTTCCCACACAAAAAAAAAGAAAAGAATTTCTTATAAAAAAGACATTTCACACCACACAAATAATAACTATACTTTTATCTATAAAAAAATATATCCACACACACTTCCTCCTTCAAATCTCTATCTTCTTGAAAATAATTACCTTACATATTCTAAGAAAAATAAAAAATAGCTTCTCATCCATTCAGAGTCCTAAACGTATGAAACGTATTTCTTCAACCTATTGTTCTAGTGTGTAACTCTCTATTTATAATTAGGTAGCATATGATTTTATTTAATATTTTTCATGCACGTACTCATTGTACATGAGCACAAGTATAATTCTTACATATATTTATGAGTTCATATCGGATTTATCCGATGAAGCCCAGCTTTACATGCAAAATGAAGACTTCCTACTATTATTATTTATATTCAATATTTTTCTTATTATAACGTTACCATGTAGATTTGAACATAGTATTAAATTGTAAATACAATTATTTTCACAAGTTATTTCATGTATTCTTATCATCGTGATTATTGCACTTAAGAATCTTTGCATTTTTATTATTATTAACATTTCACTCATACTTTCATTTAAATTATAATATATTTTAAATATAAATAATAATTTAAGAATTTCGATAAAAATTGACGAAGTAGATTTTTAAGTTTAGCCAATTATATATGATTTGAATTTTATTTATTTTTTAATTCAAACCCTAAGTATTTAACCCGACAAACCCAGTTTGATAGGCAATCTGGATTCAAAATTCATACTACTCACATAAAGGGTGAGGTAGGTACCACTAAACCAACAAGTCTTGGGTTATAAGCGTTGAATTTTAATTAATTAAAAAACTAAGTTAAAGCTAGAAGCTTGAATTGGGCCTGAGTGGGAGCATTGCCCACTTGGGCTGAGCAACAAAAGAAGTTTGGATAGAGAGTGCCGTTCTATGGGCCGCCCCCATCGGCTTGGACTGGACCAATTCAATGTCAAAAAATGAAAGTTGAAATTAAAAATTCCAGAAGGCGCGCCAAAAAGTCGTGCCAAGCACTGAGATTTCATTACAACAAGTCACTTCTCTTGTAAGCTTCATTTTCAATTCGAGCTTATATTATATAAATCCCCAATTTAAAAAATCCTCCAAAATCCCCTTCATCCATTCTCCTCTCCAATAATCCATTCTTTCAGTTCTCTCCTAGTAACAATGGCGGCAAACGATCTGAAAGTGGACGAACTCCGTTCGCAACTCGCCCAACGCGGTCTCAGCATCGCCGGAATCAAGCCTACATTGGTAGTTTGATTTCTATTTTTCAGTTATTTATGTAAAGACAACACAAATTACAAATTATTTTATTGTTAAGATTTTGCTTTATTTTTGTAGGTTCGGAGACTTGAAGCTGCTCTTCGAGACGAGAGCAAGAAATCGGCGGATTCAAGCGGCGATAATAACAGTAGTCGCAAAAGGCGGAGAGATTCTGACGGTAAGGATGCAGATTCAGAAGTGCAGCGGAAAATCAAGGCTGTTGACGAGTTGCGAAGCATGAATGTGAGGGAGCTTCGTGAAGAGGCGTCGATTCGAGGAGTTTCTGCTGCTGGAACTAAGAAAGAGCTTCTGGAGAGGCTTTGTGCTGATGACAACAACGTTTCAGGCGACGATGATCTAGGTAACTGGATAGTTGTCGCTCAGAATTTATTTTACCACATTTGTTGAACAAGTTTCTAGTGTAGAGCAGCAAATAGATAATCATTTCTAACATGTAAAATGTCGAAAGAGATAAAAGGAAAATACGCAAATCCATATTACTGTGCGTAATGACAAAGTATGGGTAGACCAGTCATGTACAGCTGCCTCATGTAATAACAACTTAAGACAGTTATTTTCTACAATGGCAGTAGTTCCGATACTGTTTTTAACATGGATTTTGAGGAATGGTTGTCGTGTGCATATATCGCTTGGTGTTGCATTAAATAATCATTTGAGACGTAATCTGCAATTTGAATTGGACCTTTTCGCAGTGAAACAGGAAAGCAAGGATGAAAATTCCAAGTCTGATGCACCGCCAAAAAACAAGACCATTGATGAGTTACAAATAATGACCGTAAAGCAGCTTCGCGAAGAGGCTACCATACGAGGAATTTCGATTGCTGGCACGAAGAAAGAGCTTCTGGAGAGGCTCTGCACTGATAATGACAATGTTTCAAGCTATAAAGATCAAGGTAACCTATATGTGTATCACTATTCACTTTCGGAAATTATTTTATACATCTATCGTCCAAATCACTGCTCATCCTTAGATCTTAGATTTTTTGTAAAATGTAGTACAGAAAAATCTGTGTGTACTTGTACATGCTTTGTCTGCAACAGTTGAATTTGTTTGCACCATTTCATATGTAATCATCACATGTAATAAATACTCATGCTATGTATAATACCTGCATATAATACCAAAAAAATCATTTGATACTGTATTTAGTACCGGGTTTTGATAAAATCACTGTCACATTTACATATGCTCAGTTACAGATTATGACTTGAAACGTACTTCTGCTATTGTTATGGAAAATTTTGTCAGCTAAAGTGGAACCCAAGGAGGAGAAAATTGTCATAGCTACAAAGAAAGGTTCTGCTGTCTTGGACAAATGTCTGCCAGACCATATTAAAGCGCAGTATCATGTTCTGCAAGTAGTAAGCCATTTAAGTGTGTACTTTAGCAAACAGAGAAACTGAGAGAAGGATTTTATTTTACATTGCTTTTGACTTTTTTATTTTGTCGCGCAGGGTGATGAAATTTATGATGCCATGTTAAATCAAACGAATGTCGGACAGAACAATAACAAATTCTTTGTCATTCAAGTTCTAGGTTAGACTTCCACTCCTATTGTTTAATGCTTGAGTTCATATGGCATTGCACTTAGTTTACTTGATTCAGTTGAGTGTCAACTGATACATTGTGCATTAAACGTCTATTTTCTAGTTTTGCATGCAATTCGAAGTCAATAGAACTTAAACTCCATAACATTAGTTGTCATCTTAAGGTGTCATCCACTCATCAAATCAAATAAAACACACACATTGTAACCTTCCTTTTGTTTGTATTGTCTGGTCTCAAAACCTCTATTGCAGAATCTGATGATGGTGGGAAATTCATGGTCTACTACAGATGGGGAAGAGTTGGTGTGAAGGGTCAGGATAAGTTGAATGGGCCGTACACCTCACAAGAAGCTGCCATCTCTGAGTTTGAGAAAAAGTTCTTCGACAAGACAAAGAACTGTTGGTATGATAGGAAAGAGTTTGTTAGCCACCACCGGAGCTATACTTGGTTAGAAATGGATTACACTGAAACCAAAAATGAACCACCAGTGAGTTGTACTAGTATTAAATGGTGTTTGTGCATTTGTTTATCAAAGAATTGATCACTTGCTTGGTTCAGTCCTTTAGTATGATCTATATAAGTCATATGTGTCACCGTTCTAGCATACCTAATATAATCAAAATAAAAGTTGGTTCACGTAAAGTAAAAGCCAAAACATATCAATTCCCATTTTATCATGCTTATAGCAATTCATGGAGTTGTTTGCCAAAGGTTTGGGATCTAAGATATCAAAATCATTTTTAGGTTCATCAAAAGTGCGATTCTACGATGAAACGGCAACCTCAAGAGTCGAAGCTGGAGGCTCGTATTGCAAAGTTCATATCTCTTATTTGCAATATGAGCATGATGAGGCAACAGATGATGGAAATAGGTCTGCTTTTGTTATTTGAGCTTTTACATTTTTCATAGAAAAGTACAAGTCTTCTTTTGTTCATTCCCAGCGTAGTCCCTTATTTCACATTTTGTTAGACTAATTTCAGTTAAGTAGAATAGGAATAGTCCTCTTTCCAATCTCAATTTGGTTCATGCTTATTTGAGTGCACTTTCTTCGCCGTTTTTGTTTGTGTCTATTTGATTGTTTTTAGGCATTTCACCATTGATATGCAGTTAGAAATGACTCCATGCTTTAATATGTCAAAAGTTGGTTTTAAAACATTATGGTGCATAATGTTTTTTGTTTTTTTTTAATTGTTATCAATTGCTAGATAATGTTATGTATTTGTTTTTATTTTTAATAGGATACAATGCTGAAAAATTACCATTGGGTAAACTGAGCAAATCGACAATTCTAAAGGTGAGAAATAGATTTTGCCTTTTGATTGTTATTGGCATAGTCAGTCAGTTCGAATCTGAATATTTATGTTTAGAACTTTAGGTGCATGATATAACTAACCAGAAAAAGCAATGGCATTTCATATCCTAGTAAACCAATCTGTTCGGTGGGTTAGAAGAGGATTATTTCATCTTTGGAGGCTCCAAGATTAGTTTTTTTTAAAAAAACTATTTCATTTTGTGAAGGCAACCTTTTGGGATCTTGTAAATTGTGACTTTATTCATGCATCTTGTGAGTTAATTTAGCCTCAGACCGTGCTTAGTCTGAGAATTCTGATGGTGACCTTAGTTTTCTCTTTTTCTGGTTATACCTAATTAAAGCTGTCTCGGGAAAGCAGAAATGAAGATGTATGTGATCTCTTTTCAAATGTTCAAATAGCAGTGTTCCTATGGCATTTGTTTGAATCTGTAGGGTTACGATGTCTTGAAAAGGATTGCTGATGTGATTGGCCAAGCTGACAGGAAGACACTTTCGCAATTAAGCGGGTAACAGTTATCCAATGTTAAATTCTTAGCCTTATATCTTATCAATTTGAGATATTGTTGCTGATTTTATAAAAAAAATTGCATGACACACACAACCATCTTGCAGCTAATTTTCTTCCGAAATGCTTGATTTTAATCATGCACCAATTTGGCTTTGTTGTGTGTTGCAGGGAATTTTACACTGTTGTTCCTCATGACTTTGGTTTTAAAAATACAGGTAAGTACTCTCTCCTCTTCTCGCATGATCCCCGGGTGGCTACTTCTATGTTTGATGCCTCTGGTAGCTACATTGCTGGCCAAGTTGTTTCTTTATGCAAAAGAACTAAACTTAATTTGTTCTTTTATTAGAGAACTGCTTGTGTTGTTTTTTTTCGAGTTCT
Source organism: Buddleja alternifolia (assembly GCA_019426215.1). NCBI lineage: Eukaryota > Viridiplantae > Streptophyta > Magnoliopsida > Lamiales > Scrophulariaceae > Buddleja > Buddleja alternifolia. The sequence goes on from CM033391.1 coordinate 58,269,580, forward strand.
AAATGATTCGATGACTATACATGATAACAGGCCTGTTTATCATTGACACCCCTCAAAAATTAAAAGGCAAGCTGGAAATGGTGACGACTGATTCCTTTTACTACAAATTCATGATAAGTTTTTATAGATATGTTACACGTCCTTGCATGACTTTATAGCCTGAAGGTACTGGGCTGTTGGTCAGTAGTAAGTGATGTACGGTATTATACAGAGTGAACTTTGGCTTAACTGATTCTTGCAAAAATGGTAGGTTGAAGCACTGGGTGAAATTGAGGTTGCAATGAAGTTGATTGAGGATGCTGCTGATATGGAGGTATGTTCTATCTAGTTCCTTGCTCTGGATAGAATAAAATTGATTGTCCGGATCTTTCCTACAATCCAATTTTAGTTGTAGCAATAATAACCTCGAATTTAGTAGCTCTTTAACTTTACACTGACTACTTTTTTTATTCCTTTGGTAAGTCTTAAGAATAAGCTTGAGTTGTCATCATGTTATCTAAATTATCTCCTTTCTTTTATCACGACTGCCTAAACTTGTAATTCTTGTGTGCCTTGTCTCTCATGATGGATAATATAGCACCTTGAGTATTCAGAGTCTGGATTTTGGATTTGGATATATCAGACTACTAAGATAGAAAACCCATTAAAGGATAGAGAGGGAAGTTGTCTATTTGACTGTGTTTCTATAATATAATTGAACCTTTTAATGCAGCTTAGATATTTTTTCTTTTTATCTATGTATTATCTTTGGATATTACTTTCTTTTACTGCAAGGTTTGCTGTTTTGATATTTTCACTGGCTTGCAGGATCCTTTATATTCTCATTATAGGCGGCTTCAATGTGAACTTAGGCCACTTGAAGTTCATTCTGAGGAATTCTCCATGGTAATTTTCTCACTTTGTTTGATTTCGTCCATTGGCATTTATGAGATGAATTTTTTCTGAAATTAATTTTGTACAATGTCTTTTAAGTCACTTTTACTTCTTTCTCAACCAAACAACGGTACGTATTTTTGTCTCAGATTGAGAAATACACAAAGAACACTCATGCAAAGACACATTCCAGTTATGATGTTGATATCATTCAGATATTTAAGGTTTCAAGAGAGGGTGAAGCTGAACGGTTTCAGAAGGTATGACTAAAAATTGCCTATCCTCTTAAGCTTACATTTCAGAAACAGCTCTGCTATTAAAAGATTCTATTCTCTTACATGATATCATTTCTTTATTTAAGCCTGACGAGTATCCCTATATTCTGATGGGCAGTTTTCAGGGACGAAAAACAGAATGCTTTTATGGCATGGTTCCCGACTCACAAACTGGGCAGGGATTTTGTCCCAAGGTACCTTTTTAGGCTCACCCATTACTTTTATTTGGGTTTCAATGTATGAACTATATAATTAGATTCCATCATCTGAATAAAATGGCAGGTTTACGCATCGCTCCTCCAGAAGCACCGGTAACAGGTTACATGTTTGGGAAAGGTGTTTACTTTGCTGATATGTTCTCAAAGAGTGCTAATTATTGCTGCTCTTCTCAAGCTTCCACTGCTGGTGTGCTGCTCTTGTGTGAGGTGATTTCTGCTCCATCTCCTTTTATGCTTTTTCCTATTTATAATGTTTGTACTATTTGAATTACAGGTTGCTTTAGGAGACATGGCTGAGCTCCCAACAGCTAATTATGATGCTGACAAGTTGCCACCTGGGAAGCTTAGGTTTGTTTAACGTTTTTTGTTATGTTCAATTGCGTTTTGAAATTATTTCAGTTCAATTGTTAATACTGCCAAGTGCCAAGGTAAATTACATAGAACTCTGCTCGTGAGACCCTAATTACGAAAAAAAAACCCGAAATTTGAGAAATTGCCATAATTACCCCTGTTCAGAAAAAGATTACAATTTCATCCCTTGTTCAATAGAAGCAAATTACAATTTCGCCCATCTTCAGTAAAAACATATTACAATTTCATGTTTTTCGAGATGTTAGGATCTGATAGTGGTATTTTAGTAGTTTACAAAACCTCAAGACACTTGCACTCTGTTTGGTTCAAGGATTTTGGTGAAGAAAAGAAAAGGAAAAGTTCTTTGAGTTATCTCAAATTAGTATTAGATTTTATCTCCTATTTTCTTTTCCTCTTCATTTTCTCTAGTAGCCAAACAAGGAAAAATGATTTTCTTTATGTTTTCTTTTCATTTCCCTAACAATTTCCTTAAACCAAACAGAGCGTTAAGACACTCGTGGTAAGTGCCAAATAAGTGAGGGAGGAGTTGTGCATGTAATTATCCCTACTTACACTAGGCAAAAGTTACATGAACATTAGTGAAATCAGTCTTCTGCATTTGCCTTTCTCATTTGAAGATAACTCTCGTCCAACAATATTTTGGATAAATTGTACAGCACAAAGGGAGTTGGTGGGACTGCCCCAGATCTTTCAGAGGCTCAAAAACTTGAAGATGGCGTTATTGTTCCCTTAGGAACACCAAAACAGCAATCTGGTCCGAAGGTTGGTTAGGCTTATTATTATTATTCTTGTATCAAATTTGGATTTGCAATCAAACTTTCATCCTGAGATTCCTCATATAACATTCCTCTAAAATTACCCCTGCCAGAATGTAAGTAAATATGCATATCTATATGACCTTGAAGTTGCGTCTTTTTTTTCTTTTTCCCCGTTTAATGCAGGGTAGTTTGCTTTACAACGAATACATAGTCTACAATGTGGAGCAGATCAGGATGCGCTATCTCGTGCAAGTCAACTTCAACTTCAAGAGATAATTGTAGCAAAGTTTGTTTTGTATCTAGAGTTCACCAATTGAAGTTCCAGTTTAAGATTCTTATTTCTTACTGGCAGGTAAATTAAATGAATGCATTGGTGATCCATCGTCCCTTGAGGTTGGGAATTGGGATAAGTTTTGAATATTGGATTAGGTAAATGTAAGTAGCCCGTGGTTGTAAAATAATTCCAGAATACTTATCTTTGAGAAATGTTTTTTTAAATTAAATATGCATTTGGTTGTGAGATTTGCGAAATTTTTTTAGGAAAAAATATATCATGTCAACCACAATTATTACAATTTTTCCTTTATAAATAAAATTATAGTTAGTAATTATTATTTTTTCTGAAGATTCAAAGACAATTTTAAAGATGATATGAAATGCCAACAATTTGCGTTAATAAATGGGCAGTCGTGTTTGAGTAATGTCTGTGCCCTAATTTTTTTAAGAATTAATGTGTTTTGGGTCCATGTTGTGTTATCATAGCTCACTCGTCTTTATATTTGCTTGAGCTTAGGGGTGTTCATCGGTCGATTTTTTAACCGAACCGAACTGGATTTTCGATTAACCGAAATTTCGGCTATCCGAAGTAAATTTCGGTTATCCAAAAATCTGGACCGAAAACCGAACCGAATAGGGTTAAAAACCAACCTTGTTCAGTCAGTTTTCGATCGGTTCGGTTAAAACCGAACTTGAATTTTTTTTTTTTGGCTACAAAATCACAACTTAATACCCATACAAAATCACAAGTTAATAATACCATACAAAATCACATGTTAATACCCGTATAAAATCAATTACAAAGTTAGTCATATAAAGAAAAAAGAGAAAAAAAATTGCCGAGGAAAAAGGGTTTGTCGATGTCTGAGCGGCGGCGGTGGTCCGATGGCCATCGGCGGCAGTCGCTGGGAGCATCAGCGGCGGCAGAGAGGCAGGGGAGGCGTGACCGCGTGAGGCTGAGCAGAGAGGCAGGGGAGGCGTGAAGTGATGAGTGAGAGTTCTGTTTTGTTTGCTGAGTTTAATTGGGATAAAATATCATGGTAAAGTTGTTATTTGAAGTCTTGAAGTGAAGTTGTTATTTCCAAACACAATTTTACTATTATATATTTATATATATAACTTATTAAAAAAATAAATAAAAAAAGGGTCGGTTCGGTTTAATCGGACCTGAACTCCGGACCGAACCTAAAAACCCAAATTTGCAAAAAAAAAAAAACCGAAAACCGAACCGAAAATTTCAGTTCTGTTTTCGGTTTGAACCGAAATTTTGGTTCTCGGTCGGTTCGGGCGGTCGGTCAATTTGTGAACACCCTGCCTGAGCTTCCAATTCGAAGTATAGCATATTCTTTAGCAACATCTAAATTCCTGAAATTCATGATTTATAATAGTCTTAAAAGTAGTTTATCAATCTACAAAACATGCACGGAAACCAAATTGTCACAGAAATTTAAAACAGATTTTGGCCAAGCTTCAACAAAGTCCGCATTCTGGTACTAGTGAAGAAAAAAATGCTATATGTGGCGATTTATTGTTTTCTTTATATACAAGTCTATTCCGCAAGCCGCTTTTACTATTAAATTTCAGCTCTCTCTCACACACACACACGCTCGCACCCGGGTGATCTAGGGCTCCGAGGCTGGTTCCTTTATCTGCGGTATAATTTTAACCACATCCAGTTTGATATTTGATTATCTGTTGGTAATTCTATGCACATTTTGCCATTTCAAGTATGTTCACATTCTCCCTTAATAATTATGAACTGAGATTTTTCCTCAATTTGGATGCGTACCAGGGGTGAACATTGACTTCTGTTGCTGTTATGTTTTGGATCCTCGCAACCTGTTCTGCATTGTTTCAAACTTGTCATACTGCACCCCAGCTGTTTGTTAAATCGTTTATATGATCATTCTGTTCCCATGTCGCCTTTTCGTCAAGCTTATATTTTAATTATATGATCACTGTAGTAGGAAGTGTATCTTGAAAATACACAGCCTTTATTTGATCATTGTAATAGGAATTGAATCTTGAAAATACATACGGCCTTTCTGTTGCTACGATACCCGACGTATCTATTACGACTTTATTAACCCAAATTAATGTCACTTTTGAGCTGAAAGACAACAATTTGATGTTCATGTTTAATCAATTTTTCAAAATCTAAGCCGAAATTTACCTGTTTTGCCTGCCTTCAGTTTCTACAGTTTGTGAATCCAAAAATACCCCCAAACTTTTTTCGGACAATTATACACTTTTGGTGTTATTTGTAATATTTTATAAAAGTATAGGTGGTATATGTAATGTTGTGTATGTAAAGTATATAAATAATTATTTATAATTAAAAATTATTATCAACAAAATAAAAAAATTATAAATTATTAAAATTATAAAATAAAAAAATTATGTGAAAAATATCATTTTATTCTTTTAATTAAATTAATATATAATATTTTAGGTTATATAATAGTTTATATAAATTAAAGTTTTATATTTTAAATCAATTTATGAAATTTATAAATAAATTTAAAAATTGTATATTTTAATTAACTAAATTTCTAAAATAAATTACTTATTAATATATTTAATATATATGTTATTTAATTTTTTACTTACTAATTGAAATTAAAAGTAAGTTGTAAGAACTATAATTATAATTTGATAACCCGCCAACCCGCCCGCTAAATACATTAAACCCGACCGACCTGAACCGCTCAGTTTGAAAGGATAATTATGCAGTTTTGGTTTGAGATTATGTCAACCTGTATATATCGAGTCGGGTTGATTTTTTTTCTTTAAAACCGCCAAACCCGGCCGCATACACCCCTACTTATAACATATAATAAAGATTGATATGGCTGAAAGACAACAGCATGAGCCTGCCACTGATCCACAATTCCAGTCCACTTCTGCTTTGAAGGAGGATATGATCTCCTACGTGATGGCCCTGGAGGCTGCTTTGTTACCATGCTTACCTGCACGAGAACTTCAAGCAATTGACCATTCTCCGCATCCTTCTCATCAGAGTAAGCAAGCATTTGCCCTTTCGCTTTTGACTCTAGATGTTGAAAATTGGCGTGAAAGAGGGTCGTCTTTAGAATTTTGGAAAGGAAAACAAGGAAAGAGAACTGAAAGTGTAGTTAAATTTCCCCCATGTTAGGCAAATTGTTCTTGGCTCGATTTATTTGAGGAGTTGATTATATTTGTGCTTTTTGCAACTAGATCTTCCCCAGCCTACCAAGTGTCTTTGACGTTAGAAGTGGAAGAACATGAAATGATTTATGGCAAGCGTATTATTTGTAGCTTTTGTGCAGTGATGAGCTTGAGCAAGAAACTCTAGTTGTATTTATCTCTGTACAAAATTATCCCGCTCAATCTCCAAAATGAGCTCGTAAAGAAGAGGCAATAAAACAAAGAACTGAGGCATATATTCACTAGTTAGTTGAAACCAAAACTACACAAGAAAGCATGAGAAAGAAAAGTAAAACTTCATGTCAAGCAAATACTCAACCTTACAACTTGGTAAAAATAGAACTACCTAACTCATACATGATTAACATCTGAACATTCAAAAATATGCCATTGCATAGTGCAAATAAATCCTGCTCGTTTTCCTGTAACGGCAGGAGAAAATAAAGGAAAATAGAAGAATGCTACCAGAGCAACCTGAATGAACAAATCCTGAAGTGGCAAGCTACTATTACACAACCAAAACTCACAGTTTGAATCAAAATGGTAGCTTTAAACATTTCAATCACGTAAAGAGATTTTCAATGCACATTTTACTTCCCACAAGTTATTTTTTTACAAACAACACAAAAGCTACATAACAACTAATATAGTGGAGTCATGATTCTTGATTACATAACACAACTCCGTAAAGAAAGAAATCAACACAAAATTATGTTATTATCCATCTATTTTTGAAAGAGGAATACACAGAAAACGACCAGCTACATACAAGAAACAGTTAGACCATCATAGCTCTTATGTTAGATAACCTACAATCCTACCTTATTGAGTCCTTGTGTCACAGTTGCCAAAATGGGCAGAGAATCAGACAACAATTTCTGCTCAATATGCAAAACGGCAGACCTATAAACAGACAAGACCTCGACAATTCCATTCAATAGAGCCCTCCTATACACGCTAGGCTTCACTTTCTTCCCTTTCAAAAGTTCTGTTGCTCTTGATAACAGAGACTCGTTCGAGGATCTTATCCAACTTAAAACCCTAGTGTAATTACTCGTTCGACAAAACGTTCTAGCTCCCTGTAGTAAAACCCCAGTGTAACAATATTATTATGAAATAGAGAAGAAAAGAAAAAAGATCCAGTAGAAAAACCCAGCGTATTTACCCTCTGGACAAATTTCCCGACAGTTAAAACTGATGCCCCGTCAATAATAGAGAAGTCTAGTCATTTTTAACAAGATATATAAAGAATTAAACACATTAACAGAAACATTAGGGCGGAAAGGATAGCAATAAAACTCAGTCGTATAAGAAAAAAGTGTAAGTAGGAATAACTTCCCTACTTCCTACTAATAAGAAGCCAATACCACCCCGAAACACAAAACCCTGACCAATTGCACTGATTAAAAGAAAAAGTAAAAATTCAACTCATTAATAAGGACTGGAGGTATCATAAAACCCAACAGGAGAACACTACATTTGCTTGTAAAACCCAAGCGTGAATACGATCTTAATATTCTCCCTGCCAATCAGACCCCAATTCAGCGTTGAGACACTAACGGATAAGTAGCCTCTTTTCAATGGGAAAATGAAGAACTCAGCTAATTAACAGTGAAATTATGAAAATCAATTAGTGGAAAGTAAATTCAGTTGTAAAAAACTAGTGTGATATCCCTCTTAATTGCATTCCTGCCGATCATAACCTAGTGATGCATCAACACACACAACCCTAGCCATTTTTCACTTGTAAAAGAAAAGTATATTCAACTAATTAACCGAATAATTACGAATATCAAGTAGGCGAACAGCGAATCTGGTAGTAAAACCTCGCATAATTAACCTCTGAATAACTCCCTACCACATTTAAACCTAATGCAGTACCAAAAACACAAAACCCTAAATTCTGCACAATATATTAAAAAAAAATCAACTAATTAACCGAGTAATTATCAAAATCAAAGAGAAAAAAACTGCAAGTACCTATCGCTGGGTTCAAGGAAAGAGATATCGGGAGCCAGGTTGAATGTTGGCTCATCAGCGAGTGGCGCCTGGGGGGATAAGTTAACGCGGAGCGATTCTTGTTGTTCTCTTTCGTCTATTATGAGATCTCCGGTGTAACCTAGGAGTGCCAATAGCAATTCGTGTAGCATTGTTACTGGAAATCCACGGCCAATATTTCGCAATCTCAAGCTGTGGCGTCGGCGGAGAAATATGCCGGCCGCTCGGTGGATGCTTTTAGAAAGTAACCAAAAGTGTTTGGTGGGATCGGCGGGAGCCCAATTTTGCCGTGTAATTCAAATTTGTTTTTGTGGAAAATATGTTACTGCCCACGGCGGCGTTTTGGGTGCAAAAAGCGTACCATTAGAATTGCGAATTGTTAACATATAAAATGAAATAGAAATTGATTTATTTTTTAAACAAAATGAGGAGCCATATTATTTCAAATTAGGAGTCAAAGTACATATATCACCAGATTGAGACACCTTGTATGCAACCTGAGTACTATCCCTATGACTAACAGTATGCAAACTGAGCCCGCTGCTCCTCGGCCCCTGCTTCACTAACCGGCCTGCTGCCTGATTAATGTTGTCGTAACAAAAGTTGATTTGGTTATGCGGCAACCTAGTCAAGATTCGGGACAATCTACCAGCAACACCTGATGATCCCAGTGCGCCTGTGTCAACCTGCAAACATGATGGATCAAAAAAATTGAATCTGTTTCAATATGGAGATGTGTGAAGTGGAGATGTGATGCATAAAGTAAACCTTGACATATTGCCCAAATATCCACAAGGTTATTCATAGTGTGCCCAGTGTTATGGCCAAATGACCCGGTCACAAAACTCGAAATGGTGCGATATATTCCACCGGTCCCAAACGAGCTCGAGTTTCCCATGGGCGGCCGTCGAGATTGAGTTTCGTCCAAAGAGGTTCAGGGGGATGTCATTGGAGACGGTGAGTGAAAGCCCGACAATATGTTTGGGGGCTCGAAGTGGTCTAAGACAAGATGAGCATTTCTAATTCATTTGAGAGTCTTATGTCTGATTTGCTTAGCGAGTCTAATAATTCAGATAGAGGCCCTCTTTGCAATGTAAGTATTGATCATGTGATAAAATGAGCTCATATCCGTTTGCGGGCTATCTCAATGCATTGTTTATGAATAATAGATTGATTTGATGAATGCAGAGAATAACTTGGGTGTGGTGGCTCTGCATAGTTGTAGTGAACTATTTTTTGGAGGTTTGTATTTAAGGTGTGGTTCTGGTGTTAATATAATGATTGGAGTTAGTGTTTCTTGTTAGTTTGGCTTCTGTGATGGATTTGATGCTGTTGGAGGTCTGAATAGTTACTGGAGATGGATTGAGTTTTTCGGGGGAGCCTTGGGCTGGGCTTTTTCTACCTTGAGGTTGACGTTGCTTGGAGAGAGATCATTCTGGCTTTTTTGACCGTGCATAGCTGGATTGAGTTAATTTAGAGTAGTGTCTTTTGTCTCTTAATTTTTTTAGTTTTCTAGATAGGATGTTATCTAGTTTAGCTCATCTTAGGAGTAGTCCGTTGTATGATGTTATTCTTTTTTCATTTTAATGGAATTGAATTTTTCAAAAAAAATAATACAAATAATAGAGGAATTTTGATAAAAGTTCGAGCTTGAATTGGGCTTGAGTGGAGCATTGTTATTCGGGCTGAAAAACAAATTAAGTTTGGATAAAGAACGGCTATGGGCCCTTCCAGACTGGACCAATTTTATTTTTTTTTAATAAATGGTGGGGGGTTACCCAAGTACAAAGTATCTTAGCCCGACAAACTTGGGCTAATAGTCACAAAACGAGGCCAAGTGAGACCATCTCTATCATTTTCTAGGAGTTGATAGATATGTGAGATAGGTGCATCCATGTGGTGCATAGGGGTGTTAATGCCCCGCTTAGCTAAAACATCAGCTACTTGATTCCCTTCGCGCCAAATATACTGAAAGGAGACATCTCAATCTCGAGCTTGCACACGATGAATGCTAGCGATCACCTCAAAATGGTGATGTGCTCTGGAGGCCTCCACAATGCTCTTCAGTGCGACCTAGCAGTCCGACTACACAATGACTTTTTTACGCCAGAGTCACACGCCATTTCTAGTCCCACTAGAATGGCACGCACCTCCGCCTCCAGCGACGAATATGAGTCAATGTGACCACTGAACCCCTTTATCCATGTTCCATGTTCATCCCGTAGGACCCCCCAACTCCAACACGGTGGCCATGTGAGTTAGTGTCGGCCACTGCAGCGTCCACGTTGAGCTTCACTAAGCCCGACGCCAATTTCATCCATCCGGTGTGCATTTGACATTGTATCACGTCTGGACCGAAAGTAAGGGTATTGATGTTCTTGTCAATTCTTTTAAATATCATATCTAGTCCCCCGTGCGGGACTTCATCTCGGACCCCATGAGCTGTCTCGTTGCGAACCTGCCACATGAAATAAATTGTCTCAGCAAAAGAAAGAGGCTAATTATCACAAGATGTATACCTATTTACCGCATGTCGGAGATTCCAATCGATCCAGTCCCTGGCATTTCCTGTAAAAAATAATAATAGTAGAATTGAGGTCAAATAAGTTGGCTCCAAACATTTTTCATCCTACCACAATCCCTAATAACATGCATGGGGGTATCTACGGCTATGTGACAAATGGGGCAACAGTCGTTATCAGTTATGCCTCTCCGCTTAAGAGTCGAGTTTGTGAGCACTCTATTATGATGGATGAGCCACAAGAACATTCGGCGACGATGTGGGCCGGGAATCTTCCACAACTTTAACTTCCACCGGAGTCATCTGGACCTCCGTTAGCATCTTGTATGCGCTTTTGCAACTGTACTTCCCATCTGAGGAGAAAATCCACTGAGGAGTATCTTGCTGGTTTGAGCTTGCATCGAGGTCAATCTCAAGCAATGCGATCCTGTCCTCATCTGATAGGGTTGTCAGCTCGTCTCAATCCCATCCTAGCCCTGGAATCCAATAGCTCGCCACTGAACATTCCCGTTCTCTTTCCTGCCAAGATTGGGTGCGCCATGTGTTAAGGGATACATTACCCACCCAAGCGTCATTCCAAAAGTTAATCAAGTTGCAATTCCCCACAATCGTGCCCGACTTAATCATCGGAAGCACCAATAAAATCCTTTTCCATGTAGTTGAAGTGGCTGCCTTAGCTCGAGCCCTGTGCCGGAGGATATATTTCTGCTTAAAGACTTGGACCCAAAGTCTCTTATCATCTTGCAGAAGCTGCCAGCCTAGCTTGCCCAGGAGAGCTGTATTAGTTACCTGTGTGCTTTTCAGTCCTAACCCTCCGTGTTCTTTAGGTTTGCACACCGTATCCCACTTTACTAGGTGCAATTTTCGTTCTTCATCAGATCCTCCCCAAAGGAATTTTTTATTTGCCTTATCAATTGCATCACATGTACCGAGTGGAAGACGCATGGTCTGCATATGATATGACGAAATAGTCTCAGTAACCGACTTTATCAGTGTCGCGTTCCCCGCTAAAGACAACGTTTTTCGCTTCCATCTTTTCAACCGCTGTTTCAACTTTTGAACTAGAAAGTCACAGTCTCTCCGTAGAACCCGCCCATGGTGAAGAAGGATGCCAAGATATCTCCCCAAGTTGTCAGTAACCCAAGCTTAGCTAAGTTTCCTACTCTACATCTTATCTCCGGACCCACATTTTTAGAGAGGAACAACTTCGATTTGTGGTCGTTGATAGCCTCACTCGAAAGATCACAATAATTTTTCAATACTTACATAATCACCCGAGTTTGAGGGATTGATGCCTCCCCGAACAGAAGGAGATCATCTATGAACATTAAGTGAGAAATACGCGGGCCTGACCTAGAGATGGGAATGAAGCACCATTTCTTGTCATTAACTGCCATATCTATGTGAGAACCTAGTTTCTGCACAAAAAACACAAACAGATAAGGCGAGAAAGGATCCTCTTGTCTCAAACCACGCTGAGGAACGAACCAATCAGTAGCTTCACCATTCCACAGAAGGAAAAGTTGAGCTCGAGTGGTACACTCCATAATGAGCGTGACCCAAGTCACGGGGAGCCTCATTTCTTCCAACACATTCCTAAGAAAAGTCCTATTAATCCTATCGTACGCTTTTTCAAAGTCAATTTAGCAAGAAAAAAAACCTTTCTTCTCCTTACACCGGCGCAAGTCATGTAAAATCTCTTGGGTAATTAGCACATTATCAATCGTTTGTCTACCCGGTATGAAACTACTTTGTGACTGCGGGATTAACTTATCGATAAATTCTTTAATTCGATTAGTCAAAGTTTTCATTATAATTTTCAAGCTTACATTAGTCAGACTAATAGGGCGAAACTTAGAAAGATGTGTTGGATTTTTTTCTTTAGGAATCAAGACAATGCGAGAACTATTCATAAAAGGATCGATATTACCAAATTGTAAGACATTCTGAACAGTGCGATAGACGTCATCTCCCACTATGTCCCAACATCTTTGATAAAACATGGGCTGGATGCCGTCTGGTCCCAGAGCCTTTGTAAGATGTATATCCCACAGGGCTCGCTTGACTTCTTCTTTGGTAACCAAACGAGTCAGAATGTCCAAGTGGACACGGAAACTCGGGAATGTGGTAATATGGCCGAACCGGCTGCCCTGGACCGTACAGCTCCCTATAGTAATCTACCACCATCTGTTTTAGAGCTATATTGTCCGACTCGATACTCTCATCTGCTCTCTCGAGACTACGAACTTGACTTTTATTTTGCCAAGTAGTAATGGAGAGGTGAAAAAAGCGTGTGTTCAGATCCCCTGCCTTTAACCACTGAGCCCGAGCTTTTTGTTTCCAAAACAATTCTTTTTGTCTCAGAGTGTCGACATATTGAGCTTGCAACTTATTCTCTAATTTCTGAATAGACATCCGGAATTGGATCCCCTGGGCCTTCTGGATACCCGTGATACGGGCCACAAGAGACTGTTTTCTCCTTAAAATGTTTCCGAAAGTGTCATGATTCCAATAATGGGCCGCGGTATGAATATGCTGGATTTGCTCGTGTTAGCCAAGCTGTCGTTTCGACCTCCACTCCTTCGAAACCATGTCATGAAAATTTGGATGAGTGAACCATGCGGATTGGAATCGGAAATAATCTGAACTTGTTATGATTCTTGTATACTCGGCAAGATTCAACATAACCGGTGAATGATCTAAGCTAATCCGTGGAAGATGATGAACCATGGCCTGTGGAAAGCCCAATCTCCACGAAATATTGCAAAGAACTCGATCCAAGCATTCCTGAAGATTTGAATTCCCCCTCTTGGCCCAAGTAAATGGAGAACCGACATACTTAAGATCAATTAAACTACACTTGTATCACACTCCTGAAATTTCTGACATTTGTATAACTGAATAGGAGGCCCGCCCATTTTTTCAGCTTGAGACGTCACAACATTCATGTTGTCTGCTATAACCCATGGGCCGTGAATATGAGGGCTCATCCGAACAAAGTAATCCCATAGGTAATTGCTCCGCTCCGGCTGAGGGCTTGCATACACAGCTGTTAGGACCCATCACACATCTCCTTTTCGGTTCAGTATAGAGGTAATACTTTGCTCATCCGCCTCCACTATATCTAGCTCGACCTCCATTGTGTTCCAAAAAAGCCACATCCCTCCCGCAAAGCCTCTCGCTTCCACTTTTTCAACCCTATCAAACTTACTAAATTTCAAAATAACATCTGCTTGGTGGCCTTGAGTCCTTGGCTCCACCAATACTAGAATCATCGACTTATACCGATTAAGAACTTCTCGTAGCGAATTTTGAAATTCCGATTTCGCTGAACCCCTGCAATTCCAAAATATAGATGTCATAATTAACGAACAGAGGGAAAAATTCTGTAAGAACATAAAATCATACGCCCCTCTTTGTAGTCATAACAACGTCTTGCTCCAAATTGGCTGAAAAATCGAGCGTCCCGGCATTGTGTTGCCCCATATCTCTCTGATTAGTGACCATCTCAGAACGGAGTGCTCATCATCTGATTCTTCATCCGAGCACATTAACCCCTCCTACTGAAAGTCCGGTGGTCGAGTGTGCACCAAATGAGAATCCGATCGAGTAGTTTCGACTAGATGCGGATTTTCCCAGTCCCTCCGATGTACTGATGTAAAATCAACCATATCCTGATCCTACTCTATCGATGAATGAATGCGGTTATTGATGATGGGCTATGTAGTACATATGGAAATAGGTGTGATCCTCTATATGTTCACTAAATCCTCAATACTTTGATTGACTGGCTCTTTGTCTTTTTTCTTTCAAACTTTTCTTCCCTTTGTGTTAGAAACCACTTCTCCTGTCATATCCCTAGTAGCCATATTTCCATTTTTCTCAGTTCCTCATCCGTGTCTAATAGGACATTGAACCTTGACCCATTCAGTGTTTCCGTTGAAGTTTTCGACTTATGATTCCCCATCGCACGAGTATGTGCGTTATCTTTTTGTGTCCGGTTCCCCATGTGTTCCGTTATCCTACCGGATTCCTCATACACCTCCTTAGCCTCGGTTTTATGGGCTGTTTGAGCATCTACTCCGAACTGAAAACTGTAGGATTATGTACCTTTTGCCTGTATGTACATTTACCTTGGTCTGGCCCCCTCGACATTGGCGGTTCTGAACTATATTCCATGGGGCATACGTTGTTAGAGGTTTAATTTTCTCCTCCTGTGCTTCTGGGGGTAAGTTTTCCGGGTTTAATAAACCTGAAACCATACGATACGTTTCTTTCCGGTGTCCGTACTCGCCACATGTGAAACAAATGAGCGATAATCCTTCGTACTCGACGACGCACACTTTTTTGTTAACTTTGATTACCGGCACAATCGATTTCTTAAGGTCCATTTCCACGAATACTCTAGCATATCGACCCCTGATCGACTCTTCCGTATTTCTGTCTATACGTCACACCTTTCCAATTAAACTACCCATTCCGTGTAACGCTTTATCATTGAACAAGTGAATAGGGAGTTCAGGGAATTGAATCCATACCATAGTTTTAGTTATTTTCTCCTTGTTGGGGTTGAAAGATGGTCCCCATCATGGTTCGCCGGAACTCCGCGAAAGCGGCCAGAACGGACGGTTTTCCAAAGTTCCATGCCATCTCGTTTTTGTACTTGGAAAACGGTGGAACAGCCGAAAAATAGCGAGACGGGCGGGATAATGTTCTGGCAATTTTTCGTCGACGGAACGGCTGGAACGGGTGAGTAAGATGATCTTCATGTGTGATTGAGGCTGAAAAAAGATAAGAACAAAGATATGGCTGCTGTTGGGCGGCTCTTCACGGCGGCGACAGTGAAAGGGATTTGGGTGAGAACAGGAAGAAGACAGTCAGGAAAGAGAAAGAAGAAAAAGGAAAAAAAAAGGGGAAAATGATGAAAACGGGAAATAGAGAGATTGTTTGACTTTTCCCTTTTTAAATAATATTATAATATTTTAAATTGCTAATGATTTCTTTTTAAATAATATTTAGAATGTTAATTTGCTACAATTTTGGATCGAGATTGTAAAAAATGAGTTGGGAGTCAACTGATTGATATTTTGTGAAATTTGAATGTAATGTTTTAATTTTATATCAAATTCGGGTTAACATGAATTAATATGATAAAATAGTTGTAATTTTTGAAACATAATTTTTAGAATTGTACTTGGTAATTAAATTTTATACCTTAAAATTGTGTAATTGGACAATCATAATCATAAATGTTTTAATTATTTAAAATAAATAAATTTTTAAAGGAAAACGTGGAACGGCCGCTACTGTTCCGCGACATTGCCATGAAACTGAAACGGTGGTGTTCAAGTAATGCCCCAAAATCATCCATGGCCCTTCATTCAACACTCTGTGGCACTCTTCGTTGAACTGAAATCGGACTAGAAAGAACTCGTTCCCGATATCAACAGGATTTATATCGTAGGACAATTTCCATATAGCTTTCTCTAAGTATCGAGTAACCCACTTTTCGGCCGAGAATTTTTACAATTTGTGCCCGGCGATAGGTGGACGCAGGTAGGGGTGTACACGGTCGGGTTCAGGCGGTTTTAGAAAAAAATTTAACCCGACCCGACATGTACGGGTTGACAAAATATCAAACCGAAAACGCATAATTATCTTTTCAAACCGAGCGGTTCGAGTCGGTCGGATTTAATGTTTTAGCGGGCGGGTTGGCGGGTTATCAAATTATAGTTATAATTTTTACAACTTAATTTTAGTTATAACTAATAAGTAAGAAATTAAATATTATACTTGTACAATTAAAAAAAATTGAGTTGGTGAGAAATAAACAAATAAGTGGTGTTATTAAATAAAATTCATATTATCATGATTTCTAATGAGTGAAAAACTCTAAAATATTAATAAAATTAATATTTTTTATAAATTTATCATCAAAATATACATATACATATAAATTTTTCGTTCAAATCAAATAAAAACAAGTGTTCAAACGAGTCAATTTGTTTGTTCAAATAAAAAATAAAGTATGTTACATGAATATGCATAAACCACTCTTATTAGAGAGTATATATGCATATATAGTTTTCAAAGTTTAGTATTAATCTTTAACTATATATACTTATACTTGTAACATAAATGATTAGCGGTCGGGTTGCGGGTTAGGCGAGTTACAATTATTAAACCCACCACCCGACCCGAAAGTGGCGGGTTGCAATATTTTCAACCCACCACTATTATTTAATAATTCTAAACCGGCGATTTTCGGGCGGATCGGCTCGGGTTGAGCGGGTTGGGCGGGTTTATGTACACCCCTAGACGCAGGGATGGAGCTAGGAATTCTAGTGAGGGAGGGGGGCGAGATTTTTGTGAGTTTCATTTACCCGGTAGTGAAGGATTCTATGGGGGGTGCGGGGGGCTTGTCCCCCGCGGTACGGTAAGCTATATATATGCGAAAAAATTGAGGATTAGTTTTAGTAAGAACACTTTTGACATACTTTGTACTCTATACCTCTTTTTGTTAATAGTGAAATTCTCTTATCATCTCCCGTGGACGTAGGCAATTGCCGAGCCACGTAGAAATAATATTTGATACATTTTTCGCAACTAATTAAATAAAACATAGTTTTAAAACTAAAATAGAAATGGTCCGAATATTAAATAAAACAAAATATAAAAAGCCTAAGAAGTATGTTTGGAGGGGAAAGTTAAAGGAAAAAATTTAAAGTCATAACTCGTAACTCAAATTTATTGGATTGTTGTGAATGATGGATATATACAAAAATGAAACTACAATTTAGCTTGATAGTTAGATATATAGGTCGTATATAGTTGTAGTCCATTTGAGTTTAAAAGTAGGCTAGCTACTTTACAAATTACCATACATATAGATTATTCTTTAGTTTTATTAGGGATGTAAATTAAGTTTGCAATTTTTTAGGGGGGGCGAAATCAAAATTTTCAAATTTTTTACATATACAAATTGAATAAAATAAAAATTGAAAGTCCCTGATTATGTAATGTAAGGGTGTGATTAGTAATTTATTATTTTTAGAGCTAGCCTGAAAAGATCCACTTGTTTTTATTCACTGATCAATAATAGTATTATAATATCATAAAAAAATAATTTCATTTTCATTGCTATTCGTTTATATGATATTTGGTTAAATCAATTGATAGAAAGATTATTTTTGTCATTTTTTAGAGGGGCAAAATTATAAATATTAATGTTATAGATAAAAGTGAAAATTAAAATTTTGAGGGGGCAAAATAACAAAATTACAAAATTTTATTGGGAAAATTTTGAAAATTTTAAAATTTGAGGCGCCCTCCCTCCGTCCGTGGACGCCATCTCTCGGATTTCTTTGTCGGGGATTTTGTACACCGGTACCGTGACGTCAGTTTCGTTTTCACTCTCATCCCCCAAGTCATCATCGTCTTCCTCGCCCTCACCCGTGTAGAAAACAGGTGCAGCCGGTTGCCTATGCCAATTTTGCCGCGTGCCAAGCGTTCGGAGTGTTGGCACCCGGTCGCCCTTTGACTGCCTCCGACGAGGTTATCTCATCATCGCTGCGGGTCGCGTCACCACTAGTTTGGTGCGCAGTTTCAGACTGCATGAACTCGTCCCCGCCATGCTCACAAGGGTTCGTGGGGAAATCCGCCCCGATTAATCGGCCTTGAGTTTCTTGATTGTCTTGTTCGTGGTTGGTTAGGGTCCGCCTCCTCCATGAACGGAGGCGGCGCGGCGGAGGAAGGGCTGCGCGATTAAGGGGTGTTCTTTTTTCTTTTTGCTTTCTGTCCGTTTGTCAAAAGAAGCTTTTAATAAAGCTTAGTGGAAAAGCATCTTTTTCTTCCCCAGAGAGAGCTTAGTGGAAAAGCTTTGGAATTTAAAGCAATAAAAATGTGTTGGACTGAACCAATTCAAAGTCAGAAAATGAAAGCTAAAATTAAAAATTCCAGAAGGCGGCCAAAAAGTAAAGTCGTGCCCCGCACTGAGATTTCATTACAAGTCACTTATCTTGTAAGCTTCATTTTCAATTCGAGCTTATATTATATATTATATATATATATATATCCCCAATTTAAAAAACCCTCCAAAATCCCCTTCATCCATTCTCCTCTCCAATAATCCTTCTTTCAGTTCTCTCCAAGTAACAATGGCAGCAAACGATCTGAAAGTGGACGAACTCCGTTCGCAACTCGCCCAACGCGGTCTCAGCACCGCCGGAATCAAGCCTACTTTGGTAGTTTGACTTTCCATTTTTCAACTATTTAGGATGAGACAATGTTAGTGTATATTCTGTTAGATATAGATAGATATTATAGTATATCTTCGGTTAGATATAGATTTTGCTTTATTTTTGTAGGTTGGGAGACTTGAAGCTGCTCTTCGAGACGAGAGCAAGAAATCGGCGGATTCAAGCGGCGATAATAATAGTAGTCGCAAAAGGCGAAGAGATTCTGACGGTAAGGATGCAGATTTAGATGTCCAGCGGAAAATCAAGGCGATTGATGAGTTGC
Organism: Buddleja alternifolia; assembly: GCA_019426215.1. Lineage (NCBI taxonomy): Eukaryota > Viridiplantae > Streptophyta > Magnoliopsida > Lamiales > Scrophulariaceae > Buddleja > Buddleja alternifolia. Next base: position 58,288,577 of record CM033391.1, read on the forward strand.
GAAGCATGAATGTGAGGGAGCTTCGTGAAGAGGCGTCGATTCGAGGAGTTTCTGCTGCTGGAACTAAGAAAGAGCTCCTGGAGAGGCTTTGTGCTGATGACAACAGCGTTTCAAGTGACGATGATCTAGGTAATTGGATAGCTGTCGCTCAGAGTTTATTTTACCACATTTGTTGAACAAATTTCTAGTGTAGAGCAGCAAATAGATAATATATTTTCTAACATGTAAAATGTCGAAAGAGATAAAAGGAAAATACGCAGTTCCATATTACCGTGCGTAATGACAAAGTATGGGTAGACCAGTCATATACAGCTGCCTCATGTAATAACAACTTAAGACAGTTATTTTCTACAATGGCAGTAGTTGCGATACTGTTTTTAACATGGAATGGTTGTCGTGTGTATATATCGCTTGGTGTTGCATTAAATTATCATTTGAGACGTAAACTGGAATTTGAATTGGACCTTTTTGCAGTGAAAGCGAAAAGCAAGGATGAAAATTCCAAGTCTGATGCACTGCCAAAAAACAAGACCATTGATGAGTTGCAAATAATGACCGTAAAGCAGCTTCGAGAAGAGGCTACTATACGTGGAATTTCGGCTGCTGGCACGAAGAAAGAGCTTCTGGAGAGGCTCTGCACTGATAATGACAATGTTTCAAGCAATAAAGACCAAGGTAACCTAAATGTCTATCACAATTTGCTTTTCAGAAATTATTTTATACAAATGCTCGTCATAAGATTTTAGACTTTTCCTAAACTGTAGTACAGAAAACAATATATTTTTGCGCATGTACATGCTTTATTGGCAACAGTCGAATTTGGTTGTACCATTTCATATGTAATCATTGCATGTAATAAATACTCATGCTGTGTAAAGTATCGGTGTATAATACCACACAAATACTGTATTGTTACTGGACTAGATAAAATCACTGTCACATATACATATTCTCACGTTACATTAGATTGACTTGAAACATACTTCTGCTTGTTATGGAAAATTTCGTCAGCTAAAGTGGAACCCAAGCAGGAGAAAATTGTTACAGCTACAAAGAAAGGTTCTGCTGTCCAGGACAAATGTCTCCCAGACCATATTAAAGCGCAGTATCATGTTCTGCAAGTAGTAAGCCATTTAAGTGTGTATTTAAGCAAACAGAGAAACTGAGAGAAGGATTATATTTTATATTGCTTTTGACTTTTTTATTTTGTCATGCAGGGTGAAGAAATTTATGATGCCATGTTGAATCAAACGAATGTCGGGGAGAACAATAACAAATTCTTTGTCATTCAAGTTCTAGGTTAGACTTTCACTCCTATTTCATAATGTTGAGTTCATATGTCATTGCACTTAATTTACTTGAAATTCAGTTGAGTGCCAACTGATACATTGTGCATCAGACGTTTAATTTCTAGTTTTGCATGCAATGCAAAGTCAATAGAACTTAAAACTCCATAACATTAATTGTCATCTTAAGGTGTCATCCACTTTGTCAAATAAAACACACACATTCTAACCTTCCTTTTTTTTTTTTAATATGGTCTGGCTCTGGTCTCAAAACATCAATTGCAGAATCTGATGATGGTGGGAAATTCATGGTCTACTACAGATGGGGAAGAGTTGGTGTGAAGGGTCAGGATATGTTGAATGGGCCGTACACCTCACAAGAAGCTGCCATCTCTGTTTTTGAGAAAAAGTTCTGTGACAAGACAAAGAACCGTTGGTATAATAGGAAAGAGTTTATTAGTCACCATCGGAGCTATACTTGGTTAGAAATGGACTACAGTGAAACCAAAGATGAACCACCAGTGAGTTGTTTAATATTAATAGGTGTTTGTGCATTTTTTTTATCAAAAAATTGATCATTTGTGTGGTTCAAGATCCTTTAGTATGTTATACATAAGACTTATGTATAGCTGTTGTATCATACCTAATGTATTCAAAATGAAAGTTGGTTCAGCTAAGTAAAAGCGAAAACATATCAATTCCCATTTTAACATGCTTATAGTAATTCATGGAGTTGTTTTCCAAAAGTTTGGGATCTAAGATATGAAAATCATTGTTAGGTTCATCAAAAGTGCAATTCTACAATGAAACGGGAACCTCAAGAGTCGAAGCTGGAGGCTCGTATTGCAAAGTTCATCTCTCTCATTTGCAATATGAGCATGATGAGGCAACAGATGATGGAAATAGGTTTTTTTTTTTTTGTTTTTTTTTATTTGAGCTTTTACATTTGTTATAGAAAATTACGAGTCTTCTTTTGTGCATCCTCAGCCTAGTCCGTTATTTCACATTTTGCTAGATTAATTTCAATTAAGTAGAATAAGTTGGAATATAGTACTCTTCCCCATATCAACTTGGTTCATCATGCGTCTGAGTGACTTTCTTCGCTGTTCTTGTTTGTGTATATTTGATTGGTTCTAAACATCTACAACACCAATATGCAGTTAGAAACGACCCCATGCTTTATCATGTCAAAAGTTGGTTTTAAAGCATTATTGGTGCAGAATCTTTTTTGTTGTGAACTTTTCCTTAATTTTTATCACTTACTAGATAATGTTATGCATTTGTTTTTATTTTTAATAGGATACAATGCTGAAAAATTACCATTGGGTAAACTGAGCAAATCGACAATTTTAAAGGTGAGAAATAGATATTGCTTTTTGATTCTTATTTGCACAGTCATTCAATTCGAATCTGAATATTTATATTTAAAACTTTATGTGCATGGTATAACTGACCAGAAAAGCAATGACATGGCTTATCGTAGTAAATCAATCTTTTCTGTGGGTTAGAAAAGGATTTTTCATCTGTGGAGGCTCCAAGATTGGTTTGTTCTTTTAACTATTGCTTTTTGTAAAGGCAACCTATTGGGATCTTGTAAATGTGACTTTATTCATGCATCTTGTGAGTTTATCTAACCTCAGACCGTGCTTAGTCTAAGAATGATATTCATCTTTCTGATGCTGAGCTTACCTTTCTCTTTCTCTGGTCATACCTCATTAAAGCTGTTATTGAGAAAGCAGAAATGAAGATGTATGTGGATCTCTTTCAAATGTTCAAATAACATCTTTCCTATTGCATTTATTTGAATCTGCAGGGTTATGATGTTTTGAAAAGGATCTCTGATGTGATTGGCCAAGCTGATTGGAAGACACTTGAGCAATTAAGCGGGTAACAGTTATACAATCTTAAATTTTTGTACTTATATTTATCAATTTGAGATATTGTTACTGAGTTATACAAATTTGGCATGACACACACCAATCTTACAGCTTACATTTTTTCGGGAAAATTTTAATTTTAATTATGCGTCATTTTGGCTTTGTTGTTGTATTGCAGGGAATTTTACACCGTGGTTCCTCATGACTTTGGTTTTAAAAAGACAGGTAAGTTCTCTCCCTTCTCACATGATCCCTGGGTGTCTACTTCTATGATTGATGCCTCTGATATCTACATTGCTGCGTGCGTTGTTTCCTTGTGCTTAAAATTACTTCTTATTTTATTCAAGAACTGCCTGTGTAGTTTCTTGTAGACTTCTAAATGGTTTTATGGCTGTTTATGATAACAGGCCTGTTTATCATTGACAGCCCTCAAAAGTTAAAAAGCAAGCTCGAAATGGTGACTACTGATTCCTTTTTCATGATAAGTTTTTATAGGATGTTTCCGTCCTTGCATGACTTTATGGCCTGGAGGTATTGGGCTGTTGGTCAGTAGTAAGTGATGTACGGCATTATACATAGTGAACTTTGGCTTAACTATTTCTTGCAAAAACTGGTAGGTTGAAGCACTGGGTGAAATTGAGGTTGCGATGAAGTTAATTGAGGATAATGCTGATTTAGAGGTATGTTCTATCTAGTTGCTTGCTCTGGATAGATAAAATTGATGGTCTGTTTCTTTCCTAGCAATCCAATTTTGATTGTAGTAATAATCACCTCAAGGTTAGTATCTCTTCTGCTGTACACTGACAACTCTTTTCATTCCCTTGGTAATACTTAAGAATAAGCTTGACATGTTGTCATATTATCTAAATTATCTCCTTTCTTCTATCTCGATTCCCTCTACTTGTGATTTTGTGTGTGCCTTATCTCTCATCATTACTAATATTCCCATATTCAGAGACTGAATTTTGGGTTTAGATGTATCATACTATGGAGATCGAAAACCCATTAGATAAAAGTTGTCTGTTTGACTGTATTTCGATCAATACATAATCAAACATGTTTATTAGCTTAAATATTTGATTCTTTTATCTCTCCTTTATGTGCATCAATTTTGTATTACTTTAGATATTAATTTCTTGTACTGCAAGATATGCTGTCATGATATTTTCATCGGCTTGCAGGATCCTTTATATTCTCGTTATAGGCGGCTTCATTGTGAACTTAGGCCACTTGAAGTTCATTCTGAGGAATTTTTTATGGTAATTTTCTTGATTTTGTACTTCATTGACATTTCTGTCTTACTTTAAATGGTCTTCTTTGCTTGTTTGGTTTTAGTCACTTTATAACTATGGAAGTAAAGAATCTTTTGTTGTTTGTTCGATGGATAAACTATTTGTTAGCATTGAAATGAAATAAACTTGTACGATGTCTTTCAAGCCTCTTTAACTTCTTTCTCAACCAAACAATGGTACATATTTTTTGTCTCAGATTGAGAAATACACAAAGAACACTCATGCAAAGACACATTCGGGTTATGATGTTGATATCATTCAGATATTTAAGGTTTCAAGAGAGGGTGAAGCTGAACGGTTTCAGAAGGTATGACTAAATTTTGACTATCCTTTTAAGCCTACAATTTAGAATTCGTGATTCTTGTCTACGGCATTTGGCACAATTGTCTTCTTTGAGGATGAGTCTCTTGATCCCTATGAATAGGGCTCGATCTCTAAATAGCTCTGCTATTAAAGAAGTTATTTTCTCTTACTTTAGTTCATTCCTTTATTTAAGCCTGATGAGTTCCCTATATTCTGATGGGCAGTTTTCAGGGATGAAAAATAGAATGCTTTTATGGCATGGTTCCCGACTCACAAACTGGACTGGAATTTTGTCCCAAGGTTTTTTTTTATTCAGGCTCACCCATGATTTTACTTGGGATTTAATATATGAACTATGTAATTAGATTCTATCACCCTGAATAAAATGGCAGGTTTGCGAATCGCTCCTCCAGAAGCACCTGTAACTGGTTACATGTTCGGGAAAGGTGTTTATTTTGCTGATATGTTCTCAAAAAGTGCCAATTATTGCTGTTCTTCTCAAGCTTCCACTGCCGGTGTGCTGCTCCTATGTGAGGTAAAATAGGCTCTCTCTCCATCTCCTTTTCTTCTTTTTTGCTATTATCTCCTCGCATTACATAAGTTTATCTTATTATCTTTTCCCCTTCTGTGATTCGTTATTGATAAATTTCCTATTCATAATATTTGTAGTATTAACTCTGAGAATTACTTTGCAGGTTGCTTTGGGAGACATGGCTGAGCTGCTAACTGCTAATTATGCTGCTGATAAGTTGCCACCTGGGAAACTTAGGTCAGTTTAACATGTTCTATTATATACTCAATTGTTATGGAGGGTCATCTCATATCAATACGTGAAGTAAAATAAGCGTTACCGAAATCCATAATCTGTATTTGCTTATCTCTTTTAAATAATTCTCAGCTGAATTTATTTTGGATAAATTTTACAGTTCAAAGGGAGTTGGTGGGACTGCCCCAGATCTTTCAGAGGCTCAAACACTTGAAGATGGCCTCATTGTTCCCTTAGGAAGACCAAAACAGCAACCCGGTCTCAAGGTCGATTTGTGCATTATTATTCTTTTATCAAATTTTGGATTTGCAATCAAAATTTCATCCTGATATTATTCATATAATGTTCCTCTTAAGTTACCTCTGCTAGAATGTAATTTCCTATGCATATTAGATATGACCTTGAAGTTGCATTTTTTTTTCCCGATTTAATACAGGGTAGTTTGCTTTACAACGAATACATAGTCTACAATGTGGAGCAGATTAGGATGCGCTATCTTGTGCAAGTCAACTTCAACTTCAAGAGATAATTGTAGCAAAGTTTGTTTGTTTTGTATCTAACGTTCACCAATTGTTGTAGTTCCAGTTTATGAGATTCTTATATCTTACTGGGAGGTAAATTAAATGAATGCATTGGTGATCCATCATCATCCCTTGGGCTAGGGATAAGTTTTGAATTTAGGATTATGTAAATATAAGTAGTTGGTGGTTGTAAAATAATTCCAGAAAATTTTTCTTTGAGAAATGTTTTTCAAATAAATGTGCGTTTGGTTGAGAGATTGACTCATTGTAACTTTTTTTCTTCTGAAAATCTCGCTTTCAATGATATAATGCTCTAATCTTGATATATTTTCCAAAATATATTTGTTCTCACTTTTTGTCTACAATATGAAGACAATACGAAATGTCCACAATTTGCGTTCATTTCCACAAAATAATTTACTATATTAGATTTGGGTTATGCATTTCTGGATAAACTCAATTCACTTGTCTCTATAATGCATCAGTCGAGAAACAACAGTGGTTTGGTTACATTTACATTTTCAGTTCTGGAGATGTTGAAAGCATTTTGCTTAGGTTTGTTAATTTAATATAAGAGCAATAATTTGTGGGGCTCATTACTTATTTCATTATCATGTGATAGGTTAAGTTTTTTTGGTTGTTGTTGTTGTTGGTAATTGTATGTAATAGTTTAAGTTAATCATTAGCTAGATGAATTAAAAACCTGAGCTTCTCCCTGCTTTTATGGAGCTAGATAGAGTCTTTATGACTCAGAATTATAATTATCAGTCCGAGTTTGTCGGACTAGATATGTAGGTTGTTCCCCATCTTCTTAATTTAAAAAAAAAAAAAAAAAAACCTGAGCTTCTAATTCGAAGTATAACAGATTCGGGATCTAAAACTCATGAATTCATGATTATAATTGTGTCTTAAAAGTAGTTTATGAATTTACAAAACAATTATGAGAACCAAAATATTTTTTGACTGGAATAGTCCGACACTAAATCACTTCACAGAAAGTTGAAACAGATTTTGGTCAAGGCATTCTAGTATTAGTGACAAAAAATGCTATGAGTAAAACGCGATTTATTGTTTCAAGCCGCTTTTACTATTAAATTTGAGCGCTCTCTCTCTCTCTCTCACACACACACACACACGCGCGAACGGACACTGTCAGGGACGGACTCCGGGAGCTCTCTCGCAGACACCTGGGGTGGACTAGGGCTCCGACGTCGTTTCTGCCACCTGAGGTATAATTGTAACCATATTCAGTGTGTTTGATTATTGGTTGGTAATTTTTATGCACATTCTGCCATTTCAAGTATGTTTAATTCTTCCTTAATAATTATGAATCGAGAGTTTTCCTAAATTTGGATTCGTACCAAGGGTACATTGAGTTCTGTCGCGATTATGTTTTGAATCTTTCCAATCTGTTCTACATTGTTGCAAACTTGTCATGCTGCACCCCAGCTGTTTGTTAAATCGTTTATATGATCATTCTGTTCCTATGTCGCCTTTCGTCAAGCTTATATTTCAATTATTTGATCATTGTAGTAGGAAATGTATCTTGAAAATACACGGTCTTTCTGCGCGAATGATACCCGACATGTCTAATACTAGTTGGGTAACCCAAATGAATATCACTTTTGAGCTGAAAGATGTAGAATCAAAATTTCAAATTATATGCCAAATTTAACCTGTTTTGCCTGCCTAAAGTTTCTGGTGTTTGTGAATCCAGACTGATAGCGTTTAAAGGTTGATATGGCTGAAAGACAACAGCATGAGCCTGCCACTGATCCACAATTGCAGTCCCCTCCTGCTTCGAAGGAGGATATGATCTCCTACGTGATGGCCCTGGAGGCTGCTTTGTTACCATGCTTGCCTGCACGAGAACTTCAAGCAATCGACCGTTCTCCGCATCCTTCTCATCAGAGTAAGCAAGCATTTGCCCTTTTACTTTTGACTCTAGATGTTGAAAATTGGAATGAAAGAGGGAAATTGTTTGGGTTTTGGAAAGGAAAGCAAGAAAAGAATAACTGAAGGTGTAGTTAGATCCCCCTTGGATTATATTCTAGACAAATTGTTGGTAGTTCGATTTATTTGAAAAGTTCGTTATATTTGTGCTTTTGTATCTAGATTTCCCCGAACCTACCTAGTGTCTTTGACATTAGAAGTGGAAGAACATGAAATGATTTGTGGCAACTGGCAAGCATATTATTTGAAGCTTTTGTTGAGTGATAAGCTTGAGAAAGAAACTTTAGTTGTATTTCTCTAATGTACTAAATAACTTAATTTCATATGTATCCTCCCTATTTGATATCTCTTTTAGTTTCTTAGCTTTTGGTTTAGTAGGTCTCTCATTGTCGCCACCCCTATAATTAGAGAAGAAGAAAAGGAAGAAATGAAAGACGTTCTTGTTATGATAATATTCTTAAGCAGAGATTTTGGGGACAAAAATAGGTTTTAGTTACACTTGCATTTTAGCTAGTTGTTTATGTATTGACTAACACATTTAGCCAAGTTTCTGAAAATCAACGTGATGCTTTAGTGATTTCTAGTTTTCTGTATCTAGTTTAGTTTATTCAGGTAAAATCGGTTTTGGAGTGAAATGCTATTATATTGCCCTGCTTCACTGGCTTTTCTTTCACCCCACAGCTCCCCGCCCCAAGAATAAAATTAAACATAACAAAATAAATAAAATCTGAAGTGTTAAAAGTGCAGAAGTAATGGTATTCATGCTTTGTTTATCATGACTGTATGCCTGAGCATCAACATGAATGTCTCACATTTTTTCAACTGTTTTAGTTGATGTTGAGAGACATGCTAGAGACTTCATGGAGGCAGCTAAAAAGCTTCAGCTCTATTTTATTAGTTTACAACGCGAGGATCAACCTACCAGAGTTGAAACTCTACGAAAGGTGATGTACAAATCCAATCTTTATTGTAACAGTCTGCTGCTTACCTTATTACTTCTGAGATACTGACGAGTAATTTTGGATTTAATGTCATTCTTTTCAGGAGATTGCGATGATGGAAGAAGAGTTGAAAGTAAAGACTGAGCTTATCAATAAGCAAGAAAGAATGATTCAAGATTGGAGGAAGGAGTTGAAAGATCAATTTGACAAACACAATATCGAATTGGAAAGAGTGTAATAAAATGAAGATGGCTTTATATGCTACTCGAATACGTTTTTGTTTAATCGATTTACAAGTGCTACAACTTAGTCATTTACTTATGCAGTTGAACATAATATAGAGGCTGGTTTGCTACTTTAGAGTATAATAGATGTCTATAAGACTATATCCTAGCTGTGTTGATCTTCAATGATCTGAGTGGATTCCAAATTCATCAAAAAATAATTCAAAATGATTATTTATGAATTTCAAACCTACAGCAATCAAAATTTTATCCAAAAAGGGTGCAAAGTATAGACTTTTACGGATTCAGAATCCTTGCTCCAAAATCCTTCATTAATACCTGAATAGCTTTTAAGGATTTAATATCCATTATCATACAACGCTAAAATGAAATAAAATATAATATTCTGCTGAAACAATGAATAGCTTCACTAGCAAAACAATCACTTGTATCATGTCTATCGGTTAAACCTCCGCAAGAAAATTCAACCACTAAATAACTCAGATAAACTCCGATTGCAAAGCAAATTTAGTTTCTACGAAGTAATTACACAAACATTACAACGGTACAACTAAATGAGGTAAACTAAATATGCAACCTGTATAACTGCAGAGTTAAAAGGCTGAAAGGAAAGTTTAATCTACTTCTTGGCATAGGTAATCAACATAGGATTATCATCAGTAATCTTAAATCCCTGAAGCCCTTGCATTGCAACCGTCGACTGCATCTCATTTTCATATTCAACAAAAGCAATCCCAGGTTTTGCTTCAATCATCCTAACTTCCTTAAACCCGGGACATTGACTGAAAAGCATTTGCAGCATCATAGAAGTTGTCTGGTGAGGAAGATTCTGAATGAACAATATGTTATTGGGCGGGGCGGGAGCCTCTGGAACAGCTCTGTTATATGGTATCTGAGATAACTGCAGCATATGAAAATAAGTATGATTTAGGATGTCATAAAAATATGTCTATATATGTTTTTCTCTGAAAAAGGAAAGCTGAAATACGGGACGATTAATTAAAAACTTACAGGAGCGGCTGCACCATAAGCACCGGGATATGCAGGATTAAGACCAATTGCAGCTTGATTAGCGTCATGTTGGTCCTTTTTCTTTCTTCCTGTATCACGAGAGACACACGTACACCAGATTGGAGAATTTAAACAAATTTATTTGTAAAAAGAAATGGAGCTTTAAGAACAACTAGTACAGTGTATATTATAGATACTCTCTCCTCTTCTCTGCAATATCATATATCACAGTAGGAAGTATAAGCATAATAAAACAGACAGGTTGGTAGGTCCTGAGGTGTTGACACTATATTTGCACACAACGGGAGATAATAACCAAACGTTTTAATACAACCTTAGATCATAGCATAGCAGCCTTCAGAAATTCATACCAATAGCCTGGCGACGTGTAGACGAAGTTCATAAGAGAGCATTTTGCAATTTTCATAATTTCAGTGTGGAAAGTTACTTGATCTCGATTCAATTCGCATGCTTGCTGGTATCATGCAAGCAAATGGAATTGTTGCATTTGGATCACTCAAATGGTATTTTGGCCAAAACTAATTCATTTAAACCACAAAAGAATCGCATATAATTTTTTCACCAGAAAACATTAGCTCCTGCTTTCTCTTTCATGTGTCAACTGTAAGAAACGAGAAGTCTTACCTCTGTCGTCATGCTTCTTTCTTTTCTCTCGAGGTACAAAAGTGCCATCCGCCTTCGCTACGACATCGGATTTTGTCTTTGCGTATTGTATCCGCTGTGATAAGCATATGTTAGATCTTTTCAACACGGAAATAGAGAAGTTTCCCATAATTAAAGTAAAATAAAGTTTACAAGGTCAACAAAAAATCCACACAATATTCAAAACCACGTGGTAACCACGTTATATTTAGTAGATACATAAATAATTCCTCCCAACCCCACTCCAAGGAACACCAAAAAGGACTAAGAAGGTAAATACTTGAAGCCTGAAATTGAGTGAACATGAAAAATTACACCAGCATGCAGATGAGTAAACAAACATATCCAAATGACAAATGCAGCACATAGAAACATGGAGATATAAAGAGAGGGGTAGACGTTGATCACAAACTCAACGCTACATGAAAAACATGCAAGCAGAATCATTCATGGCCAGAGGGAAACCATCAATTAAAGCAGAAGTAACTAGGAGAAAAAATTGCTTGATAATCATTTAGAAGTTTACTAAAATTTTCCTTTCGTCCCCTTAATATCCTACCTCTCCTCGACGAATAGTCACTTTCTATTATATTGGTCAGCCAATCTTCTTATTCAAATCATAATTAGCCAAATTGAATTGACTATGTTACTATTGCCAGATTTCAATGTCATAAAATGTATCCGTTTTACAACCATAGAAGAGAAAAATGGCACCAGAAATACACAAAGGATTGCCCAGTGCCCCAGTCACCAAAGGTATCACTGTAAAATAAAGTCAGCATATCACATGAGGTTTAATAATATCTTATGCCAAGACTCATACAAAGAGCTTCCAAACACAAAAGCTTTAGTTTCTTCAATTATCACATTTAGAAAATCATTTTATCATCAAGATGTTTCTAATATATTTACATCACTTTTCCTACTCTGGTCCAACTGGAAAGTAGAGACTTTGAACTAACCAATCAACAACATTCAGCAAGGAGCTTATGGAACCCCCAAATAACCATCAATTTGCAAGATGGTGCAATAACCCTCTTGTACATGTCCTGAAGTATCATATGTGTTTCCTAAACAAACAATTCAAAAATACCCCTTCGAATATATATTCCCCTTTATCTTCTACATAAATGAAACATAGTGATCAATAAAATTTAAGGGCAGCGATCAAAATGTAATTTAATTTCACAGAAAATAAACACATCCAACATTAAAAAATAGTGTTGCTCAATGACTCATGCCAACACGCAGTCACACATAAAAATATACACAATCACATAAGTAGTTTTTAACAATGTCACATTCTCATAATAAATTTAGCTGCCTCAGCTAATTTCGCACTAAATCCGCACTTATTTCCTGTTCCGATTAGCAACTCCGGGTATCAGCAACGGACTTTCAAACAATCATCCAATTATGATGTAATGTTCATAGATAACAAATAATCTAGAATTATCTATGAAACAACAAATAGCATTGCGACAACATAACCATGGACCTCAAAACAACAAGTAAACACAATCTGGAAACCAAATGCTGATTCAATCGGAATACGAAATTATAAAAAATTTAGCAAAACAACATGATGAAATTCTTGTGAAAAAACAAAATATGCTAAAAGAAATACAGAAATACACATACCATAGGCTTGTCGTAAAACGGAAATCCCTGCATCTGACGAAGCGCACTTGTGGCAGAAGAAACTTCCTCAAAGACAACCCAGGCTTGCCCCTTGTGTTTTAGGGTTTTAAAAGCCAAAACCTCCAGAATTTTCCCGAATTGCGAAAACACCGCGTGAAGCGATTTCTTCAATTCTATTGAAAGCAAAAATGCATTAAAACTGAAAACATTGACTCCAATACGCAATACACAATCACGAACACAAATTTGAAAAAATATATATACATATATAAAAAATACATACAGAGTGAGTACACATACCGTCGAGCTTGATCTTCTCGTTGAGGTTATTAATATAGATTGTGACATTGGGAGAAATGTCGGTGCCGGTAGGTGTAACCTCCGCCATGGATACTGCTTTTGATATTTCTTCGTAGCTTTCGCAATAGCAGAATGCTTCCTGAGAGTCGGAAGTGTGAGGGGAGGGGGTTAGAATAGATTTTGTATTTTGGGCTTTTCTTTTTTATTTCTTGGGCCATCTTGATTAATCTTGTCTGAATCAATAATTAGTCAAAAGACCACACTAAGCCTTTAGTTGGAAGGCCGAAGCCCAATTATATTTTGGTAACTTGGGCAAAAGCCCAATCTATTGTGGACACTTGCCAAAGAATTTAGCCCATAACTTAAACTCTTACCGTTATTTAGGTCATTAGGTGCATATCTATTTACCGTTAAAGACAATCAAGTCAAACTTGTTAGTTTAGTGGTATCAACTTCCATTTTCATGTCGGAGGTTCTGAGTTCAATTTCAGACTGACCAAATTGTGACTTTTTTCTCCTTATTTAGAGTCTTACAGGGTCTATGTGGCCCATGATTAAAACTAACGGTCCAAGTTTGTCGAGTCAAGGTATCCCCTTTCGTCTAAAGTTAAAAAAAATTAGAGCTAGGCAGACTTGCTTTGTCTTGAACTTGTACGATTTTTTCCCTCCCTTCTAAGTTCTAATGCTTGAATTTATTCAAACTTTTCTTTTTATATCAAACTCAAGTTTGGTTTGAAAATTATATTGTTCATGTTTGTAGTTTAATATTTTCAAAACGGCCAACAAAATGGGATCAATTCATGTGCAAGCCTATTCGTTTGATTGTACCATAATCTTGTAAATTTCAACCACAGAGCGCAAAAATGTTCATGAGCCACAATAATACATATATATGTATAAGGATATTATATGTGAATGAAATAAAATGCCTATGAACTTGTGTTCAAATTTAAGCCACTAATGGATGATTGCAAATCACAATAAATGAAACAAGATTAAATGAAACAATAAACGGAGATAAGTTTGAAACACAAATTATTTTGGCCACAGTTCATCAGCAAAGATCATTGTCTTTTGGTAGTCTAAAAGGCCACCGTTTTGCTTAAACTTTTGAAGTTCACATAAATTAGACACATATAATATACAAAACACCTTTATCACATATATTGAACTTCACATATATTACGTATCTCTGTTCCAAGTCCATTTTTCTATGACATATATTGCTATAGCGGTGGGCCCTGGAATGTTTAGTTCTGTGTACGGGGACGGTTTTGTTTCTGGACAAATTTCTGTTATTGCCTCTCAAACAACGCATAGATTTGTTATTGGCTCTACTAAATGGAAAAAAATTTGCCAGTTCAATGATCCCAATGCTTATATCTTTCACACAGTAAGATATATTGCGTATAGTCCCCACACATTTGTGTGTAAGAAACAGACATAAAATTCACACTCGAACTTATAAACTCGGTTTGAGATAGAATTACCCTGCTAAATGAGCTGCTTGCATATTTATGGGCTCAGCTGATCAGCCAGCCTTACACTATGCCAATTGCAAATCTTAGTTCGAGGTGCCGCAGTTTCTAAACCAATGGGTTCCTAAACCAATGGGTTCTTATGTAGACAGATATTTCATTGTATTTCGTATTCTATTTTATTTTATAGCGTAAGAAGGCACAAAACATATGTGGTATACGTGTAAATGTAAGCTTATATATTGCACACATGACGAATATATATAACATAAATATAAGATGAATTATTAAATTCATATATATGGATAATTTGAAGTGTATTTCTGAATATTTTTAGGAGTTCATGTATTGAGTTCGAGCACAACCTAATTATTATGCGGTGGGTCTCAACATGACCTATCATAAATGCATAACTATAATTATATTAAAAAATTTATATTTGTTTCAAAATAAAAAAAAGAATTATACCAAAGCTCTTTAAAAATCGAGAATTATAGTGAAATTTGATATTTCGAGACTCCACGGAAACGATCAACTTTTGCAACATCATACACAACATGGGTCTAGTTTGAAGTTTCATGTATGTTTCCTTTTTATAAATATATAAAATAAAAAGTCCCTTTTTGGTAACTTAATTTATGCTTAATTGCATTAGAGAACCAATTATCAACAAAACCTCCCATAAATTCTCAGTGGACCGATGGTGCTTTATAGGTTTTAAGTGCAGTTGACCCGATAAAATTATTGTTTCTGATGAACCCCTTGAAATATGCGAGAAGATGTTCATATTTTTATATGACTTCATGATAATTAAAAGTATACACAAAAAATGCTCATGTTTTGTGGCTTGTCCTTGTTAAACAAGAAATTGACATGTTATTTATACATGAGGATATTCTAATTAATGAAGATGTGCAATGATCGACAATAATAAGAATTGTTCTTTGTGTAACGCTGCCGGTTGTTTGTATGCCACGGCGCATAAAAGAGGATCTAAATTGTTTATTAGAGATAGGGTTGTGATATTTTTTCTTTTTTCTTTTTTCTTTTTATATATATATTATATAATATATATACATATATATTTTGATATTTGGACACTTGAAGTCTCAATGATGTCTCTTGAAATTATGTTAGTGGTAACTGTTGGAACTTTTCCTAAACTCAATGATGTCTCTCGAACTTATGTTAGATGTAATTGTTCGAACTTTTCCTAAAAAGTCCTATGGATATGCAAGAGCTCAGACCAATTTTTTTTTTTGTTTAAGGTCATAGCTAAATTTACTAAAAATAATCTTTATTGATGATGAGTTTCGTGATATATTGATATATTTTAGAAAATTGTGGTAGCTTCACCAATCCTTCGGATAGACTTTCGGCGTAGGGTAATGATGAACGTAGTCATGTGCAATTCATATGAAATTTAAGTGGATAGCTTGGTTACCCTTAATTTGTGGTCATACAAACATGATCAAGCCATTGATTCTCTTAGTACACAATGGTTATTATTAAAAAATTAAGATTGTATGAAACTTATAGGATAATGATATTGGCACTCTAAAATTTACTACAGGAGTTCTAACTTTAATTTTTACACTTGAATATGACAAGATTATCCTTAGATTTAAAAATTACTCCTATGCATTCAAAACAAAACTATTATCATGTTATAAGTTTTTTTCACTATTTTAAATCAAAGTCAATTAATAAAAATAATATTTGGCAAAAATGAAACAAGTAATTCAAGTGTAGAGCATCATCAAAAAAACAAAGTAATAATATTTGAAATCGAGAATGACAATTATTATATGAACCAAAAAGAACAAAAAAATAAATATCAACTTCAATTAATTCACTCTACTTCCTTTATATTAAAATCTAGAAATCAATTTCATATTTTTGTTCAAGCAATAAGTTTAGTTTCTTCAGACAATATTGCATAAAAATAATTAAAATAAATATGCTCTTCTCTCAAACAAAAAAACTACACTTATAAAATTAATTAGCGACTTTTTATACAACATGAATTTGAATACATAAAAGATTAAAAATATGAATTTTTTTTATTTAATTGATCTTGATGAATAATTTTAGGCTTGCATATAAATATATTTTTTATGCTTTTAAAGATTAAAAAAGATCGTTATGCAATATTGTTTTATACATAAATATATTATTTTGACATGATTATAGATGAAGTAAATAATTTTTTTTATTTTTGATCTAGATTAAACATAAGTGGAATTTATTAGTATGAAGATTTAAATAGTGGGCAAAAAATGAAGCAAAAAAATTGGATTTTATTTAGAAATGGGCATTCTTGTCATTTTATTAGAGAGATGAATATAATTGGAGCTCCAATAGTAATTTTTGGAGCTCTAATATCATTCCCCAACTTTCTATCATTGGGAGCTCCAAAACTTTTTTAGAGTCACCCTTCCCGTGGTTTCATCTTAGCTTTATATCTAACTGCATCTCTTGATCCACTTTTATAGAGTTAATCAACATGAATGTTATACATTGTACCCACATGATTTAGTAGTTAATTTGATCAAGGAAAAACTTTTGATTGTTGACATGGTAAAATCCTACATGAGGTTGAAAAAAATTATTCTTATTTGAAAATTGAAACAATGAAATTAGTACTTAAAAAAAAAAATACACCTATATCATGGTAGGGGATTTTTCAGAGTCCCCGCCCATCTTAATAGATATGTCAAAGGATACGTATAGGGTAATAGACAATTTTTTTTTGGTTTCTCATGGGTTTTCCCACACCACATTGGGTATGAGACTAATTTCGCTTCGCGGTATTGAGTCTGCCGCTGGCATGAGGGGATTTGTCACTGGGGGATCGAACACGCTCCCCACTTAGGAGCGTAATGGTGGATAAGCCACTACGCCAACACTTCAAGTTTATACGGAAATAGACAATGAAATAAACAAGAAGTACTTAATGAATTTAGTACTTGATTTCTTATCTTTAATCAATTAGATATAAAGCTTGACCACTGGAAATAGTGTATTATTTGTATGTTGTAGATTGCAATAAAACATTATAATAACCTTCTAATTACAATAAAAAAATTCTTTTTCACTTCACTAATATACAAAAGTTTGGTTACTATACTTGGAGCATACATCGCAAACTTATTTTATAGGCATAAATAAAGTATAAGCAATGCCTAATTAAAGTCTATCTTTATGTTATATAAGTGGAGTAAACTATCATTATCAAAAAATATTATTAAACTAAAAAGAAAATAAATTAGAAAAGTTCACATGGGAGGAAGAAAGGAGACACCACACAAGAAAGAACGCCGGATTGACCATTAACTGAGGTCTATGGGTGTTATAGAAACCGCCAGATAACCCCGCCGCCTAATCGTTCGAATGCGATCACGACACGTGGTTATATGCACGTCATGATTCTGGCGAGAAACAACATATGAACCGTTGGATTCTCGCACTTGCGACCGGCTCTTTGTCGCCGAAGGTTCTTCACGTGTGGCGTAGTCCCACTTGATGACACTAGTCTGTTGGGAAATTATAAGGTAGATCGAGTCTGTTGGAGCCAATTCACCTAATATCGTTCGATGCAGGTGATTTATATATTTTTTAATATTGTCCTTGCATTCAATTGGGGTAGAGGAAGTTCGATTTCAATTTTTTATAACACGATGATGTAACAAATTGGTGTCTCACTAATAAATAGCAGACATGATTTATTATTTCCTTCGGTTTGTAAAAGCTTATTTGGAGCTTCATGTCACGGACTTAGCCTCAGTACTAACGTCTCGTGCGGCACTTAGCTTCGACCCGCCTCTTGCGTGACTCGTGCTAAGTCAGCCTCGCCCACTCGTGCTCGTGTGCTAAGGGAATTTGGCAAAGTACACCAAGAAGCTCTTTAAGTAAACACTCTATATTGCTCTCAAACTTGGTTGGTTACAAATGAACTCCTACCATCTATTTATAGTGATCCACCTCCTCAATGGACGGTTGAGATCAACTTGATCCTACGGCTAATATTGAACATCTAGATAATTCTCCTAGATATTTTACAAGACTAATCTAGAGAATTCCACCAACAAATGCTCCTACACTATTCTAGAGAATTCCTACCATTCTCTACACATCTAAATACATTCTAGATTATTCTATCCATAACTATATATACAAGGTTGTGTAGCTCCATGGACTTTTGGAGCCTCATTTGGTGGAAGGAGTTCTTGAAAACTCCCGGGGCGTGACATTCAGCCCTAAATGGATCCTTAGGAATGAAGAGAAACACATCTCATAATAGGATTTATTATTTGAGATATGGTCATAAATTACGAACATATTCATTGTCGAATCAAATATAATTTATCTTAAGTTCACATGTTCACCCATTTTTCCATGATGTCTTAAATCTAGTCATATGCAAATGCGATCACTCAAGTCGATTATAAATTAATTTTTTACACAATGTAAAGGCTTGAAATTTTCTCCTACCACCCTAATACCGTGCAAACTAACTTATATGCTTGTTTTTTAGATACTACAAAACATCATTATGATATTTGTTATGCAACTTGGGATTCAAGTTTGAAAAGGTCCAATTCTAGAATTTTAGCTAGCCCGTGTGTAGTGTGTACCCTTACATAATTGCTACTAAAATACTTTCTTGACTTTTCCTATTGAGAATGAATACTATTCCAACTTATCATCCTAAACTTAACTTTCAAGTTTCAACAATCAGATCTCCTAATAATTACACTAAATATGATACAATATACATAACATCCACCGTAAATAAATTATTACATATATATATATATATAAATTAGAATCCCAAGACTTTTCAAAAAATCAAAGTCTTATCCTAATTAGAAATTACAAAAATTATAGGACTTCCATAATATCCCATACGCATGAATGCAAATTGAAATCTCAAAACTTGTCAAGAATCTCTCACCCAAACATACCCCATAAACGTATTCGCTATTTATATGATAAATTCTTACTTAGACCCGATCTGACCGAACCTCATTAATCACATAATAAGTATAATATAAATACTTTGTCACGATCATCCTTTCAAGAGTTTACGCTAATCACAAGTATAATTCAAAAATTAGAGACCTTTTAAAAATAATCCCGCAAAAAGTTGACCAGGTGTCAATGAGCACTAGAAGAATCAACCCAGTCCATTCCTCATTTGACGCGGCCCAATAATAACTGGAGACGAACCTTCCATGTTCGTTTTCTCTTTAACGTTTATTATTTTCACTCACGTCTCTTATTTTCCTTCCTCTATAAATAAGGGCGGCCTCTTCTTTCCATTCTTCATTCAATCCTAACCCTAATAAGAGAGCTCCAAACGAAGAATTCCTCCAGAACTTTCTCGATTCGCCGCTGCAGAAGATTTTTGAAGAAAACCTTTCTGCAGCAGCCTTCTAATATCTCTCCAAATTTCAATCACGAAAAATGGCTCGCTCATTCTCCAACGCTAAGACCGTCTCTGCTTTCATTGCCAACGAAATCTCAGCTGTTGTTACCAGGTATATATCTATATACATATACTTATATATATATATTACGTTTTGAGTATATTTACGTGTTTTGACATGATAGGGAGAACAGAGTATGTTTGAGAATATTTACGCGTAACCTTTTATGAGATTTGCATTTTTATTTTATTTTTGCTGGATGGAATTATATAATTTTAATGAGATGTATGTTTGAAACATACAGAAGGGGATATGCTGCATCATCACAAGGTGCTGTCTCAAGCAGCGTGAGAAACGGAGCTCCGAGCGTGATGTTGAAGAAAGGATCCGAAGAATCCACCAAGACTTCATGGGTGCCCGACCCAGAAACCGGATACTTCAGGCCCGAGAACCAGACTAAGGAACTTGACGCCGCCGAGTTGCGGGCGATGCTCCTCAAGAACAAAAACAAAGGACAATAAATCAAATCATTTAAAGGAAAAAAAATAAGGGATTTTTTAATCCCCTATTTCGGGCCATAATTATATTTAAATCTATTTTTTGTTGGTTTTTGTTTAAACCAACAATAGGGTGGCGAAGCTGACGGTATTTAATGATTTTTCGGAAATTTATATACTTTCTCAGGATTGTTTAAGGATATTTATTACTATTTTTCTGGAATAAAATGAAATTTTAATGAAGTATTATTATTGTTTTGTACTTATTTTTGTTCTTGTGTGGAGTGTTTGAATCGAGAGCTGCCATATGGAACTTCATATTTAAAACAAAATTTAAAAATATAAAATAATATCATAAATTTTATTTGACTTAAATATACAAATGATATAAAATGAGTTCTAAATGAACAAGAAATGGAATATTTTAGTATAAAAATGACAGCTTTTACCATTGAAATTTGTGTTTTCGTTTTAAGTCCGAATGGTTCATTATTTTTTGAAAAGAAAACCTATATTGAGTCCACTGGAAAAATCTTAATTAGCACTAGACATTTTCCGGATATACGTCAACTGAAAATTGAACATTACAATTTCGTCAAATTATCACTAAGTGTCAAGTTTTAGTAAAACTTTTTTTATGATAATTGATGTGGTATAATTAACCACAATTATGATATCAAAAGAGATGTTATCTTTCGCATTCTCTCTTTTTATACGTTCTTACCTAATTTGTATGGTCATCTCATTTGATGTTATGTGAACTATATACAAGCCAATTTTCAATGGAAACAAATATAGTTGACAAGGTCTCCTCCAAATGTCAAAAGTTAAAAAGACTATAATTAAAAGGTTTTATAGCTCCTCACAAGATTTTCCACATTACCACCAAAAAAAAAAAAAATGATTTCCACATGTGATTTGATATAAAATTATTAATTAGTTGGTTGAGAAAAACTACCTTCAAATAACAATTTTGAGATTATGATTTCATATAATTTTTGAGTGAAGTGAAACTGTGGCAAAATCGTCTTGGTGGTTTAATTTTTCAATAATGAAAGCGACAAAAAAGCGAGGGATGGGGTTTCTCTCGCTTTTGGCATAACGGCCCCCCAGTGGGAAGCTCGCACGGAAATTTCATTTAGGAATATCCTGCTATCTGTCTTATTTTTCAATAGATATCCTCTAGCGAGATCAGACCTTCCACAAGATAGCATCCCGTAACAAGAGACCAGGCTTAAAGCTTGAATTCATCGGATTTTGCATGGTATGTGAATGTAAATGGTCTGTCGTGGCAACAAACCTATGCCCAAGTTGTCTCATGACTCAATTATTGTTCATTTCAATGGATTGCGTTGTAAGAAGTTAGGTCTTCTTATATTCAATACATTGAATTATCATCATTAATTAACAAGGAAAGTGCATGCCTCTTTCCGCAACATTTGACCCCCAGCTTGGCTTTTGTCTGCTAAAGAATATAACATCACAAACACAATTCCAAAGACTTTAACCCCTTCTAATAATAATGCGAAAGTTTTGCAACTTGAGAAAAGTTAAAAAGATTATTTGCTTAAATAAATAATCATCTAGATTCCAAGAGTAGTAAACACATATTCCTCAACTCAAATTGCTAATCGAGAACAGGAAACAATGGATTGGGATTGAAGACGATGCATAATGAGTACGATCCAAATCCAAATTTGGTGTATAACAAGGAGATTCAAATTTGTGCTTCATCAAATCTCAAATTTCTACCGCATCTAAACAAGGCGACAAGATCATTTTTGGCTAGTCTCGAGACTCTTAATCCCATGCATTCTCAGAGTGATATTGCGTGGGGTCCACCTGTGGACCTTAGACATATGAGTGGCTCAGGGTCTAGACTTGTCAAAAATCATTCGTGATCTTTTAGCTACAAAATCACACATCATTCGATGCAAAATGTACGAAAAAATATTAGACAACCTGCCATAGCTTAAGCCAGAATAAAGGGATGCAAAATCGCATAAATAGCTAATAGTAGCCATTTTCGAAGGTCTTGAACCTATAATTGTTTCAATAGGTCAATAATTTCCACAAGCACTGAAGAGATCAGTGTTCTTGGCAAGAACGTTTAAGACACAGACAAATAGAACCGAGTAAAAATGGCACATAACTCTCTAAGATTCACTTACATATAACGCTCCAACTTATTAGCATGGAGAATGCAGAAGTTGGAGGGAAACAAAGAAGTCTATGAGATAGTGATAAAGCTTTGATAAGTAAAGGCACATCTCAATCTCCAAGTAAATCATATGAACATCAATATTTAGCAACACAAAAGCATATAGTTTCTCTTTTTCGTTGTTTTTGCCAAACTCACACATTTCGTAGCAAAACTGTGTTCTAATCATGGAACTAAGAGATCCTAAGCAACAGGGAAGATTGTTTGAATCATCATAGATATCTGCTTTGAGATTAGAAGTGTGTTTGTGTATTAAAATCCACAATCCATCCACCAATGTGCATTTTGTGAGATTTTACAGAAATTATGTCATTTATGAGTGAAATCCATATTCAATAATCACAGATTTACTAATGAACTGTTCTATTTAATGACCAACAAGATTATTCAATTTCCTTACAAATTTGTCGGATGGAAACTCGAAAGTAAGATTTACTTCTAAATAGATGTACCAATCCGCTACAAGTCATTAGTCACAATGCAAATGTCAATTGAGATGAGTTGAGAGGAACCCATTCAAAAGACAGAAAAAAGAGCTAAAACCCAACCTCAAGTACATCACCTTGGCTTCATCAATGGTATTCAGATGATTACAGAAATCAAGTGGTTTAACACAATATTAAGGCACAATGTAAGAAAATCATATATATTAAAATTTAAAAGTATATCAATCCCATATCAAATGAAATGTTTATGTATATAATATCTTATATTCAATAAGAAACTTATTACACAAAACTGAACAACTTTTAAGACAACGGAAAAGGTAACAACTTAACATCCTCAAAAAATGAAAAAAATAAATATATTTTTTACCTCAGCTAAACCGAAGAAACAAAAGGATTACTCCTAAGATTCTCCTTTTTCCAATCCTGATCCAAGCTATTACAATTCAATCCACACCCACATTGAGGACTAATAAAGAAATTGTCAATCCCAAAATCGGCAGAAGCAATTCCCACAGAAAATTCAAGCTTTTCGCCATTTCTCGTGACCTCAACAATGTTCAGCCACAGAAAAAGCACTTTTACGCTGACCCCAGATAAATTAGTCATCCTATCTTTATATATGTACCCGCTGATTCTAGACTTGTACTTTAATTGATACGAACCTTCTAAAGAGAAACTGCACGAACCGTTTAAATAGGCGTTGAATTTGCCGGTGGACGGGTCAAGATCGTAGTGGGTTATGCCTTTCGGGAGGATGCCGACGGGAAAATCGTAGGATTGGAGTAGGTCGTAAGCCGTCGGAGAGGCGGCGGCGGCGGCGGAGAGAAAGAAAAGAGAGAGAATGATGGGCGTTTGGTGCTTTGATTTGATCATTTTTGTTTTTGATTCAGCTTTGTTGTGGGTTTGTTATTATTACGGAGAAAAGGATTAATATCATGGATTAATCAGACAACGATAATTGCAATTTGTAGGGCAAAATTGAGTTGTAAATGAAAGACAACTTAGGGAATCTGAATGAGAAAATATAACGTGGGAAATCACGGTGTACGAAAGTAAACGATTTAATATTTATGCAGAGGGTCGTTGTAATATACTTAATTTATTGGCTTGCAGTGTTTGTGCTGCTTTTTGATTGCATGTGTTTTGTTCTTTCATTAAGGTCTCCAATTGTGAAGGACTCAGAAGGAGGAGGTAAATTCAAAAAAAGAAAAGGGAGTAGGCTCAATGTGCTAATTACCTCAAGGCTCAAGGAGTAGGCCCAATTGTGAAGTATCATCGTCCAAGATCAATTTATCGAGGTACTGTCCCGTGCTATTGCAATTCAAATCTTCTGTAACATTTTCGTGTAACACTTCTTGTAGCTTGCATAGATGTATGGAAATGTATACACGAGTTGTTAGAATATTGGAGTGAAAATTTTCAAATTTTCACGTCCTAACTACACATGTATACACTTGTCACAAATCTTTGCGTCTTACATGAGATATTACACAGAAATATCACAAAAGATTTGAACTGACACGATTGCGAGAACTAATATTTCTTCTATCAACAAGAATAAACAACCAAAGTCTTTTTCACTCGTAAATCAAATATCTGAAATCTTATCAGTCATCTTTATTGTGTCATAAGAATCAAGTAAACAGGACTCTATTCAGCAAAAATGAAAGGAAAAAAGTGACTGGAGCCTTACTTAATTCATGGTTCTATATTGATTGTTCTTCTAAATTGCATATTATTCATTTGGCTGCAATCAAGAACTAAGTCTGTCTACAAGTTCATCCTTAGCCGATTCAGTTCTCACCGCCGGCAATTGAAGCATAGACTTAAAATGGTGGAAATGGGGCTCATGGAGTTGAAACACATAATCGCAGAATTAATTCCATTGAAAATACATATAAAGCTAAACTTAGAACCACATATTCATTCATACATATAAAGCAGCTTACCACTTGGCCCCAGGTCAATTTAACTAGGTACTATCGCACGCGATTGTAAGCAATGATAAGGACTTCTCGAAAAGAAGTTTCCACTATATAAAACATCTTGAACTCGAAAACCTTATTTAAGACCAGCAAACACACAAGACATTCAACTCAAGACCTTCTACTTTTAAATGATCAGAGTGGAATGTTTTCCATGTACATATTACCTTGAACTCGAAACTTTTCATGTAAATGATCATCACTCTCTTCCACTCATACAACCAGAATTTAAAATCTCCTGTTTCATCTTCCTTGTGCCATAAGAATCAACTAACTAGAACTCTATTCAGCAAAAGAAAACAAGACAAAAAGAAGTGACTGGAACTCTACTTAAAAGGTCCTATATTGATGGTTCTTTATCGCATATTTTTCATTTTGCTGCAATTAAGAACTAAGTCTACAAGTTCTCCCCTCGCCGCCCGGTAATGAAGTGTAGAGTTAAACTTGTGTAAATGAAGGTCCAAGATGTTGAAACGAATTCCAGATCTTGTAGCTGTTCCAAACAACAACATCAATTTTATTCACTGAACACTATCAATCCATGTTATTGTCAGCTATCCATAAATTATACATTCGAGCAGAAGAGGTAGCAAATTCTTGTATTATTCCGATGAAAGGAGAATCATGTAACTGCAGAATTAATGCCATTGAAAATACATATCATATAAAGCTAAACTTAGAACTACGTATTCATTCATACATAATAATAACAGCCATTAACTACTAATACTAGTAGTTGATCAGCACTAATTCGTAGATAATTTCACCTCTAAATCAGAAGATTTTGACAAGTGAATACAAAATGCAGTAGCACATTACCTGTAATCATACATCAAGAAGAGGAACAAGACTTTTGAAGCCAAATTTCGCACTCCTTTTCCCCCCATTGACACAGTCAAATCCACAACCACATTGCGGGCTCTCGACGAAACTATCCATCGGAAAATCAGCCGACGCAATACCGACGGAGAGTTCCAGCTCATCGCCATCCTTAGTCACCTCAATAATATTCACCCAAAAAAGCAGCACTTTCACCTGAATACCGTTGAGATTTTTAATTCTGTTCGTCGAAATCGTACCGCTGATTTTGGTCTTGTAATTGAGGTTGTAACCATCTATGGTGAAGCTGCAGCTTTTGTTCAAATGCACCGTGAATTTTCCGGTGGCGGAGTCCAGTTCGTAGCTCGTCACGCCCTTCGGCAGGAGGCCTACCGGAAAGCCGTACGTTTCCAGAGCTTCGTACACTGTCGGCGAGTCCGCGGCGGCGACTGCCTCCGGCGAGGCGGAGATGATGGTGACGGAGATAGCGAGGAGGAGGCACGTAAGTGGAGACATAGCTACGGCGGAATGGCTGGTGTGAATTTAGCTTAGCCAGTTAGTTCACGCTTCAATGGCGTTTTGGTTGGTGGGACTAGTCAAAGGAATGTGTAGTTATTGTGTGCGGAATTGTACGCAGTAATCTTTTTAAGTTTGGTGGGGACCTTTTAGATTTTTTTTTCCTTACACGACAAACTCGTTTTTTTCCTTTTTTTTCAACTTTCAAAAAGGGAGAAAAATTATAACTATGAAAGCTTGTGATAATAACTTTTCAAATTATAACTTGTGATAATTTAAAATTGAATGAAAATTTCTCATATGATTACGAAAGCTGATTGAGTTGACAAACTCATTTTAATCATGGCCATAGAAAAATTATAATTTGTGACAATTTGAAATTGAACCGAATACCTTTTATATAACTATGAAAACTGATTGAGTTGACAAACTCGTTCTAATTATGACCGTACAAACTCTAAAAATTTAAATAAGAAAAGAAAGTCACAAAGTTTAAAACTCCAAATAAAAAGAGAATAGAACCGTAATTTTAACTTTTAGTTATGACTTATGAGTTTGCCTACCTTTTCAGATATCAACTGGGCCGACCCTCTTTAAATGGACAAATAATGGGCCAGCAAATTATGATTTTGCCTATGAAATACTTTGATTTGGATATCAATTGGGTCCACCCTCTTTAAATGGATAAATAATGGGCCAGAAAATTATGATTTTGCTTATGAAATACTTGTATTGATTTTGCTTATGAAATACTTGTATTTGGATATCAATTGGGCCCAACCTCGTTAAATGGACAAATAATGGGCCAGGAAATACTTGGATACAAATTAGGCCGACCCTCAACCCAAGAAACTCCTGATTAAAAAACTTGAGACTCCAAGTATTGTATAAGTACTTATTAAAATACAATGACCTTTTTTTTCCTTTTGAACATATAATAAAATAACGCTCCCAAATGACTTTTTCTTTTTGAACAACAAAATACAATGACTTTAGTAGAGTGAATCCTAGCCCTTAGTCCCATCACATAATGAATCTTTACAGATTCCTTCACATACGGGATGGAAAATTCTATGTCGACCGGTTCAATTATTCTAGTATTTATCTTTCGAAGTAACTACTTGTCCATAGTCCCCATCTATGATTGTCGTCTCAGAAATCATAGTCCCCAATGACAATTAGTCCTATAAGGCCTCGTTTGGTTTGGATGATTAGGGTGGTTAGACTATACAATCAGGGTTAATCATTTGTTTGGTACGCAGGATGAGGGCCCTGTATTGATCAATGGCCTGGGAGTATGTCCCCTAAACAAGTGATTGATAATCACCTCATGTGAGGTGTGATTGTATAATCCTGCTATATGAGCGGGAAACATTATTTGGCAATTGACCAAGTTATCCTCCAAAATAAATTGAAACAGACGCAAATACCCTTATTCTTTCTGAATTTATATCCCTTGCTAACATTACTCTCTCCGTCTCGAGCCTTGAATCAGAAATCCCCAATCTCCTTCTTCAAGCCCTAGACACCTGCCAAAGAACTCCAAAGTGAGTTCGCGAAAGAGAGACGAAGCTTAGTTCGTTGAATCGAAGTATAAATACGGTTGTAAGTTATCTCTGAATCGAAGTTCTTCACTTTATACATGAAATGCCACCAATAATTCTCTGAATCTCTACATTTTTTCTGTGAAACTTCTTAGAAATACTTTTACAGTTTGGTTTTTAGTTTTGGTTTTGGTTTTTAGTTTTGCTTTTGGTTCTCATATTGGTTTTTATTTTGATATTTGTGGAACCTCGCAGCCCTTGACATTGGTTTTTGTTTCTAGTTTTGGTTTTTTGTGTGTTTTGAAATACGTTTAGGACTGTTGATTACTCAAATGTAAGTTCTCTTTCTTGGAATTATGGAACTTTTGAAAGTATTGTAAGCTAATACACCTTTTCAGCCAAAAATATTTAAGCCAAAAATGTTAGTTAAAATTGTGTAATTGAAAGTTATTTCATCTAATACACCTTTCAGCCAAAAATATTTAAGCCTAACAGTGCTTTTGTCAAAAATCAGATCTATTCGTCTTCCTTTTTTGTGACAGTGGGAAGCATTTATTTATCAAAAATTTCTGATTAAATGCATGTTTATGAGTTTGATTGTTGTGAATTATTTTTCTGTGTTTAATTTAATCTCGATTAGAGTCTGTGGCCTTTAGAGGAAATGATGTCGAATACATGGTTGATATATATGTTTGCGAGCAACAGATGTTTGCTGAAGAAGGGTCAATTGAAAGGGTTAAATCAAGTTTAAAACTATTAATAGTTTTGCATCATTTCTGCTGTTCAATGGTGGTGATACTCTTTTCCAATTACTTCCAAAAATCTCGAACTAGCAGCTACTTGGAATACTACTATTGACTAATTGGTAATGGATAAGTTTTAGGGTTCACTTCACAATTGGTAAATAAGCACTATTTGATGTAATTTGTGTTATCGAATTTAAATTATGGTGGTTAATGTTGTTGTCACTTGTAAATTTTCTTCAATGTTTGGTTCGAAATCAATACTTAATTCAATGGTTTGGTTAATTTATTATTTAGAGCTACTACACGCTGTAATGGTATCTCTTCCCATGCATTGCATTGCATTCTGGTACATATATTTGGCGTTCTGGTTCATGCATGGCATTCAAATTCATAAACTTGAACTATTATGGTTTGTGTATTCATAATAATATATGCATAGAATTACACTTGACATATTGTTGTTTGGTTTACATTTAGATATTCAATGGATTTATCTACGGAGCATCAAGAGATATTGGTCGTACTTGAAGAGATAAATTCGAACATTAAGTTGTTCTTAACTGCATTTTATAGGGCGTATAGGGCTCGTGTTTGTCAAAGCTCTCGTGTTCAACGTGTTAGGCATGTAACTTATAGTTTGAAATCTAAGATACCTAAACAAATTGAGCATTTGCAGGATCTTATATCATATAATAATCAAACATGTATAATAACTTTAGACTCAATTGAAAATTACATCAATTGAACTCCCGAGTAGCTTAAATTTTAAGTATATTAACTTGAGTTTTATGCATGTTTTATTTAGTAGAAATGAACTTTAAAACTTACCAACCAACAACATATTTAAGTCGGCACCTAAGTTCAAACCGCGAACAAATTTGATGATTTATCCAACAGATGGATATCGCATGAATTCGATTCGAGTAGCCTGAAAGCATATTGGTTTTGTTGAAGATATGAAGATCGGATTGTGATGATGGTAAAATTCATTAATCAAAAAATATCACGTGATTGACCACGTGGGGAGTGATTCCGGTCCAACTCACGACAAACTGGGTTGAAGTTTGATGAATTTACAGAGTGCACTCGTTGTTATACGGGCTGCCTACATACCTGAAGAAATGAGATCAAGTCAGTTCGTAGTTTTATGGTAAAATTACTCTCAGAAATAGCCAGTGAATTTTTTCTGAGAGAGTAGAACATGAATGTCATCAACTCCTTTGGGGTATATATAAGACTGATGGTAGACTATGGGCCGTGGGCTAAAAACTTAGCACTAGCCCATCAGACCATTCATTAAAACCAATACTTGACTATTTCATATTAAAATAGCCTAATTACTTTTATAGTCTCTTGAATATAACGGACTATATTTAAATGGGCCGCCATCTTGTGGGCTTGACTATTATGTTAACCGTGAACTTGATCTACGAAAGGAGCGGGCTTGACTATTATGTTAACTGCAAACTTGATCTACGAAAGGAGCCCCGGCCCAAGCCGGGATAGATTAATTACTATAATGCCACATTTTTAGTGCACATCAGATTGGTACATTAACTCCTAGTTCACTTTTAGGCTTGTTAAAAGAGTGATTGTCTGAATAGACACTCATAAAAGTATCATTTTTCTTCACAAACACAAAATATACAAAGACATTAACCAATTTGATAGAACAAAAATGTCTTGCTACAATCGAACAAAACACTTCACCACAACCAAACCCTTAAAACTCACCCAAAAGCACATTAGGAAGAAGACCAACTTTTCTCCACTTCATTAGAACTTCTTCCACCCACACAATCCAACCCACACCCACACTGTGGGCACTCTTCAAAATTATCAACAGGAAAAATCGCAGACGTAAATCCAACCGAAAATTCAAGATTATCATTGTTCCTCTTAACTTCAACAATATTAAGCCACATCACCACCACCTTCACGCTCACGCCGCTCAGCTTCTGAAGCCGCCCTTCGGATATCACACCTTTGATCACCGGCTTGTATTTCAGCTCGTACGAGTTTTCCAATGTGAAGCTGCATGAGCCGTTCAAGTAAGCCGAGAACTCACCTGTAGCTTGGTTCAAGCTGTAGCCGGTGGCGCCTTTAGGAAGAAGACCTACTGGAAAGTTGTACTTCTGAAGAGATTCATAAACTGAAGGCTTATTGTGATTGTAGTGGGCTGAAACACAGAGAACAAATGCAGAGAAACTAAGGATAATTGTCCAAGCCATGGGTTCTTTCTTGCCTTCTGTTTTTTGTTCTGTTTTTTGTTGAATGAGTTGAGTTATGGATTATTAAGATTCGGGGGGGGGGGGGGGGGGTACACTGTACAGGTGTTTGATGAATAATGTTTGGGAGTTTGGCTACTTGGTTGTAGCTGTCCACGTGCTAATAGCTTCTCATCTTTCTCCATTAGAAATAAAAGTTGTTAGCAGTTATGGGGTTCCTTTTGTTTGGTTTTATTTACCAACCTATATTATTGTTATTGCATGTTTAATAAGAGATAAATACTAGTAGAAAGAAAAATCAAAATCTGAAAAGATGCTTCTGTGGAATCATATTTCATCAAGAACGTTAATTACATTACGGTGAGTTAGTGTTATGAACATTGAAAGTGATTTTGGATCACAGTGAAACTCTAGCTTAGACCAACAAGGTCCAACACAGTTGGTAAATAACTGTGTTCCTTAAGCATATTGTCCTAAGTTCGATCCATGGCCGTGTGTATGGAAAAGATTTTGTTGAGAAAGACTGTACCCACTTCGGTAATCTCTGCCAAAGGAGTAGTCTCCGGCGTCCGAATAGGGAAAAAGAAACTCTAACTTAGAATAGGATTAAGTCGCACTTAAATTAATTATATAACATAGTGTGTTAAATTCATCACATAATTCGTGTTTATTGTTTAGTTCGAATGGAAAGACTAATCGCAAAGTAAATATTATAACAATTATCTTATAATAAATTAGGTATGTTCAAGCCGTATCCAAGGAAAAAATATTCCTATGAAGCGTAGCTATGATGAGCTTTAAGTCAAATAAATTCATTAATAACCAATCAATTACAAGAAACAATGAGATAAAATCTTTACACCTACATATAGAGTGGAAAAGACAAATAATTACAGGTCTCTCGGACCTAAATTCAAGGCCTCATACTTGTTGTTTTGAAGTCTCTACCGCTTGGGTATGACCCAACATGATCATCCCGCAAAATATAATTGTCAACTCAATGGATACACAGAATTTACAAATACTACATAGTTCTTTTTGAAAGCCATAAAATAGCTAACAGTAACAGGCTTAGTAAAGAATAACCATCAATAATGGTTAATACACAGAGAAGAATCCTACAGAGGTCGAAATCGAATATCCAAGCACCAAACCAG
Source organism: Buddleja alternifolia (assembly GCA_019426215.1). Lineage (NCBI taxonomy): Eukaryota > Viridiplantae > Streptophyta > Magnoliopsida > Lamiales > Scrophulariaceae > Buddleja > Buddleja alternifolia. The sequence goes on from CM033391.1 coordinate 58,320,448, forward strand.
ACACAAATGCAGTGAAACCAAAACCAGCTTAGCATAATGATTCTAACAAAGACATAAATAACAGAATAATGATTGACAGGTCTCCAAAGAACTCAATACAACAACAAACATGTGCAATAATTGACATTATTCTTACAAGAATGGAAACAAATTCTTCTAGTGAAAACTATGCAATAAATCTGACAGGGATTAGCAATCAAGAAACTATAGAGAAAAATAAGAGCAATGATACAAAGAACATACAGATTCAGCAATTTCAGTTCACGTCCTTGAGTCTTTTTATCAAAGCGTCAAGAGATTTCTTCTTAGGATTTTGCTTAGCCCCTCTAGTTCCAAATGAACCAAATAACCTATCAGATTGATCCTTCAATTTCTCAGAGATAGCAATCACTTTTCGATAATCCAATGCATTATAACTTCTCTCTCTTATAACCGGATTCAGAAAGTTCTCTGGATGATTACTCAGAAGCAAATTCACCAATTGCCTTGACTCAACAAGTGCTGATTTTAACTGAATTGCTTCTACCTCAGACAAAAGAGAAGCTTGATTCTCTGCAAATGATTCCAACAACCGAACATCAACATCGAGTCCCATAATTGCATTTATACTGAACCTTTTAACTGAATCCCCAAGTAAAGCTCCAACAATCATCTCTGATATATGAGAAAGAACATCTTGCATAACCCGCCTCAGAACCTGAACCGGTAAAATCTGCTGAGCAGTTGAAATCAATGTTTCCAAGAAAATAATCACCTCATTTGCATATTCGTTTCCACCTTGAGGAGGCTCGTCAGCCATCCAATTCACATTTTCAATCAAAGTCAGAAATCCATCAACCTTTTGCTTTAGCAATCCAGAGAGTGTTTCTTCAGCTGCATCACGGGCTTTGATAAGAGGAAACTGTCTCCTACCCCTCTCTGCTATCCTTAAAGGAATACCTGAGAGCTGTGCAGCATGACGAAAGAAGAAATCACAAGCGCGCTCAAACACTGCCATATTTGCTGCCATTTGCATAGCCGGAGTAACCCCATTGATGGAACCATTAATAACTTTCAAAATAGCCCCATCCAAGACCTCAGTCAAGAGCCTGTCCAAGTACTTCTTAACAACATCATAAAACTCAAGCTGCCCACCGTAAGACATGAAACTCACAGAATCCTCAATAAATGACCGCACAATTCTACAGCAATCAGGAACAGTAGATGAAAATGGTGCAACATAAGGAAATGCAGGCATTATATTCGATGTCTGTATCTGAAACGAAAGCACATTCATCGAGTACTCATACTCTTTCTTCATGTACATCTGATCGAATTTATCAGCTGCCAGAGCTTCAGCAATCTGCTTACGACAATCTGACAACAATAGCTCGTGATATTTATCCCTATGCTTCCTCAACACATCAAGCAAAGCATCAATAGGATAACCAAATCTACGCAACGTGACACCAAGCAAACTCACATAATCCTTAATCAACAACAAATGATTCGCTGTTTGCATCCTAGAAAACTGATCCTCCAACACAGAACACATCTTGCTCACAGCAGTATCCCACAAATTCTCCACTTCCATCTTCGATATCAACCCTCCTCCCGTCCTCAAAACCCGATCCTCCACTATAAAAAAGCCTGCAATTTGCGCGAAGAACGTCTGGTGTGACTCGAGGAAAGGCGTCATCGACGACACCTGGAAATCAGATGTCAACTGCAACTTCCTATTCTCAAAATAATACTGCTTAAACCTATCCTCAAGCCCCAAAGTCTGATGTATATGATACGCCCTGTATAACGGCGTCAAATCAAACCCTAAGATCCCATTCCCTTCATTACCACCATCAACAATTCTATCAATCTCATCATCATCTTCTTCTTCTAAAGCATACACACAATCTCTCAAGCTAAGCCGGCTCTGCTCCTCGGCTTGGCGCTGCTTAATCCTCAGCTCCTCTTCCCTCTGGCGCGCAGCCGAGGCTTGTCCAATAGCGAGCTGACCTAAATTCCGGCTCACAGATCGGATCTCCACCAACCAATCACCAAACTCTTTACTAACTTTTCTCTCTATGTGTGCCCTAATCGCAGGGATCTGCTTCTCCAACATTCTTCTTAACGTTGAAGACGGCGTTACCTCCATAAAATTCGTTTCAATCGAATCCAAACATTTCAACGCCATGTAAAAATTGTTACTGCTGAGATGAAAATTAGCGCGTGAGCAAAGCTCCATGAGATTACCGCACGTGCTGAGCGAATTAATTGCGAGCGCGATGTTGGAGCATTTGTTTTTGGCTTCGACGTACGAATCGAGCGAGGTGAGGAGCGGAACGGCGACGTTTTGGAGCTCGGAGTTGGAGTTGGAAAGCGAGGATTTGAGCGAATCGACGTCGGAGAGAAGAGATCGGAGGTCATCGACGGCCATGATGAAGTCTTGGTAGTGAGCACGGCACACATCTTCGATCTCCGATTCCTTCGATTTGGTGAAGTGTTTGAGGTGATGTAGTAGGGTTTCAGGTTTACCGGAGGCGAAGACTTTTCGAACGAAGGGGGCGAGGTCTTCGCCGTTGCAGATGGCGGCGGAGAGGAGGAGGAGCTCTTGCTTTTCGGCTGTGTCGCCGTTCTCCGCCGCCGCCGGAACGATTTTCCGCCGAGTCTTCGCCGAGTTCATCGTTTCTGACAGTAACCGCTAATGTTACGGGGCCGCGGATTTAGAGAAAGTCAGTGGTGTGGTCCTGGAAATGCGATTTTGTGAGGGTAAAATGGAAATGGGGCTAATGAAATAATTTATGTTACTAAAATGCCTTTAAATTACAATAAGGAATAAAATGAAAACGCATTCTGCAGTTCGCATTTATGTGATATATAATCATTAGTTTATTCTGTTCATCTCAGTTTCATCCATAAATAATTGACAGTCAATTACTAAGAATTTTTTTTTTGGTATGAAATTCTCTTAACGAGAATTTGAAATATAGTACGCATATGTATCAAAAGGTCCAAAAAAACAAAGAAAACATGTGCATGAGTGTCATAAACACTAACTGATTAATAAGTGCATCTACAAATGGATATAAGTGAAATATTAAAAAGATAGAAAGTAGGCGTGAGAGTGAATCGTATTAAAATATATATTGTATTTGCGCTTAATTTGATTGCTAATTGAATTGAATTCGAAAGATGTTAAATTGAGTTGTCCACCAAACAAACTTGAATTGCCTGATATTTTTGTCTTCAATCTAATTTGTTATGTAGCTCGAATTAACTTTCAATAATTGTTATCAAATTAATTCTCTTGAAATGATATCGAATAACTTAGGCTTTAATTGGATGGACACTCCATCTCCAAAAAAATATTTTTCAAACATTTTTTCTCCCAAAAATACGTTTGGTTGGCATATCATGAAAAAAAATTTGAATAAAAATCTCAAAGTTTCTATGAAAAATTCTTGGAAAAAAAGAAAAAAATACATTTTTACTATTCATGATTTGACAGTTTATTCACCAATTAAAAGGGTTTGGTCCGGCTATTGTTCAACACCGAAAATCAAATTAATTACAGTAAAATAACGTAACGAGCAAAATAAGATCCATTTTGCCTATTTTTTTATAACTAAATCGATGAATTTGACTAAGATATGTTTATGAAAAATTATATTTAAACATTAATATAAACAAACTTTCACAATAAAAAACATATCACATCAACCATAATCATTACATATTTTTCTCTAAAAAAAACTCATCCAACCACATTTCTAACACAACATTTCTTATCCCTAAAATTTTTTTTTCTCACTTTTGTCATGAAAAAAAATTCTCCAAAATAGATATGCCATCCAATTAAGCTCTTAGTTTGTTTTTCAATCAAGATAGTATGCATTATATATATATATATATATGGAACAGAAAACAAATAAATATATAAGTATATAACCATATATTTACAATTTCTCATATAACTAAGCTATTCAAAATGTACGTACTTGAATTGGCCGTTACTCGTAAGCAATTTGCTATTTACTCCAACCAATTGATTGTACACAATCAACTATATCCATCTCCTTGCTATTTTCTCCAAAAATTTCCTTTTTCCTTCTCTTGTTGCCTTCGTTTTTGCCAACTAGCATACTAATACAAGGTCATCACTCAACAATACAAATCTCATCACTTCAATATATACGTGTTTAAATTATAATTCAAAACATCCCCTTTTGGTGTAATAAATGCATTTGATACTAAAACTTGCAAGTAATATAAGGATAATATATATTCTTTGTTTTTTTTTTTTTTGGTTACAGGATAATATATATTCAGTAGCATATATTAATTACTCAACCTAGCAAAAAAGGAAAAGCATATATAATTACTACTACTAAACCCAATAAAAAACCTCGAAATGCCTATCGGGCTTACACAAAATTCAAATTTGTGGGCCACATGTAGAATGGGCCTACAAGTAAGATTGGATCGAAACAAGAAAATGGGCCTGAATGTAAAATTGGCCCGAAATAAAAGAATGGGCCTAGAAGTAAGACTAGCCCAAAATAAGTCTAGGGTTCTTAAGAGACACTTATATAACTCTACGTATAACAAAACCCTAATATCTCTCTCTCTCTTATACTTCATCACAGGCGGAGGAGGCGGAAAGAAGAAGCAGCAGCAGCAGTGAGCCATGGTACGTACGCCGCCGCCTCCTCCTCATAAGCAAATCGTCACATTCTATCTCTATTTCTGTATCTATTTCTATGTCGCTTATGTTTGATTCTTGTAATCCAGGGTATTGATTTGGTTGCCGGAGGTAAGAACAAGAAGACCAAGCGTACCGCCCCTAAATCCAATGATATTTACCTCAAGCTACTCGTCAAGGTATATGCGCCTATTTCCAATTTCTTGTGCACAAAATGGTGAGATTATATATATCAAATGATCTGATTCTGTGTGTGTGTGTGATGATTTTTGCAGTTGTACCGGTTTTTGGTGAGGAGAACTGGAAGCAGGTTTAATGCGGTGATATTGAAGAGGCTCTTCATGAGCAGAGTTAACAATCCTCCGCTCTCTCTATCTCGTCTCATCGCTCTCATGAAGAACAAGGTACTACTAGTTTATTTATTTATGTTACGCGGTAGATGTTCCTTTTTTTCAGGACTTTTAGGAATTAATATTCATTTTATGTAATTCTTGATCTGATAATTGATTTCACTCCGACGAAAATTGAAAATAATTCGATTAGAGTAAAATGATTTATGAGTAACTTATTTGAACTGTGGGCCTTTTTTTGTTGTTGTCAAGCTTAGTATGATGTCGGAGCTTGTGAAACATTACCTGAAAACTTGATTTGGCTGCTTTTAATGAATTTTTGGGTATAGATCTGGTTGAATTAAACTGTGTCGTGACGATTGTATGGCCTGCAGGAGGACAAGACTGCGGTGCTTGTCGGAACTGTGACCGATGATATTCGGGTGCACGAAGTCCCTGCTCTAAAGGTAACTGCATTGAGGTTCACTGAGACAGCGAGAGCTAGAATTGAGAAGGCAGGTGGAGAATGTTTGACCTTCGACCAGCTTGCCCTTAGAGCTCCACTTGGACAGAACACGGTAAAGACTTTTTTGCGTTGCTACCTGCACTTTGCTGCTTTTATGTCACTTGTTTTTTAGTTGAACATCTTTATGATGTTACATGTTGATGAATGACAATTTACACATTGAACTATGTGAGTTTTTTCGGTATAGATTTCACCAAGGAAGTATTGAAAAACTAAGTAATGATGTAACCGTGCACATAGGAGACTAGCTAATATCTATACGTAATTAGAGCAATTGAGCTAGACTACATGGTTTGTCCGTTCCTTCCTGATCCTGATGTGATTGATTCTGACTTAAATAAGATGTTTTTTTGAAAAACTAAGGCTCTTTTCGAAAATGAATTTTGAGTTTTTATTGGAGAATGTGTATTATAGAAATTCGTTTGAAAATATTATTTTTTTTGTTTGTTTGGATGTGTTTTTGAGAAATGTTTGAAAATTGTGTAGAGTTGATATAAAGTTGATTGAATTAGTTATATTTGTAAAGATGATAGGAGAAAGTTAAAATAATATTTTATTTATGATAAAGTAAGAAAGAGAATGAGTTGGATAGTTGAATTATGTAATTATTGAAGAGAGAGAATGAAGTGGTTGAAATGATGAAATAATGAGTAGTTATAGAAGGGAATGTGTAGTAGGATTTAAAATTTGTGTATTTTCTGTAGAGGTTACCTTGGAGTGTGTATTTTTATCTTCTGGTGATCCAAAAAATGAAAATACACTCAAAATACCTTACCATACAAAGCCTAAAGAAATGATATACTTAGGCCCAAAGAAGACTTGATAATGCCTATATCTGCAATATGTTTAGCATGGCTAGGCTACATGTTAATATTTTTCTAATGCATATCCTGACTTTGACATATGGATGGCAATCGGACCCCTTATTATCCATCCACTTAACCAAAGCCTAATTTGGATTTAAGTCTTCAAGCATGATCGGTTGGTTCCGAACTTTTCCAAACTTGCATCAGCAATTTCCAATATTGATGCGTTTTTCAGGTTTAAACTCTTTGCATGTTGGTATTTTGGGTATGTGTAAATTATTATGATGTTCAATTGTACTTTGTACCAAAAATGGTGGTAAAAAGTTTTTCCGTTTAAGGATTATCAGCTCTTATTAGTTTTACCTAGTCTTTTAGTTGATAAAGCTTTATAATTAAACATCTATTAGTTCATCTCTGGAAATTACATTATGCTGTTATGATCGTGTTAAGTATGACGAATTGCATGAGGTCTTTATGGCCATTCCTTCATCGATAACAATGTAGTCATGGTATAACACCACCAAAAACCTAGTTCTCATTATTACAAACTTGGATATTATCTAAGTATGGTGTTGTTGCAGGTTCTCCTGAGAGGTTCACGAAAGGCTCGTGAAGCAGTGAGGCACTTTGGTCCAGCTCCTGGTGTACCCCACAGCCATACCAAGCCTTACGTGCGAGCTAAGGGAAGGAAGTTTGAGCGTGCCAGAGGAAAAAGAAACAGCAAGGGTTTCAGGGTTTAAGCTATTTATAGTTATTATCAAGTTTGATTCTCGATTTTATGTTTGTCAGATACTATATGAAAGATTTTGTTTCCCTTAGTAATGACTTGCCCTATTTCTTGGGCTCTTCATGTTTGAAGAGTTTCTGGATGCAATTGTGATCTTTAGTGTGCTCTCGTTTTTTCTGCCCTTCAAATTTTGAACAAAAATTTGCATTTGGTAACATTTTGATAGTTGTTTACATTTTGATAGTTGATAAAATTTTGATTATATATTTTTCACTGGCACTTGGAATTAATTTCTTGAAAGTATGAGAAATGACGACATTTCCTCAAAATGACAATCTGAGCTTGAGAGATGTTTTCTGATTCTGAACTAGTATGCTTTTTAGATTATTTGATATGCTTCGTTTGTTGATGTTTGTTTGTTTTGATTGGCTTGTCATGCAAAAGTGTATATCCTTGGCATTGTGACGGAACGAATGCGATTAATCAATTTTCTGAAAATTTACAAAATTTAATTTTAATTTTAATTTTAATTTTTTTCCTTATTTATTGGACTGTAACGTTATGAGTTAGTTACTTTTCAGTTCATTTGAGCTAGTGATAGATCGAGGTCTTGAATGAGCCCATAAGCAAATTAGGTTGAAGTGCTTGTGCGAGTTATGTAGCTGAGCGTGATTTGATCGATAAGTAATTCTATATTATTACACACTTAATAACATAATCCAAATGACAATTAAATCATCAAACTTTGGATGTACTAGCACATTACTCCTAGTGAAAGTAGAACTTTGCTTACCAACTTGTAGCACTGTGCTTGTTGACATTTTTGGATCTTTGTTTTCGTAGAAACACTCGTCATCAACTATTGACCATGTTTTCTTCTCACATTATTTACTGAAAAACCAGGCGAAACGCTTTGCAAATATTTTTTATATTATTACGCGAAGAGACAAATTATATGGTAGTACTTATTGTTGCAAAATGATATCCACCAAAACATGAAAAACTAATTACAACAATGAAAACACAATTTTTATATAGCGATTAAAATCTCGAATCCTGAATAATACAGCAGAGAGAGTTTTTCAATGAAAATTTAATCTAAGAATATTCAAGGAACAAATTTTTAAGAAAAGTTTAGGATGTAATTTGCTACAATAACACAAGTTTGAGGGTAAAGTGCTATTTCCAAATATATATATATATATATATATATATATATATATATATATATATATATATTTTGGTTTCCCAAGGTGTCCTCGAGTCCGAAGACTTAAAACTAATCACTCGAGGTACTGTCGGGCATAATTATGAGAATCTGAAAGTTTTTTATATTCACAAGACCTCTTATTTAAGCAATCAGAGCACCTTACACTCGGGCCAACTTCTGTTGATATTTCCTAAAATATATGTAGTGATGTATTGGCAATTTGGCATTTGACAGTAATTTGCGACCAATTTTGGATAGTTGACGCAAGTATGAAACAAATGAGTATGTTAAATAAATAGTTGGCACATCTTTCAAAACCCAGGACCTTCTCTTCATCAAATCTCCAATAACTAGGAAGAAACGTCCAAGAAACGTTAAACATGGAGAAAATCCAACACAAAACTATCCATACAAACGGAATAAACATCCACGTGGCGGAGATCGGCGAAGGCCCCGCCGTCCTCTTCCTCCACGGCTTCCCCGAACTCTGGTACACGTGGCGCCACCAGATGCTATCCCTTTCCTCCAGGGGCTACCGTGCGATCGCCCCCGACCTCCGCGGCTACGGTGACTCCGACGCGCCGCCGTGCGCCTCCAACTACACCGCTTTCCACATCGTCGGAGATTTAGTGGGCCTGTTGGATGCTTTGGGCCTGGACCGGGTTTTCTTGGTGGGCCACGATTGGGGAGCTGTGATGGCCTGGTACTTTTGCTTGCTCCGGCCCGACAGGATTAAGGCTCTGGTGAACATGAGCGTTGTGTTTTCGCCGAGGAATCCGAAGAGGAAGCCTATCGAATCTTTGCGAGCGGTGCTTGGTGATGATTATTATATATGCAGATTTCAGGTATACTTTTTGATTTAGCACAGATTTTACCGTACGCTCTCAGTCAAGAATACCTCGAATACACAACAATAAATGGGCTCTCTGAATTATAGACTGCACTCGGATACTAACGAGCTGCCTACGTACCTAACAAGGATCAAGTCTAAACGTAGTTCGAATTCGGTACGTGTGATATCTATCGTTCGTATTACGAGTGTACCTTGTATTTATATTATAGGATCGTACTCTCAAGTCTTCGAATAATCCGAGCCACACCATGTATTAATCGTAGTATTTATTGCTCCAATTATCCGCCTTCAAATCTTCATAAATGACAGTATTTATAGAGTTTCCACGCTGTACTGTAGAGTGAATGACAGATAGGACGTCTTCCCTGCTGATCTTTTACACGTGTATGTGATGGATGGTACAGATTCGATGCCCACCGGGTCGGGCCATAAACCGACCCTATCCGAGTTACAAAAACACGCGGATCTTAGAGTGTATTGCAAATACTATAATTATAGGGACCGGATATGCAACCTACCTCGTTGCCTCGTATACGAGGCTCTAGATGGGCCTAACGAGTATATACATTTAAGGAATACGAGGTAATCCAAGGTTGAATATTCGAGGGGCCTTTTGGTATATCATTAAGTCCCCCACTTCGTGAGCAATGGAGAAATTAATGCCAATTCCTTGATCCATGGCTGACGAAGTATAAATTAATGCCACGTGCCTGAGTTCTTTTCTATAATCATTACGCTAGAGGTATCTAGGTCATTAAGTCTGACACGCCTTTTCCCGATAGACGCGCCTGACCTGCTGCTGTTTCCGAGAGATATAAATTGCACTCGAAACGTCACCTCTCTCCACCGTCAGATACAACTTTTAAGCAATCGATCTGAGCCGTTCATTTCAAATCTCCCCCTAGTATATACACGCAGGATTTACCCTTCATTTGAACGTTTACTCAGCAACATTCATTCACCGGAGTAAAATTTCTTGCGACCTCTTCCGGCGTTCTTGCTACTTGAAGATCTATTTCAAATCTGAATCTTTTTTCTCCTGCTAGGTATAAGCTTCATCCCTCTCTTTCCATTATTTAGCATTATTCAGTCACTTTTCATGAGTACCTCTGGTGTGCGTGTCTCTGACGAGGAGAGTGAGACCTCCTCGTCTGGTCAAAGCGATTCTACTAGCAGCTCTAGTAGTCCCGGGACATCCCCCGAACCCAATATAAACGACGCACCCGTCGCTATCGAACCCGAGTCTCCGGACATTCCCCCTCCATATCCGGATCTCGAAGGAGACGAGGATGTTAATACCCAGTTATTTTCTGACATGGATAGGGCTCGTAGAGTAATCCCCTGGTTAAGTTATTCCTCTATTTTAACTGCCTCGAATATCGCCGATATTCGGGTTAGATACCATATACCTCCCAACTATCGGACTTTAGTCCCCAACGAGGGTGACAGAATGCATCGTCCCCCCTTAGGATTCCGTACCATACATGTGGCCCATCTTGCTTCAGGGCTTAGGTTTCCTCTACACCCTGCCATAGTTAACATTCTTCTTCACCTTCGTTTAAGCCCCACTCAATTACTTCCCAATTCTTACAGGCATATGATTTTTTTTATAGTCATAATGGGGATGTATGGAGTTCACCCAAACATCAAAAATTTCAATGGTTTTCTGTCAGTACATCGATGTACTAAATCTACGGAGGAAGGTTTTTTCTTCCTCGCACCCCAGCGTCATTGTCGTCTGCAATCGCGAACGCAATCTTCATTTGGAGATTGGAAGAAAAAGTTTTTCTTCATCGCTCCCCCTGCAGACCAGCCTTGGAATATACCTCGTCCGTGGGGTATGGACCTCGTTGACTTGAGCAATGTTGGTCGACCCACCATACCTCGACGGACACTAAAACGTATCCTCAAGCGGCTGTTCAAGCCCGAGGTCGTGATGAGTGAGTCTATGCTTGTCACGTGTGGTCTAAGTGGTGCCGACGTGCCTGCCGTCGAGAATCTCGGTAACAATTTCTTCTTGCATCGTTTATGATATTCCTCAATGTATTATGGTCAACTAATGCTGTTTTTTCTTTATTCGTAGCTATGGAAGAGAGACAGGCTCGTCTGAATAGAAGAGTTGTCATCGCTGCCGAAGCGGCTCAACGGGCAGCCGCCGCCGCTGGTCGAGGTGCTGGCCGAGGGCGTGGCCGGGGACGAACTCAAGGGCAACCTTCCTTAAGAATCGGTGAGCCCCCCATTCATGGGTCCACCCGCGACCTATCCGCACAAACTGCTCCGACCACACCTCGTCCTCCCCGAGCCATTAGCACCGGACCCGCACCCATAGTTGTTAATGGCTAATGGCGCGGCGTGGCGACAAGGGTCCCATGGCGTATGGCGCGGCGAGGCGCGGCGTGGCGACGCCTTATCGAGGAAAAAAAATAATTATACATAATTATAAAATAAATAATATGCCACTTTTTTAACAATAATAACTATAAATATAAATAACAAGTATTTCACACATAAGCATTTCAAAGCAATAAATATAGAAATAGTCTAGAAGTTTAAATTAATACTCTAATCATCTAAATCTAAACTTGCTAACTGGACATCCTCCTCCTCTTCCTCGTCCTCCTCACCACCACCACCACCACCACCACCACCACCACCACCACCATCCTCATGCTCATCATCGTCACCATCATCCTCATCCTCATGGGCCTCACCAATGATATCATCATCCTCTCCTTCATAGCCATCATCGTCTTCTTCTTCATCAATTAAATGCAATGCGCCGCGATTAGATGCTTTCTTTGTTGTCTTTGATGAAGATGCCTTTGATGAAGATGCCTTTCTTGTATACACTTGTGGAGCTCTTGAAGGTCGTGATCTAAAAGCATATGCATCTTCATCCACTCCAGCCGCTTGTGAAGCCATATTCCAAGTTAAACCGTCCTCCTCACCATGTACAAAATTGTTCCCATCTTCTTCCATTTCTCCCACCAACCACTCGTTCGATTCATCTATCTCCTCAAGAGAAATTGGATCAATCAAATTACGCTCATCATAACGACGAATTAGACTTCTATTGTATTTGATGAAAACCAAGTCGTTCATGTTTTTGTGAAGCAACTTATTTTTCTTCTTGGTATGAACCTGTATAAGTTTATGTTTAAAAAATTACTTTAATAATATAACTAGATAAGTACTTTAATATGTAAAATTGTAAATTATACTTACAAGATCAAATATACTCCAATTTCGCTCACATCCAGATGAGCTACAAGTGAGACTGAGTACTTTGATGGCAAACTTTTGTATATTTGGGCAATTTGATCCAAAAGAGAACCACCAATCAGCTAAATTTGATAAGGAAATGGAAATCCAAATGTTAGGCGGTCCAAAATAGGTAATAAAGCATTGTAACTTGTAAAATAAATATAAAAAATGCTTATTACCGGGTGATTTTATGGTTCTTTGTCTAATAGCTGCTGGTACTCCAAAAAGTCCTTCGGCTTTTATGTAGGACGATAGCTCCACGCTAATCTTATCTGCTGTCTCAACATCTGGAGCTAATCTCTCGACACAAGCATAAAAACCACTCATAAGCTTTGGGTCTTCATTTGTGTTTGCATAAAAGAACTCTGGGTTAAGGATGTAACCAGCTGCATGTAAAGGTTGGTGGAGCTGGACTGCCCATCTTCTATCAATGATCTTGAAAATCTCGGCATACCTTTCTTCATTTCCTCCAAAAGAGTCCTTTATTGCTTCCTTAGCCCTATCCATTGCCTCATATATATATCCCATTGGAGGCTTCTGCTCCCCATCTACTAACCGAAGAACTTTCACTAATGGACCGGCAATTTTAATTGCATAAAGCACATTGGTCCAAAAAGTAGGCATCAGTATCACTTTAGCCGCCGTCTTACACTTTTCCTCTTTTGCATACTTACTTTGGGTGAATGCATCAGATGTAAACATTTTTTTCAAATTTGTTTTCTCTTCATGAAACCGCTTCAAAGTTAGAAAGGCGGTCGCAAACCGGGTCTTCGCCGCCCTAACCATTTCCTTATCATTGGTGAACTCCCTCATCATACTCAATAATTGTAGTTTAGAGTAAATACAACCACTAATTTGGATTGCTCGCTCAATGGTCTTCTTCAATAAAGGAATTTTAAAGATGTCTTCGAGCATCAAGTCTAAGCAATGAGCGGCACACGGCGTCCAATACAAGTGTGGATATTTAGCCTCCAACAATTTTCCTGTTAAATAAAATAATAAGATAAAATATTTTATACTTAAAAAGCTTAAATATTTAATACTTTCTTTAATTTAAAAAATTATAATAATTTCTCACCTGCTAAAACATTTGAACTTGCGCTATCTGTGACTACTTGAACCACATCATTCACGCCAACTTTTTGCACCATTTTATCCAACAAGCTGAATATAAACTCACCCGTGTGAGACTCATTGGATACATCAAGTGATTCAATGAACCTGCTTCCTCTCGGTGTATTCACGAGAAAGTTAATCAATGACCTATTTTTTTTATCCGACCAACCATCAGCCATAATTGTGCAACCATATTTAGCTTGCTCTTCCTCGTGGCATTTTAGGAGGTTTTTTGTGTGCTCCATTTCTTTCTTCAAATAAACAACCCTCATCTCATGATATGTAGGAGGCTTCATATCAGGTCCAAATTGGCCAATAGCTTGAACCCAAGGGCCAATGGTGTCACCGTTGACAACATTGAATGGAAGAGCTTTATCATACATCCACCTAGCGAACTTTTGCACCGCATTATCCCTCAGAATCTTCCTACTCTCATTGTATGCAAAAGCACCTGCACTGTTCCTCTTTCTCTCATCACAAATCTCATCCTCATCTTTTCTATAGTATATATCGAGAGGACCGATTTGCCTTGGAGGTTTCGGCTTAGGCTGTGGGAATGATGAGTGAACCGACGAGCTTGAAGCCTGTTTACCTTTACTAGTACGATCAAAGTTTCGTTGGTCCATTTCACGTTCTTCAGCTACTTGATCAAAATGAGGCATTGCGTTCATTTGCTCTTTTAGCACTTTCTTTTTCTCCATAAGAGTCTTTATCTCTTCTCGAACATACTCCGGACATTTATCACAACGGTTTACATTCTTAAAACCTCCAACAAAGTGTTGCTTGAGCCTCGTGATTCCTCCCTTTGTAACCATTGGACAAAAGATGCATTTTATATTGTTCGTATTGTTAGAATTAGGCAATTCCCCGTATTGCCATGCTGGATCCTTTCGGTTCGAGTTCGAGTTCGACATTCTACAATTTTCAACAATATATCAAGTATCAATATATAATCATCAATATACACATTTCAACACAAATATAAACACTAAACATATTATATATGAGTATAACTATAGATAATAATAATTTAATAATAGATAAAATATGGGGGCATGAAAAACTTAGTAAGGCAGTTAGCAGTAAGCTCACCTCACTGCCTTAAAAATGACTTGTCAATTTTCTTTTTTCAACTTTCAAATTTTCAACACTAAACACACAAACATATTATATATAGTATAACTATAAATCAAAGTAGCAAATAATAACTAAAAAATGGGAAAAAAAAAGAAAGGAAAAATGAAAAAACTGACTGCTGCAGTGCTGCCTTATAGTGTGTCATTTAAGTTTTAATTTTAACCCATTTCATTTCCTACCACTACCACTACACACTACACAACACACTACACATATTATATTATATATATTATATATATATAGTTATAAGCTAGCAAAAACAGCAAAAATGGAAGAAAACAAAAACAAACTTACGACGGGCAGCGACGGCGACGGCGGCAGCTGGGTTCGGCGACGGCGACGGCGGCAGCTGGGTCGCGACTCGCGAGTTCGGACAGGCGCGGAAGACAGAGAGTAGAGAGAGAGAGAGATCGCGACCGAGAGAGGTGAGAATTAGGGCTTTAATATTGTGTTGGATTGTTGGGTAAGCTTGGGTTAAGTAATATATCCCAAATTCAGCCCAATTTTGCCCCCAATTTTGTAATTTTGACCTATTTTGACTTGATTTCCTCACCATTTAATTTCATGCATATGGCGGTAATGGCGAGCGCCTTTACGGCGCTCGTCATGGCGGTAATGGCGCCCCCTGGCGGGCGCCATATTGAGCCTCACCGCCACGACATGGCCCATGGCGTTGAGGGGGCGCCATGGGCGCCTAGCGCCACGGCGAGCGCCATGGCACGCCTTTGATAAGCATGCCCGCACCCGAGGTTGAGGAAGGCTCTCTCGTCCGTCGTCGCGGGACCGAAACAGTCGGAGAGCTAACTGGTGCTGCGTATGGTCGTCCCGAAAAACGACCTCACCGGGAGGGTACCTCTCAGTCCATTCCAGCCGAAGGGACCCTTACAACCCCCCAAACTGGACGTCCAAACGAGCCCACAACCCGCGACTATGAGCTGCTGAACGAGGCCGAATCATTGCTGCTTAAAGACTACATCGAATGTGAGGTAACTGAACGCGCCTCCCCTCGTTCTGATCAACAGCCACTTATGCAGGATTGGCACATATAGCCTGATAGTAGCATACTCGAGGATCGCAGTGGCAACACCGCCATCGAACTATGCAACCTTGTATTTAGCACGTGGTCGTGGGTTCGTTTCCCACAGACGACGCCAACTGATTTAGCACAGATTTTACCCTACGGTCTCAGTCAAGAATACCTCGAATACACAACAATAAATGGGCTCTCTGAATTATAGACTGCACTCGGATACTAACGAGCTGCCTACGTACCTAACAAGGATCAAGTCTAAACGTAGTTCGAATTCGGTACGTGTGATATCTATCGTTCGTATTACGAGTGTACCTTGTATTTATATTATAGGATCGTACTCTCAAGTCTTCGAATAATCCGAGCCACACGATGTATTAATCGTAGTATTTATTGCTCCAATTATCCGCCTTCAAATCTTCATAAATGACAGTATTTATAGAGTTTCCACGCTGTACTGTAGAGTGAATGACAGATAGGACGTCTTCCCTGCTGATCTTTTACACGTGTATGTGATGGATGGTACAGATTCGATGCCCACTGGGTCGGGCCATAAACCGACCCTATCCGAGTTACAAAAACACGCGGATCTTGGAGTGTATTGCAAATACTATAATTATAGGGACCGGATATGCAACCTACCTCGTTGCCTCGTATACGAGGCTCTAGATGGGCCTAACGAGTATATACATTTAAGGAATACGAGGTAATCCAAGGTCGAATATTCGAGGGGCCTTTTGGTTTATCACTTTTGTATTGATTATTCCGGTTGACTCTGTTTTTGGGCTTTGCAGTTCTATATGTTTTTCAGTTGATGATGGAATGGAATTTATTGTCTCTATGAACTTTGAATTTTTGTGAAGAAAAAACATTTCCCCGGTCAAAGAATTACAATACTAATTTAAGACAATACGTTTTCCTGGAAAACCAGGGAAGTGGTGGGAAAAGAAAAATGGTTTTCCGCAATTTTCTTGAACCAAATAGAGCACAAGAGTGCTAAGGCTAAGAGTTCTTGCATTTGAGTCCAACTCAACAAATTAAATTTGAGTATTTTGAGATTGCCATAGATTTCTTAATCTGTTTTAGGTTGTGTTTGGATGGAAGTGTTAAAATTGAAAGGATTTCAAATGAAGAAGTGCATTCGAAATTCACCTTATAAGTTAAAATTACCCCAAACAAGCTTAATGAGCTTTAGAATCACTTCCCCTGCGTCATTTCACTTTTTTCTAGAGTTGTTAGTTTTCGTCATTTATCCTGTCAATGATTGTGAAGAAATTGTAGTTCTGATGTCATTAGTTGCTTATTCGATCCATTGGTTTCTTATGTAGGAACCTGGAGAGGCTGAGGAGGAATTTGCTCGTGCTGGTACTGCAAGAGTGATCAAGAAATTTTTAGCATCAAGAAATCCAGCTCCTCCCAAAGTTCCTAAAGAAATTGGGTTCGGGGGAAGGTCTCAAAAACCTATTACATTGCCTCCTTGGTTGTCTGAAAATGACGTTCAATATTATGTTACTAAATTTGACCAGAAAGGTTTCACAGGTGGATTGAATTACTATCGAGCCATGGACTTGTAAGTCTTACAAACTAGTTACTCGATTTTTGCATTTTCTTCACTTTGCTTGTTTTGAATAGAATTCTTTTATATGTAAAACACTATACCACATTTTTTGTTTTCTCCACTCATTTTTCGATGTTAATATTTAACTCGAACACCCCCTCATTTATTAAATATAATAACCATGAGCCCCGAGGCTGTTAGACACACTACTGTTAGACCCGACAACTTGAAAATAGGGGGTGAAACTATAATATGCTTTAAATGGTATGGTTGACAATGTGATATGCTTTTACTGATTAGGGAAGTTAAGCTAATTTCTCGAACCTTGTGGTAATTTTGTACTTAGGGCCTTGTACAGGGGTACTATGTAATTCCCTAAATTATAATGTTATCTGTCTGGTTGATGCAGAAATTGGGAGCTGACAGCAGGATGGACTGGGGTGCAAATAAAAGTTCCAGTTAAGTTCATCGTTGGGGATCTGGATATTACGTATAATACCCCGGGTGTTAAGCAATATATACACAATGGGGGGTTCAAAAAGCGCGTTCCATTTCTGCAAGAATTAGTTATCATGGAAGGAGTGGCTCACTTTCTCCAGCTAGAAAAACCTGAGGAAATCAGTGAACATATTTACGACTTCATCCAGAGGTTTTGATCTGCATTTTGTTTTCTTGTACCACATTTTAGAACACAAAGTTATCTTATTTTACACATCACACTTTTGTTCGTGTAACTTGAAATATTACATGAAGAAATTTAATTGGCTTTTGTAGCGTTCATTGACTATAGAACACTGTGGGACAAGATCAAAGATGAGCAAGATTAAGTGATTAACTGTTAGCTAAAAATAAATTGTATGGAAGTGTTGGCAAACACAATTGATGTGTGCTTCAAACTAATTCTGGTACTTCTTTGTAATTAAATCAAAATTATTTTAAACATATTTATCCTCGACTACATTTTAATAATTCTAAACTACCCTTAGAGAACTTGAACTCAACAACTTGTCCAGCTGAAATTTTTTTTGTTGTTTCAGGAGTAATCTTGTGTTTACGAATATAAATTGAATTTTAATCAACTTTTCACCAAACAATCTCTTTCATTTTTATTTTTCTTTTCACTTTCCAATTGTGTTTGCAAATATTAGCAACTTTTGGTTCTTTCTTATAGGTAGGATTACTTACAAACATTCCTACAAAATATAATCCAAAAGCTGAAATATTATAGTAAACAGTTAACCAATTTTTTTTTTTTTGAAGAATAAAACACAGTTAACTTAAATTCAGCATAAACGGAACAACAGCACGAGAGAAATGAAGAAGAAACAAGTGATTTTACATAAGGAAGATCAGAAGTTGCTGATGAAATCGTAAATGTGTTTGCTGACTTCCTCTGGCTTCTCTTGATTAATGAAGTGCGCGACCCCTTCCATAACCACAACTTCTAAATTCGGAACATCTTTCTTGAATCCACCTTCGTGTATATATTCTTTAACTCCAGGAACATAGTAAGTTAAATCTAGATCACCAAGTATGAATTTCACTGGCACTTTTACTTGAGCTCCTGTCCATGGCGCAGCCAGCTCCCATGTCCTAGATATCCAAAGTGAAATAAGAAACGAAACAAAACGCGTTGAATTCAACAATAGTCCCTTTTGAGTTGGTATATCATAAATGCTATATGCAGTGAGATGAATGAAATTGAAATTTCCGTCCTCTCAAGTAAGTCAAAATATCTTCTGGTTTTCAACGGTTAAAATCTTCCAGTGAAATTCACAATTATACAATTAACCATGCACATATATGATTGTTGTTAGTGTAATGGAACTTGAAACATCGAGAATTCCTTAAAAATCATTCTCTCATCGAAAGACTCAACAATCAAGCGGTTTTCTTGGAATTTTGAAAAAAAAATAAGAGTTAGAATCCCACAAATGCCGAGTAATATGAAAGTTCGGTTTTCGAATTCGTTTTAATTGTTAGTATTGAAACAGTTGACGAGATGCAAGAATGAATGAGAGACTTACGGGTCCATGGCACGATAGTAGTTCAATCCTCCAGTAAATCCTGTTTGCTTGAATTTGGTTGCAAAGTAGTTTAGATCTTCCTCTGTTAGCCATGGCGGCAATTCAGCTGGAGTCTGGAAAAGCGCTTTTAGCCCAATATCTTTAGGTACGATTATAGGCTTCCCACCCCGGGACGAAAATAGCGATTTCATTACTTCAGTTGTTTCCACAGATGCAAATGCTTCCTCAGCTTCCCCTACTTCCTATATATCATCATTATGTCAACAAATAAACTTTTTTTCAAAGTCAAATTTCAACAAAAATTCAAATATGAGAAGAAAACATTAAGATCTGACACTTTACAAAAATTGAATAAATATTCAGCAACAGATCGAATTCTAGCTCTACTGACGAAATTGAAACCCAATATATGAGGTCTTAGTTCTACTGTGTCAACGACATCCCGTGAGTCTCTCTCTATTCATAGTAGTTATTAGCTTGTTACGTAAGTATATAACTAATTAATGGTACCTGGAACCTGCACATGTAAAATTCATCTCCTAAAAGTTCTCTATACCGCTGAACAGTTTTAATCTCCGGATGCCTTTGATGAAATTGGACGCTCATATTCACCAACGCCTTAATCCGATCTGGCCTGAAGAGGCAGAACCACCACGCAATCAACGCGCCCCAATCGTGCGCCACCAGGAAAACCTGCTCGACGCCTAAAGCGTCCAGCAGCGCCACCAAGTCTCCGACGATGTGGAAGGCGGTGTAATCGGCAGAAGACGGCGGCGCATCGGTGTCGCCGTAGCCGCGGAGGTCAGGGGCGATCGTGCGGTAGCCTCTGTCAGCGAGATGGAGCATCTGGTGGCGCCATGAGTACCATAGTTCAGGGAAGCCATGCAGGAAGAGCACGGCGGGGCCGTCGCCGATCTCAGCTACGTGCATATTAATGCCATTGACGGTCAGGTTTTTGTGTGTGATTTTCTCCATTTTTTTTTACTTTGCAGGCTTCACCCAGTTTCAGCGCTGTTTTTGTATCTGAAAATTTGAAAGAATCAATATTTTAATTACAATTATTTAGTTTTACAATATTTTAATATGAATGATTACATATTTATTTATTAATAAAAGAATCAATATTTTAATTACAATAATTTAGTTTGACAATTGAAAAGTGGTAGCTCCATGATTGTAGTTCAACATTCAACTCACAGATTGCTCTCCAATCGGCAAATTTGATTTATGTGGCTGCGTTGGGCTTCTGAAATGAATAAACAAAGAGAGAATATGTAGGGTAATTCTATCTAGTTTCAATGATTGGAGTGTGAATTCGAATAGGTTCATAATTTCTCACTTCAAGGTTTCGTACGAATTCGAAACCTGACGCGACCGTATAAAAAATATAACAGGAGTTGCACTAGAAAGTATCGTAGCGCGCATTTATACCTCTGCTGTTATAAATCAAAAAGAAAGAAGAAAAAGAAGTTAAGACCCATTTTAGATTAGGAGGAATCTTTATTGCATGTTGGAGAGTGTGGAGTGAGGACTGGGTGGCCATGGTCTAAAACTTTAATTTTTCGAAGGATTAATGGGAATAATTATTGGCCTACATGATAATGCGTAGTTGCATGATAGGTACTGGCTAGCTATAGGAAGAAAATATTTCATCCATAGTTAATGTTCATTATTTGAAGTTATAGATCAAACCAACTATAAAATCTTTTATTCTTTGTGATATATATAAAATTGGCTCGAGGCTCGTAGCCTCGCATTCTCGTATAGTTATATAGATCACTTATGATTGAGGCTCGTTGCCTCATTGTCTCGTATCTGCTAACGGTCAGCTAAATTACCACTGTTATACGAGGTTTGGACATCATAGAAGCATTTACACGAAAGGTCCTTAATGACACCATAATTGCATAACACTACAAGATCCGCGTGTTTTTAAGTGATCCGGGTCGGATTGACCCGTGACCCGATCCTACGACCCAAGATCCTAACCCTTCATAGCACCACGTGTCATTATCTGTGTGAAACTCCTGTCACTATCAGATCCGTACAACATGAACATCTATAAATACCTCATCTCAACACATATTGGGGGGGATATCTCTAGTCCCAACTCTCTTGAGCTAGCATCGTATCCACTGATACCTTGACAATAGACTCGAAGTACGTTCCCAATATACAAATTTGGGCTACTCAGCCTCGTAGGCATACGACCCAACGAACCAACGACCCTACACAAACGACCCAACGAAGCAACGACCTTACAATACGACCAAAAGGGTACAAACCCATTAGTAGAACTTAAACTTTTGAACTACGTTATGACTTGATCCTCCAAGGAGGTACGTAGGCAGCTTGGACTAGAATCCAAGTGCAGTCATAAATTTGTCATCACCACCTTCGTGTGCCATACGAACCAGCCCAGACTGAGGCAGATCGATCCCCCAAAATCGAGCTAAATCACTTTGTATTGCTAACTATTGGCTGGTCCATTTTAAAAAATAAAAGCAAATTAAAATATGTATATTACTTGAAATTTCATCCTCCTCCTAATTATTTTTGACTTATATCCATATCTTTCTATTTATCTATGTGTTACACACTTATATATATTAGTTTTATTTTCTTATTTTTAAATATTCACACATTTTAATTTAAAATACTATTTTACTGTCATTTCAGATAATATATAAAAAAAGTGATAAGAAAAAGATCTACTAATGCTTCAAGAATCATTTTGACATGGATCCCGTGTTCTCCTCTTTCCACCAAATCGGATAGAATGGCACATACTCTGCTGGATTTTCTCCATTATCTTGCTATTCCTCTGATTCCGCTTTATCTTATAACCAACGAATGAAAGTATTCAAGATCCACTAAGATCTACTTTCCATTATATTTTGGAAAATATCTCGGTTTATAATTTTATTTTTATCGAACTCAGTCGATCACATGACTCATTAAACTCAATTACTTCCCTTATGTTTTTTTTTTTTTTTGAAGAATAATCGGTCTTATATATCATTCAATCAAAAGTTTACAACGCTTGGAACAATACAATTCATATCGACTCAAACGGTGTAGTAAGAACATCTGAAATACTAACTATCAAGTTCTTGAAGATAACAAATCTTAAGAACTCACAACCGAACATAAGAAAATTCTTGTGCAACTCCTATTCAAAGAGAGATAAAACTCTCATTCGAAAGAGAAAACAAACTCTCATACGAGAGAGAAAGTAAAATACTAAGCAAAAAATCTAAAACGCTATATAAAAACTTATGCATCACCCGTTTTCGTCTCCTTAGATCTGTCTCTATCTTGTTAGATCCATGGCCGTTTCGTCAGATTTGAAGATGTGATGTACAAATTGAAAAAAGGTGCTCCAACCCAACCCGCCGACAATGGTGGTGGTAACAGTGGTGAAGAAGACGGCTGTTTCACCAAGCCATCGCCGGCGGAAAAATATAGAAGAAAAAGAAAGTTAGGGTTTAGAGAGAAGAGTTGTATATACTTCCCTTATGTTCTGATTGAAACTAAACTAATGGTTCTTAAAAAAAATAAAAAAATAAAAAAACTAACGGGTCCCCAAAATCATGATTATATAGTTGTTGATTGCCAATAATTTGTATTAGTCGTTTTTGGTTGTTGATTATGATACTATAACATAATTTATAGTAAAAGATAGAATAATATAAAACTCTTCTATATACTTGGGGAACTAGTAAAGTGCATGTGCGTTGCACATGAACAACAATTTCATACATATATTTAATTAAGAAATTTTATTTAAAATATTATATATTATTTGCTATAATAAAAATGATGGTAAAATTATCAATATATCATAATGGTAAGTACATTTTCATTAAAAGTTTAGTGGTGTATTGTCAAAATATAATGTGTATGCTATAACACATATTAAAGAAAAATATTCAATAGCAATTATTAGTTCTTAATATTAGAATTCATTAAGGGACATTTGAGTTTGCCGGCAGTTTCAGGGGAAAGATTCCAAGAAAATGTAGAGTCTCAAATGTTGTTGATTTAATTATTTAATTAAGCAAAGGTAGTTAATGACTTAATGTAGAGTCGAAAATAATTATTTAATTATTTAAACAAAGGTAGTAATAAATCTAAGTAAGGATAATATTGTAATATTACAATTGGAAGAAACAATTTCCAAGATTCATACTTTTATAATAGTGTATAGATTTATAGTAGTATAGATATAGATAGATAGATATAGATTAGTAGAGATACAGAATAACAGATTAACTAACTTGAAAATTCTAATCCGGATAGAGTTTGGATTGTGATTCAAATTAAATTACATGAGTTGCACTTCTATATACTTGGGGAGTAAGTAGGAATACACAATAGCAGATTAACTCACTTAGAAATTCTAATCCGAATAGAGTTTGATTGTAATTCAAATTAAATTACATAAGTTGGATAATTATTAAAGAGCGATAATCACAAAATTTATTTATCACACGGTGTGATTCACACTTGTCTTCTTGTTGATTGTAATAGCCAAACTGAATATGTTTTTCTAGTTTAAATTATCAATTAGAATCCCTACATTGCACGATTGAGATGAGAGAATCAGAATCCTATTAGGAGACTATCAACTTCTTTCCGTTCCATGCCAACTTGTAAAAGTAAAAGAATTTAAAAATACAGTTCCACACAAAATATAATAATATAAATACGAGGATAATCACTTACTACCACAAATATTAAAACAAAATATGAGAATAATTATTCATGGCCCTTTTTTTTTCCGTTCCATGCTAACTTGTAAAAGTAGAATAATATAAAAATACAGTCCCACACAAAATAGTAATATAGATACGAGGATAATCACTTACCACAATATTAAAATAAAATATGAGAATAATTATTTATGGTCCCTTTTTTTAGCAAATCATTATATATACTTCTTTTCTTTCAGAATCTTTACACAAACTCCCATAAACTCGTAACCAAACAAAGTTTATCACTTTCTCTCTACTCTCTGTATCACAATGGATGCTGAAAATCATAATTCAATCGATTACGCATTCAACGGCAAAATCATGATCGGATCCGTCGCCATTCTATTCGTCGTTTGTTTCGGAATTGTATTGTATCATGTATATATCCGTTGGTTTCGCCGCCTCCCAGTCCGCCACCAAGATCGCCGCCGTCAACAACCGTATACTCCGGCCACCACCATCGTCAGCCCTCAGGGTCTCGATCTATGTGTGGTGAACTCTCTTCCAACATTCATCTATAATTCTAAAAATCACGAATCTCCGCTAGAATGCGCCGTGTGCTTATCGGAGTTTGAAGAAAACGAAACGGGTCGGGTACTGCCCGAATGTAACCACCGTTTTCATGTTGATTGTATCGATATGTGGCTTCAATCGCACTGCGATTGCCCACTCTGCAGAGCCCAGGTTAAGGTTCAGCCCGGTAAAAACCCGGTTGAGCCCATTGAAGATCCGCATGAAATAATCATATATATTAGTGAATTGGATGATACGGATTCCGGGTCTAGTTCCGGGTTGCACCAGACAACCCAAAAGCAATAGGATTCAAACGGGCAGCTCTTCTTCTTCCTATCGGACTCGGGATGTTTCAAGGCAATTGGGCGGTCAAGTGGGTCAAGACCCGACGAAAAATAATAAAATATGGGTGGTCCGGATTCGGATCTAATCTTGGGCCGGATAGTGAGTCAGGGCCCAAGCTATAGGTTACCTCGGTTATGGTATTAAAGAGGTCGGTTAGCATTTATAATGTTCTTTATGTAAACGGTGTGCTACGTACAATTGAGTAGCAAAAAGTGTAGTACCTTTTTTCTTTTTTCTTTTTTGGGTTGACAATTAAAGCAATACTTGAATGAAAATTTGATGAACTGTTGGTTATACAATCGAGTCTTGACTAGCACTGCATATTCCTTTGTGACCCGGATGATGAAGCTAATACCTTTCTTGAACTTGATCAGACCAGCGCCAAATAGCCTCGAGGAATGACTAATAACCCGGGTTTGTTGGGCAATCGTAGGATATTTCCCTCCCCTTGAATGTAAAAAAAAAGATAAGAACTATACGACGAACAATATGACAATCGAGGCGAGAGATGAACTCTCTATCCTTAAAGCTATATTGCCCCGCCTACGGTGGTACGGGATCGTGCAATTAACTTCCCAAGATACAACGATTATATATTTGTAATTGAACCACTTCAAGAACAAAACCCACGAACTATATTTGCCCAAGAACTCTCAGAATTTTTATGTATGTAGAATGCTTTGAGACAATGCAGAATTGTTTTCTGTTTTTGGTGTGGTTTGAACACAACCTGGGAGAGCCTTTTTATAGGCAACAAAACCAGATTGAAAACCAAAATAGAAAGCCAAAAAGAATCAGCTGATGAATGTCAAAAGTTTCGGCTCCAAAAGAAACAAAACACTTCAACTTTCGGCTGGCAATTTCGGCTGGAGACAGGTAAGGAAACGTCTGAAATCTTCTGCATGAGAAAGGAACAGGAGACATGCCTTGCTGGTTTCTAGAAGAAGAAACAGGAAATGGGCCTAAATTAATTAATTAAACTTTGGCTCAAAAAGATAAGAAGAGGTCCAAAGCCCAACAACCACACATCTCAGCCAAAGCCCAACGACCCGTGACCCGATCCCGTGGTCCGAGGTCCGGTCCACCGGACCGCCCGAGTGAGGAGCTAAGAAATTGGGCCAAGACACAATTACATAGCTCTTCCCCTCTTCACACAAAGGACCAAAGTGGATGACCCAAAGCCCAACGACCCGTGACCCGATCCCGTGGTCCGAGGTCCGGTCCGGTCCACCGGACCGCCCGAGTGAGGAGCTAAGAAATTGGGCCAAGACACAATTACATAGCTCTTCCCCTCTTCACACAAAGGACCAAAGTGGATGACCCAAAGGACCAACCCTTTACCTTTAGGCAAATGTATATAAACCCATACAACTTATGGTTTATATCCAATGTGGGATATACACATTCAAACACCCAACATTAGCAATTAATTTCTCATTCGTTTCAACTCCGAATTGAGAAATTCGAAATGCTAAACTAATCTACTCTCGGAGTAGAATAAAAATATCCAATACAACTTAGTATCCCCGATACTTATGGTGTTCGAATTTCATACGCAAAAGTAGTGTTCACACACTTTTTCATATACCCACAAATGCCAACAGTCCTTTGTGACCTGGATGATAAAGCTAATACCTTTCTTGAACTTGATCAGACCAGTGCCAAATAGCCTCGAGGAATGACTAATAACCCGGGTTTGTTGGGCAATCGTAGGATATTTCCCTCCCCTTGAATGTAAAAAAAAAATAAAAAATTCCTCTGTTCCATGCTTATAATAAAGGTCTTTTTTTGCTTTATAGTTCTTTAATTCCCAAAACAACGTATACATGTACAATCAGTTTCAGACGGTGATGTGTTATGATTCACACTCTTTATTGTTTGACGCATAAGTGTATTTAAGAATTTTTTGGTCCTTGTGGACGAATTATAATCCTCGAGTGCCAATTGTAAAACTGGGTTAATCATGGTGATTCTTGAAATTAATGAGTTTTAATTTGCAAACTTATCACCCTCTATTTTTAAAGGATGGAGTCTCTCTAGATTCTCGAATTCCCTAGTATCAACCCTTACAATGTAATACACCTAAGAATATGCAAATGTTTCGCGGATTATTGTTCACAAACTCAAATGATATCATGATTAGTCAAGAGGCTTTTATGCATAACCCTGTAATTGTGGAAAATCATTCAATCTCTAATGATTTCCAGCCATTGAAATTTAAGCAAATTAATCATTCTACACCCGCTATATATATTTGAGGCTTCTACTAATGACTCCATAACCAAGGAAAAAAAATCTTTTCTTTTTCTCTAATTTTTTGTGATCTTCACTGTCGTACAAAAACGGAATAAAATATAAGTACGAGGAGAAAAGGAAAAGGAAGAAAAAACAAAACTCAGCCATGTCTTCCAAGGTTATTTTCCTCTTGGCACTCCTCTGTGTCAGCCTGTCGCCGGCTCCGGCTGCCGCCCACCGGCCCCGCTTCCTAGCGGGGGTGACTGGCGATGCTCTGGTCCAAAAAGCATGTCGTGGCGTGGGAAAATACGAGCCGGAATGCTTAAAAATCCTGCGGGCCACAGACAAACTCGACAAGGGTGATTCTATGGACCTCGCCTTCTTCACCCTCAGGTATAGCAAAATATAAATGCAATTTAATGCATAATTATATAATTATCTAGATTTTCAAAAAAATATTTATTTATGATCTTTTCCTTTTATTATTATTATGATAGGTTGTATTGATTGGCATGTTTTTGAACATTTTCAATTTTCAACCCAAACTAAAGCAAACACTACACGGCCATATTTAATTTCTTGCAAATATTATGATTTCCCCCCTATATGTTTCTTCAGCATTATATCTATAAAACATGGGGAAACATAAAAATGGAGAAGGAGAAGATAAAACATTTATTATGTATAGCGTTATAAACTCAAATAATATGAGTAAATTTTAAACTAGAAACTTCCTCAAATGTCCCTTAAAATCTGTTAATTTATATGGGTTGTTTGATTTTATCGATTCTCCGCTATGTATGATTTCACTCTTAAAATCTGTATGATTTTTTGTGTCTCTAATTTGGCTGTACTTTATAGTAAAATCCTGACGAATAGAAGAGTTTTATTGATCGCTTATCTCCAAAAATGAATATTAGGCTAAGTATAAAAATTTCATATCTTATACCAAAATTAGCATATATAAATACTAGTATTAAGTTGTATTACCAATGTATCAGTAGCAATAAATTAACATATATAACCACAAATATTAAATTGTATTACCAATGTATCAATCTTTGATACGTATAAAATGTAAATTTGCTACACAAAAAAAATAATCAAGAAAATCAAATCACTAAGGCCATGTTTGGACCTTATCTCTTCTCACTTATAATGTTTTAACAGGGGCGGAGCCCGGAATTGGTAGGGGTAGCTGCCCCCCTCAACTTCTGAAAAATTATTCTTTTAGCATTCAAATTTTTGTTTTTTTACATTTTGTCCTCCCAGAACAAAAAAAAAAAAAAGTATTCTACCTATTTTTTTCGTATTCGCCCCAAATATAAAATTCAAGCGTTTTAACTTTGTGCCTTGTCTTATATACCTTACTGTTATTGTCATCAAACATAATCTTGATTAATCCGTCCAAACATTAATCCTCAGATACGTAGAGAGCCATGCATACAACCTCACAGTAGAAATAAAGAAAGCAGCTGCAGAACCAGACTTGGGGCCAATGTTTCAATCGGCATTAGCAGAGTGCATGGAACAATACATTCCTCTTGATGATTTGGTTGAGGATGGAATTAACGCAATGCTCGCTGAGGCTAATTCCGATTCTCGCGATTTTATCGATGCTGCAATTACCAGTATGGATATCTGCGACGGGCAGCTTCAATCCAGCTACGAGGAAGAGAAGGCAGACAAAGAGACCAAGTCAGATTCATCGCCAGATTTTCAGATTGCAGAAGCACTCAAACAACACAATGAGTTCCTCAGAGCCATGTTGAAAGCAGCTTTGAATATTATTAATTGAAATTAAGGTGTGTGTGTTTGCGTGTGTGTGTTTTCTTAAAAAAATTGTAGAGAGTTTAATTTTTCTTTAATTTTTTTTTCTGAATTTTTGAGGTGATGAAATTTGAGGGTTAGTTTGGAAGAATAAGGTTTGAGACTTGGGGATTGTTTTATCATTGTCTTATTTTTTTCTTTTTTGTTTAAATCATAGTGTTGTTGTATACTTATATTCCATCATTTAGAAAGAA
Organism: Buddleja alternifolia; assembly: GCA_019426215.1. Classification (NCBI taxonomy): domain Eukaryota; kingdom Viridiplantae; phylum Streptophyta; class Magnoliopsida; order Lamiales; family Scrophulariaceae; genus Buddleja; species Buddleja alternifolia. The sequence continues at coordinate 58,349,583 of CM033391.1, forward strand.
TTTAATTACATGTGCATGGTGTTAGGTTATGATTATACATTTTACAGATTAATTGTAGCTTGTAAGCATTTGAAAGGAATTGCAATTTTTTTCCCTTTTTCAGGTTCTCCAAAAGAAATAATGCATTTGTTGATTGTTTGTTTTTTTGGTAAGAACATTTGTTGATTGGTAACGAGATGGATTGAAGTGAACATGTGCATGATGGACTCACAATCTACTGTATGAGATCATTAATATAAGGAAAATTCTAGTAAAACTGATTGATACTATGTTCTCATAAATATTTTTATTCTTGTTTGACATTTCAGATATTTTTCTTTCAACTTTATATTTCATCTTGGTTACGATTTCATATGTAAATTCTAATTTTAGTCTCATAGGATCTCATCATTCTAGTTTTATTCTCACGCTAGCTTTACGGGATTCTAAAAAATGTCCCAATAATTTGAATAAGTTGTAATATTAATCCTCTTTTAATTAAACATCGTTAGTTCCATACTTTATTTTGCATTTTGCCCCCTGAACTATACAAGATGTATTAAATACCCCTCTAAACAAATATTAATATACACTTACCCCCTGAGAAATTAAGTTAAATAAAAATGTGTTAAGGGGGGTAAGTGAAAAAAAATATATTTAGGAGGTTGTGTAATACATCTTGTATAGTTTATGGGGGCAAAATACAATTTTATAAAATGCAAAATAAAGTGTGGGACTAATGTTGTTTAACATAAGGACTAACATTATAATTTTTCAAATTATTGGGACATTTTTTAGAATTTTGTAAAGCATCAGACTAAAACTAGAATGACGAGATCTTATGGGATTAAATTTAAAATTTTGCCCCATGTGTACAAACTCTACCATACAACATGCAATATACATATAGCCATAGGAAGTGAAATACTAAACAAATTGATGTGTGAAATAAAGGAAATTCGAACTACTTGTTGAGAGTAATTATGACTATATATTTTTAAGAAGGTTGTGATGATTAAATAATTTTAAATTCTCAATTATCATTTTAAATCTACTATTTCAGAAATGTGTTATAATCATTCATGAAATAATTTGACCATTAAAGTCAAAGTTATTTATTCTTAAATAATATGAAATAAACAATTACAAGAATATCATCTAAATATAATGAACAAAAGGAAAACAAAGAGAAAAAAGAAAAGAAAAAAAGATGAGCAATGTACACAGGGTAACTATCATCACATTAATCCTCCTGTATATGGCACCCCTGTTTGTGGTATCCAATCATCTCCCAATAAAAACGCAGATACAGTGAAATTAGCAGCGTCGGTGGCATTAATAACATGAAAACCGGGCCACGTCACTCTCTGGGTCGTATTCGACCCGGGCCCGGAATTATTAAACTCAGCATAATACGACGTATTCAACGCAAAATCTCCTGACCAAATGCTCCATCCCGCTGGAATAATCAAACTATCCATAAAAGACTGCATGTAAACAGTCCTGGAGTACTCTTTCCAGGGCCGCCCGAGATAAGTCCTGATTGTAATATTACTATTGGCCAAATCATCAGCGGCCCGAATAGTGCAATTGTGGATTGAAATTCCAGTGTTTTGATTTGGATCAGTTCTGCCTTGAGCTGTAATCGCGTTGAATTGATTTGACATTGGAAGACGAGGGTACATGTTACAGTTCTGGAAATGTGAGGCTGCGTTTCCAAAGATGAAGTCTACTGTCCCGTAAATATCACATTCTCTGTAGAATTGTCTTAGAGAATGGACGTAGAGAGTATCTTGGTACGCTTCGAAGCTACAGCTATAGAATATGGATAGGTCCGCCCCGTTGCGAACGGCTACTGCTTGGTGCTTGATTGGTCCGGCTGTGTTACGGAATGTTATGTTCACTGCAACGAAATTCGGTGCGACAACCGCTGCAAAAATGATGATGAAGGAAATTATATTTAGAACAATTTGGATTTAATTTGGTTTGATAAGGAAAATATTGTGGTTCAAGTTATATATGAGCTAGATTTCATGTGGTTGTAGTTAGACACGGAGCGATCAGGGGCTGGGCCAGACATAATATATAGTTCTTATCAATAATCACAAGTTTTATATGGAAATTAATAAGTTTTATAAAATTTCTTAATTAGACAGAGTAGCACTCCTTTTTTGAATTTCTTAAATTTAGACATTAGTAGTATTACTTATTTTCTTATCTATTTTTTGTATTTTTTCGAAATTAATAACCTGTCGGTGTCTCATAATACCTTCCGTGTTGTCACATACAAAATAAAGAAAAAATTAGACATATGTACGTGTGTATATATATAATATGTTTATATATGTACGTGTGTATATATATAATATGTTTATATATATACATATATATAGTGTTAAAGAGAAAAAATCATGAAAATAGAAAAGATACGGGAAACTCTAGTCTAGACCCGGTCTTTCCGAACCCAAGTATTATTCACTTAATCTGTGACCAATCATATGACAAGTGTAATTCACTCTCTGGTAAATTACACTTGAGTTCGGCCAGACCATCGGTCTGGACTAGATTTTTCCCAAAAGATACTTACCAAAGGTTGGAGAATTGAAAGTTGTCCATCCATCAACAACGCTATGATTCCCAGTAATAATAGTTTGATTAATTCCATCACCAAGCATCATCAAATACCTCTTGTTCTTAGCAATCGAAATATATTCTTCATACACACCGGCAGTGATATATATAAGAAAGTATCCGTTACTACCATTAGTGTTATTTGGCGCCGCCGCAACGGCGTCGTTAATCGCCGTGAAATTCCCACTCCCATCCTGACTAACAATCACAATATCACTAACCAAAACCTGATCACTCCCGTTATCATTAACGGCCTGAAGCAACCTTCTGTTATTATTAGTAACAGCCCCATAAATTGCCTCATTTTTAGCAGACATTTTCAGGTTTAAATTCCCATTTTGCAGTTTCAATTTCTTCCAGTTATGAATTGGTTGTCGCTTTTTCTTCTTTGGAACCCATCCTTTGGTGAATAAAGCTAGTGAAACACTGTAAAGACGTGTATCGTTAGATAACGGCGTTAGAATTCCGTTTCTAACGCTCCAGGCTGAAGCTGTGGCTTGAAGGCCGTCTATACACGTCTGTGTATTTGTAAGTATTGCACTAAGAAGTGTTTGTATATCATCGGCTTGTAATGTGGAGAGAGTTTGAGAAGTTTTGTTGACAATCTGAAAAGTGCTTATCAGATTATCTATGTTAGATTGTGCTAAGTACCTGCAATCTTCCAGGGATCGGACGGCTGTGATTGTTAAAGATTTTGAGTTGCGGAGATACTTTTCGATCAGGGATTGGAATTTGCGAGCGGTGGAGATTGATTTACGGACGGAGAAGCGGCCGTAATCGAACACATTGGAGGAGGAGTTACTGGAGGGGAGAACGGTATTGCAGTAAGAAGGATATGGAGTGGATTTGCAAATGGTGGATGGCGTGTCGGAAGATGATTGGATGAAGAAAAATGGAAGAAGAAAAAGAATGCGGAGTATATTGAATGGAGAATTGAGAAGATTTTTCGCCATTGGTACTAAATGGAAGATGAAATGATGAACTTATTAATTAGGTTTTGAATTATGGGTTCTTATTGGCTACGTGGATTTATAGGTGAAGGCTACAAATTCCTAGACAAAAAATTAAAATTAAATTTTACGTGTATGCTTATTTTAAAAAAATGTATATATAATTTCAATTTGTTACTTGAAAGTCAACTCCATTGGCTTCATATTGAAAGCGCGTAAGATCTCGATCGAAGATTAATGCAATGTTTGGCCATGGACAAAGGAAAGCAAGTTGTTTTTAAATTTTGTGTTGTTGTATCATGTATGTAATATTGTAATGTACAAATGACACCAGAGATGTTGGTTTGAGTGGTAAGTAGCTTGATTTCGCTTAAATAAGGTCTCGAATTTGATTCCTTGTATACGCAGTTACCCCCGTTGGGAGACTCACCCACTAGGCCAGGTGTGCAATCCGGGTCTACCAACAAATTAGTCCGATAATGCTCGGGATACTGTGGTAGTCAAAAAAAATAAATGTACAAATGACAAAACAAAAAAAGAAGTTATAATGTACTTGTTTTTGATAATCCTTAATTTGAGGATATAATCTTTTCATGAATGCAACTTCTTTTTTCTTTCTTTGGTCTTTTTGGGGGCAGGATTAATGCAAAACAAAACCTTGCGTTAACGAAATACGCTAAAAACTACCATGTGTTCTTAAAAAGTCTGCAAACAGTGAATTTTTGGGGAAAAAAGAGAGCATATTTTTCATGTTTTTCACCTATAATAACATGTTTTTTTTTATCATTTATATGCTCTCCAAACAAATAAGTATGTCATTAAAAGTGAAAAACACACTCTTTTTTTCCCCAAAAATTCACTGTTTGCAGACTTTTTAAGAACACATAGTGATGTTTAGCCTATTTCATTAACACATGTGTTTTTTTAGCAATTTCGCATTAACACAGGATTTTTTGTTTTTTGCATTAATCCCTTTTGGGGCATCATTAATTGTCAAACAATGACAAGTTTTTTTCGTGGAAACAATTAAGTATATTGATTAGGATATAGAAATTGATGATAATTACAACTAATATGGATAGTTTTGTACAAATTACACGTCCAATGATATAAAAATAATGCATATACATTTATGTGACTTGAAACTAACACGTCTTAGTTGTGCGATTTCACAAACTTCTATATGTATAACTTGCGTCATACCTTGATAGAGTTTCCTCAAAGAGTTCTAAGACTACAATCCTGGTACATATAATCACTATTGCTCGCTTTTATGGATCTTATATGGGTCTCATCATATAGAAGATTTTAAATATTGTCTGAAGAATTGATTCATGAGTTCTTAAGAACGACACATTCCACCTCAGAAAAATGAAAAGTTACAATGTCAATAACTTTATATTCTAGGAAGTAGGAACAACTAAACCTTCAAAAAAATTGAAAAATATTTGTGATATCAAATTCATGGGAATCAACAAATACATTAATATTACTAAAATAAGAAGTAAAATAAAAAGAATGGAGGAAGGTATTGAAGGATAATGCAAATATTAAATTGACCAAAAACCCCTAGTAATTTTACAGTTTTTATTGGTACATTTATGATTAAATTGTTTTCTGTCAAATTTGAAGAATTATTTCATAAAAATGTAATTAAATGGATTGGGTATCACTATGTCAGCTAACAACAATCTAAGACTAAAACACGTCGGCAATTACAAACAATAATCATAATCCGTCCAAAAAACTTGTGGGAAATACCAAACACTCGAATCTTGTATGAGCGAAATCAGAGATTGTTTACTCAAGTGGAATCTACAGTTGAAGATGTTTTTTGTAAGTTGAAAACAGAATTGAATTGGAGAATAAGGGGGTGCTTGAAGAGAAATCTTACTGGGACAAGCTTTATGTTGATAGCATTTTGATTTTGATGTAGTGTTCAAACATGAGATAAAAAAGTATAGAGGTGTTCACGAGCCGAGCTTGGCAAAATTTCTGGGCTTGAGCTCGAGCTCAGAAAAAAAAAATTAATTTTCTTTAATTAATATATATATTATTATTAATTTTGTTTATATATATAATTAAATATATTCATCATAAATATTAAATATTTAATAATTAATACATATATAATATTATAAGATATTATATTATATGTATGTATATAGTAAAAAATAAATAAAATATTATATGATATATATATTTAAAAAAAAAATTATTCTGGCTCGCGAGCCTTCGAATAAGTATAGTTGGGCTCGAGCTCGGCTCGTTAGGCTCGGCTCGAGCTCGAGTCGAGCTTTTCTCGAGCCGACTCGGCTCGCTGCACACCCCTAAAAGAGTATATGAGATTGTATTGTTCTGGGCATCTTGGTAAATATTAAAGTTACCAAGATGAGCCTAGTTTGTTTGACAATTTGCTGGTGGGTATAAAAGTTTAATTACTTTTCACCTAAAAAAAATTTATATTCTGGGAAGTAGGAATAACTACAGCTTAAAAAAAATTGAAAAATGTGTTTGATATCAAATTCGTGAGAATCAACAGATACATTAATATTACTAAAATAAGAAGTAAAATATAAAGAATGGAGGGAGCTACTGAAGGATAACGAAAAATAATGAAAATATTAAATTGACCAAAAACCCCTAATAATTTTACAGTTTTATTGGTACATTTATGATTAATTTGTTTTCTGTCAAATATGAGGAATTATTTTATAGAAATGTAATTAAATGGATTAGGTATCACTATGTCAGCTAACAACAATCTAAGACTAAAACACGTCGGCAATTACAAACAATAATCATAATCCGTCCAAAAAACTTGTGGGAAGTACCAAACACTTGAACACCAAATCTGTTAGACGATAAATTAGGCCAATATTCTGACGAATATTACCTAATTAAGTTGACAATTGTGATGCAAATATATTCTCGTCCTAGTTCTTCTCTCTTAAATAAATAACCCCGAAAAAATAAAGAAAAAGTTCCAATCTAGATTTGGTTGAGGGGGGAATTCTAGTCCCAAACTGATTCAACTGAATCTAAATTAAATCGATCAAGTGTCGAGTAAATTACATTTATCATATGATTGATATATAGAGAGCACAATCAACCATAGAATAACTATTTGATATGTTAATCTAGTCATAGACATTATATTACTAAAATATCCATAAACAAAAGAGAAATTACTGCATTTTACACAGGGTTGATGTGTATTACTTGGATCGGTTTGAAGATAACCAATTACCTGGCCTCATATCATAATTATAGATCACAACTGCAAATGAATCTCGTATTTTATTATTGTAACACTTGTTTTATGATTAATTTAGGTGCAACTTGAGCCAATCCAAACAAGAATTTTCATGGAGAGTTTAGCGTTGCCTTGTTTCACATCGGTTCATTAGTAGCCTTCCTAGAATCCATAAATAGGTGATTGAGGCTAAGTAGAAGAGTATAAAATATTCACGTAGACTTTTAGCAACTTTACAATAGTTTATAAGTTTCTAAACTGAGAGTTTACTAAGTCAATGACCAAGCATGTGAGTGTATAGTAAACTGTTTTGAATATAATATAGCCAACTAACCGTGACATCGAGCTTTTGATTGGATTGTGAACAAAATAAGCAAACGACTAATCTCTTTTTCAAGCTTCTATTTTTTTTGTTCTATTTTATTTAAATAAAGGTAAAGACCAGGTCAGCTCTGCAAAATTCGAAACAATTAATAGACTTTTTTTTTTTTGGTAACACAATATACATCTAGCATCAGCTCAAATTCAACAATCTCTCTTCCAAGAATTCGAGCTCACAAGCTTGATTTTTTCGGAACGAGCTGGAAACCTCTTATTTATTGTATTTTATTATTTGATATATATTTGATAAGGGTCAAAATTTTGCAACAAGAAATCGTATAATCACAAACACGACAATGCTAGAAACAAGAAAATACCTAGAGAAATCTCCTTTATATTTCACATTACTAGCCTATTTTTAATACTCCCCTTGGCGGTCTCTCTTTCCCCCACTTAATGTTGATGTGATCGGTTTTTAAGTTGTTTTGCTCTACTCGCTAATATGTTGATTGGCTAATCCAGTTTTCCCTTCCTTATCTGCTCTTTCTTTAGCCTTTCACGAACTAGCGCTCCTTTGAGGTCTCGTATTCAGGTTATTTTTTCTGTTTAGCTTCGTCTAGGCCCAATAACAAGGTGAAATTTAGGTATCTATCAATATTGATATAAATAGCATATATATATACAAATAATAAAATATTGGTTTTTGAACTCAAAAAAAAAAAAAAATTTCTAGAGTCAAGCTCTTGTCGAGCGGCAAACTATACTACTTACACCCTTTACAACGTTAATTAACAATAAGTTTAATATTGCTCTTTGTTTTGTAATAAATTGACTTGGATTTGCCTAACGTAGTCAACGGCCAAACGAGTTAAATTTAACAAGGGGCGGGGGGTTTGAATTCAAGTTGATCATCATCAAACACGTTTACGATATACATATCCACATCACAATGTACTGTAGTTGGAATTTGGGGTTTGAAATTTTGGCACTTCACAGCCTGGCTGTCTTTACTTCACAAGACATTGATCTACGTAATTCGTAATTTCTTAGTCTATGGTTGTAACAAAACAAACCACCGTCGGATCGGACGCTTCTCCAAGTCAAATGTGGTATTAATATTCTCTTTCATTACCTAAAATTTGTTGGAAATCGGATGTAAATAAAGTACGTGTGACGTACTTACGGTAACAAATTCGAATAACACGTGTGCATTTCGAATTTCTCTAATCCGAATTTGGACGAATGAGAAATTAAATGTTGAAGTTGTGGTTTGAAATCTGTGGGTTTACCGTGAATTTCTTCTGATCCAACAGTGTAAAACGAGGAGGAATTAAAGATACTACCCATTACGATCGATGACCACGATCGTACGAGCTGTATTTTAACATTACATGTGAGTCATTAATGATTTATATGAGTCATTGATCACATCACATGTGAGTCATTGATCATATCACATGTGAGTCATTAAAGTGAGTTTAATGACTCTTATGCCCCACTTTATCCCTATATAAACCCCCCTTGGGTATTTATTTTCTTAAGAGCGAATAACAATTCCTCTTCATTCATATTCATTCTTTGAGTTTTGTTATTCCGGGAATAATGAAATCAAGAGTTGAATTATGTTATTATTGAGAGTTCGAAACAGGGTTTCGTTCGTGGGTCTCGGTTTTGAAGTGGTTCAATCCCGAGAAAAATAGTTGTATCTTGGGACACAAATTACAAGAACCCGTACCACCAATAGCAGGGCTATAGCGGGGCAATATTGTGTTAAGGATAGAGAGTTCAACTCTCGCCTCGATTCAGATTTTGCATATCCATTTTATCACAATCAAATTATTCATTTTTAACCAACAAACTTAACACAATATTATTCAAATTTGATGTGAGTAAAATGGATCAAATCTGGATAACTCGATTTGATGCCAAAAATCTGGATTTTGATAATTTGGAATCAGGTTTGGGGCTGAAAAATCGAGAGAGAAAGATCCGATTTGTTTGGAACAAAGATTTGGAAAAATCTGAAATTTTGTGATTTGGAATCACAATAATTTGAACTAAAATCTGATTTTGATGTTCTTGGAATTTTTCGATTGGATCAAAATTCTGGAAATCTAAAAATCGAGATTTGAATCGGGTTGGACCCGGTTTGGTTGAATTGCCGCCATGCAACACAACTAATTGTCGCTGGGTTTGAGACAGCAAATCTGCCGTGTGGTGGGGTTAGGTGTCGGTGAATTCACCGCCGTAACCCATCGCAGACGGTACTTGGGTGATGTTGCTGCCTCTGTTCGCCGGCGAAGCCATGAAAATGGCAGGTGCAATTTTCGAATCTCACGAAAAAGAAATTACTCGGAGCGAATTTCTTGTGGCCCTCAAATCCCGTTAATAATGGGTCGCTTAGATGCCGAAGCTGGGTTGCCGCCGAAAATGGCGAATTTCTGGCAACGCGAGGATCGACGAATCTCGCTGAAAAATCCTCCCGGATCGGAGAATCTGGTGGAGTGATATCAATGGTGATGATAGCTTTTTATTATATTAATACTAAAAGCTAAAGTAGTCATCATGGAAAAGAATGCAAAAGTCTTAAAAGTGGCCGCCCATTACGGTAAAAGAGGTGCCTTTTGACCTTTTGTTTTTCTTGTAGGCCAACACTTTTTAAATAATATATTAGTGGATGATATAAGAATAAAAGTCACAAAAGCTCGGATGGAAAAAGAGAGGCTTTTTGCTTTGTCTTTTATTTTGTTTTTATTTATTAATATATTAAAAATGTTAAAATTAAAAAGCTAAAGTAGTCATCATGAAAAGGCATGAAAAAGAATTGCTAAATAGCCGTTCATTATGGAAAAGTTTTGCCTTTTGCTACTTTTACTTTTTGCTTTTTGCTTTTACTTGTTTTACATTTATTAAATCATGTGTGGGCTCGGCCCAACATGAATGTAATCATTTTGAGTTTGTCTATTAAATAAATAGATTTATGTTAATATGACCAAAATGATGCGCTTGGAGCGCTGTTGCTCATCGCGGATAGCAACGTTAGATGTCCCAAATCGCATCGCCAGAAGTTGTTGGTATTATTTATCCCAAAAATAATCTCGAGGAGATAAGGGGATTTAATCAATTCTGGTGTATCGCAGAATTGTGGGGGAAAGAGGCAATCCTCTCAGCGAATTATATTTTCGAAAGTAGGAGTGAGACTCCGTATGAAATGAGGAACTTTGTTATATCTTGGTGTTCTTTATTATTCAAATAGTCATTGTTAGTTATAGTTGTAGTGTTATATTGCGCTATTAAATTCGTCTAGTTAATTCTGTCGAGGAGATTGGGTTTTAAGCGCGACCGTTGTGACGCTTCCAATCTTTCCTGGGAATTAAATCTAGTGTGGTTTTCTAGTACAATATTCACTCTCTATTTCTATAATTGGTGGAATATGACTCTGAGTTCCACAACAAGTGGTTAGAGCTCGGGTATTCTGAGTATGCTCTGTGGTTGCAGTTTAATCTGATCTTCCACATCAGAAAAGTTTTCCCTGGATATTTGACTTTGAAAATGTGGAGGTTTTGGAATACCGAAAATCCAAATGGTCAAGGACCATTGACTGCATATTGGATATGCACTTCATAGCGTATCTCGTACATAAAGTCAAGAAATTCTGATATTCATGACGGCAAAATCATGGAATATAGAATCGTTGTCTTTTCTCGAGGATACTGGATATCTGACACAAATGACTCTAAGTCCACGAGTGGTTCTGGTTTACCATCGGTGGAGGAGCAGTGTCATTGAAATCATCTAAATGAACTTGTATAGATCATGTCAGAATTCATAGCTTTAGATAAAGTTGATGGAAAAGCTGAGTGACTACACAATATTTAGAAGAGAACCCAGGTTGGAATCTTGGACGTATAAGAGTAAAAACCAGGTTTTAACCAAGTTCCAAACCAAGTGCACATCTTACACTCCGGCTGATGAGCGGATGATGTTTATGGAAAACTTGATCACGTCACTTGTGGTTGGAATAGGTAAAGTGGTGTTGTGCATAAACTTGGACGTCGTCACTTTAAATTATACAGTTGTTGAGTGAGATCGGTCCTAATGTTTGTGGCACATATTCTCTGAAGAGAGAAACGTCTAGACGACGTGGTGTACAAAGTACACAACTTGGTCAAAAATACGAAGGATTTGACCATTGGAGTACAATCGAGAAAGTCGATCAAACATCCGATGGTGCGTCGTTCAAAGAATTTGATGCAAGTGTGGTAGTATTCACCATGGTCTAATGATATTTCCGAACGCCAAAATCATACTCTAAAGAAGATAATGATGCGTTGGATAAATTCAGAATTGTGGGGGACGTGGTCCTAGATAACTACATTCTGTACGAAGGTCCCACATAGTAGTAAGAGTAAGAATCTGCCTGAAAGATAGCAAGATTTCCTACAGTTACGTACAAATGTGGGGGCTGTGGGTTAAGGTAAAAACACCCAAACCTTAACAAGGTTACAAGGCGTACTTGGTAGCCGAAGGGAACCTTCAAATGGTAGACCTTGATTTCGTCTTTTCATGTTTTCGGGAATGGGAATTAAATCCATAAAATATTCATTGTTGTTGCTAATTTGCATAACCATGAGATATTTGAAATGGATATTAAAACTGTGTTCCTTAAACAAAGGATTAGATGAGGAAGTTCACATGGAACTAACCGAGGGGTATGTTGGGTCGGTATACGGACTCGAACATAGCTCCAAAGTAGTGGCATGAAAGGTTTGACAAAATATTATGTTATCAAACAACTTCATAATCAACTAGCATGATACATGTGGTTTTAACAAAACACATAGCTCATAGTATGAAATTTCACTAAGGTTCAAAGCCAAAAGCTACCTTTTCTGGTGTAAAAGTTTGATATGTTGATTATGTAAGTAATCATGACTACTGAAAGGATGTTGAAAAAGAATTCGACATAAATGATATGGGTACGGTCCAAAGACTTGACTTACTGAGACTATACTTGGAAAATTTAGTTTCCATAACAGTGCTCTTGTAAGAAAGTGACAAAAGACTTGGTTGAGAACCATGGTGAACCCATATTGAAATATGCACATATGCCCAATTTGATATATTGAGACAATAAGTCGGCAATAGCACATGCATACAATTGCGACTGTTAGTCTGCAATAACAAAGGCATATAGTGGCATAAGTAATGGTAAGTCTAGACAGGCTTGTTGTAGGCATAATACCATTAAGCAGTTGATCTATAATGGTATTATCTCCACTGATCATGGAGGATAAAGTAGATCCTTTGACGAAAGGACTTCCATAGAGATCAAATAGACTGCCTATCAAGAGGAATAGGGTTAAAGACTACAAATTAAGAATGAACACAGCGGTAACCCAACCATGTTGACTGGAGATCCCAAGATCATGGTTCAATGGGACAACTAAGTTGTAAAAATTCAGTATGGCACTTAGGAGTTTAACTCCAAACCCATTGCCTAGGATAAAGAAGTGCAACCTGCAAGTTGTAGCAAAAGGTTAAGCCGGGCTTTTAATGATTCCTATACTGTCATGTAAATGAAGTGGAGTATAGTAGGATACTCTTAAATAGGAAGTCACCTATGTAAGTGTGAGGTGTCGGCCGCCTCAACATTGGGTAAAATGTAAACACTTATGAATCCAAGAAGGGGTGCCACGGCCAAAATGGACCCAACAGTGAGAACGAAATCTGTTCGAGAGACTACGGTGTGAATATCATTGTCTTGGTTTACACAAACAGCTGAACAATTCAAGACATCGCGTTCATTGGGCAGCCTAGTAAATCCGATTATATTTCACTAAGAAAGGTTCAAAGCCAAAAGCTACCTCTTCTGATGCTATAGTTTTTCACCCGAACTCTCAATGTGTCTGCATATGTTAATTTCATTCGTGTGGGGGATTGTTGGAAATCGGATGTAAATAAAGTACGTGTGACGTACTTACGGTAACAAATTCGAATAACACGTGTGCATTTCGAATTTCTCTAATCCGAGTTTGGACGAATGAGAAATTAAATGTTGAAGTTGTGGTTTGAAATCTGTGGGTTTACCGTGAATTTCTTCTGATCCAACCGTGTAAAACGAGGAGGAATTAAAGATACTACCCATTACGATCAATGGCCACGATCGTACGAGCTGTATTTTAACATTACATGTGAGTCATTAATGATTTATATGAGTCATTGATCACATCACATGTGAGTCATTGATCATATCACATGTGAGTCATTAAAGTGAGTTTAATGACTCTTATGCCCCACTTTATCCCTATATAAACCCCCCTTGGGTATTTATTTTCTTAAGAGCGAATAACAATTCCTCTTCATTCATATTCATTCTTTGAGTTTTGTTATTCCGGGAATAATGAAATCAAGAGTTGAATTATGTTATTATTGAGAGTTCGAAACAGGGTTTCGTTCGTGGGTCTCGGTTTTGAAGTGGTTCAATCCCGAGAAAAATCGTTGTATCTTGGGACACAAATTGCAAGAACCCGTACCACCAATAGCAGGGCTATAGCGGGGCAATATTGTGTTAAGGATAGAGAGTTCAACTTTCGCCTCGATTCAGATTTTGCATATCCATTTTATCACAATCAAATTATTCATTTTTAACCAATAAAATTTTGTCAAAGCCTTTGTAAAGATATAATTTAATACTTATAGTTTTGCCTGTACAACTAATTATTAAAAGTGGTTAAGTTCAGACAATACCAAATATTTCATTGTAATTGGTGTTGCATCTTTTATTTCATTTACTTTTATGCGTTAATAAAAAAAAAATTACTTCTGTCATCTATGCATGACAAATATATGAATTTTTTTTCGTTAAATATATATGAGTTTGGATTTTATACATTTGGTATGTAATGAAATAAATAAAATAAGAGATGCAATACTATTAATTTGCATATTTTAATAGAGGATTCAGATTGGGTTCGGATACAACTGCTTGGTGTGTATTATTAGCTAGCTGAAAAAGACAAATTTGGATTATCCATGGCAAATTGTGTTTCTATAGATGAACGACAAGTATTATTTATCAACACTCTGCTATATATATTATATATATGACATTTATAAGTAATGTATAATATAATATGAAACACTAAACTAAAATAAAATATACCTTTTCAATTATGGAGCTAGATGCTACGTAAGCTTTTCCCTTTTTCTATCTAAGATTATCCTCGACATTATTATGAACTTAAATTGTTAATTTACTATAAAGCACCGACACTCTAAAAAATCACCACGGGTTGTGTCGGGCTCGCTCGAATACGGACACGGTTCCGACACGTGTTGGACACGACCAAGTCATGATCCGACATGACCAGGACACGGTTAGGACACAGTCAGGTCACTTTTTATAAGATACTAAAACTTTGGGGGGGGTCAAATTGTAAATAAAAACTAATCAATTTTCTAAATCTAATAAAAACTTACCAACTTTTTATAAGAAACAGATTTGAACAATGGAGTATTTATTTTTGTTATATCATATTTTGGATTGAAAACATGTTTATTGTTATATTTAGTTTTTGTTTATATTTTTATTTTGCATTTGTTATTGATAAGTAGTTGAATTATTTGCAATATACATAGTTTAACGGAAAAACAAGTAAAATACAAATTTATATATAATATATATTAAAAAAAATGGATAACCGTGTTGTGTCCTATATTTTTTTTAAAATGCCGTTTCTCGTGTCCGTGTCCGTGTCCGTGCATCATAGTTAATTTATTTCGAAGCTGTCTTCTTATTGGGAATTTGGGTCTCGGGTAGATGGACGCGGCCCAAGCCCAATCCAGCTACATTTCTAAATGACTTTATAAGGTAATGGACCCGGTCCGGGTAATACTATCCTTGTTTGCACAACAGAATCCATACTTAAATAAAATGCTTCAGATTATTACCTGAGCTATACTCTATAGTGGATCAAGCCCAAGTAGAGTAATATTAAAACTATGATAGGTACATAGTTTTGGCCCATCTTGATAGGGCCCATTTTAAAATTCCTTTGGACTGCTCCGGAACATAACAAAAACCTATATCAAGTAGTATGTAAACGAGTTAAGCTCGAACTGAGCCTGGTGATTTTGTCAAGCTCGAGCTCGTCGAGCCTCATTTTGAGAGATCGAGCTCGTCGGCTCAAACAACAGCTCACAAGCTCGAGCCGAGCCCAAGCTCGCGAGCATCTAGCAGAGTGAATTGGGCTCGAGTCCTCGGCTCAAGTTACACCCCTTAATCCAAGGAAGAATAAAATTGCTAAAATGCACCGGTAGTTTGTACTCTTTGTAGAATACAATTCAATTATTTACTCTATCAAAAAAAAAATTCTTCATATTTTTCCCAAATTTTTTTAAATGTATAATTATATATTTTTTTAACTTTTCTCAAATTACTTAAAAATTATATCATATAGTTTACGAATATTATTTACGGTAAAAATGTACGGAACTTTGATTAGCTGCTCCAGAATAGATTCTTGGTTCCGCCTCTGATTAAAAATGCTAATAAAAATGACACAATATACACATGTATATTGACCAAAGAGAGTTGGTTGAAGTGGTACATAACTCAATTCCCTTAATCAGATGTCTCGGGTTCAAGCTTTGGGTAGCGAAAAATTTCCCTTTGAGAGAGTTAGCCCCACACTTCCTGTGGATGTTCCCGGCTCGAGCAACATTAGTCTGACTCTAATCCAAAATGTTAGGACAACAGTGGAAAAACAAAAAACAAAAGACTAATCTAAATATATATGGCCCAAAAAAAAAAAAAAAAGATCACCAATTCAGATTAATAAATATTTATTAGATTTGTTCTCGTATTTGTTGGTATCTTGAGAAAAACAAAGATCAATTTATTGGTTACCTTTTTTTAATAACTAAATTCAAGTTGACAATTTTATATAGTAAAACATTATTGGTCGACGTACGAGGTTCCATGTCTTTTGAACGTTCCCTTCACCGGGATTCAAGTTTAATTTCTAATTTCAAAATTTCGATTATTCGAAATTTAGACAAACTTTTTCATCATTCTAGCATTCAACTTCTCATTTTTAGTGGAATCATCCAACATTAATATTTCAAATCACATGACTTTTAAAGAGAAAAATATTGTACATTATCCTATTGTTCTAAGCCGATTTTTTTTTATTTCCACGTATTTTAAAAAAATAACAAACTATAAAATAAATCCAACCGATTTTTTAAAAATATTGGTGAAGCTGAAGAAACGGTGAAATATGAACTATAACATAGAACATTGCTTTTCAAGAAAAACTGCACAAGAACGAAATTTATCAAATCATGACGTACAGTTGTATTAAATATTGTGCCACACTAATGAATTATGCAATATTTTCCGGCAGTTTTTGTATTTTTTATTCTTTTCCTAGAACTTGTTAATTGCATTTATCTTAATATATTACTGTTCAACATTCGAGGATTGCTAGAACCTTATAACGTTAACCTCTGACTAATTGCTAATTTAATAACTTTAATTTTCAAATTGTTAATTTTTAAAACTTGGTTTGTTAGTATTTTCTTATGTTTAGACTTATGAATTGAGTACTCGCTTCCATGGCAAGGGGTAAAATGTTACTAAAAGATAGTATAATGACAACGATTAGCACCGTCAAGATAAAAATTTATTTAGGGTCCGGTCCACATTTTAGAACTTTGTCTAAGGCTATGTGTTGACTCTATGCAAATAAGAAAAATGATAACAAAAATAAGTTTCATCATTTTGTTTGAGAAATGGGGAGAAAAAAGATAAACATATATGTATATTTTTTATTATGATACTTAACACATAAAATTAGACATATTTTATCCAAATAAAAAATGTGTTTGAATTAAGATTTATGTAACCTTTTGTCCTCGTTAAAGTTCCAATATTCAAGCATAAACATTTTGAATTAAACTTCAAACTCTATATCTAATATCAGACTTCGAAAAATTATGGTTTGGTTCATTTATTCCAAAACTCTATTTTTATAATGTTTCATTTATGTATATAAAAAGTATAAATATTTCAAGAAATATGAAAAGGATATGTGCTATATATAATATATAATTTTGGTATGGTGTCGCAACATATAAAACAATACATTATTTCGTAATAAAATCACCTGGCACCAAGGAAAGAGTAAAAGAAGAAAAAAAACACAAAAACTTATTATTGGTACTATAAATTGTAATTTTAAACTCTTCAACGGTAAGACAATTAATACTTGATGACAATATGCCACTAATTTTTTAAAAATAAATGCAGATCAGAAAAAATAAATACTGGATATTAAGCAATAAATAAAAATGTCCCCCTGCCACATGCATGTTCAATTTAGCTGTTTTGCTCAGATCTACGAGAAAATCTAATTAAAACAAATAATTAATGTACCAATACCATAAATACAGCATATAAATATCCCACCAATACCCTCACAGTTTTCCACATCCACATTTCCAAAAATGTCAAAGTTTTCACTCACTCTCCTTCCTTTCTTAGCTCTCCTTCTCCTCCTCACACTCACACTCCTTTCTTTCAATTTCCACCCCACAATTTTCGAAAATTCGTTAAAACCCCACAAAAAGCTTCACATTTACAAACACGTCCAAATCGCCGAATCGACATGCCAAGGCACATTGTACCCAGACCTCTGCGTCTCCACCGTCGCCGCCTTCCCGGAGCTCCGCCGTAGAACGCTGCCGGAGATAATCTCCCGCACCGTTAACGTCACAATGAAAGAGGTCCGAATATCCGCCTCCAACTGCAGCAGCCTCCGCCGCAAGCTCATGAAGGAACTCGAGCCGCTCGATTTACGAGCTCTCGACGATTGTTTAGAGCTCTTTTCAGATACCGTATCCGAGCTTCAAAAAATCCTCGCCGATTTATCGGTGAATCATTCGCCGGAGCGATACTACGACGATCTGCAGACGCTCCTCAGCGGCGCGATGACGAATCAGTACACGTGCCTCGACGGATTCGCGTACAGCAGGAACAATACTCGGCGATTAATTGAAAAAAGGCTGAAGAGAATCTCGCGCCACGTCAGCAACTCCCTGGCAATGGTTAAGAAGCTGAAGAGGAAGTCGAAGAAGCCGTCCGACGAGGCGTTCCCTGAGTACGGCGCGATGAGGAATGGTTTTCCGGTGTGGCTGAAGAAGAGTGATCGGAAACTGCTGCAGACGGCGGCGAATCAAACGACGACGTTCGATCTGGTGGTGGCGAAGGACGGCAGCGGGAACTTCACCACTATTAATGAGGCGTTGGCGGCAGCTCCGAATAATAGTGATACGAGATTTGTTATTTACATCAAAGCGGGGGTGTATTATGAGTACATTGAAGTGGAGAGGCGAAAGAGAAATATAATGTTTTTGGGGGACGGGATTGGTAAAACATTGATAAAAGGAAATAGAAGTGTGGTGGATGGCTGGACAACTTTCCGATCTTCTACAGTTGGTCAGTTCTCATCTTAATTCCCTCTTAAATTTTTGTTTATATAATATATGCATTATTTTATTTATTTTTTGCCTTTTTGTTTTATTTATTTTGTTTTTTTATGTTTTGTGTGTATAATAATATAGAAGTGTCGGCATGAACTGCATATAAAGTTGAATGAGTTATTGAGTCGCGGCCCCATGCATGCATTAGCTGACTTGCATTACAGGGAATATTTATAACGAGTACAGAATCTTGCAGTGGATTTTGTCTTAATTAATAGGGTTAAATGACAAAAAAAAAAATACAGTGTTATAATTATTTTTTTCTAAAAACCCTTCGTGATCACGAAATAGCCTAATCATCTACTGTATTCTTAAAACAATTTGCAAAAACCCAATTTTGTAAAAAAATCGAAGTTTCTTTCTCCATATTTTTCATCTTTATTGACATGCCCAAACAATATAAAATGTATTGTTATTTCAACCAAAAAAACACATATTTCTTTTTATTTTTTTAATAAAAAGTGGCTTTTTGCACACTTCAATAAGAACACAGAGGGATGATTAGCCTATTTCGTGATCAAGAGTTTTAACAAAAAAATTATAACACAGAATTTTTTTTTGCATTGACCCCTAGTTAGTAATTAAGCTTAAATAACTAGGGTTCATCTATCAAGTGCTATGGTAAGTAAAGGACAATTACATTACACCCCTTTACTTATTGTGTAATTATCAAAAGTTACCTAAAATATTGACAAGGATGGATTTGCAATATGCTTTTATTGACAGATGGAGTTATAGTAATTTATCAAAAGTAGGGAGATCTTTGGTAATTACGCTTAAAGTGTGGGGAAGCTTCTGTAATTAACCCTAATTAAAGAAAAAAGAAAAGAAGTATTCGTATTACTTAAATTTCCGGGGATTTTGAGTTATGGAATTACTGGATTAAGATAATAAAAAAGAGTTTATTCTATATATAGGTTTATATTTGAGACAATATCATCTGCGGGCGGTAAAAACTAGCATGATAGTCAACATTAATTTCTGTACATTTGTTCGTATATGCATTAATTCAACTCCTCGATTACTGTCTGATTTTTTTAGCCGAGACTTGCAACTTGAAGTACTTTTTTACTATTATTTTACTAAGTTGGTCTAGTCATAGTGTTTAGACTCATGTTAAAACTATTTTAATATTCCTCCCGATGCTAATTATTTAGGTGTAAGCACAAGATTATATGTTTATGCACACGAGTGACACGTGATAGTTATCTTTTTTTTTTTTTTTTTATAGAAACGGTTACAATATCATATTGTATCAATTACAAGAGAATCTATTACAAGTAAGCATCATGAGCAAATACAATCATGGACTAATAACTATTACAAACTAAACTAACATTAATAACTATTACAAACTAAACTAACATCTAAGTAGAGAGAAAACCCACATGCATCCAGTGGGAGTCGAACACATAACCTCTTGATTATGGGGCCTCAACCTTAACCAATTAGGCTAGTCATCATTGGCGATACGTGATAGTTATCTGAACATGTAATAAATCTGATTTCTATTATATATGACTAAGGATAGTCGATGGAATAGATCCAAATCCCTTACATAAATTGATCATTGCTTGTGCGTCAATAGCATCACAATCATGGTCCCATTTCTTGTGATATTAAGAGACCCCTTAGTTAGGACAAAGCCTTCACGTTATTCGGGTTGATGAAGATAGATCGTTTCTTACACCACGCTCACTTTTCAGTTCTCTAAGAAAATGCTACAGGACTTCATTCACTTTATGTTGTTGTTGTTGTTTTGATAAAGGCTTTATGTTGTCAATCATCCTTCTACTGAATTATTTCGTAATTGCTTCATTTATAGAGACAATTATTCTCCGTAGTCAGTGTGATTTATGAGAAATTCTAATTTGTTTTCGATTCGGTCAAACTTATGTTTATTTCATCAATTGAGTGATCAATCACATTGACAAGTGTAATTCACTCTTTTTATTAAATATATTTGGGTTTCGCTAAGCTGAGTCGTGCAAAAACAGATTGTGTTGTATCATAATTAAGCAAGAGCTAGAAGATAAATTTTAACACAAAATTAAACCACAATTTTGTGTTGCTTGCTCCAGTAATATAACGTCGCTCAATGATAAAAACCAAAATCTTGAAATTATAATTGATGAGGCTAAATGCTGTAGAATACAAATAATAGCTAATTAGCTCATTGCACTTGAATAACTATATCATAAAAAGGTGTTTGATGTTTGTTATTTATTGATTAATTGACATATTCATTTTTATTTTTTTTTTGTAAAATAGCCTTACTCTTTCTTTCATATTTATTAAAGATTATTAAATTAATGATTTTTAAGCAATGCTTATTTTAAATTTCCATATCATCATGATTACTAATCATATAGAATAATCTAGGTCTTATATTGCATTCATTGTAAATTGTAATTGTTTCAAACGTCAATCTATTAATTTCATAATCATCATGAACTAAAAGAACATATTACCTTCAAAAAGGCCGGGGTTGGAGAATGAATGTGTAATTACTAATTAATTACACATGCGTCGGTGATTTAATTAATAATTAGTAGGACCCCAAAACCGTGTCTTTGATAAGCGTGAGACAGTGATGGATTGTCACAACATAGTTGGTCTTTCTTTCATTATATCAAGGTGTTATGTCTCAAAATCTCAACAGAATCTTACTTAATGCATTTAAATATGACACTTGGGTTTATTTATTTATTATATTTTTAATTTAAGATGAAGGAATATCCTAAATATTTAACCAACAAACTCGAATTGATAGTTATTATAAAATTGAGCCATAAACACCCTATTTAGCTCCATAAAAGAGGAGAATCACAATTTGTGGTAGTTTGGATTCGAACTCAGAGTTTCTCACATAAATTGATAGTCAAATACCACTATACCGATATGTCTTAGGTTTATTACAATATTATATATCTATCATAACGTGATGCACGAAACTTCGAGTTGTCCATACATAGGACAATACGGACAAGATTGCTTTATTGGTCTTAGTTTCTCACATGAGTATGTAACTTTTGGGCCCAATTCTTTTCTTATCTGGACTGGAACTAATGATTGAATATAGGACGATGAAGCAAAAGGCAAAGCTTGCAAAAGCAATGGCTTATTGCTCTTGTGGGCACGTTGTAATGATAGGTTTGCATGACTTTATTGCATTTGCCCTTTGTCTAACTTGAACCACTAGGAAAAATAAGCCATTCATATGAAGACAAGGCACCCAAAACTTTTCATATAGTTGTGATTTTTCGTATATAATTAACATTATTATTATATGAAAGTATTCAGAGTTACCCGAAAATGGCATACATTTAAATTCTTGTCTCCTTATGAATCATGATATATTTTGAATACAGTGCATGACTAATTATTGTACATGTGAAAGTGTGTTATTTAGTTGAAATAAACTAAATTATTTTCAGTATAATTTCAGCAATTTAAAAATATATATATATATATATATATATATATATTAGAGGTAATTATCTGCATACCCCCACATGTTATGCTCAATTACAAAAACAAAAAAAAAAACAAAAAAGGGAAAAAATTAATTTTTCCAAATTACATAAAGTCCCCTTGTGTTAAGGTATTATTATAATTGTACCCCGTATATGTATATAATTTTTTTTATAATTTTACCCTTTATAAACCATACAAATTGACCCTTTGACGGGTCTCGTTATAATTTACAAAAAATTAGGAGTTTTTGGCAATTAGCATTAAAGTAAGAGAATGTGCATGTAATTCACCTAGGATATCATGGGGAAAATTTTAGTCCAGACCCGGCTTGGCCGCACCTAAGTGAATTTTATAAGGAGAGTGTATTACACTTGCCATATAATTGGTAAGTTATTTCAAAAAATACACATGGGTTTGGCCGAACCGGGAGCGGGCTAGAATTTCCCGATATCATGGTATGATAATGAAACAAATTAAACGAATTAAATGACCAATTATAAGTTAAATTTACTTAGTGTAGTTCTCACTTGTCAAATGAGATCTTCTATGGTAAGTCGTGGTGAATCTCTTATTGCATGGGTATTAGGTAATTGATACGTATCTTTGTTACGTTACATTAGGACTGAAATAGTTTGTAGAAGATCATATTGCTCACTTGACCCTCAACTTACATTACATTAGGACTGAAACAGTTGTTCATATTTGCAGCCGTAGTGGGAAACGGATTCATAGCAAAAGGCATCACCTTCGAGAACTACGCCGGCCCAAGCAAGCACCAAGCCGTAGCTCTACGCAGCAGCGCCGATTTCTCCGCCTTCTACCAGTGCAGCTTCGTCGCCTACCAAGACACACTCTACGTACACTCCCTCCGCCAATTCTACCGCGAATGCGACGTCTACGGCACAATCGATTTCATCTTCGGTAACGCCGCCGTCGTATTCCAGAACAGCAATCTCTACGCCCGCAGACCTAACGACAATCAACGCAACATCTTCACCGCGCAGGGACGAGAAGACCCGAATCAGAACACCGGAATTTCGATCCTCAATTGCAAAGTCGCCGCCGCGGCGGATCTGATTCCGGTTTTGTCGCGTTTTAGAACGTATTTGGGGCGGCCGTGGAAGCTGTATTCGAGGACGGTTTTCATGTATTCGAAATTGGAAGAGGTGGTGGACCCCGCTGGGTGGTTGGAGTGGGACGGCGATTTTGCTTTGGACACGCTGTATTATGGGGAGTATATGAATCGGGGCCCCGGTTCGAATACCAGTGCGAGGGTGACGTGGCCGGGTTATCGGGTTATAAATAGCTCGACGGAGGCGGGTCAGTTTACGGTGGCGAATTTTATTCAGGGGAATCAGTGGCTGCCGCCGACGGGGATTCCGTTCTTCCCTAATTTAACGGCGACTTGAGTTTTTATTAGCTGTGGTTGGGTGCGCGTGGAACTGTATTGGAAGTAGTTATGACGATTTAATTTAATTTAATTTGGGCCTATTGACATTATTATTATTACTTATCTCGTGTTGTGTAGATTTATTTTGTTTTAATGGCCCACTGAATGTATTTTAGTTTGGGCTAGGCCTACTTAGGCCCAAGTGTATTAATGCAATGAATATTTTGCTTATCTTGATCAATATCTTCTACCCATTAAAAGAAAATCTAAAAGGAAAATCTGAACCATGGCTCTGTCACAAATCTAGATGCACAGCTTAGCCTCCTGTTAGAGACTGATAAAATGGGCATCACCTTGCCCCGCATTATGACTATTTTCCCGGGTCTGCTAGGCTAGTCGATTAGGGTGTCCCCCCGTTTTAGAATGAAAAAGAAAAAAGGAAAATGATATATGTTACCTACTAACCGTTCATACGTTCATCGTATTTTCATTGCCTTAGAAGCAGTAAACTACTAATTTGTTATGTTAATTACAAAACCTATCAGTTTCATTGATTCCGTATATTTCTTATCAAAAATTGGAAAACAAAGAAAAGAAAAAATGAGCAACAATTCTTCGATTGATTAATGCTTCGGTATTTAATATGCCCAATTTGAGCTGAAATGTAAGGAATGACACTTGGCCCACATTAATCTATTGGGCTTATTCTACTACTGTCCTTTATTCACCCAGTTGTGGGTACTAGCCAATCTAAGCATTAGGACCAAAAGGCCCAACAATTAAGGTTGGACTTTAGAGTTTATACTGATTTGTTGTTGTAGGTAAATATCTATCTCTCAATAGAGATAGGGGTGTAAATAAATTGCGACGATCCGAAAAAAGAGTTAGGTTTATTTGAATTTTTCTTTGGTCGAAGAAATGTTATCGACTTTAGTTCGACTTAATTGAACTGAACTCAAACGATTATCACAAAAAAAAAAAAAAATAAGAACTGGACTCAAACGAATATTAATTGAGTTGAAATCGATAAATTTGACTTGCATACACACATTTTATTATATTAAGTAATCGAGTGGAGATTGTAACGTATATTAAATCAACTATGTTTCAAAGTTGATTCTTTGTGTTAAACTAATCTATTTGAATGAGCTCTGAGCGACTGATTTTCAAATATTAAGTGGTTAAATTTGTCTTTCAATTTTAATAGAAAGTGGAAAATTTAGTCAATTATTACGTTATATTTTCTTACAATTACTAGTAATTATTTTTGGACCAAATGTAGGTGGATATCACGGGATTCTAAGGAGTTGCAATTATTAGTCTGATAGGCATCACATGCCCCTTGTCATTCACCATAGATGCAATCCATAGTTAAGTACATACATCGTTGTTTCACATGAACTCACTAACTACACAATAGGGTCGTTATATATTTTATCTAATGCAAGAGAGCTTTTTATCGCTAAATTATAGTAAAGATTGGTGATTTGAATCACCCTATTTCTAAAATATGATTGATTCTGATTCAATCATTTTCATGTTGCACTCAGTCCAACATAAAATTATTCTTACAATGATATTAGCTTGATCTCTCTCTGTTTGAACCATTTTCTGCGCATCTCTCTCATAGGGAAAACATCTTTATTTTGGTAACGAATGCACCATGTTTGGTTTAATCTACTTTATGAATTTATGATAATATTATCGGAGATTGCAAGTGTGAAGTTTTTGTTCAAATTGTTTTTAAACACAATTATCACAAGACACTGTATACTGATCATATCATAATATTATTCACTCAACACATAATTACCATAAATTTAGTTGAACCTGATCACTATTAGAATATCTTGTACGTACATTGCATACTCGACTTGATCTAGGTCGTATTTCGTGTGATCTACAACTCGGATCAGTCGAGGTTCGGGGTAGGACCCGGCCCGGAGATAAACGGATTATAGACTGCACTCTAGGTTAGAGCTGCCTATGTACCTCTAAATGAGATCAAGTCTAACGTAGTTCAATTTAATTAATTGGACCTAACATAAACCTCGTAATTTATATGCGGGTTTACTTAGAATCTAGATCGAAGCTCATAGCTTGGAGCTACAGTAATTTTTATAGTGAATTTAATAAATAGTGATTGCATATGTAATTTGAGCACTCGTGGATATATTTATAGGTGACATCGTCTTCGGATATATGAATGACATGTGCAATTACTCAGATCAAGACACGTTGCATGATCAAACGGGCCCCATAGTTCGGGTCGTGGGTGACCCGGAGACGGAACGCGGATCCTGCTCCTGGTATGGCCCATACCTCGACCTTGGGCCTTGTTTTATTTTTGAGCCTGTATTTCTTCACTTTGGGCCTTTTAAGTATGTATTAAATTTATATGCCCAAATTTGGGCATATCAATACTCTAGGCCCTATCACCTTTACTGGCACTCTTTCAACTAGCATAAAATGCTCAGTTCTACCATTCTTAGGGTGTCACACTTGAATATATGAGATTACACACTAGATCTCTTTGAACTAGTTTAACATTACTTTCACTTTAAAGACAGACTCAATGTTATTAATTGTAATTGTTCCACGATTTTTAAAAACCACATCCATAACCAGTAATTGATACGTACCAAAGAGAAAGAACATGAGTACTTGAGGAGAAATAGATTAAAGAAGATGGGTCTTTCTTGGAAATTTGTGTGGGATTTATAGTCCTTGATCTAATCCATCATCTTCTTGATTAAAGTGCGCATATGAATGCACATGCATGGGCTTCTTTTTGACATTTTTTGACTAACTCAGTGAACTCAAAGATACATGCCTATGTACCCCATGCTTCAATGTTCACTCACTAATACTCTATATCTTTATTTTTTTTCCTTCCATCCATCTTGGTTCCTCAAAAATGGGAGTGAAGTTTATAAATAAAGAAAAAGGAGAAGAAGAGAAAAGTGAATGTTAGATTAGAACCCCGTAGGGAACTTGTATTATTGAGTAACATATTTATAGAGTTACAAGAGAGAGAGAATACAAGAAAACCCTAAACTATAAAGAAGGTAAAAGATAAATAAAGTAATAAGAATACTAGTCTAACTAAGAATCAATAATAATATTAATCTAATTAGGAGAACAATAATAATATCTAACAATGAAGTTACTTTTATGTAATTAATCTCGTTAGCACCATGGTTTTGAGTCTTTAGCTTTTTTACTTGAGAGTCGCAAGTTCAAAGTTTAAGAAAAATAGAATAAGTCATCCTATATTTGAGTATTATGGGCTTGCGGTGATTAATTTATATTGATTGATCCAATAAGAACCAAGTCTTATTTCATATATTGTATATATATATATAAAATAGTATGCTGATAGAATATCCATGACCAAATTGAACTATATTGTCCAGTAAATTTTAACGAAAGGAATATTTCATGATGTGGACGTTCTCTACGTTGAGGTGCCTTGATAATTCATTTTTCAATGTACGTTGTGATAATTAAGGAGCTAATTTAGCTTGTTGTCTGGTAGAGTTTAAACCTCTTTTGCCTACACACAATTTAAAATTGTGGATGAAATTATGGTGCGGTTCCCAGGGACAATACTATGTTAAATCAAAATTATTAATCTTTGTAATAAGACGTAGTATGTGTATGTGTATAACACTTGAGTGTACAAAAGAATTTCCTGATTCCGGGGTAGTTGTTTTCGTTATCATAAAACTATGACTTACAACCTGCTATAGTCCAATCCAAGAACAGAGATGGAACATGCCATTTCACGTGACAAGTCATATTCATTCTTACCGTTGATAAAGTAATCCCAATCCAAGTAATAGATTTCTCACATGCTGATACATAGGGACATTGCATTCACCTCCCCTGAAATATAGGTATTTTGCGTCCACACTCCCTCACATATGATATATTGACAAGGGTCTCCCCTCTGTCAATTTTTTTCCTAAACTTTACAAATTAAAAACTATTATACCCTTCATATTTTAGCTAAAGAGATTTAATTGAATAAAAAAATTGTCAAAATATTATCAAATTACTTTGCAATAAAATATGGAATTATTTTTTTTAGAAATATCTCTACAATCCTTAAAACTTAAATTATATATTTAAAAAGAATATTTTCTAATTTCGTGAATAGTTCATCATGGACAAATATTTTGTATTTTAATTGTGCTATTTTTATTTATTACCTCACTTTTTATTTCTATAGCAATATTGATTCAATTTGTCAAGTACTTTTTTATATTGTATTAGTATAATTCATATTCGGAAGGGTTTATGATGATATTTGATTTTTTTTTCATTCAGTTAAGCGAAATTCATATATATATATAAATATTGGTTTGCTACATGTTGAGTTATAATTTTTCATTAATTTGTAGTTTATTTATACAATATTCATAAGTTAATTTTTCATTGTACATTTTTTTAAATTTCAACTTAAAAATAAAAGTATCCCAGTTTTTTTTATTAATTTATGGTATAAGAGTTTTAGAAATATATCACTATTTTTTTTTTTAATTTTGGATGATTATGTGTTATATTTTATTAAAATGTCATTTAATGATACTTTGTAAAAAAAAAAAATCGACAAATAAGGGTTCGAATCTAAAAGAAATTCTAGACAATGTTTATTATCCGGAAATTTTTTTGTGAAAAAGGGAATTTGCCCGAGAGCACCTTCTACTGCATCAAGTACTGGATAGGATGACACCTTTCGATCCCGGATGATCTGATTCAATTCAATTGGCTTAGATTCAATAGCAGTTGATTTTGGACAAGAATCTGCATTTATCTAAGTAAGTCTAATTTAACATTTTTAGCTCTAACAATAAAGGGCATTTTAGTCTTTAATAAATAAATTTAATTGAAAAATTGATGGAAGGGAGTCCATGCCAATATTCTAAAAGTGAGAGGTGTGGATGCCGATTGTCCATAGTTCAGGGGAGGTTGATGCAATTATCCTCTGATACATAGGTACGTATATATACGTATAGGATCTCTTGTCCAAAAATAAAAAAATAAATTTACATATATAGTCCATTATGTACAAATACTTATGTTCTTCAAAAATTGCTATACTCAAACTCAAAAGTCGCTGAAAAGTCGGTTTAGACATTGCCAAAGTATTCAAGAGGGATTCTAAATTTATACAAGTAACGTGCATATACAAAGTGAAATACGAGATGAATTACATATTTAAAACAGAAAATCTAGCTTTATATTTTTGAATAATGCCATAATTGGTGTAAAATAAAACTTTTTGGACGAAAAAGTGTAATATCAATGTATTGGATGTTACACCTTAATAGATATATACTCACTTGTCACGACTTTAGTCGCACATTGCATGTCAACAAGGTACAACATAAAATACACGGTCTAATATCCCACTTAACTTAAAGTAATGATTTAACTTTCTACATTAGGCCAATCAACATCAAATCTCCCACTTAATAGGATGTCTTAACAAAATAATTACAATCACTAACCAAAAGCAGCAGCTGCAGGAAGCTAAAAGGGCAGCTTTTGGCTTATAAATAGCGTTAGAGAGCTCTCTGCATTCTCTGTGGGTTGCCAGTTATTTGGTTTTTGTGTTTGCTTATTGGCACATTCCAAATGGTTTATTCTTCTTCTTCTTCAACACTGGTAATTTTGCTTGTTTTTCTGCTTTCCTCTATCTGCAATGCCAACCCTTTCCGCCGCCATGACTTTGCTCCTCACAACTACAGAGATGCACTCACTAAATCCATTATGTTTTTTGAGGGCCAAAGATCTGGAAAATTACCTCATAACCAGAGAATGACTTGGAGAAAAGACTCTGGCCTTTCAGATGGCTCTGAAATGCATGTATGTTTATAGGTTCTGTTTTTTTTTTTTCTTTCCTTCATTTTCTGTCCTCAGAAAATGGTACATTTTTTAGGTATTTCATGGAGAAATGGACAGATTTCAAGTGGGTTTCTCTAGTTATGAAACTTAATATTTAGTTTTTTTGTAAGTAAAAAACTCATTTTTGTGAGTAGGTTTTGCTTATTTTGGCTTTAAATGACAATGCATGAATGTTAGTCTTATTGTGTGCATTTTTTTTCTTTGTGGCCTAAAAATAATGTTCTATTTTTCAGTATTTTATCTGAAGGACAAAGATATGAAGTGGGATTTTCTTGTATTTTTGACATGTAAATGAAAAATGCAGGTTGATTTGGTGGGAGGATATTATGATGCAGGGGACAATGTGAAATTTGGGTTCCCAATGGCATTCACCACAACCATGCTTTCATGGAGTGTGATTGAGTTTGGTGGGGTTATGAAAGGAGAATTACAAAATGCCAAACAAGCCATTCGTTGGGCCACTGATTATCTCCTCAAAGCCACTTCTCATCCTGACACCATTTATGTTCAGGTCTTTATTCTCTTCTTCCACTACATTCTTGTATAAAAAATAACCACTTTTTATTTACTTGTTAAACAAAAGAGAAACATTAAATAGGAAAAAAAATTGTGTGTGTGAAATGGGATTTCACTCAATGAAATAAAAATAAAAAAAATGGGATTTTTACTACATCATGAAGAAATACAAACAGTTTTTTACTTGCTAAACAAGAGAAAAAGGACACCTTAAATATGAAAAAATAGTGTGTGAAATGGGTTTTTCATTTTGTGAATAATATTATATGGGTTTTTCATTTTGTGAATAATATGATATGTGTTTTTTATTTGTGAATAATATTTTGTAGGTGGGAGATGCAACTAAGGATCATGCTTGTTGGGAGAGGCCAGAGGATATGGATACACCAAGAAGTGTATTTAAGATTGACAAAAATTCTCCAGGGACTGAGGTGGCAGCTGAAACAGCTGCAGCTCTAGCTGCTGCTTCATTAGTCTTCAGAAAATCTGACCCCACTTATTCCAAGCTTCTTGCTACAAGGGCAATAAGGGTATTTCACACATGCAAAAATCTTGTTAACTATAATTGAATTTCATGGTGTATATATATTATTATATAATCTTCCTTTGTATTTAATTTCCTAATTAAATTTGGTTCATAGGTGTTTGAGTTTGCTGATAAGTACAGAGGTCCCTACAGTAATGGGCTGAAACCATATGTTTGCCCATATTATTGTGATTATTCAGGGTACCAGGTAAAAAAATATATTTAATTCTTTGAAGTAATTTAATTTTTTTTTTCCTGTTTTGAATTTGTGCTGAGTTTTTTTTTTTTTTTTGGGTTATGTAAATTGATTTAAGGATGAATTATTGTGGGGTGCTGCTTGGTTACATAAAGCTACAAAAAATCCAACTTATTTGAGCTACATTCAAGCAAATGGACAGATTCTTGGAGCTGATGAATCTGATAATACATTTGGATGGGATAACAAGCACGTTGGGGCTAGAATTCTTCTTTCCAAGGTCACTTTAATTACAATATTGTATTTTATAAAAGTAATTCTGCATAAATTAATAGGTTGTGCATGTGGGATTCTAATTATTATATTTGTGTTTGGGAATTTTCAGGCATTTCTTGTCCAAAATGTTCAGCCTCTCCATGATTACAAAAGTCATGCAGATAACTTCATTTGTTCTCTAATTCCAGGGACCCCCTCCTTCACTGCTCAATTCACCCCAGGTCCATTTTCTTCAATAACATAAGTAATAAACAAATAAATTGTATGTAAGTAGTGGTCCTGGACCCATGTGGGCCCACGGAACGAGAGAATTATGATTGTTACGGGATTCGGAGTACGGGAACCTCATCAAAACAAAAACCTCCTTTCATACTATGATTCTATTTATTTCAGGTGGACTTTTGTTCAAGATGGATGACAGTAACATGCAGTATGTAACATCCACCTCTTTCCTCCTTGTGACCTATGCCAAATACTTGACTTCTTCCCACAAAGTTGTCAATTGTGGTGGATCCATTATCACTCCAAAGAAGCTCAGAACATTTGCCAAGAAACAAGTAAAATTTAATTTAATGCAACTATTTTCTATACTATGATATAGTAAATAAATTGCTAAATTGTATAATCTTGATAACATGTGCAGGTGGACTATTTACTAGGTGACAATCCCCTAAAAATGTCTTTCATGGTGGGCTATGGTCCACGGTACCCCATGAGGATCCACCACAGGGGATCATCACTACCTTCTGTAAATGTACATCCATCAAAGATTCAATGCTCCTCAGGCTTCAGCATCATGAACTCTCAATCCCCTAATCCTAACATCTTGGTCGGAGCCGTAGTCGGTGGGCCCGATCAAAACGATCGATTCCCAGATCAACGGTCAGATTACACACAATCAGAGCCAGCCACTTATATCAATGCACCACTGGTTGGAGCCTTGGCATATCTTGCACACTCATTTGGCCAACTCTAAGTTTAAAAAAAAATTCCAATTGTCAATTAAGAATGTTAATTTAGCATTAATTGTAATGTTTAGTGTGGGTTGGTGATGGGGTTCAGTGGCCGAGACTAAACGGGGCTCGAGCCATAAACTGTTTGGCACAGTTTGCTAAGTGTGATGCTTTGAATTTGTATACTTCCATCAGTAAGAAGTTTGAAAGAGTGGAATGAAATGCGACTTTTGGGTCTGAATTGCGCTTTTGGTTGGTGGCTCAAGAGCTTTAATTTGCACTTTACCATTGAGCTTTGCTTTACTGGGTGTATATATATATATATATATATTTTTTGTCTTTTTCGGTTTTTCCTGCTTTGGGACTCCTTATCTGTTCTCTTCTGCTTTAGAAGTTTGTTAATAATGATCTCATTTGTCTTCAATGCATGATTTCATTTCTTAAGATGAAAATATCATTCAATATAAACGTGAGATTCTCATGCGAAGGATATACGGGGAAAACTCTTGGGTGCACACCAATACACACCACAAAACAATAAATAATATTTATTTAATATAATAAAAAGATACAGATGAAATTTTTTAGCCCAAACTCGGCTTGGCCGCACCCAAGTGTATTTCACAAGGAGAGTGTATTATACTTGTCATATAATTGGTAAGTTATTTTAAAAAATACACATAGAATTGGTCGAATCGGGAGCGGATTAGAATTTCCCGTTACAGATTTTTTATTGTTTTTTGGTGTGTGTTAGTGCACCCAAATGAGTTCCACACCGGGTGCACCTAATTTTTTTTCAATATATGGCATGTCTGAATCAGATATACATCACTCGAGAGTATCTTAAAATCTAATAAGCTCATTAGGATTATCTGTTGTGCAATCTTGATCCTTAAATGTAAATTACTTGTATTTCATTGTAATGAGAAGTGGTTTAATATATTTTTAGAAAAAAAAAATTTTAGTTGCAGACTGAACTTTGAAGAGCTATATTGAACTGAGAAAGTGAAAACAACTAGATATAACTCAGTCACAATCCTCGCGTACTTCTAAAATAGACTTATTTTAATGAAACTTAAGCGTAATTCATTTTTATCACGACCAATAACCACTGGTAGTAAATACTTCTAAATAATCACTCAAATATATGTAAAATACACACACAATATTATTAAACTCGATTTAACATAAATTTTTCTTGTTAGCCAAATTGGCATTTGGCACTAGGATTTCTCTGCCTTCTTGTAAATTAACTACAGCAAGTAGTCATCAATTTGACCAATGTCAGCACATTACACGAGTAATAATTCTGAGTAACTGTGTAAAAGACAGAATTAATGAGCAGAAACAAATTATAATTCCACAACTAGGAAATAGGAATATAAAACGCTTCTGATTTTGGTTGAGTAACTGTTGGAATGGACACGATTAACGAAAATTGGCGGGTAAATTGATTGGATGAAAAGCAACAGGCACGTGATATAGTACTGGTTAAACTGTGAAGCACGTGGTCAAAGGCTGCGCCCTACTGTATTGTGTCAGAAGATGAAGATGTTTTATCTATGTAGGGGCCCTGGGCCCAACTAAGAATAGATTAAGGGATAGGTTAACATATGGTGACAATTTGGGTCCAAAGATATATTTCAAAACCAACCCACCTAAGTTTTAGTTGGGTTAGGTCCTAAATTTTTTTTTGTGGTTCCAACTGGGTTGGTTCTCATTTATTTTTGGGTACAATTGGGTCTTAAGTTGGACCCAATTGGGTCCAATATGAATCCAAATTGGATCTAACTTAGTTTGAAATTTAATACACCCTCAACACACAATTTACACAAACACTTGAACACATTTACACATACACTACGCATTTTTTACACACACTACACATATTTTACACACACTACACATATTTACACACACTATACACATTTTCACATACTACACATATTTTCACATATTACGCATATTTTACACACACTACATATATTTTCACACACAAATGACATTTTCACACAAATTACACACATTTTCACACACCACATATTTTCACATATTTTACACACACTACACACATTTTCATACACTACACATATTTTATACACACAGATGACATTTTCACACAAATTATACACATTTTCACACACCACATATTTTCACATATTACACACACTACACATTTTTACACACACTATACACATTTTCATACACTACATATATTTTCACATATTTTACACACACTACACATATATTCACATATTTTACACACACTATACATATATTCACATATTTTACACACACTACACACATTTTCCATACACTACACACATTTTCACACACTACATATATTTTCACACATTTTCCATACACTATACACATTTTCACACACACTACACATATTTTGCACACACTACACATATTTTCACATACACTACACACATTTTCACACACTACATATATTTTCACACACTACATATATTTTCACACATTTTACATACACTATACACATTTTCACACACACTACACACATTTTACACACACTACACACATCTTCACACACTATACGCATTTTCACACACATTATACACATTTTCACACACTACACATATTTTACACACACTACACACATTTTCACACACAAATGGCATATTTTACACACACTACACATATTTTCACATATGTCACATACCCTACACACATTTTCACACACTACACATATTTTCACATATTTTACACACACTACACATATTTTCACATACACTACACACATTTTCACACACTACATATATTTTCACACATTTTACACACTATACACATTTTCGCACACACTACACATATTTTACACACACTACACACATTTTCACACACTATACGTATTTTCACACACATTACACATATTTTCACACACTACACATATTTTCACATATTTTACACACATTATACACATTTTCACACATACTACACACATTTTGCACACACTACACATATTTTCACACCTACATCACACATTTTACATAAACTACACATTACACACACTACACATATTTTCACACACAAATGACATTTTAAACACACTACACACATTTTCACACACTATACATATTTTCAAACACCACATATTTTCACATATTTTACACACACTACACACATTTTCACACACTACACATATTTTACACACATTACACACATTTTCACACACTACACATATTTCACATACATTACATACATTTTCACACACTACACATATTATACACACACTATACATATTTTCACATATTTTACTCACACTACACATATTTTCACATACACCACACATTTTCACACACTACATATGTGTGTAAAAAGAGTGTTGTGCATAAAAAGTGTGCATTGTGTGTGAAAATATGTGTAGTGCGTGTGAAAAGTGTGTAGTGTGTGTGAAAATATGTGTAGTGTGTGTAAAAAGTGTGTAGTGTGTGTAAAAAGTGTGCATTGTGTGTGAAAAAGTGTGTAGTGTGTGTAAAAAGTGTGCAGTGTGTGTAAAAAGTGTGCATTGTGTGTGAAATGTATGTAGTGTGTGTAAAAAGTGTGCATTGTGTGTGAAATATGTGTAAAAAGTATGCATTGTGTGTGAAAATGTGTGTAAAAAGTGTGCAGTGTGTGTAAAAATGTGTGCAGTGTGTGTAAAAAATGTGCATAGTGTGTGAAAATGTGTGTAGTGCATAAAAAGTGTGCATTGTGTGTGAAAATATGTGTAGTGCGTGTGAAAAGTGTAGTGTGTGTAAAAAGTATGGATTGTGTGTGAAAATATGTTTAGTGTGTGTAAAAAATGTGCATTGTGTGTGAAAAAGTGTGTAGTGTGTGTAAAAAGTGTGCATTGTGTGTGAAATGTATGTAGTGTGTAAAAAGTGTGCATTTTGTGTGAAATATGTGTAAAAAGTATGCATTGTGTGTGAAAATGTGTGTAAAAAGTGTGCAGTGTGTAAAAAATGTGCATAGTGTGTGAAAATGTGTGTAGTCTGTGTAAAAAGTGTGCATTGTATGTGAAAATGTATGTAATGTGTGTAAAAAGTGTGCATTGTGTGTGAAATATGTGTAGTGTGTGTAAAAAGTATGCATTGTGTGTGAAAATGTGTGTAATGTGTGTAAAAAGTGTGTAGTGTGTGTAAAAAATGTGCATAGTGTGTGAAAATGTGTATAATGTGTGTAAAAAGTGTGCATTGTGTGTGAAAATATGTGTAGTGTGTGTAAAAAGTGTGTAGTGTGTGTAAAAAGTATGCATTGTGTGTGAAAATGTGTGTAAAAAGTGTGTAGTGTGTGTAAAAAATGTGCATTGTGTGTGAAATAGTGTGCATTGTGTGTGAAAATGTGTGTAGTGCGTGTGAAAAATGTGTAGTGTGTGTAAAAAGAGTGTATTGTGTGTAAAAAGTATGGATTGTGTGTGAAAATATGTGTAGTGTGTGTATAAAGTGTGCATTGTATGTGAAAAAGTGTGTAATGCGTGTAAAAAGTGTGCATTGTGTGTGAAATATGTGTAGTGTGTGTAAAAAGTGTGCATTGTGTGTAAAAAATTTGCATTGTGTGTGAAAATGTGTTGTGTGTGTAAATGTGTGTACATAAACTACACATTACACACACTACACATATTTTCACACACAAATGACATATTTTACACACACTACACATATTTTCACACACAAATGACATATTTTAAACACACTACACACATTTTCACACACTATACATATTTTCACACACCACATATTTTCACATATTTTACACACACTACACATATTTTACACACATTACACACATATTTCACATACATTATATACATTTTCACACACTACACATATTATACACACACTATACATATTTTCACATATTTTACTCACAACACATTTTCACATACACCACACATTTTCACACACTACATATGTGTGTAAAAAGAGTGTTGTGCATAAAAAGTGTGCATTGTGTGTGAAAATATGTGTAGTACGTGTGAAAAGTGTGTAGTGTATGTAAAAAGAGTGTAGTGTGTGTAAAAAGTATGGATTGTGTGTGAAAATATGTGTAGTGTGTGTAAAAAGTGTGCATTGTGTGTAAAAAGTGTGCATTGTGTGTGAAATGTATGTAGTGTGTGTAAAAAATGTGCATTGTGTGTGAACAAGTGTGCATTGTGTGAAATGTATGTAGTGTGTGTAAAAAGTGTGCATTGTGTGTGAAATATGTGTAAAAAGTATGCATTGTGTGTGAAAATGTGTGTAAAAAGTGTGCATTGTGTGTGAAATATGTGTAAAAAGTATGCATTGTGTGTGAAAATGTGTGTAAAAAGTGTGCAGTGTGTGTAAAAAATATGCATAGTATGTGAAAATGTGTGTAGTGCATAAAAAGTGTGCATTGTGTGTGAAAATATGTGTAGTGCATGTGAAAAGTGTAGTGTGTGTAAAAAGAGTGTAGTGTGTGTAAAAAGTATGGATTGTGTGTGAAAATATGTGTAGTGTGTGTAAAAAGTGTGCATTGTGTGTGAAAAAGTGTGGTGTGTGTAAAAAGTGTGCATTGTGTGTGAAATGTATGTAGTGTGTAAAAAGTGTGCATTTTGTGTGAAATATGTGTAAAAAGTATGCATTGTGTGTGAAATGTATGTAGTGTGTAAAAAGTGTGCATTTTGTGTGAAATATGTGTAAAAAGTATGCATTGTGTGTGAAAATGTGTGTAAAAAGTGTGCAGTGTGTGTAAGAAATGTGCATAGTGTGTGAAAATGTGTGTAGTATGTGTAGAAAGTGTGCATAGTGTGTGAAAATGTATGTAGTGTGTGTAAAAAGTGTGCATTGTGTGTGAAATATGTGTAGTGTGTGTAAAAAGTATGCATTGTGTGTGAAAATGTGTGTAATATGTGTAAAAAGTGTGTAGTGTGTGTAAAAAATGTGCATAGTGTGTGAAAATGTGTGTAGTGTGTGTAAAAAGTGTGCATTGTGTGTGAAAATGTATGTAGTGTGTGTAAAAAGTGTGCATTGTGTGTGAAAATGTATGTAGTGTGTGTAAAAAGTGTGCATTGTGTGTGAAAATGTATGTAGTGTGTGTAAAAAGTGTGCATTGTGTGTGAAAATGTGGTGTGTAAAAAGTGTGTAGTGTGTGTGAAAAGTATGCATTGTGTGTGAAAATGTGTGTAATGTGTGTAAAAAGTGTGTAGTGTATGTAAAAAATGTGCATTGTGTGTGAAAAAGTGTGCATTGTGTGAAAATGTGTGTAGTGCGTGTGAAAAGTGTGTAGTGTGCGTAAAAAATGTGCATTGTGTGTGAAAAAGTGTGTAAAAAATGTGCATTGTGTGTGAAAATGTGTAGTGCGTGTGAAAAGTGTGTAGTGTGTGTAAAAAGAGTGTAGTGTGTGTAAAAAGTATGGATTGTGTGTGAAAATATGTGTAGTGTGTGTATAAAGTGTGCATTGTGTGTGAAAAGTGTGTAGTGCGTGTAAAAAGTATGCATTGTGTGTGAAAATTATGTAGTGTGTGTAAAAAGTGTGCATTGTGTGTGAAATATGTGTAGTGTGTGTAAAAAGTGTGTAGTGTGTGTAAAAAATGTGCATTGTGTGTAAAAAATTTGTATTGTGTGTGAAAATGTGTGTAAAAAATGTGCATTGTGTGTGAAAAAAGTGTGTAATGTGTAAAAGTGTGCATTTGTGTGTGAAAATGTGTGTAGTGTGTGTAAAAGTGTGTTGTGTGTGTAAAAATGGATAAAAAATATGTAGTGTGTGTAAAAGTATGTTGTGTGTGTGTAAAAGTGTGTTGTGTATATGTAAATGTGTGTAGTGTGTGTAAAAAGTGTGTTGTGTGTGTAAAAGTATGTTGTGTATGTGTAAATATGCCTAGTGTGTGTAAAAAGTGTGCAGTGTTTGTAAAAAGATTTTTGGCTAAATTTGTTTAAAACATATTGTAATCCAATTTTGGGTCTATGTTGGGTCCTTATCAGGTCCTAACTGGGTCCTCATTGGGTCTACTTTGAGTCCTCGTGTGAGTCCATTATGAGTCTAACTTTCATACATTTTTTTTGCATAAGACCCAGTTAGACCCAACCCGAATTAGACCCAACCCAGTTGGATCCGACCCAAACCTGACCCGATCCACCCAATTGCCACCTCTAGGCTAGCACATTATCAGTTTACTAGTGGACCCTAATTTTGGACCGCTTCCCAAAAGGCCCACTTTGCTATAGAGAATTTCACATTCACTAGTCATGTTTGTAAATTAGATATATAAAAAAATTAATTCTTAGATAATTAATTATGAAACTTTTAGTATGATTGTCAATGCCTATGAATAATACCGTTTTGTTTACAACAATTGTTGTTTCATCAATATTTTGCGTTTTGAAAAGAAACACTAGAAACATAAACAACTTGATGTTCTTTGTTTAAAGAATTTTAAAAGTGATGCAATATACCATCAATTTTTCACATCTCCTTGATTTGATAAAAACTTTGTGCAATTAATTTTCATGAATTTAATATATTAATATTTTTTTTAAATCAAAGGGAGGTAAAAGATTGTTGGTATTAAATCGATAATATATAACATTACTCAAAAATAATTATTAAGAGGCTATTAGTTATGTTTAAACAATAGAAAATAGTTTGTTTGGCCAAATATAAATCCCAAAACCCGAATCATACAAATCCTTATTTGAATTTCATTACAGTACCAACTAATTATTGATTGATGTTAGGGTACAACGAAATAGAAAAAGACACAGATAAGCTTGTATTTATTTTATTATAGTACGTATATATACACAACTTAAGCTCATTATAGGATAATGCTCATTTTAGGATAATCCTAGTGGGAGACTTCTTATATATACTAGACAATATATTTCAAAGCACTTTTGGATCACTGGCATGAAAGGCTTCACCTTATTCCTGACTGGAACCATCCACGGACAAAGGAACAGATTTCACCTGAAACAGGAAATGGTAATTGCATTAGAATATTAGATACTCCAAAGACATAATTACTACATACCCCTCATGTTATGGTCATTAACAAAAACTCCATAATTACACCCCTTGTATAATTAAAAATTCTTACAAATTAACCCCATGAAGGGGTTTCGTTGTAATTTACCAAAAGTTAAGGGGGTTTGGTAATTAGCACTAAAGTGAGAGTGCACGTAATTCACCCTACTCCAAATGTGCATCTCGTGAACTATCCAATGCACTTCTAAAGTGATTCTTTACAAAATCTCAGGGCTCTGAGCCTCATTTTAATCACAATCGTCCATATTTTCAGTAAATCCTTGATGAATCCTATTATATAATCACAACCGTCCAATACTCACCAGGTCCCGGAACTTGAGAATGTAAAACATCTCAAGATAACGACGAGTTTCACGCCTCTCAAGTTTAGACACATATTTCCAGAAGCCGTAGACGCCAGCTAATGTCATCAGCCTCTCAGAGTAAATCTTCCATGTATACCTTCACCATAATACGTATTAGCGATGACTTTGAAACTACCAAGATTTTGGAAAAATTAATTGAAGAAATAATATTCTTCATGGCAGGAAGCACATACCTTTCCTGGATTCTTTGAAGAGCTGCTTCAGATATTTTAACCCAGTAGCTGGGATCTTCATTGCACTTTTCAAAGAAATCTGCCATGAGTGCTGCAGCCTTATCGGGATGATACGGATCTATATGAAACCCGGATTTACCATCTTCAATAATCTCCAGTGGACCACCATGGCACGTTGCAAATGTTGGAAGGCCACAGGTCATGGCTTCCACCACCGTGAGCCCGAAAGCTTCGTAAAGTGCAGGCTAAAAGAAAAATGTGAAAAGCACATTATAATTAGACATGATTACATGCACACTCCCTACCTTATTGGGGTAATTCCCATGAGCCTCTAAGGTTATGCAAATTGCCAAGACACCCCGTGTCAGATCCTGACAGGATGAACAGGGGTTGAATTGTAATTTGCTTTTACTTGGCAGGGGTGAAAGTCTAATTTGCTTTTACTTGGCAGGGGTAAAATAGTAATTTTCAAACATCGGGGTGTTTTTTGTAATTAAAGTCACACAGGGGTGTCTGCATAACTTACCCTATTAATTACCATACTTGGAATGCTAACTCATAACGAATTACAACTAACACAGGCAAAATCAAGACCAAACAAGGTTTTGCCGAACTCAAGTCAATTACATTCTCGCAATGAAACTTGTCATAGTCCAGCAAAGACCTGTCACTAGGGAAGTGTTTGTGCACTTGTGAAGTGAAATAGTTAGGTCAGGCCAAACATGATTTATCAATTTTTCCAAACATCTTACCTGAACAAAAATTCCTCCCTTGTCAGCTATGTAGCGGTACAGTTCACCATTACGTGCTCTATTCGTTTGTGCAGCAATCCATCGCAAATGACCATCCAAATTATATTGCTTAATAAGACCATGCATCTTCTCAATCTCTGATATTTCTTCTCTGTCGCTCGATTGCTTTACATCATTGTAACCGGCCACCACAACAAGATTAGCCAATTCCCTTAGCTTGGCATTTTTACCATACATCTCCACCAATCCCGAAATGTTCTTAACCCGGTCAAGCCTCGCCATTGAGAAAATTATGGGCTTGGATGGATCTTCTAATACACCACTGCATTCAAGTACAATGGATTATGAAACGAAAATTTATACTTCTATCGCATAAAGGTTACGTGCATGAAGTATCCAGTAAAATTAAAATGAAATTCGACTTACATGTGTTCAGCATTCTGCTGAGGATCATATAGTAGCTTTTCAAGAGATCCATGCAGAGAAGTCAGTCTTTTTTCCTTCTCTGAATATGTGAAGTATATGCACTCATCTGCTCCAGGAGAAACTATGTTGAATTTAGGATCGAAAACATCAATACCGTGGACAACACGGTATAATCCTGGCATAGTGAAAGCTGAGTGACTCTCATACTGACCAACAGTGTTCCTCCTGAAAACCAAAACAAAGCAGCGTTATTTAGGAAGTCCTAGGACTCCAAATTATGGTATAATCACAGCCATCTGTGTAATGCCAACCCCACATGGGTCCCACTACACATTGGTTTATTGTGGACCCAGCCGGGTCCAACCATATGAAAAAATTGTAATTGTGGCCCGTAAGAATTATACATTAATATCGATTACTTACGTTCCAGCAATTTCTTGGTAAGTACTGGTGATAATAAAATCTGAATGATTCATGGCAATTAGATCAGCAGTGAACTGACACGAGAAGTGATATTTCTCCTCGTAATTTTTCCAATATAGGTCAGAATCCGGATATTTTGTTTTCTCCAAGGCATGCGCAATGGTGCACTGAAATGGGCACCGAGAAAACAGTTTATCTACTGTAACTAACTAAATTAAATCGAACAGAGCA
Source organism: Buddleja alternifolia (assembly GCA_019426215.1). NCBI lineage: Eukaryota > Viridiplantae > Streptophyta > Magnoliopsida > Lamiales > Scrophulariaceae > Buddleja > Buddleja alternifolia. The sequence goes on from CM033391.1 coordinate 58,391,891, forward strand.
TATAGATGAGCATCAATTTTCACCTCCGTGACTCCCATTTTATGAGATAATAAAGAAGCAACCAGATTTCCATCACTGTAGTTGCCAATAATCAGATCTGGTGTAGCCTGCAACTCTGCAGCAATTTCACTCGCTGCATCCTGAGAAGAGAACATGATAATGGAGCTATATTTAACAATTATATTTTACCGTTCAATAAACGACACTTTTGACTATATTTCAGTAACAAATCAGCAGAAATTTAGTTGATTGCTCAGCCTCACCTCTGTAAACTTCTCCAGATAAGGCCAGACATCGAACCTTGAAATCCATTGACGAAGAACCCCATGCTCAGTTCTAAAAGGAACACGAAGAATATGTGAATGCTCGCATCCACTTATCCTTTCCAATCGCTGGTTGCACGAGGTGCCTTTTGCATCTGGTATTAATCGAGTAACCTGGAAAAGAAAAGCAAAAAGCATGTTAAGCTAGGTAACCACATTAGCATCAATTAAGTCAGCATAAAAAAAAAATCTAAGGAAGTCCCTCGAGCATACGATCAGAATTCGAGGAGTGATATCGAGCCCTTGCTTCTTTATTCTTTGGATCATCTCGGCCTCCAAGGCCCGTACTTGATCCAGTATATACACAACCTGCATACAAATATACGACAAATAAATGCCCCAAAAAGCAGACATAAAGTTGGAGAAAATTTTAAGTAGTTTCATGGAAGTTTCTTCATTGTCATCCTTCTGCAATTTAATATGAATTACATGCACACAACCTCACTTATTGTGTAATTACCAATGATTAAGAAACGGTTTACCTGACCACCAGTGTCGGGCAAGCCTAGGACATTTGCTTGCCCAAAATATCCATGGGGCGATAAAATGCAAACATTAAACACCATAGGTAGTCTACCGAGAAATTTTTCAAGAGTAGAAGGATCAGGAGCTTGTAGGGTGTCGGAGAGGAGATGCATCATATCTAAAACCCGTGCAGCAGTATCTCCCCAACCTCTCTCAAAACCCAATCCTTGCAATCTGTATTCCACAACATGTGAAATGATTCATCATAAATATAATTCTCCGTCAAATGGTCATCTTGCAAACATGGATTTATATACAAAATCTCACGTGTATTCAAGCTCGGAGTAGGGTGTGTCTGGTGGTAGCTTAGAAATATAATCCTCGGCCTTGGCCAATGAAGATTCAAGCCTGGATATACGTTGTATCCGGTCATTCAACATCAACACCTATGCATATAAAAAATTAGATTAGCTTGATAGTTTCTTCTCGCGGTAAAAATTTTAGACTATAAACTTCCAGTACAAATCCTGCATCCCTTTAGATATTATTTGACATGAAACACACACACTTGGCGCGCATATGTGGTATGAGACACAAGATCAACCACTAAAACGGAATTTAGCATCTCGCATAGAATGTATAAAATTGGCATCAGAGACTGCAATAATTTGGCTCAAGTTAAGCAATAGCAGAGAAATGGTGAACTGGGTACTGCCAGAAGATTATATGGTAATGGTCCTTGACCACCATACACCATTGGATGCAGGGGTGTGATGGTAAAAAACAGCTCAATCACCCTAATCGGTGCAATGGTCTCGATGCATTATAGAATCACCGGTTTCTGCCTCATAGATATGTACGGCAAAATTAATCTCCACGGATAAAATCAAATGGACACGTTTGTCTTCATTTACAGCACCGCATACTATATTAAGCTTCAAGTTGACACAAAGAGGTAATACGAAAGCGCGAACTAAAGCACTTACATGCCCTTTATGTCTGTGTGCTCTAAGGAAATCAAGTAATGGCTCAAGAGAGTCTTTGTTGCGAAACATGATTGAAGAGAGATGACGATTGAGAAATTGGACACCGTTGCCAATAGAAGACGATCTAGTCGGGCGAGGAAATGTTGCATTGAATGGCTCAAAATCCAGTTCAAGAACATACGGGACTTCGCTCCTACACATATTGTAAAGAGAGATAAAATTAGTACAAAAGAATTAATCACATTGTGAGCCTAGAAATAAAATAATTAAATAAAGGGCATGCATTGCATAGAGAAGCAAAGATGTCAACTCACTGCCCATCCACAAGTTCTTCTTTGAATCGCAAATATTCAGAAACCGTCAACTCCTCAACGCTAAGTTCATAGACATTGACACGAACAAACTCCCAAACTCCGGGCCTCGGCCGGATAGCTATAGCAACGAAAGGTGGTAAAATCATTGCTTCCTGCCATCAATATTACAACAAATGTTGAAGAAAAAAATGCAGGATTCTATCTGTCTCGAACAGGCCAAAAAATAATCACCGAATTACATGTACAATTAACAAATATTAATCCATTTGTGAAAAAATCTACTAAACACTAGGTAGCCCGAAACAGATCATTGAATGTCCGCACTACATACAAAGATAATGGAAGCCATCATAATATTAACTTGAATAATTATTTGGAAACAAACTTTAGCAATTCCCAAAAGGAAAACATACACTGTATAGCTTAATATGTAACTTATATATTACAAAATAAATGTGGTTTGCTCCCCTGTGTTCAAATCCATCAATAAAAAGGCAAGCCTTGTAGAAAAGAATCTAGAAGCTAATCCCAAGTTAATATGAGTTCATTAACTCATTATTCTTCATAATTAATGGCTGTATTTGATAAGTTATTAATATCTTGTTGCACTGATATAATTAATAGCTTACTTGGCTGAAACTAAGCAAAACCCTAAGACTGATATATATATATATATATATATATGTATACATATATATATGATATACCAAACTTGAGTCTTAGGTCATTCTTATACACGAACCCGTTGGTGATGTTGATTTTCCTCGCCAAAACTCTCAGGTCGGTCATTAGGCTAGTGAGTGGTGAAAGTGAATACGAGTCCTGCCTTCATCAATTACAAATTATGCTCTGGTATTAGGATCGAAGAATCCGCGTGTCTCTAAGCGGATCAAAGGGTTGACAAATAGGGTCAACCCGTAACCTTAAGTGTGACACGGGATCAGAAACATCTATTAACTACACGATCTTAGGGCCCCAACTATCACCTAATATGGACAAGTAATAAAACTGTTCTACTATAGACTTGTAAGTAAGTTCCCTAAATATAAATTTGGGTTCTCAGCTCGCCAATACGACTTTCCATCTGGAAGCATATCTCTTATAAGAACTACGCTAGACTTGATTCTCATGTGAGTACGTAAGCAGCTTAGTGTCATATAAGTATAGTCTATAATCTAATTTTCACCTCGTTTAGTCGTACGACCTGACCCAGACTGAGATGAGATAAGAAGGTCCCCGGATCTGACCCAAATCAATATATATATATATATATATATATATATATATTATCTAAGTATGGCGCACTCAGAGCAAAACAGAGCAACCGAGATAAAAACTTACCTGAGCAGACTTCAAAACTTCACTAAAGGGGCCGTCTCTGAGTGTCTGCCTCGCGGAATCTTCTCCGATGATGTTGTCCAGTTCATCAATCAGGTGATGCGGTTGCAATATACCCTTACCCTGCGCCACATATCTTCAAACAAATTGAAAATGAGATCAAATAAAAGGTAAATAAAGAAAACAATTCCAGCGATGACCTAAAATATTGAAAATGAAACCAAAATTGCAACAAACAGTTCAAAAAACGCAATCATCTGATCTTTAAACTTACAAACTTGCATAAATTTGTATATATTTTTCGATCAACTTAAAAGGATGTCAAAAAAATTAAAGAAGAATTAGAAATACACGTACCTTGAAAGGAGAGAGACGAGTTCGTTACGGTGAGCAGAAAGTGTGTCTTCAACCCTTTCTCTCATGCTGGGCAATTTCGTTAGTTTTTTAGTGGGCATAGACATTTTTTTAGAGTTATTATTTCTGAATTCAACAATAATTACAAAAAATGTTTCCGATTTCTTGATGTGTTATACTGACAATTCGGACTGGAAAATAAGATGCGAGAGAATAGAAGTGAAGCTAACAGAATTTATATAGATAGATAGATAGGACACGAGCAGAGAGAGAGAGAGACAGGAGCGAGAGAGAAAAGGTGGCGGTTTAATGAGTTCCAGTAGTGTATTTTACATTTTTACTTTTGGGATATATTTCAGGTAAATTCTATGCTAGCCCGGTCAACGTCTCGCTCTAGGGTAAATTATTGGATTAAGGGATATTTTAATAAATGACCCAATAAGGGGATTCAATGTTGTACACTAGATCGAGACCAATAGCATAGAATGACCCTATATTTCACCTATTTTACATTATAATCAATTTTTTTTTTAATCAAGAGGAAGAGAATATACACTACATATCTAGCTTAAAAAATCTGTGTTAATTATTATACTATTGAACCATAAAAACGCTATCTATCTTCATATAAGAGGGAAAAACCACAACTTGTAACCGCCTAAATTCGAACCCAGAACCGCTAACATAAAGTGAGAGATGAATACTATTAAACTAAAAAATCTTGATTATAACCTAATTTTACTTTTGGGTTATATTTCACTTATTTTACATTATAAAAAGTCTTAGAGAGTGTTTCGCTAAACTTGCATATAAAATGTTATTTGATCTTATAATCTTCGCATCTTATAAGCGGTAAAAAAATATGATAGGATTTTTTATTTATTTATTAACTGTTTATAAGTTTCTAATAATTTAGTTTGAGAGATTATTAGCTGTTTTATTAGAATATTTACCAAACATTTTGTAACAGTTTATAACTTCTCAAACAGTTTATAAGATGTTTTAAAGAGCTTATAAACGTACCCAAACACGCTCGAATAAAAGGTTAATTAGAAACCACAGTGCATTAGGGACTTGCTAAATAAAGAAAAAAATTAATCTATTAATAAATAAATCATAAATCACAAGATGAAGTAAGGATTTGGAATTTGGAGGACAAATACAAAAAAATAGAGGCAAAGTCTGATATTTTTAAATTTTAGAAAGACCAAATTTTAAATATATTCTTAAAGTTGAGAGGCGAGTGCCACCACCTGCTCCTCTTGATCGTACTACATCTTTTTTTTTTTTTTTTGATCAAACATGATCGTACTACATCATAATTTATTAACTACTATTTTGTAATAATATACAAATGTGATAAGCTCAATATTTTTAAATGATATTTAAACTCGTAGCTTTCAAATGAAAAACTAAGTGCTTAGACGCAAAAGCACGTTAGTGCAACACAATTTTGAACAGATAAAAGTCTTGTGGTGATAACTATAGTATTTTGAAGGGTTGACATAGTGGTTTGTCCACTACTATGCTCTTGAATAGGGAGCGTATTTAATTTTTTTCAATGACAAATCTCCTCAAATCAACAACAAATTCAGTACTGCAAAATAGAATTAGTCTCACACCCCAACTTGGTGTGGGAAAACCAAAAAGAAGAAAAAAAGGTGATAACTATAGTTTACTATCAATTGTAAATGTGGTGACGTGGCCCAATTTGAAGTCCCATAGAATTATAATAATTATGATATGAATGAAAAAAACCCATAGAATTGTATTCGTGTCCTCTGTACACTGCTTGTTTTGGTTTTGGTGTTTTCAAGTTGCCACCTTTATTCTACTTTATGTTTTACCAATTGGAAGAAAATTTGTTTACGTCTCTATCCTCTACTAGTCGACTAGCTCCTTTCAGACCTTCGTGGTTCCTAATTATTAAGCTATCAGACAAAATTGCATGTAATATAATTAGAGGGTGTTTTGGCTAAATTTATTCAAAACATCTTATAAGTTCTCACATTTTATAAGATGTTTTAAAATTTTATAAGATGTAATATATAAACTGTTTAAAAAAAGGTAGGGTTGGGTTATTTTTTTAAAAACAGTTTATAAGACCAAACATCTTATTTTTTTAGTCTTATAAGCTATTTTTTAAAAAAACTTACCAAATAAATTTATAGAGTTTATAAGCTCTAAAATATCTTATAAGATTTTAGAGGAACATATAAGTTTAGTCAAATACTCTCTTAGTTGAAAGGTTAATAATACAAGATAACATTAATTATACTGGGCCCTAATGTTCGGTAATATCTAACTTCGGTTATTGAATTTTATTAGAAAAAATACAAAATAAAATATTTTATATCTTAATCCTTTTAATTTCTTTTTTTATTTCCCATGCTGAAATTATTACATATAACACAAACATTAGCATGCAAATTTTTTAAAAGATAAAACAAAAAAGAGAAAAACTATCATGGTTGCCATCTTCTGGATTTTTGGCTCCGGCAAATCAAATCTCTTATTTCAATTATTATCTGCAGTTGATTAAAGAATTTAAATTGTCGACAAAGGAAAGAGTAAGAAAAAAGGATAGGGATTTGTCATCCAAAATTTCTTTCAGATAAGTGGAGCCCATATATTGAAGAACAAATTGGAGTAATCTTTATTAGGCCAACTGTGGTCCACTTCTGTACTCCTAAATGGGCTCCTTCGGACATTGGTTTCGGCCCAATTTGTTTCGTAACTTAACAAAATCACAAAAGTTGATCCGATCTGTTATTAGGGTCGGAAGACAAATCAAACCAATTGATTCTCGTATCGAAATAGTACGTGCGATGTGCATCAACATTTGAAGTTTTTACTTGTTTTTCGACAAGTGAATAAAAAATAAAAATAAATAAAAAAACCAGATACTTATTGCTAAAAGTAGTAAGTTAACCTGAAGAACACAAATCATATATTCGAAAAAATAGTAGAAAACTAATACCGATCACTAAAAATTGATGAACTAGAAACACGAGCAATTTTCAATCACGTAAATTATTTGAAATAGATAATAATTAGGCAACGAAAGCCGGATACAAAAACCTCGCGAATGATCAAATCTCGTATTCAAAGTCGTTAACTTTTTTTCAAAAAAAAAAGAAAAATCATCCTTAATTAACTTTCTCTACAAAATAATAAAGATTGTGTCATAATTAAGGCTCCGGCATGGAAAATCAAGGAAGAAGTCATGAGATCATCATGGCATGTCTTGTACTGGGCATAGCTTGTTCGGTTATGATCAACGGTGCAGAATGCAAACCCGTTGGGTCCCGCCGTAGCCTAATTGATGAGAAAGTTTCAAATATTATGAATAATAATAATAATAATAATAACCATAATCAGGTTAAAGAAGGTGGTGGCAATGTTGATGATGGAGGGGCACAAGTACCACCCTCAACAAATGAGGCAGTTTTTGACGTTATGAAATATGGGGCTAAAGCTAATGGTAGAGCTGATGATGGAACGGTATAATTAAAATTGGTTAATCATGTTTTGATTTATATGATATTATTACATGCACACTTTGATGTATATAATATTTAATTGATAATATTTTTTTTATTACTTTAAAGATTCTTTTAGCAAAAAATGATAAACGATGATGTTTTCTTCTTTCCTTCTTTTCATTTTTAAGAAAAAGAACGCGCTATTTATCATGTTTTCAAGAATAATGAAAATATGAAATTCTTTTTCAGATGGTAAAAGAATATGAAAAATCAATTATTTACTTCTAAATCAAGAACGTCGAATAAAATGGTGGCGGTGGAGATGATGGTATAGAGAATTGATTTATTTGGTGCTAAGTCGCACCAGATTTAATCATTCGATTCAATTTAGAAAATTTCTTATTTTAGATGCAAACTTGTTTTTTCATATTCACGCCATCAAAAGTTGGGAGGTATGTAACTCAAACTTCGCATGTATGTATGTACATGATTATTCCAAAAATGGTTGCTAAACTATAAATAATAGGAATTTCATCTACTTAAATTGTACAAGTTTGCATTGACATTTTGCTTAAATTGAATTTACAGGCATTCATTAAAGCTTGGAGGGCAGCATGTGATTCAGAAGGACTAGCAAAAGTTGTGATTCCCCCTGGTACTTACATGGCTGGGGAGGTTGTCTTTTCTGGACCCTGCAAAGCTCAAGCACCAATCACCATTGAAATCCAGGGCAATCTATCGGCCAATACTGACCCAAGCAGCTATACACAGGGTGCGTGGATTATGGTTGAACGAGTCGAAAATGTGGTGGTTACTGGCGGAGGGACTATCAACGGCAATGGAAAGGAAAGTTGGAAATATGCTGGCGGTGATGGTCCTCCCCTTTCAGTCGTAAGTTGGCTTTTAAGTATATTATATTCTTATATCTCTTTTAACTAGCAATTTTCAAATTTAAATCGTGATCGATGCAAATAGTAGTTCTTTTTTATCCATGTTAGGGTTGATAATTCATATATTTCAAATTCATTGCTTTTATTACTATTTTAGAAGTTTCAAAATGAACTTTACCTCTAAAAAGTTCTTTTTCCAAAAAATGATATCCATGCATGTTACTATCTCTCAATCACTATATAATTTTTTTTTTCTCTTTTTAAATATTGTCCAATCTACGAACTAAAGTAGTTATGTAGAAGTTTTTTTTCCTTTTTTCTTTTTTTGTATCCATTCTAAACCTTCTTTTACACAATTGTGGAATAGTGGATTTTGGACTGCTTTCTTGATATATGAATTTAATCATAGTAGAAATGTTCAGACTCGAACTTCTTTTAAGAGAACTTCAATTTTGAGTAATATCTATTGTATTTCTATTCGATGTTCTTATAAAACTATCATATTGGAACGGAACTGTGAGTTTGTCAATTAAGGTTCTATTGTTGTTTTGGAGCAGTCTATTGTATTCCAAACGGTAGGATTTTGCGAAATGCACGATCTGAATTTCGTGGACAGCATGGGGTTCCATATTAAGGTGACGGACAGTCACGACGTCGCGCTGTCGAACCTGAAAATCACCGCCCCTGGTAAGAGTCCGAACACCGATGGGATCCACTTGAGTAATGCTACAAATGTTAACATAACGGACTCCGTCATTGGAACTGGAGATGACTGCATTTCTGTTGGCCATGGCACCAAAAATATTCTCGTCTCCGGAATCATATGTGGCCCCGGACATGGCATTAGGTATTTAGTAGCTTTAACAAGACAATTTCCCTTTTCATAAGAAGGATATAGCTCATGCATCTATTCTTTAGTGATTTTTAGAAAGTTTTGAAACTTCAGATTCTGGCATAATCACAATCATTTTTATGTGATGGAAAAAACCATCACATAAACGATGGTGATTATCCCGAAATTTTGAATCACTAGAATACGATGGTGATTATCCCGAAATTTCGAATCACTAGAATGAACTCTACTTCTTTGACTCAATTTCGCCCCTCTTTTTGCTAGTGTCGGAAGCCTAGGAAAGCGCCAAGAAGAAATGAGTGTGAACGGAGTCACTATAACCAATTGCACAATCAATGGGACAACAAACGGTGCCAGAATCAAAACATACCATGGATCTCCGAAAATTACTGCCACTGGCATTGTTTTTCAAGATATTGTGATGAGTCAAGTTAAAAATCCCATTATCATTGATCAGCACTACGACTCCAAGAAAAAACCTGAGGTATAATGTTAATTTTTTTTCACATCCAATAATATTATAGCACAGTAAATCAAAATATAGTGTATCATACAATTAAGTGTCGATAAGACTGGTAAATTGACAAAATCAAGGCGTCGAGTCCTCGCAACTAAGAGGTCTTTGTTTTTAACATTTCAAAAGATAGTAATCTTTTTCCGTAAGAAATAAGTATTCTCTTAAATTTCATGCATGCAATATGCTTAGTGTTCCAAACTCGCAATATATATTGAATATTGTATTAATCAAATATGTACATAGCTAAAGTTTATTTATTTGTTTTGCAGCAATCTAGTGTGAAGATAAGTGATGTTCGATTCACAAACATAATGGGCACCACAATTTCCAAAATTCCAATTATGCTGAACTGCAGTTCCACATTCCCTTGTGAAAACATTGAATTGTCAAATATTGATTTAACGCCGTTTGGTTCGATTGGCCCTCTTCAATCTGCATGTTCCCACGCCGTAACCATCCTCAAAGGAACGGTGAAGCCCGCGGGTCCCACTAAATGTGCATAAATTTTATTGACTCATAAAATTTAGTAGCCCTAGAGTAAAAGGGAAAAAAATAGAAATTATTATGAACCCCAAACAATGTGAAAGTGCTCGATCATTATATTTATATAAGAAAAAAGGAAACAAGTTATTCAATAGTCACGTTGGGTACTTCATATTGTTATTTTTTGATGTACATATATGTATAACGTTTCTTCGGGAGGAAACAAAATAATATTATATACACCCTAAGTGGGATTATATGCCATTCATCGGGCATGTGTATAATCCAACTGAGAGGATGTTATTCTTTTCTTCATGTATTTTACTATGAATAAATACGAGAGTGTGTTTTACTATGATTTTCTTATTTTTCACACCAAAACTAAGGTAAATGGTATAATGGATTAGTAAAATGATGTCGATAAGTTCTAGTTTAAAAGGAGAAAAAAAGTCATATTAACACCTTAAACTTGTTTTGGAATAATATTCAAACTCCATCAGAAATATTAATTTTAATCTGCACCCGTCGTTCAACGCTTTATTTTATATGTGAGATAAAATTTTATTTTAAAAAGGAAAAGAAAGAGGGAAGATAAAGTTAATATATAATTGTATGAAGGACAAACTTGTTGAAAACCTTATCAAGTGAATAGTAAAATCGATTTGCATAGCCATAAATCACATTGCAATTAACATGCAATAATAATTTTATGAACAACTTGAAATGATTATTTAATTGAATTGTGATTTCTTATTGGAAAAAAAATTGTACATGCTAGAGCTAGTTCTAGTGCTACACGTTATGCTTTATGAAAAGATCTAGTTTGAAAAGTGTTACATATTAAATTTCTTGTTCTACTATTTGTTAATAAATTTCAAAATTAAAAACCCAACATAAAAAAAATGATAAGTGCAATATCTATTTAAGTACTTCATAATTAATGGACAATCTCGTATTTTTAGTGCACATAGTAGCCATGTTGACGTATGATTTAACTTATGATATAAAGTTTAAAAACGTATTTATTTCACGAAAATATATTCACAATTTTAATTGTTAATACATTTATTTATATAATACCGTAGCAAAAAATCGAAGTGACACTGTTTTAGTTGTTCTATCATCCTCATGCAATTTACAAATAAAACCTATATTATTTATATATATGTAGGACTGTATTAAGGTAACTACCTTTTTAAGTTTTTCAATTGAAGGAACAGAATATATAGCCTTATCAAAAAATATAAAATATCAGGTTCGTTTTGTTATATTCTCATTCACTCTTTCTTTTTATTTTCTCCAACCAAAATATTTTACTTAACTCTCCTCTTCAATTATCACTTCATTTTTTAGAGTCCATATTATTTATTTTGACGAACCAAATAAATACATTGAGATAATGTGCAATGACATACAAGAAACTTGGTTTCATATTACATAATTTAAGGAATCCCTTAGAATTTTTGAAGTCTAGAATATGAATACAATTTTCAACCCAGAATATTCATTCTACTAACTTTTTAATTGCAAAAAATTCACAAGTTTTTTTTTCATTCCATGAAGAGAAGAGAGGGGGGGGGGGGGGGGGGGGGGGGGGGTGTTACCCAAAGGGAGAGGTTCTTAGCTCGATAAACCCGAGCTAATAGTTACCAAACGTGGCCACTTATGACCATTCTCATCTAAGGTAAGAAAATAAGAAATGCGCATATCCGGTATATTTTACATGCAAAGGTGTATTCAGCCCTGTTCTAGCTAGTTCTTCAGCTACATGATTCACTTCTCGCCAAATATGGCACAAAGAGACATCCCAGTCTCGAGCTAGCATTCTTCGGATATCCACAATCACGTTATAGTGATGATGCACAATGGAAGCACCCCCCAATACTCGAGATGACTGCTGTGCTGTCCGAAAAATTAGAGGTTACTAAAATCTCCACAAATTACCCTCAACTTAACCAATTTTCTATATTTCAGTAGATTTTTCTTTATTTTGAGAATTGATAAATAGTATACTAAAATATTTATTGTCCAATATTATATATCAAAAGATCTGATGTGTTTGAAATTAATTAACATTTATATATTTTTCGTATGTTTTAAATAATACAAAAAAATAAAATTGAGACAACGTAGTACAAGTTGCCAAATTGAAAAAAAATATTAGGAAGAGATTTCTGTAAAATATAATGGTTACTTCTTTTGATTTAAAGTTAAATCAAATGAGTCCAACAAAAAATTTCAACTCTCAATTGTGGAATTTTTGTATAAAAGGGGTTAAATTAGCATTTTAAATAAATATTATGAACCCGACGCTTGTTAATCTCGTGTATCAGTTTCCACTTTCATATGGGAGGTCCTGATTTTAATTTCAGTCCATCACAAGTTGAAAAATTATCGGCTCAAGTTTGTTGGGGTCAGGTCTCCCCCTACATCTAGAATTAAAAAAAATAAAAATTATGAATGTTTCAAATATAGAATCTATATGGCCCTAATTGGATGGCCACCTCTTCTTTGAAAAAAAGTTTTTTAGAGATTTTTTTCTCTAAAAATATATTTGTTTGACATATCATGAGATTTTCTTTAAGAAAAATATCTCAAAATTGTGGCTAATTTTGAAGAAATTTTTGCAAAGAAAGAGAAAAAATAATTTTTTACTATTTATGATTTGACAGTTTACCCATCGATTAAAAAGGGTTTTTTCGGCTATCTCCCAACACTGAAAGTCAAATTAATCACATATTCTAATACAAAATAACGCAACATGCAAAATAAGATCCACTTTGCCTATTTTTTTATGTCTAAATCGATGAGTTTGAGTAGATATATCTATGAAAAATTATATCTAAACACCAATCCAAATAAATTTCTCACAACAAAAAACATATCACATCAATCATAATCATTACATATTTTTCTCTAAAAAATACTCATCCAAACATACTTTAAACACCACATTTATTATCTCTAAAAGTATTTTTTTCTCACTTTTGTAATGAAAAATAAATTTTCGAGATGGATATACCATCCAATTAGAGCCTATATTATTCTTTTTCCTGTTAACTAGTTTTCCCTCATATTCGATCCATGCGACAAAGAGAAAGAAATCAAAACAAAAAAGGGAAGGGATAAATGCCAAAAAAAAATTTCCTGTGCTAATGGGAAATTGCAAAAAAATATCTATGTTAATGAAATAGGCTAAACAGTGTTATTTAAAAGTCTGCAAAAAGATATTTTTTGAAAAAAAAAGAATGTGTTTTTTATATTTTTTATCTTTAATGATATGCTACTTTGTTATTTATATACTATTTAAATAAAACAAAAAATAAAATAGTGTATTTTTGCATATTTTTAAATAATACACGATGATTGGTGGTGTTTAGCCTGTTTCGTTAATATCATATTTTTTTTGCAATTTCGCGGGGGGATATTTTGCAATTATCCCAAAGGGGAAATATCTGATTATCTGTATCTTACGGCATTTTTGTGGCCTCGACTAAAACTCCATTTTATCCCTCCCCACCTTCCTCTCTCTCTCTCTCTCCTCTCCTTTGATTATCTTATTCTTTCTATCACGACCAATTTCAACCTGAATTCTCTCTAATTTTCCATTTATTGAAGATTACTGTTTTTCTCTGAGTAATTATACTTTAATTTCAGCTCGGAATCGGTGTATATGGTTTTGTTGGAGAGCTGTAGTTCAGCGTGCATTTCAATGCATAGTTTTCTTATCGATGCTTCAGATTAGGATGGCTTCCGCTTCTTCAATTTCAGGTACGTTTTACTTTCCTTCAATGAATTTTCTTCTTGTTAGAAATGTTATTATCTTTAATTCTGTGTGCGCGAGTTGATTTTCTTTCACCGAGTGTAAAATTTTTACTTTAATTACTTGTGAGATAGTTGATTTTTGTTTGATTTCGTGATTTTTAGGACGTTGTGTGTGTGGAGATTGTTTCGTTGAATATGATTATGATCGTTACTTTCTTTTGAATTTTTGGCAGTGCCGATAGAATGCGTGAATATATGTAAGTTTTGGAAAGGGGACGTGAGTGGAAAATATGAGTGCAGTATGCTATCTTGTGCTTCGAAAGCTCCGAGAGCGCTCACTGGATTTCTGGCAAGCACTGCTCATCCTCCGCAGCCATGTGGGAGAATTATGAGAAGAAATCGCATCCGATATGTGAGTAATATTGTGAGATGTTGTCTATCTTGATTATCGTTGCATAGTTTTCGTAAGCGCAAGTAGATTAACTTTATTCCGTTTTCCATTTGCTACTCATTTCCACTCGGAGGTTTTTGGGATAAGGATGTTGCTAGATGCCAATAGCATGTTCGCAATGCGCAAGAATAATTAGCAGTTTTGTGCATGTGCTTGTTTGTAGATAGAATTGGCTTATCAAAGAAAACGTTTGTAGTTAGAATTTAATTATGAAAAAGAGTTGAAATAGTTATCAATTATTCCCCTGCAGGAATCTAATCCACTGTTACTATTTTTCTCTTATATATATCTTTGCCTTTTTGTAGGAGTTAGCGGTTGTCTTTACTCTGTACTTATGCCCTTTCATTCCTTATATCATTGCAGAGATGTGAAGTCCATAACAGGAGAGGGTGGTACTTATATGAAGCTTCAGATTATATTTCTGGGAAGAAGCTTATAAGTTCAAGCATTATGCATTTTGCTCGCAGCAGATGGAAGTTACATTGTTCCCCATCCTTTTCACAATCTTACGAGGTTTCTCCGGACAGCTTGTGGCAGGTACGTATAATACTAGGTTTCTCTCAGTCTAGTTGCTACTCTAGAAAGCTTATGAAATAAAACAAGTGTGCTTCAGATAAAACTCTACCGATGGGATGCTTATGACACGGAGATAAATTACAAAACAATCACAGTTGTGAAATGCTAAGACCAGTATTTCTAAAAGATGAATTAAGAGAAAATGAGTTTAGTAGTTTAAACTCATTCAAAATGAGTGATGAGGGAATAATTAGAAACATCAAACCTTGCTGAAAAATAAAACTGAATTTAATTTGAACAAGATCATCGGAATTGACGAATATTGGAGATGCAGAAGAACAGATGCGATTGAAAAATAGTGGTAGCTAGTGTTATCACTTCTGTTTAGATGACGTATATATTGTTCACCAAGAGGTGAGACTCAGTTGGGAGTTGTGTTGGGGTACGGAAGGCTTAGTGTTTTCTAAAATGCAAATATATTCAAGCGTTATAGTTGGAGTAATGACATTACACTTTTGATTATTCTCTCAGGATCTTAAACCTAGTATCTCATATCTTTCTTCAAAGGAATTGGAATTGGTTCGTAATGCGCTGAATGTAAGTTTGTGTCAATCTTTATAAACAGTTGATGCAGTCTTATTTTCCCTTATACTTCTCATGGCTTCTTCTTTGTTCCCCCACCCTCCCCTTCTTGTTTTACAGTTGGCTTTTGAGGCACATGATGGTCAAAAGAGGCGCAGTGGGGAGCCCTTTATTATTCATCCAGTTGCAGTTGCTCAAATCCTCGGAGAACTTGTAAGTTATGCAGAGTTTTATAGTTTATCATGTTATATAACGTATTCCATTGGATTTCCTTCACATGTTGAACTTTTCTTTATTTATCTTTTATCTGACTTCTTTTATGTCAGGAATTGGATTGGGAGTCTATAGCTGCTGGTTTATTACATGACACAGTGGAAGATACAAATGTTACTTTCGAAATGATAGAGAAAGATTTTGGCACAGATGTTCGCCACATTGTGGAAGGGGAGACTAAGGTAGTTTCATGCATAACTCTTTTATTTATTTGTTATTACGTAAAAATGAGTCTTTTATGTTAATCAAATCTCATTGTAGTATAGGAAAATTAGGTAGTCAAATTTGTTTGATTTAATCTTTTTATTTAGGCAAGCCAGTTAAGTATTTAATAGCCTAAATGTGATTCATTATGTATCACAAGGTATCCAAACTTGGGAAACTCAAGTCTAAGGATGAGAATCATTCTGTTCAAGATGTAAAAGCAGATGACCTCCGCCAGATGTTTCTTGCCATGACCGAAGAGGTAACTCACATTTATTTATGTGATTTTTTTTTAATTATTTATCTCTGCATGACAGCCTCTGAGAACAAAAGTGTTGGTGTATCAGGTCCGTGTTATAATTGTCAAATTAGCTGACAGGTTACATAACATGCGAACTCTTTCACACATGCCTCCGCATAAGCAGGTATCTTTCTTTTCGATTATTTTTGGCTAATTTATCTACCTGATTCCGTTCTTAGTATTATCTATTGTGTGCAGTCCAGCATAGCTATAGAGACGCTGCAGGTTTTTGCTCCTCTTGCAAAACTGCTTGGAATTTACCAAATAAAGGCAAGCTGTGAACTCCTCTGTTTATGATCTAATACCATCTAATACAGTCAGAATGTATATCTTGTGTGTGCTTTGTCGACCTATTTGAGAAGTAGCTGTCATGATTTGCATACTTGAGTAGTTATAAAAAATTCCTGAATCGGTTTGTCTAATCAGAATCTAATTTCCTGATTGTTATTGTTCTTTCAGTGTCAATTTTGAGTTTGTAACTTTTGGAACCACATATTCAGTAAGATGTCTCACTTATCACACTGAATTTTATGAGGATTCATACATCTTTTCCCATGCAATTGTTTTCATACTCTCAGCAGTTATTTTAATGGTCTTTGCCATTTGAGGGACACTAACTTCAGCTGATGAAGTTCCATTTTGCGAGGTTTTGCATTTGAGCATTTTCATCTGTTGCTCGTTTTAGTGACCAGGTGAATATAATGTGAAGATCAATCAGCAATTTAACGAATAAAATTATGGAATTTCGTTAGTTACATGCCAGTATGCACATTTGACACTTTAGACTTGTAATTTGCTTTACTATGTAAGTTCTGCTACGTTTCTGTGCTTTGAATGTACAAGTTCCTGGAACCTAAAACTGCTTCCACACCTTGTATGTGCATACTGCTTCATCTCATATGATGAAGCAGTTTTTCAGTAATTTTTACGATTTTGTGCTTATGAGATTTTCTACTCAATTTTTTTTTCTTTTGCAGTCGGAACTTGAAAATTTGGCATTTATGTACACCAACCCTCAAGATCATGCTAAGATCAAGAGAAGAGTTGCAGATCTTTATAGAGAACATGAAAAAGACCTCAAAGAGGTTATTTGCTTATTCTATGAATGTAGAGGAGCTATACTAGTTAACTGTATTGTTCAGCATCCACCACCAATACACCGTAGCATCCGATTTTCTAATTGTGTATTTGTGGAACAATCGGCCATTCTATTTGTATCATACTTTTAAATCTCCATCAGGTATTATCTAATGAATCGTCTTTTCTCATTCCATTAGGCAAACAAAATTTTGATGAAAAGGATTGAGGACGACCAATTCCTAGACCTCATGACAGTGAAAACTGAAGTCCAGCCAGTATGGAAGGAACCTTACAGGTTACTGCACAGACATCTCGTATTCTCATGTATAATTTGTGTTTTCTTTTCTTCTCCATTTACCTTATAATTACTTTAAGATTAGAATCAGTCCCAATCCTTATTGGCTCATTTGAGGCCAGAAGTACCAATATTGCTTATTGATGTTATCACTCGTTATTACAGTATTTAATGTTGCAATGGATATGTCTGCAATAGAGTTATCTTTGTATTGTATGCAGCATCTACAAAGCTGTTCTTAAATCTAAAAGCTCAATAAATGAAGTTAACCAGATTGCCCAGGTGCGTCATTATGGCTGTTTTCCTAACCCTGCTGATTGTAAATGTGTGCAACTATTTCTCTTACATGTAATGTCTTGATCTCCAGCTTCGCATTATTATAAAACCAAAGTCGTGTGTGGGAGTTGGGCCTCTGTGTAGCGCACAACAGGTGAAATGTTAGCTAGATGTAATTGTTTGATATAGTAGTTTAAACTGGATACATCTTTGTCTGACAAATTTCCTTCGCAGATATGCTATCATGTGCTTGGACTGGTTCATGGAATTTGGACCCCCATCCCTCGAGCTGTATGTCTTGTTAATCTCTTATTTTTCAGTAAGGAGATATTTTCAGTATGTATCCTCTATCATATGTTGATGTCATCATATGTTCCCCGGGTAACAGATGAAGGATTATATTGCGACCCCGAAACCTAATGGCTATCAGAGTCTTCATACTACAGTGATTCCGTTTCTTTATGAGAGCATGTTTAGACTCGAAGTTCAGGTTTGTTATTATTGTTGATTATACTTCCGTGGTTTATCTTTCCTTATCGTTGATTTCTGGCAGCATTTGTATTAGCATTATATTAACCTGATTTCATCATCTTCAGTTAATCATCATTTATTTATTTGTCTTGGGGGAATCTTATCTGTCTTTTGTTTACGTTTTTTTGGCAGATAAGGACTGAAGAGATGGATTTGATTGCCCAAAGAGGGATTGCTGCACAGTATAGTGGCAAAGGTTTTGTGAATGGCTTGGTTGGACATGTTATACCAAACAGAAGCTCCCAAGGGAAAACAGTCTCCCTTAACAATGCCAATATCGCTCTCAGGGTAGAGTACTTTTTACTTTTACAGTCTCGCACATTTAAACATTTGATGTTTTTTCTGTTGAGTCATCCGTGACTGAACAATAATTCTAACATGAAGTGCTTTTCCCCTCCAGATAGGCTGGCTCAATGCAATCAGAGAATGGCAGGAGGAGTTCGTGGGAAATATGAGCTCAAGAGAATTTGTTGATACTGTCACCAGGGATCTTTTAGGCAGTCGCGTCTTTGTATTTACACCCAGGGGAGAGGTAAGTAGAATTTAATCAGCTTTTCTTGAAAAGGAACTTTATTAGGTGTGCTTATTAATTTGGCCACACTGCGTACAGATTAAAAATTTGCCAAAGGGGGCGACTGTCATAGATTATGCCTATATGATCCACACTGAAATTGGAAACAAAATGGTGGCTGCTA
This sequence comes from Buddleja alternifolia, assembly GCA_019426215.1. Taxonomy (NCBI): domain Eukaryota; kingdom Viridiplantae; phylum Streptophyta; class Magnoliopsida; order Lamiales; family Scrophulariaceae; genus Buddleja; species Buddleja alternifolia. Next base: position 58,410,868 of record CM033391.1, read on the forward strand.
AGGTTTCTTGCTTTATGAATCTTTTGCTTTGAGTCTTTTCATTTTTCCGCATTTTGCCTCGTCTTAATATTTATGTTTGCAGGTCAATGGCAATCTTGTCTCTCCAATGCATGCGCTTGCAAATGCTGAAGTTGTGGAGATTATAACTTATAATGTTAGTTTATATCATTATCTATCATTATGTAAAATTACTGCCATTCTTATCTTTACTCCGTTTCCAAGTGAGCATTTCTGCCCGTCGTTCTTCTATCTGAAACTTTTTAATGTTTTCTGAAGTTCCCACTTATAAGCTTGTTTTATCATCCATGATATACTATATAGTACATGTTGCGTCCTTCTTGTAACTGATTCATTCTTTTTAAGCAGGGGCTGTCAAGTAAATCTGCATTTCAGAGACACAATCAATGGCTTCGACATGCAAAAACACGTAGTGCCCGGCACAAGATAATGAAAGTAGGTTTACCTCTGGAGTTAAATACTTAATAATATGAACCTCTGTCTCTCTCTCTCTCACACACACACACACAACACACACACAAATATATATTTCCCCCAGTTCTATTAATCTAGGTTTATGTGCTTCTCAGTTTCTGAGGGAGCAAGCTGCATTATCAGAAACCGAAATAACAGCCGATTCTTTGAAGGACTTCACTGCTGAATCTGAAGAAGACAGCGAAGTCGAAGAAGTAGTACATTATCCTGCAGGGGCTAAACACACGTGGGAGAAAATTTTGAGAAGTGTTATGCAAATGGCATCTTCAAAGATAAGCGGGGAGGGTATATTTCAACATGAAGAGGGTAGCATTCAGATTCCAAAGGTTAATGGGAAACATAACAAGAAAATGCAGCATGTGAGCTTGAAGGCCACTGGAGAGGTTCTTTCTCAAGGAAATGGTGTTGCCCAAATGATTCTTGCCAATATTCCTGTCTATAGGGAAGTTTTACCAGGTTTAGAAGGCTGGCAAGCTAGCAAGATACTTTATTGGCACAACCTTGAAGGAAACTCTATCCAGTGGTTGTCCATAATCTGCATAGATCGCAGAGGTAAATATTTTTGGTTATGCTATGGATAATTCTTGGGATGTTCTAGGTGATGTCCACCCTTACATGTGTGAGGTCCAAGCCGGGTTTAACACAATGAAGGGTGGATATTACCCGAGACCTAAGATCCCAGGAGCTCCGTAGTGCAACCTGTTATGCTACTTGATTTTTGAAACTGGATACATTTTTTTGAGTTCAAACGTTTTTTTTCCTTTAATGAATTTGACCGGTTTTGGGTTAAATTTTATCTGGACTTGCTATTCGTGGATTGACAATTCCTTTTTAACTCTTTTCACATTTTGATGTGCAATGGCTATCAGGCATGATGGCTGATATTACATCAGAACTGGCAGCTGCAGGAATTACCATCTGTTCTTGTGCTGTGAGTTGAGATTGATAACGATACAGTTCCTTTTTCCTTTCAGTTTTTTGACATTAAATTCCTTGACTTCACATACCTTATACGTCTCTGTGCAAACACTGCCAGGCTGAAATTGATAGAAGGAAAGGAATGGGTGTCATGCTATTTCATGTTGAAGCAAGCTTGGAAAATTTGGTACACTTCTGAAACACAGACCCACGATTTTGTTTTAATTTTTGTTCATTAGTAAATTAAAGGGTAAATTATATAGATACCGCCAACGTGAGATCCTAATTATAAAAAAAAAAAAAAAAAACCCGTGATTTGGAAAATTACCAAAAGTACAAGTAGATTACAATATCTATCTTGGTAATTTGCAAAACCACGAGGGTTCGTGGTAATTACCTAATAAGTGAAGGAGTGTGTGTGTAATTATTCCTATATTAAAAGAGATGCTTCTTTCGTTTTGCCAGGCTAGTGCATGTTCGAAGGTGGATCTAGTTCTTGGTGTTTTGGGATGGTCAACGGGCTGTAGCTGGCTGAACTCAACAGAGAACCACCGGTTTCTAGAGTGTTAATAACGATAAAATTATTATAATTTACTCAGCTACTTAAAGTTGGGATAAAGTTTTGTCACCTGAGAAGTGAGTTTTTTGTTTAGGGAATTCAGCTTATAGTTCTCATCAATTCTTTTGAAACCCGTATTCAAATAAGTTGGAAGAAAATAGTAGCAAGTCCGCGTGATCGAGGGACTATATATAATGAAGAGTGGTAGCACAGTAGTAGTGGAAGTGCAGTATACATGTAAATGGATTTTTATAAGACGAGCCAATAATTTTTTTTCTTTTGCTAAGATGATGAACCAACTTATATCCATACAACTTTGTAGTAGTTTATTATACATATATGATACATTCATTCTTCATTTCAAAATCTTAATCGTGTTCAATTGCTTTTACTTCGTTTCCTGAATGGGACGAGTAACTAACAGGGAAGAATCGAGAGAGGAACTTTCAAATTACATTACACATAAACATTAACAAAATTCCCATCCAGTGGATCAAATAACATGAACATATATGATAAGTGATAACCATATTCCCGCTTATTTTCCAGGGTCTCCTTTCATAGCTCCAATATTCCATTGCAGTACGTGTGTGTGTGTGTATATAAGGACTAAGCATGCTGACCATTCAGTAGCCATGGATTTCTGAGAGAACCATAGTGAAGAACAAAATGAGGCAAAGCTTGACGAAGGATAAGCCAAAGAACCACGAGCACGATAGTGATGACAACACAGAGAGTATCCCGATTATCATTCTCCGCCCAGTTGAATTTGTATGAAGAATCTTCACTGTTGCCAAATCCACCTTATACTTCTCAATAAAACTCTTCTTTAGTTTGCTACTATCAGCCATAATGGTGAAGTTTTCGTTGCTCTTATCGGGATTGCTTTCCTCTTCTCTCACTTTATGGAGTTTTAAAGATGAATCCCTATTGACGGATTTATCTTCTTGAATCTTTCCTTGCACTTCTTGGTGAATTAGCTTCACTAGTTGAGGTTCCAGAGACAGTGATTCTGCTGGCCAAGCTGCCTCTTCCATTGATTCCATTGAAGAATCTCCAGTTTCCACTGAGCTCTCGTTGACTTCCTCTGATAAATCCGTTTCATCCGCTTCATCATTGTAATCATTGATATCATGTTCACCCATTTTCATAATCCCACCATTATTGTTTGTGTCAATTGTCTCCAATGATTCCTCAATTTCCTGTTTTATGGGATTAACTTCAACTTCAACTTCGTCGTCTTCTGGCAATAAACTCTCGTTTTCATTCACTTCCCGGATTTCAGAAACTTCCTCGTTCGATTCATCATCTTCCTCAACTGCAATATCTTGAGAGGAAATCAGCTCTTCCTCAACTTCCTTTGATATATTTCGCTCATCATCATCTTCATGATCTTTCACCAAGGTCTCGCTTTTGATAATCTCCAAGTTTTCATCAATTTCTTCATTTTCTCCACCATCTTTTGCCATTTCAGGGGATCCCAGCCCTTCTTTGGGCATTATCTCCCCAAATTGCCTGTTTTCAGAAGGGATTTTTTCCTCCTGCACTATAATTTGCAGCCCACATTTTCCAGGTACAATTCCTTCACCAAGTGGATCAAATTTCTCGTTTTCTTTAACCAATTGCTCCACGACATTTCCTGTTTCATCTTTTTCAAACCCCTCATTACCTTCGTCCTCTTGACTTATTTCCACACTCTCAGTGGAAATAACACCTTCTTTCTCATCGCCATTCACAGTTTCTTGTTCAATAACAGAAGTTTCAAACACGGGACAAATAGCCTTTTGCCAATCTTCGGTATGACTTTCAGAAGCAATGGCTTCTAACACAGAATTACCAGTGCCTACAGCTTCTTGATTGCCATTTCCCAATTCCAAAACAATTTTAGCCACATCCTCCTCCGTTTCATCAATCGTTTCTTCACATTTCTCCTCACTCATATCTCCATCATCACTAAAGCACCCTTCCAATTCTTTTTCTTCGATTTTTACTTCCATATGTAGGCTCTTTTGTTCCTCCATATGATCAACATCAACTCCTACTTCACTTTCCTCCTGATCACAGCATACCTCAGTATGCTCTTCTTCTATTGGTTTCATCTCAGTTAACTCAACAGATTCTTTACAATCCTGGATATCACCATCACTAATGGTTTCTCTTTTCGCAATTTCTTCTTGCTCAAAATTGATGCTTTGTTTTGAGGGTTCAATTGTGATATCTTCTTCGGTTGACTGAATTTTCTCTTCATGCATCGTATTCTTATGATCAAACGGCAATTCCTCATCCAACGAATGAGAATCGTCTGTAATAATAACAGAACCATCAGAAACGCTGTCGTTTCCCGCCTCGTTGGGACTAATGGAGCTCAGAATCCGTTCATTTGCCTCAATCCTTGGCTTCTCGTCCTGATTTTTTTTTTACTTAAAAGTTAAAATGGTAAATTCTACAAATCTTTACTTGAAATTCAAATAGCACAAAATAAAAAAAATATGAATCAATTAAGTACGTATTAAGAAGAATGTATACTTAAGATTTTAAGCATCTATAATCAGATTCTGTTACGCAGAACCGTATACAGTAAAGTATTTTTTTTATATATATATAATTAAAATAAAAATCAGAAACTGAATTACCAGTATCAGGCTCTCAGTAGAAATCAACAAGCCATTATCTTTCTCTCTCTCCACCTCTTTCGTTGCTTCAGAAACGCTGTCGTTTCCAATTTCACAGAATTTTCTCATGAAACAATTATAAAGGCAGTGGTAATTATGTAAAAATGATATAATTAACATACAAATTCACTGACCTCGGATGATTATGTACATCTGAAGATGTATCAAGACAATCTTCTTCAGTCTGCTTGTCTAACTCCGGTGGTGGATTCTGGTGGCGGCGGCGGCGGTCCTTGCCGGAGCTCCTATCCTTTTTACTGACTACAAAAACTGAAGTCAAAGCTGCGGTGGCCAATACGCCGCCGATCAGAATAATAGCTCCAATGCCGCCGCCGCCGCTCATTTTTATGACGATATTATTGTTCTTTTCTTGATCATCGCATGATCTCCGTGGCTCCTCCATGTTATTTTGGATTAAAGATTAAAAATATTAAAATTCCAGTTTGTGAAGTGAATCTTTTGGGAATTGTGAATGCTCTTTTAGTGAGTGAATGAGAGTTTGGTGGAAGTTTGTTTGTTTGTTTGTAGTGAATTTACTGGATCTTTCGGAGCTTGAAGCGGACGTCTCAGACGGACTGAATTTTTGTTTGTTTTCAATTTTGTTTTTTCTTTTTGTTTATTTTAATTTAATTTGTCTTCTTTTTCCTTTTGATAATCGAGTACATTTATCAATTCCATCATTAGTACGAATCATCAATCTAACTATGATTGTAAATGAGTCGAGCTTGAACGAGCTTTAATTCAGCGGTACATGAGTTCAGTTCAAGTAGTTGGTTTTCTTGCACATATTTTTGACATTTTTTACTAATCAAATTGAGTTTCAAACTTATCAAACACACGAAAAATTGTTTAAGTTTGATTTTATACGTTAACGAACTGAGTTTAAATGAGCTTTAATCGAACTCTGTCGAGTTGAGTATCGAGTAATTTAGTTCGTTTTTCAAAGTTAGCTAATATTAATTTACAAAAATTAACCACCACCAAGAAAGCATAAAAAAATAAAGAAAAATTGACTCTAACATCGCCGGTAAAACTAGATGTCCTCGGCTAATTAGTCTTATTTTGATCATGGCATATTATGAGGTTGAGAATAGAGTTAACATTGAAATTGCTCGCGTGTCACGCGTGGTGTACAAAAGACATGGACAAAAATAATGCACCAAATAATAGGTTAGCAAACCTCATGCAATACACGTGGAATATATATTAATCGCCATGAAAAGTGGGCGAAATTCTTGGATGAACATTATTTTATTTTATCACGAAAACTCCCGTCCAGTTCCTCTATTGTGTTTATTATTACACAATAGTCAATTGTGACTATTGTGTAATAATTTTGTTTACATCTTTCGCAATCGTCAATTACAAATATTAAAGAAAATTTGACTCGGAGTAATTATTAATACTATTTCAGAAAATTATCTCATACTTATGGCATGTAATTATTTAAGTGGGTTTTTTATTTAATTCAAGACGGGGAATACCCTAAATATCTAACTCGATAAATCCAAATTAATAGTCATAATTTTGAGTCATAAAGACTATATCTAGCTCCATAAAAGAGGAGAAAGAGCCGCAACTTGAGACAACCTGAATTCGGACTCAAGACCTCTCACATAAATTAGGAGGTGGATACCACCAGACCAACAGATCTTAGTCGTTAAGTGAATTTTTTCTTCCTTATGAATTCAATATTTTACCTATCTATTTCCATTATATGATAATTTGCGGTCTTTTCACGTTGTATATTTATAATAAACATAAATGTAGGTTGCACTGATAACAACCGTGTAGTAATCAGACAAAATTAAAAAAGGAAGAGTAGAATTGAATGTGTGAAGGCGTCTTCTTTTTCTCCATTTAAATAAATCTCTGTCCATATTTTCTCTTTTTATAATTAAAATATTAGGTAGTTTGAAATTCGTATAACCACTCTAAGGAAAGAAAATTAATTGTAAAAATAACATAATTTTACCATGCAATTTCAAGACATAATAAAAATAAATTCTTCTCATAATTCCAACTCATAATATATTTGTGTAAAATGTGAAATTCTATAATTTAGATAAAATTCAAATTCATAACATTTGAATAAAAATCAGAGACTTAATAAATTTTTTTTTAAAGAAAAATCGGTCTTATATACCATTTAATCGAAAGTTTACAACGCTTGGAACAATACAATTTATATCGATTCAAACGATGTAGTAAGAACATCTGAAACACCAACTATCAAGTTCTTGAAGATAACAAATTTTAAGAACTCACAAACGAACAAAAGAAAATTCTTGTGCAACTCCTATTAAAGAGAGATGAAACTCTCATTCGAGAGAGAAAGTAAATTCTCATACGAGAAAAAAAATAAAATATTAAACAAAATATCTAAAATGCTATATAAAAACTTATGTATCACCCGTCTTCGAGGGTGTTTGGCTAAGTTTATAAGAGGGTGTTTGGCTAAGCTTATCCAAAACATCTTATAAGATCCTATATCTTATAAGATATTTTAAGAACTTATAAGATGTAACATCTTATAAGATGTTTAAAAAAAAGTGGGGGTAGGTTATTTTTTTAAAAACAGCTTATAAGATCCAAACAGCTTATTTTGTAGTTTTATAAGCTGTTTTTTAAAAAAATTTACCAAACAAATTTATAAAGCTTATAAGCTCTAAAACATCTTATAAGATGTTTTGGATAAGTTCAGCAAACACCCTCTTCATCTCGTCAGATCTATCTCTGTCTCTTTAGATTCATATTCGTCTCGTCAGATTTGAAGATGTAATGTACAATTTGAAGAAAGGTGCTCCAACGGTCCAACCCAACTTGCCGACGATGGTGGTGATAAGAGTGGTGAAGTGGACGACTTAATAATTAAACCGCACGTTATGTAATTTAGGTAAGCAAAAGTTCTCGGTTCATCGGTTGTATCGTGTGATGGTGAAGTTTTTCAACTTTCAGAGCCCACCTAACCTTTTAATGACTGGTTCTCCTTTTTGGCACTTCTGATTGTGGCCCAAATGATGTCTGAAATATTTTCTGTCCCATTTATCAGTTTCAATGAAGTCAAAAGAGACCAAGTAGTTATTACACCATAGAAATAGATTTATATTTCACTATGTGTCGATGTGATACGAAAGTCGAATTACTATTATTAAATATTATACTTCTTGTGAATTTTATTTAAAATTTTACATATATGTCACAACTTTGAAATCTAAAACTCTATATTCTCTTTAGATTCACTTAGTTCAACCATTTTATTTGTTTTAAAATCCAACTAGTTGAAATGTAATACCTCAAATTGCAACCACTATTTGCATAACATTTTCAGGAGAATTTTTGAGTTCGAACCCATTATTCTGAACCTCAATCTCATCGTTGTAATGAAAAAAAATCATCAAAATTTCTCGGACAAAGCCCATAAGTATTGGGTCTTACGTTATGGGCCGAGGTTGCACTCTCACAAGTGTATGTTAAATAAAACTGTAGTAGTTAAAATGGGCTAAAAGACGTCTAACTCATGGGAAATAAAGCCCAACAATTAGTAGGCCATTGACCCATATCCAATACCGTAGTTAGGCAATGTGTCGGTCCAATAATTAAGAAAGTACACTCAAATCATGACCCAACATGTAATCATGCATGCGTGAAATTTTATGATACTCGTAGTTTCACATATGATGATATTATAAGATGACGAATTGTTATCATGTGTAGTTCAAGGTATCCAAGGAACTTAGATTATGAAAATAATAACAACAACAAAATGTTATATATCAACGATTTATCCTTCATCATTTTATTACTGACAAAGTCATGACAATTGATACGACATTTCATATTTATATTCCAAATGCTTATTGTATTTCGGAACATATTGCACAATAAATGTTTATAATTTCAGTCAACTTTATTTTAAAAAAAGTCTTTTGGCTTGGCAAATATATGCTAAGTGAAGTACAAGATGAACACAATTTTACTATACAAATTTCAAATTAAACGGCAATACAATGAAATTTTATGATAAACTATTAATTATGTAAAGGGTGAATTACATACACACCTCCTCGCTTTAGTACTAATTACATAAACACCCCTGACTTTCACTTTAGTGCTAATTGCACAATAAAAATTATAATTATGTAAAGTTATAATTTTTATTTTCCTTTCAATTTTAAAAGGCACGAGTCTACCGTTTATTGGTGTATATTGCCACTGCCCCCCTCGCTCAATTTTTAGGGAGGGAAAAATTCCCCGACAAAATTTTAATTTTTCATATTTTGACCCCTATAAATTTTTTATTTTTGACATTTCGCCCTCTCAAAAATCTAAAAATATTAAGGTTTTCTCAAATTTTTACATTCACCCCCCGATCTCTGAATCCTGGCTCCGTCCCTGGACACGTGTATACTGTTTATTAGAGTATATTTCTCTTTCAATTTTTACAAACACGTGTCTATTATTTATTGGTGTAACACCAAAATATTATAAAAATATCGGGACTGCTTCACAATGCAGGTCTACCATTTAACCCAATATTCCATAAACTCCAATAAATAATCACATAACTCAAAATTTAAAACACTCTCAATCCCTCCCCAAAATTAAAAAAAAACAAAAAACAAAAAAGGAATAACTAGATATGGTTGACTTATTACATTTGACCTTCTCAGATAAATTTTTTAAAGCTGTAGCAGGCTTTCAGTAACCAGACGGGGTACTTTGTTGGGCCTCGGAACTGTAAACAAAAGGCCCGACGGTATACAATCTCATGCTGTTTGAGCCGACGGCTCGATATGCGGAAAGCGGCGCGCCGCTTGATCCATTATTGACATCGGTGGCGAATTGGCAGCTTTTGAGCGGAGAGCTGTGGAGGAAGGCTTTGCACTGGGAGATTTTGCAGCCGTCATCTTCCAGCGGCTCAGTTGACAGCTTGGAGAGGAAGTAGCCGTTGGCGTCGGTTGGGCGGCTCAAGACGGCGAAAGGAGCCGTTTCGTAGCCGTATTTGTCGATGCCTACACAAGCAATCCTTACCACGCCTCCTACATATTAAAGTAAATATTATATAAGATATGTAGTTATCTGAATTTCTTTGATTAAGAAGTTTGAAGGTTTCGGCCAGTTGAATTATTATTAAAGAAATTGAGAAGGAGGATTAATTAAAAGGTGAAAATCGCAATTGTCTTGATCATTTTGTCAATCCTTGTCTCCTTGAAGTTGATATATATATATATACACACACACACATACCAATTATATGCAAGAATGTTGTATGCCATTTGTTAACCATTCAATGATTAAGATAATATTTTGTTATGGTAATCAATTACATTTATAACATGTATTTTTTACCAAAATTTAGAAAATGATAAAACGGTTACGACACAAAATTAGGAGCCAATGTAGTGTTGATGTTCATCTTTTGCATTAAATTTAGTACCCAATGCAATGTAGATGTTCATCTTTTGCTTTAAATTTAGTACCCAACGCAATGTTGATGTTCATTAATTTGCTTTAATATTAGGACCCAATGTAATGTTCATGTTCAAGTTTTGCTTTTAAGCAAATCAATTAGGACCCAATGTAATGTTCATGTTCAAGTTTTGCTTTTAAGCAAATCAATATCATGATACTTAAATTAGAAAAGGATTAATAACAAAATACTCGGACCCAAGTATATTTCACAAAATGAGCGACCAATCACATAATAAGTATAATTTATTTACTTAGTGAAATATATTTGGGTTCGACTGAGCTGACAGCGGGCTAGAATTTTGCATAAATGCAACTAGTAAATGTTAGTAACATAATGTAACCGAAGAGGAAAGTAGAAAACAAATATAAATGTGAAAAAAGCTAATCACCTTTGAGTGGAAAGATCTTAGAGCCCGATTTACCGTAAATAATCCCTTGTACGCTAAAAACTCCTGGAATAAATTCTTGCCCTTTAGTTTTGGCTGTATCCACCTTTGGGTTCGGGCCGTACCCATAACCACCTGCAGAAGCTACAACAATCACAGACAAGAGAACCACAGAGAATATATGAGAAAGTATTTTTCCGAGAGCCATTTCAATATTCTCGATTAATGTTTGATTTGATTGGTTCACTTCAACGGCTTTTATAAGGCAAATTTTGTGTTGTAGCCCAAGTATTTCCGACGTATCTAGTGGCTAAATACAGTGTATAATATAGTGCACGATTATACCATTACATGTTAGCACGATCTTTTAAATTTGAAGTTGTCTAGGAAATGGGATGGCACTAAACGTAATTGAATGGTTCTCTTCTTGGGGGCATTATGCAGATTCTGAAAGTTATTGTGTGACTTAGGCTAATTATGTAGTTAATTAATTGCATTTTAATATTTTATCCTTAAATGGTTCTTAATTTGATTAATCAATACATTCAATAATCATTAGAATTCAAGATTTTAGTGTTTTTTCATCAGGGGGTATCGCATTTTAATTAAATTAGTGTTTAAGCAGGAAATTCTAGCCTACTTGGTCACATCCAAATGTATTTCACAAAACGAATGACCAATCATATGACAAGTCTAATACACTCTTATACACTTGGGTGTGGCAGAATCGAGGGCGGTCTATAATTTTTCGGGTTTAAGCAAATAAACATTGCGATTTGTCATCCACCAACGTATACTATGTGAAAATTTACAACTCAATAGGTTTTTTTTTTAGCATAAAAATTTTACAACTCAACTTGAGCAGCTTTAATGAACCCTATTGTATACTATAAATAAGTCATATTTAGATATTTATAATGTTTGTGAGTCATAATATTTCAATCTCTTTATTATGAAATATATTTGGGTTTGGTTGAGTCGGGAGCGGATTAGAATTTCCCCCCAACTAATGTAGATTCATTGGGGAAATTCTAGCTCGCTTTCGGCTCGGCCAAACTCATATGTATTTTTAAAAATAATTTACCAATTATATGACAAGTGTAATACACTCTTCTTGTGAAATATATTTGGGTGTGACCAAGTCGGATCTAAACTAGAATTTTACGGTGGATATGGAGGAGATAATCTCTAATTAGTCATCATCTAGAATAATCATTAAGAAGGAAAATCTATTTAACGGGACCCAATTAACCATGTTGTAGGTGTGCGTTTTAACACTGGTCTTGTGATCAATCATTTTTTTTTTCAAAATGTACATCAAACATATGATAATCACGGTCGTTCAGAAGAATCCTAAATCCTAACCAAAAGACACATCATACATAGTCACTTTATATTGACCGATTAAAACCAATCCCACTATATACCATTAAATTATAATGAATAACTTAATTTTTTACAACACATTCAAGCACATAGTAATCTGAATTTAAAATCGTGTTTCATCTCTTATTACATGTATTTATATATATGATAAGTGTATAAATCTTTTTCTTATAAATAATGAATTTGAATTTTGTGTACTCGTCATACATAAATACATATAATAGGAGAAACAACACTATTTACAATAAAAGATCAAAATTGAAAAAGTACATATCATTTATTTAAGAAATTTTTTTATACATTTACTTACTATATATACGAGTATTTGAAATAGAAGATGGAATACGATTTCAAACAAAATAGTCGATTTGATGATTGACCGAAGAATATTACCAGGAGACAACAGCCTAGCATTAGCCGTAAGTCAAATAATTCAAACATAAGGTAGACGCCGCGAAAGTGTGTGTTGTGTTTAGCTATTTACCATTTACCAACCCCAAACGGACCCCCGGTCGTATTATATATATATTACCGCAAAACCTCATTTCCCTTTGTCCCATAAGATAATAAGAACACAACTCATAATAACCACCCTATATTCAATCCTCTCTAGTCTAATTACCAAAAAAAATCCTCTAGTCTCCATATTCAAGATCTATTGTTTGTATTCTCTCTTTTATTTCTCCTTCATAACACCATAAATTTTTTTGAAACCATATATATCAGGAATGTGTGGCGGTGCAATCCTCGCCGGCCTCATCCCCCGCCGCCGTGGCTCCTCCACTGACCTCTGCCCCACCTCAGCTGACTTCTGGCCCACTGCTTTCACCACCTCTAACAAGAACCCTGCTCCTCTCAAAAGGCCCGCACCCTCCACAGGTAAATCAATCTGCCTAGTTATTCGTAAATATAGTAAATTACCGGGATTAGGGTAATTCTACGTCAGATCAAGCTGAATGGCCCATGAATTATGTGTCCATCTCTTTAAGACATCTACGGGATACCGCACACAATTGAGAAGATAGATTGATATTAAGACATAAAACTTGGTCAAACTTACATTTTTCCATGGATTATATCATAGTCTCGTGATATATTTTCACTATATTCTGTATTTATTTTTTTCAATTTTCAAATTTTCTGATAAGGAATTTATACAGGTGATGAAAAAAGTGTCACAAAGAAGAAGCAGAGGAAGAACCTATACAGGGGAATAAGGCAGAGGCCCTGGGGCAAATGGGCAGCGGAGATCCGTGACCCGAGAAAAGGCGTTCGGGTTTGGCTGGGCACATACAACACTGCTGAAGAAGCTGCCCGGGCTTACGACAGAGAAGCCCGTAAAATCAGGGGCAAAAAAGCCAAAGTCAATTTCCCAAATGAGGGCACTGATTACAGCTATAATTACAATCCCAACCCTCGCAAACCCTATAAAAAATCCAGTCAGGGGGAACTGGAAATACTTGATAATGAGTTTTTTTCTGTCAATAATTCAGGTGAAGTGAAGACTGAGGTGAATGGGAGTTGTAATAATAGTAAAGAGGCGGTGATTGAATTTGAGGTGGCGGCGGCGGTGGCGGAGAATGAGGTGGAGAAGCTGTCGGAGGAGCTGATGGCGTATGAAAACTTCATGAAATTTTATCAGATTCCGTATCTTGACGGGCAGTCGGCGGCGCCGCCGGTTAATGCGGCGCAGGAGACGGTGGAGCTCTGGAGCTTCGATGAAGTCAGTTTTCCGGTGAACTCCGATGATCTGTAACGGTTGTAACTGTTCAGTGCCGTTTTGGTTTAAGGCTTTAAGTTGTAAAACTGTGTAGTAATTTATTTTGTTGATTAAGAGGTTTAGGGCCTAGGCCATGTTTGTTTGTAGTAAAATGTTTTTTTGAATTCTAGTATTTTCCGAATAATTGTAATTACTTCTTTTGTTGTAATTGCATATTTATTTTTTTGGATTTCTTTCTTGCAAACTTGCAACGTTGTACAGGCAGCATGCTGATGTAGGAATTAATCAAGGCAATTATTCAGACAAGTGAAATATTCTTGATTTTTATTTTTTCTAACTATTTTTTAATGTTTTCGATTTAATTTGACAAAGCTAGTTTAATGAAAGAAAAAGGACAAATCCTTTTTTGAGCTTGTAAATAAATGGAAGCGCCATTTCTAGAAACTTAAGAGGGAACAAAAAAAATTCGAATGTAAACCTTTCTCCATTTTTTCAAGAAAATATATGTTTCATCAAGTAAATTATTTAAATTTAATTTTTAAGTGCAAAAATTTAGTCCATTTTTCATATGGCAAGCATTGAATGACCGTAAAATTTAGAATAATGATTAAGTTTGGCGTTAACTTTTCTTCTCCTCTTTTCCCCTTACAATTTGCCATTTAATTCAATGATCTCTAAAAGGAAATTATTTAGGAGATAACGAGAAAGTCAGAAAACAAAACAATTTGGATCTCATATTACAAATTATGTTATAATCTTCTATTGCATTTCAACATTTGTACATAAAATATATATAAATATAATATGAATTAATACATTTGTCATACATGTTGCAATAAAAGATGTCAAGTGTGGAAAACTAGGAGTGATATCATCATGGTTCAAAGTTTTTTTTCTTTTCCACCGAAACATCCGAAAAGTTTTTGCTTTTCAACTTACGGAAAAGAAATCACCATATAGTTTCGAAATTACATTGTTTCCTAGGAAACTCTTAATGTTTCCATGGAAACTCTCAATGTTTCCATGGTTTCCATGTTCGTTTCCATGGAATATGAAAACCATGAAAACATTGAGAGTTTTAAAAAGATTTTCATGAAAATTATGGAAACATTGAGAGTTTGGTAATTACTTTTCAAAAAGATTTGCTCTATCGCAAATACAACAAAGCTCTCAAATCACTCAATGTAGGGTAAAATGTAAAAAAAAAGAAAAAGAAATAAAGAGTAATAAATCTAACAATCAAACAAATATTTATTTCACCCAGGAGGGACTTTTTATCTTGCGACTCAAGATGAAGATTATTGTACTATCAATTAAAGTATTTTTTTTTATATAATTTGCAAATGAGTTTGAAACCATGATAGCATTCATATTAACCTTTTTTTTTTCACTACAACACTTTTAGAATTTTTTATTTTACAATTTAAGTTACTAAAATTTTATCAATTATATGCTTTGTGAATACTAAACTTGAATAAAATATTACCACTTTTTATTTATTTTTCACTATAATACTTTTAGAATTTTTATTTCACAATTTAAGTTACTATAATGTTATCGGTTATATGTTTTGTGAATATTAAACTTGAATCAAAGTTACCACTTTATTTATTAGTGTAATTTGATCGATTATTGATGTAGATATATAAACATTGTATACAACTATTGTTTTTTGCTAGTGAAAAGAGGAAGCAACCCTTCTTTACTTCTTTTTTCACGGTTTTTACCTTGTTTCTAGCATTTTTCAAATTTTTCATGATGTTTCCGAAACATTTCTTATATTTAAGAACTCGAAACTTATCATCGAAACGAAATTTTAATCCTTGGATAGCATTATAATCCTTCTCCTTTTGACAAAAATAATTATTTCTATACTTTAATTTCGTTTGCACTTTTAAACAAAAATTGCAGAAAAAATCAAAGATAAAAGGGGCCAAGTTGAACGTGTTTTAGATAGTTTGGTTGCAACTTGCATGCAGAGAATTTATGAAAAATAAAAATAATAAGAAAAGAAAGAAAAGGGGTGTTCTCGAAAGATAGGCATAGATGCGTAATTCCATTGGCGCAGCTGGTTTTTTACTTACCTTTAACCTGAGACACGATCAACGGCGCCCACAGCTTGGGAACATTAAAACTAATAAGAAGTACAAGTTAATCTCTTCTCGTACTTCTGTTCTAGCCTCTAGGTACAGCAATTATAGGCATTTAGAGCTGCCCCCTCAGTACCTTCTTGCATAGTTACAAATTCTTGATTCATAATATAATTGGTCATATTTATTTTTTGATTCGTAATATAATTGGTCATACATTCAAAGTATTTATATATATATATATAATTGGTCAAAAGTTCGTGATTATGATATTATTTGGAATAATGTGAAAACTATTCGATAATA
This sequence comes from Buddleja alternifolia, assembly GCA_019426215.1. Lineage (NCBI taxonomy): Eukaryota > Viridiplantae > Streptophyta > Magnoliopsida > Lamiales > Scrophulariaceae > Buddleja > Buddleja alternifolia. Next base: position 58,426,872 of record CM033391.1, read on the forward strand.
TCTCAATATTTTATTATTATACATATAATATATTTTATGTACGGAATAGAAATCGTATTGTTTGGCAAAATTGATATGTATGAATTTTAAAAAGTATATAACTTTGTTGAAATATGAGTACATTTTGGTAATAAGACTCTCCATTGAGAGACAATTTTGTTACACATCAAATAATGAAAGATACATTTATTTAAAAAAACAAAATCAAATGAAAGATACAATCATATGTATATAATTAAATGCCCTATCAAAATATTGAATTTTGTTCCTGTTATTTTCTAAAATTTCGGAGAATTTTGTTTTTTAGTATTATTTGTCTTTTTTATCTTTTTGGCATATAACCAAGGGTGTCCTCCAATCGGAAGTCGGAGACTAATTCTTTCGAGGCATAGAGATCACCAAAATGGGTACAGCCTCTCCCAACAAAGTCTTTTCTATACACCACACGGCCAGGGATCGAACCTTTGACAGCATGCTTAAGAAACTCAATTATCTACCAATTGTGCTGGGCTTTTTGGTGTCTTTTTTTTCTTTTTGAGGAATTTTTAATTTTTATTTGTCGAGAACGTCAAATACGATGCTGTGATTCGGCCCAAATTAATGGGCTTTCTTGTAACATCTTATTCATATATGAGTGTATTATATAATTATATGTATGAATTGAATCATTGGCCCAATAGGCAAGCGATAATTGGGTTATTAGGCCCATGGACTGGCTAATACTGAACTCCGTATGGGTCTGCAGCCCACTATAACACCGGTAAGAAGAGTAGTTTATTAACTCTCCTCGTGATGACAGTGACACTCTTATGGAAGAAGATTCCTCAGCATGCAACCCGACTGATTCGCATATGAAGACCAAAATCTCGTACCTTGAGTCCCTCAAAAGACAAACTGCAACTCAAGCCCACAACGCCCCATCCCGTTTGATGAGGAAAGCATGGTTAACCTTGAATACATTTCAATTCTTCCCGCCCCAGCTGACAGCCCCATGCTCCGGTTGAAACTGGATGAGGGCTATGCCAAGGCCATTAGGAGAGCTTGGACTGAAGCTCTTATTTTAAAGGTTGAAGGCAGAATGATCAATTTCAACCTTCTCACATCAAAGATTGACACTTTGTGGAGTCTCAATGGTGATTTTGAGCTAGCGGATTTAGGGCATAGCTGCTACATTCTTAGGGTTAAAGACAAGGATAAGGCGGATCACATCTTAACCGAAGGGCCATGGAGAATCTTCAGCAGCTACATTAATGTCCGAAAATGGTTCGAAGGGTTTCGGGCCTCTACGTATAAAGTCACTACGGCAGTCACGTGGGTTCGCATCCCGGAGTTGGCCATTAAACTCTACCAACCGGAGATACTGTTCACCATTGCAAAGGGTATTGGCAAACCTGTTAAGATGGACCATAACACATATAAATCGGCTAGAGGTCGCTTTGCGAGATTTTGTGTTCAAGTTGAGTTAAGTAAACCTCTGCTACCAGCGGTGGAGATCAATGACATCCGTTACCTTATCACATATGAAAACCTCCCGAGCATCTGTTTTTCTTGTGGAAGAGTTGGCCACAAAAACACCAGCTGCCCAGCTCCAGCAAAATCGCAGCAACCATCACAAGATCAGTCTTCGTCGGAGATGGAGACCGGAGATGGTCCAGCCGTCAGGGGTAAAGATAAGCAAGAGGAGATGTACGGTGCATGGCTCCAAGTGGAAAAATCCTCCTATAGGTGTGGGGCCCACCAAAATAAGGCAAAAGGTATGCTTACAGAAAAAAAAAAGAATTCAAATCCTTTTAATGCCTTGGTAGTGGAGGAGGGGACCACCTTGGAATATGTAGCTCCTTTTGATGGGAATGATACGCATGTTGCTCCCCAAAATAAGGTAAAAGGTGTGGTTAAAGGAAAAAAAAAAAGAATATAAATCCCCTTAATGCCTTGGTTGTGGAAGAGGGGACCACTTTGGAATGTGTAACTCCCTCTGATGGGAAACCTTTTGATGGGAGTGCTACGCATTTTTCATCAAAAAGTGATTTGCCCCAGCCTTTGGAGAATTCAAGGAAAAGAATAGTGCACTCCAAAAAAGCAAAAATACCAATAGTAACAAATTTGAAGAATCCAAGGAAACGAATGTTGCTCTCCAAAAAAGCAAAAATACCAATTTTTAATGCAACAAATTTCCCTTTCGGTGCCTCTTCCGACGTAGGGCCAAATTTACTATCTCCACCATTTATTGTCCCTGATTTACTTTCAAAAACCTTTGTCTTTTTTGAACCTCAAGCTCCATCTTCTCTTCCCTCCTCCTTCGGTGGTCGCGATAATGATAAAAAATACACGGAATCCGGCGCTGGAGAACCTCGAATGCAAGATTATGGTGAGATTAAGCTTGGACGAATCGGTGAAACAGTGTCAAATGACACAAATGCTAGCAACCCTAGTGTTTTGGGTTATGGAGGGGAGTCGATTTGACTACCCGGTTCTACCTTATCACCTTTATAGTAATCATATGAAGATACTCAGCTGGAATTGCAGGGGCGCAGGAGGACGTGAATTCAGAAGACATTTCAGATCAATGGTTCTTGATCATCAACCGGATGTGGTTTTTCTTCTTGAAACTAAGGTGTTGGAAGATAGAGCGGAGAGTATATCCACGAGTTTAGAGTTTGATGGTGTGTGTCGTGCTCCTACCATGGGGAGAGAGGGGGGATTTGGATGTTATGGGATCCTTTAAAAATTCACGTAACAATTATGGCAGTCCTCCCGGAGGTTATTCATGCACTATTTGGACCGAAGGTGGAAGATGGTTGGTTTTGTTCTGGGATTTATGCGCAACCCAATCGACGTAGCAAGGAGGCTCTTTGGAATAACTTACGGGCCTGCTCAGAGACCATTAGGAGACCGTGGCTTCTCACAGGGGATTTCAATGACATCAGTAGCATACATGAGAAGAAAGGGGGTGTTTTGGCTAACTGGAATAGATGTAATCGTTTTGTGGAAGACATTGAAAGTTGCAATTTGATCGACTTGGGGTTTAAGGGTCCTAGGTTTACGTGGATCCGAACGCGAGCTGGGGAAATGGAAGTTCAAGAGCGGCTGGATAGAGTCCTTGCTAATGAGGAGTGGAGACTGCAATTTCCGGAGGGAACGGTAGTCCATCTCCCCCGAACCTTTTCGGACCATCATCCCATTTTGACATATTGCCAAGGTAATATCGATATTCCAAAAATTAAACCTTTCCGATTTGAACTTGCTTGGACAACCCACCCCGAGTGTGAACCTCTCATTCATGATATCTTTTCTAAATGTGATTCAGTCTTAGATGCTCTACACGCTTTGCCTAAGGAAATGCGAATCTGGAACAAAAAAACTTTTGGTCATGTCTTTTCCAAAAAACGTGAACTTTTGGCTAGGATTCTTGGTGCTAAAAAACGCCTTACGGTTATTGATAGTATTGCATTAATGAACCTTGAAAAAAGTTTGATTCATGAATACAATGTTACTCTCCAACGGGAGGAAATGATTTGGTTTCAAAAATCCCGAGTCAATTGGTTTCAATTTGGTGATAAAAACATTCAATTTTTCACTTATCCACAATTTGTAGACGTCGAAAAAATAAAATTTTGTCACTTAAAATTGACGGGGATTGGTGTAACGAGGATTCTTTTTACACAGTTTAGACCCATTGCGCTGTGCAACGTGCTTTTCAAAATTGTTACTAAAACGGTGGTTCTTAGGCTCAAACCTTTCATGGATAAACTAATCAGCCCTCACCAATCTAGTTTCATTCCGGGCCGGAGTACGCATGATAACATTCTTGTTCTTTAAGAGCTGGCCCACACCCTTGCTGCATCTCATAGCAAGAAGGGTAGTATGCTGATTAAACTAGATCTTGAGAAAGCGTATGACAAAGTACGTTGGGATTTCCTGACTCAAACACTTCAAGATTTTCACTTCCCCGAAAAATTAGTTAACCTAATTATGAGTTGTGTGGAGTCAGCCCATCTCCAAATCCTTTGGAACGGGGAGCCTCTCGAACCTTTTGCTCCTCGTTGCGGGCTTCGTCAAGGAGACCCGCTCTCTCCATATCTGTTTGTTCTTTGCATGGAGAGACTTTCTTATTTGATCGAGGAAAAGGTGAATAATAAAGTGTGGGATCCCATTTCATTTGGGAGAAATGGCCCTTGCATCTCACACATGTTTTTCGCCGATGATATTATCCTCGCTGCCAAGGCAAATGAGAAATCAGCTAGGTCCATCCAAAAAACGCTTGACTTTTTTTGTAAGGCTTCAGGGTTGAAAGTTAGCTTAGCTAAATCCACCGTTTATTTTGCACCAAGAACCGCGCCTAGCGTGAGAGGGGATATGGTGGAGATATTGAATTTTCAACCTACATCCCATTTGGGAAAATACCTTGGAGTCAATATTAATCACTCGAGAAATAGTAGCTCCAATTTTCGTGGTTTGATTGAAAAAGTTCAACTTAAACTTTCAGGTTGGAAAGCAAAAAACTTGAACCTAGCCGCTCGCACCACTCTTATCCAATCGGTCACGTCGGCCCTTCCTACATATTCTATGCATACGAATTGGCTCCCGACCAACATTTGTGACAAATTAGACAAGCTTAATAGAACCTTTCTTTGGGGGGCTAGTGAGAATGTTAAAAAAATTCATCTTGTGGGGTGGGATAAAATCATTCACAATAAGAGTAATGGTGGTTTGGGTCTTAGAGAATCCCGGAAAGCTAACATGGCTATGCTTGCTAAAACGGGCTGGAGGATTTTCCAAAAAGATGAGTCCACTTGGTCAAAAATTTTCAAGGAAAAATATCTTCGTTCGGATTCGTCAATTTTTGATCATTCACCTAAACCCGCCTCCTCTAGTCTTTGGAAAGGAATAGTCCGTAGCACCAAAGCTCTTGGTGATTCGGTTGTGTGGAGAATTGGTAAAGGCACCAAGATCTCCTTTTGGTTTGATAAATGGCTTGAAAAAAAATCTTTGAATGAGAGTATTAATACGGATATTGAAGGGGAGGAACTTTGTCTTACACTGTCGGATCTTTGGGATAATGAGGGAAATTGGAATTTGGACAACATCCGGACACCTTTACCTCAAAATCTAAAGGATCGAATCCTTAGTACACCCATCCCTTTCAATTGTGATCATGAGGATATACAAATATGGGGAGGGACCCTAAACGGAAAATTTTCTAGTAAATCGGCATTTAGGTCTCTAAATCCGGAACCAAATCAAGGGATTGGAGTATCCCCGATTTGGAATGGGATTTGGAAAACTAAGTGCCCCCAAAAACTCAAATTTTTTCTGTGGCTTTGCTATCATAATAAACTCCTCACGAACTCACTTAGATTTGATCGCAAATTTGCAACAAATGCCACGTGCACTAGATGCAATTTGGCTAGGGAAGATGTCTTGCATACTCTAATCGATTGTCCGAAGGCAAAGCGTGTATGGGAATTGATCATAACACCATCAGAATTCTTACGTTTTTGGGCCACCAATCGTGGAAATTGGTTCACAAAGTTTCTTAAGTCAAATTTCACAAACATCTTAAGCCCCGAATGTGATTGGCAAAATTTTTTCATCACAACCATTTGGTCAATTTGGCTTGCTCGTAATAATTTCATTTTCAATAACAAACCGGAAAATCCGAAAGAAATTGCTCTCTCTATCAAGTTGTTATCAATGGACATTTCAACCGCTTATGGAACCAAGTTTAGCCCGAAGCCGAGGGAGATTAACGTAATTTGGAATCCCCCACCCCCGGGATGGGTCAAATTAAATACAGATGGCAGTTTTTATGAGGAAAGAAATATGGCAGCAGCGGGAGGGCTCATTCGGGATGATAGAGGGACATTTGTTCAAGGGTTTTCGGCTAACCTTGGACATATGTCGATTAATATGGCTGAATTGATGGGCATACGTGAGGGCCTAAAGATGGCTTGGGAGCGTAGAATTCACAAACTTGAAGTGGAAAAGGATTCTGAGGTGATTTGGCGATTGATACGCGAAGGAGATCCGCAACACCATCCCATGGGACATTTTTTGGAGGATTGCAGAAGATATTTAAATATGCCTTGGGAGGTGAATTTTGTTCATACAAAGAGAAAAGGTAACCACTGTGCAGACCATATGGCAAAACTGGGTCATAATCAACCAAGAGGTAGCTTAAGATGGCAAGATCCACCGGTGAGCCTTCTAGATTTTTTGAAGGCAGATTTTGCTGGCGTGACGTCAGTGTAGTTAGGTTGTAGTGGTTTAGCTTTTTTTTTTAAGTTTTAGTTATGTTGTAGTGGTTTTTGTTTTCTGCTTTTTATACGCATTGTATTACCAAAAAAAAAAATTAACTCTCCTCGTGTTCCATTGCCAATGTAAAGTTGTATAAATTCTAGTCTAGATTCAGTGGTAGCTCCCGAGCTAATTATATGATAAATTAATCATATCTATCGTATAATTGTTGAAATACTTCAATACGAATAACCAATCAGAAGTGTTTTTTTATACATATAGATACTACGTGATTAATTAAATATGGCCGGACTTATTAGGATAAAAGTTTCATGTAAAAAAGTTTTTATACCCAAGACTTTTAGTCTAGTGGTATCAATTTTAATTTTCATGTGGGAGGTCTTGGGTTCAATTCTAAGTTGTCATAAGTTGTGACTTTTCTCTCCTTATTTGGAGTCTTATAGGGTATATGTGACCCATAATTAATAAACTATCGGCACGGGTTTGTTGGGTTAGAGTATCTCCTTCGTTTAGAATTAAAAAAAAAAAAGTGTTGAACAAACAATTACTTTTGGGAAAATTGTACCACTTGAGCAACTCTATTTCTAGCTAATTAATAAAATTGCTTAAATATGAAGCTAAGGGAAGTGAAATTAAGAGGAACAATTCATGTGGTGTGAGGTGAAAAGTTCGAACTTTTGTTTGAAAAAATTTGGTGTTACATATAAATAACAAGATAAGCACCCTTACACGTAAACTATTACAAATTGAAATCATTTACTAATATTAGAATAAACCAAGAAATTAAGAACATAACTAAAAAGTAGGCCACAAAAATTAATGGAATCAATAAAAATTATGCTACATTCATGAGCGAGGATAGAGAATTTATTATCTCTGAAATAGTTAAGAAAATATTACAAAAGCATATAAAAGTGAGCTCGAAAATAATTCCATAGTTTATTGAACGTATAGCTCTATGCGGAAATGCTTCCTAATTTTGGCAGGAGACTTTAAGATTTAACACTATATTTATGGAGTATGCTACTGTTCCAAGAAATGCCCAACAAGAACACAATATACCTTCCTTTGACTTGTTCTCATGACAAAAGAATGAGAGTGAGTTTTATAGTCCAAATATAAATAGTTGCACGTTGTGCTATTTTAGAGCTATGTTAAATTTCCAAAATATGCTAAAATTTCTATTTCTCAATCTCATTCCGCGTATGATTACTTTATGTTTGTCGAACTCGATCCATGCTATAAATGTGAAAGTGAAAACAAATAGTTCAGAATGCATCAAGTTTGATCAATCTCATGTACTGAAATATTGTTGTTATATATAGCATCTTGTCATTGATTAGAGTATGAATTAATCACAATGATAAATATGAATTGGCTCAACCTATAATCAGTTTCAAACTTTCAGTTCGGCCAAATTAAATTTGAACGTTAAATTTATTGTAATAAGTAAATGCTTTTATGTATTTAAAATTGTGGAATAATTCGATAATGTCTCTGCTTAGTGATAAATCTGACACTCCAAAATTTTATCGATATATAGAGGGTTTTACTCTGACCAATATGTGCACATTTGTTCTACTTCAATAGTAGTTTCTTATATGATTTATGGGATAGTTGTAGTCATTAATTTTCCAAAATGTTTTGAACATCTTGAAAAGCAAAGGCAAAGTCATATATACCAGTTAAAGAAAGTATCTGAGCGGTATACAGTCAGAGCCAATAACTCCATTTTCCAAAAGGAAGCCAAATTAAGGCTGATCCCATTACGTACGTTGTGGTGAACTTCTACGCACCGAATCCCTAATAAGTCCATGCATATCTTCTGGCGATAAAAATAGCAAACCGCCATAAAAGAACAACTAAGCAAAAGCTGCAAAACCCTTTTTAGGACAGCCTTTTCCAATGCGTCCACACTGTCTTCTTCTCCACCCTTAACATCAGCATTTACACACCACATTAAACTCCAATACAACTACATTTATTTCTACATTATTAATAACCGACAACCAATCCGGATCCTCCATTGCAAATAGTGTTGCATATCTTATTGCATTCACTTTTATACATAATAATTGTACAAAATTCAAATCATTTATGTATTTAAAAAAAATATTATACACTTGTCATGCATAAAATAAATATAATAGAAGATGCAATACTATTTTGCAACTAGATCGAGGATGTTGTGTGACCAACAAGAGAATGTGAAACCCTACATTTTTTTCTACGAGACCCTCTATTGCATCTTCAATTGATATGTGTCTAATTACTAGAATTTTATAATCAATGAATAAGTAAACCCCGAATACGTGTCATTCACTTTTGCAGTGCAACAGGAGATGTAATAAGAATTTGCAACAGAAGATCTCACTTGACATTTTAAGGGTAATTCTTTGGAATTCTTAGTACACAATAATAAATTTGAACAAGGTTTAATACACATGAATGGTTGGTTGTTAGTATATTTGTGAACTCCAAAGAGTCAAATCACTAGTTAATGTCAACCCATTTTTTGATGTGCATGCATTTATTGCATCGTATATTCATTTTTGCGAGAGTTGTGGATGGATAATTTTACAAATTGATCATTATACCTCTCACTTAGATTGATGTGGTTCAATCAAATAGTTATTGGAGCCTTATATACAATTTTTTTATGCTTTGTTTGGATTAAGAATTCTCTTGCCTAAGGCCTTGTATGATTTTGTTTTCAAAACTCAAATCTCAATTCTCAATTTTTTTGAAACTCAAATCATGTTTGGCCCAACTTATTGACCCAAGTTCAATTTCTTATTTCTCAACATTTTGAAAATCCAAGCCCAAAACAACTCTCAACTAATTAAAATATCACCTACACAACCCCTAAGAATTGGCATTTTATCATGGGGTCTTTCCCATGTCTTCCTACCCCCATCCCATCAATTCAATTATATAACCACTCTTATTATCCTATCTATATATACTTGTCATATATATATATGTATATATATACACACACACACATAAATATAATTAACTACACCACTAACTATAAAAATATTTACTTTATGTCAAATCATGTTACAATTTTTTATTCTACTTATATCTAAAAATAAACATTCACCCAAACATATTCTCATTCTCATCACGTCTTTTCATAGAGATATTCACACAAAATTACATTCATCCAAACATATTTTCATTTTCAACTTATAAACTAACAACTCAAAACAACTCATCCAAACATATTTTCATTTTAACACGAAAACCAATAAAAGATTGAAAACTCACTTTTCTATATTTTTCAACTTGAAAATTGAGAATTGGAAATGAAAACAATACCATACAAGCCCTTATTTGGAAAAAATATCGGGATCCGAATATATCTTAAAAATCAAAAAGGGAAAAAAAGTTATTCAAGTCAAACGATGGTAGTCTTTTTAGCTAAACTTATTTATCTACAAAAGACGGGGTATAAAAAAATAAAATACAAAATGTCATCAGCTAGAAATATTTTGTTTAGCACTTTCCTCAGAGGTCCAAATGTAACTTTAGTTTCAGTTCGGATCTTCTATTGCAAACGATGTTGTAATCTCTTTGAATGACAAGTGTATAAAATATTTCTTTAAATATAAATTTAATATGGATTATATACACTTGTCGGGCAGACATAATATGTAACACGAGATGCAAAATTATTTTACAATAAAAGATCTCGTGAGCCTTAGTTTCCATCTCAAAAGAGAAAAACGCGTTGACTCATGGTGCGCAGAATGACGACTTCCTGGTTTAATGGAATACAAAGGGGTGAGGATTTTGGGGCATATATGAGTCATATATGACTCGAATCGGTGACTAATATTAGGCAAATCAACTCATCTATTAGAAAAATTACTCGGCCATTCTAGAATGATTTTTGTGATGAAAAATCTATTTCCGAATAAAGCAAATTAATTATGTAGTAAATATAAATACAGTTCTTGTGTCATCGATTTAAGTAAAATTTGATGCCTAGCTAGAATGCTTGGCATGTAACAATGCACACAAAATTCTCTATTGTAAAATGGTGTTGCATCTCCAAATTTGATGCCTAGCTAGAATGCTTGGCATGTAACAATGCACACAAAATTCTCTATTGTAAAATGGTGTTGTATCTCCAATTGTATTTATTCTATATTTGACAAGTGCATAAATATTTTCCTTAAATCTATAAGTGATTTGAGTTTTGTATTATTATGTATAAAGGTGAATATATTAGGAGATACAATATCATTTGTAATATAGGAATAAATCTTCTAACAATGTGCTTTATGAGAATTAGAAAGATAATGCTGCAATAACTCTTGATGGAAAGATTTGCTATTTTATTTTATTTCCACGTATAAATACATGTTAGCATATAAATTACACGTGAAGTATGCCATACCAAAATTTGATGGATTTTTCAAGAAAGATGAAATAGAAAAAGAAAAAGGTAAAAGTGCGGGATTCTAGGGGAAATACTATGGTGGACTTCACCATTGAATTTCCTAATAAGAAGGGTAATTTACTAAATTACCACCAAATTCAATGATAAAAAGTGGATCGAGGCCATTGGTCTCAGTCCATCATAGTATTTCACGGGTTCTAGTAAAAAGAGGTAAACACTAAAAAGTAGAAATAGGTTACTAATATCATAATATGTTTTGGTAAAAATAAAAACTATGTTTTTAGTTTTCTCTTATCTTTAAAGCTTTGTTTATTCACCAAATATGCCATCAACAATCGAAAGCACTTTCCACCCGTCTGGTACAATCTCACTTATTTTTCCTAATATTTGCAAAAGCACTGGTAGAAGCACACATAAGAAGCATGTAAAAGAAAAAATTATGGCAAAAGTATGAATTTTTAGCTTTGTCAAAACATGATTTTGTAAAGCAAAAAAATAATCAAACGAGATTGTAAAGTAGAAAAGGGGTCAAACAGTAATTAAAAAAAATGCATGTAAAGTACTTTTGATTAAAATTCAGTTTTTACAAACGGCTCACGTGAAGATGTTGGTTCCAAATCGAAGAAACGCGATTTTGGTTTGCAAATCGCTGAACGAAAACACACTTTCTTTACAGTTAAAATTGCATTAGCACAATTACCCATCGAAAAAGAAAGGGAAAAAAAAGAAGGAAAAAACATACATTTATATCGCCAGCTTCGCATGGAAGAAAAAAGGTCATGACACAGCCCTCCATTCCTCAATCGTCATGCAAATCTCGTACCCATTTTAGGCGTTTTGTGAATTTTTTCAACATTTTCTGCACTTCTTTACGACTTTCCTCTTTTGTCACCTTCTTCATTCTTTTCCATCACCTTCTCTCTATAATTACCACCATCAACAAATAATAAATCCTCACAATCTGATCATCTCTTTTTTCCTTTCAATTTCTCCCTCAAATCCAAATATGGGTCCTTTTGGGGCTTTCTTTTTCATCGTCTTTTCACTCTCATTCTCACTCGTTTACTGTGAAAACAGTGATGAAGATACTCAGACCTTCATTGTTAGAGTCCAAAATGACCTCAAACCATCCGCCTTTTCGGATGTCGAACAATGGTATAAAGCCACTCTTCGAAGCCTTAGCTCAACCCCTTTCAACTCTGAAAACCTTCAAAATTCACATGATTTTCTTCATGTTTATAAAACAGTCTTTCATGGCTTTTCTGCTAAACTCACTCCTCAACAAGCCCAACAACTCATGAAACGACCAGGAGTCATCGCCGTTTTACCAGATCGCCTTCGACAATTACACATAACCCGGTCTCCGTTCTTCCTCGGCTTGTCATCCACTAACCCAGCCGGCTTGCTGTCTGAATCCGACTCAGGCTCCAACGTAGTCATCGGAATTTTTGATACCGGGATATGGCCAGAACGACGTAGTTTCCATGACGAAGGCCTCGGTCCAGTCCCTTCCAATTGGAAAGGGGAGTGTGTAGAAGGAGAACAATTTACTAAAGCTCACTGTAATAAGAAGATAATCGGCGCTCGATATTTCGCCGCCGGATACGAAGCTCGAAAGGGTGTAATTAATTCTTCTGTAGAATTGAAATCACCTAGAGACTCCGACGGCCATGGGACCCACACAGCCTCCACCGCCGCCGGCAGAGCCGTCAGCAACGCCTCTCTCTTCGGTTACGCCAAAGGCGTTGCTATCGGCGTGGCACCTAAAGCACGAATTGCAGTGTACAAAATTTGCTGGAAAAATGGTTGCATGGACTCTGATATTCTCTCCGCCTTCGATAAGGCGGTGGAGGACGGTGTAAATGTTATTTCAATCTCCGTTGGCGGCGGCGCCGTACCTTACAATCTAGACCCGATTGCAATCGGGTCATTTGGCGCAATGGAGAGGGGTATTTTGGTCTCTGCATCCGCTGGTAACGAGGGCCCCACCAAGATGACGGTGACGAACGTTGCTCCTTGGTTGACAACCGTCGGCGCTAGCACAATTGACAGAAGATTCCTCGCTGATCTTGTTCTTGAAGATGGGCGGGTGATCAACGGCGCGTCACTTTATAGCGGAAAGCCTTTGCCTGAAAAGACTTATCTGCCCTTGATATACGGCGGAAACGCTTCGGCAAGTTTGACCATCGGCGGTAGACGCGCCGGAAGTTTCTCCGCCGCCACGTGTATGGCGGACTCGTTGGACGAAAAATTAGTACGTGGCAAGATCGTGGTGTGTGATCGTGGTGGCAACGCACGTGTTGCGAAAGGAGACGTTGTCAGAAAGGCCGGCGGCGTAGGGGTGGTGGTTGCCAACGTGGCACCCATCGGCGAAGGCCTCGTCGCCGACTCTCATTTAATTCCCGGCCTTGCCATAACGGAATCCGCCGGGCATACAATTCGCGAGTACATGAATTCCATTTCGAACCCGAGGGCAACAATGGTATTTCGCGGCACGGTGGTAGGGGTAAAACCGGCACCTGTCGTAGCATCGTTCTCATCTAGAGGCCCAAGCGTGGATTCACCATACGTGTTGAAGCCTGACGTCATCGCGCCAGGTGTAAACATCTTGGCGGCTTGGCCAGATGGAGTGGCGCCAAGTGAGCTTGCCTCCGACCCGCGGCGCACAGAATTTAACGTGGCTTCAGGGACGTCAATGTCTTGCCCCCACGTCTCTGGCGTGGCGGCTTTGCTGAAAGGGGCTCACGCCGACTGGTCGCCGGCTATGATTCGATCAGCTATGATGACCACGGCTTATAGCCAAGATAGCGATGGCAAGCCGTTGCTCGATGAGAAATCTTATAATGTTTCAACTATATGGGATATGGGCGCGGGACACGTCAATCCAGAGAAAGCCGTAAATCCTGGTTTGGTTTACGATATTACAACGGACGATTATTTGAATTTTCTATGTGCATCAAATTTTACCCGTCGAGATATAAGACAGATAGCTAGGAGGTCAGTCAATTGTAGTAAAAAGCACTTGAAGCCGTGGGATTTGAATTATCCAGCAATCTCAGTTGATTTCGAGGCCACATCTGAACCGTCGGATCTGGAAATTGTGGTTACCAGGACTGTAACTCATGTAAGTGAAAATGCAGCTAGCTATGAGGTGATTGTGACCGACCCAAAACGGGCAACTGCGATAGTAAATCCGAAGAAAATGGAATTTACAAAGAAGGGGGAAAGGAAAAGTTACAGCGTGAGGATAAAGGCGGAGAAGTTGGCGGTGACGCCGGGTAATACGGTGACGGAGGTGGGAAAGATAGCTTGGTCGGATGGGCGGCGGCAGGTGGTATCGCCTGTTGTGGTGGTGTGGAAGCAGGGGTTTTGATGATAGCATTATTAGTATGCTGTGATGCAATTGTGCATAAGTTCCAATCTAGTTTTATTATTATCCTGAAGTTGCAAAAAAACATACAGACTTATATTTTATTCTGTTCTAAGTACTAAAATCTGAAGAAGTTTGCCATGTTATGGCGATCATCATCAAATATATGAAAGAAATGGCATTCTTCTGAATTTATTATATTTTATTTATTGCATTTTATTGGGGAAGCTTAAATTGAGTAAATTATACTTCTGCAATGTGTCTAGTTATTTGGTCGCTTCTTTATTTAATTTAGAGATTAAAAGATGAAGATCTAATATATTCAACGTTCTGGTCTGGTGTGTGATTTGCAACAACAATATGTGCTAGCTCCAAGCCTTTACAAGGTGTCTATAATGAAAATGAAGCAAATTATGGCAGTACATAGAAACTATGTAATTAATAGTACAAAGACAGTGTGAGTGATAAATGATGCAAAGTAGTTTACTTGATTCTTGGCTAGCCTGAGGACGTATGAGTTTGGCAACGTTTTAGTCAATTATGTACCAGATTATAGATGTCTAGACAGTTGGAGATGTTTTAGGACTCGTGAATCAACCAAACATGAAGCATGAATGCATGATTCATATCTCTTATTGGAGTTCTTTCATACATGTGTTCTTGAATTCTCGTGTATTTACTATGTACATGCGGTTAGTGTTACTACACAAAACAAAATTTCAACTTCAAACTACACTCGAGAGGGTTTTTATATTCTCCTACAAATTTGTATTTGATTATGTATTTCACTTCACATGTACAACTCAATTGTGTAAAATTAAAAAGTTCACGATACTCCCTTTTTAAATGAGATTTAAAAAAAAAAAATACCTAATGGAGAATTTTAGCCTGTTTCCGATTTGGCCACACCCAAATATATTTCATATGGAGAATGTATCACACTTGTCATATTATTAGTCACTCATTTTGTGGAATACACTTGGGTATAGCCAAGCTCAGAGCGAACTAGAATTTCCCATACCTAATGTAGACATAAAAAATTAAATGCGAAAGATATAAAAGCCCTCAATACTTTGATAGCGGGTAACATAATCTATCATCATATAGCTTCACGAAGTATGAACACGAGGTAGATCAAAATGCTTGAAAAACCCAATGTATAATGTTTTTCCAAATATTCACCATTAATAGAAACACAAAACGTTGGACTATTACTACTAACAAAAAAGTTCATTTTGGAATTACCTACATAGTTGGGAAATTTTAAGATAGTCTGTTGGAGCCGGTCCATCTAACACCATTGAATGCAAGTGATTTACATGTTTTTTTCTATTATGTCCCTGTATTCAATGGTATTTGATGCACCGACTCCATTAGAAGTGCTGCATCTTAGGATCACCCCTACCTAGTTGCAATTAAAATCAAATCAAGCGTCATAAATCATAATATTGATTTTAGAGCAAGAATAAACAAAATGAGTAATTAAAATTCGATTATAATGTAAAAAAGTAAAACATAGCACATTTGTTGCAACGATGAACACAAGCCTTTTGACGTACTGAAAGCCCACAACTAAAACTATAATACCCCAATAACAAGAAAAGCCCAAAGAGGAAAAAGCCCCCATCATAAACCCTAGAGCATAATCGTGCGGCATATAAAAGCTTATCTTCATCGCCTCTCATTTTCCTTCCACTCGCACACCTCCACTTGAGAGAGAGAGAGGAAGAGAGAGAAACAGAGAGAGAAGAAATGGTGGCGCTCAAGCTACAGAAGCGGCTCGCCGCTAGCGTACTGAAGTGCGGCAAGGGCAAAGTTTGGCTCGACCCCAACGAATGCAATGAAATCTCTATGGCTAACTCTCGTACACTTTACTCTCCTATCTCTAACCGCATATACGTATAATCGGACGTGTTCAATTTCGTATGCTTCTTAGAAGTTTTAGATTTCGATTCTCCATAGATCTGTTTCGTTTACTTCTGTACATGAGCTGATTAGACTTTCTTTGACGTGTTTTATTTTGCTGCTCTTTTGTGAACGATTTTATCCGTTGACTGTTGTTTGTTGATTGTCAATTGATACTTGCAAACGTTGCATTAGTAGCTTAAATTTAGCAGATTAAAATTGGTTATTATTTAGAATGTAGTTCGTTCCCGGCTTTATATCGAATTGAATGAGGTAATGAATTTCCTGTATAAGGATTTGCCATTTTGTTGTTTTATGCATTCGTGTTTTGAAAAATATCATCGAAATGTTTATGATGGCTTGAATTTATGATAGGTTATTCAACCTATTTAGTGAGAACTAGAGCATTTAGCTTTAAAACTTTTTGTCAAATGTTGTTTGGATTGTTTTAGGTACGAAAGATAGTTAAATTAGGTAAATTAAAGACAAAATGTTGAACGCTTCTCTGCTGTCTAAATGCCATGTAAATATAAATTGTTTAGTTTGGTTAGTTACTACTAATATCATGTTGAAGGCAAATATGTTTCTTGTCTTGGTTTGCTTGAGTTAGTTTAATTGCACGATAGATTTCTTGTTTTGCAATTAAATTGCAGCTGACAAGATCAGTGCTAAGCCATTGATATAAATATTTTGGGCTGTTAGCACATACCATAGCAGTTTTCGCGCGCTATTGTCAGATGGCTATTTTTTGAGGGTTTCTTTGTTGTCATAGTTTATTGTGACATAAGGTTTCCTCCTGTAAAATTTAGGCCAAAACATCCGGAAATTGGTCAAGGATGGTTTTATTATCAGGAAGCCAACCAAGATTCACTCAAGATCCCGTGCTCGCCGAATGAAGGAGGCCAAAAGAAAGGGACGTCACTCAGGATACGGTAACTTCTTTAAATATAACATCGTCAATACACCATAATTATTAGTGTATATTATTGCTTGTTCTTGTGAGTTTTCTGAATTCCGTATCTATTAGCTGTTGGCTGCAGTTTCTTATTGAATTTTAGATTATGTACCTTTGTTGATTACACATAGTTGTAAGCCCATAGAAAGTGAATTAGATGATTATCTTTTTTCCATCCCATGAAAGCGGATACAAAACAGACATATATCTCTTACCATAAATTGCCTTATAGAAAATTGTTTTCTGATGTCACACTATATAGCTACCTGTTTAAATATCCTTATATACCCCACAGAGTTTTGTTGTTATAGTTATTTTGTGTTCTGCTGCCGATGTTTATTTTTCCTGCGATAGTCATTTTTACTGAAAGGAGACAATCAAGTGCCTTGTTGTAATGGCTTATTAATGTTCAATTTAAGGTAAACGTAAGGGTACCAGGGAGGCAAGATTGCCCACTAAGATTCTTTGGATGAGGAGAATGAGGGTGCTAAGGCGCTTGCTTCGCAAGTATAGGGAGGCAAAGAAGATTGACAAGCACATGTATCATGACATGTACATGAAGGTGAAGGGTAATGTTTTCAAGAACAAACGTGTCTTGATGGAAAGCATCCACAAGTCAAAGGCAGAGAAGGCTAGAGAGAAGACATTGTCTGACCAGTTTGAGGCCAAGAGAGCAAAGAACAAGGCTAGCAGGGAAAGAAAGTTTGCAAGGAGAGAGGAACGACTAGCCCAGGTATAAGTTCGGTTGAATATTTTTCACCTCATTATAATTGTAATACTATGTGTTGAATGTCCTGTGCATGCATTCCTGCACATGAATTTTTTTCTGTGTGTTTGTGCACGTGTGTGAACAAACTAGTGATTATTTTCATTATAGTGAACAAATATTATGTCAATTTTTTAAAATTAGACTAATATTTTCATTGTCGTTTCTCACTGTTTTGCCTGTTGGTTTTACTTCATTGCTTTTCGAACTGTAACAAATTTGGTCTACTTTTTTTGCTGATGCAGGGACCAGGAGAGAGAGCTGCACCACCTGCAGCAGCAGCAGCAGCCGCTCCTGCACCCACATCTCAGCCAGCTCAGTAAGTGTCTTTTAAATCTTTTCCAATGGTTTCAATACTTGCTGAAGCCAGATGATCTGACAATATTGATTATGATGCAGGGCAACCAAGAAGGCAAAGAAGTGATTATAGCCGATCAGTTTCCGTGTTTGGTGGCTCTTTTTGAGCTTTATGTTTTTGTTAGTAATGCTCTCTAGTATTTTATCTTGTCGTTATCATATAACTATGTTCTTTAGTATTGAAAGGAGTATTGAAATTACACCCTTTTGTTTTGATTTTACTAGATGTTCATTTGCAAGATTTTTCCTACATGATGTCTCTAAATTTTGCCATGGGATGCTCTTTCTTTACAAAAGTTGTCTACCTTTTTACTTCTCGTTTGTTTTCTCTTTAGGTTGATGTGTGCTTGTTAAGACTACTGCGGGATGGATCGTAGTACTTCTTGAGCTGTGATTGAATTGCTCACTATTATTGAATACTATACGTTGGACAGTGACATGGAAATACATTTTGGTGTGGGGCTGTTGGTTTTCTTGTTTAAGCTCTTGTTTGAGGTTAAGGGTTCGTGGGTGCGGGGAGTGGAGATTTAATAATAGGACGTAAGTAGGGATTTTCGTAGACAATTGTTACCTTCCTTTTTAATTGAAATGTGCAAAGTGTTGTCTTGTTTAATATAAATTACAACTCATTAGCTAGGTTCATTTCAACGCATGGCAAGTGCTTCAATTATAAACATTAGCTTCTTCGGATAATTGACTTTACAGTGGCAGTTGTTTTAGATCTCTTAGATCGTAGATGGCGAATTCTTGGTTTGAATCATGACCTTTACATTTAGCGTAGCTTCCATGCTAGTGTCCTCTGCTCGCTTGGAGTTGAGGGTAATTGAACAACTTGAAGGATTATATAGTTCATCCGCACTAACATTCCTTGTAGTCGAAAGAGGTTGAAGATTCCATTCCTTTTAGAGGAATGTCTTTGCAGTAGAAAGAAAAAGATTAGGAAGAACTGTACACAGCCGCAGGTCGAGCCTCTTTATTTGAATGTGGCTCGCTCAAAAAATGGGGTTAATGGGTGCGACTTGATGGACATCTAAACTATGTCAATTGCTTTTGCAGTCCAAAGAGACTAGTAATCCGTGGTGCAAATTCCTTCTTCAATTGATATTAGTTCTGTGCCAATTCTGAGTATTTTCTTTTACCTCTCAGGAAAGAAAGTTCTTTGTTGTTAAGTTACCCCAGCTACTGGGACTGAATGTCCCAAGCATTACTTGTATTATCTAGATGGCAATTGTAAGCCACTTGTACTACATGTTCCAATATGCTAATAACTTAGAAACTTGTCTCGTAATACTGGGAGGGAACTAACAGAGATACCCCTTCATTTCTGCCAAAGTCTACATAGTTAAAGACATCTTCTGTTCTTTGATTTGTTTTATCTACAAATGGTGCTGTAGGGGCAAGTGTATTCGGGTTCTTGTATATGCCGAGCTTGATGATGAATGTGAATGTACTGCCTTTTCCCAGGCCCTCGCTTTCAATCCATATGTGACCTCCCATTAGATTGACAAACCTGTGTTTACATCATTTGGCAAATTAACTCAAAAGAAACACAAAACTGAAAAACAATTTTTTTAATGACTATGTATAAGGGACTTGACATTGATTGTTAAATGCTTATTTGAGCTTGGTTGGGCACATTTTTTCATTCAAAAAGTTTCGAAGAGTTTGACTCGTCCTATGATTAATTAAAGCTTGTTCACATTTGGTTTTTAACAAGCAAACTGAACTCAAACAAGTGTATTGAAATTCGAATATAATCCAAATCCAAATAATCTTGAACAAGATCTTATTTGATTTGACCCGATTTGTTTATTATCCTAACCTAGAAATTATCCATTTCAAAAATAAACAATACATTATCATTGCAGCACGAATTCGGACTGTATTTTATTGAGTATAGTATTACTCAATTAGTTGTTTATAAACTGATTAGATTTCTATTATTGCAGTGGAAAAATAGTCTAATTGATTGGTATTTGATAGTGAAGAAAGATTTCTTTTTTTTTTGATAAGAAGTATGAAGTGCGTCATTCAAATTTCAGACGAAGCAGCAAAGTTTACAGAGTACCTTTTGCAAATGGCGAGTCCGAGACCTGCGCTTCCTTTATTCCGGCTCGATAAGTTTCTTGGCTCAGCAAATTTAGTAAAAAGACGCGGAATATCATTTGAGCCGATACCACACCCTGAATCCTTTACCTGAATAAAGATACTTTGTAGCATGAAAACTGCCCATTTTATTACTAGCTATGATAAATGGATCAATATTTGAAGTATTAATGAGGAGAATGTGAATGCATGCCTGCACTCGTAAGTAGAAATGGCTGTCAGTTGATGAAGGATAATATTCTGATGGTCGCCAGCCTATTATATACTCTGGTTTCGCGACCGAAGCGTCTATTGCGACGTAACCTTCCTTTGTGAACTTCACAGCATTTCCAACAATAATCAGTATGATCTGCATTAGCCTTTTTTCGTCGCCAGTAGCATAAACAGGGACATCTGGAGCCAATGTCAAATTCAGGGACAGCTTCTTCACAGATGCAATGGGATTTATCAGGTTGACAACCTATATGGTTCAAGAACAGTAGTGATTTTAGCCTTGGATATACATACAGTTATGTGTGGATCAAGGATTTAGCTGAGGAAAATGAAATGGAAAAGGGTCATGAATAAAGTGGAAAGTTACGTCATTTGAGACGATGAAAATGTTCTTCTCAACGATTCAGTCACTAAATTCCGCAATATCTTTTAAAGGAAAAACCGTTCATTCTTAGGTGTTCATGGAACAAACTTTAGGTATAATCAAAGTTATAAATGTGGGGGCACCCACATGATTTCCAATACATAGATGATTGTAGATATACCTAGTCTTCAAGTCCCAAGATTTCCCAATAATCACTCCGAAAAAGCAAGTTAGTTGAAATAAAGAAAAAGGACAGATATATTTTCCTTCCAATATTTACCTCTCTGAAAGTAGCTTGAAGATTGAACATTTCTGCACCTAACTTAAGGCTACCGTCTTCAAGTCTTGAAAGATCTAAAACATCATTGATGAGTGTTGCAAGGACATTGCTGCTCTTAAGAATGGTCTCTATCATAAGCCTTTGTTCTGGTGTTAGCTCAGCCTCTAAGAGCATTGAACAGAGAGAGATAATTGCATGCATTGGTGTTCTCATCTCATGGTTCATCACAGCCAAAAAGTCATTCCTAGCACGGACAGCTGTCTCGGCTTCTTGTCGAGCTAAATCCAAAGCTACATTCTGCTGTACAAGCTGGTCGTGGGCCAACATGGATTCTTCTAAAATAGCAGCATGAGAAAGGGCCACAGCTACCTGAATATCATAAGAGCTGTTAGATCATGAGAAAACAAAATCTCACTTCATGATGTCTGTGAAGCCCTTGGAATGATTCTTAGAAAGTTTTAGAAATTTGAGTTCTCGGGATAATCACCCTTAATGTGAACTCCACGAAAAGTTGAGCCGAAAACAGCGCTCAGAAACATAAAGCAATTGAATAGTAAAATAGCTATTGACCAACAAAACCTTCTCGTGGGCTAGGAGATATATATTAGTGCCTTCTTCAGAGTTTACATGTATTTTGCTTTGAGGTGGTAACAACCATAAAACGAGGCAAATTTACAATGTCAGTTTAGTGTCTTCGCAAAACAACTCAGAACGAGGTGATTTTCATTCTACCAATAATTGATATAGCAAAATGAATTGACTAAAGTCCCAAAAAAGAAAGATCGAGAACTTGCATTCTTGTATAGGCCAACAAGTAAGCCATACATGAGACTGAAGTAGGACAAAATCACGAGAATAATTCATAGAATAGAAAATATATCCACAAACCTGGTCAGCAACAACCTCCACAAGTTCCATCTCATGGTCCCGCCATTTTCTTACACCACTCAGAGTAAGAACCATCACAGCATAGCTTTTTGCAGAGAGTTCAGGCCAGTTGTTAATATGGAAATTTGAGAGATGTAAGAGTGGTACACGGACAGCAACAACTTCAGTACAAACATATCCACCAGCAATGGGCCTAATTTTTGCCAGTGGGCATGTATGTGGAATATGGATTGCTTCATCACTTCTAAAAATCTCATCGACTATAGGAAGATTGACAGGCACAGTTGATCCAATAGGTATCAAATTGCTCAAAGTATGGGACAGTTGCAAATTAAGACCTCTTTGTGATGGCATCCACAATGCACATTCTTCCAACTCTAATGTTCTACCAAGCTCAACAAGAGTAGTTCTCAAAATTGTGTGTCTATCAAGTGTGCTTCTTATCTCATGAGTCAGCATGCGAACATGCCTACTGGTTTCTTCTTGTTTTATGATGAGTCCCATTTCTCTGTCTAATTCTTCAGCCTTATTTCTCAGAAATAATTCCCGCGTTTTCACACTAAGCAGATCAGGAATAATGTGAACGAGCATTAATGCTGTTGCACATGATACAGCAGCTGTAGAAATTTTTGCAATGGTCATCACTACTGCAACAGTTCTAGAATGCAGAGAGAATGTCCACAAATTAATGAGGTGAGTTGCTCCACAAAGAATGATAAAAGCACCAAACTGTATTAGAACCCATCGGTAGGGAAAGAAAGAAGATTTTTGAACAAAGTAAATAAGCTCCAGCGGAATGGAGAAGTATGCAACGGCAATAAGAAAGTCTGATATATACTGATATTTCACCAGGAGTTCATCAGCTGGCCAATGAGTCTCAACGCAGTCACACGAATCCATTAGAAGAACCTGAAAAACACAAGATAGGATTATTGGGTTGAACCGTCATCACAGTGAATTTACGAAGTAGACAAATATCAATTGGAAGATGAAAGAAATTATTGCCGTAGAGAAGCAGTATACAACAGAGCAGTAGGACCAAGCAGAAAAGTGTCAAACTGTCACATGCATCGACATTAAACTGTTATTATTCTTGGTTCATTAACTTATGAAGTGACTATTTCAGTCCTCATGATTATCCCACACATTCTCGAGATCACTCACATGATGGAACAGTTGAGCTGCTCTCACATATTGGACCGACATAATCCAGTTATCTAAAAAAGGAGTTGCAGCTGATCAAAAATGACAAAGAAGTTGCAGCTGATCAACAGAGACTTGGTACTTTCTCCAATAAACTCCTCGAACATCTCAGTAATAGCCTTCATATATTACAGAAGAAGTCTTAGATAAAATACCTATTAAATCTGAGTCTAAAATTGTGAAGATTTCCATATGATCCAAGAGAACATAATCTAACAACTTGTCAGTTGAACAACTATTATTTTATTTGTTCACCTGTAACACCTAACATACCCTTCCTCTTCACTACCAATCCCTCAGAATATCCAAATGGTAAAAGATCTCACACATGTGAACGTGAACAATGGATCACACCATGAACTTACAAGGTACCGAACAGAAACAATGTTTTCACTTCTCGACAGATTTTCGATAACACACAAACATCATAGTTCAGCCATATGTTGGTGTGTGGCTCCTCAGTTATCAACAAATTAGACAATAATCAATTTCACTATCTTCTGAACACATTTCCTAAACCATTTCTTCAGCAAGCATTAATTTCATAAATTACAAGTATTTCTTAATGATCACACAAGGTAACACACTAACACTAATAACAGGATCTACCGAAAAGAAAATAAATCAAATCACAACAAATAATCGAAACCAGTATCAGCAACACCTCGAGTAACATTAATCAAACTTAGAAATCAAAAATCACGTAAACATAATATGCATTCTCCAAAACTACATCATCATCAACACACATCCGCACCAACAAAAACAATATATTAATCCTCCGATTACCTGATCAACAAAATGTCTCGATTACGCGATCCAATACAACCTTCATCTTACGAACTGATTATGCTTCGGCTCAAGCATTTATTTGTATTGAGTTTGATGAACTTCAAAATTGTTCATTTTTTTCTTTTCTCCAAAGGAAGAAAGGGGTTAGGAAAAAGTGAATAAAGTGGAGGGAAAGAACGAGGCGTTTATAGACGTCACGGACAATAAAAGGAAAGCGACGCGCAGAGAAAAGCTCTGGTTCAAATTCAATGAACGGGATTCGCATGTGCGAAGAGTGCATTGGATCCATTCCCCCCACACGTGTGAATAAGACATTTCATTGGCTAAATCATGAAATTAGGCGCGAATAGTAATTAAAAGTTGAAACATGATGACGGGGCATGTACTGGGGGGACCATTCCTAGTTCATGCACTGACCCCTTATCCAATCACATTCAGGATATGTTACAGCTCACAAATAGATTTCTTTTCTGAAACATCAGCTTCCAAATAAAATAATTGGGCTTCACCAAAATTAATTATACTTTAGTTGAAGTCTAATTAATATTTTAATTAAGCAAGTGATTTAAGAAAACTACTTTTCACTGTAAGAAAGGCGGCTGTACTGTGCTGCAGAAAAAAGTTACTGGGATGATTACATGCACACTCCTTCATTACTGATAATTACCACGAGCTCTTGACATTTTGTAAATTATCGAAATACCACCCATCAAATACCAACTACTCAAAAAGGGGTAAATTTATAATTTATTTTCACTCAAAATACCACCATTCTGATCCTGACAACTCAAGAAAAGGTAAAATCGTATTTACTTTTACTCGAGAACAAAACTATAATATGCTCTCACAGAAAAAATTACAATAAGTTTTCAAATCTCGGATATAAATAAATGTACTTTTAATTTATCCAAAGTTATATGTTGGAATGGCTTTGCCGGTGAATAAATGCTCGCGCTTGCAACGGGGTTCAACCCAACAGAACTAATCCCACCTCCAATGCGAAGTGAGACACCTGAGATAACAGAAAATACAAAAATTGCTAACTTAGTTAAATTAAAAACCTAAAAGTATTAGATATCATAAAAGATCATATCCTCCTTTTCTTTTTATTGGCCTTCTTTGAGAATCTTTCTTTAGAATCTAAGAGAACTTGATTATGCATCTCAGCCCAAAGTTCTTCAAACTGGACATGGAATCCTTCCTGAAACCAATCTCTGATTTCTGTAAACAACTCCATTGGATTTTCTTCCCACAATGTTCTTAATTTAGCGCAACTGTCGATGACTCTACTCCTTGTATTTAATTTACTCAATAAATTACCCACTCGTTTAAGACCCCATGCTTCTGGCTTCAATATGCTCGCGGGTGAAGCTGCCATAGAGTTTCTGACATCTTTTAGGCACGGTAAAACTTTTCCTTCAAGTAACGAACAAGCAAAAACAGCCACCCTATTAGAATCATCTTTGATGGGCAAACCATGAAGAGGAAGCTTCCACATGTGGGGCCCAAAAGTCGGAGCAACATACGAGAAAACTTGATCCGCCATAGGCTCATAATACGGTTTTGGATCCGTAAGTGGGGCAGAGAAGGTACATAGTGGCCGAGCATATTGAAGAAGCCAATTTGATTCCACACTTGTGGCTCCATGAATATATGGCCTTTTAGAATGCAATAACTCACTATAAACCAGAAATTCAGGTGGAGATTTAGAAACAGAAGACCAACGATGGAGAAATACTGTTTCTTTAACCATACAAGCTTGGTATCGAACTGCATTAACCTTTCTTTCCCCCTCGGGCATAATTGAAGCTCCTTTGACCCGTTTAGCAACCCTGTCAGCCCAGCCAGCGCAAATAGCCTGACCTAAAATCTTTTCCTCGTTTAGCCGAAGAGGATGTTTATCTGAGGAAACCCTCCAAGCAGATTCCACATCATCAAAAGTCCCGTGACCCCATGAGAACTCCGGTTGTAGCTCATTATTACTTGAGTTAAAAACTAGTTGAAGAAGCTGCTTTCTTAACTTGGACATTTCTTCCATAGTCTTGCAGTGTAAAGCATTTTCACAGCAAAATTCCTTCTGGCTTCCGGAAAGTTCAAAACACTGAAGTGCAAAAGCAATAGTCAAAGCATCACTTGTCGGGTTAGAGAATTTTCCACGAGAAATCTTAGCAGTCTGTTTTAGTTTCTTTTTCCTTGATTTTTCTTCTTTGTCTTGAATTTTATCGCTTCCTTCATGGTTTGAATCATCTGCATCATTGTGGCTTCCTTCAAAATTGATTACAAAAGGATTTGACAAGCTTAAAGCTGCAGCTGCAGCGACTGCATAGCCTAAAACTAAATTTGCCCGGTTATACTTTTTAGCCTTCCGCATAATTTGAACAACAGTGAGAAGCATTCTGGAATGACGAGGGCTCATTGGATAGCGAGCCATGGCCTTCCCTAGAGACGTCAACCTTCCTTTGTCATCCAATGCCTCAAGTACCTTCAGACAACGTTCTGCTTCAATCAAGGCATTGGTCTCTGGAGGTGTCGGGAAAGGGAAATTTGCGACCTGAAAATCACAGAATATGTGGAGTTCACTTATACATGAAACTAAATGAAATGATGCTAAACCGATATCTGGAATACATAATAGGGTAAATTAAATAGAAATTCCCTGTGTGAGACCCTAATTAGAAAAAACACCCCAAAGTTTGAGAAATTACTATAACTTCCCCTGTCAGTAAAAACAAATTACGATTTCTCCCCCTGTTTTTCTGATAGGGGGTGTCTTCGTAATTTGCAAAATCTCGGGGTTCAGACCCAATAAATGAGAACGTATGCATGTATGCATGTAACTTTCCTAGGAAATAAGATGATTTGATAGTGGAAACTCCTAGATTATCTTATTGACCCTATGGAAACAAAATGACAAGACCAAAATGGTCAATAATAGGTATGTGCAGTGGTTATGAGCATCACAAAGTGGGATAACATGAAAATGAACCAAACCAAATAGTGTAACTTACCTTGCCAATATGCATGGATTTCATAAGGAGTACAACACCATCAACTGGCACTTTCGATATTTCAGCACATGAGAAATCGGGAAATAAATTATTGAAGACTGCTGAAGAATAAAGGCGATAACAGTGTCCTGGTCCAGTTCTTCCAGCTCTTCCTGCACGCTGAGACGCAGAAGCCTTACTTATCCACTGTATCTCATATGATTCCATTCCGTTTGAAGAATTGTAATTCTTAACCTTTTCTCTTCCGGTATCAACTACATACTTTACTCCTGGAATTGTCAAAGAGGTTTCGGCTACATTAGTGGCTACAACGACAAGACGCTCACCATCCTTAACATCTTCAAATACATGCAGCTGAGATGATGCAGGAAGCATGGCATAAAGGGGCAGAACCTTCATTGGACCAATGGAAAAACCTTTTTCTTCCTCTTTATTTTTTTCAGCAATGGAAATTGACTGATTATGCCCTTCTTCTGGTGTTAGGGCATCATCTTGAACGTTGGTATTAGGATTGGAAGCATTTTTCCCTGATAAGGCTTCAAAAGCAGCCTTCAGTGAAGTAAGGCTTTCCTCTGCAAGCTTACCATCAGACTCCAAAGGTATCAATTTTGACTGATTCTCATTGTCACTACCGAATTCCAGATCACTGTCTTCACTTGAACCATAGGATATATCAGATTCATCTTCTGAAAAATCACCATGATCCTCCTCCATGTATGAACCGAAACGTTCAGTAATCTCATGGCCAGAGTTCCCTTGAAACTCAAATGCCTCTGTAATCTCTTTCATATCATTTTCTTCTGTAGGTTTCTCTTCACAAACAGAAGAGGCCTCATTATTTCGTTTGGTTACATTTGCAACTATCTCTTGAGAAGCTCTACGCAATCTCTGACAAAGGTATTCTACCTCTCTCTGCCCTGTTACAAACACAAGAATACCCCCAGGTGGCAATCTCTTGTGAATTGATAGAACCTTCTTAAACGCTTGGCCTATATAATCGACGATCTCTGTCTTCTTTGAGAAGTGTGTGGTAACTGGATATTGTCGAGTTGGAACTTCAATTACAGGTGGAGGATTACGGAAAATTCTTCTGTCCGATACAAAATCTTCTACACGTAGTGTAGCACTCATCAGCACAAGTTTCAATGGGTATATCCTATTATAGCATTCTATAGTTTCCCCGGAAAGAATCCTCATCTGCTGTACCTCGTATTCCCTCTGCCATAAAGCACAAGGTCATAAAGCATCGTACAAATGTAGAATTCAGAAAAGCAAGAAACTCTAAGGCTGTGTTTGGTTTTATTTTGGGGGGTTTTTTTGGTGAAAATTTTGGTGAAAAGGTTTATTGAAAGTTGTGTATTTTGATGAAAAATGTGTTTGGTTTTGTGTTTGATTTTATTTTCAGAAGAGACAAAGATTACTGTAGCAGTCAAATCATGTAAGTTTTTGTCTGAAAAGTTGTGTTTATAATTGAAAAATATAATATAATATAAGTTTTAAATGATTATATTGTAGTTGATGTAATTAGTAGGCACCCTAAAATAGAGACAAATAGGGAGACAATAGCTGACAATTTTTTTGACCAAAAAAATCATTTTTGGTCAAAAAAACATAAAGCAAACAAGTTTCGGCCAAAATTTTGGCCAAAAAATGGTTTGAAAATAAAACCAAACACAGCCTAACAAAATTTATGCAACAAACAAAAAGGAAATGATATACTTTAAACCAGTTTTGTGAATTTATATCTGTTTAAGTATTGCCATTCAATATCTTTTAAAGCGATATAAAGAATATATAAGTAAAATAGTTGAGTATTTACTTGACGCTCTTGAATAACTCGAGAAAGCATCCCAATGAGTATATCTGTATTCAGACTCCTCTCGTGTGCTTCATCCAAGATTAAAACGGAGTAGCGTTTCAACAGAAAGTCGCTCTACAATACAATGAAAAAATTTCAATTAATGTATGAAGCAATGACAGAGAAAGCAATAGAAGGAGAGAGTAAAAGGGGGAGGGAAGGAATAGTCAAAAAGAAGAAAATCATCAAAAAGAGTATATAAACTAAAGCTGAAGTAACACAAGAAATCCACCCACCCACCCCCTCCCTCCTGTGTGTTTAACAGTAGAAGAGAAATGGATGATTCCAGAAATTCCGAGAAATCTGCTCATCATGTTAACCTATTCTACCACATCAAGAGCAATACTCAATTGCAACAATTTAATCATACTGTGAAAATGAGATGGTTATAGTGTATGATGATCACATTATGACTCACAGTGCATCATCATCATCATTACTTTCACCAGAATACATGATAAATTTCTAACTGTGAGAACCAAAGAAAAAACATTTCATTTGCGGCAGAAGAGAGAGACTGAAGTGAAAACCTGAACTTCCCGAAGCAAGATTCCATCAGTCATAAATTTGATTGAGCAATTCTCTCCAACTCTTCTGTCATGCCTAACCTGAAAACCAACCTCCTTACCCAGACGAAGACCAAGCTCAAATGCCACTCGCTTGGCAGTCGCTAGTACAGCGACTCGGCGAGGTTGGGTGACACCAATAATTCCGCCTCGAGTATTTACATGATTTGATCCAAAACCAGCCTCGTAGAGAAACTGAAAATTCCCATTTGTTGCAAAAGATATAACAAATTCAACCTATAACATCTTTGCTTTATATTGGTAAAAGAACTTGGGAAAAAGAAAACTAACCTGAGGAACTTGGGTGGTCTTACCACAGCCAGTCTCACCACATATAATAACACTGATATTCTCGTTTATGGCTTCCATTATTTCTTGTTCCATCATGACTATGGGAAGACCCATCCTCTGCTTTTCCACCTGCTCCGGTCTTGACACGTGCACCACAGTTGGAGCAATAAGATTTCTCGTTGAAGAACAGTTTCCCTGGTTATTTTCCCCATTAAGATTGTCTTTTGCATCTCCATCCATCGTATCCTGCAGAAAGTAGCATATGAGTTTGATATCCTAGGTGGAATACACATAGGATCTCGAGAATTAGGTAAAAAGACGCATGTATTAGGCAGAAGTAGATACATGCAGCATATGTGCTCTCAAATTCTAATATGAAAATTTTACATGATCAAGAAATAAACATTTGTCATCAAATAATTAGATACCTTAGACTTAATAACTTCTTCTTCAATGTAGGAAGATGAAAGAGTACACTTTTGTGGAAGGTCTGGCATTGATGATTGAACATTCTCATCATCCACATCCTTGAATGAAAGATCACCATCTCCATCAGAGGTAACGGTTCCATTACCACAAACGCCATTTTCAGAAGATCCTATAGAGACAGGAGTATCATGCAGGATCACCCTTTGCGGTAAAGATGAAGGCAAATAGTCATTGATTGCATTTGGCTCAATTTTTTCCTTGGACACTTCACTACTGTGAGATGCATTGCCACTTGTCCTCTTCTTGAAAGGCTGATCACTTTCCGGCAATTCTAAACCCACTTTAGAAAACTCAAATTCTCTTCGTCGTTTTTCACGAACAGTTTCAACCTGAGATCCATCGGAAGCCACCTCATAATCTATAGTGATTTATTTCTATATCAAATTGGACACTATTGTGATACCAACACAAACCTGACCCAAGTTCCTTGACGACCACATAAGTGAATACGCATCCTCTCGAATCTTGTACTTCCTGCAACGTGAAAAGTTAAAGCACCCCATCAAAACCCAATATATGATCAGGTTAAATTGTTCAAATGAATTTAAACATATTCAATCACAAAAGAGGCCCAAAAGCCAATGTTCTCACTCCAACGTCTCGATGCTTTTCGACAGAAGCAATTCCTTTGCCTTCTCCTCCTGTACATCAAAAATTCAGCTCATTTCAACGCCTAACATCCCCAATTAATACAGCAAGTTATAGTATTCAATGCATCTACATATGCACATACCTCAATCTTCTTCAACTTTCTTTTCTGGGATTTACTCAACTTAGGTTTTTGAGCTACCTAATCAAAGGAATATACAATTTTAGGTGCCAAACATATACTTACAATCAGATTTTTTTTTGAAAAACGAACTGAACTGAACGAAAATAATGGCGGCAAAAACACACTAGTGGAGTAACCACGACGATACCTGAATTTTCCCTTTCTTTTCTTTCTTCTTCTTTCCCGGTAACATGATAATATCTCCACCATCATAGTCCAAACTTTAATACCCAATTGCGAAGCACAAGAATAAAAATAAAAATTATTCACTTGAAACATCCAGAAAATAAAAGAAGTAACTTATTAGTAACAAGAAATTGAATTTCTTGTCGTGCAATTAAACGAAAATCAACCTCATCAAATCTGCTCCAGCGTTCGAACTCGTTGAAGTCTGCATCATAGCCGTCGGATGACGAGTGTGAATTTGATGGTCAGGGGAGTGTAAGATGTGAGGTAAGCCTTTCCCGCCTAGGGTTTTTATTGTTAGATGGGCTAAGCACGCTTTTTTAACAAAAAGTGCGCTTTTCACAGTTCAAAAGTTGACGTACGGCGACAAGGGTGAGGGAAATAGATTTGGGCAATGACGCGAGTGAGTGGTGGGGGCTGGGCGGTGGTGAGGTGGTGCTTGGGCTGAGGCGGCGGTGGTGGCTTCACGATGCGGGCTTGGAGAGAGATTCAGTCGGCGGATTTCAGTTTCAATTTGACAGAAAACGGTGTCACCGCAGATTCCTTTTTCAATTTAGTTTTGCTATCTTATTACTTTTATTAATAATTAATAATATGAAAATAAAATATATAAAAAAAAGTCAAGTAAAGCTCGAGCTAAACTCGAATTGAGTCAAGCTAATATCAAGATGATTCGTTTGGCTCATTAGTCTGCTCGATTTGAGTTGCATCCCTAATCTGTTGCATGATTAATAAGATGAAGATTGGTTTTCGTAGAATAAATTATAGTAAAAATTTGATTGAGATCCAGTTGAAATTATACGCCAAATATTCATCAAATATTGTTTTTGCAGTGTAAACGTAAAATTCAACTTTTCAACCACAATTTTATTAGTGATTTGTCAAGATTATAACTTTTCAACCATGATTTTATTAGTGGCTTGCGCCTTAAGCGAATATATCAGCGGAGGAGCAAAGGATTTAATCCGTATTCCTAGTTTTATTTTAATATCATAATAATAAATTCAATAATTTACACGTTGATGATCAATTGGGGTACAAAGATGACAGATAATTATGAGACCTTTCTAAAATAAACAACTTTAAATATTTTCCTGCAATTTAAGTTTTATCTTATATTAATTGCATAGATACACATCAAGTATTGTTCATTCACCATTATATGTATATTTTTGAAAAAAATGTTTGTATCTGTATATTTTCGAAAATATTTTATACAAACGGCGTTCATATGCGTAAAACACAAAATGAAAGGCAAAATTATAAATAGAAGATTTGATAAGGAAAGGAACTATGCTTATACTGAAAAAACGTAAATTTTTTATTCTTGTATTTCCATAGCAGGCAACATATTCATAGGAGTAAAAAGATTAACTCACATATAATCTTTTTCTGGACAATGTAGGAATACATCTTATTCACTGCTCCATATGTTTTTTCTGGAGTTAGCAGTTACAACAATGAGGTGGCTTTGTCACCAATAATTGTTATCGTTTCCGAAGAATATAGAGCGAGCAAGTAGCAAAAATCATGCAGCTGTGACAACCCAAAAAATAATTTTTCAATACAAATGAACCACTATTATCCGTTTTTAGGATGTTTCATGGAAAATATAAGCTCTAAGCAATGCCAAAGAACCATTTAGTCCGAGGGGCCAATCATCTTTTCTGGCACTACAAGCTGATCAAATTCTTCTGAATCGAGCACGCCAAGTTTCAAGGCAGCTTCCTGTACAATTGAAAGCTCAGTTAAATATCCATACACAAAATGTCAGAAACTTTCGTCGCCGTGTGTGCAAAAACAAAAAAAAAAAAGATTAAATTCACTGCAAACGAGACTAGAATTAGATAATATTTAGAATAATGTATTGAAACATCAAAAGACACTCTTAAGACACGGATGAAATTTGGAAAGCACGTAATGAGTAAGAGTCGAACCTTCAAGGTACTTCCTTCCTTGTGAGCTGTCTTGGCAACTAATGCAGCATTATCATACCCAATTTTCTAGAATAAGCAGCAGAATTCAGTTATAAGTGGCATGTTTGGCACTGTAATATGCTTTCAGAAAAAATAGAAAAATTAAATGCAAACTTACTGGATTCAAAGATGTAACAAGCATGAGCGACTGCAATTTTATAAAAGCACCATTATGTCAATTCAAATTGGGTGTTTCAATGGATTACATGAAATAGGATATATGAATCATGTGGGGATTAGTGACTGACCTCGTGTAATAATTTAGAAATTCTTTCTCTATTGGCTTTAATTCCCCTGACACAATTCTTTTCAAAGGAAGCTGAGGCATCCCCGAGCAATCTCAATGACTAACCAACAAAAGGGAATAAAATGTTGAGAAATTGATTCTCTTAAGCGCGACCACACACACAAAAGCATATATATATACATATATATATATATATATAAAATAATATTGGAGGGACAAAGTAAGTCGCACCATTCAGATAAAATATATACGTATTTCCATGTTGGCCCCAGCCAAATTTTACATGGTTTTACTTGGGTACCAACCTATCTTTTTATTTTTGCCTCATGAAAAGGCCATCTTAGTATCAAAAAAGTAAAAGGCTTAGAGTATCAAATAGTGAAATATACCTGTAATAGGTTACTGGCAATGACAGGCTTAAATACATTCAGTTCGAAATGACCATTGCATCCACCCACTGTAACCGCGACATGATTGCCCATAACCTGAAAAGCATGAAAGTTCATTCAGGAAAGTGACATTCACATTAATTTAGAAAATAAAGAAGCATGAAACAATCTTGTTACATCTGGTGAATGACTAATTCTTATCCTTGTTAACGAATTGTCACCTGAGCACAAACCATCGTGAGAGCCTCGCACTGTGTCGGGTTCACCTTCCCCTGTAAATTAAGATTAATTAATTATCTCACAGTTAATAGCAGTCATAAATGCAAAATAACCTAAAATTAGGTTTCAAGAAAATGAAATGAGTAAAAATATTACAGGCATTATACTGCTGCCAGGTTCATTTTCAGGAAGTATGAGTTCGCCCAGACCACATCGCGGACCACTGGGGTAAAAGAGACGGCATGAGAACAATTCAATTGAAACAAAATACTAAAAAATATACGAGTAAAGATGCTTAGATCTGAAGTACCTTCCTAAGAAACGTATGTCATTTGCTATCTTCATGAGAGAAACAGCAGTTGTGTTTAAGGCGCCACTTGTTTCAACAAAAGCATCATGTGCAGCCTATCAACGCGATAATGGCCAAAAGATATAAGCCTCCAAACTTGTCATGAACAAAGCGGTAGAGTTCAGAAATAAAAGATTACCAGTGCTTCGAATTTATTTTCAGCAGTCACAAATGGCAAATTAGTTTCCTCGGCTACTGCTGCAGCAATCTTTACATCAAACCTGTCAAAAGCCAGTTGCTTTCATGAAAATAATAAGATGGAAAGATTGCAATCTAATTATCATAGTACAATGGAAAAACAGCAAATGTGATCGAGTGCAAATGTAGGTTCAGTAGAAACATATAAAAATGAAAGTTAAAGTACTTCATTATTTACCCTTTCTTTGTGTTCAAACCGGTTCCTACAGCAGTGCCTCCCTGCGCAAGCTGCAGATATATTTCCAAACTCTTAGCAACAGAGAAAAACAAAGAAAATTGAAAATCAAGAAAAAGAGGGCAGTGAAAGTAAGCAATTAACCTGATACATGCGAGGGAGGGTGCAGGAGACTCGATCAATTCCGTACTTTACCTGCAACCATAGAGGAGATCTTTTTATGCTTAACCATATTTTCTTTCGTCACCTTCAGAATTCAAGAGATGCACCTCAAAGGCACAACCAACCTCGCAAAGGTATAGGATGAAACGCTTACTTGTGTAGTATAGCCACTAAATTCTTGTCCAAGGGTCAAAGGTGTAGCATCTTGTGTATGCGTGCGACCAATTTTGACAATGTCTTTAAATTCGATACACTGAAGTAAAATACAAAGCGGACTGAGCATTAAAAAGAGTTACCATAAACAAAACAATGGGTAAAAATAAGGAACAAAGTTATCAAATCAAAGAATGTGCAAAACATGGAAAAATGTAATGGGCAAAATAAGATGAAAACAACATTTAACTATACAACATCCTATAATCTATTAAATAAAACTGGATGAAGAAAACTCAGTGTAAATATTACTATCATAACATGTCAGGTAGCCCATTGAAAAGGATTAACCACTGTTTTCATATAAATGAATTCCAAGCTTCGCATTATCATATATGGCAGATTGATGCATAAATGCCTGATGACTTAATGACACTTGAGAGAAACAAAAAGAATCAAAAGAAAGAAAATAAGGGCAGTGATCATAGAAAAAGAGAGAGAAAAAATCTGGAGGGAAGGTTAATAGAACCTTTGAATGTAGTGTTGTGTGTAACTGTTTCAATTTGGGTATAAATCCTGAATTCATCTCCATTGCAGCTGCAATGTGCATTACCTATGCATAAGACAAGCAAAAACCATACAACCAGCTACCCTTCAGAAGCCCGGACAACTGAGCTTAAAAGGGAACTAACAATAGTCTACTGAAAAAAGGCTCACAGTTGGAAATGTGTCATTAGAAGATTGTGATCTGTTCACATGGTCATTTGGATGAACAAACTTTCCACCCCGCTTATGGCCAAGAATTTCAGCAGCTCTATTTGCTATGACCTGTCAGATAAGGTGTATACAGCATTAAATGTAAATAGAAACACAACATTTGCTTATGACTTTACATTGGAAAGTATACCCACTTATTCTTCTACAAATAGGAAATTTAATTGGTAAAGTGATCAGATTTAAAAGAGATAGCGCCCAAGTTCAAGTATGCCAGAGCACCAAAAATTTAATTCATGAACAGGAAATATTTGGCCAATTTGACCATGAGGCATTTAGAGATCACCCTATGCTATAGGGTTAGAGCCTAATGATTACACGGGCTGTCAGAAAATGTACTGTTAGAATATCTGCAAGCAACCGAAAAAACATGTGGCAATGACAAATTTCTTTGACCAGAAGCAGAAAGTTCAGCAACTAGTGAGTACCTCATTGGCATTCATGTTACTCTGAGTACCACTGCCAGTTTGCCAAACTACCAATGGGAAATGATCATTTAATTTTCCCTCAGCCACTTCCTGTGCAGCTTGCATAATTGCTTTCCCTATGGATGGATCAAGGCCATATTCCATGTTTACCTGCAAAGTAAGCCAGTAATGTCTCTCAAGTTAGTTGCTCATCCATATGATTTCTATTAACTGATGAAACAAAAAAAAACTGATACAAACACACCTCAAAGTTTAAGACACCAAAACAGGTCAATTATTGAGTTATGAATTAACAATATATTAATCACTTGTATCAAAATGAATATATAATGAAATATATCCCGGACACTAAAACATTCTTATTATCCTAGATAGGAGGCTGCAGTAAGCAGGTGAAATATATAATAAAAATCTTGAGATATTACGCCCTTTCCTTTTGTTTTATACTTCTATGTTGGATTTATTGGTGATTACAAGTAGAAACAACAAAAATATTATGAGAAACAAACATAAACAAAATGAAGCAACTAATAATCCAGTACATTCCTTCTTTTATTTCTTTTGCGATAACTAAGGTAAGCATAAGCAATTCACCTTTGCAGCACATTTCTTAAGAATCCCAAATGCACGTATAATTTGTTCGGGCATTCTTTCACGATCGGCTCCGATTTCAAAGTTCTGCAACGATCTTTGAGTTTGAGCACCCCATAATCTGAGTGATTTCAAACATCAAAAGATCAGGAGAGACATTCTAAGCAATTTAAAATGAGCCCCGGGGGGTGGGTCGGGGGGGGGGGTATATTTAAAGATCACAAATATGAGCCTTGGTTTCTCTGCGGTAAAATGAATTTCATATAGCCATGCTTTATGCATTCTCAATTTTCAGAAACCACAGATTAACCATGATTGAGCATAATTAAAATGTTTGTACTTCCAGGGTTTAAATAAACAGGAGGTAAGTTCTGGCTACCTCCTGTTACAAGCTCTGTCCCTAATCATAACTCTACAAAATTGCTCAGGGGACATACTAACATGCACGACTCCATTAAAAAAAGGTAAAAATTATGTAGAGGAAGTAGACAAGTATATTATCGCATATTCCAGGTCAAGTTTTCAACTATCTTTCAGAAACAAAGGATTGTATTGAACAAAAGGAACAAGGTTCAGCAGATTGTCTGAATCCCCCCCCCCCCCCCACCCCACCCCCCTCCTGCTCTGTGATGGCTCGCATTTCATTTTCCATTGCCTAAATTATAATCATATGCTGGTGATAAATCATACAACTAGGCAATCTTGTAGATGAAGGTTTCTCGACTACGTAACTCTTTTTGTCAGTGCATATGAGTAACAGCCACGGACTATTTAGCTAAATATATCGCACCGCGTTCCGCTAATAAGAAGCCGTGGATTGTTTGTACAGCACCATATACAAATTCAAAAAATACATAAAACCAAAGGTGGTGAACAAACAAAACCAAGAAGAAACATATCACTTAATAATCACGCCTTCACACTAAGCTAAAAATGAGCAATCATCAAAACAAAACAAAACATAACACAAAAAAACAAAAAATTGATGGTTCTCAAACACGTAAGTTAATAATTCCGCCTTCACATTCAGCTAAAAACTAAACATTCTCAAAACAAAAACAAAAAACAAAAAACAAAAACAAAAACAAAAACAAAAGCCACACCTGAAAAATAAAAGAAATAATAACGAATGAAAAAAGGTGCACAAAAAGTAAAAAGGAAAAATATAGAAAAAGAGAATACAGACTTGTCGGATGGAACTTGAATAGGTCCAAAAGTGTCTCGTTCTTCTCTAAAGGATGTGGAGTACCATCTGAAGCTTGCTGTCAGATACGACGGCGTTGTGGATCGACTCGATAGTCGACGGCTGGCTACGAGCACCGCCATTGCCGGAATCAATGAAAGGACCGCCGGCGAGAGGGAGAAAACTAGTTTTGATCAGCTTCCGCCGGAAAATCGATAATTAGAAATCGAAGTTTGATCTGTTTCTACAATAATGTGAGTGGCGCAGCCTCTAACAAACTTTTGGATGTCAAAATGGAATTGGAGAATTTTCCGTCAGCCAGTCTAACTTCTCGGCACTCTAATCTATGCGGGTTTTTGGGCCTATGGCTCGTGGGCCTTTTAACAAAAGAAGATGGGTTTCTGCAGATGAAAAAATTTATGATAAATGATGGACCTGAACCTAAGTTTGATTCAATTTGCTGCTTGTGTCTATATGCAAATTAACTAACGAAAAAATATGGAATCTATCAATCTAGCCCAACTTGTGGAATAGCCCAAAAGGGAGACCAATATCTCTAACGTAAACGAAGATAGATGTTAAAGGATTATCCAACAAACTAAGGCTCGCTAGTTTAATCAGCTTCCACTTTTATGTGAGGAATTTTAGGTTCTATTATAAATTGTCTAAAGTTGTGACTTTTTATCTTCTTATTTTAATTTTTATAGGGTTTGTAAGACACTTGATTAAAAAACTATCGAATTTATCGTGTCAAGTTATCCCTTTCCTCTAAAAAAAAAAAAAAATAAAAAAAAAAAGGGATTATCCAACAAATATATTGCTTTAAGGTCTAGTTTGGCATAGCAATTATATATTCCAGTGCGGACTATGTTTTTAATTTTTACATAAAAACCGAGTTATATCACTTAAGCCAGCATAAAGATATATATGGAGCTTCAACTTCAATAACTCTATATACATGACAGTGCAAATCCTAATACAAAAGATTTACAATAAAATTCAAACAAACATCATATAGCATATCGGTCGAAGGAGTGCCTTAGGGCAAACTCTGCAAGGGCATATGCAACGGTGTCGAGCTCTCCGTGTATACAAAAAACATAAGCATTGGGTTGAATTAATTATGGAATAGTTGATTTTATAGAAATAATTATGGAAAAAGTTTGAATGGTTAGTTATGGCCAAGGTTTTAAATATCGGTTTCAGGGTAGATATCGGTGTAGTAAATTTACGGAAATTTCGATGGAAATTTCGGGGATATTCAAAATTTCGGTTTCGATTTTAAAGAAATCATGGAAATTTATAAAAATATTTGGAAATTTACAATAAAATTTTGGATAACTTTAATTATCATTCTTATGCATCTTTTACATTAATAATATTCTATATATAATATATGGATAATGAATTTGTTAAATAATATCACTAAAAACTGTTGCGAAAAATATGAAATAAATATAATTTGATAGTAAGATAATAATCAAATCTCATGAGAACTTCATTAAAACAAAATGTATCAAGATTTAAGTAAAAGTTACTACTCAATACCACATCGAGTTTCTAGGAGGATCGAAATCGCTATCACTAGTATTTGTCTTACATCTATTTTCATATTTCGGCTTTAATAATGCACTACTTGTTTTGTTTTTTGGCCCATTTGGATAGAAAGTGACTTATCACTTATGTGTATGGTTGGGGGTAACCGGGTAAGTGGTAGGTGTTTAAATATAATTTTCTAATTATATGATATTTTAAAAAAAATTAAAAATACAAACAAAAAAAATCGACCGAAATTTCGGTTTCGGTTTCGGGAAATATCGGGTTTCGGCCGAAATTTCGATGGAAATTTGACAAAATATTTTAAATTTCGGGGAAATTTCGGGTTTTGGTCGAAATTTCGGAAGATATTCTGCAAAATTGGATCGAAGGTTCGATTTCGCTTCGAAACCCCCCGAAACCCGAAATTTCGATCGAAATTTCGGTGTTTCGGTCGAAATTTAAGACCATGGTTATGCCAAAATATATCATACGACATAAAATATATTCGACTGATATTATATAAAACGAGATCAAACGATCATCTA
Organism: Buddleja alternifolia; assembly: GCA_019426215.1. NCBI lineage: Eukaryota > Viridiplantae > Streptophyta > Magnoliopsida > Lamiales > Scrophulariaceae > Buddleja > Buddleja alternifolia. The sequence continues at coordinate 58,466,838 of CM033391.1, forward strand.
AGCCACGCTTGCAGTCAAAACACATGTTTTGACACTCAATTACAGCACCAAACAAGCACTAAAATTGCATGAATTTTCACGACAAATTGCATATCTATTTGGCGATTTGAGCTAGAATTATCACACACACGAAAGTATCTTATAGGAAAAATAAATAAAAATGCCAAATCAAACTAAAATAAAAAAGTCAAAAAAGGAACATGTGGTAGGTGGGGCTCCGCCGTTGGATCCTCTATTATTTCCCCCAAAGTGGGGACAGGATACAGCCTGTGTATGTATTTACCAGAATAATATTTTTCATTTTTTCTTGACCAGAAGAGTTTTTGAAATAATTTTTTCATTACTATATATATATATATATATGTCACCCGCCTTTGGATTTCAAAAGGTCAAAAGAACAAACAGATGGATACACTGCGCCAGGTGCCTTTCTCTACTGTACTTATTCAGACCAATCACACACTCACCAGAAAGTGCCCTTGTCATTTTTATGTTTGAGATAGTTTCAAATTTTAATTACTCCTTTTTCTATTAGACATTTTCTTCAAAACAATTTCAATTTTTGCAATAGGATCTATAAATACAAGTAATATCCAATCAAATACTTCGTTTCAAAGTTCAAATGCACCATATAATACATGATGATGGTTATGATTATATCGTGCAAATTAATGTAGAGCTTTTATTCCATATTTTATAAACTCTTAAGAATAACTCATATATTTCCAATAAACTCATATTTTCCCAATAAATGCTAGCTGAATTCGGTTTAGTGATAAGAATTTTTAGGAGTAGTACTTTCAAATATTTATGGTAATTTGTACGAGTTCAATATATAACATATACTAAACTACGTTTATCTAATGTGATTAATAAAGGTATCCGACACTTCGTACTATAATTACTTTATTAAAACTAAATAATAATACTTGTAGTCCTATGCTATTTAAGTTAATGTTTACAATTAATTGTTTAAAAAAAAGCTAATAAGTACAATTATTTGCATTAGGCTTTAATAAAAGAATGGTTATTGTAAGAACTAACTATTAAAATTGAATTTTGTAGAATCAACCCCCCAAATGTCACTCGAGGCTCAATATTCATTTTCAGCACACGAAATAAAACATTTTAGGGAAAATATTAAACATAAAGTTTGAGGTGTGAGAGGCATAAAAATAATTTCACACTTTCACCTTTTCATAAACAAATAAAATAAACACAAAACTTTTTAGAGAATGATTTGCATTTTCTTTTGTTGTTTTGTAATCCAGTCAGTGTGGAAGACAGAATAATAATTTAAAAAATATATATATTCAATTGGAAGCAGGAATACAAGACAACAAAGGGCCACTAATAGCAGAGAAGGCCCAAACTTGGAATAAAGAATGGACCTTCCCCCACTTAGGTGGGGCCCAACAAGGGGGTCTGATCTGGCAAACTGAGTGATGCCAGCCTAGCATTTCCCATACATCATTGAGCAATGGGCCCCATTTTCCACAAAGCACATGCCACTCTTCCCATGCATACACATTACATACAAAAAATCAGCTTAATAAAAAAAATATTAATTCTACTTTTTCCCTTCTTAATTTGGCTCCTTAAAAATTACGTTTAAGCTTTCCTAATCATACTTAATGCACTACATTATTACCAAAAAACTCAGTCCTAATCGTATTCAGTCGAAGTCAAGTTAATTACATGAGGGGTAAATCAAATCGATATTGAAATGAATGATCCCTGAGAGCTATCAAGAATTTAAATCGCGATATTATTATGATCTTTAAATATGTTGACCATCATCAAATCTGTCGTGATATGAATGACCCCTGAGAGCTATTGAGAATTTAAATCGCGATATTATTATAATATTTAAAATATGTTGACCATCACCATCCTTCATAGACGATTATGATAAATTCCATTACTCAAAATTTCAAGAATCATAAAAAGTAAATTATATTACTTGTGTTGTGACAATGATCAATCACAACTTGTCATGCAATTAATCGATGCGATCAAATTTAACTTGAGAAAATATGAGTGATACTACATGAATGATTATTATTATTCTGAGAGCCAGAGCGTCGTAACTTTGTAAAAATAAATCATGTATTAATGTATACCAACCCATTATACCACCTATTGTGTGATTATTTAGATATACAAATAAAAAAGAAAGTATATTGTTATGTATGCCCCCTTCTCTTTCTTACATCACAAGAAAAAACGGAAACAATTGGAGAATAAGAAAAAAGGAAAAAAAAAAGATTGCCGTTAAATCATAAGTGTCGGCAAATACCCGTTGGACAGAAAATTACGGGAGTGATTAATGGCATCCTAATTGTAAAACTAAATTGATTCACTGTCATAAGGACAAAAAAGTCCTTTATTATTTAAGAAAAAATTATTAAAGATAATTTCTTCTACTCATATTAAATGTAATTAGTTTAAACATATTAAAATCAATTCTATGAAGAAACATGAATGAAGATAATGAATGATACTGACATTTACATTTTGACATAAATTTCATCCTACAATATTTAGATAACTTTATCGAAACATAATAAGAAATTTATTTTTACATGTACTTTATTACCTCAAAAATCATAAATATTTTTATTCATTGTCATTCATTTCAATTGAAGACACTACAAATCACGCATAAACACAAAATAATATTACAAATAGTAGAAAATGTATAATCAATTAATTTTTTAGAAAAACTAATATCTTAAATTATTTCAAAGCAACCAAGAACCAAACATTTCTGTTTTGTGAGGTAATAAAACACATATAAAGTAGATTTTTTAATTATTTTTCAATAAATTTATCTGTGTATTGCAGGATGAAGTTTGAGATATTATGTAAATGCCAATAACATTCTTTACATTATCTCAATTCATGTTTTTACATAAATTTGATTTTTAATATGTTGATACTAAATAAATCTAATATGTGTAAAAGAAATTGTCTTTAATAATTTTCTCCTAAACAATGAAGGGCAATTTTGTCCTTTTGGCAAAATGAAACAAAAATTGAAGTGCCAATAACAAAAATTGGAGTGCCTTTAACAACTTCCAATATTATTTCCTTGAGTAAATAAAAATCCGATTATTTAATCGACCAATAATATTTTCCTTTCGGAAAATAAATACTATATATATATGGTTTACTATATATTGGTCGAAGGGGTCTTTTTTCTTATTCTGAGCTGTCCCTTTCACTCACCATCCCTTCATTTATTTATTTTTAATTCTACTAAATTTTTCTCCTTAATTGCCACTCATCTCATTCAATCATACCCCTTCTTTCCTTCTTTTCTTTCTTCTCTTCTTCTTCTTAGCTTAGGGTACAGTCGCAAGATTTTCTCGCTTTGAATGAGGGCTTGAAGAAGAGAGACATGAAGAGGCTAGTAAGTACGTTAATAATTTATTTATTTATTGTTGATTTTTCTGTGTAAGTTTCTTGATTATCTGTTTTGTTTTTAGCTTTTCTGGATCAAGTAATATATACATATATATGTGTATATGTATATATATTTTACCTTTTTGAGTATCTGTTTATTCATGCTAAAAGTAAATCTTGATGTTCAACTGTGTTCGTTAAGCTTAGAACTATGAATATTGTTTCCTGGTAGAAGATTTTTCTTTTGCTTACTTATTTTTTGATTTGTAATTTTTCTTTGGTGTAGTGTTAATTTAGCTACCTTATTATGATGTGAGGTCTGTAGAAACTGAATTTGATTCGATCTTCAATGTTTTTCACTAGTGAATCTGTGTACATTGTCTATAGAAGACAACTGATGCTTGGATGCTAGATCTGATGTTATGCTCGTTGTCTTTGCAAGTGTACTTCTTGTCTTGTTCACGAAAGACGAAGAATCGAGATCTATTTGTAGCATAATGTCTCAGCTTTTAGCGTTATAATCCCCAATATGTTATAGTTTACTTGTTGCTTATTATGCATTGTGTTATCAAGTTCTGCAATTAAAACAATTGGATATCTTTGAGTTCGAGGAACAAAATTTGTTCATTTTTTTACCACATACTTAATTGATGTTCTGTTATTAACTTTCACATCTAAATATTAATGTAGAATTTACTCTCTTTTTTGCTTCAAGGTTCATGTTACTGTTTGTAACTTTGTATGATGCTCTTAACCTGTAAAATTTACTTCTCAGGTGGTGTTGCTTTTGCTCCTGGTATTGAGCAATGCCGCAGAGTACAACGGAGTATGCAAATCTGATTGGCCATTGACTCCGAGACCTCACAGTGTGTCGGTCACGGAATTTGGGGCTGTGGGAGATGGAAAAACTCTAAATACTGTAGCATTTCAGAATGCGATTTTCTATCTCAAGTCCTTTGTCGATAAGGGTGGGGCCCAACTCTATGTTCCAGCGGGCAGGTGGCTTACAGCATGCATCACTCTTACCAGCCATCTCACACTTTTCCTGGAAAAAGACGCCATTATTCTTGGTTCTCAGGTTTAGATTATGAAAATCTAATCGTTTTTAGTTAGAATCCACCTACTGTCTGTTATATTGTTCGGTTCCACGACTTAGTCTTTCTGTTTTTTGGTTGAAAAACGTCATTGTTTTAGAAAATTTGTTGCTATTATTTAGATTTGGAAATTGGAAGTTTCAGAAAATAAATGTCAAATTCCTTTGTGCTCTGTTTGGATCAAGGATTTAAGTCCGGAAAAGGAAATGGAAATTGAAAAAGGTTTAACAAATAAAGCAAAAATCTATACCATTTCAAGTGAGAAATCCAAAGTCCAAAATAGCTTTAAGCTATCAGTAGTTATTTACTATTTCTTTAATACAGTTGTATTGAGTCTTAATGTTAGAGTGACGGTATTTTATCCTCGCATTTGCAGGATTTCAGTCACTGGGAGGTAGTTGACCCCTTACCTTCTTATGGCCGAGGCCTTGAGGTACCTGGTCGAAGATATCGCAGCTTGATCAGTGGCCAAAATCTAACTGATGTTGTTATAACAGGTACCGATAATAGAAGTTGTTCGCTTTGCTGGTTTTAATCCATGTATTCATTTCTCATGGAATTTAATTTCACTTTCTATACAGGCAATAGTGGAACTATTGATGGGCAGGGTTCAGTTTGGTGGGAACAAATGAATAACCATTCCTTAAATTATAGTCGACCACATCTAGTAGAATTTGTCTGGTCGGACAACCTTGTTATATCAAACTTGACCTTCTTGAATGCACCTGCTTGGAATATACGCCCAGCTTATTGCAGGTAGCTTCCTTAATTCTCTTTCAAACAAATTTTTTTCTCGATAAATTGTCTCTACAATGATATATATGATTTTAACACCTTTCGATTCTACTTTCCCTGATTCAGTAAATTGCTAGTTCAGAACATAACAGTTTATGCTCCACCCGACTCTCCATACACTTGTGGAATAGTCCCAGGTAGGCTGAAATTGATTTCTACCTCGGTTTATAGGCGTTCATTCATTTCTTAATATTCTACCTCTTTTCTTAAATTTCTTAATACTCTAAATTTTTATTTTAAAAAAATTTCAGATTCATCCAAGCAGGTTTGCATTCAGAATAGCAACATTAGCATGGGATACGATGCGGTGGTACTTAAAAGCGGGTGGGACGAATATGGAATTTCATATAATAAACCAACCACAGATGTCCACATTCAAAGGGTCCGCCTACAATCTTCTTCAGGTTCGGGTATAGCCTTTGGTAGCGAAATGTCAGGTGGAATTTCAGGTATATTAGTGGAGCATAGTCACGTGGTAGACTCGTCAATTGGGATCGAGCTTAAAACAGCAAAAGGAAGAGGTGGTTATATCAAAGACATTTTTGTATCAAATATCTACATGGAAAATGTACAAGAAGGAATCAAGGCTACAGGTGAGTTTAATTCTCATCCAGACGACAAATATGATCCACATGCTTTACCCGTCGTTAGTGAAATTACCTTTAAGGACATTGTTGGTGTAAATATTACGACTGCCGGGACTTTTTGTGGAATTCCCGAATCGCCCTTCACTTCGATTTGTCTTTCAGATGTGTCATTTTCTGGCACTGCCGACCCGTCTCTTTCTTGGATATGCTCCAACATCACAGGCTCGTCTTTTAATGTGTCACCCGAACCATGCCCAGAACTTCAAAGTTCGCCTTCTAGTCTGTCCGAGGACTGTTACTTCATTTCACATCCAAGTAGTCAAATTGCAATCTTATGAAAACTCAGTTCTCGAATCTCAATTATTCATTCATTGATCTTATACAATGGGATACAAAAAAATTCATCCGTCAGTTCTGGTGTATGATCTTCCAATAATACAGCAAGACAGGAGAAAACCAAAACTTTGGGCAGCAAAAACTCAGCCGGAGTGTTCGCCTCGGGCAAATTCGTTTCTTTGTATAGTGCCGGTTTCTTTTATTCATGTGTAAGAAAAGTTTTGGTAGTGCAGAACGAGTCAGAAGCTTGTTTGTTGCCTTAAGTGTTATTATTTCATGTTAATTTGTCGTGTCATTCACATTGTACATTCTTGAACGGAGGTTTGTGAGATTGATTGATTATATAGGTGGCGGTAAAAGGGTGTTGTCTTCAGGGACTATATAGTTGGAATTTGCAATAAAAGTATCATTTCATTTTTTATTGGTTCCTGGTTTCCTTTTTCGCATTCTCCCTGATTTTAACTATCAAAAAAATAATAATTCTTAATTGGATCAATTGTACAAACCAACTTTAAAGTATAGTGTCGTGCACTTATAGAAATGAAAATCATCACCCAATATGAAGTGATGCGTAGGAAGTCCCAAAACTCCCAGCTTTCGTAAAATCATAAGCATGGATGGATTACGCAAGTCACTACCTGAGTGATTGTAATTACCATGGAATTCCAAATCTCAAACGCTCCTAAAAATAAGGCATATTTGTATATATTTTCAGCAGTTGATTCCATGAATATTTAACTGTATGAGATAATTTCAAGCAAGAAAGAAATTATTCTATAACAACCAACTAATTTACATTTATTACTTTGTTAAGAATTATAAATGCAGAAATCGACCCGATAATTCTTGAGTGGATCGAGATCACTGAAGTGACCCACCAACACCGATGATTGCAGGGGTGTCGTGGGTGGAGAGAAAAATGCATAAATAGTTGTCCTCATACATCCCTAAGAACCACATGGAGAACTGGAGACAAAAAGTATTAAAAAATATTGTGGTTTCCCAATTTTGTCTGGATTGGTATACTATCTGCGTGGTATGGACTGAGAAGCAAGTTGAACCCAAGCAAATTCCTCTTTGTAACCCACATGTTCACCACAAGATGCCTCACATGTATACACAACAATACTTGCCCAATCAAGAGAATCTTCACCATCATCTTTCACATGGAAGAAATATAGTAGCTGAGGCAAAACCTGAAAATCACATTGCCAATATCACCATCAGCAAGACTTGTCCACCAACACAATATCAATTACACACACACACACACACAGATATATATATATATATATAAGTCCAGGTAGGGTTATTGTCCAAATTTGATTCTTTCACAAATTTTCAGAGACTTTGGGAACTAGTCGAAACTCTAAGGTTATAGTTGGGTTGTATTTAGGAGCTCCCCTAGACCCCCGGGGAAAATGAAAATTGCAACCATCCATGTGATGAAATTCAAGTGGGGTCCCCAACACATGGATGATTATGATAATGCTGTGACATGAAATCCTGGACTCCCTAAGAATTACTCGCCAACCCTAAGGATTATCCAATAGTACACCACCCATCAGATACTATGGTACACCACCCATCAAATACTATTGTACACCACCCATCAATTACAAAATAAGATCTCACCTGAAATTCAAAACCACGAGTGCCACCGCAGTAGTTACACTTAGGAATGTCGAGTTTTGATGGCCGACCACTAGACATGGGCCACAATGGTTTTGCTTGAGTGGAGCTAGAGTACCTGCTCATGAAACAAATATAGAGGTATGAAGCATCTCCATATGCATCTGTTGTACAACTATTTCAAAGATTTTGGTAGACAACCGAAAAAGCAAATGTCAGTATAGGTTCCTTTTATGAACTCCAAATAATTACCTCAAGACTTGGTCCGGGGCCAGAGATACTCTCTCCTGGAAAGATGCCCAACTCCTGTTGTCCTCGTTTCCCTATTCAACAAATAAAATCAAATATATAGATTATCATGCATTAAACTAATAATTAAGAATTTATCATATAAGAAGCTCGCCTTGAAATATGTCTGCAATTTTTCATAAGAACCATCCGTCCGGCTTCTAGAAATCAATGAACTAGAAGATCCATTTTCATCAGACATCTCCTCGTCAAATTCACATTCCTCCTCATTCGTGATCTCGTACTCTGGCCAGAGGGAGTTGCTGGCAGCTGTTCGCATGTGAAAATATCAACACATGATTTAAAGTTTTAATAGGAGAAAGTGTGTTCTTATCTTTAGTGGACACCAAAGATACACTCGAAAGAAACTTCCAACAATAACAGTATAATGTTTCAGTCCACTATCATAAAATGCCACCCATAAACGTGGAAAGTGGAATCCTACTCATTCATGAGTGGCAACAATCAGTTACTTATTTTCATAGCTGAAATTCTAAGATCACGGAAGATGGGCAAAATGCAACCAGATCTCTACTACACATTATGAAACTAGAGGAAAGTCTATTGACTCTATTCCTACTTATACGAAAATGAATGCATGTCCAACAGACACCTACTAACATTATCCAGATATCGCAATCATTACATTTCAGTAGAATTATTACCTGATTCAGATTCTTTGCTAGATGTCTCCAACTGCCGACAGGAAACTTTGTGGCTTGATTTACTGGACCGCCAGTGAGCAGTCTGCAAATATTAATGACTCCGTTTGTTTATATGGAAGCTTAAACTACATGTCTTATGCATAGAAGGGAGTTAATTTCAGCACACCTGGTGTTTCCCAGAGCAATAACGTGCTCTTTTACAGCTACTACAAATTTTGTCCCCTTTCCATGTACCACACCAATTGCAGAGTATTGCTGTAACAAATTACAGATCATTAAATAAAAAAACTTACCATATGGTACACATTAGTTTATATCCTTGACATAAACCATCCGAATACACTATGTTCAGTCTCACGATCATGTATCATGTCCTCTCATTTTCTTCTTCTTATTATTTTTTGTTTTCCTTCTGTGGACATGTAATATTGTGTTCGTGAAAGTTTCATCCCACAAAAAAATAAAAATTTATTGTCCCTTCTAGGCTTCAACGATGTAATATTGTGTTCGTGAAAGTTTCATCCCACAAAAAAATAAGATTGATGTCCCTTTAAGGTTTCAACAATGCTGGGAGTGTGGGTGGGGTGGGGTGGGGTGGGGTGGTTAGGAGGGATGCATCATATCCTGCAGGCTATTAAGTCGTAGTCACTGGAAAACTATGTTTGGACGAAGTTTTAACTAATCAAATATCACTTAACAAGCCATGCTATATTGAGAATGTAAATAACATAGAAATGGTACCTCCGGCTGTTAAAGGCTGCTCAGTCCCATCTTCATTGGGTGCCTCAGTGGAATAAAAGGAATTCACTCGTGGCAATTGACACCGAAAAACCTTCACACTTTTAAAACCGTTTTGAGGTCAGAAACAGAAGACTGAAAGCTAATATATGAAGAAGATCATTTAACAATGCTAGTGTAGTAAAAAATATTGTTAGCTAACAAATCAGAAAGATATACCTTCTTGATGGAGTTGCTGGATGCCGCTTCCACTGCTCATGTTGATCACGAAGAAGACAGGCCATTGACGGACACATGAAAACGAGCAATGTTCTATGAAACGTGGATTCCTCAGGTAATGGTGCATAAACCTACAAAAGCAATCGAACAGACTAAGAAAGAGCATATACATTTTACTTCCTTACTCTAAGAAACAAAAAACTATAAAAATATCTAATTTAGTTCCCAAAACTTGAAATTTGTACTTTATTATACCTGAATCAGAAACTGCAAAGGCTCACCGCAAAAATCACAGAGACTCGACTTTTCTGAAGGCAAGTTTACGGGATCCAACCATGCCTAAATCACAAATAAATCAAAATAATCACTCAATCTTCAGCAACCAATTTAATATCAATCCTCTTCACTTGCATAAACAATACCAAAAATCAAACTCACGCCATTATATAAGTCTTAGTTCAAAATATTCATTGCAAAATAGCTCAAAAGTAAATATTTATCACGCCGAAAAAATTCAATCATTGTCTGCAGAAATTACCGGAGTGCCACCAGCTTTGCTGGGGAAGTATTGGCGGAGCAATGACCACGGATTTTTCGGCTTCTCCGCAAAGCCTAACGTCATCGGCACTCGTTCTTCATCGTCATCATCTTCATCGCTGACGTCATCGTCGACGGCGTCGTTTTGAGCTTCGTCTTCATCTTCTTCTTCTTCATCAAGGGATGATATGTGCAAGGATTTTAGCTTCTCTCCACTCAAATCAATGTCCATTTCTGGTGAGTTTCAGGGTAATTGAATTTTGCGGCAAAGGAATTGGGGCATCAGCCACTGAATTTACCTCCGGCGAGAGAGTTGGGGGTTAGGGTTTTGCGTTTAATCGATAAATTCATTTTCGAATATTTTAAAAAATATTTGGGCTCCTAGATAGTGTGTGTCATAATTTAATGGGCTTCTAAAAAATGAGGCCCATAAGTTTGGGTGAATTTAGATATGTCAATTGTCATCCTCATGCATCACTTTGGGCCCATATTGAATATATTGTCTACCTTTCTCTATATAATCATTTTTTTTATTTTATTTTTATCATCAACTACATAATCAATTGATCACAGTGGTTATGTATAGGTGAAATGTTTCTTTCAGGGTTTGAAACTCAACTCAATGACCGTAGTTTTACCATTATATTAAGAAATAAACTTTAATGTAATCAAAAATAAATAAAAAAAAAAATAATTTTTAGTACCTACTGAATCAAGGATTATAAGCCAGCTTTTGTCGATCCATGATATTCGAGTAAAAAGTTCGACAATTTATGTTATGATTCAGCCAGAATCATACACTTTTTAGCTAAGAAGTGGGGGAAATTAAGCTAATTGAGAGAGAATTGAGATATTTCTTATTGATTTCCAAGATGATTTTACACAATTGGCTGTAATCCCTATTTATACATCACAGAATCTGAGACTGGCATTTAAAGAAAATTAACTTAGCTAACAAATCTGGAAAATATCTCAAACTAACTTCTCGAGCTGAGTTGTCACGCTTGGATTTTCTCTTCACTTGCCATTATGTTCTTCTTAAAACGGCGTCGTTCCTTTACAACCTTTTAAAACCCCGCTTTTATAAGTTAAATGCGTTTCTGAGCCCTCTTTTCCTTTTAAAACGCAGCGTTTGATTCTTCACGTTTTTAGTTCCCCTCCAAAAGTTCAAATAGTCAAAAACACTTCTCCTTTACCTGCTAGAATAAGTTAACATGACAATTCAACCCTTGTACACCGTGCTTGCTGTTGATGAATACGTTGTCTACTCCCTTTAAAACTTTTTGTTTGTTTGAAAGTTTATATATATAAAAATAAATGATATATTTGTAACGCTTCATTTTAATTTTTTCACTCCACATTCGAAGAATTTAGGTAGGAATTGGATCAAAATGCCATTTTTAAAGGTAGACTTGAGCATATTCATCTGATATTTGGAGATAAATACAATTTGGATTTCCACTTTTTTTTCCAACTCTATTCATAATATTGTAATAGCTCAAACAAAACATTCAAAGTGGTAAAGGCAAGTATCCATCTCGAAAATCCATATCTAATGCAAATTAAAACCATCAATTGGACAACTCTTCTTGTGATAATTACACACTCATTCACATTCTGTAATCCTTTATGAATTTGTACATTACAGGAAAAACTTAATCACATATTTTCACACTTGTAATCAACTCAAGATACAAAAAGTTGGAGAACTATCTAAAAATATCCAGCAAATCAATAATACATGTGGCCTATTATCACAACAAATAAAAAAATATTATTGACCACATAATACAGAGTATGAGCAACCGGAATAATTGCTTTTCTTGGCCTAAATATGAAAAAAGACTCGAAGAGAAAAAAGAAATGAGGGGGTAAAAAACTCTATATATAATCTCTCTCACCTTCAATAAAAAGGTAAAAAAAAATGAAAAATTAGGAGGAAGGACCTCAGATTAGTCCCTTGATAGCTCTTCTACTTTCTACTCCCCGTTTTACGTTTCATCTCAGTAGTCTGCCTTCCAATCCTCTGTGGAGGATGACCTTGTCCAGTTCCATTAACTGCTTTTCGAGATGGTGAAGGGCCTAATTTTGGAATCATGGTCCTGATTCGCATTGGCAATAAACTGCAGTTAGCACTTAAGTGGCATTGATTGTGTTTCAAATCCGATATACTCAGTTTAAAAATGACCACCTTGCTGAAATTTACTAGCCAAAGTGATATTTTTCAATGTGCAACAATAAATAAATAAAAAAGCTATTTGAAAAATAACAAATTGAGTAATATTTGATTAACATAACAAATATCAACATTTGAAAGTTTAGTAATATCGAGATTATTAAAATAAATCAATATGATAAGTTAGTCAATTGATTGAAGAGGTACGGAGAAATTATTTTAGGATGGAGACACAACCTTAATTCTGGGCTTTTGGCTGGTTTTAACTGAGATTTCTCCACCTTTGGACCAATCCCATTGCTGAAGCTCCCAATTTTGGAATGGTTAAACTGCCAAAGAATATCTGGCTCGGATGAATCGCTGGTTCCAGCATCAAGCTCATCCAAATCATCAGTGCTGCTAACGTTGAACTGATTATTTGGGGAAAATAGGCCATATGATCTCTCATCTGATAGATATTTCCGATTAAAGACACCAGAAATGTTGCCATTGTTAGTATCCCCCCAACAGCCTAAGGGGTTTTCGCCTCCAAAAATTAAATCTTGCTTGTTCACCATGACCTTGTCCACCCACTCGCCCTGGCCCACTTCTCTATCATCGTCCACATTGTCTAGACAAGGGCTGCTGACAGGTGGCCAGGTAGGGGAGTTCCCGAGCAGCTCATCAAGATCCATGCTTTGCCTCTTTTGCCTTGATGTAGAATTGCCACGAACCTGTAAACTCAGAAGAGATCAAATTTTGACCTTCAGATTTCTTAAAACAAGAATAACAGAATATAATGAAAAAATAATCCCAGTTTGAGCAAATATAGTTTTGACCAGAAGAGTTGAATGCTATTGGTTTCTTCACAACAGTAACCTTTGTTTTGCATCAAGCATTTTGGAAGGAATACGATACTATGTAGAATTTTTTTTTTCCAATTGCTATCACAGATTCTTTTTTCTTTCTCTGTTCAATCACTGTTAACTCAAATAAACTAACGGATGAGTTAGAAACTACAACTTCGGTATCAGCATTATTTACAAACTTTACAAATGGTAAAAAGAGAATGTAAATTCAAGGGTTATTATTATGCATTTACCTCTATGTTGCCTACATCTTCCATTGGCTTCCTGAGGCCATTTGGTGACTGCAAGCCTACATTTCTCGCATTTACAGTTGGTCGAAAAGGTGATAATGATGGCTGTGGACTGCCAGATACCTTCTGCTGTAATCCTCCATCTTTCCTTGCTAATGCAGCCTTAAGAGTGGCAATCTATCACAACAACCATAATTAAGCTATTGAACAGTGATCAAATAGTTTGAACACAAAAGAAGTTAATATGCCAAAGAGAAAAGCAAGAACCTGTTCTTTGAGCTCTTTAACTTCTGCAGGATCCTTATTTACTCGTGCAGCACCAAGTTCAACAGTAGCGACACGCTCAGCAAATTTAAGAGTACTAATTGTCTCTCCAACAGCATCAGGCTCAGGGCTTATATGAACAAACATTAGTGTCTTGGCTTGTCCTCCTATAAAGAAAAAAGGCATCAATCCATGTTAAAGACAAAGAAACAAACAAGTTATTTATGTTCGTTTGGATTGAAGGATTGGGAGCTAAGGATTTGAAACTACTCCAATGTTGAGTCAGTTTCAATTCTATCACAATGATTGGAAAAGTAACTCGAAGTTTTTTACTAAAGGATTTGAAATATGTGGTTATTAAAAGATACCCAAAACAAGCGCTAGAGATTTCTTTTGTTATGGATTTGAAATCCTTAATTGCGAAACGTCCAATCAAAACGCAACCCAGAGACTATATGTATCCTTACCAAGTGAGTCTTGCAGCAATTGTGTGAGTTTGCTATTTCGATACGGTACATGTGAACTCTTTTGGGCAAGAGAGGCTATCACATCACCCAAGGCAGAAAGAGATCTATTAATATGCTGAGCCTCTTTAAGTCTATCGCCTGTCACTTCAGATTTGTCGACTCTCTCACTTCCAGCCAGATCAACTAGATGCATGCAGCCTCGAAGAATATTTCCAGAGGTCAAGTCTCTTCCTTGGACATGAACCGTTAAACAACTGCATTGAAAAGAAGTTTAGCAAAAAAGTTACTTTAAAAGCATGAATTTAGTTTCAAATTTCAATAGTTCACCTGTGAGAGCGACTACTGCGGTCATTGAGTGCTGTTGCACCCACAACCCGGTTCCTTTGTCCAATATTCATCAGATCAATAACATCAGATTTTGAAGAGACGTGCACCAAACTTGCATCGGGTACACTGAGTCCTGTCTGAGAACTATTTCTAATTTCTAATGTATTACCTAGTAAAGGATCTTTCAACATAATATCATTTCTGAATATAGTGAATTTCTAAAGACAATTGTACAAAGCAAATTTAAGTTTTAGTTTTCATGATGATTCTTGTTAGAAGTGATTATTATATTAACAGTACTCGGGGCAGAAAATAGCTTTGGAAAGGATATCTTTTGTTTAAGCCATCAGTATTGAGAAGATCCCTAACTTGCTCGTTGTAAATCTCAATCATCTGCACAGACACGTCATAGCAGAAAGTGTCCTTTCTTTGCTCAGAAAGGAGGAATAAATCACTTAATGCCCTGTAGTTCACCCCTTGACTATGCTCTGTGAGATCCTTGGGTCCGGTCTGGATAAAATAAAAAAGACATAAAATTAATATTGATTTCCAAACAGTAACAGGTGAAAGTGTTTCATAATATAACTGATACTTGTGGCTTCTATCATACCATAGTGAAAGTTTTTCCTGATCCTGTTTGACCATAAGCGAAAATGCAGACATTGTAACCATCAAGGACGGACCTAACTAGTGGTTGGGTATCTGAGAAGACCTCTTCTGCAAAGAGATAACAAAAATGGACAATTATGAATATATTTATGAGTTCTCAAACAGCAAGTAGTGTGAAAACGCCCCGAGTTAATGGCCTAACCTTGAGTTGCAGAAGGACCAAACACTTTGTTAAAGTTGAAGGATTTCCGCCCTTTTCCATTCTTCGCTAGAGTGTTTATTGTTATAGCTCCCTCCTCGATATGATCCACAGTACTCAAGTAATTACATTGTCCGGGCAGGAATGGCCTGACACGGCAATAAACCCTAATGCTACCTGATCGAATGAAAGGTTTAAAAATTAATTTACTGAAAGACAGTTGGAAGAGGATAATAACAGTAATATTATGACCAAGGAACATTACACAGTAGGAAGAGGATAATAACAATAAGATTATAAGAGTAAAGAACAATAAAGTTACCCTTTAGGTCCTGGACTTGATTATAAAGCTTCCGGTTTTCCTCAAGAACTCTATGATAACCAGAAGCAGCGTGAGCTAGTCCATGGATATGGAGGCCTGTAAATTAAGAGGAAAGTCCAGATCAAATTGGGAAAAAGAATTGATCTAGCGAAAGTCTGGATCAAATCGGGAAAAAAAGAACTGATCTAGTATAACAAAAGAACTTCCAGCATTGCCCAACTCCGGACCATACCCCGCTACATCAACATATAAGCAGCTGAAGGAATAAAAATTTCAAATTATTACCAAGATTTTGAACTTCGTCATGGAGTTTTTTTTGCATGAACAGCACACCAGCTTTTGTAGTAGAAAGAGTTTGCTTCAGCACCTAAAACAGAAAAATCGAGGATAATATATTATCAGCTTAATAAATCCCCTAAACATAAAGGAATTTGTTAAAGATGATAAAGAATGTCGTCTCGTTTCAGGTTCTTACCATAATATCCTTTTGCTGTTGGTCAACAATCGTTTGTTGTTTCATGACTCTATTTTCAGATTCTTTATCATGAATTTTGTTATTCTGTAATAAATAATCTCTGTTCGGAATTGCACTGATCTTTTGTTCAATCTTAGTTTAGAAAGCATACGAAAAATGTGTCAGTAAGGCAAACACACTCAAAGATAAAGTAACTACTAGGAAATATATTTTCTCAAGTGCATGTAACGCGATGAGGGTACCTTAGCATTTGGCGCAAAAGGCTTTAACACAAATTTGTTGCCATGAACACTGGAGTCTGTAGGATTAACCTTCTTCTGTTTTGCAAAAACAAATACAAAAAGAGACTGAATGAGATGGTCAAAGGAACTTTCAATGTGTTCGTTAGGGTATCAATGGCATATATCAGAAATGTCAACAATTATATCCAAAGTAACTTAAGAGGTGAATGAAATATATTATCAATTAAAGAAGTGAAACGTAGACTGTAATGAAACCAAAATATACCAATTCAACTTGGCTGGCAATGTGATGCTCAAACTCCTCCACGACCTTACTTAATACGGACTCAACAAGCTGTAAAATAAAAAAAGAAGAAATCAATGTTAGCTCAAAAGCAATAGTTATGGACAACATATCTGCAGAATGTAATTCTAAATGTTCAAAATGTAAATCGAGTTATTATAGGAATTAATCTTCAACGTATTGAAAGTTATTCTCGACATCCTAATACAAAAGACAGAAAACAGATATTTTGGAGCTTCTGGTCATTAGTTAACTCTGAAGGATCACAATATGATACAAGTTTATAATTCGAAAAAAGAAAAAATTTGAAATGTGCATGTCATACATTTGGAACTTCCTCTGGCTTCTTGTCTAATAGAATTGCTCGAACAAGCATACTCAAGGAAGAAGTAGACTGCGAAAGATGAAAGAATACATGAATATAGACGCTATAGATCATGGGTGCTAAAGCAGTGTGAAGTGTTTATTTCAATCAACAGCGTACATACCGTTCTGTTAAAATCCTTTTGTGTGCATATACCATTCAGGGATTTCTCATTCATGGACATACTCCTAGAATGAGAACCTGTGAATGGCTCGGAATTTTTGCGAACAAATTGTTTGCTAGAGATAACGGTTTTAACGTTTCCACCAAATTTCCAGACCCCATTTCCTCCTGTCTGTTTCCATTCACTGTATGACTTAAGTGCCAATACACAATTGACAATCCTTGAAGATTTTCCTCCCTGAAAGCGTCATTTAGCACAGTTTTACAAAGTTATAAGCAATCAGTTCTCCAGTAATATCCACAATAATTTATTTGGTAATGCAGTATGAACGAATTGGGTATTCTTGGTTCGAATTCCATGAAAAAAAAAATCAAAATATCATTTTTATCTGATTTGTATATAGTCCAGATTAGTTTATCTTTCATGACAGCTTTCTATATCTACCTGTTCCAGATCAGAGGCCTCGAAAGTAGGCATTCCCAACTCTTGCACTGCTACAAGAAAATTCCTCACATTCTCAAAGTACTGATATGCTGACAATGCAGCACCATCTGGTATAAGTGCGGAATCACATGGACTTTCAACTACCTGAAACAAAGGGATCAAGGTCAATAATGAATCACATCTAAGGCTGCTTGATGAAAACAAAGGTGCATAGGACTTTGTGAATGGTTTCTGAAAATAAACGAGGAGAAAAGCAATAATGTGTTGAAATATAAATGCTACATACCTTTTGCACAGCTCCATGCTGAATTTTATTAAGTACATTGCAGAGAATTATTCCACTTCTTAACCCAAGTCTAAATTCTTCCTCAGAAGGTTCGGCCGGTAAATCTTTTGCACCCACTACTCCGACCACTTTTCTCAGCCAAGCCGCAGCTTCATATCTTCTCATTGCTGCATAGACAGAAAATGACTTATTACTCTAAAATGATTGCAAACAAATACAGAATGCTGCAATCAGGTAACAAAATCCAGTTGATAATTATCTTTTTTAGCAACTTCTCTTCGGTACTAAAGATTTTTAAATTTTTGTCTTAGGATGCTTAGAGTTGGGACCATAGAGTGGAATTTATGATGTATCATTCATATTTCAATGGGGTTAAATTCATTCCCATTTCCAAGACTTCAGTAAGTTTTACTCTACAAAGCATCAACCAACACCATTCATCCTAACCAAATCCAATGCATAGAATATTAAATTCCACAAATCACAAGGCCAAGGACCTTTTTTCTTAATTTCAATTTTCAATCCGTGAGACCTGACATCATTTTTAAACCAAAAACAGAGCATTAAACTTCGTTAAAGGATTTAAATGCCAATAAACCAAGATCATTTGTTCAAACAAAACTGAATTTCATCGGATAAATAAAATTCTGATTAGGATTACCAAAAAAAATTGTAAAATTACCAGCTTCTTCCGCCCGGCGACAATCCAAATCAAGTTCGCGACAATCCAAATCAAGTTCCCGAGATCGATTTCCGTGCTGTTGCAGAACATCCTCCACAACTGACGCCACAGAGAACGACAACGTACCTTCAATCTCCGCCATTAAATATCAATTAGAGTTCACCAAAACTGGAATTCAATCCTCCGGCATAAACAAAATCATCCACCAAAATTCAGTAAATTATACGTTTCCAAAGGAGAGGAAGATGGTGAAAACAGAGAGTGTCCTAGGGTTTGAAGATCAACGCAAATGCTTACAACATAGACATACAGAAAGAATTGTATAACTTTTTTCTCACTCTACAAACTACAGAGAGGAATTAGCCATGGATTCGCCCTTTTTCTCTCTCTACAAACTGAAAAGCTTCTTCTCTGCTTTATACTACTACTAGTAGTAATGTAATGCTGGGAGTATGAGTGTGTGCCACTTTTTGAATATATCTTTGGCTAAAGCCACATGTATACGATCCTCACTCCGAACCTCCAGGCTCGGGAACCAACTGTTCAGGGGCTTCCCTTATTTTACTTGAATCTTTTCTATTTTTTTGGTTTTACATAGCCAAAAGAAAATAATATTGTTTATTTTAAATACTTTTGTATCTCTAAAACTTAAAAGTTGATACATGAATTATTATTATTCTTCTTTGAAAGATATGAGTTCAGTATTGAGTATTGTACCAAAAAAACGTATTAGGAAACTTTTTCCTCTCATATGGATTTAAAAGAAATAAACAAGGCAAAAAATATAAATTAGTTAAAAAAATTATGCATTTTATACAAAAATTTATCCATTTTCTATAAAAGGATTTTATCCATTTTTAACTCATTGGAAAATGTAAAATGAATTGAAGGAGAATGCTTTTTGGCTCTAAACAAGGAAGGTAATTTGCAATTCTTTTAACTTTTTATGTGGCATCCCCAATATTGAGGAGATGCCCACTATGTCGTAAGAATCCAATGAAGAGTCCAACTTTGTGGGATTAAAGTTGTGATTCAAGGAAGAATTTGCTATAATGGATTAAGGGGTTTTCTATCAAAAAAAGATTAAGGGGTTCAATGTGAGATGTGAAAAAAACTAAGACATTTTATTGGGAGAAATATAATTCCGCCCGTATAATTTTGAAAAATACAATAGAAGTACGAACATCATTATTTTAAGGTGATACCAAAAATCTGTACAATAAATGGTGGAGATCATTATCTTAAACCTCAAATATGATTCGTCTTCTAGTTTCCCAGGATTACATGTTATATTATTAATGAATAATGATTACTGATGCAATTGGATTAATGAGATGTAATTCACTAATTGTCCATCTTTTTTTAAAAAAATTTGACAAAATTATCTTTAGACATAGAAATGTTATGGTAAGACACTTACTTATGATACTAGATGAGAGATTCAATGTTTTCATGTGATATCTATCGTTAGAAAAATCTTTACAACTTTCGAGTCATTCTTAGGACTAATGCTCTGTTCAAATTCGTAAATAAAATTTTTGAAGTTATCCTTGTTCATCGATTATAATTTTGTTATTATATTGTTCTAAATCGAATTTGTTTACTAAGAATGAAATATCTTTTCATCCAATACTTCTTTTCTACTTATATAAAGTAAATATTTTAATGTGAATTGTCATATAATATAATATCTATCCGTATCTTTCTAGTATTTATGTTAATTTAGGTTTTCTCGTATTTATCTTTTCCTTGTTTATAGTTAGGATTTTTTGTTTACCAAATACATGTATCTCTATAAATATGTTACTCAATAATACAAGTTTCCTACGGAGTTTTCTTTAATCTAACATGGTATCAGAGTCACGGCTTCGAGCCATGGTCTCTCGATCTCGAGCTTCTGCTGTCATCCTCAAGTTGTCGTCCCCGTCCGGCGTCCCTTATCTAGTTTACTTTCCCTTTATCTCATTCTTTTTTCCTTTCTTTTTCTTATGGTTGCCGCCGCCTTCTCTCTTCTCACCCTAGGAAAACGAGGATTTAGAGTCGCCGCCGCTGCCTCTTAAGGTTGCCGCCATCTTTTATCTTTGTCGTCGTATTCTTCTCAAATTCTCTATGACTGAATTTCTTGGGTCTAGTCTCAACATTCAAGACTCTCATGTTTCGATTGCGGGGGAGTGTTAGATAATATAATATCTATCCGTATCTTTCTAGTATTTATGTTAATTTAGGTTTCCTCGTATTTATCTTTTCCTTGTGTACAGTTAGGGTTTCTTGTTTACTAAGTACATGTATCTCTATAAATATGTTACTCAATAATACAAGTTTCCTATGAGATTTTCTCTAATCTAACATGAATGATATTAAGTTTAGTGTCAAAAGAAAAAGAATAATAGTTGAGTAGATAAACCATGCTCCTATTTCATTACACTACTACTATACAATAATGGTGGCTTTAAGAAATTTATCCAAATTATTGCTATTCAAAATTTTAGATTGGTTGGTATGGATTCATTGTCCTCAACCTTGTTTTCAAGTGAATGGGTCCTCATTTCGAATTTTGAATAAAAACCGCTACCATACATGTTTTGACACATTTGCCCCTTACTACTACTAATTACTCTCTTTGCCCCCTTTATTTTGGATTTGCAAAAGTGTAAAAATAAAATTCCACACATATGCAAATTCCCAATTGAATTGGAGAAGCTACAAGATCATTTTTCACTAGAATTTTATTTAAATGAGATCCTTTTTAAATACTTTAATTTAACAACTTATGATTTCGTGATTTTATTGCAAATTCGTTTACATTTATACTCTGGCAAAAGAAGTATCAAAATATAGTCCATTAAAACACTTAATTACTCTAAGAAAATGTTTCTAACATATACACGTCAATAAAGAAATGTCAGTCTATTGTTAATCACAATATTTCATTAGACAAGTATATTATTGCCTAAAATATCATTCTTTTTCATGTTACTTAAAAATCAAACCGATATTTAATCACCTTGATGATTTGGTATTTTCAAGAACTTGAAAGTATCAAGTAATCTTTGACCACCTACCTTTTTCCTTAGCTATTCTTGGAGTCAAAAAAATTCTTTTTTTGGATTAAGCATATGAGCATTGCTTTGCTTAGTCTCCAAGATGCACTTACATGGGATGGCTTGGATGCATGTCTATGTCACTGTTTTTTTAATTGTTTTTGGTAAATTAGGTTACTATTTTTCAATCATTAGTTATTGGACTCCTAGGTGCTCTATCCAAAATGTCATTTTTGTTATTACTATTTCTGAAAAGGAAAAACATACTGATATGATTTAGCATATTTACACATCTTCGGTTAATTCCATGCTATCCACTTGATACCCATGGTGGGTTTTAAACCGTTGGATTATACATGATAAACTGATCATTTTACTTTATGACATCATCATGTGCAGATCAGTGATTTAAAACTCACTTAAACACGTACCCAAGTGGGTAGGATGGAATTTCCCCACATCTTCATATGAAGTAAAAACTATCTAAATAAAATAAATGTATGTAACAAAGAGAAAAAGTAATTAATCTACAAAATACATTTTCATTATGGCGCAGTCAATGTGTGGATGGCGTGAAAATAATTCATAAGATCGCCATTACTGCTAATTAGTAAAGAAAAAAGTAGCCTATCGAATAATCCTGATATGTCAGGGTCCGTTCTGATTATTACAGGCCACTGGACTCCATGACTATCTTATTCAAGAGAGTCGAGCAAATCCTTTGTCGGTACCATGATCGCAGTGATAGAATGATCGTAATGTCTCTTGGCTAGTAATTTATTTGCCTCCCGAAAGACATGTGAACCCGGGCATCCCTTGAGCGCTCAGAATGTGCCGGATAGGGGAAATGACATTAAAATCCCAGTGCATGAATTGAACGCCACCTTGTTATCGGATTCAACTTGGACCTTTTGGCCATGTTTTTTGAACAATAATCTTTGTCATTCTGAAATAAATTTGTATTCAATGAATGACTCTATAATTTAAAATTTTAAATAAAGTCATCATAATTCAAAAATTGGAATTAAGTGCCCCACTACTTGGCAGGCAATGAGTCATTATCAGAAAATGAGGTTTTCGTTAAAAGCGGTTAACCTCGAAGCTGGTGGAACAAAATTAAACTAGATAAATTAACTGTATGTCAACAAACTATATGGGCTTCAAGTCCAAGTCTCTTTTATCTTTTTACCAAACCCTTATGATTTCTTTAAGTTAAAGTTATTGTTCTTGATATAAATTAACCGCCCCATATTACTTTAGACGATTCGAAGAACATGATTTAATTTTACTTTCAATAAATATTATGTAGTAGCAGAAGTATTTATCCACTTGTTATTTTATTTCAACAACATTATAATAAAAATACATTTTACTACTTCATTACTTGATAAAACAAATATGATTATAAATATAGTTTAATATTGAGCTTATTTACCCAAAAACCTTGCACCTAATTTATGTAATTTCCCAGTATTTTGGAGGAATGAATACGCATATCTTCAATATTAATATTTTAGATATTTAAGAATTTATAACACACTCTATGAAAGATTATTGAAGAGTTACACATGATTGTAAAACGACAGGATAAACATAAGTAAATTTTGCAACAATAATGTAGAGCCCAACTTATGCAACAATAATTTAAAGCTCGGCTGGTTAAGAAGTCAAACTATGTGGTTGAACACTTGAACTATACACGCGATTTGAATGAGTTTATGACACCCTTACATAATCTTGATTGAACTTTTTGTGTTGATAAAGCTGAAAATTCAAACTTTTATTATAATCAATTCCACCATCTGTATTCATTTCATCATTAATACCACAATGATAATTTTTTTCATAATCAATTATACAACATCAACTCCAAACTCAGTTTGAGTCTTTTTGTCACTCAAATAATATATTGGAAATTAATAGTAAAAAAGAAATAAAATTATTTGAAATGCATCTTAAAAGATACTAAATGCACATATAAAGCAAAAGAGTAAAGACAGCAGGCAGCAACCTTATTAAATTATTATTATTTTATAATAATAAGTATTATTATTCTATTTAATAAGATGGTGGCCTTCTTTAAAAGCGTCCACTAAAATTAAAACCAAGGGTTTTTTCGTCTTTTACGTTCTACTCAACAACTAACGTTCGAAAAATTCAAACATATGGCTCGGCACGACCTGGCAGGTTCGGAGGTATCTTGGTCCCATGGAGGGCGTAAATGGGGTCCATCAAAGAGAAACTAGGGAGACAATAATCGGATGCTTGAGAGCTGTACTGAAAACTAAGTAGAAAACAATAGTTAACTTATATTTGAATTGAGATCATTAGTTGAAAATTCATCAGCTATCATTTTCAAAAATCAAGTTTGAACGTATTTTGCCTAATTAATAAGATCTGATGCTCGACTCAAACTCAACCCTATTGATTAAAAGAATAAAACATATATAAAAGTATCAAATTATTTAAACTCAACTCTATTAAAGCCCATCCAATTCAAACATGATTGTCTATTCCAATATGATGTTTCACACCATATATTCCGTAGCCATATGATATATACATGTAAGTCGATAAAATATTTCCTTGCGCATATGCTTGGCTCTATGCATTGTTTATGCTTGGCGTTATGTACAAAAGGGAATACAATTGGAATAGAGAATCTAAATGCGTTGGGTGTCAATTTGATTAACAATCACAGAGAACTCAAAAAACATAGGCTATGTTTGTTTCTATTTTGGAGGGTTTTTTTATGAAACTTTTGGTGAAAAAGTTTATTGGTAGTTGTGTACTTTGGTGAAAATGTGTTTGGTTTTGTGTTTGATTTTATTTTCAAAAGAGACAAAAGTTATTGTAGCAGTCGAATCACATAAGTTTTTGTCTGAAAAGTTATGTTTATAATTAGTTAATGATTAAAAAATATAATATAAAATTTATATAATACAAAAAAGTAAGCCAAAAGTGGAGAAGGTGTAGGGTGGTGTAGGCAATATAGCTGTCAGAAATATTTGGCCAAAAAATACCGATTTGGTAAAAAATGGATAAGTCAAATGAGTCTTGACCAAAATTTTGGCCAAAATAGAAAAAAACAAAGCCATAACTTTTAGATAAGTTCAGACAAATATCTTATACAAGTCAACTCGATTCAATTCATTTACATCCTACATATTCAACTCATTATAAGTATAAGAAATTTGGCCTTGGACAAGCATATAAGAATCACACATCATGAGAAGCAACATGTATACTTTAGGGCCAATTTAAGTAAATTGTTTTAGTAAATTATTCTGAACTCATATAGGTATTGATGTTTCTATCATGTCAATAAAACAACAAAATTATCTTTATTTAAGCCCAAAAGTCCAAATTCTAACCATAATTTATGCATTTATCTTACATTTATACATCTAACAAGAAGTATTAAGCGACTGTATCACAAAGAATTTGTACTGATGTGAGGGCCGACCCCAAATCCATTTGAATTATAGAAACCAAGCCCATAATGCTATTTATATCACATAACTATGCGTATATATGGCTAAAAGTGCTTAATAAGATAGATGTTCCACTTTTTTGTTGTTTCCACATGCTGCTAAAGTGCAAAATATCAGCCAATCCCTAGAAAATTCTTCTCGAAATAGAGATTGACAATATATACCAAATTACGAACAGAACAAGTGTCATAATATTTCTTTTGTATTGGTCATTCTCCTACTAGTATATATATATATATATATATATACACCAATAACATGGCAATTATGTGGGATTTACTAACCGTATCATTAGCTTTGATACGACTAAACCTAATCCGGATTAAAATTTCCCATGGGGAAAAAATGCAACTATTGAGTAGTATTTGACATAATTAGATTCTGAAATGTATTAGAGGTCCATTCCCACTTTGTAATAAAAATAAAAATGCAGCTATTGAGTAGTATTTGACATAATTAGGTACTGAAATGTAATAGAGGTGCATTCCCACTCTGTGCTGATTCAGAAAATGCAAAATGCTTTGGCTCTGTATGGTTGTGTTTTCGAAAATAAATTCTGAGTTTTTTTTGAGAATGTGTATTACAGAAATTCGTGTGAAAATGTTGACTTAATTTGTTTGTTTGAATGTATTTTTAGAATTTGATTGAAAGTAGTGTAGATGAGAAATAAAGTTAATTTTTATTAGAATTTGATATATGAAATGATTGAGTTGGTTATGAATGTGATGATGATGGGAGAAAAGATATTAAAATAATAATTTTTTTTAATAATGTTATGAGTTGGTAATAAAGGAATATGTATATATGTGTGTGTATATATATATATACATATACATATACACACATAATATAATATATAGAGCTATTACCGCTAATCATCCCCCATGTCAGGCAAAAGTGTCACTTTAGTCCCTCTTGTGAGAAAATTATCACTTTCATCCCTCATGTCCATAATTTGTACCCAGGTGGTCCTTTTTTCGACATTCCGACCAGATTTTCCGACTTCCCACACTAAAATAGGGCTATTCAAGCATATATCATGCGCGTCTTCACGAGAAAATTTATAACTCATTGTAGAAAACTCGGATTCATGAACCGTTTTCTTCCCATGAAACTAGACACACAGGGCTATCCACGCATATATCACACATAATCAGGAGATGTCTAGAACAAATCAGTTTTGTATTAAAAAATTAGCTAAAAATCTGTCGGCTGTGCAGACAGCTGTGCGCGTCTTCACGAGAAAATTCATAACTCATTGTAGAAAACTCGGATTCATGAACCATTTTCTTCACATAAAAGTAGACACATAGGTCTATCCACGCATATATTGCACATAATTAGGAGACGTCTAGAACAAAACAGTTTTGTATTAAAAATTAGCTAAGCATCATTTCCGACAGATTTTTTAGTAATTTTTTAATATAAAACTGCTTTGTTCTAGACGTCTCATGATTATGTGCGATATATGTGTGGATAGCCCTATGTGTCTAGTTTCATGGGAAGAAAATGGTTCATGAATCCGAGCTTTCTACAATGAGTTATGAATTTTCTCGTGAAGACGCGCATGATATATGCGTGGATAGCCCTATTTTCGCGTGGAAAGCCGTAAAATTTGGTCGTAATTTAAAAAAAAAAGACCATCTGGGTACAAATTATGGACATGAGGGATGAAAGTGATAATTTTTTCACAAAAGGGGCTAAAGTAGCACTTTTGCGTGACATGGGGGATGATTAGCGTTAATAGCTCTAATATATATTATACAAATAGAATGAAAAGACAAAAAAAAAAAAGAGGCAGCCAGACAGTGGGGGGCGTTTATGGGTTGGGATGGGGGGCGGGTATGGGTTTGGGGGGTGGGGGGCCCTTAATTTTTAGTTTTTTTTTTTGTCACCTGTTCATTTCTTTTAAGCTTTAGATTTTTATCCTTTTTCCATTTCGTGTTTTCTTTTCAATTTTATATTTTAAAAATTCAAGAAAATTGAATTTTGCTCGTCTATATTTATAATAGTTAGTATAATTATACGGTTTACATTGGACAAATATAAAAATAGAATGTGATCCATATATGCAATATTTTATCAAATGTGTAAATATAATTAGAGCATAAGTAGTTCTATATTTCTTTTTTCATTTACATATAATATTTTATTTCCAATTTGATTGAGGCAAATTTATTTCCATCTTCTTATAATGAGATACTATGATGTTACAAAAAATATTTGCTCGAGCTCGAGCCGAGAAATTTGGTGAGACTCGGCTCGAGCTCGGCTAGTGGGCAACACTATTAAATACCACGTTAATACCAAAATAAAATAATCAGATTCAGTCAGTATTTATTTGAATATTGAGAAGCTAAAAAAGTATAATTTAAAATCCAATAAACAGCAAACAAAATTATTAAAATAAAATTATAAATCACACAATATTGTATATACTTTTGGTAAAAGCATGGCCAATTAAGTTTCAATTCAAGTACACATATTATTAAATATATATGAAATATTAAATATTAAATCACACAATATTTTTTTTTCAAATTATATATTATTAAATATTATTTAATAATAATAATTGAAATATTTGAAAAATTGAATAGGAATTTTTATTATATAAAATATGAAAAAGTAAGAAAGATAATTAGTTGGATAGTGGGATAGTGTAATTAATGATAAAATATTGTGAAAAGATTGAAATGATTGATTGTTATATAGGGGAATGTGTAGTGTATTTAAAATTTGACCATTTTCTGTTGAATTTGGCTTGAACTGTGTAATTTCATTTTTTAGTGATCCAAAAAATAAAAATATTTCCTAAATACACAACCCTTCATAGCCTTTGTTTTCTTGCTGTGCGGATAATGAACAACTATCATATTTTCTGCACACATATTTCACTTTACCGACAACTTCATGTTACTTCTTATTCCCTCCTAAGAATGAGACCTTTTTCAAATGATTATTGTTGTGAATCCTATGTGAGTTAGAGTTAATTTCTACGCAGTCTTTTAATTCCATGACTCTTGATCTGCCGTCTGGCCTTGATATTTTTCATCACATCTTAAAGTTACCTAAAACATTGTAATCACCAACATAGTGATATAGTAGTGAGTTCTCTAGTTTTTCAATTAAATGTCATGAAGTTCGGACTTCACCGAGAAATTACAATCTTTATCAATTTATGTGAATGTATTATAAGCTGAGGTTGGTTGATTTATAATGTTTGATCTAGTAGGGATTATGACTTATTTTCTAGTTGTTGGGTCGTATATCACAATCAACTTTACTAGTTTGAGGCAAATTTCATTCTGATGGGATAGCCACTACGGACTTCAACTTTCACCCCACCTAGCCTGGAAAATTAAAAGGTGAACTTAAACGATTTTTCTTGAACTAGAGAACTTTTTTAATGAGAAAAAAATCTCCCCAACAAGCTACAAATATCACTCCTTTTTGCATTGCCAATGGGGCATAATTAAAACTTAATGGGAAAAAAGTTGTTTTGGCTGTATAAAGTTGGAGAAGGGTGTTCAATCAATATCTTGTTTGGCAGCATTTTTTCCCCCTCCAAATTATTAATTAGTAAAAGTGTTCTTGAAATTATTAATTAGTAAGCCTTTTGACAATGCGGCCAGTATTTCTTGAATTTGCAAGAAGATAAAAGAATCATCATATCTTTGTTGTTTTTTCTATTATGGTAGGGGGGTGGGGTGGGGGTCCATGAAGCAACACACATCATGAAAACATTGCACTCCTTAATATCTCTTTTGAAGTTATAACTTTTACAGCCCATCAAACTATGATGAAGAGAAAAATGAGTCATTTCTCTACCCCATATTCCTCTCCCTCCATAACACCCAAAAACACTTCCACACTCGTTTTTCAACATTACACTGTCATGGCATATCAGCACAATATGAGTTTCGTAGTTGTTGACATTACAAGATCCTCGTTGTTTGATATGAAAATATCGTTTAATTATTCATGTGTTGTACAATTTTAATTTCGCATTTATTGTCCTATCAATTTTTTTCATAATATGGTATTAAATGCAAAACATTGTATGCTAATTGAATGTTGCATAACCGATCATGTAACAGGTATGGAAACATACTTTCCAACAATGGGAATTGAGCCAAAGTGATCAAAATGTTTACAAGTGAGTATTTTTTTACAAACATTTCTCATCCAAATGAGTAGTTGTTTCCTATGTAAGTTTACCTTATTTAGTGTCACTAATCTGGGATTAGATTCAAAAGATACCTGGACCACAACATATGTAATGGAAAAGAATCATTATCCTAATCTTTAAGCTTTTCAGTGGGGCATATCCTTGTTATAAGGGACCATATTCTTTAAGCTTTTCTTGGCTTTTTATTAATCCATTATTTTACATTAACACAAAAATACTTAAGGTTCTTAGAACCTTATTTGAAGAGATTACACAACTGATCATCAATTAAGTCCATTCTTCCTCCAAGTCTAAATACATTATTAAGTTAAATATTGTCTTTGGGAAAGCCGAAAGACTCACCCGTACAGTTGTTAGATGCTATATGAATTTCTTTTTTAGGATCCACTTTTGGGCAAAAATAAAGAATGCATAGAAAGAGAAATATGTATAGTGCAGATATCATTAGGACAGATCAATGTCCCAACATTATTTAGTATGGTGCTGACTTTTAGGGATTCTTGCAACCTCACATTTTATTATCATCACAATTAATTATGTATGGTAAAACATTGTGACTTATTGAGAACCTGAGACTCAAAGTTCTCAAACCCTTAGAAATGATGTGTTCGCATATCCACATGCAAATATTTAGCAAAATTCTTATACACACGGGGTGGGGTGTTTTAATATAAACTGCGAGAATCATATCACATTAGCAGTGAGACTCATTATGTTAATGTATCAGTGTCACAATCCTCGCCATTTGACATTGAACACCTCGTGCATAGAAATCTTTTGCTAAATTTGGCATAGGAGTGTGTGTGGAAAATTGGATAGCAACCCTAACACAAACCGGAACATCCCTGTAAAACAAGAGCCAAAGACACAATAGAGAAAATGACTCATCTTCAACTTCAATTTGGCATTTTATATTGTATTCCATACACTATGCAAGTCAAATATTTAAAATATTTTCTTAATCATACATGTTAGCGTCGATTGCATATATTTAGCTGTATCGAACAAAATGAAACATAAATTGAAATAGATGATCCAAAACGATGAATGAACTATTAAGCAAACTTACACTAGGATAAGTCGATTGATATATACTTACTTTTCTTTTTCCAGCCCAATGGCCCAAACCATTTATGAGTGAGGCCCATTAACCCAAATAAAGCATAGAGATAAGAGATTTCAGTACGAAGTGCATAGAAGTTAGTAATAGTAACTAACCACCATTCCAAATGCCAAATGCGAAAGTCCAAAGATACTTTTGATCAAAAAATAAGTCCAAAGATACAAGAATTACCCAAGTAAATAATCAGCAACTTCAAATAGGATGTTCTTGTACTAAAACAACTTTTCATCATTATCACAGTTCATTAGAAGTTCCCCCCTCCTAAACAATTAGAAACGAGCAATATTTATCCGACAGAACAAGCTCGTATAATAATCATACATGTTTACGGACACATAACACAGAATGAATTATAAATGGTTTGATGAATCAAGCAATAGCTTCATCTTCTCACAATGGGTGAGGGTGTGGATCAGGAGGGAACACAGTAACAAGAAAGCGGTGAATCATTTCAAAACTGGTAAATGTGATTACAGCAGCTGGTGTTGTCCTCAGCAGATTGGTGGCACAGCCCCGATAAAAACCAGAAATGCCCTCTTGCTGGAATACTTTTCTAATGCAGTCAACTACACCAGAATACCGTTTCTCTGAGTGGTGCCCTTGTTCTTGTAGTCTTGAACGCACTACCTGCATTAAGTTGTCGAAAAAAATTTGTATCAATATTTAAATAAATTATTTGATCAATGAAAAGAACCGGGACAAATTAAAAAACAAATGTAAAGAATTGACAAAATTATGTTAATACATCCAAAATAATATCAAATAGTCAACACATAGAGCAATACTATATTATGAAAAGATAACTAACAAAATGACAAGTTTTAGAGCCTAACATCTACAGGAAGCAATCTTGTAATACTCCCTTCGCATAAGAAATGTATTCATTTCTATGTTTTGTCTATACAAGTACATGTGTTCCGTACTCAGAAACCAACATATAATTGATAAGAGCACAACAAGAAAGAAAAAGAAAACTAACTATAACAAAGAAAGGGAAGATGAAGCAACTACTTTCACATGAAACTTTCAATTTCCAACTTTCTAAATCCTAAATTTATCATCATTTCACAAATAAACCCCACTCAAAGTTTCTTTAAGTTTTTATATTCATATCAATTTTCATAAATTAACTAGTATAGAGTACATTTTCTAAGGATGCGCCATCCATCTTACTAACCAAGGGTTTGGTTGCATGAGAGAATGGGTATTGCTCTTCACTTTCCATTAGGTAAATATTTGATTACCGTCACCTTCTACTAACCGATAAATGATAATATATACTATGTAGTCTTCGATTACACATAAATTATTGAGTCAGACTTAACTTAAAATCTGTGTCAAACCAAGATCAAGTCCCAAAGCCGAAGTGAAATCTTAATGCAAAAAACATGTGCGGTTGCTTTTTCTACGGTGGGTTTCTAAAAGCTATTAACACAAGCTTTATGACCACTTCAGATTACTTCTCAGATTTACCAAGCAGGTATAACTTGAATCCAAGCTTTCACCCTTCTTCAATGGTGGGTGTATCTGGGCACATCTTATATATTATTCTATATGCAGAAAATAGAGAGTGGAGTAGAGATCACTTTGCACCATACCTCATGTGGATATGTCAATGAGGAAGCAAATATTTTTGAGACTGATGAAGCTAGAGCAACATCACTTGCACTAAGTTTATCTGTCGTGGTGTTACCTACCAATACAACAAATTCATAAGATTTCCATCCACTAAGGTAATGAAAAGAGGAATAAGAAGAGATGAGAAAAGAATTCTTTTCAAAACAACAACTACAGGCCACATACTTCTATCAGCCAAGTGACTTTTTATCTTCTCATATGTTGGGAACTGAATAGCGACATGACTAATACCAGCTAAAGCTGGCACAAGACCACTGCACACCACAAGAAAATAGGAAGACAGACAGAAATCAACTTTTGTCAAGCATTAAACCAGCATGCACCATCAACATGATATTGATAAAGAATAATTTACCTATATAAACCACGAATGCCCTCTTCGTGTGCAATTCTTCTTAAGGCAGATAATGTGCTCCTATAAGGCACCACACCACTTCTCATCCCTTGTGTCTACAAGATAAACGGAACAAGCATTATTTTAAAATTATCTTGATTTTAAAACAGCTAAATACCAAGTCCCAAGACACCCAATATTAGTACATTGATATCAACCAGGTGGTGAGGCTCATATGGCTTGAATTTTGAAATTGAAACCCATAATGAATTTATTAAACACGCCTTTACAAATTTATGAACTATTATTTTAATTACACAAAAGTTCTTATAATAAATGCAATCATTGTCTTTGAGGGGTAGAGAAAGTCAAGCTAAAAACAAAAACAAACGTGCCACAATAAAGTATCTTTGAGGGGTAGAGAAAATCAAGCTAAAAATGAAAACAAACGTGCCACAATGAAGTATCAGCAACACAAGCGTCATACTGGATAATTCATTATTTGGTTTGATAATTATGGTGCCTCCATGCTCTAATAAATGTATATGCTTCTTTTTCCATCTCGAGCATAAGCTTGATGAGTTGATTTTAAATAGCCTAATACCACCAAAATCTCCAAGAAACTGACGTAGATGGTGAGATCCCCCTCTCTCTCTCTGCGCTGTACTCTACCCTACACTACCTTCTATTATATTCTATTCTCTTCTATAATGCAGGCGTAGAAGCAAATGAACAGGGATGCCCTTATAAAAGACTAGAATATGTTATACTTCCACATCTTCTGAAACAAAAATGCCAGCATTTAATTTTTCAATTTTCTTTGCAGAATCTGCATAATATTAATTGGAAAGACAAATCAAGTAAATAACAGGTTACACAGAACCAAAAGCCTGTTTAATTCTTCTTGTACATTTTTCATCTCATGACGTGAGAAACTTTCCCGAGGAGAGTTTATAAACTGAATTTAACACCAATATCTCCCAAAATTTTAGTAAAGACATAAACCTAGACCGAATTGCACGTTAAAGATTCAATTTGCTTGCATAGTAGACAAATTAGTTACATCTTACCAGCAATAGAATCTAAAAGTAACCATATATTTAAAAAGAAGAGAATGAAACCATAAGTAATGAATAAACATACTTGAAGCCTTGTTTTGACAACCCAAAGAGGATTTGTCGCAATCGTTGTTGCAGCACCAGCACCAGAAGCAGCCATCATATTGGCACCAACAGAGAGGTGATGATTTACATCTATAATTTCCAGAAATATAACGCACACTCAAAAACATCATCAAGAAAAAGTTCATTTATGCAATCGTTAGTGGACTATTTCTTCTTTGCTCAAAAATTAAAAGCTAAAGAAAAGCATGTACTAACCATCAGCACCAAGGAAACTCTTTAATTGTTCATAAATTGTGAAATACACCTGCAAAAGTTTACTGGCAATTCATTTCGATTGAACTTGTACGCAAGACGGGAAGAATTTCTAATTATCCTATTCTAAAAAACATAATGATAACAAGATAGAACAATATTCAAACAAAGAAGAATGACTTACTGCCCAATTTGGAAGCAATGCAATCACCGTAGGGGCGAGACCACGGTACATGCCACGTACCCCCTCCTTTCGAAATATCTGTTCTAAACTCCCTACTATAACACTACCTGTCCAATTATATAGAAACAAAGATCCATCATTATGTTTTCATGTAAAGTTACTACACCATTGGCATATTAAATCTCACAACTGCTGAACTCAAATGTTTCAAGAATGATGTAAGATTTTCCTATTTTAAACAACAGCACAAGAAATCATACATTCTGAATCTTACTCCAGAAGTCCAAAAAGTAAAAATACCTTTAATATTAGCATTAGTAAGCTGTGGCAGCCCATGGACCTGTAACCTAGTTTTGATAACATCTAAAGGACACACAAAAGTAGCTGCAATCACGCCTGCGCCATTTCAAATTCAAACCTTATCAGAATTCAGAATTTCCAAAATCAATTTCATAATAATTTACTTGTATAACATTACAAGAGCCTAACAAAAACCACAAAAATGGCTTTGTAATTACACAATCACCACATGCTTTCAGAACAGAACTGCCTGATATCTCGACTAATTCATATTTATAAAGATTCAAATCCTAAATGTATGATTGTTGTTCAATAGTAGCTAAATACTTATTAATTAGATTAATTAAACTGATGCAGTTTTATACAATAGTCATGTCGAATAGCAAGAACAAAAACATTCAATTTCGAACACGAAAAGTGACAATTACTACGGAGTTCAGTAAAGAAAACATAAATGAAAAAGAGGAGAACAGAGATGTACCAGCAGCAGCACCGGCGCCAGCATTGCAGAGGAGGCCCTTGGGGCTAGGAGCGTGAGTATCGACAGCCATCGCGAACTCTACAACAATAGGCTTGGAAATAATCAGCTAATTTCGAAACAACAAAAATAGATACAATTTCAGCGCCGTAGTAATTGGTGGAGGCGGCGGCGGTGGTGGTGTTGACGGAGTCCTCTCTCGAGAGGCCGATCGCCGCCGAGAACAACCGTCGCATGGCAATCCGTACAGCTCAGATAGATCAATTCAAACTAATCTCCTCTACTCCGATATATAGCGATTCAACAATCAGTATGTTCAATTTCATTAATCAACAATCCAACAAATAGCAAAAAAAAAATTCAAGGCTTCTGAATAAACCTTGAGTAGTAAGAAATGAACTGTTGATCACTCAATACTGTTTGAATTTCTGCGGCGATTTGATTGAGAATTAAAGCGGATGGCGATAAGACGTAGAATAGAATTGGAATCCTGTCGCAGTCGTTGTGCGTAGCGAGAGAAGAAATGTATAGAAGAAAAATAAGAGGATTGAGTTGAATCTTAAAAAGAGCTAAAAAAGAATAAACAAAAAGCAAAATAAAAATAAAAATAAAAATATATATGTGTGTGTGTATGTATATATATCATTATCAATTAAATATTCCAACCGGAATGGCCTGGATTTATATCTGCTATTAACGATTCGCCAATAATGGGCCCCCACATGAATGATACTTTTAATTTTTTAACCAAATCATGTGATTTCGTCCCAACCTATAATTGTTAACTATCTTAATCCATTATTGTTTATTATGAAAATAAACCATTTGTCACGTAACTTATAAAAAGATTTTCATGGCACGAGCGGCCATTTATGATTGGTTTTGGTTGAACAATTCTTTATTCTTCATTTTGATGTGAAATTTGGAAAAATACAAAAAATATTGGCTTTGTTTGGTTTTATTTTGGGCTGGGTTTTTCACCAAAATCCAGCCCAAAACTTGTTTGGTTGAGTAATTTTTGGCCAAATATGAAGCACATATTTTATTAAAAATTTGGTCCAAAATTTTTTTGTCCCCACCTCTAGTTGTGATGTCAGATCTTTCTCCATTTTCTCTCTCCTTTCTCTCAAGTTCTCTCTCTCCCCTCTTTTAGTTTGTGTGTGTGTGTCTGTGAGTGTGTGTCTTCGTGCGTGTGTGTGTGTTTTCGTCTGTGTGTGAGTGTATGTCTGTGTGTGTATTTTTTCGTGTGTGTGTGTGTTTTCGTGTGTGTGTGTTTTTTCGTGTGTGTGTGTGTCTGTGTTTTCGTGTATGTGTGTGTGCGTGTGTGTATTGTTGTGTGTGTGTGTGTGTGCGTCTGTGTAATTGTGTGTCAGTGTGTGTTTTTGTGTGTGTTGGAGGTTGGGGAAGACGACACTGTTCCCCAACCCCCTTTTTTTTCATTATTTATTTATTTATAAAATAATATATGAATAAATAATTTTTTTATAAATTATATAATTATATAAAATAATTATTTATTTATATTATAATAATTTTAAATTTATATTATAATATATTTTTCAATCATCAATTAATCACTAAAATAATTTTTTCAGACAAAAACTGACATGATTTGACTGCTACAGTATTTTTTGTTATCTCTGAAAATAAAAACAAACACATTTTCACCAAAATAATACTCAAATGTTACTTCAAAATAGCTAATCCAAACACATTTTCGCGAAAAATGATTAAAATACTAATTTTTCAAAATAAAACCAAACACATTTTCACCAAAATACACGACTCCCAATAAAATTTTCACCAAAATCACACTCCAAAATAAAACCAAACACAACCATTGTTTTAGAGATATGCGTTAAAGAAGTTAGAGATCTCTTGTGGAAGTGCTCAAAATAAATATAAATAAATAAAATAAAAATGTGCTTTTCTATTTAGAAAAAAATGTTGTCTAAAATGCCTTGCGATGTTATAACTTATAACCCAGCCGGCCTCATTCCTTTTGTTAAAATTATAGTAAAATAAATCATGATTGCTTATATACATAAAAGTTGATACTGGCCCAACTATTATATAATTGACTTCATAGAATTGAATACAAAACAAGATTGAGCTTCCTGTCAAATTTCATAAAAAATATATGAAATTAGATGTAATCCCGTGCCATGGAACGGAAGATTATGTAAAACACGTATTATAAATAATATATATTTATATATCATTACATAAAGTCAAATGATAGTATTTTCATTACAAATACAGTACAAAAAATCAACACAATGATTGAAATTACAATAACGACAACCATGAATTTAATGTGTTCATGTAGCAATTAGAACGTAGAAGCCCAAATAATACTAAAGTGACCAATGACGAACCTGGCAAAGAATTTTTCTGAAAAAAAATATAATCAAGGTACATAATGCACATAAATTGGTGCGGAAAAGTACTTTTAAGTTGCTTTTGGGAGTTATATGCTAAAACAGCGAAATTGGGAGGCAAAAAATACTATTTACCCAACACATAATTTTTTTTGAAGAGGAAAAAACTCAAAAAGAAATAAAGCCAAGTTTTTTTGAAAATTATGGTCCC
This sequence comes from Buddleja alternifolia, assembly GCA_019426215.1. Taxonomy (NCBI): domain Eukaryota; kingdom Viridiplantae; phylum Streptophyta; class Magnoliopsida; order Lamiales; family Scrophulariaceae; genus Buddleja; species Buddleja alternifolia. The sequence goes on from CM033391.1 coordinate 58,504,231, forward strand.
ACATAAGGTGAGGTGTAATGTGAATTCAAGTCGATAGTAAATTCTGAAAAATATTCCTTTCTAGAGTAAGTGACATTCTTATCTCTAACAATTTTCTTCTTACCTTTTAAAAAAATGAGGATTGTGTCAAAAATTCGAGTATTACTGACTTAGTATTCATTGTTTCTTACACTCCAAAATAAATAGTTAAGATTACTGACTTACTGTAAGATATGCAATCTGATTGCCAGATTACACTCTTCAATTATAAGTAACTCGTCATTCATTACCTTATTATCTACATTTATATTTCATTAAATTTTTATGGCATTGAAATGTGAAAACTCCAACTAAAGAAATCAACTTTTTTAAAAAACATAAAAGTATTGAAATGACCGCAAGATGCTATTAATTTAATTAGGATACAAATAGATCGTGAATCGTTTGATTGATACGTAATGATATCGACATTCAAAATTTCATTATATAAACGTTTTGAATGACTCTTAAATCGCTAGAATAAATAATATGTAATTCCCAAAATAAACCTTCATAATTTTGTTAAAATTCATTTATCTCCCCTTTTACATTAGATTAAGATAATAACCATAATGGTAAAATCACTTTCCATCATAATTTTTTTCTTTTTCTCCATTTTTTTCTAGAAATTACGTAATCCATTCACTTACTATACTGTTGAGAAGATTTGAAAATAATAATAAAGAAAACGTAGTAGTTATTTTTCTTTCTTTTCCTATTTTTCATTATTTAATTAAATGATCTTGCATATTCGGCAATTACGAGGAAGGAAAATGGATTATTGAAAATAAAATGGCCTAGGGGGGCAATTCGGTCAAATCAATAAGTAAGCATATTTACAGGTGGAAGAAATTCAAGAAATGCAAAAATGCAGTTGAAAGCGGTCGTCGATTTTCTTCCGCCTTTACTACAAAGTACAAACAGTAATTTTTTTTGGGTTTCCCTAATATTCCCTCACTGTGAAATAATCCAAAATAGTGTAACTAAACACACGCACTCCAAAAGTCTAAAAAATCTTCTTTACCAAATAAATCATATCATTAATTAAATAAAAAATGGAAAGCTAAGTATTTTAATGTACATTACTCAAAAAATAACTGGAAAAAAAAAAAGGCTGAAAATTACAAGGTCAAGCTTGTTCCTCAGTTATGAAATTCGTTAACGAGAAGCCGTTGAAAAGGAACCCCTTTCTTTGCATACCGGTACATATTGGGCCTTGGGAGTCCGCATCAGCTCTCCACCGGGGAGGATTCTCAGGCAATGGCACTTCAATCCTACGGGCTGCGGCATACACAACAGTGCAGGCCACATCCGCAATCTTAAATCTCACACACAACGTAGTACGCAAGCTGTCATTCGCAAGATTCCAGGCTTCTTGTACGAGTAAAATGGGCCGGCCTCATTCCTTTTGTTAAAATTCTAGTAAATGAATCATGGTTCCTTATATGCATTAAAGTTGAGACTGGCCCAACCAACTATTGTATAATTCATTTAGTAGAATTGAATATAACAAAAATAGGCATAACCTAGTGTCACGGCACGGGAGAGAGTAAATATGTAAAAACACATATTTTTTTCAAATTTATTTATTATAATCTATCAACTTTAAAAATAGTTTATTCAATTTTAATAATTATTATCAATAAATTTCTTTATATGACTGTTGGATCATATATTTAGTTTAAAAAATAATATTACATTATTAATAATTTTAATAAACATTAAAAATAAAATGAGAGGTGACTATCATTAATGAAAAAGTTGACTCAATTTTGGGTTACCATTAGAAAATTTCTTTATATGAGTTTTATATCTTATTATTTGTTTTAAAAATAATAATAATACATAAATGGTAAATTTGACAAGTTAATTATTGAAAAATGACTAATAACTATTACTATAAATCAAATGGACATAGGAAAGTTATTTTTTATTGGAAATTGAATTATACTGGCAACTACTTTATTTTGAATCTAAATCATATTGGTAATTAATTTATTTTGAATTTTTAAATTTGAGTGTTTTGGATAAATTGGTAAATGTATTTATTCATATTCAGTTGAAGAAACAATTGAATTCAATTAGGTTATCCATGTGTACTCTTACTTGGATAGCCTCAAAGGTTTCTGTTTTATTATATATAGACGTGATTAAACATTTATTTGTGTTGTGTTTGCCGTCAAATCAAATACTATGACACCTCACTCGCCGAATCAAACTGCCTCTAATGAGCTTCAAATTGGTTTTCAAAAGGATCTGTTGAAGTGTTTAATGCGTTTAAAAACATTGATTTTAGGTCGTTCTTGTGTAATCTCAACTACTTATTCATAAGACCTGTAAATGAATCTCGAGTGGAGTGTGTTTGAGATTGAGATGGTTTTATATATTCAATTTGGTATAAAACCACATTTTGAAATTTATTGTCATAATTGCGAATATTTAATTATTTAGTGATTTTTATTAAAACACAAACACCCTATATAGAAATAGGAAATACTTCATGAATATTACATGTTGTCTTCATTGATTATATCAATGCTACTTAACTAGTGCCTTTGTTGCGGAATAAGAAAAAAGAGAAACATATATTATAGACATAGAGAATTAGAAATCCATATCCAATGTGACAGCTCCAATTGATTATATGTGGATTCAATCATTATGTTGAATGAAAATGAAAATCTAAATATTGATGGCAGTGATTTTGACATGAGATTGAGTCTATATTTTTGGAGAAAAATAACTTGTTATAGATCCAGAAATTCAATCATTAACTTTCGCATAAATAACTTGAGTGACGATTAGGATCCTGACAAATTCAACTCATAATATAATTGCAATCTTCTGTGACATATAGAATTAGAAATCCATATCTAATGTGACAGGTCCAATTGATTATATTTCGATTCAATCATTATGTTGAATGAAAATGAAAATCTAAACATTGGTGACAGTGATTTTAACATGAGATTGACTCTTTATTTTTCAGAAAAAAATAACTTACTACAAATCCAGAAATTCAATCATTAACTCGCATAAATAACTCAAGTGACGATTAAGATCCAGAGAAATTCAACTCATAATATAATTGCAATCTTCCGTATATGTTTACTATATAAATAATCATTATTTTCGTAAAATACTTAGGGTGAGTTTAGCCCGTCAACTTTATATTAAATTATGACAATTTTGAAATTTAACCCTATTTTTCAATGAAAAAGGTCCAATTAAATTTTACGAAGGAGTGTTAAACACTTATTTTAATCGTCGCCTAGTCTATATAAATATTTTAAATTTATTGACTGTGAAGCCAAACAGAACTTTAGCCTCCAAAACTCGTGAGAATACCGTTGTTACATTTTTTATTTTTTTTCAGAGCACAGTTTGGGGAGACCCGTGGTTACCAAGAAATGATGGATTTTCTGTCTTTACTCAGCCCCCAAATTTGAGACCTTTGGCACGGGTTCATGAGCTGCGTTTGGGGCCGGATGCCTGGTGGAATGAAACTTTGATAAGAGCCGAGTTTAGTGCTAATGAAGCCGAGTCCATACTTTCTATCCCTTTGGGGCGGAGTTCGAATCCGGATCGCTGGGTATGGCACCATAATAAATCAGGGGTTTTTTCGGTTAAGAGTGCCTACTGTGTGGCAAAAAAAATTGCGGAGGAGGCTCGTTCTTCATCTTCCCATTTTGCCCAGGTGACTGTTCTGCCTGACTGGAACTTTATTTGGAGGGCCAAGGTTCCGCCTAAGGTAAAGATTTTTGCTTGGAAGGCTTGTCGTGATGCGATTCCGACGGGGGAAAATCTTCGAAAGAGACGAGTTGAGACAGAGGGGTTATGTCCATTCTATTCTTCGGGGGAGGAATCAATACACCATCTTTTCTTTTCTTGCCCCTACTCGCGTGTGATTTGGAGTATTCCGGGACTCCCTTGGAAAACTCTCTCTTATTGGCCTCATAGTCTTTGTCAATGGTTTAGGCTTCTTGAAATTGAGTTGGAGGCGGGTGAATACTGCTTGTTTATGGTTCTGTGTTGGTATATTTGGTACAGTAGGAATCTTACGTGGACGGGTCAAGCTACTATTGATCCTAGTGTATTGCTCGGCCAAGCGAAGGATTTTCTAGATGTCTTTCGTAAGTCAGTGACTGTTGGAGTTGTTTCCTTTCTGGACCCGAAACAAGATGCTTGGAAGCGACCTCCGTGGGGGGTTGTTCGTATCAATTTCGATGGGGCTGCTTTTGCCAATGAAAGGGCGACGGGTGCGGGTTTTATTGCGAGAAATCATGATGGAGATTGCATCCGGTAGGGAACACACCGTTTTCTTTTTGTCGCTTCCCCGAAAATTGCGGAGGCTCTCGCTGCCCGTGCAGCAATAGAGATGTGTCGTCGGGCTGGTTGGCTTGATGTTGAAGTTGAAGGGGATTGTGAGACCTTGATCCGAGCTTTGAATTAGGATTCTCAAATTTTTTCGGCTTTAGGGCCGTTGGTGGATGATATTCGTGGGTTAGCTCTTTCCTAAAACTCTTGTTCTTTTTCTTTTCGTGAAACGTTCGGACAATTGTGTAGCCCATTCTTTGGCTCGTAATGCGAGGGAGATTCGTGAGTCTGTTCTCGATCTTCCGGACTTTGCTTCGCGAGCTTTGGCTGCGGATATTTTGGTTCATTAATATATTACTATCGTATGAGTAAAAAAAAAAAAAATCACTAGATCATAATGCCAGATTACGTCGTAATGATTAACAACAAATCGGATAGCCCTACAGATTGCGTGGAATTAATTAGACATGCGCAAAATGGCATGACAATTTGTTGGCATATCTCAATTAGTCTTTTTTTTTTAAAAAAAATAAATAAATAAAATTCGGGACCAATATCTATCTTTTCTTATAATTGGATTTTTACCATATCGCTTGTTCTGATAATCATTTTAACGTGGGAAAAAATGAGAGGTTAAATAATTAAGTTAAAACTTAATTATCTCGAAATATAAATATTTTTAATCAATTTTAAAAAGAATATGTAGCAAACGTTTCGTGTTTTTGATACATGTGTTCATAACAAAATAATTATATTAATAAGCATAATTAGGAGACTATTTTTAGCCAAAAATGTCTTAAAAAGAGCACAAGACGTGTTATCCCAATGCTCAATAATAGAATATAAAAACTCAAAAAGAAATAAAGGTAGTTACCAATAAAGAAAAAAGAAATAAGGGTTAATGACATTTCGCTCCACATATTTGTTGCTTTGGCACATTATTAACTCCTATAAGTAACTTAAAAGTACTTTATTGACATAAAGCAATATTTTTCAAAAGTATTATTCGCCTTCCATTGCTCAAATCTTTTCCCCATACTTCCGATCGACAACCAAGAAAAACTCTTTGCAACATATTTGTATTACTGCTATACAAGTCAAATGGTAGTATTTTTATTACAAATACAGCACAAAAAATTAACGCATTGATTGAAAATTACAATAACAACAACCACGAGTTTAATATTTTCGTGTAGCAATTGGAATGTAGAAGTCCATAATGCTGAAGTGACTAATGACAAACTCTGCAATGATTTTTTTTTTTGTAAATATCATTAGGGTACATAATGCAAATGCATATAAATTGGTGGGGAAAACTATTTTTAAGTTACTCTTGGGAGTTATATGCTAAAACAGCGAAATTGGCAGGGAAAAAAAAATGCTATTTGCCCAACAAATAATTTTTTTTAAAGAGGAAAAAAAAACTCAAAAAGAAATAAAGCCAAGATTTTTTTGAAAATCATGGTCCTGCATGAGGTGAGGTGTAATGTGAATTCAAGTCGATAGTAAATTTTGAAAAATATTTCTTATCTCTAACAACTTTCTTCTTACCTTTTAAAAGATGAGGATTACGCCAAAAATTCAAGTAATATTGACCAAGTATTCATTGTTTCTTACACTTCAAAATAAATAGTTAAGATTACTGACTTACTGTAATATATGCTATCTGATTGCCAGATCACACTCATCAATTCCTAGTAACTTGTCATTCATTACCTTCTCATCTACATTTATATTTCATTAAATTTTTTATGGCATTGAAATGTAAAAACTCCAACTAAAGAAATCAATATTTTTAAAAACATTAAAAATAATAATAGTTTAATTTCAAGCTATATATCTAAACATACTAGTAAAATAGACGCGCCTTGTGCGTGGAAGACTTTTTTCGCTTTAAAAGTATTGAAATGATCTCGATATGCTATTTGTTTAGTTATGATATGAATATATCGTGAATCATTTGATCAATACATAATGATGTCGATATTCAGCTACTTAATATCACTTATATAAACGTTTTGTACGACTCTTAATAATATGTAATTCCCAAAATAAACCTTCATAATAATATGTAATTCCCAAAGTAAACCTTCATAATTTTGTTAAAATTCATTTATCTCCCCCTTTACAATTAGATTAAAATAATAACCATAGTGGTATAATCACATTCCATCGCAATTTTTTCTCTTTCTCCATTTTTTCTAGAAATTATGTAAATCCAATCACTTACTATACTATTGAGAAGATTTGGAAATAATAATAAAGAAAATGCAGTAATTAATTTTCTTTTTTCCCCCTATTTTCATTATTTATTTAAATGATTTTGCATATTCGGCAATTACGAGGAAGGAAAATGGATTATCGAAAATAAAGTGGCCTAGAGGGGCAATTCGGTCAAATCAATGAGTAAGAATATTTACAGGTGGAAGAAATGCAAAAATAGGCAGTTGAAAGCAGTCGTCGTTTTTCTTCCTCCTTTACTACAAACAGTCATTATTTTATGGTTTCCCTAATATACCCTCACTCTGAAATAATCCAAAATAGTGTAACTAAACACACACACACACAGAGTATAAGTCATAACCTTTCCCCCCTCCACATCAAACACATACACACACAGATACATACAACAAACCCTTTCAAAAACCTCTTCTTGCATTTCCCTAATTCAATTCAATTCAATCTCATTTCATTCCAAATCCTGATTTCACAATCTGTCAATCTCAAATTTCAGAAGTCAAAACGCATTTGGCCACAATTTTATCTATAAATAGACTTACATTTCAGTTGCATTTCAGTCAATTCAATTATTTTATACAACAGCAATGCCAAGCAAGGGTGGGTATACGGAGGCGCCGCCGAGATACGGCGGCGATAGGTTTTACAATCCGCCGGCGGCTCGGCGGAACCAGCAAATAATTCTACCGCAGGATTTGATTCAAAGGCAGCTGCTACAACAACAACAACAACAACAACAGCAGCAGCAGCAGCATCACCAACAGCAGCAGCAACGCCAATTTCAGGGGAGGCCGGCGGTGGCGAGGCCGGAATCTTCTGCCGCGGCGGCGGCGAGGGTGAAGCGTAAAGATACTGGTGGTGATTCATCAAAGGCGGTGGCATTGTCTGTACCGCGTTCGATTATTGCTGCTTCGACTTTGAAAGAGACGAACTTAGATCGTCTGATGGAATCTGTTTCTCCATTCGTTCAGGCGCGGTTTTTTTCGGAGGTATAAAAGAATTAAACTTTTTGTTTCAATTTTTTTTTCAGTTTTCTTGGATATAAAACCCTAAACTGTGTTTTGTTTACAGGAGAATGAGAATGCATGCAGGAAATGAAATGGAAAATTAATTTTCGCACATGAGTTAATGTTTAGATTTATCAAAAGAGCAAGTTTTTGCATTTAAAACAAAGGCTAATTGAAATAATTCTGTTTGGAAATGTGTTTTCATGATTTTCTTGAAGATAATGTACAGATTTGTTGTGAATTTGTTTTCAGTTGTTTGCATCAGTGAATTTGCATGTGAAAAATGGGATTTGGAATTAAATGGGAGTTGTATGTAGGCTTTGAATCTCTTCTTGAACCTAAATGAAATGCACCCCAAATCTGAAATCTTGATAAGATTGGAGATTAAATCGTCGTTTTTCGCGCCATGTTTGACAGTTTTTTGAAAAATAATCTTGACTTTGGAAGGATTTAAGATTCTTGATTCCATGGCCTTCAGAGAATTGATCCATGGAAATTGTATTGTTCCTGGAAATTTGTTAGTTTCCGGTTGTTTTGGGGGATCTTGTCGTAGTAGTTTTAAAAAGTCGTTAGTTTCGGTTGTTTAGAAGATTTATAAAATAGTTTTTGAGAAGTCGTTTATCTGTGGCGGTTTTATAATAATTTGCACTAGTTTTTGAAAATTCGTTAGTTCGTTCTCATTCTTGGGATGATTGGTACTAGTTTTTGAAAAGTCGTTAATTCGCGCCTTTTCTGGAAGACTCTGTTTTATTTGTTTTTGGAAATTCGTTATCAGCAGAAGATCTTTTGAATTAGATTTTGATAGGCCGTTTTTTCGCGGCTGTTCGGAAGATACTTTTGTAATGAGTTTTCAAAAAGTCGTTGGTTCGCGCTTCTTTCTCTGATTTTCTTTTTAACTTGAATTTATGAAATCATTAGCTATAGGAAGTTCATTAATCTGTGGTAGTTTCAAAAGATTTGTAAGATTTCCTGAAACGGTCTTAGTCGGCCCCATTTTACGAATGCGAACAAAATTTAATTAATTTACAATCTCATTTTTGTTGACAGGTGAATTCAAGGGGATCACGAACGCGGGAAGTGGATTCACGTCCTTTTTTTTACTTGGAGGATCTGTGGGAATCTTTTGACGAGCGGAGTGCGTATGGAGTTGGAGTACCTTTATTGTTAAATGGGAAAGATCCTACTGAACAATTTTATGTTCCGTTTTTGTCGGGAATACAGTTGTACGTTGACCCGTCAAAGTCGTCTTCTCGAATTAGGTAAGTTCTACCTGAACTCAGTATGTTGTTAATTATATGATTGTATTTAGCAAGTAAATACCTGCCTCTAGTTATCCGTATAAATACTCGATCATTTACATGTTAGTCCTTAATAAGTACTATGCTGTCATTAATCATCCATTTGTTATAGGTAATTACTCCATTTTATTATTAGCAATCCATTTGAAATTGTTACAATTCTGATCAGATTTACTCGGAATTTGTTTCCTTGCCACCCGTTAAAAGGCAAATGTAGTGCTCATTTATGTTTCTTGCTCTTAACCTTATTAAATATTTAGCTGCTAGACTGATCTTTATTACCAGATGCTTCGTATTCTCTGACCGCATTATATTCAATTAGTCAGTTATAAAGGTGTTCAAGTTAACATTTGGTATATAACCATCTCGTGTATCTCTTATCGTCGCCCCTTTTCTTCTCTTACCTTAGTTTGGAAGTGACAAATTGCATAATTTCAATCAATATAAAAGTGACACTTTTTTTCCCACCAACTTGTATTTGTAGCTAGGACTGATGTACCAATTCATCTCTAGAAGCGGTAAAGAAGTTCATGAGATGGTTCACGGGATGATGCATATATTTTACTAGAAAACTTCATGTTAACAATCCCAATATCATTCCACAAATAGTTTTAAATAGTCATTGATTGCAAACATTCTCATATATATTATCTTAACATCCGCCAAACAAATTGTTAGCATGTATAGTTCTCGACATGGAACATCTTTGTATCTTGTATGCTGCATTTTTTCTCTTTTAGTACTTTTATTAATGATGTAACTGTTGTGCCACTTGTGCCAAATGTTTTTCCTTCACCTCGACTTTCACTAAAAATAAAACAATCAATAAGGTGAAGCTATGGAACATCTATTGCTTTCTTTCACAATCAATTGTGCTAATAATTTTTTTAATTATATTTCCAGTGTGATCAATGAGGAGAGTGATGCTGAGTCATATAGGTTAACAAGCAGTGCTGGAAGCAGCGATTCCAACATGCAGCATTTCAATAACCTCTCACTGGGAGATCAATCTGTCATGAGTTCATCTAATTCTGAAGCTGATATTGCTAAATTGCCGTTAAAACCTGTCTTTTCATTTTTGGAACAAGAACAACCGCATAACCGTAGACCACTAGCTGATAAGGTAAATTTTTTGTTGGTGGAGTTTAAAAATATTAAATTATAACTCATCTCCGCCCTATAAAATGATGGTGGTTGATGATTTTTCCCTCACCTGTGCAGATATACTTACTCGCTTCCGAATATCCCGATCTGGGTAAGTTGAGGAGCTGCGATTTACATCCAACAAGCTGGATATGTGTTGCTTGGTATGTTTTATGCCCACAAAATTTCACATTATTCTTATAATGTGGTTGGGGTTCAGGACACTGATATATATTATGGATCAACCAATCAATGAAAAATATTTGTTGCAGGTATCCAATTTATAGGATTCCCATGGGCTCGACATTAAGAGATCTGGATGCTTCTTTTTTGTCATTTCATTCCTTATCGACACAGCCTAGAAGTATGTTATCTCTTTCTCTCTGATTATATGTTCTCTGACCATCTATTTTTGACATTTCATTCCCTGCTTATATTGTTGAAACATTAACTCATTTCTTATTACAGGCAACTGTCCACCTCAGTTCCATGCTCCGAATACTAGGAGAGTGAAGGACATTGTTGATCCAGCTCCAAGGATTTCATTACCAGTGTTTGCCCTAGCTGCGTACAAACTGAAAGGATCGATTGTAAGTCCAACAGGGCCCCACGAGCGGGAGCAAGAGAACTCTCTTCAGCAAGCTGCTGACAGTTGGCTTCGCTATTTGAAGGTTATGCTTCCTGATTACAATTTTTTTCGTACTCACTCTGAACGGAAGAGATAATTCCCCCTCCATCGAGTTTTGAGTGCGTAAAAGTAGTCTTGGAAACTAAGCTGCTTTACCAAATCTTTTACCATCACCAAAATATTATTGTTGTGCAGTGTTGTTATAGTTTTTCCGGTGTTATTAGTATGTAAAATTCCTTGGAAAAGCTTTATATTCCAAATAGAGTTAGGATAATGAGAGGTTTTAGTTAAAATGGGAATGGTTGGTGATATTAGCGTATAGTTGAGCGGGTGCTTAGAAATTACAAATGTCATTGATAGCGAAAATTTGAAACACCTGCAATATTGTACTTTTGGAATTCTATAGATAAAACTTTTTACCTTTTTAGAGTTTATATATACTGCAATTGAGTATATCTTTATTTATGTTTCTCTTTTGAGTTTATACTTGATTGGGTGGGGAGGTTCTATCCTGAGATCATTTTTCTGTTAATCTTTGGATTGGTATATGTGATTATTCTTTTATTTCCGTGAGCTCGTGTACAAGCTACTCAATAGTATCACTTTGGTCCAATTCATGGATTTGATTTTCTGAAGTTGGTTTCCATATTTTATGCAGTTAAATTTCCACTATAGATTTGCTTTATAGTTGGTTTGAAACAGGTTCGTTTTTATAAACTCTTGCCATTTGAAGTTTTGGGCACAATCACCATTCATATGAATGATCTATGTGTATGTAATCCACCATGTACGGATGGTATTGCATCCATAGACTCCCTAAAAATCATTATTAAAACGGTTTAGTTCATGTTATTCATTTTGATTGTACTCGATTGGATATACGAACTATTGGATAATTGGATATACAAATTATTAGAATGATGTCATAAAATAGAATGTTTGAATCATCAAATCGACTATTTACGACTTTGGATGCGCACCAAATTGGGTGATATGAAATTAAGCGACTAAGATATAATATTACTTTATGTATATATATATATATATATAGATATATATATACACACACGCTTCTCCGAACTTTAAGCACTTGAAAAGCCTTTGATATCGATTTCCTAATGCCTAATCAATTTTAAATTGTTGACTTTGTTCTCGAGCCAAGCAAAAGTAGTAATTCACACAATTATAATTATTTGTATTTAATATATGTCAAATTACACAATTAAAAACATGTAAACTTTTCTTTAAAATTGGATCATGGTATCTCCTTCTGTCACATAAATCTCGATATAGAAATATGTAATATAATTTTTTTTGAACTCACTAGTTGTGGTAGCTCATTTATATTACATAAACCTCACCACAACACATAATTTTCTATAACATTGGAATTATGGTAGCTATTTATATCAAATAAATCTCATTATAGGAAACATTTTTTTTTGTTTTGAAATCAGGGCCGTGGAAGCTCCCTTTTTTTTTTTTTTTTTAATTTGGTTTCCCAAAATGTCCTTAAGTAGAGTGGTTCAAGACTAATCCATCGAGATATTATTGAGCACATTTGTGGTACCTCTCCCAAGAAATTTTTTTGCATCTACAAAAACTTGAAAACAACACCTTTTGTTTAAATGACCCGAGCCCTTCCACTCGGGCCAAGAGTCGTGGAAACTCCTAGACAAACCCAATAATTATAAAAGCTCCCCGAAAGGAAGGAAAAAGGAAAGTCTAGATTGATAGACGTATTGGGCCTTATAGAAGTAGTCCATTAGGCTATAATGTAACCACCCAATACAGAAACCGGTTATCCCTAATTCGATTTGATGTTCTTGTTCTGATCGTGGAAAACCTTATCCTTGTTTTCCAATCGCTCATCGAGATTTACCGTTCTCGTACTATACCAGTTAATTCAACAGGTGAACAATTTCATCCTTCTTTTATATTTTCTCACTGTCGTAGCGGATAATTCATATGTATTGAAATCTAATTATAACTATTCGAATAATTCATTTTTTGCATTTTCTCTAAATTTTTTTGTTTGCAATTAATTGTATCCACTTCCCATTTTTGTTTTATTCTCAAATGAATTCATGGTATTGAAAAATGTTTTTCCCTCCCTAAATGAGAAAATGATATTGAAAAAGAAATGTAAAAACTAGTATACAGTGAGAATCATGCATTTTTGAATCTACACATAGGCTCAATTGATTTATTTTGACCAAATATAGCATGAATTTTATGCCAAATCGAGTCCAATGTTTCGAGGGTGAATTCTGTGTCTATCGCTCACACATAAGTGTACGTGGGGACCACATACAGTACACCTTACTGTGGGAGAGATATAGACACTAGGACGGTCTCCGTCTAGTATAGATTTTTCTAATATAGCAGGTAGCAGCAAAATTATGCATTGTGATTTTACATAATTTAGAAGCTTACTTGAATTTTTTAGGTCGTGGAGCTTAGGATTAACTGCCGAACGTTAAATTGGAATGTTGCGTCTTTGCATTTTGTAATATCAATTTGAAAAAAGCATGTATAGTATAGCAATGAATGAATTTCCCTCTTTTTCTTTTTTCCACTCTGTTTTTGGTATTGGGCAGCAAATATTACAATTTGGTTGCGTAAATCAATCAAAGATTTGTTATGTAACGCAATTGATTTCCGCGCTTCAGTTCCTTGATTCTATACTCTGTATGTTCGCTCCTGTAGATGGATTTGTGAAAATGGAGCGTATATTATCATTAACCATCATATATCTTTTACGTACAATGATGATGCAAGTACATTATATAGCTTTATGATAGCTAGAATCTGTAGTTGGTTTTCGTGTTGACAATTGAAGTTTTGTCAAGTAATTATCTCTTATGTAAATGATGATGTAAAATTGATCTTTTTTCATAGTAGCTGAAGTAAAATGGGAGTTGGGGTGCGAAACGGTAATTATCGTCTGAGGACAATTTGGACACCAGAAATGGACAGATATTTCATCAACCTCATGTTGGAGGAAGTTAGTAAAGGAAATAGAATTGATGATCATCTGTTCAGTAAACGGGCATGGAAGCATATGACAACATTGTTTAATGCTAAGTTCAATTCCAAGTACGAAAAAGATGTTCTGAAAAATCGACACAAGATGCTTAGGAATCTATACAGGACATTAAAGAATCTCCTTGAGCAGAAAGGCTTTAAATGGGATGAATCTCGGCAAATGGTGACAGCAGATAATAAAGATTGGGATGACTACATTCAGGTGCGTTATTTGGATTTTTTAACTTGGTAACTCTTTTGATGCAGTTTTAGAGTCTCACAATTTGTACTTGCAGGCGTAGAATGAGCGAGTAGGGGGTGGACCCGGCTATTACCCCTTCCAATTGTCTATAATCTCAACTTTTATATGTAATTTGAACCAAACTCAAAATTTTGTTCCCTTAGGTTGTGTTTGGATTGATATATTTGAGTTTGAGGAACGGATTGAAATTCACCATAATGATTGAAAAAATAAATAGCTCAAAATAGTCTCAAGGGATTTGAAATCCAATTGTAACTTAAAATTACCCAAACAAGCTCAGTGAATCTGTTAATGAACTTGAAATGCGTGACTTTAAAATCTTTCAATCCAAACACATTCTTAAGAATTTCAAACTCCTTTCTCATGAGCCGAAATATTTATTTTTCCCCTCAAGACTAAGAGTTATGGTTCGGTCCCTATTTGCAGGCACATCCAGATGCGCGACCGTACAGGGTGAAATCAATCCCCTATTATTATGATCTATGTGAGATATATAAAACCAGAGGTAATGATACAATTTCTAAGCAAAAAGCCTTTTGCAATGGAACTATGTCACGATCTGATCTTGGAGTAGATGATGAGAAACCTTGTTGCGATTTGTTGGAATATTCGACAAATTTTGGCGAGGATAAAACAGCACCCGGCTGTGTAAGTGATGTGGCAATTGAATCTCTTCATGACATAATGATCGATGAAGATAATGACATCTTGTTGGCGAAAGGAGTGGTCGATGAAACCTATGAGTTTCTGTCTGATATTGGATCCATTATAGGTGCTCGCACAAGGACTTATTGGCAGCCGCCTATGGATCGTTACTTTATTGATCTTATGATAGATCAAGTAAACAAAGGGAACCAATTCGATGGTTTACTTAGGAAACAAGCTTGGAAAGAGATGATTGCATCTTTCAATTCAAAGTTTGGATTTGATTACGAAGTCGATATTCTCAAGAATCGATATAAGACTCTGAGGAAGCAATATAATATTATAAAGAATCTTTTAGAGTTGGATGGATTTTCTTGGGACGGTGCACGCCAAGTGGTTATCGCCGATGATTGTGTCTGGCAAGATTATATCAAGGTGAGCTACTCTGTCCTACTAATGTCGTTCTTTAAAGCTATCAATCAGAATTAATATCCCAACTATTCTTTGGGGACATTTAGCATAATACTTATTACTATGGTGTCAAGTATGATAATTACCTTCAACTGAGATTATTACTAATTTACTTTAACAATACTTTTGTAGCTACAACATTCTTCCAATGGACCTATGTAAGCTACTATAGGATCATTTTTAGGAGCTATCAGTAATTGGAGTTGCGGGGCAATCTCAACCATACATGAATTCTCCATTTACGAATAATTGTGATTATATTGAGTCTTTTGGAATCTAACAAGTGATGCCTAAATATGACTGCACATTTACTTTCAAAAAAAAGTTGGTATCTGGCACCTCGAACAATTTCTGAGAATTCTTAAGGTTACGAGTTTGCCATTAGTCTTGCCTTAGTCCCCGGAAAGAACTCACGTAAAAGAAATTCAATTTTCACTGTGCAGGCTCACACGGACGCTAGACAATACATGACGAGACCTGTTCCATACTTTGAAGATTTATGTTTGATATTCAGAGAATTGAATGGTGACGAAAAAGACATTACTTCAAGTCATCAAAACCCAGAGACCCTTGATGAAGATCCCGAGATCAAATTCGTTCCAGTTAATCGATCTCCTGCTGCATCAAATTCCAGTTATGATCAATGTTACAAGGAAAAAGAGTCTTGTTCACATTCAGATTTTAATGTCAATCCAACGTCCAAATGCCAACTGGAAATCCCATCATTGGTAGGATCTTCAAAAAAATCACGGAGCGAAGATGAGGGCGTGGTGGTCCAGATGGCAACTAAAGTTTCTTCTTTGATAAATAAGAGAAAAGAAGATGAAAATTTGAATGTCGTTCCTATAGAACGTGTGATAGCAGCAATACAAGAATTACCTGACATGGATGAAGAACTTGTGTTGGATGCTTGTGATTTGCTGGAGGATGAAAAGAAAGCGAAAACGTTTTTAGCATTAGATGGGAAGCTGAGAAAGAAGTGGTTATTGAGGAAGCTTCGTCCACAATAATATAGATAGATTTCTTGTACCGAGTTATTTTGCTTAGAAGGGAAAAGACAGGTAAAGAGAAAATGAGAAAACTTTGGGTAGGAAAATAAGGATTTAGAAACTTTGAATAGGATACTCTGGAAAGTAATTACTTCCAGATTTATAAAGATTTTTCTTCTTTTACATATCTTTATCTCTCACTAACATGGATTGGTACACCATTTAACACAAGTATTTACAGATCGTCCACCAACACAGCTCTCACGTCGACAGAGGGAATCGAACACACAACCTTCTGAGGGGAAGTGACCCGTCCTTACCAATTGAGCCAACTTGTGTTGGCGTGCATTTTCATCCCCACCTCTACCGAAAGAAGAAGAAAGTTGTCAAATGAACACAAAAATGCCGGTTCATAAGAAAATATATGATCAATGGCCAAGAAATGAGATAAGATCGGTACTTGCAAAACTCAAACTGGTATAAACTCGAGAATGCTTAATCAATAACTTTATCTTATACTCGTCAGCATTTGAGCAGTCAATCACCAAATTGAAATTAGAAAGGAAAAATATATCCTGATAAAGGAACACATTAAGAAGAAACAGGTCATAAAACTGCCTTTGGCTTTGTGTATCACAGTACATTAGCCATTCATATCATCACTATATACTGACAGCTCATGACAAACAGACCAAAGGACTAGATGACTACTTCGAACATGGAAGGAAAGAATTTCTCGTAAAGTTGGTCAGCAACATTTGACAATGGTCTTTCCTGTCAATAATTAGGTGTCAACGGGTGCAAATTTGGGCCAATCCAGCTGTTCATAAGTCGTCCAGAATGGTGGACAGTACTAATCCCTGTAAAAATTCACACCTCCTGGCACCCTCATTGTTCCCGTTCGTTGAGACAGACGGTTGAATTCTGCAACCGTGATAAGTGAAAAGAAAATGTTATGGCTGTAAGAATAATAGATATTAAAACGACTTTATTTCAACAGGATAAAATGTAAACTTCAACCAAAGATACTGTAATGCTCATGTCAGTCTTAACTTAGAAGTATCTACAAATACATTTACATGGAGAAAAATCTAGAGTTTATAGAGAATTTATTCATTAGAACACCAAAGGAAAACTAGTATAAGAAAAACTACGAGAATATCAACTTTGAGGCTAGCTCATACGATATTTTGTGGTTGTATACAGCATTTTGAATAGAACATATTGGTACATTGTTTTAAATCAAGAAAAAGATAAAAGATATCTGCAATCACTTAACACATGTCAAGCCTTCATGACTAACCAAAACCCCCACCCTACTTGGCATCCCTCAAACACACACACACACACACACACAAATAATAATAAAGATCACCTCAAAACAAAAAATCTTATTAGCCACCAGAATACAGCAGATATAGTAGTTTGATAATGTATATATATACATATACTATTTCAATGAAAGTAACATCACATTCATTTGTGATGCATTTAGCATACTGCTTTGAAGCAAGGAACATCACTCAATAACATACAACCAACTTTTACATATTAGCACAAAACATACAAATATCCTAAATGTAATCAAAATCTTCACTAACTGTTCAAAAAAAAAAAAAATCAAAATCTTCACTAATCACCACAACACAAACCACAAATTGAAGTCTGTCATTATCCTCATTATTAACCTTTATGTCTATAAATTATATCAGAAAACATACTAAGAAGATAAAGTCAACTAACTCATGCAGAAATCAATGACATTCATGCTTGTAGACAGAACCAAATGTGCCTGCAAACGGAACTCTAAACAACCATATGGAAACTCATTGAGATTGGTGAATTGAATTAGGAGTTATAATAAAGTACAAGGGCCACATGGTGGCTTGGGGTCCTGGAGCTTATTGGATAAGGAACATACTTTCAAAGGCCACAGCACAATGAATTGAAACGGTTATGTGAAGCGGCATAACAGAGGTGAACTAGTTTTCATGTAGGATGGAAAACAGAAACGTAAAAGAAAGGTGTTAGTGTGGTAGCAAACAGGAAACCGAGGGGCTGCGATCAACATGGGACCTACTAGCAGGTATCTAAAGATCTTTTAACTATTAACTTCCGATTTTTATAATTTTTTTAAATCTCTTGTCTCTAGAACTGAAGGCAAACAGTCCAAGAAGAATGGATTAGTATACCTTTCTAAATAAGAAAGAAAAGGTAGCCTGAACTGAACTACCAATTTCGGCTTTGAACACCCAGTTAAATACTTCAGTATCTCAAAGAGAGAAGTGAAGTTTATGACATTGAACAAACAAAGCGCTAACGATAAATTACACAAGAGTAACCGGCGTAAACAGATATGTGACTTCATTATGTATTATTAACTTACCTAACAATACCAACAGTTTTCAAGCTTGCACATGATCTACTTTAAACCAGACATGGACACTGGCTACACACAATGCGGTAAAGGTCCACCGCCCAATTCTAAGATGAAAATTATAATACATGGACTAATCCACTATCAGATTCATATTGACATTTAATTGTGTAAAGAAATACTAGAAATTTGACAAGAATAAGACATTTTTTGCATACCCATGGGAAGATTCATCAATGGAACTTTCCCCTGATAAGCTTGCTGAAGTAGAAGAAGCAGTTTCAACCGTTTGGGGTCTGTAAGCAGGTTTTGGATTATTGACAAACGACAAAAGCATGGAATCAGCTGCTGGATCAAAAGAAGAATCAATAGAAGGAGACTCCTGAACTGAGCGGGAATGCTTCTCCTGCAACTCTTTCCTCAACAGAAATATTGCTGAACGAGAGCGAGCGCTACGATTCGTCTTATTGCAGAGAGCGTATACGTTTAAGTTAAGGTAAATGCAAATTGATCACATATTCACAGTAACGTCTAACGGCCGCATGTCCTCATAAACATTATTATACAATGGGAAGGACATTATTATAAATGAAATAACTCATGCACATAAACACATTCCGAAGGATATTTTTAAAATACTCTCGTGCTGCGTGATTACATGCGAAGCCATGTTTATGCGCACCTTTGTAGCGCAAACTGGACAAATCTGCAAGCGGAAGGACAAAATATTATTTCCAAACAAAGATAGCAGGTATCAAATAATTTGACTTGCATTTTAAGTGAAAAATCTGCAGCAAGCACGACCTAATGTGAACTATGAACTTGCTTTTCACCAAGGAAAAATGAAACATCCATCTTTTAAGGCTTCCTGTAACCTAAAAGTGAAAACTTTGGTTTCCAACATCAGCCACTAGTAAATCAAACCACTCTTTCTCTTTTTGTTTTGTTTTCTGTTTCTTTTTTCCTACCTTGTTATATATTATTCAATTAGAACACACTCAAAAAAGACATTAGCATTATCACTCTCACACTCTAAACAATCAGATAAACCAACCTTGTCGCGTGCACCTCAAAATACACATTAAACTCGACCTAATCCCATTATCCCAGCACTATATTGACTAGGCTATAGCCACACCAGTTGAACAAAATCACCACGTTTAACCATTCATAAGTTTTTGTACACACAATCACTTAAAGAAAACAATGCTTATATTAGTAAAACAATTTAACTGAAAATTATTAGGTATTTATTGTGCCAACAAGCGCATGTCTTCGATTCGGAAAACAATTTAACTGAAAATTAGTAAATACTCTAACAAATAATGGAGATAGTAAAGTTACCCCAGGCTTAACTTCCATGCGATGGTCAGCATCAATATGGCAGCATAATCCGAGAACATCAAAATCCTCGGGGCAAAATGGACAAGCCAATTCTTCCGATTTTTCAACGTTTTCGACATCGTTGACTTCTTCCCCCTCGTACTCCCCTTCCGTCTCCTCTTCCTCTTCGTAGTAATCATCTATTACAACGATCCGGAACAAAAATCCAACAAAATAAATAAAATTAACCAGCTGAAATCGATAAAGGATAAAACAAAAAGACAAATTACATGCAAATTTTACACACGTACCGTGCATCGAATAAGATGATAGCTCAATTTCCAAATCCTCGCAAAATCGATCCATATTAATTCAATTAAATTTATTCTGATTGAAACTCTACAAGCTATAAACAGAGAGAGAGAGAGAGAGAGAGAGAGAGAGAAGAGGTAAATATGCACGAATTTAGGGGGGGAAAGGGGAATAAAATAATAGTAGGGTTTGTGAGTTGGGGGTTTTTCTCCTTCTCTCGTGTGTTAAGCGAGTTATGCAGAAACAGAGACAAGACGACGACGAAGAATAGCGAGAAAAAGGAAAATGCCAGTTATTTAAAAAGTATAAAGAATAATAATAAAAAAAGAAGGCAATTTTTGACGAGTTTCGGGTCGGCAATTTGGACTTTGGTTTGTTCTGCACACGGACCCAAATAGACTCCCGCGTTATTTCGTCAACTGCCGCAAATTTATCTTTTTTGGTCCTCCTCTATTTTTTTTTTTGTAATCAGTCCTCCTCTATTTATTTATGGCAAAATTTCACTTTTAACCCGGTACTAATTTAGGAGTTTTAACATCCAATATTTTTTTAAATAACACGTTTAGTTCGGAAAGAAATTTCAACATACTTAAAGTCTGTTTGCGAGAGTTTATACTTTTAAAGAAGTGCTGAATTTTAGAAAAAATTGTAAAAGTTGTTGAAAAGTTAAAGTTGAGTGTGTTTGCAAAACTTACTAAAAAACAGAAAAAATAGAAGAAACTGGTAGAAGTACCTAAGGACCTACTTCTAGTTTCTGCTTATTTTCAACTTTTTTTCAGTGAAACAGAATCAGAAGCAGTGAAACCAAATAGCAGAAAGCAGCTTAAATCCAGCAAAAAGCTGAAAAGTGTTTTTTTAAAACTTTAGCAAACAGGCCTTTAATAATTTACATTTTATATACACATTTGGTCATGTAAGTATAGAAAAAGTTCAACTGTGATTATGGCCTCGGATGCTCCAAGCGCATTATTATCACATATAAAAATGGAATTTACATATCCTAACTTTAGATTTAGATGGGTTCGATTTGTGTTTTTATAAGGGAGTATTACTCCTTTTTTATATTTTTTGGATGTTTGTAAGGGAGTTAGTACTCCTCGTTTGAGCGCTTTTTAGATCTCTTTTTTTTTTGGTTGTCTACCCGGTTCATCGGAGCTTTGCCCTGACTACATCCTGATCCTACTCGGGTCGCACACCTGACAGTGGTGGGTGAGTCTCCCAGCGGAGGTTTTCTGCATTCACAAGGTCTCGAACCCGAAATCTTGCTTACACGGAACCGAGCGCTTTTTAGATCTCTTGTCAGGGAGTTAGAACTCCTCATTTACTACTTATTTTGATGGAAAAAAGAATGGATGAGGGGCCCGACAACACCCTTCGATAGGGTGGTTCTATAAAAAAAAAGTATAGAAAAAGTTCAAAATTTGATCCTAAATCAACACGCCCCTCTCTCAGAAATTAGGGTTTGTTTGATTTGGGAATTTCGGACTAAATGAGGGGGATTTTGATTTTAAGGGTCAGACTGTTTGAATTTATGAAAAATCAAAGCTATAGATGAAGGATATGGGTTTAATAGTAGATGAATTGATTTTGAAAAGAAAAAATTAGACCAAGGATTGTTAGTCTAGTGATATCAGCTTACATTTTCAAGTTGTGATTTTTCTCTCCTTATTTAGAGTCTTATAGAGTATGTGTGACCCATGACTAAAAAATTATCGGCCCAAATTTGTTGCGTCAAGATATCTCCTTCGTTTAGAAGAAACAATTAGGGTTAATGCAATTTGGGGATGGTGAAGTGAATTCTTTTCCCATTTTTTCTAAGTTAAGACTTTTGGAGCAATGCATGCGCTGGGGGAGATGGATGGCGCATCGATTTAAGACCAAAATTAAAGTTTTTCTGTAATTGCAAAACTAAATGTTTTTATTCAAACATAAATGACTAAATGTGTTGAATTTTGTTAATTCATAGAACTAAATGAGTTTTTTGAAAAGATACCGAAGGTATCATGTCACACTAACTTACATGACTAAAAGTGGAATTTAACCTGACTTTTTAATTTGATTATCGTCTTATCTTTTCTATTTCTTTCTTCTTGTTTGCGTGGGTTGTGTCAAACATTCATGATATTTTATGAACCCGTAATCATCTTAGACACGAACAATACACGACATTTTCACGAGTTGAAGAGACTCGAAGTCACGAGAATATTACCTGACATACTAGTGAGATTTATGCAATTTATCGTACAAATAATTATAATTACATTTTTTTTTGAGGGTAATTATAATTACATTGGAATTTGAAATTACGATACACTCTAAAAATCAACCTAAAGAGAGTTGGGAAATAAATTAATTAGTGAAAGTTAATTAAGGTGAGTTAGCTTGACTTTTGCTCAAGCCCCCAACATTTTCTTGCTTTAAATTTACCATTAGTTGAAACAAGAAAATTTAGGCGTTTTCAATCAGTTAGGCTTTCAATTTACCATTAATAAACATTTCTTTCTTTTCACTCATAGAATTTCATAATCATGTAATACTAAGCTTAACTACAGAGGGTGGAATTGGAAATCTCAGAAAGAATGAATGATTTTTGCTACTATATCTACTGCATGAAAATGAGAATGAGAAATAGTAAAAGCGTGTTTCTGAATATAGCAGCAGTCATTCTCTGTGCATTGCTGGGAAGTATTGTTGGAAGAGAACACTCCTCACCATTGAAGTAAACTTTTGTAGGAAATCCATCTCCACGGGCCACATTAATACCCGGTGTTTGCTTCTTGGTAAAAGATATAACCGACTGTTGTGTACCCGGTACCCGTGGATCCTTTCTAGGGTTGGATCCGTTTCTTTCAGCTACCAAGTAGTTTAAGCCCGGAAGACCCTGTAAAAACAGTGTGTTATTATTGGCACCAGGCAAAGCCTTTCCATCTATAGAGTAAACATCTTCAAAACCGGGCATGGCCCTATCCAATTCAACCGCTGAAAACCAATCTACAACGTCCGTTTCGCCCCAATTGAACAACGTGATCCTAGCCGTCCATCCATCTTCAAAATCGGAGAGCAAGTGCCAGTTAATGCTGACCCCACAATTGTCTCCACAAGGCAACGGATTTGGGATTTCATGTCTCTTGAGATTTGCAAACTCTGCTATCATTTTGGTTCTGTTTTCGAATGGGATTAACAGAGCTTGAGCAGGTAAGAGGAGAGATGGCTCAGTCGAGCTGCAAACACCGTTTGTATTACTTGGATTATTACTATCACAGCCACAAGCACACGTGTTGCATGGAATTATTGAATCATTAAAGAACGAAGAGAACGAAACGCAACAATTTGGCTTCTTGGACTCGACAATGGAGATGTTACAAACCACTTGCCAGCTGGCAACTGCTGATTCTTGTGCTGGCAGCCCGGTCGTGTCAGGGAAGAGAGTCGGGTCAACCCGTATAGGCGGTCCACATTGATAACCCGGCCCGACCGTGCTGTTGATCATCCAATTCTGAGGTGGGGTGAGATGAGTCTTGTTTAGGTTGGGTGGCATTTTGTAGACTTGCATTCGGAAGGTTGATTTGGACTTGGTTAAATCCATGGAGGGGGGTAAAATGGACCCATCCCGACAACAAAAAGGGACCAATCCAAGGTTCGTGTCGTTGGTTCTTGAAAGAGGGAGGTCAATGATTGTTGGCCTTCTCTCACAAGACAATGCGTTTGAGAAGTCAAAATCTCTATAGAATTGACCCTGGTTGCCAAATATGCAGTTTCCGGTGTCGACTACTTTAGGATAGGCGCCGCGCATGGAGTTTATGAATTCGCCTTCGGTCCAATCCCAACTTAAGTTCCAATTCTGGAGACGACCGAAGGGGTTGTGATTTGAGATAGTAACTTGAGCCCAGTAGTTGCCTTCATATGTCATTGTTACATCGTACATAATCGTGAGATCACCTGTTTGAAGAGGAGAAAAGTCTCCATCTACTATTATGTTTGTTCTCGAGTTCAAATCCGGGATACAGCAAACGTTTGTATCATTGCCTGGCGAACCAAAGATGGAAATTTAGGTTGAAGAGCATAAAAGATGTACACTTTATTCATTTTTACTAGCATTTTGGGGGCGCATTATCTA
Organism: Buddleja alternifolia; assembly: GCA_019426215.1. NCBI lineage: Eukaryota > Viridiplantae > Streptophyta > Magnoliopsida > Lamiales > Scrophulariaceae > Buddleja > Buddleja alternifolia. The sequence continues at coordinate 58,528,403 of CM033391.1, forward strand.
AACAATCAAAATACAGGATCTATATGTTATACAGCATATAAAAATGTTTTCAATTATGTGCGAAATACTCTTTAAAAATACCATAATACCATTTTTTCAATATTGTTTATAAAAGTCAACTTCTCATAAGGTAACCATCCTAATATGTATTTAAAATTATTCTTAGAAATATTTGATTACATAGCCAATTTTCCTTCAAATTTTGATTATGAGGAGAAAAAGGCTTTAAAGAGTTGAAGATGGAAACCAAATCTAAATATTAAACTATGTGTTACATAGGAAATAATATTATCTACGTTTTAAATACAAAATTTTAAATTATTCTCATTTTTCACATGCAAATAAGTGGATTTAGTGCTTCATGTTTCAACAAGTTCTCCAAACAAACTGATAAACCAAAATCAATAACTTTAATCTTCATTGTACCTTGCGTTCTAGGAGTTGGACACAAGTAGCCATCATTAGCAAGAGTGATATTATCAGGCAGAGGAACATTCGGAGCCCCGACTCCGAACTGTGTGCCCACCAAATCCACCACCGCTTGCATCTGATCAACATCTCCGGCAGTTTCAATCGCAGTTTTGAGGTCCGTCACCGGACTTCCAGCTAAAACGGCGCCGTTGCTGACGTTAGCCGGCAGGGAGTTGCCGTCAGCAAGCACAGCGTTCGTAGCTGACACCAAAAGCTCGCCCCGGTTGAACCCCACAAAAACCCGCCAATTCTTCAGCTCATCCGGCCCGTTGTTCCGAACCGTTAGCCTAGATTCGAACCGGTACGGCTGGTTAACCGGGTCGGCCGGCAAAAGGATAGGCGAGATTTCATTGCCTGTTAGATAACGGTAAGTGATCAAAACGCCGTTGCATACAGAAGTATCTGTGGTGTTTGGAGGTTGAGAAAAAGAGGTGGGGAATAAGGAAAAAATGGATAAGCCGAGAATTGATAGTATTATGGGAGTGGAAATAGTAGAGAAGGGAGTGGCCATATTGATTATGTATGAATCATCAAAGAGGAAGAAGATTAGAAGAGATAGTGTTAATTGAATTATGAGAGGAAGGAAAGTGATGAATGGGTTATTAACAAGATGAAGTTGTAAACATAGAAAAATATGTTTGAAATTTCTTGTTATTGTGTTTTGTTTGATTTGATCAAGTAAAAAATAATTATATTATTAGTATAATAGTGGAGTGGCGTGCCGGCTTCAGGGTGATGAGGCAAAGTATGCATGAGCAGAGAACCAGTCTTCTGTGTTTCTGGTTTCCTTTCCTTTTCATATTATTTTTTCTTTTATGCAAAATCAAATTATTTGATACCAATAGAAGGATTGCTACGAGTTCGTTTGAACTCGATCCATTTAATATAACAAACGGAACTTCAAAACATTTCTTTGTTTGATAAGATTTGACGTTTAATTTCAAGCTCGATTCATTCATTTAAACAATTTAAAATATATATAAAAAGGTCTAATGAGTCGGGTTGTCCCTCGTTTCATTAAATTAAATCTTATTAGGTTAGGGTCTGATCGTCAATCAACGTAAGTTCAAACACAATCTTTCAAGCTTGATTAAACTTGAACACTATGTTGTATCATTCATCTCAATTTGAATACACCCTAACATAAGTCTCGGGTCGAATAATTTGATGTGTTAGGCCCTTGACTTAAGCTCAAGTCGAACATTTTGATGCGTTAAACCCGAGACTAGGCTAGATAACTGGCATGGACTTCCATGACGTGACTCCATTTCGAGATTTGAGCAACCTGAGTTGTTATTCCCCAGTCATGACCCGATAACTGTTGCGGATAAGACGAAGCAATGCACAAAGACCAAAGGACCCCCAACTATAAATACCAAGTAGACGTAGGAATTAGGATCTTTTGCAAAATTGTAACACTGCACTTTACTCTCTGTATTTTCTATCCTCGTTTTCTTGTCAATAAAGGAATTCTTCTAGTTTATTGCGTGATGTTAATTGGTTCTTGAGATCAAAACTTTGCGATTTTTTTTATATTTTTTTTGGTGATAAAAGCTTTGCGACTATATCTGGCTTTGTTTATTTCGGAAAAGAAAAGAGCAAATAAAAAGAGCATAATGTATTAAATGCCATCACATTTTTCTATTATGCAAAATGGAGGAAAAAGGTTTTAGCATTTTGGACTTATTGTTGCATGATTGAGAATCTTGGTAACATACAAGAAGACAATAAGGAGGCTGTATATTCTATATTGTATATTTCTTATTTATTTTTAATTCAAGAGGAAGGGAAATACCCTAAATATTTAGCCTGACAAACTCGGGTTGATAGTTATAATCTTGAGGCATAAGACTCTATCTAGAGAGCCACAATTTATGGCAGCCTGAATTCGAACTCAAGACCTCTCACATAATGTGAAAGGTGGATACCACTAGACCAATAGGTTTTGGGTTATATATTTTTATTTGATAAGCATATATTCTATATTGTATAATTTGTAACCTATGACAATGCGTGAGACATTTGGGCCTCCATCAAAGCATATCCTCAAAAAGGTGAACAGGCCCTGTTAGGGATACTCCATGTGATTTAACTGAGCCCATGAATCTATTAATAACTTCTTATTCCTCAGGCCCACCAAGAAAAAAGTGTAAATAAATTGTTTAGTATCCCATTTATGTACGTAAATAATTTACAGTGCCTACGTTCTGACTTCTGAGCCCTTAAGGTTTAATCATAAGCACCTTAATTGAATTCAATTAATTTAAGCCTAAAATAATAAAGCAAAGTATTAAATTGTGCTACGTATCAAATCTGGCAGTTCCCAATCATCCTTTGTTAATTCGACCGTTGAAATTTAAAGCTGCATCTCCTTTATTTTTCTATTCCCTATTTCCCTTTGTTGACTTTAACAAAAAAAGAAATAAAAAAAAGGGAATCCACATCAGATGGGCCCACATGCGTGACCAGACCGTTTTATTAGATGTAAAAGGCACCGTTAGATCTCTTCTCATCAACGGTGCAGTTCACTCGACCGTTAAATTCAAATTCTTCATTTAAAGACAACAAAATATTGTCAAAAATTATTTCAAATTTTGAAACATAGCACAAATGTTAAACTCAACGAGAAAATTATTATCAGTTCTATTTCCTTTTTCTCCTCCCTGCATCTGAGCTATTCTTTGTTTCATTATTTGATTCATCAATCTATTGAATTCTCTCAATTCCGAGCTTTTCTTTTCTTTTTCTTTTTTTTTTTGAAGTAGAATTCAGTTACAAAAATGGTGAAAATGGCAGCTAATTCTCCGACGTCATCTCCGGTGACAATCACCGTAACTTCCTCCGGTGGATCGCGTAGCATTGGATTAACAAGTCCAATGCCCCGGCATTCGATTTCGAACAACGCAAATTCTCCCCTTAGTGGAGGTGAAAATCGCAGAGCTTCTTCAAGTGGCGGTGGAAGATATCTATCTTTCTCAAAAGATAGCACTGATGAATTCGTAGCGTATACAGTTCACATGCCTCCGACCCCCGATAATCGCGTTTTTACCGATTCTCAAAACAGCCCTCCACTTGAGGGTAGCAAAAGCAGAGGGAAAAATGGGCAAAACCCAAACGAGGGTTTCATCAAAGACACAATATTTACTGGGGGATTCAACTCCGCGACTAAAGCCCACGCGAGGAAGAGCTCGGAAGAGGTACCCGTGATGGCGAAATCAAAAATGGTATGTGGAATGGACGGCTGTGATGAAAAAGCAATAGATGGGAAGTTCAAAAGTTACTGTGAGTGTGGATTTGGAATTTGCAAAGATTGCTACTTGGATTGTGTCGAAAATGGCGAAGGGAATTGTCCTGGGTGTAAAGAGCCTTATAAAGATATTAATGATGGCGAAAACGAGGAAGAGCCGAAGTCTGAAGAGAAGGATCAGGCAAATCCACTTCCTTCTTGGGGGAGAGGAGTTAAATTGGAGAAGAACTTCTCATTGGTGCAGTCTTTCAAGAACCCTAACCACGAGTTTGATCACACGCGATGGTTGTTCGAGACGAAGGGGACTTATGGATATGGGAATGCTTTGTGGCCAAGAGAGGGCTATGAGTTTGGAAGAGGGAATGATAGATATGAGAATCCCCCAGATTTTAGCGACAGAAGGAATAAGCCTTTGACTAGGAAAATTGCAATTTCTGCAGCAATAATCAGTCCATACAGGTATTTCGAGACTTTGAATTTTATTTTGCTTTGTTTATTTGCATTTTTTTAGTATCCTTTTTTGTCATATATTGCTTAGCTCTCTATCTTACTGGAATTGTTTACTAGTATCGTTTCTAAAATGGTAATTGTGATTGAGTAGCCAGGTATCTACTAGGAAGGTTGGTGTCTGATGTTTTTATTCTGACCTTCTTTAACTGATGAGTCATAATTTTTAATGCACAACTGCAAAATCCGTCATGTAATTATACAGACGCGACAAATTTAGTCTTGTAAATTGTAACATTGAAATTTAGTCAGAAATTTCGATATGCCCACACATGCTATTTTCCTGCTACTTTCTTCTATTTTTTGGTGGGATTTGGGCTTAAATTGCAAACAATAAAAATTATTGTCTTTGAATTGTCATGTCACAATTTACAGACTAAATTTGTCACCCCTGAATTACAAGACAAGTTTTGCAGTTTTGCCTTTTTCCAAGACTAAAATTCTAGTTCCTTGTGAATGCTCTTTCTGTAAGTTCGAAAGTTGATATAAGGGTGTTATTATGCAGATTGCTGATGGTTCTTCGGCTTGGGGCTCTTGCATGCTTCCTAACATGGAGGATAATGCATCCTAATCATGAAGCTATGTGGTTATGGATAATGTCAGTTATTTGTGAAATTTGGTTTGCCTTTTCATGGGTTCTTGATCAACTACCAAAGCTTTGCCCAGTAAAGAGAGTAACTGACCTATCTGTCCTAAAAGAGCGATTCGAATCTTCAGAACCGAATCTTAGAAACCCGAAAAAATTCTCCGACCTTCCAGGCATTGATATTTTTGTTTCTACAGCTGATGCAGAAAAAGAACCACCTCTTGTGACAGCAAATACGATTCTTTCAATTCTAGCAGTTGATTATCCTGTTGAAAAAGTGGCTTGTTACTTATCAGATGATGGAGGTTCATTGGTTACATTTGAAGCCTTAGCTGAGGCTGCTAGTTTTGCCAGAATATGGGTTCCATTCTGTAAAAAACACAAGATAGAACCAAGGAATCCCGAGGCATACTTTGGCCAAAAACGTGATCCGTTAAAGAATAAAGTTAGAGTCGACTTTGTTAGGGATAGGCGAAGAGTGAAGAGAGAGTATGATGAATTTAAAGTGAGGATAAATGCTTTGCCTGAATCGATAAGGCGAAGATCAGATGCTTATAATGCTCAAGCAGAGATAAGGGCTAAGAAGAAACAGATTGAACTAGGAGTAAGTATGACTGAACCTATTAAGGTCCCGAAGGCTACTTGGATGGGTGATGGAAGTCACTGGCACGGAGCTTGGTCATCGGGAGAGGAAGGTCACTCAAGAGGTGATCATGAGGGTATTATACAGGTAACTATTTCCCTCCCTCGTAATTTTATTTCCTAATCTGAAACAATAGTTGATATCTGTTTTAACACTAATATGATATATCATAGTTAAAGGCGAGGAAATAAAATGCATATGTTGAACTAGAATGATTCTCAGGGAGTGTGTCGTCCGTGTATAGTAAATCCCACGTGGGTCCCACCACATAATAGTTGAAATTGCCTCGAGACTTAGATTTTAAGGAGTTACTACCCAAATGGTGCCATTGAGTTTATAGAAATAGATACTTGTAAAGTTTGTCAAATTCAATGATAATCAACAGTAGTAATTATAATTCCTAATATGAAAAAATAGTTGAGCTTATCTGTTTTAACAATATGATTTCATCATTGTAAAAGGTGAAGAAAGAACGCAGAGGTTGAGTTTAAGTGATTTCACATGACTACACTATACCTGATGTAATAACAATTATCCACATGGATGGTGAAACCTACATGTGTCCCCACCACATAAATAGTTAAAATTGCTTCGAGACTCTGACTTTAGAGATTTCCATTCAAATGATGCCTTTCTTTATAGTCATAGACACTTGTGAACTTTATCAAATTCAATGATAATCAACACAATGTGATATAATTTGATATTATAACATGGTATTACAATTGCAGATAATGTTAGTCCCGGCTAGCCCAGAACCACTTTTTGGTAGTGAAGTTGATGATGAGAACTTGCTCGACACAACAGATGTCGATATCAGATTGCCAATGCTAGTTTACGTGTCCCGTGAGAAACGCCACACTTTTGATCATAACAAGAAGGCTGGTGCAATGAATGCTTTAGTCCGGGCAAGTGCAATCATGTCAAATGGCGCGTTCATTCTAAATCTCGATTGTGACCACTACATTTACAATTCTTTGGCAGTAAGAGAAGGAATGTGCTTTATGCTCGACAGGGGTGGCGATAAGATTTGTTTTGTCCAGTTCCCACAAAGGTTTGAGGGCATTGATCCAAATGACCGTTATGCAAATCATAATACAGTGTTTTTTGATGTTAGCATGAGAGCCCTTGATGGATTACAAGGCCCAATGTACGTAGGGACAGGATGCATTTTCAGAAGAATTGCTCTTTACGGGTTTAGCCCGCCTAGAGCCACTGAACATTCTGGATGGTTTGGCAGATACAAAAAGAGAAAGCTTCTGATAAGATCCAAGGAGCTTAAGAAAGATCTAGAAGATGATGAAATGCTTTTACCCATTAACGGGATTCAAAACGACGACGAATATGATGTTGTGAAGGCCTCCCTTGCGAAACAGTTTGGAAATTCAACTTCTCTTGTTGATTCTATTGCTGTTGCTGAATTTGGGGGTAGGCTTCTACATGAGTTGAGAGGAAAAGGTTGTTTGGGTCGACCCGCAGGTTCTCTTGCGGTGCAACGTGAACCGTTGGATGCTTCGGCATTAGCTGAGGCAGTCAGTGTAGTGACATGCTTCTATGAGGATAAAACAGAGTGGGGCAAACGGGTTGGGTGGATATACGGGTCAGTTACAGAAGATGTTGTCACAGGTTACAGAATGCATAATCGAGGGTGGAGATCGGTTTATTGTGTGACTAAGCGAGATGCATTCAGAGGGACGGCCCCAATTAATTTAACCGATAGGCTTAATCAAGTGCTTCGTTGGGCGACTGGCTCAGTCGAGATTTTTTTCTCTAGAAACAATGCTTTATTTGCAAGTCCAAGAATGAAGTTCCTTCAAAGAGTGGCTTATTTCAATGTTGGAATATACCCTTTCACTTCTATATTCCTTCTTGTCTACTGTGTTCTCCCTGCTCTTTCACTCTTTTCGGGAAAATTCATCGTCCAATCATTGGACGTCACATTCTTGGTATTGTTACTGGCGATCACGCTAACTCTTTGCATGCTGGCTATCCTGGAGATCAGATGGTCAGGAATCACTCTCCACGACTGGTGGCGAAACGAACAGTTCTGGTTGATTGGTGGGACCAGTGCACATCCTGCGGCTGTGATTCAAGGGCTACTGAAAGTGATTGCTGGGATTGATATCTCATTCACATTGACATCAAAATCTTCCGCGCCAGATGATGGAGAAGATGAGTTTGCTGAGCTGTACGAATTCAGATGGACGACTCTGATGATCCCACCGATCACGATCATCATGTTCAACATGATCGCGATCGCAGTGGCGATGTCTAGGACGGTGTACAGTACGTTCCCACAGTGGAGTAAACTTCTGGGAGGGGTGTTCTTTAGCTTTTGGGTGCTTTCTCATTTATACCCTTTTGCTAAGGGTATGATGGGGAAGAAAGGGAAGATTCCCACGATCGTGTACTTATGGTCTGGATTAATCTGCATCGTTATTTCTCTGCTCACAGTGTATATCTACCCTCCGAATGGAACACAGTTGAGATTTCAGATACCTTGAGGGATAGGATGGAAGAAGATTCGATGCCCGACCCAGACAGTGATTTATTGTATTTTTCAGTTGTAGTTCACAAGAATGAAGTTATTCTCTACTTCATCTTGATTTGAAGTTCTTTAGTTTCCGTGAATTGATTGTTGGTACATTTAGTTGAATTTTATAGTATCTGATATTTTAAGCATTTGTTCTGATATTTTAGATGAATTTATAGTATCTGTATCTTGTGTGTGCATAATATGATCAGATGATCTGCTTTTTGTAAGTCTGGCATTTTATAGTGGCATGCCACTTCCATTGTACAATTGAAGAGAAGTGTCTCTAAATATAGTGAAACAAGAAGCAAAAATCAATAATTTGGTGTTAGGAAGACCAAAATCAACATGGGATAAAATAGCCTAATATCTAAGTACCCCCAATTAATTATGTGGATATAACAAATTGGGGGCCATGAGATTGTGAACTGATCCCCTCAAGTTCAACTTGAATATTGCTCAATTGAAACTGCTGTTTTCTAGCTGTAAAGTTTGGGCTTTTTGGGAGGGGTTCATGCGTCACTTTTAATTCTGATGTTAAAAATTATCTTCAGAGAATCCAACTTACTTTTCCCTCTCGGCTTTTGTTACTAGAGCGGAGGTACGTGTCAACTCGAATCAAGTTGATGAGCCAACACAGCAAGAGTTTTAGCTTGAACTTTTTCGAGCCAGAGCTACTTGACCCGAGCTTGAAGTTTCTATCTATTTGAAAACTCGTGAGCTGTCAACTCGAATCAAGTTGATGAGCCAACACAGCAAGAGTTTTAGCTTGAACTTTTTCGAGCCAGAGCTACTTGACCCGAGCTTGAAGTTTCTATCTATTTGAAAACTCGTGAGCCAACAGCTTTTTCGAATTTATATATTGTGTATTTAATTGTGTAATTTGATTTTAGACCAAAATTATAGCTTTTACAGGTGCATGCAGAGGTAAAGCATGCCCAATCGTATGTTCATCCCAGCAATGCAGAACCATCCACATTGAGTTAACTAATTTCTCTAAGAGTACCATGGTAACTCATATCAGCATTCTTAAAAGTTAAAACCATTTAACTTTCTAGGAGCGCCTAATAAGATTAAATTCCCAATTATCTAACAGTAGATATAATATGATTAGGATAATAATTGGGACAAAGCTGTCATGGCCAGATTGTTCTATAATGATCACCTCATTCACAAATCAAAATCACCTTCTATACATATATAATACTCGCACCTTGGACGGATTAAATAAGCAACAAATTAGGCGTGCATTAAAACGGTCCTATTTTCCTAATCAAATATTCAAATGAGGATAATATGGCTTTTGATGGCACGTGTGATGGATGTGATCATACTTGGAATTTCGCGATTGAATTCTCAAATGAACTCCACCATACATGCACGCATACATATGTAGGGAGGTTCATAATCATATATATATATATATATATATATATATATATACAATAGTGAAAATCATACCAGAGCCCTCAAATATCACCCGATAGTGTCCAACCTAATCGGTCCACTATTCCAAACTTTGGACACTTTCCACTCGACAATGAGTGATAGGGTCCCTATTTGATTGATGCCCTTTTAAATTGAAATACATCCCTACAAATACTATATGGGCTTAAACGATAATTAAATTGATCAAGCCGAAAAAACTATACATAGGCTAGTAGATGTATGATGAATTGATGATAAAATGGATCTGAATACTTCTGTTCACAAGAATTCACGCCACACTTTGATTATGGACAATTATATCTCAACTTGATCTAATCGAATTTAAATATATCTTACAAATGAGTAACTAATTGCACAACAAATAAAATTCGTCCACTCACATTGTAAATCATATCTAATTTCGATTAAAGCTTGACTAGAAGTTTCAACGTACAAATTAGAGTTGGGGTGGGGGGTTGGCCAGTCACAATCTTGACTCACAAGACATCCGCCCACCACAACACATCTTCATCTAAAAGTGAATCCCGTGGACTTTCTATCTAAAATAGTATCACATTAATTCGACAGCTCACAATTAATAAAGTTCGCCCCCTACAATACTCCACAATATTGTTCCATTTTCTGCCAATGAAGCTCGATCATTATTATTGTTGTTATTTTTTATGGACATCCGCCCCCTACATGTGCTCCCACTCTTCACAACAATCCTCATTCTTTGCATTGCAAGTTATTTGCTTATATACTATCCTAGCACAAAATCATTTTCTAAGTGAAACAATTAAAATTATCTTACGAAGAATTACAAACATAAACAAATTAGAGAAATATTTTTATACGGCCATTCCTTCTAAAGAAAATGCTTCATCTTGCAAAGTTTCTAACAAAGGGGTCATACTTGGTCTTGAGCCCTCATTACATCCACGCCCTCCACTATTTCTACGAGTCTACGTTCAGAGGCGGACCTCAGCTTTTGAAAAAATATGTTTTTAGCCAACAAGTTTTTGATTTTTTGAATTTTGCCCTATCAAAACAAAAAAATATCAAGTTTTCGTCCTTCGTATGCTCTCCATGAATATAAAATCCTAGCCAGCTCCGTCTTTACGTTGAAAGGTGTGGAGACCTTCGACTCCAACCCCTAAAAAGTATCATCCTTACAAAGTGGAGAGTGCATATACTTATCATTTCTCACCAACAATAGATCACCACATGTGCCACCATGTCCATACCCTATACAATGAATGACCTACTTCTATTTTGTTTCCAACAATAAGAAGACTTTTCACTATGTCAAATAGTAAAAGACAATTCTACCATCATAATCTTCGTAGACCCGCCCGCTAACTCCAGCTGTCATTTATGCCTAAGCAAATGCTATCAAAATATATACGTATAAATATAATAGACCAGTTCTCAATAAATAAGAGTAATTCTATAAATTGAACACAAACATACAAACAACCCACAAGATACAGGTGGAAATTACTAAACTAGACGTAAGTAGGCCGACAGAATCCAGTCTTCTGATATTTCTTCAATCGACTAATTAATTTTGCTGTATTCATAGGCAATTTCGTCATTTTCGAACCCAACAAAAAACTTCTAGTACGTTCCTCGAATTAAACTCCAAATATTAGAATAAAAAACTATTTCCTTTTAAATTAATAAATAAAAATTGTAACATATGCCAGGTAGAATATCACACGCCTGAACGAATAATATCCTTCTTTTTACTTTTTATTTTTCAAAGGAGAGAATAATAGAATAGAATACAACAAATAGATCATGACAGGTAACGAGCTAATAATCAAAACTTTTACATGTTTAAAGAAGGAATTAATGATTAAACAAAAAGTAAAAACTATATAATCCAAAAAATTAAAATTTATAGCAAAAAAATTATGAGTAATTGTAACAAAACACTGGAGTAATTTACCGGCGGAAGAGAGCTGAGCTGCTAAAGAGGAGAGAGAAAACTCGCGTCTAGTGTCCGTACAAATCGAATGGGGCCCACAATGAGTCGAGTGGACACGGCTTCTTTGAGTCGAGCCGAAGCCACGGCTTGCCGCTGCCGCTCCAGTGTAGCAAGCTCACTGGACCAGGATGAAGGTCCCTGCAGCTGCCGCGTATGTTATCCCCGCCCAATCCATGCTGATTCCACCTATGCTGGATCGGCGCCACGTGTCCGGCGAAGACCAGTAAAAACGGCGGAAGCGAGCCGAGCTCGTAAATTCGGCTTACACTCGTCTTCTGTATCTCCATCCACCGCTCGATGCGGCGCGTGTACCCGAACCGCCGCCACTGATCCAGATCTATCACCATCACACCTGTGTTGAAATAACACGGACTTCGACCGGAAAACACGCCGGAGAAGGCGGAATCCGACCAGAAATACTCCGTGAAATATTTCGTGAAGTTCGCGTGGCAATATTCCGGCGCGCCGATTGTTTTCCCCCCTAAATTTGTGATCCAAAGCTTTGATATATCATCGACCACAACCAGATCGGAATCCAAGTATATCACCCTTGTCACACAAGCTTCTAGAAGATCTGCTAGATAATTTCGAGCATAATTTAACGGCTGTTCAAGCGCTTGCCTAACGGAGCTCGAAATTAAGCTCCGTACTCTTTCAGGTTCGAAATAATACACTTTGAACTTCAATTGGGGGAAAGTGGAACGTACTAGGGTTTCGAGGCCGGTTTCGGAGACCAGGAAATGGAAAAATACGCTCTCAGGACACTTGGAATGCTGGAGAATTGAATGGACGGCGGCGATTGAGCCGCGTAGATATTCAGCGTCGAGAGTAACCGCTACGTGAACCAGAGATGGATCGCAGACGCTGGATTTTTCTAATACAGGTGAACTGCATTCATCGGCATTGCTGAATGACGGAGCTTTACGGAATGAGAATTTATCGAAGAGATGTGTGGATTTGGGGAATCTGAGATAGGAATCGACGTCGGAAGACCTAATTGCTTCCGCCGGAGGGAAGGATTGTATAGAAGGGGAGAGCACAATCGTCACCATTGCGGCGGAAATAAACCACGAGAATCTCAATAGCCACAGCATTTTTGTATTGAAATCGAAACAATTAATCGGAGGAAGCTAGGGTTCCGCTGACGACGTCCGCCGGAATGAGGGAGAAAAGAAACACACAATACTGTGAGATTTATGGAACTATTTTTTTTTTAGCAAAATTGCAAATTCCAATGGCGGATTGTGCTTTGCTTTTTGTAATTTCTTCTCTCTCTAATGGCATGCCGTGGTGACGAAGCGAGGTTCATAGAGAGAGAGTGTGGAGAGAGAAACGTACAATCCATGGACAGAAATGAAACATCCAAAGGAGGAGAAGAAAAGGAAAGGTTTTTGGTGTTAATATGCGCCGACGTGCTTTGCAGTCACAGTCTCTCTCTCTCTCTTTAATTTGGAGAAGGTGACATAATAGAGAGAGAGAGAGAGAGAGGATATTTTGATTTTTGTTCCTTTTTTTTATCCCTCAATAAGCCTTTTTGCTTCCAACATTTTCTTTTTTTTAATTAAAAAGAAGGGATATTTTAAAATTTAAATATCTAGCTCGATAAATTATAATTGATAGTCATAATCTTGAGTAATAAAAACTCTATTAATTTTATAAATGAGAGAAAATCCACAATTTACTAATTATATGATAATTGTAATACAATTTTTTATAAAATATCTTTGGGTGCGATCAAACCAGGTTTGGATTAGAATTTTCGTTCCGGTAATAAGCCTTTTTGTTACTAGCTTTTTTTTTTTTTTTTTTTTTGCTTTACTGAAAATTGTTAAGGTTTCTTAAGATTTTCATTACTAGTGAAATAAACTTATTTATTGCTAATAATTGAGTAATAAACATTTTTTGTATTAAACGCATAATTTATTTGAATTGAAAAAAAGAATGAGATTATAGAGATGACAGTTGTGACTTGTTTTCTGTCACAATGACAATTGCTTCCCAACATGTTCATATTCTATAGTCCCATACAAGAAACACACATACTATCCTCACTGTACACATGGCCTTTTGCTTAAATCATGCTTTCGTCACTTTTCTTTCTTTTCTTTTTTTCTAATGTTGTTCAATGAAATTGCGTGGAAAATGGTAAATAAAACAGAAGTAAAATCATTTTTCATAGAGACAATGAAAAGACAAAAGAAAATATGAGAGAAAAGACGTCAATTTGTTTCCTTTTTTTTTTTTCTTATAATAACACTTCTTTATACATACCAATTAATTAAAAAAAATCATAGCCACTTATTAGCAATAACCTCTACTACTCTATGATACTGAATTTAATGCAAAATTACGTGAATATTTTGCTTTCCTTAAAGATTAAAGACAAGTAAGAGAAATAGACGTTGTAAAGCATAGATATAAGTTATTGATAATAACAAAACTCTTCATTGTTAAGCAAGGCACAAAATTGACTTGTGAAAATGAAAGTTCACCGAAGAATAAAAGCTGACTTCAATTATTGAAAAGATTAACGTTGAAACCTGAGTTAAATATAAATTCGTCAAATATTAGTATTTGTTCGTGTTTTCAGTTGTGCAATATATAAACGCTACTGAAAATGCCAATAAATAAGGCTTAAAGCTGCTTTAGTATAAGAAATTATAGAAGTTGCCATGGCTTTATGCTACTTTTTTACCTAATTTTTGTTCATCAGAACGGAAGATGGCTGTTTTGAATACGCGCCATTGATTAAATTATACAAAAAGCATGATAAATTATATGGCCATCGTTTAAATTAACAATTGTCATTATTGTGGAAAATTCTAGCTAGCTCTCGAGCCAAACTCATTAATATTTTATAAAACAAATTACCCATTATAGTATATTTGTAATGGTCTTGCTTTGTGGTGGGTAGATGTCAGGATAATTCTGAAATGGATTGAGTCAATTCAATTTATCATAAATTTACTATGTGTGAATAGTTAACTTTGCTGTATAACGTAAAGATATAATCTATAAGAAGTCGCGTTATGATTTTGAGAAAGCGTTATGTAAACCTAAGAAGTCGCATTATAGCTTCAATGTATTTTGAATTCCCATCAATGCTTTTTTGAATTTTACTTTTTCCTTTTTATTATCCCTTGTAATTGATAAACTAAGATGAGAGAAGAAAACTTTTTTCAAAAAGATAAAGAAAGACAATATGAGACCAAAAATGAAGGCCATGAAGTACAGTTCTATAGATACATAAGACTATAAAATTGATTGATTTTACTATCAATCAAGTCGAGTGAGACGAGCCTGATTAGGCTCATGCTCGATTTGATACTAAATGAGCTTTTTTGTTCAAGGCTCGGGCTTAGCTTGACGAGCTTAAAGCCAAGCCCGAGCCGGCTTGAATTTGAAATTTGAATTATTATTTTTTTTGTCTTTTTTTGAATTTTATTTGGTAAATTTAATTAGATAAATTTACCAAATAGAAATAACCTAAAAATTTCAAAACACTTCAAAATCATCGCAAATTATATTCGTAGTGGAAATCCTTTAGCTTGGCTTGAAAAGGTGAAAATACTAATTATTTACGTATAATGTTTTTATATTGAAGATCACATATAGAATTAAAATATGGTTAACTCATGTTTTGTTATTCTATGAGTGATATATATATATATAATTTTCGTAAATTATGAATCCCTTCTTTTTATGTTCTGATTTGGATTTATAAACTATGAGTCATATTTATATAATTTTCATGTTAATATAGTATTTTTAATTAGTATTTGCATATATAATATAATACTACATGTTAGACGAGCTCGAGCCCAATTCAAGCCGAGCCTACCTCCGCTCGCGCTAGGCTTGAATGTGAATTCAAACTCTTGCCTTCAGCTCAAGCTTAAAAGTTTTCAAACTCAGCTTACGAGTTTCGAGCCAATTTGAGCTCATTAACAATCCTCCATATTTGCATCTATCTTTAATTTGGATCTTACAAAAATGGGCTAAAACAGTTATAATAATTTAGTGGTCCAATAGAAGACTGTGGTTAAAGAAATATCAGAATCAATAATAAAACAAGAAGCCGATGATATTTGGATCAGTAACCATTATAATTGAGTTAAAATTGACTGGCCCAGATGATATTCTCCTCGGGCCCAATTATTTCAGTAGCTTATAATTTATTTATGCCGTGATAATGAGCTTATAAATTTTTCATAACTTCTTATATAAGATGTTTCAATGTACAGGTAATTAGAATGCAAATTATGATTTTCAATTATTTTATCCATTATAATTTTCTTTATTCCTATGCACTGTTTTTCAGTGTATAATCCCTCCACTTTCTTTTGTTTTATTTTTAAAAAAATGATATTAGCATTGCAAATACATTATTGGAGTTCAATTATTCAATGCAAAAGATTTGAGAAAAATAGTGTATAGTGAAGCTCGAATGATAATATCTAGAGTTCAAACATCAACGCCCTACTTTTAATACACTTAAATTTTCCTTCCCCCAACTTACTTACACTCCCCCCTCCCCAGCCCCCCACAAATAATGCATGCATAAATAGAGAAAGAGCCTAGCTGGTCAAGGTTTAGATCCCATAACTAAGAGGTTGTAGGTTCAACTCCCACTAATGTATGTGAGTTGCTTTCTTTACTTATATGGTAGTTTGTAATAGTTTATAATAGAATTTGTTGATGATGCTTACTTGTAATAGATATTCTCTTGCAATTGATGTAATACGATGCTATAATAGCTCCTTTAAAAAAAATAGAGAAAGAGATATGTGAATTGACAAAAACTTATCGTATCTACTCTATTCGACTGCATAGCAAGAACAGATTTGCTTAACATGGGAGTGCAGACGAGTTAAGTCCGACAATATTTTCCAACTCAAACTCTAGCAGGAATAAGTTAGTTCAAGGACAACTATACCTCGAGCTCAAGGAGCCTCTTTCCAAAGACTTAAGCTCATAAGACTGGAAAATAGCGCAGCGCAAGTTTGTTTTTCTTGCTCGAGCTTTGTAGATTATGTATTATTGAAAATATACAAATATACATCTGTATCTATATATGTTAAATCTTAAAATATATACTAACTAGGAAGCTCGCAAGCGGGTGAGCACAAATAATAATAGCTAAAGCTTGAGTGGCACTATTGTTGAGTCGATTCACACCTAATTTAACATGCTTGATGGCTTATAATTAGTTGTGTTTTCTTCCAAAATATTTGATGCTTTTGCACTATAAGTCAAAGTGCGACAATAACAGCAAAAAAGAAGATGCAAAACGGAATCTTACGTTATTTTAATCAAGAATCGGACAAAGAATTAAAACAAGACATAAATGACCAAATTAATAGTATTCTCACACATAAACTGCAGGACGGATTGACTTGAATTGCAGTCCCAATCAAGCTTCATTTAACTTCTTGTTGTAACTTGTAAGTTACACGATATATCAATTTGTAACCAAGAGAATAGGCTGTGAATTACGACTTCTCTTGATGTGATGCCTTCCCACTTTTTCACACTTTGATATCGTGTAAATAATTATGATTATTTATTATTTTCATCGTCAAAGTTATGGTGAGATTTCAATGTTTTTTGCTCCTATTGTAAGTTGTGACTTTGTAATCGTTATTTTATGGTTCACGAGGTAAGTCGGGAAAGTGAAAGTTTAACCAATAGATGCATGCATCACGCTTTCTCAGCTCAAAAATAAATAATAATGAGAGAATATAATTATTAATTATGTTGAACAATCAGACAACAATTTCATCATTTATTTATTACATGAGATAATATGATGCCTTAATCATTCGTGATTCTGACCATAGTTCGTCAACATCATCAAACGCTCTACAAGCTCTAGCTCGACTCAATTTGTTAAAAATAATAAAATATGTGCAAAGAAATTTAAGATATTTGAGTTTGACTAGTGTTCAACTTAATTAGTAATTAAGTCAAATTCAAGCATAAATTCTAAAAATCCATAATAATACAGACACATTTGAACAACTTATTCGAGTAAACAACTTGTTAATCGATTCTAAACCCTTTTGTTTTTGTTTTTTTGGGTTGGGTTTGAGGGGGAGGGGGGGTAATTCTAAAATCATTTACAGCCCTATGTATAAGTACGCCTCTGATCTGAAACTCAACAAGAAAAATGAACGTGAAAAGTTAACTGTAACTGAAATTTTATTGATCTTACTTGAGTGGAAATTGAAATATAAACAGCAGAATTCCATAAATTCATCTCAATAAATTATTACCGTCGGCAAGTAATTTCGGAGCCATTCCGGGCTGCATCGCTGATCCCTGCGCCAGCATTATAGACTTGTAGATCTCCACAATCATCCGTTCATCATACTCTTTAATCGGCCTCAATCCGAATCCCGTCACTACATCGCCACCATATCCGCCGCCTATTACTCTCGTGTTCGCAATTCTATTCATCATATTAACGTACGCATCTCGCAGACCGAGCAAAAATTTCTTCGGCGAGAACCGGAGCTTCATCTTCAGCCGAGGCGTAAGTTTGATCCGCCAGAAACGGCGTCGTCTCCTGGTGGATCCATCGGCGGCGGAAGCTAGCTCCACCACACGCGTCTTTCGTCTCCGGCCACCGCCGTTCAGCCGCTCGTAGCCTCTCCTCCGCCAGTATCCTTTGATTCCTTTGTATACATTAGCTGAAATACCTTCCATTTCAGCTCTTAATTAATTATTTACTTCGCTGAGAGTATATCTACTAATTAATGGATTGAATTAATCGAAGGAAATGACATTTTCATGGTTGGATAGAACTGCAAAAACAGGTGGGAGTTTGGGGAGTGGGAAGCGGTGTGAGGTGGTTATATTAATATGAGGGGGGCCAGTAATTAATGATGAGTGCTTTCAAATAGCTTTTTCACATTTCCTTTTTTCACGAGGGAAGTACAGAAATGATGTTGATACTTGGTGTTCTTTGGTTGTTGAATTCTCGATAAATATCCATTATATGTAATATTAAAATATGTGTAAGGTTTATTAATATATATATATATTATTATATTTTAACAAATTATATATATTTTATTATATTTTAACAACTTGTGATGGATAATTTCTGAGAGTTGGACTTCCGGAACAATTAAATATCACCCCAGTAAATATGCATTTAGTTGGGGGAAAATTTAATTAAAAAGGTAATGTTGATCCAAGATTTACGATCTATTATTTTGGTGTACTATAGTACTAGTTTATGACTGCCTAATTAATATTATTAACTAGCACAAGACCCGGATCCAGCTTAATTAGAGTGAGATGCACCCCCAATGACAATTGACTTTGACAACTATTCATTTTGGGTATTTTTTTTTTCTTTTATTTTGTTTTTTGATAGCATTTCAGCTCGAAATTTTATGATTAATCATTCGAAATACAATCAAATGCGATTATGGAGATCTTTTTCAAGTAATTTTTCTATATATACAAAACAAGAGTTCGAAGTTTTCTTGCTTCATACTCTTAGAACCAACTAATATATAAGCCAAATTCTTTTAGAAGCTTACATGTTTGGATTGATAAATTTTGATTTAAAGAATAAATTGAAATGAATGTTTTCAAGTAACTCTATATTAGGTGGTTTGTAATTTCGTATAATGATTGAAAAAACAACTCAAAATGTTATGTTAGTTAAAACTCGTATTATATTTGTATGATACATGTATGTACGTATAATTGAAAAAAACTTATGTTTCTTGTATGCATTCTGAACATAAAGATAATTCTCATACTACTTAGTTGAATTGTTAGTACACGTATTTTACATATTCCTTATTATACTTGACGAATAATACTTTATGTTTCCCATAAAAAAAAAATCATTTAAAACTTGAAAATTGTATTGAAATTGTTATAATTATTAATTGAATATTAAAAATACAAACATTATAATTGATCAAAATATTAATTATTGTCAACTAATAATTCATACAAAATCTTTTGTTTATAATTTAAAAGTGAGTATGAGAAATATATCTTACAAAATAATATGTAAATAAGCCGTATTTTTACTCCCGAATAACTCGTTTTTATTCGTATTGTATTTGTAAACGTACGAATCCGTTTATTTCCCGTTCCGTAATTTTTTAACTGGTTTTTTCTCCGTAGTTTTTTATATACCCATACAAATAAAATACTGAATTTTTGTTGTCCCATATTTTAATAACTAAATAGAACATTCATACATTTTAAATCTTTCAGTCCAAACAAAAATATTTCTTTCTTTTCTCTTTCTTTTGAGGAGGAGGGGTTCAAATCGCTCAAGTTAAGATATATTTATTGATGTAGAACAAGAAGCCGAGGCGTTTTTGGATCAGTTCGAAGGAAGAAAAGTGAAAAACAAATGAAAAGTTGTCGATGAAACTTCAAACAGCCATAACTTTTGATCAACTTGGAGTTACGGGCCCACAAGATACCAAATCGAAGTTCTTTTCGAGAGGAACCCAATGGAATGGCTAGGGCCATTATTCGGCTAACATATCGACCCCAAATTCCGTCGTTTAGGCCCTTTTTTTGGTCCATTTAGTGTTTTTTTTCTAGCGTTTTTGTTTTATTTTTAATTAATTATCTAGTTGTCGAATGGGGCCCATATTTCTTACACGTGTCATCTCGCAAGATGAAGATTTTTTGGGTCAAATTTGGTAGTGTTTCAAGTCCGTTAGAATTCTGGTGATTTTTGGAGTCTAAATAGGGGTAGAAATAGAAGTCCTAGTTTACTTCAATTAAGAGTCTTTATTTTATTTCCTATAAATAATTGTTGCAGTTTATTTTCTTTTTAGATACAATTTTATCATTAATAAAGATTTTGAGTATATTTTACTTTCAAGTTTTATTGAGTTATCCGAGATTGTAAGACGTATTCTTTAAATTATCAAAATTATTAGCTTCCACTCCGTCATTTATTTACTTCAAATTAAATTATATACAAAATTAAATTATATACAAATTATCAGCTGGGAAATCAATATCATTTAACTCTCGGAAATAGTAATCTCCTGGCATTTATGTTCTTTATTCACGTTAGAATTCTTGAACCAAGATAGCAATCAAATTAAAACTTGAATAGATTAGGATGCTTTTGTTAAATTTGTAACACATCCTTAATTAAGCAATTAGTGAGAAGTTACTACACGTTTCTTGCACATTTTCATCGCCGAGATTGTGACCTCGGAAGTTATGAAATTGTGTAGATCGAAACCAGTACAACTTCATGTTACTTCATATTTCCATTAAACAGATTTAGCGGCTTAAATAAATAATGATGACTTTGTCGTTATATTAGCTAGAAATATACCTTACGGCATGTTCAATTGATACTAAAAATATTCAGTATTAATTAATTTCGCATTTATACCTCAATGACGACGCTGCAAATGGATGAATAGTATTATATTGTTCTTTTATTATTTTAATGGGATTCAACCGACAATACAATAAATCGTGGATGAGAAGTGGGTCAAAAATATTATTATTACAGTTGTCTATATGATTACATTTAATTTGCAGGAGCATTGTCTTTAGCATTTGTGACATTTCACACGGTAGATGAGTACATATCTATAAAGGACACATTTCATGCTTCTTGTAGCTTTAGCTGTTATGTGAGGGGAAAATTATACAAGACCCCCTTATTTATTGTGTAATTGTCAAAGAACCTCTTGTGAAAATCACCAACACTTCTACTCGTGTTAACAATTTCGTACAATTACACCCCCTCTGTTTAATAAATTATAATTTTATCTCTATAAAATTTACGAATAGACCTTTTGAGGCGATTTATTGATAATTTTCAATAAATGAAGGGAAATTTTGGTAATTACACAATAGATGAAGGGATCTATGTCTAATTTTTCCTCATGTAAAATGTCTATTATTAGCCAAAAAAAGAAAACATATAGTTACATCTGAAGAAACATACAGTTCATGTATGTGCATGTACAACTGTACATTGTAATTGTTAAAAATATTAAGACGAGGTTATGTCAATATTTTGGATAATAACCAAAATTATTATCTTTCCCTCTTTTTTGTTTTACTTTTAAATTAATAGATGATACTATTTTTAAAAATATTAACTAAATAATATATTTGTTAATTAAATTTATTTATATAAAAAATGGTAATGCTGGTGCCATTTCTGATTTTTTGTTTCCAAATTTTTTATTTTTGCAAATATTAGCACTAAATAAAAAGAGAATTAGTTTTACATGTGATTTACAATCATATTAATACTAAGCTATATCTAATTTATTGCACCTATCTAATGGAATTATCAAAATAAATATGTAACATACAAAAAAGTTGCACAAAGTAAAGCCCGACAACCACATTACTTTATAATTAATTAACTACTACTTTGATCCAAAAAATTCTCTAATTAGTCACAGTTAATTCGACTAATTTCCTTTTTCTTTTCATAAACAATAAACAGTTCACGTAAAATAGACTACATACATTAAATTAAATACATCTCCAATCAAGTCCCTAAAAGCATAAAAATTTCTATTTGAACCAAAAACCTAGAAATTTCACAAGAATAAACAAACTTAAACAGGCATAAAAATTTCATAAACACATAACAATCATCATGAAATCAAAAACATCAAGTCCCTAAAAGCAAACATAATTAAAAATTCAAACAACACTAGCACAAATCAATCTACATTCTACTGTATCTAAAACAAACTTGAATCACTTCTTTGCTTTCTTTGCAGGAGGAGGCCTTGATCCCGATTTCATCGATTTCGAACCCAACTTCCTCTTCGCCGGAGTCGCAGCCTTGTTCTTCTTCATCATCATCATCATCTCTCCACCAGAAGCAGTAGCCTTTTTCACTACAGATTTCGTCTTCTTCAATCCTTCCGGAGTTTTAACCTGGCTCAATCTCTTAGTCTTCTTCGCTTTCTCCACTTTTTTTAGAGCGATCACAGTTTTAGTGTTTGTACCTTTCACAGTTGCCTTGTTTGCTGCCTTCTTTTTCACTGTTTCCTTAGCAGGATTTGAAAGTTTTTTCACCTTCTCTGCAACGGCGAGTTTGTAGGAGTTTTTAAATTTGATTAGCTTTTCCGATTTCACGAACCTCTTCAATTGGATGGAGAGAATTTTCTTGAAATTTGGGGGAAGAAGCTTCGTGTAGTTTTCCTCTATGCATTTCGCGATTGCAGGTTGGCTTGAACCTGTCCGATCCTTCATTGTCGTAATTGCTTCACTTATCATCTGCAAAATTCATCAAAAAAGGGTTTAAAACAAATTAATCGTCACAGAATTACGCTTACATATATATAAATATATATACACACACACCTGAAAGTAAGGCGGATGTAGAGATGAAGGGGACGAGGTGTTAGTCTTGGTGGTGGAATTCTTCTTTACAACAGCCATGGTGTTTTCAAGGATTAGAGAATTGTATCAGAGAGGATGAATGAATGAGAATTAGGGCTTGTGAGATTTGTTAATATTGGAAGTTTGAAAGTATTTCGAATTTCAAATTTTGATTGGGCGGAAAAAAATTTGGGTATGGACTCCGAATTTTATTCGTTTCCCGCCTATTTGAAGTTGAATCGTGGGTTCGTGCGTTGATACAAACCCAAATAGTTAGGGAAGTGAAGAAATTTGAATGTGAAAAGATAAGATCAAATCATGCAAATTAGCGCCTACTTTTAATTATGCAAAGAAAAGGAAATAAAAATCGAAGAGAAAAGAGATGGTGTGGACTGACTAATGGACTTGCGTGAAAGCCCATAATGTTATGTTTCCTGGTACGTAGGATTACTAGTTCCGGCCCATAGTTATTTGGATGATTTGTTTTGACAAACAAATAAAGCAATTTGGGACTATAAATTGGATTCATATTTAGAGGTGTGTACGTTTCGTTTAACCGATTGTTATTAATTTACCAAAAAGAAAAAACAACGATTGTTATTAACACACGAGATCCTTTATTACAAAATAGTGTTATATCTCCTATTGCATTCATTCTATGCATGATAAATGTATAAATATTTTCTTTAAATATATAAGGCTGTGTTTGGATTGATGGATTTGAATCTGGGGATTTCAAATCCCCTACTCAAATCCATTCTTTGCTATTTGACTCTAATTCTAAATGAAGGGATTTCAAATCCATTTTAGGGCTGAGTGGATTTGAAGCCCATTTTCTAATGGATTTCAAATCCACTCTCATACCCTGTCATTTGAAATCCACTTCAACTAAAATCAACACACTTTTTACACACATTTACACACACATTGAACTTTTTACACATATATTCACACACACTACACTCTTTTTACACACACTGCACATATTTTCACACACACACTACACACTTTTTACACACAATGCACACTTTTTACACACACTGCACACATTTTCACATACACTACACACTTTTTACACACACTGCACACTTTTTACATACTCTGCACATATTTTACACACAATGCACACTTTTTACACACACTACCCACATTTTCACGCACATTCCATACTTTTTACACACATTTTCACATACATTACACACTTTTTACACACACTGCACACTATTTACACATACTGCAAACTTTTTACACACACTACATAATTTTTACACATAATGCACACTTTTTATACATATTGCACATTTTTACACACACTCCATACTTTTTACACACACAACACATTTTTTTACACACTTCACACTTTTTTGCACAGACTTTACACTTTTTACACACATTGTACACGTTTTACACACACAACACACATTTTACACACACAACATATTTTTTACACACATTACACACTTTTTACACATAAAACACACTTTTTACACACAATGCACTTATTTTCACACACACTACACAGTTTTTACACACAATGCACATTTTTTACACACACTACACATTTTTTACACATAATGCACACTTTTTACGCACACTGCACACAATTTCACACACACTACACACTTTTTACACATATTGCAAATTTTTTACACACACTATACACTTTTTACACACACTGCACACATTTTACACACACTGCCCACATTTTCACACACACTTCGTACTTTTTGCACACACTACACACATTTTCACACACACTGCACACTTTTTACACACACTACACACTTTTTACATACGCAACACATTTTTTACACACACAACACACTTTTTACAAACACTGCACATATTTTCACACACACAACACACGTTTTACACACAACATATTTTTTACACACATTACACACTTTTTACACACAATGCACTTATCTTCACACACACTACACGCTTTTTACAGACATTGCACATTTTTTACACATTTTTTACACACACTACACATATTTTACACATAATGCACACTTTTTACACACACTACATGCTTTTTACAGACATTGCACATTTTTTACACACACTGCATATTTTTTACACACACTATACACTTTTTACACACACTGCACACATTTTACACACAATGCACACTTTTTACACACACTGCCCATATTTTCACACACACTCTATACTTCTTACACACACTACACACATTTTCACACACACTACAAACTTTTTACACACACTGCACACTATTTACACACATTGCAAACTTTTTGCACACACTACATGCTTTTCACACACACTCCATGCTTTTCACACACACTGCACACTCTATACTTTTCACACACACTGTACACTTTTTACACATACTGCACATTTTTTTACACACACTGCACACTTTTTACACACACAACACACTTTTTACACACACAACATATTTTTTACACACACAACACACATTTTACACACACAACATATTTTTTATACACATTACACACTTTTTACACAGAATGCACGCTTTTTACACGCAATGTCACTTTTTACACATACAGAGCACATAATTTACACACAATTGCACACATTTACACATTCAGAGCATATTTTTTATACACATTGTACATACTTACACAAATAGAGCACATATTTTACACACACCACATATTTTCATACACGATACACACTGCACACATTCACACATACGGAGCACATACTTTATATACACTACATACTTTTTGCACATATTACACACTTTTTACAAACACTGAACACATTGTATGTGTAAAAGTGTGCAGTGTGTGTAAAATGTATGCAGTGTGTATATAAAGTGTGCATTTTGTGTAGATGTGCGTTGTGTGCGTAAAAAGTGTGCATTGTGTGTACATGTGTGTTGTATGTGTAAAAAGGGTGCAGTTTGTGTAAAAAGTGTGCAAAATATATGTACTGTTTGTAAATGTGTGTAGTGTGTGTAAAGAATATGTATTGTGTGTGTTAATATATTTAGTGTGTGTAAAAGTATGTAATATGTGTAAAAAGAGTATTGTGTGCATAAAAAGTGTGCAGTGTGTGTGTAAATCTGTTAGTTTGTGTAAAATGTGTGCAATATGTGTAAAAGTGTGTTGTGCGTGTAAGAAGTGTGCAGTGTGTAGTGCGTGTCAAAAATGTGTAGCATGTGTAAAACGTGTTTAATGTGTGTAAAAAACGTGCATGTGTGTAAAAAGTGTGTTTTGCGTGCAAGAAGTGTGCAATTTGTGTAAATAGTGTGCAGTGTGTGTAAAATATATGTAGTATGCATAAATATGTGTAGTGTGTGTAAAAAATATGTAGCGTGTGTGTTAATATTTTTAGTATGTGTAATGCGTATAAAAAATATGTTGTGTGCGTAAAAAGTGTGCAGTGTGTGTAGTTTGTGTAAAAAGTATGCATTGTGTGTAAAAAATCTGTTGTGCATGTAAGAAGTGTGCAGTGTGTGTAAAAAGTGTGTTGTGCGTAAAGAAGTGTGCAGTTTGTGTAAATGTGTATAAAATATGTGTAAAAAATGTGCAATGTGTGCGAAACGTATGTAGTGTGTTTAAAAAATATGTAGTGTGTGTAAAAAGTGTGTTGTACGTGAAAGAAGTGTACAGTGTGTGTAAAATGTAAGTAAAAAATATACAATGTGTGTAAAAAGTGTGTTGTGCATATAAGAAGTGTGCAGTGTGTAGTGTGTGTGAAATATGTGTAAATTGTACAGTGTGTGTAAAAATATGTAGTGTGTGTGTAAAAAATGTGTTGTGCATGTAAGAAGTGTGCAGTGTGTAAATGTGCGTAATGTGTGTAAAATGTATGTAAAAAATATGCAGTGCGTAGTGTGTGTAAAGTATGTGTAAAAAATATGCAGTGTGTTGTGTGTATAAGAAGTGTGCAGTGTGTGTAAATGTGTGTAGCATATGTAAAATATGTGTAAAAAATGTGTAGTGTGTGTAGAAAGTGTGTTGTGAGTGTAAGAAGTGTCGAATGTGTGTAAATATGTGTAGCGTGCGTAAAATATATGTAAAAATATGCAGTGTGTGTAAAAATGTGTTGTGCATATAAGAAGTGTGCAGTGTGTGTAAAATATGTGCAAAAAGTGTGCAGTGAGTGTAAACAATGTGTAGTGTGTGTAAGATATATGTAAATGTGTGTAGTGTGTGTATAAGAAGTGTGCAGTGTGTAAATGTGTGTAGTGTGTGTAAAATATATACAATGAGAGTAAAAATTGTGTTGTGCATATAAGAAGTGTGCAGTGTGCGTAAATGTGTATATTGTATGTAAAAATATGTGCAAAAAGTGTGCATTGTGTGTAAAAAATGTGTAGTGTATGTAAAAAGTGTGTTGTGCATATAATAAGTGTGCAGTATGTGTAAATGTGTGTAGTGTGTGTAAAATATATGTAAAAAATATGCAGTGTGTGTAAAAAGTGTGTTGTGCATATAAGAAGTGTACAGTGTGTGTAAATGTGTGTAGTATGTGTAAAATATGTGTAAAAGGTGTGCAGTGTGTATAAAAAGTGTGTTGTGCGTGTAAGAAATGTGCAGTGTGTGTGTAAATGTGTGCAGTGTGTTGTGTGTGTAAAAAGTGTGCAGTGTGTGTAAAATATGTGTAATTGTGTGTAGTGTAATGTAAAAATCAAATAAAATTTTTCCTTAAATATATAATTAATTTGAATTTTGTACACTTGTCATATATAGAGGTGAATGCAATAGGAGATGCAACATTATTTGCAATAGAGGATCCGGATTGTGTTATTAAGCCACTATGACACTCATTAATGTTTCTTTCTATTTTCTTCTCTCGGGTTCTCCTTCTGTTCTCATAACAACCTTTTCTCTCTCCATCTCATTTCTATTTATAAATTTATATAAAATTATAGTTAAACTAATATACTTATCACAATTTCTAGCAAAACTTACAGTCAAATAACAAGTTAAGTGTTTTTTTTATTTATATTTTTAAATATCTAAATACACGAATCAAATGTGTGTTACGTGCCAAATTGAGAAATATACAATTAGTTAGTTTAATAGTTTAATTAGTTAATTAGTACAGGGGTCTTTAAGTCTTTTGCTATATTAGTAAGGGTACAAATGTCATTTGTTAGAATTCTGTTTTAGTGTCTTCTTCTACAAATGAGCAGAATATAAGCTCATTCGTGACATTGTAATTGACAAGCTTTATATGAATGAAGTAAAATCAGAGTTCTTCTTCGTCTCTATTTCTATCTCTTGTATATCCTAAATCAACATATTTTGGGTTTATGGTAGCTTGACTTTCGAGATTGATTCAACACATTCAATTTCTAAACTAGTTGTTGCGATTGATCCCAATATGTTTAACGATTCTTCCATTAATAGGAATAGGTCGCATCAACGTGCCAATATTTTTTATTTTTTTTTGGTAATAATCAACGTGCCAATATGAGTAGTACATATGACAACCGGTTCTGTCTCACTGGCATGGATTGGGCTCGAAGGTTAGTAAGGTCACCCCCGACTACCATTGGGGGAATAGTTTTTAGGGACTCAGCAAATGGTGGTCCAGGAAATGTTTTTACGACCCAACTCAGAATGTGGGCCTATGTGAATCGTAGCCCAATCAATGATTTACCTTTTGTTTTTTTTGTTTTGAATAATATTAAGCTTATGGGTCAAGACTCAAGAGTACCTATTTTGTTTGTTTTGAGGTTGCGGGGCTGGTTGATACCTTTTGTCTACACGTGCGCTCCCAGATACTCTATGCTTCTTCATTCTGACATTGTCCCCTTTTATCGTCTCCTTTTACACCTCATAACATCCATATATTTCACATGCATACAACATATATGAGTCTTATAATAAATTTTATTTAAATTGAACCGTCCCACAACTATTGTTTGTGTTTGCTTATCCTTACCAGAAGCAAATTTGGCATTGTGATTGTTCAATACTACATTCATGGCTCATTTTTACTTGCATTCTTGATTCCACATTTGGAAACAAGGATTTGCCTATATTGAGTATTGAGAAACAAATACCTTACAAGAGGTATATATTAGACCTTTCAAATTACATGTAGGGCATCATGCTGTAACATCGTTTATTATATATTTTGATTCGCAATACCTTATAAGAATGATTTGAATGTGTAAAATAATTATATTGTGATGTACATAAATAATAAAATTTCTCCCCATGTCCAATCATGAGATAACTAATAATTTATTATGTGTTAATAAAATTTGAATTAGTTATTTGGCATGAATTTTATTTGGAAAGGAGAATTATAAAATAGAAACGTAAACAAACAAAGACTTGAAATGAATTATTGATGGATGAAAAGACAAATAAAATATTGACGTAATTTGTTTACTTATCATTGCAAAAAGCAAAATGGGCAGATTGTGAATTTGTGATTGTTCAATACTAAATCCATGGCTCATTTTTACAGTACTTGCATTCTACATTTTTTGATGACGAGGAAAACTCACCGCCATTGCTAAACTCAGCTTTTGTATAATAGCCTGCAAACGAAACAAAAAAGATGATTCAGTCTAGATTGCTCATAAATGACAGGCTCACAGCAGAGGAGGCCAATAGGCATTCTCTCAAGGGAAATATACCCAGGCCCCAAGGCACAAGGCTCAGCTGTCCGACCAACTCTACGGGAGTTTCCCCCCCTTACAAGAGGTATTTGGCCTTTCGAATCAAATGTAAGACATAATACTGTAACATCGTTTATTATATGTTTTGATTCGCAATACGAACATATAAGGATGATTTGAATGTGTAAAATAATTATATTGTGATGTGCATAGATAATAAAATTTCTCCCCATGTCCAATCATGAGATAACTGATAATTTATTATGTGTTAATAAAATTTGAATTAGTTATTTGGCATGAATTTTATTTGAAAAGGAGAATTATAAAAAAGAAACGTAAACCAACACAGACTTGAAATGAATTATTGATGGATGAAAACTGAAAAGACATAAAAATAGCGTTGGATTTGTCTTTTGTTTTGATGACATGGAAGCGACTAGCGAGAAGATAAAAACACCAAAGCTGGAGGACTATGCATACACATGTTTAAGTGAAGGAATTTGAATTTCTTCTTTTCACTCGTTGAACACTAAAAATTGAGAATTGTGTAAATATCATTACGATCAATCTCCTCTGGTGATATACTAGATGTATTTAAGAATTTTTTTATCCCACCCACCACTCATTTAATAATTTGTGATTTTTTTTAAAGAATTAGATTAGTGAAATTTTTCGTAATTTTACGAAACAAACGAATTATATATATATATATTGATCTAGTTTGGAATTTAACCTACACATTCTCAGTCAAGAAAACCTCAAATACGGACCTAACAACGCACTCTCTAAGCTATAGACTGCACTCGGATGTAATCGAGCTGCCTATGTACTTTTTCAGGATCAAGTCTAAATATAGTTCAAGTATGGAGGTTGAATTACCTATGATTCGTATAACGAAAATCTCTCTTATTTGTATTCTAGGATCGTACTCTCAAGTCTCCGATATATCCAGGCTTTACGAAGTATGACTCGTAAGATTTATTGCCCAGATTCTCGGTCCCCCAAATCCTAATAAATGAGGGTATTTATAGTGTTACATTCTGTACTGTAGAATGAATGATAGATGAGACGTCTTGCCTGTGGATCCCTTGCACGTGTGTTCGGTGGAGGGCCCTGATCGGCCCACGTGAGGTCGGGTCACGGGTCGACCCTACCCGGCTTAATAAAAACACGCGGATCTTGGAGTGTAATGCAAATATTATTCCGTTAGGGACCTATCACACAATTTACCTCGCTTCCTCGTATACGAAGCACCACGAGAGCCCTACGATTTTGCATCGTAATAAATACGAGCTAACGAGGACCGATATATTCGAGATAGGTATTTTGGTATATCATATATAATAGCAATAATATAATGGACCATTCATGGTAAATAACACTAAAATCCAATCTCAACATGTGTTCTCTATCCACACTTTCTACTTTTCCACTTCTCCACCCAAATTAGGGAATCACAGTTTTATGATTTCTCAAAAAAATATAGATAGTAATAATCATAATAATACTACTTTTTTTCCCTTGTATATATAGCGGAAGCTATTCACTTGACGGCTTCACCTACCTTTTCTTGATCAAAAATTTGAAGAATGGCCACTCATTTTCTCTTCTTGTTTTCACTTGCTCTCTTCACCTCACTCTGTAATTCCTCTTTTGCCACGTCAACAATAACAGCAATAGCTAAAGATCAGATCGCCTGTACAATGTGCTCTTCCTGTGATAATCCCTGTCAATCTATTCTCTCTCCGCCGCCGCCGCCTCCTCCACCATCTCCGCCACCACCAACTGGGCCCAACTGCCCACCTCCACCTTCACCTAGCGGCGGCGGCGGTGGCGTATACTACTTCTCACCACCTCCTCCGGTGAGGCCCTCCAATTATCCGCCGCCCTCCGGTAACGGTGGCGCGTATTATCCACCGTCAAACCCTTACGACTACCCTACTCCGCCGCCGCCAAATCCAATCGTGCCGTATTTTCCATACTATTATCACACCCCTCCACCACCTTCTGCTCACTCCGACGACTCGCATTCCGCGCAATTTAGAAGCCACCCCTTTATTTCTTCTTTTGTCACATTATTTTCTTTTCTCTTCTTTCTTTGAATTAATTTCAAAGAACTAATTATACTATAAATATCTTTAACGCATCTCCCTCTCTCTCTCTCTCTCTCTCTCTCTCTCTCTATATATATATATATATATATATATATAGATATATTTTGGTAACTCATAATTTTCAGGTGAATTACGAAATGTGCTGTAATCAGTAGTCAGTACAGAGATTTGGCTTCAAGCATCAAACAAAGAAGAAGAAACGAGGAGTAATTCAATTGGGAATCATTTGTTAATCCGAGTAACTTCCTCAAATCCCTTTGTAGTATTCATTACCGTCACATTGTAGCTAAATTATTGTTCATAAAACTTGAATAATTGTAATGTGAATTATGAAAAGGTACATTTTCCAAATTTTTTTCCCTTTTTTTTTTGGTCACAACAGTGTTCTTATATTTCTGCTGTTTTTCCACTACTCATTTGTATCTTTTTATAACTATTCTGAAATTTTAATTTTGAGGCCATATGTATATATGTACATATAACCAAAAAAAAGGGATTAATTTTTTTAACTTGATGTACAATTCTGAATTCTTGCCCACATTTTCTACCAAAGGTCAGGCATTAGCAAACCTACGTAGTTATCTTTCTATAAATTAGTGAATCTATTAGCAAGCTAGAAACGATATGTGCATAAAAAGTGGTGATAATTCTTTGAGTAACTAATGAAAAGTATGTATATTAGCATAAAAGCAAGATGAATATGTGCTGCTACTTTCTGTCTTAGTCTGGAAATAGGAAAATTGTTCACTAAAAAAATGATATATAAAGCTTTCTCAATCTTCTATAAATAAAAAATTATAACTTATAAACACGTATCTGCTAATTATTTATTAGTGTGATACTAAAGTAATACATCAGAACGTGATACAAGATCGCGATATAAAGAGGGGAAATGGGCCCAGCAAATGGGGCAGTCCGGGCGCGGGGATGGGTGTTGGAGGTAGGGGACTGGATGCCACTAATAAAGGAACGTGTGATGATGGTTGAAACTTGAAAGTAGAACCAAACGGATATTAATGCTTTGTACTAATATAAGGGTCATACTTGGATGCCTGGATGGTAATGGCCCAACGGGGGTTAAAAACTCTTGATTAATATTTAATACTTTGAATCCCTTTTCATTTTCTATTTTAAATTGTGTTTCTTTCATAAGTGAATACTAAGTAATAATTTACACTGAAGTATATGTGTAAAAAAATATTAGGTACACAGTACACTTATCATGTGTGTGCATATATAAATACCGGATAAAATAAAAATTTTAAATAGGAGAACTGTGCTATTATCATATTATCGGAGCTTACATAAATGCCAAAATATTTAGATGGTGTACAAATCTTTGAAGTCTTGGGTGGCATGACCTTTCAAGTAACTATATGCATTGGAGTCGGTGTAATTAGCACCACACATTTGTGGTGGGGTGGGTGGTTTTCATCACCCAACATCCATGCAAAAACCACTCACTTCACCTCAAGTGTGTGGTGTTAGGTAGACCGGCTCCAATGCACCCCGGTCTGGCATAGTCTCACACTAACAAATCAGTGAAATCACATTTAGACATTCTTTTAGAAAGAATAATAAAGACCATTTGTTCTCAATTGACTATGTTGAAATTTGACTCAAAAATTAGTTAAAAGTGGCCAACACTTGCGTAAAATATGAAACTAATCAAAAGCAACATCTCTATTTGTTCAATAAAATTGAACTTCGATTCGAAACTCATTCAATCAGTTAAAATTGTACCATATGAATTAGATTCGATCCGAAACATCCCCACACCTAAAGATTTGTATGTGACTTTAATATGTGCTGCTGCACATGTTATTTTTTGTGTTTTATAAGCTTTTCTTTTCGCTATGGTCGGAATAACTTTTTCCAGAAAAATGATAAAACAGAAGCATAAATTGCAATCCTTTTCAAAAACACGAGAAAACCATTAACCAAAAGGATAAATTACAAGGGGAATCACGAATGCGTGCTGACTGTATTTAATGAATCCTTTCTTGAAAGATTATATTCTGAAAATGTTTAATTATCACCAAAATACAGATACAATCCCTTTTACAAATAGTTCATATATATGGTCGTCTAAGATTACTTCCAGTTATGTGAATCACCCCTTATATACCAAATTCTCCCTGAATCGTGAAAATGTTAACTGCCACCCTGACTCTTTACAAGAAGACTCTCTCTATTTTATAAGGTTTGTAGAGATGACATTATAAGAATTTTTAAATACACGTGTAATTGTTCAAATATCTTAAGATAAAATTTCTTTTATATAATTTCAAGAAAATAAAAAAAAATCGGTAATTTTCTATTGAAATGATGAGGTACATATTATTTTTTAATTAATCAATTCAAACGTTCATGAACATACGCTTTTGGGAATGATGAGATTATAAGAATTTTCAAATACACGTGTAATTATTCAAATATCTTAATATGAAATTTCTTTTCTATAATTTCAAAAAAATAAAAGAATTTTCGGTAATTTTGAATTGAAATGATGAGGTACATATAATTTCTTATTCGTGAATATATGCTTTGAAAAAATTCTAATTCGCTCTCGGCTTAAGCCGAAGTTGTCAAATGGGGGTCGATAATTATAGGAAACAGTGCTAAGTCCATATTTCTGACAAGAAAAAATTCACTCATGAAAACTCACATATATATTCCTGATTATACATTTACATAGCGTTAATTCTATCTGGTTACAAAAAAAACCGACATATAAACTATGTAAAATCCGATTCCAAATCACCAATATTCACCACGAAGCTGACGTAGGACTCTTCCATGAGAAGAATCAGGATCACCCCTAATCGCATTCTCCCTGAAAATCTCCGCCGCTCTGTGAAGCGAGTCCTCAGCAGTATCCAGCTGCTCCGGCCTCCACAGGATAACTCCACCAGTAGCATATCCAAAGGCATCGTTCTGTGCGGTATCGTCAGTTGCCTTAGTTATCGGCTTCCTAGTATCCGCGAACTCAATCTCCGATAACGGCGACGCTTTGTGGTGCTTGAAATACTCCCTATCATCTTCTATTTGTTCTTCGCTTTGCTCTTTTCTTTTCGTTTCTCTTTCGTCATCCGGCCACGGGCTGATATCGATTTCGGCGCAGCTGACATTGTCGATTGCGGCGGCTTTTGCTGATTTTCGCCGCTTCTGTTGCTCTAGCGGGTCTGTTCGGGGCCCGACGCCGGGGCTTTCAAGTTTGGGGCTCGATTCGAGCGGTGATTTTGGAGGAACGTACGATTCGTTGTCTTTCGTCGTCGATTCGGTTTCCGGTAAGTGACGCCTTTTTTCATCCATTATTCCAGCATTTGCGTCCACTTCCTGCAGTGAAAAACAGAGTAATTTAATGATCACAACTACATAACATTTTTCCAGTTTTTGTTTTTTAATTTCAAATATGAAATTGGAAACTTTGATGAAGAAATGAATTTCTGATAAATTCAAGTAAAGAGATTAGAAAGTTGTGTATCAATTGTTGGTACGTACTTCAGGCTCTACGGAATGCACAGCAGGATCAGCAGTGCGGCCAGTTGAGGTGGCGCAGCCGAGTCTCTGCGGCAAAAGCCGCTTCTGGCCACCGGAGAGTAATACCCGGTTGAATTTCGCGGCGGTGGCAGCTAATCTGGATTGCATTTTTTTCCCCTTCTCTTTGATGTGATTTCAGCTCGTAAATTACTTCGAGATTTTTGTTTCAGTTTGCGGACTTAAAATAAATGAAGAAAACATCATAATATATTGATTTTGGATAATCAAAGGTAATAATTTGTTGGCTTCCGTTCTAAACGACACGCGTCAATCGTGCAACGTGGCAGATGATTCCAGGAGTCGCCAGACTCTTCGTGGCAATATTGGGAAAATAAAATATTGGAAAGAGCTAGAACCACGAGGAACTTAGATAATTATTCCACTACTTTGGATTTGGACTGAATTTCGCCTTTCGTCAAATAAGAAATGATTTATTATTATTATTTATATAGAAAAATGTTTAGACTATTATTAGTTAGCTTTATTTTTTTTTGATAAAAATTTTTATAATACAAAAGCTTTTTATTAGTTAGCTTTTTACAATACAAAAGCCAAGTTAATTATTATGAATCAACTACGGATGCTTCTTGGTGATTTTCGGGTTTCGAGATAATTTATACCCTTTTTCTCCATGTAAATATTTACATTGGACTCTGTGTTTATGGTGTAAATCTCTCGGGAATCAAGTATCACCTATCAATTACGAAGTTATTTTAGTAGTAACTATAGGAAATTGTAGCTTAAGTGATCATTTATTTTGAATGAATATGAATGAAATCTAACTCGATTGAAGAATTTGAGATACAAAATGCTGGATTTGAAACTCTAAAAGGTTGTAAATTTGGTTGATTATTTTTAATCATAGAACGTTTAAATGAGTTCTAATTGAATTGGACGTTAGTTAAACTCGAATAATTTATGTCAAGCTTTGTACTAAAAAGCCAACCATGTAAACATTTGTTTACAGTGTGAGATATATCTCAAGTCAATTGTTAGCAATTATTAATACTTGATTTATCTATAATCGATGTTGTATTTTTTACTTGGATTCAAATCAAGTTATATACCTACCTTTTTTCATATATACGAAAAAAACACTCTTGGCGATTTGATTCTTTTGAGCCTTGTCCGAGCTGGGATATCACTAAAAACCAACTAATGGAAGTTACTCATATATAATTCATAAGTAACCATGCATGTAATTGCTTCGCATATACTAAGAAAAAGACGATTGAAACTCTAATCTAAAGACGTTGAAGTTTGCTACGAGGTCGGAGGTGCAGTAATTCATTCATTATCATTTTATTTGAATGTAACAATTCGGTCTTGTTGGAAATGTAGAATCCTTCATTTTAGCGTGGTTTATAATGAATTAACGTTGATCCGGTAGTTTTTGATACAGTGAAGCCTATAAGTCTATAACTTATTTTGTATTGATGGAGTTACGATAACAAAGGTAAAGTATGAATTAATGTAGGTGGGCTAATAAGTTTACCTCGCGAATTTTGGCCAAAAAAATATTATGTGACCGTTAGGTCATTAGCAATATGATATGATTTCTAGATCAGGAGATTTTATAGTGGGCTGAGTCTAATCGAATCAGTTAATCATATATTATTGCATAATAATCCGTTAAAGTTGTTTTTCACAATCTAACTCTAATTACGGTGCATATATAGTGCCGCTCTTGCGCTCCGGGCGCGAATTAGCGAATCGAGAGCGGGAGCGGCGCTCTAAGAAGACTTAAGAATTGTTAATTCGCGCTTTAATATTTCATAAGTCGCGATCTAAATTTCACTAATTCGGGACTTAACTTTTGTAAAGGCGCTGATTAGTTTTCGTAAAGGCGCGCCTTATCAATTACTAAGTCGCGCTTTTAGTTATTTTGGCCCAAAAGTCCAAGAGTCCAAAAAAAAAATCTTCTTTTATTAAAATAATAAAAATTGAAAGTCAAACCTTTAAAAAACAACTAACAAACGTGAAAGTTTAAAAAGGCAAAACCCTTTCACTTACCTTTACCCTAACTCCATCCCTCTCTGTTCGATAAACTAAGAATTGAAAAAATTGAAGATTCTTCTTGAGAGTCCAAGCAAATATCATTCATTTATTCTTAAATTCCAGCAATTTCAAGTGGCGACTGGCGAGATAAGAAATTTAGTTTATAACTCTTGTATTTACATATGGAGTGTGATTTTTTACTTTAATATGTTTAAAGGACTTTGAGAAATCATATTTTTTTGGATAAAAGCATTCTAGTTTTCTCACATGTACACTACAATTTTTAATTTTATATCTGATTTGTGTTGACCCTTTTTATTTGTAATTATGTGACTATGGTGTTGGGGGTTGAAGGCAGATAACTAAATTGGATTAGGAGAAAGGAAAAGATACAAAAATAAATCAAATGTTCAACTAGTGTGAATGTGTGATGCATGGGAAAGTGATAATTATGATTTTCCTTCGTAGGCACATATTCAATATACTTATATATTTCTTTATAACACAAATATGTAGTGTTTTGCATTCTCTTAGGGCTTTCATGAAGTGAAATTGCATATTTGGTATTTATCTATTAAATATGTCAAATTTGCATTTACTATGACTTTCAATTATTCTTTCTTTTTCTGAAATGAGCAATATAATAATTTCTTACAATCTAGCTTTACATGATTTTCTTTTTAGTAGACTTTTGGATTGTAATCATTAATTTATTTTATACTTTCAGATTTTATTATAAAAAATGAGTGAAAGCTATTCAGATGAGGAGAGCAGTGATGCTGTTACTAAAGACATAAGTTCTACTCCATTAAAAAAATAACTTTTTGCTTAAACGAAATTGATATTAGGAATATAAAACATTATTTTTGTTGGAAAGAAATAAGAAACATTGTTTGAAGAATCGTAAATGTTATTATTGGAAATTTTAGTGCTCAATGAAAATAGTTTTTGGATACTATAATTACATTTTATATATACTCATATATATATATATATATATATTTTATTATTTTTATAATAGGCGCTCCCACTCTCAAATTTTTTTAACTTTTGCCTCTCTCACGCTCCCGCTCTCGCTCCCGCCTTATGTGACTTAGATCCGACCCCATTTGTTTAAATCCAACCCAAGAATTGTCCGGGTCGGATCTCACCACCGTATCCTTAATTCAACCAAAAAAGAGATGTGGAAGGTTGTTTCATGATTCCTCAAATGAACAAGGTACGTAGCAGCATAACCTTTTTTCTTTCTTTCCATGAATTAAAAGATTCCGATTCTTTTCCGTTAAATCACCAAATTGGGCTTTTCTCTTAAGGCATTTAATTAATTTGCAAGATACTTTCCCTCACAAACTTTCTTTATATATATGTCGCCAAAATCCACCATATTTTTCGCTCTGAATTACTATTTTCTTCAAGGAAAATTCCTCTAAAAGAGAAACCCCTTTAATACGAAATCATAATCACCCAATGATATGCAAAAACGGATGCAAATACAAAAAAAAAAAAAAAGTATATAAAAATAATTAATTCTACCATAAAATATGACCAAAATAATCATCGTTAGTGATTACATCAGTGCATCATCCTATCATTAATCGATTAGCATAAAACCTAATAGAAATCCTCAAACTAACATTACATTTTGGTTAGATTCTTTTCTTTTTTTTTAAATTACCAGAAATTCTGGTACTACTGAATCAGCTTAAGGTACTACTCTACTAACTACTAACTACTAAGCATAAACAGATCCACAAGATAGAGCCATCAACAGTACGGCCGCTTGCTCTTCCTCTCTCAATTTGCTCATCAGTTTCCCTGATCTCTTCAACATCAAATCGCTACTTCCCAACGCCATAAATCGCATTTTCAAAATCTCTCTAACTTCGTTACTTCGATTCACGCTTGTTCGTTTCTTTTTCTTGATCGGCCTTCCTGTATCTATCCCCATAAGTTGCCTTCTCTTTTTATTGTATTTGATTCCACAAGCATTACACAATGACTGTAGAATAAATTTATATAAAAAAAAATCAGTATAAAAATTAATGAGATAAGAAAGGAATATTATATATATATATATATGTATATGTATATATTATTTACCTTAGGTCCAGCTGGACCGCCTCTCCATAGAGGAGTTCTGGTAGTGTGACAGTCGCTGCAACTTTTAAGTGAATCTGATTTCTGAAAAATGGAAATAAATTATGAGATGAATGTAGAAAATAAATGATGAATTGGTGTTGTGATCGTTTTGATTTCTCACCTTATCTTGTTTCAGATCCATATCAAAATATAACTTCTAGAAAACCCAAAGGAATAAAAGAAGAAGAAGAAAACAAAACAAAAAAACGAACACCCACAGATAAAGTGTACTAGTACAAACTCTTCGTGGGTGTGAGAGAAGATTATTTGAAGAATAACATGATTTAATGGAAAAATAAAAGAAAAAAAATATGGGATTTTAGTGATCAGGGTTTAGGGAGAGATGATGATGATGAGTGTTTATGTGATGGGGCGTGAGTGAGTGAGTGTGTGTATGTGTGTGTAGTGCGTGTATTTTGTGGGCTGATGTAATCTTTTTATATCTCGACAACAAAAAGGAAAGGAAAGCCAGCCGTACACGAAACCCTAGCTGACTCTACATTGTTTGCTGATTGACCATAATGCCCCTTGTTAATTTTTTCAAATTTTGAATTTCCGGGGAGTAATGTCAGCCGTTCATCTTAACAGTAGAAGACAGAAATTCGGATGAGGGATTTATTAAGGTCAGATAACCAAAAAAATAAAAATTGTAAGATGCAAAAGTTTATGTTAGTTACTCTTACTAATTGTTAGAGAAGTTTATGCAGAGGTCCTTTTAGGTATTCTAATATGTTTAATTTATATGTTAAATTTGACTCAACATATACTAAGTGGTTAAATCGTGCGATAAGTATTTTACAATTTTATTTATATTCATTAATTACATATTACATAATACTCTACCATTGCAATGTATGTCTACCAAATATTATAACTCATAAACCGTGTAAATCGTGTCTTTCTATTGATTGTACCAAATTATCTCGTTTCACTTTGTGTACTTTATTTATATTGAAATCCTTCGTAATCGATACCACTCATTATGATTGGATCAAGAATCTCATAATGATGATCTTACGAGGAGATAATTATATAAGGAAATGACTAATGTCTTAGGTAAATTGTTTGATACAGACTTCTTTTTCTTTTCTTTTTTCCCAAATAAAATTTCATAAATCAAAAGGAAAAATAAATCATAAAAAATAGCCCAACCAATCAAGTTGGTTGCCCAGCGTTCAACAAAGCAAAATTGACAAAGGTCAACTTAAGTTTTATATTACGTAAGTTTCAATTAAATGGAATACTTTTAGTATGGTAAATAAATTTCTAAAAGAAGTCTTTAGTAAGTTCAATCGAGGATTTATTTTGGTAGCAAACAAACTCTATCGAAAAATCTCTAATTTAGAAGGTAAATATGAACCTTGAGATAATATTAAAGTCTAAATTGATTAGCACGAGTGAGTGAGGCAAAATTCTAATTATAGTCCTATAGGATCTCGTTATTCTAATTTTAGTCTCACGTTATACGAGATTCTAAAAAGCGTCCCAAAAATTTGAAAAAATTGTAATGCTAGTCTTTTTTTAAGTAACATTAGTCTTGTACTTTATTTTGCATTTTGCCCCTGAATTATACAAGATATTTTTAAAACCCCTTAAACAAATATTAATATGCATTTACCCCTGAAAAATTAAGTGAAATAAAAATATATTTAGGGGATAAGTGAAAAAAAATAAGTTTAAGGGGGTGTTTAACACATTTTGTATAGTTCAGGAGCAAAATACAATTTTAAAAATATAAAATAAAGTATGAAACTAATCTTATTTCAAAAAAGATTAATATTACAAGTTTTTCAAATTATCAAAACTATATTTAAAATCTCGTAAAGCGTGGAATTAAAATGACTAAATTTTATGGATTAAAATTGAAATTTTGGCTAAAAGCAAAGTTAAAAAAAGCGATAGAATTGTATTGATTTGACAGCACCAATAGTATTTAGTGTCCCAAGAATTTGAGTTGACCTCCTACCTCCCACGGTCAAAAGCAACTGCACCTAGCACTATTATATTGGTATATTATATTATATAATAGTAGTATTTTATATTTATTTTTGATCCCTATATTATATAACAGTAACAAAATGCAAAAGCCAAATAAACAGTACAAGTAGTAATAGCCCTGCTGTTGAGGTTCTGAATCTTCTAATGGAAAAAGTAGTTAGCTAAACATAAGAAGCTGTTGCAGTGATGCTTGTACTGTGGAAACCAAAATTAGGAGTACAATTGTTTAAAGGGGATGGCAAAAATAAGGAAAACAATGAAGAATTAAAATGTCAGACTTAGAAAGCTTTCATATAAATTTTATCTTAAATTACCAAAAATTAAAAAAATTCCATGTTTTTTTTTTCATGGATGTTCAAACTTGTGATTTTTACTTGTATATTTTAGTATTTCAAAAGGTAGGGTGGACTTCGAATTATATCGTCATTCTAAAAAATAAAGTGGAGATAAAGTTGATGAGAAAGACAGATTGTGTTTGGTTTTATTTTGGGGTTTTTTTTTTGTGAAAAAGTTTATTGAAAGTTGTGTATTTTGATGAAAATGTATTTGGTTTAGTGTTTGATTTTATTTTCAGAAGAGACAAAAATTACTGTAGCAGTCAAATCATGTAAGTTTTTGTCTGAAAAGTTGTGTTTATAATTAGTTAATGATTGAAAAATATAATATAATATAAGTTTTAAATGATTATATTGTAGTTGATGTAATTAGTAGGTACCCTAAAGTAGAGATAAATAGGGAGACAATAGCTGACAATTTTTTG
The DNA here is from genome assembly GCA_019426215.1 of Buddleja alternifolia. NCBI lineage: Eukaryota > Viridiplantae > Streptophyta > Magnoliopsida > Lamiales > Scrophulariaceae > Buddleja > Buddleja alternifolia. The sequence continues at coordinate 58,570,313 of CM033391.1, forward strand.
ACCAAAAAAATCATTTTTGGTCAAAAAACACAAAATAAACAAGTTTTGGCCAAAATGGATTTGAAAACAAAACCAAACACAGCCACAGAATCCGGCTCATAATATTCAGATTGGTATGAAAAGACAGAACCCATTTCTTTTTATGACCATTTGTCCTCAACTCCATATGGGATGCAGTTCAACCCCCATTCTTTAAGCTAACCAACCCCTCATTTGGACACTTTTGTTGTGAACTTAATGACAATTTTTTTATTTTATTTGATAAACTAATTCTTAAGCATCATTAACAATGAGGAAAATTCCCGGACTGTTCTATGCTGGACCGAGACCATTGGTCTCGACCCAGCTCAGCCGATGGATCCCCCAATAGGGGGAGGGGGTCATTTAGCAATTTAACCCCCCCCCCCCCCCCCCCCCCCCCCCCAATGTGGGGGATCCAACAGCTGTCGCTGGACCGAGACCAATGGTCTCGGCCCAGCATAGAATTTCCCAAAATTCCCAAATTACATCAAAACAAGGTCAAAGCATCCCCAAGAACCCTAAGATACAAAATAAAAGGCATTATAATAAAAAGATCCAATTTTTGGGAGGCGACAAAAGGAGGAGATAAGAAAAAAACAACTAGTCCGGTAACTCAAAAAGCTATCAAGTGGATCTCCTGACATGAAAGTCTCTAGAGTTCCAATATTGTGATCCCAATTAATGGAATTTTGAATATGTAATGGAGACACTTCTTCAAGAAGAAAGTTTCTCCAAATTGAACCCAAAAAGTGGACCTTCCAATAGAGTTACATGCCAAACTTCATGCCTTTGAAAATGCAAAGGCGACTTCTCTCGACAAAGAGGAAAACCTTTTGCACCAAAAACACATAACAGACAAGATACAAGACTAAAGCATGAAAGAAATAAAAAGCATAAAAAAGGAAAATAGAACTAAGATAACAATGACGAAGCACAACAAGAAACACAAAAAGGTGGGTTGTTGTTCTAGGGAACACCAGACCCAATGACCACTAATTTCTCAAAAAACACAGCAGGATCCGAAGATCCCTCCAAAATCAACGATAGTCTATGAAAGAAAATGATGGGCAGATCCAAATTCGAGAAAATCGAGTCCGTTCTCATGTGGGATGAGATGAGACTCGGGCTCCTAGAATTGGAGAGGCGACGGACGCAGATAGGTGAACATGGCGTGAAGAAGCGGTGGTGGCAAGATGGAGGTGAAAGGTGAGTGTTTCGGTGGTGAGGGATTGGTGAAAAATGGGCTGAAAGTCTCCATTGGAGATGAGGAAGACGAAAACAATCAGGAGGCGGTGACGGGACCAAGGAGAATGAGGCACAAGAGGCTCGAGAAAGGGTCGAACAGCCGTAGAGATGGCGGTTGAACGGGAGAAGACCCACAGTTGTGTTCTCCTCTAGAGAGAAGAAAAAAAACTAGGGCCGACAATAATATTGGCAATTAATTACTTAATGACAAGTTATGGCATTTAAATACCCCGTCGAAATTATGCGTTATGATCCTGATTGTTGGTTTACGGGCATTTGAATCTCACATTGCAATAATGGAGGTCTAATGGAGGGTTAATATCATTTTCAATTCTCCTGGTTCAATAGTTAACTTTTGAGGTTGAGTTCTCCCAGAGTTCATATCAATTGATATCAGAGTAATCCATCATTTTTTTCTAGTGCAATCGTACGACATGGATGGTAAAGGCACCTACGCGACGGATCCGAAAAGATCTGCGGAGCATGTTGTAATGTTATGATCCTGATTGCAAGTTCGTGGGGACTTAAATCTCATATTAGAAAGTTGAGGTTCCAATATAGAATTTATATAATTTTGACATTTACCACTACTAGGATTGTCAATGAGTTCAAGCCGACTCGAAGCTCGTAAGCTCGGTTTGATAATTTTCAAGCCGAGCTAGAGCCCAAAGATAATGCTTAAATTTGAATTCAAGCCGAGCATGAGCGAGAGTAGGCTCGGCTTGAATTAGGCTCGGGCTCGTAAAAAAAAAATATACATGTATATATATATGTTTTATACATTATATACAAAAATAAACATAGTACTTCTTTTATAAATAATTTCAGATTGCATAGAAAATATCAAGATTTAAAATTAAGCAATAGAATCCTTAAAATCAATCAATATTCAATTCTAAAATTTCCTAATATAAAACACTATACTCAAGGAATTAAAAATGTAAAAAATTATCAATTTAAACCTACCAGATCACATCCAATACAAATATTGGGCTGCTAATTGTCTTCAAGAATTGTTCATTTATTTCTCCTCGCAACTCACGACAAAAATAATTTTTTTTGTAAGTCTATTATATATTTAGTTATAATATTTTCCAATCTTAAATAATGCGTAGAGCATATATTTCAATGAAATGAGATCTTTCAAGGTACATTTTAGTTATAATTTGTCACTAGAATATGAATGATGTTATTTTTGTATGTTTTAAAGATTGTTATTTTTTAATTTATATATTAGATTACTTTACTACTTAAAGTTTTTCAAAAGAGAACAAATTCGGGCCGGCTCAGGCTCGGCTCGAAGCTCGTACTAATTTTCAAGCCGAGCCCGAGCTTTGAAATAAAAAGCTCGTGCAAATTCAAGTCTTGGTACGGTGTTCGAAGCTCGTACTAATTTTCAAGTCTTGGTACGGTGTTCGAATTTCGTACACAAAAATGGTGGAACACACACTTTGTAAAACTCTTAAAATCCAATTTTTTCCAACAATCCCCCACACGAATGAAATTAATGCAATGCATGCTCTTGAGATTTCGATTAAAAGTTTATCACATCAGAAGAGGTAGTTTTTGGCTTTGAACCTTTCTTAGTGAAATATCATCGGATTTACTAGGCTACTCAATGAACGTGATGTCTTGAATTGGTCAGCCGTTCGTGTAAACCCAGACAACGATATTCACATAATAAACTTTCAACAGTTTTTCAGTTCTCATGGTTGGGTCCATTTTGGCTGTGGCACCCCCTCTTGGTTTCAGTAGTGTTTACATTTTACTCAATGTTGAGGCGACCTACACCTCACACTTACATAGGTGACTTCCTAATTAAGAGTATCCTGCCATACTCCACTTCATTTAGACAGTGTAGGAATCATTAAAAGTCTAGCTTAACCTTTGCTACAACTTGCAGGTTGCACTTCTTTATCATAGAAATGAGTTTAGAGTTTATGTGAATTAAACTCTTAAGTGCCTCACCGAATATTCACAGCTTAGTTGTCCCATTGAACCAAGATCTTGGGATCTCCAGTCAACATGGTTGGGTTACCACTGTGTCCATTCTCTAATTTGTAGTCTTTAAACCCATTCCTCTTGATAGGTATTCTCCTTGATCTCTAGGCAATCCTTTCGTCAAAGGATTTGCAATATTCTCCTTTGATTTCACATAATCAATGGAAATAATTCCGTTAGAGATCAATTGTTTAATGGTATTGTGTCTACGACGAATATGTCTAGACTTACCATTATACATACTATTTTGCGCCCTACCAATTGCCGACTGACAGTCACAATGAATTAAGATAGGGGGCACTGGTTTTTCCCAACTGGGAACATCTTCTAACAAATTTCGTAGCCACTCAGCTTCTTCACCAGCTTTGTCTAAAGCTATGAATTCTGATTCCATTGTGGATCGGGCTATGCAAGTTTGCTTAGATGATTTCCATGACACCGCTCCACCACCGATGGTAAAAATATACCCACTCGTGGACTTAGAATCATTTGTGTCTAATATCCAATTAGCATCGTTGTATCCTTCTATTACAGCTGGATATCTTGAGTAGTGTAATCCAAAGCTCTTTGTGTACTTTAAGTACTTAAGTACTCTAGTTAAGGCCTTCCAGTGGTCTAAACTAGGATTATTTGTGAACCTACTCAACTTGCTCATAGAGTAAGCTAGATCAGGGCGGGTACAGTTCATGATATACATTAAACTCCCAATGACCCTAGCATACTCTAACTGTGACACGGGTTCGCCATAGTTTTAACTTAGGTGAACGCTCATGTCTACTGGCGTCTTAACAATCGCACTGTCGCTGGGAAGGAATTTTTCCAGAACTGTCTCAACATAATGAGATTGTGACAGTATGATTCCTTCAGATGTTCTTAAGATTTTAATCTCAAGTATGACATCTGCCAACCCCATATCTTTCATGTCAACATATGATCTACCCTTTAGTATTCATGATTATTTCATGATTACTACCCATAACTAGCATGTCATCGACATAGAGACACACTACAACATATGCGTTATGTGTTTGTCTAACATACACGCATTTGTCGCACTCGTTTATCTTGAAACCATTTAATAACATAGTGTTATCAAATTTTTCATGCCACTGCTTTGGCGCTTTTTTAAGTCCATACAAGGACTTTACAAGTTTACACACCTTTTTCTCCTGTCCATGAGCAACATACCCCTCGGGTTGTTCCATATATATTTCTTCTTCTAATTCTCCGTTCAGAAACGCAGTCTTAACATCCATTTGATATATCTCAAGCTTATGCAGCGCGGCAATAGCGATGAATAATCTAATGGATGTTATTCTCGTTACTGGAGAATAAGTATCAAAGAAATCTGGACCCTTTGTTTGTCGGTATCCTTTGACTACCAAACGGGCCTTATACTTATCAACAGATCCATCGGTCTTATATTTTCGTTTGAGAATCCATTTACAGCCTAAAGGCTTACTTCCCTTTGGAAGATCAACCAACTCCCAGGTATGGTTGTGCATAATAGACTCGATTTCACTTTTCATAGCCTCTTTCCAGAGTTGAGCATCTGGACTGGACATTGCCTCCTTAATCGTCCTTGGTTCACCTTCTAATGTATAAGATACAAAGTCGGGACCAAACGTTTTAGGAACTTTTGCCCTTTTGCTACGTCGAGGTTCTTCGTCCCCGAGATTAGAACCACTCGTAGACGCTTCATGTGTTCTTTTAAGAGGATTTTCTTCAGTTCTTTCCTTATTTGGAAAGATGTCCTAAAAAAAAGAAGCATTTCTAGATTCCATGATAGTACCCTCATGAATCTCAGAAATTTCAGATTTATGTACCAGAAATCGATAGGCGCTACTATTACGTGCATAACCAATGAATATGCAATCAATAGTTTTAGGCCCTATCTTAACTTGTTTGGGTTTGGGTACTTCTACCTTAGCCGTTTACCCCCACACTTTGAGGTACTTATATGAAGGTTTGTGACCTTTCCAGAGTTCGTACGGAGTCTCACTCCTACTTTTGTGGGGAATTTTATTAAGTATATAATTGGCAGAGAGGATCGCCTTCCCCCACAAATTCTGAGGTAATCTAGAATTTATCAACATCGCATTCATCATTTCTTTAAGAGTACGATTTTTTCGTTCAGCAACACCATTTGATTGAGGTGAATATGGTGCCATCCTTTGATGAATAATTCCAGAGTCGGTACAGAATTCATCAAAAGGCGCTCCGTATTCTCCACCTCTATTACTTCGGATAGCTTTTATTCTTTTCCCAAGTTGATTCTCAACTTCAGTTTTGTAATGTGTAAACGCTCCAAGCGCTTCATCTTTACTTTTAAGTAAATACACATAACAATACTTTGTGCAGTCATCTATGAATGTAATGAAATACTTTTTCCCACCTCTAGTTTGCACAAACTTTAAATCACAGATACCACTGTGAATAAGTTCTAGAGGTGCGGAGTTCCTTTCCACTGAGGGAAACGGTAGTTTGACTAGTTTTGTTTCAACACAAATTTCACATTTGTGTTGCGTTTCAACTTTGAAGGTAGGTAATAAATTTAAATTTATTAGTCTTCGCATAGTATTAAAATTCACATGTCCTAGTCTAACATGCCATAAATTTGAATACTCAAGCAAGTAAGTAGAAGATGTAATTTTGTTAGGAATTTCATGTTAGATGTTTTGATGATGACAAGATAGGATTTCATGTTAGACCCCAAAAGAATGTAAGTTTATACTTTCATAGAAATATTGTATAAGCGTTTGAAAATTTACTTATTTTGTTAGGCTTGTAATTTTTATCTTTATAGATTTTAGACTAAGTATTTAATACCAAGTCACTGATAGAATTCTGAGTGAGTCTATCAAGGATGAAGTTGAAGATCAGCGTCTGAAGTCAAGAGAAGATAAAGATTTGCTTTGAGCGTCTGTCAAACGCTAAGGAATTATTTCAGGAATCTGTTCAAGCGCTACTATTCAAGTGAACAGTAGTCAAGCGTATTCGGAATAGTGTTACTGTTCAAGCGATCACTATTCAAACGCTTACTATTCAAGCGCCCACTATTCAAGCGCTCACTATTCAAACGCTTACTATTCAAGCGCCCACTATTTAAGCGCTCACTATTCAAACGCTTACTATTCAAGCGCCCACTATTCAAGCGCTCACTATTCAAACGCTTACTATTCAAGCGACCACTATTCAAGTGAATAGTGTTACTATTCAAACGCTTACTATTCAAGCGACCACTATTCAAGTGAATAGTGTTACTGTTCAAGCGATCACTATTCAAGCGAACAGCGTTCAGATTTTCCTGAAGATAAAACCCAAGTTATCAAAGACTGAAATGCAATCACCAACGGATATTTATTTCCAACGGCAAATAAATTCAAAATGCATTAAATGCTTGATAAATGCATTAAATGTAAACAGACAGTATGACTTGTGGACAAGGCACCTTTTTTTGACTAGACTGTCAGCTTTTCAGAATTCAAACCTGCTCCTGTCCAATCGGAATCAGCAGAAATTAAGGAATGTCAGTAAAGGGACTATTTGAAGCTCTGTGTGAGAGACACGCGTCTGATTGTGTCCAACGGAAAAATCCCAAGAAACCCTATAAATAGTACCCTTCAGCTATCTCTGTGTGAGAGTGAAAAAAAGACGTGAATGTGAAAGAGAGCTGAGAAATAATTTGAGAGAAAAGCTTGCAAACCCCATAGCCAAAATCCTTCAAGCTTCTCAAATACATTCCAGACAGTCATCCGATATCTCAAATATCTTCCAAGAAGAACCCCACACTATTATTGAGATATCCCAAGTTGTTTGAACTTCCCAACATCAAACAAACCTGTTGCAATAAACCCTCAACACCTTTCATCTGAGTGAGAAAGATTGTTGACTTCCACAAGCAGTATTTTTGAGTAAGAGAAGCTTGTTGAAGAAAGGTCTTTATTGGAGCTAAAGTCTGAGTGATCAAGGAGCTCAAGGCCATCTTGGAGAAGATCTTTATTGGAGCTGAAATCTGTGTGATCAAGGAGCTCGAGATCGTCTTCACCTCTCTCCCTAATTTGTAGAAGATTCTGTGTGATTCTTTGAGAATCATTTTAGTGGATTTCCTCCGAGTGAAAAGGAGAAGAAGGACGTAGTTGGGATTACACCACCCAACGAACCTTACAAATATTTTGTGTTATTTACTATTTTATTGCCTTACATTACACTGTCATATTATATCTTGAAAAGGCATTTAAAACTAATAAGCGACTAATTGGTTAAAAGGAACGCTAAGCTATAAAAACATTTCCGCTGTGCTAACCCTGATTAAGTGATTGAAACGTTACCCTACTTTGGTAATTGTTGAAATCATTAAGTCTAAGTTATCTTTTCTCAAGCGTTCAAATTTCTAAAGTGATACAAAAATTTTGTGAAGTCGAAAAAGACTTCAGGGTCTATTCAACCCCCCCTTCTAGACCCTTTCGTATGCCACTTGGGACCACTAAATTTTATTATCATCAATTTCGGTTACAACAGCGCGAATAACATTCATTACATTCATTTTAAAAAGGCCCTGTTCTAGGTAACCTTTTCCTACATAAATTCTACGCTTTGTAAATGAAAACCTATCTGCCTCAAACACTAGCTTGAACCCGTTCTTTACTAGGGCAGATCCTGATACCAGATTCTTGCGAATATCAGGAACATGTAGCACCTCGGTCAGAGTCAGCTCTTTCGCGGAGGTCATCTTCAGCACCACTATGCCAATTCCTAGAACCGGAGAAGTGGCAGAGTTTCCCATATACAGTTTTCGCCCATCAGAAGGAGAGTAAGATGAGAACGCCTCCTTATCAGAACAGATGTGGCGGGTTGCCCCAGTGTCGATGAACCACTCCCTTGGGTTGTCCACCAGATTTGTCTCGAACACAACAGCGGTGAGATCGAGTTCAAACAAGTCTAGTGGGACCCTATTGTCAGATAGGTCATCGATCATTTCGTTGATGCCCTTGACGTCATCAACAGCCAAGTGAACCTAGTTCGGAGCCTAGTTCTGAACCTGCTTGCCTTTGTTCTGGTTCTGACTAGAACCTTGCCCTTGAGACTTATTTTTCTTGGGCTCTTTGCAGTCTCTAGCCCAATGATCCGGACGGCCACAATTGAAACAACCATTTCCCTGTTTCGTCTTTCCTTTCCCAGTTTGCTTTTTCTGGGCATTTCCTTTGGGTTTCCCCTGGAATTTTCTCTTCCGGTTGGAGCCTTCCGGAACTTCGACAATGTTTGCCATCGCCTGCATTTAAGGCTTCTTGTCAGAGCCCCGATTGTCTTCCTCTATTCTGAGTCGGACAACCAAGTCTTCTAGACTCATTTCCTTCCTCTTGTGTTTCAAGTAATTCTTGAAATCCCTCCACGAGGGCGTAACTTCTCTATAACTGAAACTACTTGGAAGGATTCACTTAGAGCCATCCCTTCAGCGTGAACTTCATGAATTATTATCTGAAGCTCTTGGACTTGGCTCGTGACGGACTTGGAGTCCACCATTTTGAAGTCTAAGAACTTCGCGACCACGAACTTTTTCAGTCCGGCATCCTCAATTCTATACTTCTTATCCAGTGCCTCCCAGAGGTCTTTGGCAGACTTCACTTCTTGAAAGACGCTGTAAAGTGAGTCACATAATCCACCGAGTAGGTAATTCCTCCAAAGGAAATCACCTTGGATCCAAGAATCATAAGCCATCCTTAGTTGGCTATCAGTTGACTCAGCCGAGACATAGGGAACGTCTTCCCTTAAGTACCTTGCTAGGCTCAGAGTCATAAGGTAGAACAACATCTTTTGCTGCCACCTCTTAAAGTCAGCCCCGCTGAACTTGAATGGCTTTTCAGCCTGAGCCGGTATCACCGGGTTAGCCATAGGAACAAATGGAAGAACCGGACCAGAGCCAAACTCGGAACCAGGACCTAGTCCTGAACCGGAGCCTAACCCGGCGCCCTCACCAGAACCGAAGCCAGAACCGAAACCAAATCCAGCACCGAAACCAGGACCCAGCCCTGAACCGGAACCAAAACCTGAACCGGAACCAGGACCCAGCCCTGAACCGGAACCGAAGCCTGAACCGGAAGCAGGGCCCAGCCCTGAACCGAAACCAATGCCGAGACCAAGGCCTGCTCCAGGACCAAGGCCAAAGTCTAGAGTATCAGCAGCAGCTGCAACATCATCACGGTTTGCCATTTTCAGATTTTTCGAAAAAATTTGAATCAACAGAAAAAAAAATTCGTGTTAAGTTTGTTGAACAAATTTAACGAACAATTTGAAAAATGCAAGAAAAGGATGAGAGTGTTTCGAGGCGAGAATTAACTCTATCCTTAACACGAAATTGCCCCGGCTATAGGTGGTACCGGCTTTGACAAAACGTGTCCCAAGATACAACGAAACCTTTTCTGAAGATTGAACCACTTCAATTTCAGAAAAAATCGAACTTTACTAAACTGCTGAAAAACTCAAGAAATGTTTGATGATGATATGATAAACTCAAGAACACTAGAGAGAATGTGTTTGAGTTGGTGTGAATTTCAGAATGCTGGAGGACCCCTTTATATAGGTGAAAAATCTGATATCTGATTTAATTCTACCATTAACCATTTTGTAACAGCCCAAATAAATCAGATGTTATGGCTGTTATGAAATAGTCTTCTAGAAGGCTGAATTTAAATTTAATTCGAATTAAAAAAAAAATGTGGCCAGCATTTTATTAATTCAAATTGATTTAATAAAAATCAAATTTAGCTTTGTTAGATTTTTTGGAAAGCCCAATTAAACTTTTGTCCAAAAAGAATAATAGAGAAGCCCAAGCCCACACCAAACACCACAAGACCAAGGCCAAGGCCCACGGCCCACGACCCAGGGCCCACTATCCGGCCCGTGGTCCGAGGTCCGGTCCACCGGACCGCCCGAGTGAGGAGCTAAGAAATTGGGCCTAGACACAATTGCATAGCTCCTCCCCCTTTCACACAAAGGCCCAAAGTGGATGACCCAAAGGCCAAACCCTTGTCTTGAGGTAAGGAATTATAAACCCACTTGAATAGTGATTTATATCTTATGTGGGATACACAAGTTCAAACAACTCACTTTAGCACTTAATTTCTCATTCGTTACAAGTCCGAATTGAGAAATTCGAAATGCTAATCTCATCTACTCGGAACGTAGATTAAGATTATCCAATAATCTTTTGTATCCCGAATATGTACGGTGTTCGAATTTCGTACACAAAAATGGTGGAACATACACTTTGTAAAACTCTTAAAATCCAATTTTTTCCAACAAACTCTTCTAGGATTTATCATTATGAGATTTCAATTTACAATTTGCACTCTTCCACTCCGCTTTAATAGTTTAAGTTTCGAAAATTAAGTTTTCTTAGTACAAAATATTTGAAGTAAAATGCACTTTGCACCCTATAATGTACGGTTTTTGGCAGTTTCTACCCTAAAAAATAAACTAACACGTTGCACCCTCAAATCCTTGGTCAATAGCAAGTTGCACCAAGTTAGCATATTTTAGCCAAAAGAGTTGTCTGCCACACTTGACCGAGGACAAATCTATGATCTACCTTTGAAGGTCTATTGACTTCAAATAAAAACTAAAATCTCCCGCCTCTCTTGCTCTCTCCTCCAAACTAAATTGCATTCTCTAGGAGAAATTATGAGTATAAGTAGAACAAAATTTTGAGAAAAATACATCTGGTAAAACAAGAAAAAACTACTATCAATCAAGCGGAGAGGTTTAGACTTACTTTTATTGTTATTTAGAACTATAGCAGGATTGATTTATTGTTATTTTTAATTCGAACTATTCGTATTATTCTTATAATTTTGAATTTTTACTTAGAAATCATGAGTGGTATTTATATAATTTTACAAGTAGTATGCTATTTTTATTATATGCATATATACATATATTATTTTGATTTGTGCTCAAGTTTAATTCCAGTCAAACGGACCTCAACTCAGGTTTTAACCCTGGGATCAAGTTAGAAAATTTTCAAATTGAGTTAATGAGCTTCAAAATTCAAAGCAACTTGAGTATATTTCATATTTTTTATTTTTTGAAATTTTTACAGCCACAAATGAATTAAACCACTTAATTAACAAATAAGATCGCAACTGCATGTATAAAGGAGTTTGGCATATTTACCCTTGATCAATTGTGGCCTTTTGCATAAATATTGTAAAGGGGTGCATGGCTTAGGCTTTGAGGGTGAAATGTTAGTTGAGTTTGGCATATTTACCCTTGATCAATTGTGGCCTTTTGCATAAATATTGTAAGGGGGTGCATGGCTTAGGTTTTGAGGGTGAAATGTTAGTTTAATTTTACGAGGGTGGAAACTGCCAAAACCCCTACTTTGCAGGGTGCAACATGAATTTTACTGAAATAATTGCGATAAAAAACGTCTGCTCCTCCCCCATGCAATAAGGTCCAAATGGTGCTAGCTGACTAGCTCGAAACCAGCCTATGTAAATGTTTATGGACCTTATCAAAATCGTCTGCTCCTCCCACATGCAAGGTTCAAATGGGGCTATCTAACTAGCTCGAAACCAGCCTATGTATTTGTTTATCGACCTACCACCCCTTAGTTCGAATCCTCTATTCCAAATAATATTCTATATTATATTTCAATTACTTATATACATGTCGTACATGTCACTTGAAAATATATTTTCATTCAATATATACACACTTGACAAGCATATAAATAACTAAAATAGGAAATAGAACACATTTTGCAATGAAGGATCCGATGTGTCCCAACACACCGATTTAATATTAATCACTATAATTAAACAATATTAAAAAGTCCAATTTCAGAAAAATAAATTCGCCTAAGAACTTATCGATTTCAAAAACTCGATTCACCTAAGACTTATCCTACCTAATGAGTAATGACTTCCTCTATATAGTGATTAATGATTTTACTGAAAAGGAAAGGACTTTACAACATTTTCTATTAACTCATACAATCCTAAAATGTAATAACAAAAGGACCAAGAGAATTCAGAATAAGCTGACATAAAATCCTATTTATGAGCCCATCATTAAGACATGGAACATTAGAACTTTAGAAGTGAAGTGTCTTGTTCACACCAAATGGCCCGAATATGCCACATCAACAATAACATAATTAGTAATTTAGTATATCGATGAGGCATTAGCCAAACCGTCGGTGTAAGCAAGACCAGATAATATATAAGAATTTTTCGTTTGTTAACCTGATCCACACGCTTACTGAAATCAGTAACATAACAAGGTCCATATTCAAACATAAGTTCTATAATACTAGTAAAAATTCTTCAAAATTTCCAATCGTTTCATCAATATATGTATATTCTTGCATCTACCAAAACTACCATTCGAACAAAAATCCTCAAGAGACCACACTATTGACCCGACGGTATAACCAATCAATACATTCACAAAAATTACATACTTCAGACACTTTTTCCCTTTATATTTCTCCAGCATAGATGGAAACTGATTTCCATGGAAAACATCTAATATTCATATTAAATATTTTTTCCTCTATCTGGAGAAAAATAACTTATGGTACCGACCCCAAAGAAAAATAAGACTAGATTTCAAGAGATTTGACTTCCATCACAAAACTTGCAAAAACCAGTTGATGATACCAACCCGAACCTTATTATTCAGCCACCTCAAAAGACCAAATGGACCACAAACTTCTTCATCTCCTCGATGGGTACTGGCATTTGCACCCCTTTATAAGGAAACCCCTTAATAGACTGACAGCTCACCCAACTCTGATAACTATTCAACCTCACAAAATCAGAAGCCACTTTGACTCCATGAGATCAGATCTTCCTGTAAATGCTTCCATGTTAATGTCACTCTTTGTTATATGAACATTCAAGGAAACGGCTCCAAAACTATGGCTCCGTATGGTTATGTTTTCTGAGTTTTCTTTGGAAAATGTGTATTAATAAAGTAAGAAAGATAATTAGTTGAAAAGTGAGATGGTGTAACTAATGATGAAAGATTGTGAATTGATTGAAAGGGTGAAATGATTGGTTGTTGTATTGGGGAATGTGTATAGAATTTAAAATTTGAGTATTTTCTGTAGAATTTACCTAGAAGTGTGCATTTTCATTTTCTGGATCACCAGAAAATGAAAATGCAATTCTGAAAACATAACCATACGCAGCCTATGCAATTACGCTTAACAAAAATTAAAGCAAGATTTGGTTCGGCTAAGATAATTTCCAAGAAAGTGCCATATCATACCCGATATTAGGATATGCTGATATAATAAACACCCCAGCACTCCCATTTTGAAGAATTGCAACAAGTTTGAACAGAATGAACTTAGGTCGTGTTTGGATGGAAGAATTTGGGAGCTCAGGACTTCGACAATGAGCTCGTTTGAATAAGCTCGTGGTATAATACATTTCACGTTCTTTAGGCTACGTTTGGTTCGTAGATTTTGGTAAGGAAAAGGAAAAGAAAAATGGATAGGATCAAAAAGTAAAGCAAAATGAACTAACGTTTGATGATTTGATGCGAAGAAAATATCTTCCTTTTCCTTTCCATCACCTCCAATAACGAACCAAACATAGCACTAGCACCATTTTGAGCCATTTTATAAATCAGTGTCGTGGGTGGGTTTCACTTTATATCGGAGTCATTTGAGATCCTTTTCTCAAATCCCTCCATCCAAACACAAACATAACACAAATCGAACAATCAGATAGAAAATGATTAATGAAGCTATCGAAAGCAACTGTTAAATGGAAAAATCAAGTGTACCTTCAACCAAACTTGAATCCCCCCGATGGAACTGGAAGTTCACCACCTCCAAAGTTAAAGCCAGACTGCGGATCAGCATCACCTGTGGCCAGCTGCTCATCATCTTCTTCCAACCAATATGTTTCAAGTATCTTCACCGCCTTCTCATAAATTTCATTGTTATCATGACCCTGAAGATTTTCAATCTTCTCTATACCTTCAGCGTCATCGATCATCTGGACAAAAACATTCACACCTCCGGTGTTACCTTGGTTCTTCTCAGCTTCTCCAACCTTCAGAATGTTCTCAAGACCTTCCAAGCAGACAATGAGAATTCTAGTGTCATAACAAACAAGAAGATCACATAGTGCCTTTATACATCCCTCGCTTACCAAAACCCTGCCAAACAAATTGAATTGACTTTCAAACCACGCGTTTTATAGCATACAATGAATAAGAAAACGGTGGCAAATATTATTATACTTGATTTGGTCATTAGTTCCACCGGAAGTGGCATTTGAAATAGCCCAAGCAGCCTCTTTCTTTATCTCAAACTCTGCACTTTGAAGTAGAAGAACAAGGGGGGAAATGATACCAGCCTCAATCACAGCCTGCACATTCAAAAAACATAGCCTCAGCAATTTTCGCTTAACAACTTAAAAGACAACAAGAAATATAATTGATTAACATTTTAAGAATATGAATGGTCTAATTTATCAGAAAGAAAATAAATCCAAACTTAAAAATGAGAATAGCTTCTCAATTTTTAAAGCAACAAAAGTAGCAGCTCAGGAACTAAAGTTTTCATACTCAATACGATTATTGACACAGCAGATATAATTTAATACTCGTGATTCCCTTCTCCCAACAATGAGGAATGTTGCATTTAATTCAAGATATGATTCATGAATCAATAAGTATTTATGGAAAACAATTTAATCGTATTCTGCATACCTGAATCTGATTCCTATTTCCTGCAGTGATGTTAGAGATAGTCCAACAAGCTTCCTTCTTGATGCTTTTCTTATAATTTTGTGTCAACAAGTTAAGCAGGCAAGGAAGAGATCTATGTTCAATAATAACCTGGCCATGGTTGAAAGAACATCAGTCCAAATTCCAGCTCAGAACACAGGAAATAATAGGAAAACAATATCCACAGCCTGCTAACCGAGAGTAAACATCTTATGATATTCTGCCTGTTGAGTGGTTTAACTATTAAAAGATCCTAAAAAAGCACCGTCATTGACCTCTAAGACTGGTACTGGCTCAAAAGTCACACTTTAGCAAAAAGTTGTGAAACTCCCTTATGTCAATTATTCGATAATGTCAGAGGATACAAAGAGCGAACATCTTTCCCATTCAACGAATCGAACACCCAACAAGGCAAGTAAATTGCAAAAGAAGATAAAGAAACACCTCAATACACTGAGGATTACCCCGCTCATTAAATGATTGAAATAGGAATTCCAGCAAATTCCAAAGCACTGAGGACCAAAACACAACAATAAGGATAATAAAAAATTTCTTTCAAGGGATTAGGATCTAAAACAATATACTTAAAAGAGCTTGAACTTTAAACATGGAGAACACGTCGCACTTTTACTCTGATGTTCCAGTGAAATGCATGCTGGCTATGAATAAAAAAGTCGGTGTTATTTAAACTGAACTTGAAACACAAGTAAACCACAAAATACCGGAGTCACCACAAAGTCTCGGATACTCAAGGCATTTAAGTCGAACAATGGAGCAAGCTAAACAAGTCAAGTTTCTAAACCTATATAAACAATCACAAAGTAGGTAAAACTGCTCACGCTCAATATATTTATTATTTGCGAACACAAATAGTCAGTGCTGACATATATGCGAAAATAATCAATGCGCAGACAATGGCCTCAACAATTGCATAAAAAAATAAAACAAGATTAACCTCTTCTGAAATGTAGTATATTTTTTACAATGCATATATAAATAGCCATTAAGATGCTTAAAAGCCCACTTTTCTTATATATACCAAAATATTCATATTTTGAACTTTATATTATAAGTAAATAAGGTTTTACTTGAAAGATGAAAGTACGAGGGATCCAGCCAAATACCTGAGTCTGGAGATCATCACCAGTCACAATATTACCAACAGTACGCAATGCAGGAATCAGAACAGATGGTGACGGATGGCTGCAAACCAAAAATAAAGGGACAATACAAAATAAGAAATAAGGATGAACAGCAAAACAAACCAATAGAAAGTTCAAAGAAACCGACAACCGTACGAAAGATATTTAGGGAAAAGAATATCACAAAATGCCACTCACAGTAAAAGCTCAACCAGGCGAGGGCATACGCCCGCCTCAATCACAGCTTGGATTTTATCATTAACACCATCAGATAGATATGAAAGTGCCCAGCATGCATCTGTAAGGACTTCTTCATCATTTGTATGTATAAGATGAGCAAGGGCAGGGAGGGCTGGTTTGACCTGCTCAAGGGTTTTCAAATGAAAGGTTTAGGTTACATGGATAGCCAGAAGAAATGATAGCGACAACCTGAAGCATAACTGACGGGCAAACCTGCTCAAACTGAGGCTGCGGCTTTCCCCGACAGAAGTTTGACAGTGTCCACGTTGCATTCCGCAACATGGATAGCTTTGCTTGATCATTAAATTGTGCCAATAAAAGCAATAAAGCTCCATAACCAAGGACAAGATCACGACACTTTGGTGAGTCACCAGCAATGTTCCCTAAAGCCCAAACAGCCTATATAACATGGTCAAAGAAAATCATAAATATCCAAATTCTAACATAGTATTTGTCAGTATTGCTGCATTATAAGCAGGGCAGACATTATAACCAAATGGCGCATGGTGCAGTTTGCAATGTATACCTGCTCGCGAACGTCGTCACTGGGAGAACTAAGAAGTGTCACGAAAATTGGAACAGCACCATGATCTATCACAACCTTGGTGTTATCAGATGTCCCAGAAGCAATGTTTGTGAGAGCCCATGCTGCCTCAAACTAGAATAAAGAGAAGACGTCACATGATGAAAAATATAGCATGTATAAAAAAGACATTAGGTTAAATGGCGGCAACAACCAGCAATAATCAGCCCATTCTTTACCTGAAGCTGGGGGTAATCATCTCTTGCAAGAAACTCAACAAAGCAGGGGACAACTCCAGACTGTATTACTTCCTCAATTGGCGGATTTCGCTCTATTGGATGTAATAACAATAAGACACTATGTCAACTTAAACAGTAAAGGTAGACAAAAGGTTTTCCAATCAGGTAAATTGTCAAATATAAACATCATTTAATTACCTATCGAAAGAAGTTTACGGAACTGTGTTGTGAGCTCGAGTTGCAGTGCCCCGTCACTCGACCAAATGCCAGCAACCATGGATGGAAGACTTTCTAACTAAAAAAGATAAGGCACAATTGAAATTCAATCTTAAAACAATCCTTGAAGAGCTAGGGAAAGTGACACAATCTCTTAAACTGTTAACCTAGTCAAGCTTCATCATCTAAAGAACCTTTAGCTATGGAATCCATCAAGTACTCCGCGACGATAATATCGCGCGCGTTATGAAGGTGAAAGACTTCACTATAACTTAAATAGGATTAATTTTATATCAAAAATATGTCAATTGGAATATCAATACACCAGGATCAAAAAACTAAATAACAATGAACTAATACTGATTGCAACACATTCAACAGTAAGCAATAAACAATTGAACTCAATAACAGTGAACTACTACTGATCGCAGCACCTTCAACAGTAAGCAATAAAACAATAAATCAATTGAATCAGATCCAAACTCTAGGGTCTATTTAACGTAATCCGGCAAAAGAAAAAACAACAAAAATCGGCTATTAGGTATTACCTTCTTATCGAACTGCGGAACGTTGACAGAAGGCTGCAATTGCTGCGCTTGAAGCCCCTCGCGGCGCTTCTTCAGCAAACTCTCCTCTCTTCTATTCTTCCGGATCTCCACCATATTATCCTCCCGCCGCCGCCGCCCCTCGTCGGCGTCCACCGCAACCTTGTAGCGGCTCCGGCGGACCTCCGTCCTCGCATTCGGCCTCAACGACATCGTTTCGTGATCAAAAACCAAAATCTAAAACTAAAACGAATAGATACTAGTACGAAATATATATATATATATATCATCAATAATTGAACTTGTGTGTGTCAGATAAGAATGGAGTACAGAAGAATATATATTTAGGATACGGACGAAGATTAATGAAATTCGATATTTTTCCTTTTTCACTTGAGAGGAAAGTAATATGAGCGGAATAGTGTGGGGGCAATGGAGGATTTTCTCGTGATGATTATTATAGCGGTTCCAAATACTGCTTTGATATGTAAATAGACTTGGCTGTTGTGTTATTAACGGTTATGCCACTGAATTTGAATTTTGAATGGATTATTTTTGCCTTATTTGGGGAGTGGGATTGGGTGCTTCGCAGGGTTGGGATCAACTTTAGATAGTAGCCGTTGGACTCGGAGAATAGTTGGAGTCCACCGACTATGTGACGGCTGAAGTTTGTTGGGGTTGTGGACCTCTTAGGACGATAAGATGACAAGGTTTGTGGGCCGTAACATCATGTTACTAACATGTGGACAGGGTCATATTTGACAAGAAACATGTCCTTAAGATTGAAACTTTCAATCTTCAATAACGGGTTGGATTGGGTTAGATTGGGTTTCAAAATAAAAATTCAATAATAATAAAAATTTAGTGATGCAATTTGGATGGGAATCTTAGAGGTTATAATAATAATATGATAATTTTTAAGACTTAAGGGGGGTAAATTGAACTCTTAGTAAAAAATGTTAACTAGTATTTTTTGAACATTTTCAACTTTATTTTAGCAGTTCAATTGGATAGCAGAGTTTACATAGACATTGACATAATTTTATTGATTGATACCACATGCTTAATTGGTGGGAGAAAAATAAAAATCGAAAATTTATCAAAAGAACAAAAGAATTTCTTTTGATAAAAATCTAAGGATTAGTCGACATAGATTGTTTTGTTTTCCTTTTTTGATACGAAGAGAAGAGGGAAACCCGAAAGACCTATTGCGATAAACCCGTACCTATGGTCATATTCCTAGGTCATTTAGTGCCGAAGACATCTATGAAGTGATGCTATTCAATGGCTTCCTCCGGGATATCTATCTACTCCCAAGCTTTATTAATTCCACCATTGACTAGTAAATTTGTCACTTGATTAGTTTTCTTGGAATATTTTTCAACTCCACTCTCCATGGCTATTTCAACATCTCGGATTTTCTTAATAACACCAAAATACGCACCAAAATACGGGTGTGAAAGAGAACTCAAATCTCCTGTTACATTATCAGTGTTACACTTCCTGTTACTCGTACTGATGTGTGACAAGTGTGTTATAACATTCGTGTTACAGATGCGTGACAAGTGTATATATGGGGGTTAGGATGTAGAGAGAAAAAATATCAGACAAGTATATACATGGTTGGTTAGGATATGGAGAAAGAATGTCGTCCTAACCACCAATGTATATACTTGCTAATATGAAATATAACATGCATGTGTAACAGAAGATCCGAATCGAAAGAAAAGACGCCTCGCCAATTAATTCAAATCTTCTGTTACACATTTGGTATTACACTTCTTATTACAAGTACAGACGCGTGACAAGTGTATATATTGACGGTTATAATGTGAAGAGAGAAAATTATATAACGTGGATAAAGATTTGAGATTCTTCTCTCCACATCTTAACCATCTGTATATACATTTGTCGCTCATCTGTGCGTATAATAAAAAGTGTAACACGATTGTATAACAGAAAATACGGATTGCTTGTCATTCGTCAATGTTCCGTCAAGATTCGAGACAATCGATTTCCAGAATTATAGGCTATGTTTGGTTATGTTTTGGGATGATATTTTCGTGAGAATTATTGATGAGAAATTTATGGGGACATGTGCGTGTTTGATAAGATTGTGTTTGGCTTTATTTTGGGAGTTGGTTTTTGCATGTTCTTTTTTTTTATAAGAATTATAGGCTATGTATGGTTATGTTTTGGGATGATATTTTGGTGAGAAATTTATGGGGACACGTGCGTGTTTGATGAGATTGTGTTTGGTTTTATTTTGAGAGTTGGTTTTTAGGTGTTCTTTTTTTTTATAAGATAATATTTGATTTTGTTTTCAGAGGAAACAAAAGTTACTGTAATAGTCAAATCTTGAAGTTTTTGTCTGTTAGAAAGGAGAGAGAAGAGAGAGAACATATAGAGAGGAGTGTAGGGATAAAGTAGGTGTAAAAAGATGGAAAATAATTATTATATTTTTTTTGGACAAAAAAAGTAGTGTATTTTTGTCAAAATATTTTGTGAACCAAACATGATTTGATGAGAATTTTGGATCAAATATAATATAAAATCGTAACCAAACATTGTCATATTTTTCTAAGTACAGACAAAAAAAAGACTATTACCACAAGTTGGGCTCCATATGAACTTGCACTACTTATGTATTCGGACTAGCTAGACCCGGGCTGTTCTATGGTCTCGACCCAGCTCAGCCGTTGGATCCAACGACCCTCGCTGTATGGTTGCGTAGAATAGAATTCTATGGTCTTGGCCCAACATAGAATTTCACAGCTAGACCCATTGTATCTTCACCCCAGCCCGCTAAACATTTTGGCTATGTATGGTTGCATATTTCGGATCACATTTTCATTTTTTAGATCACTAGAAAATAAAAATGCTCACATCAGGTCAAATTCTACAGAAAATGCCTCAATTTCAAATCCTAACACACATTCCCCTATATAACTACTCATCATTTCATCAATTCAATCACTTCATTCTCTCTCTTCATTAATTACATAATTCAACTATACAACACATTCTCTTTCTTACTTTATCATAAATAAAATATTATTCTAATTTTTTCTCCTATCATCATTACATATATAACTAATTTAATCAATTTTATATCACATCTACACAATTTTCAAATATTTCTCAAAAACACATCCAAAGAAATAAAAAAAATTAATATTTTCACACAAATTTTTATAATACACATTCTCTATTTAAAAATTTAAAATTCATTTTCGAAAGCCTTTCCAGCTTCTCCTTTTTAACTCTGCTTCCTAGCTGAAGCCCAATAAACATCTCTCCTACAATACAAGAAGAAGAAGATAAGGCGACAGCGGAATAAAGGAAGCAGAAATGGAAGAGAAGCTATCCTCTGTAGCCAAGACTCTTGCACCCTCTCCCATCCAACAATTATCTTATCTTGCTCAGAACTGCAACGCCATCAACCTCGCCGAAGGCTTTCCCGATTTCCCCGCCCCTCCGCACATAAAAAACGCCGCCGTTTCCGCCATTGATTCCGACTTCAATCAGTACAGGTTCATTAACAAGAAAGCTATTGCTAATTTCTGATTGAAAATGCTGTGGAGAAATTAATTGATTTACTGTGTATATATTTCTTTGGTTGTTGTTGATTTTGTTTCATATGCTGAAGACACGTGCAAGGAATTTGTGATTACGTGGCGTGTAAAGTGAAGGAAATTTATGGAATGATCGTTGATCCGCTTACTGATATAGTCATTTGCTGTGGCCAGTCCGAGGCGTTTGCTGCAACAATTTTCGCAAGTAATTAGTTGATTTCTTTTGTTTAGACTTCGTTGAACTTTCTATTTCATCAATTTTCAAATATATATATATATATACGTACATGTTACAGTGCATGCTGTGGCGTTTCATATATTTTTTTGGTTCAGTAATTGACCAGGGCGACGAGGTTATACTTTTCGATCCATGTTACGAAACATACGAGGCTTGTATTAGGCTAGTTGGAGGAGTTCCTGTAAGCTGATTCATTTGCAGCAGTAGTTATTTTATCTATGTTTTTTCTTTTTTTGTTTCCTGAGATAAATGAGATGATAATTTTCTCATTGGTAGTGGAAAATGGCAGGTCTTTGTAGGTCTTGATCCACCTTATTGGACATTGAATTCAGATAAACTAGAGAAGTCTTTCACTGAGAAGACAAAAGCTTTAGTGTTGAACAGGTATTGCTTGAGTTCTGAAATATCATAAAGTGTTTGAAGGAAATATGCGTTTCCGGAGAAGTTCTACTTGATGCATTGATATAACAGGCAGATACATTGTTTAATCTTTGAATTTACTTCCTAGTTTTTGTCATATAATATACAATTTTATCTCTTAATGCTTCATGATTGCCAGGCCTAGCTTAATTATCGTCGTGGGAGTTTATGATTTATTATTTATCTAATTCAAAGTGGCACAGTCCTCACAACCCGACTGGAAAAGTTTTCACCAAGGATGAGCTAGAGATCATTGCTGCAGCTTGCCGGAGAAGGGATGTACTAGCTGTAACAGATGAAGTATAATCAATTTTTATCAATACTCGTTTCATATAGATCAATTCTAGATTTGTTTTAGCTACGACACTTGTAGGTTTTTATGCTAATGATTTTTTTTTCTTCTGTTCATAATGTGAAGAATTGGATTTAATGGAATGATTTTGTAGCTTTATTATATATACTGTTTCGTTTCCTATACAGAATTTGTATGTGTTCGAGGGAGATCAATGTCTGTAGGCTTAAACTCAATTTTACTTAAAAGTTTGTATCATTAAGAGGAGACAGGCTAACTTGCTTGTTTTGATGTTGCTGCACGTACCAGTGTATTTATTTTTAATATAGTTGAAGAGCCTAAATACATGTATCTATTATTACTTTAAACAGACAACAGAGTGGATCGAGGGCCAATTTTTTTTACGATAATGCACTATTATTTTGTTGAAAAATACCTGAAGATCAATTCTGATGTAAAGTATCCATTTCGTAGTCCATATCAGTCTTGTAAATCTTAAGAAGTTGATGAACTCTATATATTTCTTTTCATTTGTCCTTTTCGTATTGGCTTAGAGTTTTTAAATTTCTTATTGTTTTCTCCACAGGTATACGAACATGTAACTTTTGACAATGAAAGACATGTATCACTAGCTTCACTTCCTGATATGCAGAAGCGTACGATCATCACATCTTCCTTGTCAAAAACTT
Organism: Buddleja alternifolia; assembly: GCA_019426215.1. NCBI lineage: Eukaryota > Viridiplantae > Streptophyta > Magnoliopsida > Lamiales > Scrophulariaceae > Buddleja > Buddleja alternifolia. The sequence continues at coordinate 58,593,447 of CM033391.1, forward strand.
TTAGTGTAACTGGTGCATATCCAACCTAAACTTCGCTCAGCCTTCCTTTTTTTCAGTTAAACAATTTTCGTCATGATAATCAAAAAATTGTCTGAATGATTTAGAACACTGAAGTTTTATCTAACTTGTAATACATTGTAGGATGGAGAATCGGATGGGCAATTGCACCCGCTTGCATTGCCTCTGCAATCAGAAACATTCATATCAGAATTACGGATTCTGCTCCTGCACCTTTTCAGGAAGCCGCTTTGACCGCCTTAAGTAGCCCCCCTGAATACTTCAATTTATTGAGAAGAGTAAGATCTCGGTAGCATATATCATTTTAATTTGAATGTTTTGGGCCTATTTTGGAGGGTAAATTATATAGTCACCCCTGCATGAGACACTAATTACGAAAAAATTACTTAGTTTTAAGAAATTAGCATAACAACCCCCTCTCAGAAAAAGATATTACAATTTCACCCCCGTTTTTCAAGTCGTCAGAATCTGATGGTATGTTGGTAATTTTCTAAGTGTTAGGGAGTTTGTGCTAATTACTCAAGAAGTGAGGGGTGCATTTAATTAGCCCTGTTTTATGTCTTCCATAGTCAATACATTCTACTTATGTGTTCTGAAAACAAATTCTTTCCCGATTTTGTCAAGTGTTCTAATTTGTGCAATAAAACTTTGAAGTTTGCACAATGGGACCAATAGGAAATCTGTTCAATAAAAGCTTTGCTAGTCATGATCATATCCACATTCGGCCTAATAATGGCCTCCTTAGCTGTGCTTCATTGCATTCATAGTGCACTCCATCCAGTCATTGGTAACAAATTAGCGGTGTCTTCAGGATTATGAATCAAAGAGAGATTGCATTTTCAACTTGCTTGCAAAGGTCGGGTTCCAGATGCCGAGTAAGCCTCGGGGTTCGTTTTTTGTGTTCGCACAGCTTCCCGAAAGCTGCTCACTTTCTGATGTGAGTTTTAATTTTCTTTATTACTTCACCCTTTCCTAATCATATTCAGCGGGTCAGAAAAACATGGCTGAAAGGACTTAATGTCATATTTGAAATAAATCATCTCTAGAAAGGAAATGGTAATTTTTTCTTTTTTACCAAATAGTAAAAAAAAAATTTGATCCGGTAATCACGATGAACCATATACGTGATTAGTTCCATATTCAATTTTGTAAACTGTGATTTTCTCAGCTTTTGTGATTTAAGAGGAGATTATAATGAACATTTCAGGTTGAATTTGTGGAGGAATTAATTAAGCAAGGAGGGGTAGTGGCAGTACCAGGGCGTGGGTTCTTCCATGCAAACCCATCTTCTGCAGATTATTATGTTTCTGGACGATATATCAGATTTGCATTCTGTAAAAGTGAAGACACAATAGCTGCTGCTTCAGTAAATATTAATGGGCTTGTGGATGATGCCACAGGCTATCTCAAACTATTCTAACTCGTTATAAAAATTGATTTGATCCAAGAAACTGATTTGATCGCTGTTTTAATTTATCTTGTTTGTTTGCAAGGCAACAAAAAATTGATTAACTGTAATCAATTATCTTACAATTGATTAAGGTTCTTAGAACTCATCAACAAATTATGCGGCATTTGATGTTTTCTTTTTTGCGTTTTTTTTTTTTTTTTTTGTATTTGTATATATCATATATGTTATATGTATGCAAAGAAGTACTGAAATTAAAGGAAATACAACCTCAAAATCTAATAAAGAATCGACTATAAATTTACTACCACCTTTATTTGTGCAGAGGATATATAAATGGGATAATTGCATCGAACTCCCCTGAACTATGAGCATTTGACATCTATATCTTTCATCTTTGAAAAATTGGCATGGACCTCCCGTCCTTCACTTTTGTCATTATATTTTCTTGTTAAATACTAAAATACCCTTTACCATTGAATTAAAATAAAAGAATGTTCACTTATAATGTGGTGGAGAATGAAAAATTATCATAATATCTTCAAATGACATAATAATTAAAAAATAATAATGTGGCATCCATGCTTTAAAATTCTAGAAATATAATAGAATTTATTTCTTTAAAATTCTAGAAATATAACTCTAAATCGTGATTTCTGTTTTTGTGATCTAAACTTTTTAGAGAAAATAGTAGATACCCCCAAACTATTAGGTGATGTGCACTTTGCCCCCCAAACTATTAAAACTTGCAGTCAACACCCTAAATTATCATATATGTGCACTTTGCCCCCTCGGTCAGCTTCGAGCAACACACAAGGGGCAAAGTGCTACAAACCGCATAGGTGAGGGGGCAAAGCGCACATCACCTCATTTTTTTGTTTTTTAAAATTTTTACTAGTTTTTTTATTTTTTAAATTTTTTATTTTTATACTTTTTTTCATATTTCCGAATTTTTTAATTGTCTTTTTTGTTTTTAGAAAATTATGAATATTTGAATTTATACTTCTTTTCATTATTTTCTTATTTATTTTCATGTTTTATTTTTATTTTTCTTATTTTCATATTTAAAAATTATTTATTTCAAACCTAGAAATAATATTTCAAGAAAAATCCAAATAAATCCCAATAAGCATGATTTAAATTGAACGATGAATGGGTAAAAATTTTCCCGAAGCTGACCGAGGGGGGTTAAGTTAATATTAAGAATATTTGATTTTTAAAAAAAGAAGAGAAAATAGCAGATATCCCCCCCAACCTATGAGGTAATGTGCGCTTTGCCCCCTCACCTATGCGGTTTGCAGCACTTTGCTCCCTGTGTAGTGCCCGAAGCTGACCGAGGGGGCAAAGTGCACATATATGATAGTTTAAGGTGTTGAGTGCAACTTTTAATAGTTTGGGGAACAAAGCTCACATCACCTCATAGTTTGGGGGGTATTTGTTATTTTCTCAAATTTTTATTACTCAAGTATATTTATACAATTCAAACGTTCCACAACACGAATACTTCTAATTTTACGAAAAAACATAAGTACAGAAGTAATTAAGAACATGTTAAATTTTTATATACTTAAATTTCTATATATTCAAATATACTTCTTTATAATAAAATCCAATAACTTCTTCGGAAAAGGTGGTAAATTTGAAGAAGTATATTCTATTGAAAAAAAATAATATTACAAAAAAAAATTAGTGCACCTCTTATGTACCTGTGGGTTTCTATTCTTAAATAAATATGGTAATATTTTTTTTTAAAAAAAACAATGATTTATGACTATTTCATAAAAACAAGTATAATTTCAAATCTTAAAAGTAGCAATACATAATATTTATTTTTTCTTTCTTGAAGCTTGTCTTAACTGAAAAATAAGGAACACCCATATTATCGCGATAAATTCTAAAGCATGGATGTGAATTTATACTAAGTGTAACAAATTAAATTAGCATAGTTAGAAATTCTCAGAATAATAATAATTTTTTTAATGAAGTTTCACATTAGTTGAATTAGGAGAGTTCAAATTAAAATTTTAAGTCATATCTCTTGGGATCATAAAAGGATTCATGATTAAATTATTTTTTAATTAATTCAAAGTTTAGGAATTTTAGAGCTACATTTCTAGAAACTTTTTGATTTAAGATGCTTTTTTATTTTATTTTTATTATTATTATTATTATGTAATTTAGTGGTACTTTTCCATGCTCCAACTAATTATTTAATTTAACCTTTTTTTATTTTCGCCCAAATTTGAAGGACTTTTTAATCTTTTATCAGTAAATTTAGTGAAATAGTTGAAAAAAAGGGAAATTTATGCTAATATACGAAACATGAAGGGATGTGGACACCAAATAAACATAATTCAAGGGAGGTTGATCCAAACTTCCCATAATTCAAGGGAGGTTTTGAAAAATCCATCTCGAACTCGCCCTGAGCACTTATATATATGTATATATTTAGGATAACTGTTTAATCAATTGGAAGATATAAACAGAGCTTAAGGGGGTGCGGGTGCCCCTAAACTTTAAGAAAATAATTTTTTGGCCCTATAAATTATAGAAATTTGAAATTTTGCCCCCAAAAAATAAAAAAATGAAAGTTTTGATCTCTTTTTTTTTTGTATTCCCCCCTCGAACCCCAATATTGGCTCCGTCTCTGCTCATATAGAAGATGTTAACATTTATGAATTACTTGAGCGAACAACGAAAGAGAAAAAAACCCATAGCCAACCTGGTTAAACCCGGCTTCATCAGGTTTTGGAGGGGCGGCCAGGGTTGGGGGCTTTGGCTGGGCGGGACATGTTATTTGTTTTAGGAATTGAAGCGGGTTGTGGATTTTGCCAAACCCATCCCAATTTTCAGCACTCTAGATTAACTTAAAAACAACCTTTAAATTTAATTACTAGGTCGGATTTCGACAAGTTTAGGACAAATTGGCAAGTCATAACTAGAACTGCAATGTAAATTGCCGTGAAAAATTCGACAAACTTGGATCATCCAATTAAAATGGGCTGGCTTGCCTTAACGAAATCGGATGACCTTCCTTAATTAAATTAGGCTGGCTTTACCTTAATTAAATTTTAGCTGGCTTGCCTTAAAATTAACGCTGTTAATGTTAATTTTACATGACTAATGTAGTCGTTAGAACCGCGTAGAATGTAATCAAGAAGGATGGCGGTCAGTTCACACTGGCTGTGATATGACGCAATCTCCCTCCATATAAACAAGCGCCAACTTTTCACTCTCTATATTTTCAAATTTCCTCCCCCCCCCCCTCCTCTCTTTTCTGTCTCTCTGGTTCAGTAGTTAAAACATCACGGAAGAAGTTGGACGAAATAGATGCGGGAAATCAGGTGTACTTTATTCTTGTTTTTCAATCTCTAGTTTCATCGACATTTAATTTTGTTTATGTAATGAAATACTGGTATTATTCAACATAAAAGATTAATTCAATTTAAATTTGAGATTTTCTTTGTTCTGCCGATGCAAGTTTCAACTCGGTTTAGTTTTTATTTATTTTATTTTATAGAGTACGATTCTTGATTTTGATTTTATTGGATTCATAAATTAATAACCAATTTGGGTGTTCAGTTAACCGTTGAAATATAAATGGGATATTATCTTTTGCGATGTATCAAATTGATGAACCCTAGGGGAATGTGATGGATACGTTTGAGTTACGATTTACTGATGTTCGTACTTTCAGGTTGCCCACCATTAAAATAGGTTACTCTGTGAGATGGGAATCGAGTTTATGGCTGCTGAAAAATTCACATTTGTGATTGACCTTCAACAAATGGGCATGAATATGATGTTGGGTATGCTAGAAAATCACAAATAAGTGATATCAGCAGTGAACTCTTTGATAGTACTTTTCTCTTTTCTGAGATCACTTTTCACGTATAATTCACATTCTTTATATATTTGTTTTTTACTTCAGGCATGCAAGATCTCGGTCCTTTATGTCTGGTGGATGAATTTGGATAAGAAACTCTTTCTGAAGGTTACCTACTGTGAGAATGCACGACTCCTTGGTACTTTTATTTTTCTGTTATTAGTATCTAAAACTTCCTATGTAACAATTCCAGATGGCATTGGTCTTCTTCGTGGAACCATAAATTATTATGAATTATGCGATAATCCTCCGGAGGTTTGGTATGATGTCCTTTCTTACAACTAAGCTCCAATCAAAGTAACTTATTATTCCCTTTTTTCTCCAAATTTTATCTCTCCTATTTTTTTTAGGACGTTCTGAGATGAGTCTCCATAATGTAAGGTGGACAAAACCTACCTCAATAAAGTAATTATGCGACACCTTTAATTGTCAACAATTAATTCAGGCAACAGTAAAAAGATATACAAAACTTTAATTTTTTTTTCTTGATTACGGAACTCAGGATGAGTCCGATTCTTGATTTGATTTTATTGGATGCGTAAATTGATTACCAAATTGGCGTTCAGTTAACCGTCGAAATATATATGGAATATTCTCTTTTGTGATGGATCAAAATAATGAATCCTAGGGGAATGTTATGGAAGCTTAGTTTCTTTAGTAAGCTTTATCTTACTATCATAAGCTTTGTCGTTGTGCTTTGTTGATGTGATTTATGGATTTATTTTCCATGCATAAACCTTACCTTTCCTGGATTCATTTGACAGGTCTATATGGTATGCATCACGGTCGAAGGTAACTTTATTTTGAGCATAAATACTTCAAATAAGACTTTGAATATTGCATATGTTTGATTGAGAATAGGATTAAAAGATATAATGTCGACGTAACTCTTTTCCCCTAATCTCTCACTTTGATTGCAGTACATGCCTACTCCATGTTCTGGAATTCTGGAGAGAAGGCAATGAAGATTTTCCCTTGGTTGAGATGGGTACTTGAAAACAAAATGTTCAACTAGCATGGTTGTTCTGGTTTCTGTTTATTTTTTTGATCCCTAAGGTTACTCTCCTTTCATGCATCTCAACATAATTCTTTTAACTGATTGTCGATGTAGTAAAATATCAAGCTCAGCCATGCCTCATCTATAGCATCAAAAAGAGTGAAGAATCCTTCTTGGCTGCTCTACAAAGCATTGGTACACTTCTCAATAACCAGATCTCTCTCTCTCTCTCTCTCACACACACACACACACTCACTCACTCACTCACTCACCTTCAGTGCTGAATACATTCGAGTTACAGTTTTTTGATATTCATTGCTTTCAGGTTGAGCCTATGGGCATCCATTGACAATTGGAGGAAACTGAACCTGGTCTCCCACATATCTCTTTCAAGAGCTTGAGCATTATTGGGAATGGTAAAGGTCAAAGTGCAAGTTTATAGTAATTTAGAGTGCATGGATTTATCTCAGTGCTTGTAGCAAGAAATCTATGTATGAAAATGGAAATGTGTTCACCGTGTGATGAACTCGTATTTAAACTTTGCTAAGTATCTTTTTACCTTAAATGTATAAATAACTGTATTATCAGGTGACTACTATAAATTTTATAATATTTGGATATGCAATTTTCAGCTAATTTATAAATAGAAGAAGTTCGAGTTGATATTTGCTACAGGTGAAGATCACACTCTAAAGAGGAATTTTTTATTTTATTTAATCTATTGTTTCTCGGATAAATATATACTGGGAGAAAGTTTGCTGCCCTGAGGTAACTTTAGTGGAGTGTCCTCATCACTTAGATTGCGGCAGATGTAAACAAACATAAAGAGGGCTATCTCTTACGAGTTCGAGGCCTCAACTCTCAACTCACAACTGTGACTCACAGGCAACCTCAGCAGAGTCCTTAGCTTATCCCTAGCATAAAAAAATTATTGCTTTGCTTATTTCTAAAAGTTATATTTAAGCATTCTCTAGTTTGATTTAATGCTATTCTGAGGATAACATCAAGGGTCGGCATTTTCTTTACCTTTGCTTCCAGTAGATTGTTAGAAATCCTCTTGTTGCAATTTCTGCCTACTTGCTGGATATACATAATATTTCTTTTATTCATATGTTCTATTTGAATGCTTTTTCCGCCATTAAGGGTCAAGCAGGTCAACTAGGCGAACACAAGTTACAAGATATTGTAATGTCATGTCAAGTTTTGGAATCTTTGAAATTTATGTATACGATGCAAGTTGGAGTTCTGTTGACATGTATAGCTTCTTTAGCCAATTATGATTATGTCACATGACTCTAGTGAAAAAATATAGCTCTTTCCCTCTTTTATTGGAACCCATGCAACTGTCAACATTTATTTGCAGAGAACAATAGTGATGTTTATGATGCTAGCACCTATTTCGTGAAGGAATGGAGTTACTTATGACTTGGTTAAATTGCGGCATTCAAGTGTTCTTTGTCAGCAAAGCTACTTTTTCTATCTTAATGTGGTTTGTTTTCCGATCAAAACATATGATAGTACTGAGGATTTTAACATGCATTGAACCTTGTTGCTGACCTCCTTTAATTTTACTTTCACTTTTGATCTCCACCCCCCCTCCCCACCCCACCCAAAGTTCGTCTCATGCATTTCATTTTCTTTGATCACTTCTAATGCAGTGGGAGGAATCACATTAGTGAAGGCATTGCTTAGAATTTGGAATTGTTTCATGTAAAGGGATACTTCAACTATTTCAAAGTATTGAAATATAAGCTTTGGGAGATTTTGTTTAGACGTGCTCCACCCTCTTAACAGAAGTTAGTCTTTACATTTTATGAAGGCTACTTAATGTGCATTTTTTGAAAAAAAACTTGATGATGGCATTCTAGAGAAATTTCAGGACACGTGAACTGGATTATCTTCTAGCAGACATTCTTGGTAAAAATCGTAGTTCACTCAGAAAGATGGAGACTCCAAGAAGTTTTTCTGTTGCTCTGAAAAGACACGTGATCTGGATAATCATCTAGGAGATATATATCACAAAGTTTTGGGGAAGTTGATAGGAAGTTTTTGTTTTGAATCAGACCTTAAAATGCTTGGAGCTATTGCTAATTCTCAACAAGGACCTTGTATGAGTACTATATCGACATTGACCATGATCTGCAAGCCAAACACTTTAACAGCTTTCTTGTTGAGAATCTTCTGCTATCATATTGGGCACCTTGGCATGTAACACACTTGTTTTATGTGTTATTTTCATAATGGCTGATGATTTCCTTCTCTCTTTTTTTACCAATTCTTTATTTCAAGACATGGAGAGAGCAATCACCAGAGACCTTGTCAGCAATATTCTTCAATTCCCTGTTCCTTTACTAAAAGCATTTACTTTTACAGCTGAGCTTGATTGGTGAGCAAACTTCAATTTTCAGATTTACTCCATTTCACTGCTCTTCTTCCTGAGCTTCGTGTGATTTTCCTTCTATTCTATTCCTTGTTCTGATTGCTTGTGTAAATGATTATTACCTCTTTGTCATTAGCATTAGTTGCTCATCATAACAACTATAGAAGGCCCATTTTGACTTCAGAAAGCATACTTAATATAAGAAATGGAAGGTTTGAGCTGTTATAAAAAATATAAGGTACTCTTGGATTATACTTATGTCCACTGAGAAGATGTTACGAAGCTTTAATCTTTCTATCAGACATGCTTTGCAGGAAACGGCAGTAGATACATTTATTCCCAAGGATACAAGGATTCTGGATAAGGTTTTAATAACCCTCCCTTGAATTGATTAGATCTAGATGTGTCACTCATGTTGGCTTCTAGTGAGAGGTCATGGATTCATCTATTCAGGAAGTGCTTCCTGAATTCCTGATGGATAAACGGTAAGTGCTTCCTGATTTCCTCTGTATACATTTATCTTGTTCTCGCGATTGGAACATATGAGAAAGATATGTGGGAAGGCTAAAATTAGAATGTTAATGTCCTTGTAGGTATCAAACCATTCTTCGATGTAGGAAGCCTTATCAAACCCCATTTCCCCCCATCCACAACAGAAGAAGAAAAACTCTTCAAAAAATAAGGAAAATAAAATAAAGAGAGGAACAATATATTTGAGTGACTTGATTTCAGATCATTGTTTTTCCTTTTACTGTCTTAGTTTCATAGGGGGTATGCCTATGGATCTTTCTTCCAACTTCAGTAACCATATTATGACACTTCCTTCAGTGCTATTGTTATTGATCTCAATTGACTCCGCATAAAGAACTATCATTCATCAGGGGAGAGTTGAAATTTCCTTATCTATCTGCTACAGTTGGCGCATTATGGCTTTGTTTGGGTGCGTTTTCATTTCATTTTCAACCGTCATTTTCTAAAATGCACGGGGAATGAGTTTTTTTATTTGTGTGTGAGAAAAGTGAAAAAATTAGGTGTGTTTGGTTTGAGTTTTTAAAAATGGTTGAACTTGGTGATTATGATGTGTGAAATAATTGAAAAGTAATGATTAGATGGATAGCGTTGAATTAAAAAATTTAAAAGAGAAGAGAGAGAAATGTTTATAAAATTGAAAGGAGACGAGAGAGAAAAGTGATAAAAAGAAATTGTGAGATGAGTGATGTGAAATGTAATTTTATTGAAATTTATTGGAAACGTAAAAATGAAAATGAAAATGAGAATATTTTCAATTAAAAATAGTGTAAAGTGTGTATTTTCATTTTTAAATAATAATGAGAATGAAAAAGTAAATTGAAAACACAAACAAACATAGCCATAATTTTCCATAAACTTCGTACAAGACTATTAATTTCAGAATTATTCATGATTTTCCGTCATGTTATATCTATCTGACTTTACACAGGTTTTATGGAGGTAGTGTGAATTCGTTGGATGCTCAGAAAAAGAAGCATGTGGTAACTGTATATTGATTGTCTCTTAATTTTTTGTTGGGGAAATTTACATTTTTAGTCCCATAGCTTTGCTCACTTCAATTTTGGTACTACAACTTTCAAAATGCTTCACATTTAATCCCAATCAAAATTTTCGTCCAAAATTTAATAGTTAACTACGTTGGTTAACCTTTTCACCGAATTTTTTGGGGAGATTACGAGTGACAAGATATTGAATAGACAAAATTGTGATATTTAATATAATTCGTGTATGTCACTCATGCACGAATTCTCCCTCATAAATCGGTCAAAAGGTGTTGACCCGTAAGTTTTGGAGGAGAAATTTGTTGAGACTAAGTGTGAGACATATAGGACTATATGTGAGAAATCCTAATAAATAGGACCAAGATTGAACTTGAGCAAAATCATGGGATGAAAAATGGATTTTTCCCTTTTTTGTTGCAATAAAATTTTCTCACTCTAAGTCGAGCATATTTCTTCAAAGCTGGGTTCAAGCTCGGCAGCGTGCGCTGCACAATACGAAAATCAGTCAGCTCAAGGGGCATATACTAAAAACACCTATTCCAAAGAAAAAAAAAATGGCGTCTATCATGGTGGTAACGGACACTGGCGACGAGCGTACGCCACTTCTTCGCGACTCTCAGCCTGAATATTCCGGCGGAGGAACGGTATATTCTTCACCACCGTCAGCGGAGGAGTCGCGACCTATGAATTCAAATAATCCTAAACAACGGCTTGTCTCGCTTGACGTTTTCCGAGGCCTTACTGTCGCGGTACGACTCGTTATGAATCACTTTCAATCTCGTCATTTAGACTATAAGTTCTTTTTTCAACTCTTAATTTTGCTGTTTTCTTTTTAATAGCTGATGATCTTAGTTGATGATGCTGGAAAAGCATTTCCGTCGATAAATCATGCACCGTGGTTCGGATTGACGCTCGCGGATTTCGTTATGCCATTCTTTCTCTTTGGAGTAGGTGTTTCAGTAGGCATCGTTTTCAAGGTATCAAGAAACACTAGAAAGTTAAAATGATTAATGTTGCTCAAAATTTTATTTTTTGGTAATAATAATCTGTTCATGATCATTTCTGTTTTGATGTTAACTGATCGCTCATGTAGCATCTAGAAATCAAAGCTTTATGATTGGAGTTACATATATTACCATTCAATTTTTCACAGATTTGAAATGCTCGATTCTATGGATACGACTATGAGATTAGAAATGGATTTCATTAGTACAACCTGTGCACATTGCTTCAGTTTAGTGTAATTAAAAAGGTGTTGATTGTTTGTGATGCAGAACGTAGAAAACAGATTAGCAACCACAAAGAAAGTGATATTACGATTTGTCAAGCTCTTTCTGTTGGGGGTGATTCTTCAAGGTAGTTCAATCTTGATGTTGTTGAAATGTCAGTGATTGGAAGGTCAGGGAAATGAGGATTAAATGCTTCATTATGTGAAAGGATTTCATATTTACAAAATATTACATGTTATCCAAATGTAATTAGATTATGAGATAAGACTGTTATTAAGGTTGCTTTTTGCCTTCTTAGAAGGAGTTACCATACATTTTTCTTAGTGACCAAGTTCTTAACTTTGATTACTTGTTTATGGCAAATTTTTTAAGTTTTCACTTACATGTGCTTAGGTGGATATTTTCATGGGCGCGACCATTTAACTTATGGAATTGATGTGGGGAGAATACGATTGATGGGTGTGCTACAGGTATTATGGCCTGCCGTTGTCTAATATCTGTCAAGTTTTCGTGTTTTTCCTTATATCGCTCAAGTCAAATGTATTTTGCAATGCTGATCGGATGAAATCCTGACGTTAATCCTGATCTTGGACCTTATTACATGCACATTTCATTTTCTAATCCTGTATTTTGTTCTTACCACCAGCCATTTGACACATTATTCTGGCACCTCAAGGAAATGCTATCATTTAGGACACTTAGCCATTTGAATTATAGTACGTGCACTAAATTCTAAATTTCATTAAATTAATAGGTCATTCATACTTTTATCATTTCTATCAAATTAAGGACTAGAAAGTACAAATGGATCTGCAAATAACCCTAATGCATTGTGCATGAGTAATTTATGCTATCAGAATTACACGATATGCATGACTGAGCCCTATGAATTGACTAAACATATTTCTGTACTAGGTCTAGTGGAAATATGTTCTCGTCCCTACAGCACGATATGACTATATCATAGGAGTCAATATAGGACAAATTGATATTAGACACGACCAAGCTTGTCACCAATGCTTACCGAGTTACGGCACATTACTGTGTAATTGTGTGATACAAATAGAATGAGGCAAGCTTTAGTCATCAAAAGCAACTTCTGATGAACGGTTTTTGAGGAAACTGTTGTATAGTATATTAGTATGTGATTTTGTGTTGCTGTGTTTCTTGTACAGTTCTCTTTTATATGAAAATTTTACCATTTCTTACTATTATCACCTCCTTATAAAGTTTTGTGTTGTAGAGGATTGCAATTGGATATCTTCTGGCTTCAACTATGGAAATTTGGCTTGTTAGTAATACTGTTGTTAATTCAACAGTAGCATTCATGAAAAGATACTCTTTCCAGATGTGAGTATCACTGTATCAGTTCTTGTTCTTGGAATTTTGTATTCAGTTGAGAGTGTATATCGGACAACAGGTCACATAAAATATAAAATTTTAGTTGGTGGTGTCTAGACAATGACAGATCAGGTAAAATATCGCTGCTGGGAGATCCATAGGACAAATATAAAAACATGGACATTTACTAAGTATTTTATTTTCAATTTTCATCTTAATTTCTCATCACATTTGTTCTTATATGCAGTGGAGCTGCAATAATGCTAGGTTTATTGTACATAGTTTTGCTGTATTGCCTGTATGTTCCGAACTGGGCCTTTGATGTGTCAAGTCTCAGCATAATCTTGCCAACATCAGTTGGCGCTAATACTCAGACTGTGAGTCAAACTACACATCCTACTGGAATAATTATTATATTGGAAGATTTTTTTAACCTGTGTTTCTTTACACATTAGCAATGTATTAAATTTCGGTATTGGTATCAATGTCGGGGTAGCAAATTTATGGAAATTCGAAATTTCGAGGATATTCAAAATTTCGATGGAAATTTCGAGGATATTCAAAATTTCGATTTCGATTTCAAAAAAATCATGGATATTTATAGAAATATTTGAAAATTTACAGCGAAACTTTGTGCAACTTTAAATATCATAATTATACATCTTTTACGTAAATAATATTGTATAATGTATGTATAGTGAATTTTGTCAAGTAGTATGATTAAAATTTGTGGCAAAAAAAAATGGAGTGACAATCTTGCCTATATTTTGTATCAGAAATTGAATAATTTGCAGCATACGATACATCATTTATAGACAACCACAATAATTTGGATTCATTCTTATTTAAAAATAAATAATTAAATATTATTTTAAATTTTGAAATATTTTGAGTTTGGTCGAAATTTTGGGAAATTTCGGTAGATATTTAACAAAGTAATTTTATTAAGAATTCAAGATTTCGGGAAATATCGGTAAATTTTGAAAAATCGGGAAATTTCGATAGATATTTTGCAAAATTGGATCGAAGGTGAGATTTCGCTTCGAGACCCCCGGAAATCCGAAATTTCGAGGTATCGGAGGATATTTAAGACTATGCACATTAGTGACATAATTAATAGCATAATTTTTTTTCTAAAAAAGTGGGCTGGCCCTTGTGTGGACTCAAAAAATTCCTGGAACATCATCTGTCTTGTCTACTACAGATCCATTTCTGTTCAGGAATTGATTTGAGGAAGTTGGAAAGTCAATTTCTGAATTCTGTTAACATGAAAAAAAGACCCAGTTGATTCTTTAAGCTGTAGCAATATTTTTGTTATGTCATTCAATTTATGCAACCCAATCTTTGGCAGTAATTTATTGATTTAGATTCTGAAATCCTGCATGTTGTTGTGTTTCGACTTTAGAAATATGTATAGTCTGAAATCTGAGATGCTGTTATGTATTATGCTTTAAACACCAGTAAATAATGTTGCCATGGGAACATGAAAGGACCATATACGATCCTCTCAGAGGATGGCGAGTGTTTATTTCCCTTCAGGACTTGAAGTATTTTCAGGGGGTGGTTCTATCATAATTGAGATACCATTAGGAAGGGATTCGAATATGGCTCGATTAATCAGGCAGTGCAAATTTAATATTTCAAAAGTAAACAATTAGGGAAGGTTCAATTGCCAAAATGAAATTTATGTGATTTACATTGCTTGCATGGCTTGCCGAGGTTTCTAAGTAGTTTGTTGAATATTTGTAGCTCATGTTCTTTTCCGTTTCTAGGTTCATTGTGGACTGAGAGGCAGTCTCGAACCTCCCTGCAATGCAGTTGGCTTTATTGATCGATTCCTTCTCGGTGAACAACATCTGTATCAGCGTCCTGTGTATAGGAGAACAAAGGTTGTGATCTTTATTCTTCTCTTTGCATTTGGGTTCCTATATGGGATTCAACAATTTCAATCCTATATATATTCTTTGTCCATATGCACTGTTCTGTACAGGAATGCAGTGTCAACTCTCCAGATTATGGTCCTCTTCCACCAAATTCACCTGCATGGTGCCTGGCTCCATTTGATCCAGAGGGCATTCTAAGGTTAGGGATTTATCCCTTCTTTTTTGTTCTTCCTTCAGATTCTGTCTTTCAAACAAAATCTACCATCCATCCCAAATCAGAAGTGTAGTTTCGGGTAAAGATCTATTCTGTCTTTCAAAATTGTGATGTTTCTTGACGGGTTAAGTTTTTTTGTTATTTATAATTGATAATTGCCACCTTGGATTTGTCAGATTACTCATTTTTCATTGCTGTTGAATCAATTTGTAGCTCTTTGATGGCGGCCATTACATGTTTTGTCGGATTGCATTATGGTCACATTCTTGTGCATTGTAAGGTAATATGCAATTTCTTGTTGCTTCCTAACATGGCTTCAAGTTCAAGTCCATTAATTTCATTCCCCTGAAAGTTATCGTTTTATCCATCTTACCTTCTCTAATTTTTCCCTGCAGGGCCACATGCAGAGAGTAATCTTTTGGTTCATATCATCCCTCCCTCTTCTTATCTTTGGTTATCTTTTAAGTGTTATAGGCACGTTTTATTTTCAGAGAATCTCTTTGATTTTTTTTCCACTAATCACGTTTTGTATATGGTTATAATATATTTGTGATTCTTTCAGGTGTTCCTTATTCTAAACCTCTGTACTCATTAAGTTATATGTTCATCACAGCAGGAGCATCCGCTGTCCTTCTGACCATTATTTATTTTATTGTGAGTTTATGCTGTGATATAGTAATCCATTTCATTATTCTCTGTGACCTCTTTTTTAGCATTAGATTCATATTCGAGTTAACCCTATATTTCAGGTTGATATCAAATGCCTTAGGAAGCCAACTGCAATGTTTCAGTGGATGGGAATGAATGCTCTGATTGTATATGCTCTGGCTGCTTGTGACATATTTCCAGCAGCTCTGCAAGGTTTCTACTGGCGTTCACCTGAAAACAACCTGGTAATTCTCTTAACATTTCTTAAACTTTGTCTCAAGCAAGTGTTCGGACTTGAGCTTAATAGAGCTGTCAACTGGAATATGATACATGTTATACATTGCAATGTCACTTATAGTCCTCGAAGTTAAGTTATTAAGGGTTAATGTCACTTATGGTCCCCGAAGTATCACGTTTGTCTCGCTTACGTCCCTAAAGTCAAATTTGTTTTGTTACCGTCCCTGAAGTTATATTTTTGTCTCACTTTTGTCCTTTTCGGTAATTTTTGACTGAAATTGTCGGTTTCCAGTTGCACTTTGGTCCCCAAAGTATCAAGTTTGTATTATTTTGGTCCCTAAACCCAAAAAAAGCCGGATAATTTCTGTTTTTCTTGTTGCAATTTTGCAATCTACCTTATTTTAATTATTATTATTTAACTAATATAAATTAGTATATACTCATAGGTAATGTTTAATAGAAGGATAAAAAATTGATATATATTAATAATTAATTCCAAAATGAAATAATAAACCAACTACCTTATTTTAATTGTTATTATTTAGCTAATATATACTAACAGTCAATGTCTAAATAAAATGATAAAAAATAATAATTATTTTATACTCATTAAATAATTAAATGATTACTTAATCATTCAATTAATTAATTTTAATTAATAAAAATAATATTTTTTACAAATAATTAAAATTGACTTATTTTAATTTGTTATAATATGCTAAGTATTTTAACAAAATAAGTAAAAACTTATTAATTAATAATTAATTAGATACTTATTACACTAAGAGGTTAATTATCTCTTGTATAATAATAACAATTAAATTATATTTTTTTTTGGGAGAAAATTAATTATGATTTCAACAGATAATATTCATTAAAAAAAGAAAAAAAAAGGAAAAAGAAAAGAAAAATATTGGTTAACTGCCATGTCAATAGATTTAGACAAATACTTTAGATTATGATCTTTGATCACTTCTAAAACATTCAACCTACTAACAAATTAGTTTTTCAAAATGAATGTTAGAAAAATCAATTTAGTAATTTACCAATGTCATGCTGAGAAAGGACCTTCAGCAGATTTAGACATGTACTTTGGATTATGATTTTTGATCATTTCTAAAACATTCAACCTACTAATAAATTAGTTTTTCAAAATGAATGCTAGAAAAATCAATTTAGTAATTTATCCACGTACAACTCAGCATGAGGTTCTTGCGTCTGGCCCAATCGAGGATCTTATAGCTCATCGTGAGCATAGGTAATATCTCTCACTTGCAACACTTGGTTGCAGGTTATACAGACAGGTATTGGATCCATTTAATTTAATTTTAATATGAATTTTCCAATAAAAATATAATTTAAGTGTTATTATTAAGCACTAAATAATTAATCTCTTAGTGTAATAAATATTGAATTAACTAGTAATTAATAAGTTTTTACTTATTTTGTCAAAATACATATTATTAATTATTAAAAATTAAAATAAGTCAATTTTAATTATTTTGTAATTTGTAAAAATTGTTATTTATATTAATTAAAATTAAATAATTGAATGATTAAGTAATTATTTAATTATTTAATGAGTAAAAAATTGTTATTATTTTTTATCATTCTATTTAGACATTGACTATTAGTATATATTAGCTAAAAAATAACAATTAAAAATAGCTAGTTGTTTTTATTCTTTAACAATTAAAATAAGGTAGTTGTTTTTATTATTTAACAATTAAAATGAGGTAGTTGTTTGTATTATTTAACAATTTAAATAAGGTAGTTGTTTTTATTTAGACATTGACTATTTCCTCCTTTTTCTCTTTGGATAAGTTTCACAAATAACCAATTGATAGGTTTAGATTTATCTTTGAATATAGCAGAGAAGGTAGTTGTCTTTAAATTACTTGCACGCACTCTCCTTTTTCTATTATCTCTTTTTCTTCGTCTTATTTTTTTTATAGAGCAGGGAAGTTTTCCAATATAAGATACCACTCAAGAAAAATATGACGAAGAAGAGATTAGAACTTGACTTTAAACTTATCTGCTCTATTCGATGAAAACTTCTCCTAATCCTGAAATCAACACTAACCTGAAACTAACCACTAAACCCACTAATAATAAGAATAATAATAATACAAGTAACTTTGACTACTAACCACTACTAGCATAACTCAACTATAATTACAAATGCTAATATGCAAGCAACTTAATAATAATAAAACATCTAAATCACAATAAACCTAGACTACATATTCAGAGGCCCAGGAAAAGGTTTTCGTGGCTTGCTTTTGGGTCTGCCCATTTGGCCAAAGTCTTCAACGGATTCAGATGGCCCAATAGGCATATCACCAATTCACCCCCGATGACTCGAAAAACATGAGGTGAAATTTTAATCTACTTGATACGGGAAGTTATGTAATTCCAAAACCTCACGGGGTGTTTATGTAATTTACCCTTTTTTGGTGTGTATTGGGGTTGGGGGTGATATGGGGGGCAGGGAGGTTAGTCACATGATTTGTTGATTGTGAATAACATGACGTGCAAGGGTCTTTTGTTACCTTGTCCAATTACAGTATTACAGTATTACACTTTACTAACTGTAAACATGACACGGCTTGTAGGTTAATCTATCTGAAGTGCTATTGCAATCACTGTTTCATTCACAGAAGTGGGGTACGTTGGCCTTTGTTATGGTGGAGATCTTATTTTGGGGTGCTGTTGCAGGTTTCCTCCACATGAAACGCATATATATAAAGTTTTGAGGTAATTGACTTGTGCACTATTTCTCCGTTGTGGTTGTCAATACCTATGTACCTCATAGTTCACCAATTTCCACCTTCTACCTCTAAAGCATTGAAAGCGAAATAACAAAAAACTCTGATATGATTCTGATGCTTTACTCTGATACCCCCATAAGAATAGTTTCTTCTGTAACCTTAGCTTCTCCCATAGCTCTGTATGTAGTTGCTTGTAAATATGTGGATAATTAGGTTATATTATAATGGAAGGTTGAGATGACACCGCAGATGTTCTTCATGTATCTTACTTTCCAAGTGCCTATTCATATAGATCCATATATTGTGGAATCCACACTTAATAAAATATAAAAACTAGACAAAAATACCATGTCTGTTATTGTTAAGAACTCGTAGGATTTTGAAACCTTACATTATAATTACAACCATCAACATAGTGACATCCATGTATGTGTTGATGGTTGTGGTTATGGTCAGACTGTAATTCCCTAAAGTCACCACTCTACTCAATACAGGAGAGGACATCTGATACCACTTTATAATTTCATTTTAATTTGTAGAATATTGAATAATGATGTATGAGAATATGTCCTAATTAAGCTCATCGCAATGATTTTCCCTATGATCCGAAAATGTGAGAAAAGTAACAATGTTACATAACACTCTTCTTTTCTCTTCATTTCTATTTAGAGAAAATTACACAAACCTCTCCTGTGTTTTAAAAAAACTCTTTTTTATTTTTAAAATTACATAGAGACCAATGTAATGCACTTTTTACAATCAATCCCTATGTATTAATTTTATTTTTTTTACAATTTGACCTTTAAAAAGTTTACAATTAGTTCCTGTAGGGGGTGTTGATAATTTAAAAAAAGAGGATTTTTTTTTTGTAATTACACGTATGACTGTGAATCGCTCTTCTTTTTAATTATTTTATTCAAGAACAACTAGAATGAGTTTCCAAATGGTCCATAACTTCTGAAAAACAGTGAGCTTTTTGCTATTCGTCTTTTCAGATCATGGTTCATTTTCGATTCCTATAATATATTACCCAACATTTGAACAAAAATGAATATTAACCATACATACATTTGTTGTGATTAAAAAAAAAATCATTTCTTTTCGTACAATAGAAGGTTGTATTGGGTCTGCTTCATTGCCACTCGCCAGTGACTTATAAACTACCTAGTAATCAAGGTAAAAGGAGACCAAAGTTTTAAGAATTAAAGTCAAAGAAGAAATAAATGAAATTATGAAAAGAGTTTATGAGTGTGAGAGAAAGCAGGGCAGATCGATATCATCTAGGTTGTCGCGACATCATGAATCATAAACTTTTGCGACAAACATTAAATATATTCATTAAATCATTTTGGTAGCCTACAAAAAAGTGAAAACAAGTGTCATCGAGTACACAAACCCACCAACGAGAATCTAAACAGACCAAAATTATTAAAAACTGCTAAAATCAGAATTACAGCTATATGTTCTGCTCCCTCTGACCCGGGGCATGTATTTAATATCAAGAGTATCTTTTTGCTCAAAATTGAATATTTTTCTTCTATTAAAATATATTTATATGTACTATCGTTGTAAACTCGAGACATAATTATTGAGTTATTTATTATTACACTATAGTAAAAGATATAAGTATTTGAAATTGCTAAGAAAAAAAATTAATTCGAAAGGAATAGCTGACCCGACAAACTTGAGTTGTGGAATTGAATATCGGACCTCCCACACGAAAGTGGAAGCTAATACTATTAGGCTAACAAGCTTAGCTAGAAGTGCTAATTTTCTTGACCAATTTATTATGTTATTCTGATCGAGATTTTTTTCCCCAAGAATACTAGAAACATAGTTAGTAATATTGCATATAAAAGGCAACAGATTTACAAAACAACTCTAAATAATATTTATTTGTGGTCGGTCGTAATATAATAAATATGTAATATATATATATAACCCTAATAAGGCTCCAGCACCTGGATTAATTTGTAAAGAATAATAGCACGTAGCTCTTTCTCTCTCTCTCTCTCTCTCTCTCTCTCTCTCTAGCGTCGTTGTAATAATATGGAAGACAGCGGCGGCAGACCGAGTTTCCGGTGCGGTGGCGGGGACAGGAGGCTAGAAATAGTGAGTGGAAGAGGGTATAATTATAATAATTCCTACAGTAATTATAACAACAACCAGATCATGACGTATATGACGACTCGTCCCCGGACGCCCGATTCGCAACCGGTTCCTCCGGCGGCGAGTGAGCCGGCGGCGAAGCCGTGGGGATTCAGCGACCCGGAGATGAAGCGGCGGAAGAGGATAGCCAGGTATAAATCGTATAGCGTTGAAGGTAGGGTCAAAGCGTCTATCAGAAATGGATTTCGATGGATCAAGAATAAGTGCTCTGAAATCATCCATGGCTACTAAGCTCCTACGTACACCCAATACAATATTTTCTTTTCTTTTTTCTTCCTCTTTGTTTTTAAAGTTTTTGCATGCCTATATTATTATTTTTTGTAGAATTTTCTTACAAGCACAGTTATTTATTTATTTTAATTTATTCTAGGTTCGATTCGTTTTGATTTGTTGTACTGTTTGAGCGTTATAACTTAGTATTCGTTGATACGTTAATAAATCTTGTGAGGAGATAATTGTTATACAATTTTTGTTTTGGTGATTCTGAACAAAAAAATCTGATTAAAGTTTAGTCCAGCTGATACAAGAAGCTCATATCTGATCCAACTAAAGAGACCTGCAATTTAGTGTAAAATTGTTAATTTATTCGGTATATTTATCAATTAGTGAAAGAATTATATTAGAGACGATCATATGTGTATATATATATAAATTATTATTGAGCTTTTATATAGAATATACTGATTATATTTAAGCTACATTAAGATCTCCCTCCTTATTACCTTATATAGAATATGGCATGTACCCTCGTTTTCATACCATCGATTTTTATTTTTTCTTATTACAAAAAGTATTGATATGTTAAATTTATGAGAATTTACTAATTGTAATAATCGACAAAAAAAAAAACTATACTTGGAAAATTCTAAAACGGACCGGGTCCAATAGAGCCGATCCATCTACTTGTGTTTCATTTTCATAAGTTTTGTCAGTAAGACCCCGAATCTGTTCCCTTAAGTTTTGGTGTAGATGCAATATAATATATTTGGGTTGATTTCAAACCAAAAGCTTATTGAAAGTTACTGGACCAGGCTCAATAGAAGAACCTATCAAACTAATTGGGCCGTGTAGCATTACTATCTTTAAGGTTTCTATTATACTAAATTGCGAACTTCAACAGAACCAGTTTATTTTAATTATTATGTGAGAGGCTTGAACTTTTAACCACGCGTTCTTGTTAAGTCATGCCTTAAATCTATATTCTATGGTACGAGGAGAAATTCTAACACAGCCGATCCGATGATCCTACCTGAAGAACACGGCAAGTGAGTTACACTTATTATCGAATTAGTTTATCTCTAATAAAAATGACTAATCACAAATAAGTTAAATAATTTGTTCCGTTTAAGTAATTTTGTGTTATAGAACATGTCACTAATCATTATTAGTTGAGTGAAACATTGTGGCAAAATCCAGTGAGCGAAATTTCTCTGTGCTTGGAGTTATTTTTAGAATTATCCTTGTACTGTAACTAGGGATCATTTTGAAAATTTTTATGCTCATTAATTTTACATTTTCGAAATTTATCTCGGGCAATAAGTGTATACATTTCATGTTATTTTTGAATGTTTAAAAAGATCTTATACACATAAATTGTGTATAATATTGTAAAATACGAAATGAAATATATTAATTAACCGAAAATGAGGTTTTATACTCAAGTAATCAATCACTCATGCAATTTTTCCTTGTAAAAACAAGGTGCCTATTTAAAGAGATACTAAAGATAAAAAAAAATGACAAGAATACAAACAAACCTCTGAGCCAGAATTAAAAATTTTCTACAGAAGAAAAACACCAGAGGGAAAATGAAAGTGAAATACAACAAAAGACATCCTAGAATTATAGTGAGGAAAAAAAAATAAAATTGGCTGTACGTAAAATGCATGTAAAAGGATATATGTATTCCTCTATCAAGAAACATCTAGTTACGAATTAATTAATCAACCATTTTTCTCTCAAATATAATCCCCCATATTCTTTATGCTAAATTTGAGCGTTTATTCAAATCTTTATTTCCCCTCCTTAATCTAAAGCTATATGCAGATAGATTCAACAGAGTAGCATATGCATTTTGTTGGTGTGCGTGTGCATCGATATGAGACATATATGATTATGTATGTCAACATGAATTTCGTGTGTGTGTGTGTATATATATATATATATATATATATATATATACCTAGATGCTTAATTAATTTCGCCTATGATTGTGGCGGTGGTGGTGAGAGGCGGCGGTTTTCTGGAGCTGAATTTGTTTGTAAAATTGCGCTATGAATTCCTCTGCCTTAGCATCAATCATTTCATCTCCACAAATGGCGTCGAACACCTCATCTGGATCTTCTTCTTCTTCATCCTCCTCATCACTGCTGTTGTACAGATCTCGAAGGCTCGACGCTGACGCGTACTGGCTCATCGTACCACCGGAGGAAGAAGTCGCCGGAGATTCCGGCTGCTGCTGGTGATGTTTCATCGGTGGCGGAGAGTCCGGCGCGACGGATGACGGCGGAGATTCCGTGACTTCCTGCATGTGCAGGGGGCGCATGGACCCCACCAGCTTCGTCCAGTTGGCATTATTCGAAGCCGTTATACTGTTCTGTTTTCCAATTGATTTCTTTTTCTCTTTCTCTCCTGCTGCTGCAGGCCTCGCGCGCAGCATGAACAGAGCCGCCTTGAAAATGCCGAAGCCGCCGCCGCCGCCGCGCTTTTTCTTCCTTCTCTCCACATCGATCGGCGGCTTGTCGGCGGCGGATTGAGTATTCACGGCCGTAGGAACTACTGCAATAGTTGATTCGATCTTTACATTTTCTGTGTTGATGTTGTCATTTGTCGGCATGAATTCTGTCATAGCTCTGGTTTTAGATATTGTATGCTTTCTCTCTCACACAGTGTGGGGTGCTGTGCGTGTGGTCGAAGCCTCTCCCTGCAAATTGCAGGGCAGAGAAGACGAAGAAAGGCTTATGGTCTGCGGGACAGGGCTTTGAATTGTGCGGTTCAGGCCTTTATATATAAAGGAAATCTCGGCGGGAGTTTGACGTTTAAATTACTTTAATACCCTTCACTATTTCACTGTATGTGGTTTGAATTTCATAGCTAATGACCATTTAGCCCTTATGTTTTGCCATTCTGGGATTAGTAGCTCCTAAATTGTCTGTGTAGTGTGGTGTGTGTGTGAGGGTAAAATTGTGAATGGCTAGACAGTAATACGTGTGCTTGATTCGGTTGGTTTTTTGCATGAGGTGAATGGTTGAAGGGGAGTGATTTTCGCGATAAATATGAATGATTACACGATTGTGTAAAAGAAAATTTAGACTCATTGACTTGTGATTTATATTAGATTTTACACCGACAATTTATCTGCGCCAATGATACATAGGATTGGAAGTCCTTAATTTTCTAGAGTAATACATACATATATTATTGTTTGTATACGATTTTGTATAAATTCAAACAGCAAAAGTACATTCTTTTTAGAGTAAATATTTGTTAATAAGAAAATTCCTTATTTTCAATCTTCTCGTTTAACCTTTAAAAAATTCTCCTACGTAAATGTTTAATAACAAAATAGCACACAAAAGTGATATTATTTTGAGTGTAGTACACTAGTAATACCACTTTATGTTTTATTCACATTGGTAATTGGAGGGATAATAACATTAATGTATAAAAAATTGTTGGCCCGAAATTCAACTTAGAACAAGAACTACAGGCCCAATTTGAAATCAAGCTAATATCTTTCGTAAGCCCGCTAGAGAAGCTAGATTAACATTTCATAGGACTAAGCTGAAATAGATGGGCCAAGTAATTGGGCCTTTCAGGTCCAGACAAACTAAATGTCCAATTTCTTTCTTATTTTTTCCATTTTTTATTCAGGTTCCGAAATATCTCAGGCCCACAATTGCGTCTGATACTACCTCCACGGATTAGTCTTGAGTTTTAGGGTTTGAGAACACATTGAGAAATCAATATATCTCCGACCCTCAATTGTGTCTAAGAGTACTTGGAGGGATTGGTCTTGAGTTTTTGGGTTTGAGTACACCTTAAGAAACTAATATATCTCAGACACAAATGGTCAAAATTAATCTCTGGATGTATTGTAGATTTCATTATATATACCAATACATA
Organism: Buddleja alternifolia; assembly: GCA_019426215.1. Taxonomy (NCBI): domain Eukaryota; kingdom Viridiplantae; phylum Streptophyta; class Magnoliopsida; order Lamiales; family Scrophulariaceae; genus Buddleja; species Buddleja alternifolia. The sequence goes on from CM033391.1 coordinate 58,618,285, forward strand.
GAAATTTTCGGCAAATACACGTGATTGAACCTGATAGTCTGATACTCCTGGCCACCCGACCAAAAATGATGTAAAGCAATGTAATTCATTTTATTATTTTTATGTATATGAATACATCACTAAATGAAAATAGAAAAATGAAAAAAAAATGGGAAACTTCTAAAACATTTTCATTGGGAAAAAAGTCATTTAGTTAGACTTGGTCTTGAAGAGCTTTTTAGTATAACACGAAGAAGCAAAAATGAAATAATGGGTGGGCAATGAAATGATTGAATTACTGATATATGTTGACTGTTGTTACATATGCGACAGACATCGCATGTTCCCCGAAGTTACGTTTGATCAACGCCCAGGTTTCTTAGCTCACTAACTTTTATTACCACAAAATTCCAAAACACCTCTCCTCCCCATTATTCTTTTAAAATTAATTCCACAACATATGCCTCGGTTCGTACTTTATTGTAAGGGGCCAAAACAAGTGGAATAAATTTGTTGTGTAAATGATGCATATGACTAACGGTTCACTTATCGTGTAATTGGTTGAGAAAATATGGAAAATTTTAAGTATATGTTGCATGGACTCGGAAAAGTGAAACGACGTATTTTTTTAATAAAATTTATGTGATGATAAAATTATAGATCAGACTGGATTTTGGCCTAACTTTGATAAAATTTATAATCAGAATGTTAATCATGAAACGATGTAATTCACTCAATAAATAATAACATTTGAAGCCGACCAAACATAATCCAAAGTAGAATTTCGGCGAAGTGGATGTAAATTTCAATTTCTTTGGTGAGATTTGATGGAAAGTAGGTCCCACTAGGTATGGAAATTTCTTATTGATTAGTCCATTGTTCCTCGACATATAACTTTGCCAGTTCACTTCAAACTGTTTTAATTTGCAATCCTGGTGGCTGATGTATTGTTTCATGATTCAAATTGTTCGGCCAATCTGCAGCACAATTCTGAGAGATTTTTTGAGTTAAACTGAAAATTCCATTTTGCAATTGGTGATGAAAGCCCATACTGAGTGGTGGAGTCATCAAAACTGTGGGCGGAAATACAGGAAATTGAGTTTTAGCTTTGTTGTCTTCATTCATGCGTATTGCTAGGGGAATTTTTCCAAAAATTAAAATAACTAAGTTATATATTTAATTTTAATGATTATGCCTAGTCAAATTAAAGAAATTTTGGAACTGTGTGTAATTCGATAAATTTCAAGATTCACAATTTAAAAATTGGCAAAATTTCATACACAACAAAATTCATCACAAAAATTCGACATGAATTGGGAATATCTCGAAAACATACTTATTTTATCTCATGAATATAGTGCCTCTATGTAGATAGAAGCTATGTTATTCAGTAAAATTCGACATGTATCATGTATGTATTGGAAAACGAAATAGTGAAAAAGTAATATGTATGACGTGTTTATCTCCAATTACTTTAATTACGTATATATTAATATCCAACATTCTATGAAAGTATTAAGTTTTATTCGAGTTATTTTCAAAATTTCTAAGTAATTCAGAAGTCGGCATATTTATTTAGTACCCAAAAGACCAGAATCTTTTCTGGGAATATTTATTTTCTGTGATTTAATTAAGCTTGTGCCTGGACTGTTGCACCATACTTTTGCTAAATTTCATTTGACCCTGGAATCGTCCCTTTCATCTGGTCTTCTTCTTTATGTTTTTAAGTTTAGAAAGTTTGACAGTTGTTTCTGATTAAAAACTAAGATTATACATCTCCCAAGTCCTAACAACTACTTGGTTGTTGCCAGCAATGTCGCAAGAAATTTTGATATCACAACATAAAAAATTCATAATCTATTTAGGATTCTAAATTTGGTCAATGAAGTATGAGGAAAGTTCATTTTGTAAAAAGGTAGTGTTCATCGTAACTATCAAAATGAGGATAAGACACTCTAAATTGTATTTGCAGTCTTAACTAAAATTTTGGCTTCTCAACTGCAGTTCAGCTCCTAAACACCTTATGAACTGAAAAAATGCTATTGATATATGTCACTTCTTGACTCATTATCATTTTATGACTTATTTAGACTTAAAAAATACATGGAATAAATACAATTGATCAATTTTACGTAGTTAATATTTAAAATAACCAAGTAATATCTTACGAGAACCTGACAATAAAATGATGAATAGCATAGTAGAAAATAAAATGATGAAAGGCATAGCCGGTGACATTTGCTTTCAGAATGAATACTGATTTTAGGATTTGGTTTCTGTATTTGGAAGTATTAATCAGGACAAAACAATGATTAGCAAGGAAAAAGCCTAGCACCTTCTCATTTTCTGAGTTTGCATATTATATGTGACTTGAAAAAAAATGAAAAATATTACTATTTTTATGTTTTTACTCTGAAAGAGTTAGTGAAACAATGTCATTATTTATAAAATAAAAGTGTGCTTCAAGAAAAGATGGAGTTTGTCAAAAGACATAATTATTTATAAGCATGCATAAAAAAATTACTTAATTTGAGAATAAGCATAATATAATAAGACGTTTACTTGTAAGTCTTCGACCTTTTCTTTGGGAATTTTCGGCATACTTACATAATAAATGAGAAGAAATGTGAAAGCAACATCACCAACCAAACCTCAAGAAATTGTGTGCTTAGCTGGGCAAGTGGAGCCCCTTTTCCCAATCATTGCACCATTTCTGTATATGCCCAAATATGCCCTTGCCATCAATCAGTACTGTGAATCCATCTACAAAGTATATGCAAAATGTATTTTGCTACTACTTTTGATTTGCGTATATCAATTTTTCATCAGATTATATCAAAAGATCAATTAAAATTATAATGAACTTTTATCTAGCAATGGATATTACGTTCAATATAACAAGTTATTAGTGAGCGCACGCATTTTGTTGAACATAAAACTAAAATGTATACAACCCTTACCCACCGATTTTTTATATATCATCCCATATTCTATATACACTTATAATTTTATAGTGAATTATATGCAATTCGGTCAATTTTTCACCATTAGTACGATAAAAGTTGGGTGATGAATATCACTCTCTGCCATGAAAGAAATAAATCGACTTCAATATCATCAGACTTGTTGGGCGCAGCGGAAGTTTTGGACCCGAGATTTAACTTATTAAGATTCGGCAAGTCCCACCAACAAGTTGATGACAAAATAATACCCCGAAAAATATAACTATAATGCACACAAGATTTACGTGGTTCGGCAAAATCCGCCTACGTCCACGAGAGTTTCCGTTCTTCCACTATGAGAGAAATTTACCGGTACAAAAAAAAATACACACTTTGAGTTTATAGACAAACTCAAGAAAATTACTCTTGTACAACCACTCTCAAAGTTATATAGAACACTACTCTCAACCCCCTTTGTATTGCCCCGAGAGAAAACCCCCACAAGTGTTTCCCGTGTAGTACAATTTGAATCTACCACAAATTGCTTTTCCTAGTATACACTACACTTTTCCTAGTATATACTACACTACACACACTTTGCTCTCTCTATGTTTTTGCTCTCGGATGGGATGCTTCAAATGAATGAAATTGCAACCTATTTATAGGCAATTTCCAAAGGTACAAGATTGAATCCAAACCATCTATTTATTTCCTTCAATCTTGGCCATCCAACAATCTTCAACAAAAACGGCCACCTACCATTTTTATTTATTATTATTATTGTGGAAATATACCTAACAATCTCCACCTCCACAATAATAATCCCCCGCAAACCAAATTACGGAATTCCATTGGCCATTAATCAATTCTGCTGCACATGCCGAATCAGTAAGGTCCTAGCTCCACCTGATTCAAAACCGGCCAATGCACACATGCAGCCCAGTCAACACCACTAGTTGACTGCCGAGAGGGACGACCTCGACCCATCCTCTCGTCCAGCAGGATTTCCTTCACACCCGTCTGTACCCTGGAAGTTTTCCGGCGCGCTCCACTTCCAGCCATCTTTTGAGGTCACCAGACGATACAAGTTTTCATACTTCTCTCCTTTCATTAGGACCTTTCCGCCAAGTGTGACTTTCAGGACTCCACCTCCAGCTGAATACTCACAGCCCTCGGAGTCCAATTGGCTCATGGAAATTAAATTCCTTCGCATCTTTGGGACATATGCCACACCACCCAAAGTACGATCTACTCCATCAAACATTTTGATTTTCACCACTCCCATACCCATGACTCTACAAGTAGAACCATCACCCAAGGACAAAGTACCTGCCCTCTTTTCTTGGAGCGAATCAAAATAATCCTTCCTGGAGCATACATGCATTACACATCCAGAATCTAAAATCCATCCATCCCGAGACAAAGTATCCATACGAGTAGAGACTGTGAAGACATCTCCATCGTATGCCACTACAGCATCACCACCACCACCATTATGACTAACATTGTCCCTCGCTCTATTAGGACAATTCCTTTTATAATGGCCTTCCTCGTGGCAATGGTAGCACCTTCTGCCCTTCCCCCTGGCCTTTGAATCTGACCTGCTACTCGCAGATTCACCACCAGATATCCTCCCGTACCGATTCATGCCCCGAGTAACCAGCGCTGACTCATGTCCCACCTCTTGGTTTGCCTTCCTTTGTTTTTCGTGAGACAAAAGTGACGCACTCACATACTCCAAGTCTAGTGTATCTTTCCCGTATAGCAACGTCGTCACTAGACTATCATATGAATCCGGGAGCGAGGTAAGAAGTAAAAGGGCTTTATCTTCTTCCTCGACTTTAACCCCAACTTTACGAAGTTGGTCCACCAGTCCGTTAAACTGGTTCATGTGATCCATCAAACTATCACCCTCCAGCATCTTGAGCCTGTAGAGCTGCCGCTTTAGATGCAATTTCGTAGACAAAGATTTCCCGAGATACAAATTCTCCAACTTTGCCCACAACTTTGGTGCCGAATCTTCAGAATCATCATCCACAACATTATTGATAATGTTGTCCGCAATACAAAGTCGAATTGTGCTAACACAGCGCAATTCCAAATCTTTCCACCGTGCACTTTCCATATCCTTCGGTTTCGCCTCCTCTCCCTTCAACACCAATGCCAAGCCATGTTGAATTAGGAGGTCTTTCACCCTTCTTTGCCAAAGAGTGAAATTCCCTTTGCCATCAAATTGTTGCACCGAAAACGTATTTGGCCTCGACGTGCCCTCCATCTTAATAAATAAATCTCGATTTATCAACCCTTAACCAAATGGCTCTGATACCACTTGTTGGGCGCAGCGGAAGTTTTGGACCCGAGATTTAACTTATTAAGATTCGGCAAGTCCCACCAACAAGTTGATGACAAAATAATACCCCGAAAAATATAACTATAATGCACACAAGATTTACGTGGTTCGGCAAAATCCGCCTACGTCCACGAGAGTTTCCGTTCTTCCACTATGAGAGAAATTTACCGGTACAAAAAAAAATACACACTTTGAGTTTATAGACAAACTCAAGAAAATTACTCTTGTACAACCACTCTCAAAGTTATATAGAACACTACTCTCAACCCCCTTTGTATTGCCCCGAGAGAAAACCCCCACAAGTGTTTCCCGTGTAGTACAATTTGAATCTACCACAAATTGCTTTTCCTAGTATACACTACACTTTTCCTAGTATATACTACACTACACACACTTTGCTCTCTCTATGTTTTTGCTCTCGGATGGGATGCTTCAAATGAATGAAATTGCAACCTATTTATAGGCAATTTCCAAAGGTACAAGATTGAATCCAAACCATCTATTTATTTCCTTCAATCTTGGCCATCCAACAATCTTCAACAAAAACGGCCACCTACCATTTTTATTTATTATTATTATTGTGGAAATATACCTAACAAGACTCACTATAGAAGGATTGATATACAAGTATAAAGCTATCTTTTATGTATAGATATTGATGTATTTAAAACTAATATGCAAAACGAAATAAAACACTAAATTAGTACTGCATTTTATTTGTAAGTCCTTAAGAGACCACTTGCATAAAGCCACATTGATTTTCAATTTACATAAGGACAAAACAATTGCACCGCATCCCATTTCCCAAGTAGACAAGTTGAAATGCTAGAACATTGAGAGCAAGTGTCAAGTTAAATTATTTTGTCCTACATTTCTTCATGGTCATAACCCAATTGCTTTAGTTCTGAGGCAGGGGCGTTTTGGTAAGAAAAAACATCCTTAGCCCGCGTATAGGCGTGTATGCAACTAGGATCCACCGCCCACAAACAAACATAAAACGTCTACACTTTCCTATGCCCCACCACCCCCAAATCCCTCCTTTTCTCACCTTTCCTCCATACCGCGTAATGTTAACAATTAACAAATTTCATTCATAATATAAATACCCCCTCTCCAGTTCCCTTTACCTGTACTCACTACCCACAAACATCCTTCAAAAAAGCAAATCAACTTTTTTAAATTCTCCATCAAAACTTGCCGAAATTTAAAAGTATTTACGTGCAACGCCAAAAAACGAAAAATGTCGAAAAAGAGCTCACTTATTGCTCGTAGAGCATGGAAAATCCTCCGCTTAGCCCTACTATGGGCTAGAAAAGGAGGCATGTTTAGGAGCCGTATCGAGATCAACTTAAACGTTCTCATTAAGGGAATTAGAAAGCTGTGCCACACGAACGAGACACGTGGGGCCCTCGCTTATGGGGATCATGAGTTCTCGTTTGATGAAACCCCCATGATGCATGTCAAAATGCATCGCCCTTCTTACTTGCGATTCAAGATGCCACACATTCCATGCATTAAGCCTCAAGTCGATTTCGACTATAGTTTCGAGTTTGATGAAGATGTGATTAGTGTTAATGAGGATACAATGTGTTATAGTGTTGATCACGTGCAGAGGACGGGTTTCTTGAAGGATGACTCTGAGGATGAGGAAGAAGAAGAAATGTATGGAGCTTGTGATGAGGGAATTGATTTGAAGGCGGAAAAGTTTATAGCTAAGTTTTATGAGCAAATAAAGCAACAAAGACTGTACAAGGATAACTCTGATAAATGACCTCCACAGCTTTTTTAGCTTTGCTTTAGCTTACCAAATTGGTCATTTTTGTTTGGATTGCTGCAGTTTTGTGTAGATATATGAGGCGTTAAGTAATACTATCTATGAGGAATAAGAACTGGAATTTCGTTTATTATTATTATTATTATTATTATTATTATTATTATAGCATAAATGATTACAAATTTCCTCTAGCAGCCTAGCTATTCTTGTTCCAACTTCCAGTGAGCAATAGATTTGAGGAAAAGGTAAATGAAAAAGAAAAAGGATAAAAGTGTTATTTGCAAAACATTCGTGCACTTTCCAAATTGTCAGCTTCAATCCATAAATAAAATTTATCTGCCATGGAAAAGCATTATATTGGGATAGAATTTTTCATTTCAATTTAATATTTCGTGATTCGTCCGTTGAGCTGCCCCATGATGTTTCATCCATCGTTGAAGTTGGGAACTTTAGTAACTGAAAGAGCTTCCCTTTTTCCTTTTTTTTTTTTAGGGACAATTACACTCACCCCTCAATGATGGGATAATTATACAAACTTCCCCTTACTAATTAATAATTACAATAACACCCCCTTAGAGGATCTATCTGTAAGGTTTACAAGGGGAGCAATTGTAAGAATTATTACACACAGAGAGTGCAATCTTTAACACGAGGGGGTGTGTTTGTAATTATCAATTAGTGAGGAGAGATTTGTGTAATTCCCCCATCATTGAGGAGCTGAGTGTAATTATCCCTTTTTTTTAATATTTCATTTCAGTGTTTTATGATTCATCTGTCGAGAACTTTGTAACAGAGACATGGAAGATCCCAGTACCACTATCAGTCTATCTCCCTTTATAATTGCAAATTGCACCTTCAACAGTAAAATTAGAACAGAAAATGTAGAAAAAGATGTAGCAAACTTATAAAATTATGATAGTCACGCATAAATGCTCAAAATTTTTGTCTGTTACTACACCTGTTGGTACACTTGCAAAATTTACCCAGGGATCTATCAGTAATATATACTTACCATAGCCATGTAACTTCATACCATTTTCTTCAATAAAAACTCGCATACGAAACATAAACTGTTTCACTTCACTCAAAGATCACAACTATTTAATTTCATCCCCTTGAGTTGCTGTTTTTCCTGCCTGCACCCATATGCTTTGCTTGTCAACATCGAAAGCTTAAATTGACAAACTAATTAGCGAAGCCAGTAAGAGATACTAACTACTATTGATGGCACGATTTACCGAATTCATAAAGTCAACCGCTTAACAAAATCAACATACCTCTTTGATCTGAGTACATACTATAAGCTTCCGTTCTGGGGATTCTCAAGATATGGTCCTAACTTTCCGATTGCCGCCAAAATAAAACCTACAAAATTTGACATTCATAATTATAACTTATGAGGCATCAGTTCAAACTTCAAACACTTTACCCAGAAGGTAAATCTTCAGGTGGTCAGGTAAAATTATTAACTTTTTCAGGGTAACATGTAATGAAGCTATGAAGCAACAGATGAAGTTTGTTGATTCGTCTACTAAAGTAACAGATTTATGTGGTTATTAAAACAACAAAAGCAGCAGATACAACTCAACCACAATTGAAATTACCTAAGAATGGAGCTGAGGGTCTTCCAGGGCCCGACTTGTATTCTGGATGGAACTGGACACCCAGATAAAAGGGATGGTCAGCAAGCTCCAAAATCTGCAGAAATAAGAGGGAGAGATGCAAAAAAAAATTGGATATTAAATTTGTGAATTTCCACTTTCAATGATGCAATATACAGGAATCATTAAAATTAGGGTGCAGTCAAATTGAATTAACAAATTAGAAAACCGGAAATTGTAAACGAGTAAACGAAAGACAGGCTTACCTCCATTCGCTTTCCAGTTTCATCCTTTCCAACAAATTTCAACCCAGCTTCTTCCAAAATGCTAACCATCTCTGGGTTCACCTGTAACAATTGAGATGAAATATCATTTGCTTGAACGTATAAGATATCTTGACAAGTAAATCCACTAAATTTATCATCAATTAACCTCATATCTGTGACGATGCCGCTCATCCACATACTTGGAGTTATGGTACCTGGAATATACACTTCATTAGAAAGTCTCGTACATAAAACAATTTACTGGGATCAAAACACTCCAACTGCTTAATTTAATGCCACAATTAAAATGTTAGATTTTTCGTAAAACTACTAATAATCAATATGATAAGAATCACAGCAAGAAACATAGGAAGGGAACAGCAAGGATGCTTAATTTAGAAATAAATAAATATTATTAAAAAACAACATATTAGAATTCAAACGAACTTATGATTTCAAACCAATTCATATTATATTGTTTATGCCGAGTGCTAATCAATATTCAATAGTTGAAAGACAATATACTTGTAAAGCTGATCTTAGTTCTTATAAAAACAAAAATTGCAATTAAAATAGCTATAGTCATGACTTGCCATCACCAACAATGGAATGATTTGAAATAAGGACAAAGTTAAAAGTTGAGATTATATGCTGGGGATTGATATTAATACTAATAGATCTTACAGCTTTGCTGTTATACAATCTGGAGTTTGGATTAATGTTCTTCGACTACCAAGTCTCATTGTGCTTCCCATATGTGTTTTTGAGCCCTGAAAACATGTACATAAAGAATAGGTCATTGACAAAAATATTTCCATAAATAATATTATCTTTACATGCAAATGGGTAACTACCTCTGGCATAAAAATCACAACAGGATTGGGGGTCTGATCATCAAACTCGGTACTGTTTGCTCCTTCCAAGCCCAAAACCTGTATAGCATGCATGTAAGGAAATAGTCTTCCATGTGATGACAACAAAACAAAGGGCATAAATATGCTTCAAGGAAATAACTTACATTTCTCGCAATCTCAATCACGGATATCTGCATGCCCAAGCAAATCCCAAGATACGGAACTTTGTTCTCTCTGGCATATTTTGCAGCCAAGATCATTCCTTTCACTCCACGATCTCCAAACCCACCAGGAACCAAGACACATGCAGCATTCTAAGGATATAGAATTCTTTGGTATCAGAAAAACGTCCAGCAAGTTTAAAAACTGAATTTGAGAAATACTACGAGCAAAAAGCAGAAAAGATGGATTGAGAAAGCAGGATGCGGTCATCACCCTAAGAGTTTTCCAAGCCATTGCATGAGCTTCTGGTGTCTGAAAAAATAAATGAGTTGACACTTGAGACACTCTTAAAACAAAATCGAGGAAATATCATGATAAGCAACTGTGAATATACGTACCGATATTGCACTTTCATCTTCAAGATCAGAAGCCGCAATCCAATCAATTGCTGGCTTCAACGAACACGCAATGCAAGCATGCAAAAGAGACTGCAAAGATAGCAAAACAATGCGTTAAAACCAAAGAAACCAGGTCACTAATTCGAATGGACTACTTTATAGATGGTGATGGAATGCTTGGTAACAAAAATTTTACAAAGAAGAGAAGAGATGTAAGGTTCTTTTACTACTATGCAGAGGATTACATGCCTGACCGATATAATGTCCCATTATAATAGGATAAGAAGTAGTAAACAAAACAAAAATGTCAAGCAAGTCTTGCTATAGATTATAATGAGGTCTTAATAGAGGTACCAAAAAAATATTTTTTCTCACCTTCACAACAGATAAATAAGAATCTGTCAACCCAACATACTTCCCCACCATTGCAATTCTTACCTGCAATCCCAAAAATTCTCACATATCACTTCACAAGGGAAAGAATGAAGAGTTCAATAAGGGGTTCGCTACTAACTGAGTTTGTGAGGTTGTCAAAAATCTCAGCTCTGTCGGTCCATTCTTGTAAATTAGGAGACTTGGCAACACTGAAACAGAACATGTACTAGATGTCACTAACATCACGCGAACATCAAAATGATATATTATGCAAATTCATTTCAGAAGATTCATACTATCCATATGAAGAGATTGTTGTGTGCAAATAGAAAACTATAACATAACTCAAGATTACCTAAATATTATGTGACACGTGAATAAAAGAGGCATGGAAAATGAGACAAGGGATACTAAAAGTCAAAAACAACTCACCTCAGTAGCTCGAGATGTCTTAGAATGGCATCATGTGCATTTTGGCTCTGGATAGAGTATGATATCACAAATTTAAGTAGATGATCTCAATAGAGCAAAAGATAGGGTGGAGACCAAGTTGAAAAGATAAATATTACCCACCTGAAGAAGAAGAGGTATGTGCCAAATGTTTGGAACGTCATGGATATTAAGAATATTGCCAACCTATGTGTAGAATCATAAGTTAAAAAAAAAAAATAACACTGTGAATCTATTACAAAGCAGGAACATGCATTGCGAATAATAACTTACAGGGACGTGGCAAAACTGGGACAACTTCTGTGTTGTACTTTCCAACAAAGGCTGCAACATAAAATAAAAACCAAAATTGAATGCTACCTCTCTCAACACCATGGTCACAAGCTCGAAAATCTAAACACATAAACCCTGAGGAGCTGAAAAGTGTTCAAAATATATCTTGAATTCTTGATGTGCACCCTTGATCAGGAAAAGAAAAGAACCCATAACAGGACAATTCTGATCCATGCATATAAATTCCCAGGAAATTCAGTTTAAACTATTGCTGCTAAAATACTGAGACAAGAGCCCAAGGGGGCATTCATGAGAGATAACCTAACCCAATCAAATATAAATGAGTATCAAGGCAGTATGAAACTACAATAATCTTGTTTAAGTCAATTTCATCTTAAATCTTTAAAGTATTTTACTTTAAAAAAGGTATTGTACCATAAACAGTGTACCTGTGCAGAGCGACATGCCAAAAAATGTGGAGTCAAGCCTAACGCTCTCAGTTCTCGCACACTATGTTGTGTGGGCTTAGTTTTCTGCAGAAAGTGACTTGTATGAGACAGGTTTTGATTTGCAGATAACTTGTGGATATGACAAAGCTTGTGCAAATTCAAAATAGGTGGTACAGAGTATTACTTGCTCACCAACAACCCCGAGAACTGGTATAAGACTCACGTGAATAAGACAGAAATTATCTTTTCCTACGCACAAAGCAAAAAAGGGAAAAAGAGCAATATGAGGAAAACTAATCAAATGCTTTGCTTGGCGAAAAATTTAGGGATTATTCGAGCATGCAACGGGTAGTGCTTTCATGTCATCCTCAGTAACAAATCAGACAGTTAAATTGACACATCTATTAAATCAATATCAATGATATAACCACCATGAAACAACTATCTCCAGGAAAAAAAGAAAGCATACTTTATTGAAAAGATCTATGCCAAAAATTACAATTGATCATAAGAGCACAGACTGGAAGATAACCAAGGACAGGAAAAAGCTTCAACAATTAAAAAAGAAAAGTAGGCAATGGATACATCCTCTTCCAAAGATGCAGAATATGATGCAACCTTACCAACTGAGAAGAATAACTGTCGCAGAGCTTCAATGAAAGGCATTGACTCAATATCACCTGAACGATGAACATTTGGATTATTGATAAACAGAAAAAAGTATAATGTTAGGTAAGTGTTAAGTCCAGAAGCAGAAGTCCTTCATCCTAGTGAACTTTTACCTACATACCTACAGTCCCTCCCAATTCTATAACACAAACATCTGCAGAGCCCTCTTTTCCATCTACTGGAATAACAGATACAGATTCAATCCAATTCTTAATGGCATCGGTAATATGCGGGACCACCTGGACATGAATCAGAAATGCAATCAAAGCACTATAATAAGTTTCCTCATCTTCATTTCCTATGAACCGAAAAATATCAACAAATATAGTAAAACCTGTACAGTCTTCCCAAGATAATCGCCTCTCCGTTCCTTTTCAAGGACAGACTACCAAAAGAAAAGCCACATAAGTGCTACAGAAAAAAAATCATAAAGTTATTTCCCCACTAGGTATATATAGCATCGAAAGTACCTGATATATTTTTCCTGTAGTAATATTGTTGTCTCTAGTTAGTCTCAGATCCAGAAACCGTTCATAGTTACCTAAATCCAGATCCACCTATTCAAAGGTTGCAATAAATGATAAATTAAAGCTTTGGAACTTACCATAAGCAGAAAAAAGTTCACGGAATGTCCGCATAACAACTTATAGAATCTAAAGTAATTATTAGAGTTTCACTATTTTTATATAGAATCTAAAGAGATATCACTGTTATAAAAGATACATGCAGCATTCCAGATTTCAAAACGTATTATCATAACCTTAACCGGAAAATCAACAATAAACCGGAATGGCTTCTCATCCTACTTTAGTCGAGTCATAAACAAAGATGTATTCGCGTAACGTTCTAATCATTTCAAATATAATCATTTATATGTTGGCAAATCATACGAAACACTGAACACGATATAAACTACAAATGAAGTTATCTAATAACCAAAGCAACATGATTACAAACATTGCTCAACATAACTAATCATTGGTGCTCAAAAAAGTACAGAGAAGGATGAGGACACCTCTCCGCCATCATCGAGAACAAAAACCTCCCCGTGCTCGAACGGAGACATCGTACCGGCATCTGTGTTTAGATAGGGATCTACGAAGAAGTAAAAACACAAGCAACGCCAACAAATAAGCTACGTAATCAAATTTACTGTTGCATAAAGCAGAATGAAGTGTTAGGTACAAGAGTAAGAAACTGACCAATTTTAATGGAGGTTACGCGAAGACCGCAGGCTTTGAGCACGACGCCGATGCTGCTGGCGGTGACGCCTTTGCCGAGGCCGCTCACAACGCCACCGGTAACCAAAACGTATTTCATGTTTCTATATGTATTGAATACTATTTGTAAATTGATGAATTGTTGTTTAGGTTTGTTTTATGCGATTGGAATTTGAGGAAGAATCAAAATTTGGCGGATATTTGTGTTAATATGGGCGAGCGGGAATAGCTGATTGAGGAGGACTCTCGTCTATGTCAAACTGCAGTCACTTTACCTTTTATAACGGCCATCCACTAGCGAGGGTTTCATTGGAGTAAATCTAAAGCCCTAAAGTCTAAACCCTTTTCTTCCAATATATATAATTTTTTTTATATTAAATAAAATAGAAAGTCTACTTTCGTCGGCTAATGGACTCATGGTTAATGGGCCTTTGGACATCTTTAAAAGGCTAAATTTTAGGTCGGCAAATTCAAAACAACTCACTTTTAGTGTGACTGACCAATCACAAAATAAATATAATTCGTTCATATTATGTTCAATTGTTTGGGGTGTGATTTTACATTTAAAAGATAGGAGAAAGTGATTTACTCTTGACCAGCCTCGAGCCAGTTCAAGTGCAACATGTTAGAAAGAAGATGGCGAGTTTCGTAATTATTTTAATTATTTTTGATATAAAAGTAAAATTTCTCTCCGTTGTAAATTCACTTATATAAAATGTTCTTATTGAGACGTAGATGTTCATGCTATGGATGAACATGTTGGAGCTATTCCAAACAGTATGTCAATTAGATTGAAGTCTTTCTATTACATATAAGATTTGTCTACTAATCATTAATGTAAATCAATATGAAACGTAACTTTTGTATGATAATAACGAATCAAATCAGTTGTACGATTGTTATGAGTGCACATTAATATATATCATGCGTGGACATTGGTGCCATTATCATTTCAATGGACATCCTTCAATTTTGAGTTTATTTGGCATCTAAATCTACCAACAAAGAATTGCATGTATTCCCCTTGTCTACTCAATTTTTACTACATCCGTTCAAAGTGTTTTTGATGATGTGACTATGCAAAAGTCGTTATCGAATCTCCTTTTTTACTATTTCAGGGAAAACAACCTAAGTGGTTGGGAGTTGCATTAATTGAAACGTGATCACAAAAGAGTTGCATATTTTAGTAAAAGAAAATATCCACCCCTCACCTAGTTTGCACCAAAAGAATTTTTTAGATAAAAATGGACGATGGTTACATAAAGTTCGATTAAATGTCTAGCTTATCGAATCATAATACAAAATTGATAAATTATGACGATGAAGTATTTTTTGTTTTAAATTTGAAGAAATAAATGATTTAAAAAAAAATTCTAGATGAAGAGGATAATCTGACCCGACAAACTTGAGCCAATAGTTTTTAATAATGAGCCTCATAGACCATATAAGACTCTAAATAAATAAAGAAAAATAACAAATTATGACAATTTGGAATCGAACTTAAGATCTCCTACATGAAAATTAAAACTGACACCACTAAACAATGAGAATGAAGAAATGAAAATCTATTGGGACATGTTTGAGCCCAAATCTTGCATAGTCGCATGAAAATGTTGATCGCCTTTGTGCATGAAGAAATAAATGATGATTTATCAAGTATAATACTTTATCATTACGTTAAAATGAAAATGCTAACAAATGGGAAATGTTTGAGCCCAAATCTTGCATTTCAATTGGGCCAATTTTGAACCTACAGCCCATGCTGATTACTAGACTGATAAGGAAGCCCTTGGGGCTGATATACAATCAGCCCATATAAACAATAAGTCGGTAATGTCAAAATAAAAATTTACATAACCCGAGATTTGTTAGTCTAGTGTATTAGCTTCTGGGAGGTCTTGTTATCAATTAGCAGTTGACATTTTTCTTCTTATTTAAAATTTTGGGAAAAATTGCATATAACCCCCCTATGTTATCACTTTTTTGTTGAAAACCCCCTTATATTAATTTTTTTGCATGAAATCCCCTTGTGTCAGCCGAAACCCCCAATTCGTGTTAAATCCGCGGAAAGTAGCATACACGCGTAGTGTATTTGATGTTGAGTTGGGGGTTTCGTACAGGGTTTAGGCTGACACAAGGGGATTTTGTGCAAAAAAATTAACATAAGGAAGTTTTCAGCAAAAAAATGATAACACAGGGGGGTCATATGCAATTTTCCCAAAATTTTGTGGAGGTTGTTTTGCCCATCATTAATTCTAATTTATCGGTCAGGTCCTTCCTCTATAATAATAATAAAAAAGAAATCATGTAAAAATTGTAGTATAAAATATGGGATAAATGAGCATCTGCATGGGGAATTGTAAATAGCCAGATTCACGTGCACCCACTATAGTCAATCAATGGTTCGTTCATAAAATAGTGTTTTTCTTGCACATATTTTTACAACCATGTTTGGTAATTCATGACTCGATCTTTGACTTGTTATTACATCATAGAAAAAGATGCATCAATTTATAATCTAAACTTAAGAAGCATAACTAACAAATCCAACGCATCTATTAACGTAATTATGTAATAATATTTTAGGGATAATGTCACTAATAGGTCCTGAAATATCACTGTCACATTTTGTATCACTTTGATTCTTAGAGGATGTTTGGCTAAGATTATTTTAAAGAGTTTATAAACTCTTAGTGCTTATAAAATATTTTTGGAGCTTATAAGCTCTCCACCTTATAAGATCTTAAAAAATAAGTTGGGGTCCCCTTACTTATTTTTTAACAACTTATAAGCTCTTTTTTAAGAACTTATAAGCAAAAAAAATTACCAAACACTTTGTAAGAACTTATAAGCTCTTAAACATCTTATAAGATGTTTTAAATAGCTTATAAGCTTAGCCAAACACTCTCTTAAAATACTTTTTATTACGGTAGTGTCCCTAATATTATAATTTTGTCTCCCTTTGCACCTTTTGGACATGTTTTGGCCGGAAGTATTAATTTTTTAGGGTAAATCGCAGATCATGTTTTAATGTTTCACTTTGGTCCTTTTTTCGGTTTTCACATTTTTGACCCCCCCTCCCCCAAAATTAAAAAAAAAAAAACTTTTATTATTTCCAATATCACATCAAGACAATTCAAATTTTATTGCTATATGAGCAAATTACATATAATTAAATTTATCATGTAATTAGTTGAGTTCAACTAAAAAAATTTTAAAAAATCTTTATCTAAAATACCTGAATATTGATTTAGGCCGATTATCGTTAGGCTAATTCGAACCAAACCGATGACCCAAATGGGTCGAGCCAAGATAACTATCAAACAAGATAATAGACTGGAGTTGACGAAGTTAAACTGTCTACGTACTTAATTGAATAGGATCAAGTCTATACATAGTTCAAAAAGAAGTGTTAAAATATACGTATTTGTTTCGTACAATACAAGGCCAAATACAAGATATTATATATGTGCAAGAGAATAAAAACAAAGTAAATCTAGAGAGTATTGAGAGATAATTTATTGCTGGTCCCCCTCATAAATGAATTGAAGAAGGTATTTATAGGAAATGAGGCGGCCACTAATCCTGACGTGACATTTAGGCTAATTGGGCCTAGACACACGCTGAACGTTTATTGGACCTTTAGTATTCAAATCATTGGGCCGCTATGTTAGGAATAGTAGGCATCAGAACACGAAGAATAATCAAGAAACAAGAAAACCTAAGCCTAAACATGAAGATAAACAACACGGGGATTTAATGTGGTTCGGCATAACTTGCCTACATCCACGAGCCAACCTAGACTACATCTTTATTTCTTTCAAAGTACATCAATCGAATTACAAGTGGAGTTCTTATATTTATAATGGTGGAGAAGTCTAAACCCTAACAAATTAGGAAAAACACTCCTAAACAACTAGGGAATAATTCCTAACACAATAGGAAACAATTATAATCAAAGTATGACTCAAATATGCCAAAAACTTGCCAAAACTCGTCAAAACCGCGTACAGCTGCGCACATCCCCGCCTGGGTGTCGCCGGTAGCGCCTGGGCGCCGCTGGCCCCACGCTTGGGCGCCGCCGGCAGCGGTTGGGGCAGCCCCGGTTTGTTTTTTCGACTCCTTTTCATCTTTTGCAATCCTGGTCAACCCCGACCCTTCTTGGTTCTATTTTGGCTCCTCTTCTTGACCCTATTTTGATCTGACTCCATCAAACCCATCAATCTCCCACTTGGAGACTGATCAAAATAACCCGAACTCAACTCGAATCATCCCTTCACTTTTCCCAAGTGAACATCAATCTAGTTGGCATATCCCCAAACACCATGGAGATCAAATCCGAGACATCTCCATGTCTCATCAATTCATCCGTCCCTAGTGCTCCCACTTGACGGACTCTCTTTGTGAACCTTGTTCCCCTTCTTTGAACCTTCGCCACTGCCCTATTCCTTTTGGTGATCAGCCAACTCTTGAATACCGCGGCACATCCATCTCGATCCAATTGACCCCCGGATATAGGTTACTTTCAAGACCCGGAACATGTCTCACAACCCCACAACTTCTGTTGCTCTCAATCATCCTCTTCACTGGAGGAACCACCTTGGTCAACCCGTCTCACGACATCCTTACACCAAGGACTTTCCCGCCTTGGTCAACCCGTCTTGCGACATCCTTACACCAAAGACTTTCCCGCCTTGGTCAACCCGTCTTGCGACATCCTTACACCAAGGACTTTCCCGCCTTGGTCAACCCGTCTTGCGATATCCTTACACCAAGGACTTTCTCGCCTTGATCAACCCGTCTTGCGACATCCTTACACCAAGAACTTTCCATTGGCTATCTCGAATCTTCCTACATATCTGCTCCCTGCCTACTGCATGAGCTATGTGTGATCCATCCGCCAATACTTTGGTTTTTCAATGGCAGCTCGGACCCCCCACATATTTGCTTAATGCTCCCACTGCACAAGCTATGTCTGATCCATCTGCCAACAAAACCCCGGCTCCGCGAATCTGCCTACCCGGTTTCGCATCCTGCCACCATGACTTCCGGCTCCACTGTCAACCCCTCTCGACTCCATTTTCTGCCTTCATGGTTTATATCCACGTGGTCATGCCTACACAACTCTGCCCCTCGGTCTCTAGACTACACATATTTGCTCTCTCGGCCTTCGATACTGTCACTCTAACCTCTGGCTTGGTTGATTGATTCTTGGCTCCGTAATTCAGCCTCCCCGGTCCCCGACTTGCTCGTTCTTTCGCCTTCTTGGCAACACGAGTCTGCCCACTTGACCTCTGGCTATACGGATCTGCCCCCGACACTGCAACTGCTCCCACTGGCATCGTGTCTACCCACCCGACAACACAAATCTACCACCGTTGTTGCGAATCCGCCTTTGCATCTGGCACCACAATTTTCCAACGTTTTCTCGTTAACGTTCAACGGGATCGCTCTTCTTTGGTTGACGATCTACCCGATCTCATCCTCCTCTGTCATCTTCTCCGGCTTCACCACGACCACAATTTGTGCTCTCTGCAATGAAATCGTCGAGCTTGATTATTCTTCCATCTCCTACCATCGTTTCCACGATGAAATCCGTGTTTAGCCAAAAAACACTTCCCCATAGATCTAGATCTAAGATGTTTCCTAAATCTACAACCTATGACTCTGATATCAGTTGTTAGGGATGGTAGGCATCAGAGCACGAAGAATAATCAAGAAACAAGAAAACCTAAGCCTAAACATGAAGATAAACAACACGGGGATTTAATGTGGTTCGGCATAACTTGCCTACATCCACGAGCCAACCTAGATTACATCTTTATTTCTTTTAAAGTACATCAATCGAATTACAAGTGGAGTTCTCATATTTATAATGATGGAGAAGTCTAAACCCTAACAAATTAGGAAAAACACTCCTAAACAACTAGGGAATAATTCCTAACACAATAGGAAACAATTCCAATCAAAGTAGGACTCAAATATGCCAAAAACTTGCCAAAACTCGTTAAAACCGCGTACAGCTGCGCACGTCTGCACCTGGGCGCCGCCATCCCCACGCCTGGGCGCCGCCGGCAGCTCCTGGGGCTGGCCCCGCGCCTGGTCGCCGCCGGCCCCACGCCGGGGTGCCTGGGGCAGCACCGGTCTGTTTTTTAGACTCCTTTTCATCTTTTGCAATCTCGGTCAACCCCGACCCTTCTTGGCTCTATTTTTACTCCTCTTCTTGACCCTATTTTGATCCGACTCCACCAAACTCATCACACTAATCCAGGTCGGGTCGTAACCCGATCCATATATTAACAACTCGCGAATCCACTGGATATTTTGTTATTGCATGTTAAGATATTGATATGTTGACCATTGACCAAGAAAGCGGATCTTTTATGCTTATCAAATAGGGAGTTGATATTGACACTCCAAAAATTATTACTGAATCCACTTTTCATTATTTTTAGAAAGAAATTTATATTGGATAGTGAAGTGTCAATAATACTTTTGGAGTACCAATATCATTTACCTATCAAATATTTATTTTAAAAAATATTATACCAATGGCTAACTACACCGTTTCATAACTGAATTTTGATAGAATAACTTAAATATTTTTTTTCTCAAATATTTATTATTTAAATCTAGTCTGTTGCATTTAGTGATCTCATTGATGCCACTTGTCCTTTGAATGTGTAAATTTATATATATATATTCGATATTCTGTAAATATATATATTTACAACAAACAACACAAAAATATTATTGTGAGTATTGCAAAAAAAAAAAAACAATAATTATTTTCCAAAACAGAAAAAAAATAAAAATGGCACAGCCCTTCTGCCTCGCTCAGAGCGCCCTCTGCTCCTACGTACAATAATTGCGTGTCCAACAAGATTAGTCAGAAGCACTACTCTGCTCTCTCCAGTTATTCAGCCTTTTCTCAAAGCTCTCAGCACCACCCCCATTTCCCCATATTCCATCTCTCTCCAATAATGCTCCTTCCCACCGCCGGCAGCGTTCCCTCCGCCGCTGAGCCGCCGCGCTTCAGCGAAGATATAGACAGCGCTTGCTCCACGCCTTTCGTCAGTGCTCCATCCAGTCCAGGCCATGCTCCCTCCGGTTACTTCTTCAGTGCTCCTGCTAGTCCAATGCACTTCATTCTCTCAAGTGGAAAATCTAAAACGTCGTCGTCTGCTGATTATCACGAGCCTGTCTTTCACTCCTCCGATTCCGGTTCGTTCGAGTTCGAGTTTTCTTCCTGGTTTTCTCCCAACGGAAGGGGTGGAATCGGGTCCATGACGTCAGCTGATGAGCTGTTCTTCAACGGCCAGATCCGACCTATGAAACTGTCATCGCATTTACAGAGACCGCAGGATCAAATTGCTTCTCCATTTGTGGATCTGTGTGATGATGAAGCCATGAATGGAAGAGGCAGAGATCTGAAAACGCGCAGTATAAAATACTCGCACCGCAAAGCCAGATCCATGTCGCCGTTTCGCACCGCCGATTACGAATGGCAAGGATTAAAGAACATCGCCGCAAATCAAGAGAAAAACGAAGCGAAAGAAAACGAGTCGAGCGAAACGACGCCGTCGTGCTCAGCGTCGTCATCGCGGTCATCGTCATCAGGACGGAACTCGAGGAGATGGATATTTCTGAAGGATCTTTTAAACAGGAGCAAAAGCGAGGGAAGAGCCAACAGCAAGGAGAGGTTCTGGTCGGCGATTTCGTTCTCTCCGGCGAAGGACAGGAAAATGTCCACTTCATCGCCGTCGCTATCGCCGTCGTCCTCACGTGACGAGAAGAAATGCAGAAGCGAGACGAAGAAAGGAAGTAAAGCTCCGGCGGCCGGAAAACCAGCTGACGGCGTGTGGAAACGGAGGGTACCGCCGTCAGCTCACGAGCTGCATTACACTGCAAACAGAGCTCAAGCTGAGGAGATGAAGAAGAAGACGTTTCTGCCGTACAAGCAAGGACTGTTAGGTTGCCTGGGTTTTAGCTCCAAGAGTTATGGCGCTTTCAGTGGATTTACTAAGAATCTGAACCCCATATCTTCCAGGTGAAATGAAATCAATTCTGCCATAATTAATTAAGTACTTAAAATTATGAAGTTATTTATTGTATAGTTTGTCGTGATTATCATGAAATTCTACGTAATTGTTTTTTGTTCTTCTTTCGTGTTGTTTTGTGGTGAAAGCTTCTGTATATTGAAGAAGCTATAAATCCGAGATGGATCACTTATTAGTTTGTTAATTTTGATTGTGGATTAGTTTCCACATATGTGATCATAATTTGTTCTGATGCTTGATGTTTTGGGTCTGTTTGGCACGTTTTTGTTTTCGTAGTTCTGCAAAACAGTTTTGTAGAACAGTTTTTGAAAAATAAAATCAATTGAAAATCTGTTTAGCCCACTATTTTGCAGAATATATGTTCTCTGAGAATGCGTTTTGATGTAAAGAAAAAATAAGAACACGTTTGGATGGACCTGTTTTTAGGTGTAATATATATACTGTTCGTATAATATTTAATAATTTTTTAAATTATATAGCTTAATGTTTAGTAAGTAGTACCTATATCCTCGTGTACATTATATATTAATCAGACGAAACCATGAATATCTCTATTACAAGTAAGTAGTACCTACATCCTCAAGTAATGACGACGTTCACATAAAACTTGACAAAGTTTCACAAAAGTTTTCCTGTCCATGCGCAAGTTTTCATAAATTCTAGTCGGGTGCCCTTCAAGCAATTCTTTCACCCATTCCTTACCACTAAGCAATGAGGTCCTACAAGGTACTTTTTCTTGTGAGTTAGTGGTAGTTGACGAAGTTAGCTTCTGCAACTCTAATAACTCATTAAGTTCTTCTTCCGTGTCATAAAAAGGAAGATCATCCCTATTAATACCCATACCCTCAAAGCATTTATCAGTACAACTGGTTGCGCTTACGTGTATGCTCATTCTGAAATTAAAAAAAATGGATTAAAATTCATAAAAACTAAATTGCAGTCAAAGTATTAAGGTAAAGTGCATTTATATAAAGCACAAGTGCAAAAATAAATCAATCACAAATAGTAGATATAATACTAACAAGACGTATTACAAACTAAATAGAATCCAATTACAAACATCATCCAGGTTATGGAGCAAGTGACAGAACCCAATCTATTCGTCTTGCTTCTGACATGCGCAAGAAAATGATACGTATTGAAGCATCTTTAAACTCACGAATAGCATTCACAAATTGCATAGTAGTAATGCCCTCCATCTTCTCAAGGATGTTAACACACTCCTCCTTTTTAGAAGGACCGCTTGTTTTATCGTAAACCAATTTTTTGGAAAGTTGGGCATCCCTAAAGGCATTCCAAGCAGCGTCAGAAGCAGATGAATCAAGGCATTGATTTTTCACACGTGAACTCCCTTCATGAGCATCACCCTTTGCTCGTTTTTTCTTACTCTTCTTCTCAACTGGCGAGTCACTTATGTCTTCTACATCATTGAAAAGTGGATTCTTAGTTGTTCCATGGAGGAATACCTCTTCAACCTCTTGTTCTTCCTCAGGGTTCAGAGGTCCCTGGATGGATGATCGTGCAAGATGTCTAGTTGCAACAGTTTCAACTTGGTCATGGGGAACATTTTTTTGAACCTTTCATGCATTTTCTATGATATACTAGTCCAAATTCGTTTGTGAAAAGTGGTGGATGAAAGATTACCCTTCCTAATCTCCCTTACCATCAGCTCAACCAAATAATCTTTCTCCTTTGAAGACCATAGCAACTTATCATCTCCAAGATCTTCCACATCCTCCATCTAACGCACATTATTACAAATTGAAAACACGTGGTATTTAGCATCAACAATCCAACAATGTTACACTGATTCATCCAAGAATCACACCAATTGAAGTGTTTTTTTTTCACACAAGCAGACCAAAATAAGTATATACCTTTGTCTTGGTTAGGTTCTGCAAAAGACCTTTGAACTTAATACTTTAAATATACCACAAAATTCTTGTTTTAAAAATAGTGCAGATTTTTTATCTTACTAAAGCAAGTGGAAGAGATTCTTTATTTTGTTGATCGATAAAAGGTTCATTAAAATAACTAAAACTTCATCATCATGATGTAAAATTCAAACAAAAGAAGACTAAAGGCAACAATTTTTTTTTTAATGTTGTCACTCGTGCCTATAAACAAGAAAAGAGAGGAAAGTAAAGGCTTCTACACAAGAAAAACACAGACGATGATATTTCACATTAGCAGAGAGTTCAATTCACCAATAACCAACTTCAAGACATAGTCATTCTTCAATAAATTTTTCAGAGAACAATATAAAATCAACCAGATGGACTCCTCTAGCCAATCGAATTTCTTTTAGTATAACAAAGGAAAACTCGAACATATAAACCAAATAGACATCTATTTAGCATACTTTATGAAACAAGCACAAGAAATTTATTTAACAAAGAAATCTCGCACAAAAATCACTCACCTTGTCAAACTTTGGGTGTTGGTGGATTTTTGAAATATCAGGTGAGGCTGCAAGAACAGCTTCTCCAGTGTGGTATGTTTCTGACAACACATTAGAACAAGCAAGAATCAGAAGAACTTGATAAACGACTCTAGAATTGTAAAATTCTTACCACCTGGTCCCTAAATCAAGTGCCAATACATAGGACCGCCGTCGTTATGCTTCTCGTCTTAAATCTTCATACAGAAACGAAAGCCCCAAATTTGTACATAAACCCTAACTTTCCAATAAATGATTTCTTGATACAACTATCGCAAATGATCAACTTACCAGCTATAGATTTATGGATGGAGGTGATAATCTATCAGCCGGAGTTGAGAGTCGTTGTTGCGGTCCGCGAAGATGAAATCGCCAATCGCAAGAGAGAAGATGAAGTTGGTCTTTTCTTCTTTGAAATGATGAACAATGCAAAATCTTTCCATTTTATTTTCACATTTTGATGAACAGTACGCGAGTAAGTGCACTGAAAATGCATCTCCGTGTTTTTGGTTGTTCTGAAAATTTTTGTTCTGGAATAGCCAATTTAATCGCAAAACAGCTAAAAGCTGTTCTTCAAAATCTTCACTTTGTGTTCTGGGATTTCTGAAAAACGGTATCCGAGATCTATGGGCCAAACGCATTTTGGGCTTTTTTGTTCTGCGAGAACACTAAGTGAAGCCAAAAACAACGGGCCAAACAGGCCCTAATTTCAGATCATTAATAAGTACTATTGTACCAATAACAGCAATAAAGGATTATCTAATAGTCAATTTCTGCCTTGAAAATTAATGAACGGCTCGGACCATTCCATTTAGTCATATTTCTAGTTGTATTTTCACATTTAGTCAATATCAAGTTTATATACAATTTTGATTTATTGAGTTTAATATTTTTACAAATATCTTTCTCTAATAGGACTTGAATTTTTATATAAAAAGGGATGTATATGCATGCTTATTACGCTAAATTGTGTCTCATTCGAACTTTATAAGTTTAGGACATGTAATAACATTGCAAAAGTTTTTCTACTTTATGGCGTAAATGTAACAGATTGATGGGAAAAATGATTTCGTTGTCGAGTTATCGATTTGGTCATATATAAGGGTACGTACTTTACAAAATAAATAATTAATTACATGTCAACCGTAATTCAATGACGTAAATGAACTCTGGTCATCCTAGTGTATTTTATAAAATAAGTAATTTATCGTATGTTAAATGTAAATTCAATTAACTTAGTGAAATACATTTGAATGTGGCATAATAGAAATCGGATATAATTGATACTAAAAGTAAAATAGTTTGATTTAGATCATTTGACGCAATCTGCTGGGAAATTGGAGTGATATTTGTACAATCATGAAATAATAAGGGCCCGATTGGATGGACGGTTATTTTCAATTTCTCATTTTTCATAGATAAAGTAGGAGAAATTATTCTTAAGGAAATAGAGATATGAAAGAGGAAGTGTGTTTGAATGAGTTTTTTTTTAAAGAAAAAAGTGTAATGAATAAGTGTGATGTGATATATTTTTTTTTTAAGAAAAAATCTTTTTTTGTGGGAAATTGGTATGGATGAGTTTTGTTTTTGTAAGAATATTTAACATATTTAAGCTAAATTCATCGATTAAGGCATCCAAAAATATACAAAGTGGATCTTATTTCGTAGTTTACATCATTTCAAATAAATATATATGATTATTTTCATGATTATATCAAGATATTGGCGGATAAAGTACTTTTAATTATTGAGTGAACTGTCTAATCATGAATAGTAAAATTCTGACTTTTGAGAAAAATTTGAGAGAAATGTCCATTTTTTAAAGAAATTTGAGATTTTTTTATGAGAAATTGTGTGTAGTATTTTTTTGGGATATTTTTGAGAGATATCAAATATATATATTTTTGATGAATTTTTTTTTTTTGAGAAATAAAAAAATGGAAAACAGCATCCCACAGGCCTTAATAGTTTTAATTTCAGCAAAGTCCCACATGATTCCTGTTTTCATTTTTCCTTTTTGTGATGTACAAATTGTGAGACCAATTTGTTCAGATTCACATGGGCAAACATTAGATTGGGATCTTGCTATTGGTAGGTACACTTATCTGCCCCCACACTTTTAGTACCTGTTAAAACCGATCATCATGACTCTCCTCCTCCTTTTTGGATGTTCTCTCTTTTAACTTTTTCTTCATTTGCACAATCTCCACTTTATGGGTGTTTCTGTTAATTAATGTTTTTCATGGAATCTATTGTACAGTGTTAATTCTATCACTTAACTTGCTTACTTGCTCATGTTTGATCAACTACAAACAAATGACCACGACATTTACCATATCGGCCAATTAGTAAGTGACTTGTGGTTCTTCGAGAGCGGTGAATGGTTTGAGTCTAATATGAATGCCATTTCAGAGAGTTCTTTTATTTTCCGGCAACCTAATTCTAAGGATTAGATTTTTCTATATAACTTTTTGGTAAATAAAATAAAAAATAAATCGATGTTTTCTTGCTAGAAAATTACAATTTGAATTTGGTTCGACACATTCCAAGTGTAACTTACTAGTTGATCGACCCTAATGATTTGATTTCTCTGCCTAATTTTCTTGTAGCCAAAAAAAAAAGAGAAGAAATCTCAATTGTTCTTTGTTTGGAAAGCTAACCCTTACCTGATTTTGTTTTTCTAGAATGTAATTAATCAATTATGAAAAGTATAATCATTTTGCCTTTTGAATTATACTCTAGTTCTACCAAAACAGGTCTAAACTATATATATATATATATATATATATGATACGTATAATTGGAGCTTCGGAATATACTAAACTCAGTAAGACGTGCTTTAATTTGCTTGTGCAGAGGTCACTTGTTGGCTGAACAATGGAGCACGTTTGAAGCAAGCAAAGTCTTGTAGTTTAGTCTAACAACCTACCCCTTTTTTGACTAATTATCTTGCTTTTGGTTAGATTTCCTTAAAGTGGAAGTACAATACCTGATTGTCTACGCTCACATTTCGTGTCTTTTAATTCATGCGAAACTTTATATCAATAATTTATATCCAAATATAAATTAAATAAAAAGACATTCCCTGAATTTTTAGGCGTTTATTTGTAATTACCCAATCGCCTGCTACTTTTCACATAAGTATATTTAAACTAGGGAAAATTACACACAGACCCCCTCACTTATTGTGTAATTATCAAAACTCCTTTATTTATTGGAATTACCAAAACACTCCCTCAAGGGGTCTATTAATAAGGTTTATTGGGGAAATTTGTAAGAATTATTAAGCACAAAGTGGTGTACTTGTAAGAAATTCTCAACATGAGGGGGTATATTAGTGATTTTCAATAAGTGAGGAGAAGTTTTGCGAATTACATAATAAGTGAGGGGGTCTGTGTGTAATTTTCCGTTTAAACTAATTTTAGAAAGTTAGAAAACTATTTTGGAGTGTGTGCAAAAGGGCCATTTTACTATCTCACTCAAAACTAGTGCATGGGCTGAATATAATTGGCCCAACAAGGTCCGGATTTGGTTCGAGCCCGGGTTAAGATCCATCAAATTGACAGCGTAGTACTTAACGAACACAAATATAGGCCTAATAGTTTTATTTGGGCTATAGCCCATTCGTATACAAGGAGGGAACATGTCCGACAAACTTTCTAAAAGTAGAAGCCTTTTCTTTTAGATCAGTAAGAGACACATGAAAAGAATATCCTATCGAGTTGAAAAAGTAAAAAACTAGTTCCAAATTCACCTTCACTCTCTAATCTATATCTTCAATTTATTTGTTTTTTACGACCAATATTAAATATCTTTTTGGAGTTTTCCGATTTACTACTGAGATGTGCTGAAGCGACAACAGTGAGTTAAAATAACATATATATATATATATTTATACATATTTATTTTGCGGCGTTTTACAGAAATTAAATGCGTCCGGAAGGTAACGCCGCCGCTTCCTCTTCTTCTTCTCCGTCGTCGCCGTCGGCGTCGCCGTCGCGGAGTGTTAAACGCAGTAGAGATCCTGAAGACGATGTTTATCTCGATAATCTTAACTCGCAGAAGCGTTATCTTAGTGAGGTGTGATTTTTTTCCCCTGTTTTTTCATTTTCATTTCAAATTTATGAATTGTTTCACATAATCACATTGAGGTAGTTTAAAATGCTTGTCTAAAAATACTTTATCTTTATTCTTTGCCCCTAATGATGGATCCGGTAGGAGATTTGCTCTGCATGTATGATCACAAATAATGGCATCTCCTGGATATTTATATATATTCTATATCTAAATCCTAATACAATGATCTTCAGATTTATGCTATGTATGGAAGAAAAATTATTGACAGAATCTGATCTTATCAAAAGCCAAGCGTAATTCACATAGCAAATGGTCGAATTTGGGTTATATAGCTGAAAATGTTTCTACAAGTGAGTGGTAATGTTTATGTATCTATATTTCAAATTTCCAATTTTTGCACGATATTAGACTGTTCAAAAAGTTAATTGAAACTTATATTCATTTCTTCCAATTTAAAAATCTAGGGAAATTATTATTTGGCTTGGAATTCTTCTGTTTTCCATTTGATGTATTCACATAATCGGGCTTAAGTAGTTATGATTAAATTTATCAGGGTTATTTCTTTACCATTTTACTTCCAGGTCGGAATGCTCGTTTCTCGTTTCGTCGTTTCCCAATACTTTTGTCTCCTTTTCCACGCATATGTTATCTAAATTTACCAAACGTATTACTCTGCATGCAGATCATGGCTTCAAGTTTGAATGGACTGACTGTTGGAGAACCCATGTCTGAAAACCTTATGGATTATCCCACAAGACCTGAAACCATTCCCTATTCAAGGTTAGTATTACTAAGTTTGCTTATGCAAATAAATTACTCATAAATGTATGATACTCCAATTGCCTTATCAAAAGCTTGTTAAAAGTATGTAGTAAATTTAAACTTTTGATATTCCCTAAACCCCTCTAATTTCAGGGACGAAATATCCCTACAATATTCACCAATGTCCGAAGATTCAGATGACTCAAGGTATTACGAGAATTCTACGAACACATCTTCTCCCCAGCTCGAGAGTTTTCCCACTAGTCCCGTATCTCCTTACAGGTGTCAAAAACCATTTACTTCACATGGCTCTATTGTGTCTTCAATGGCATCATCACAGCCACGTCAGCGTGGTTCTGATAATGAGGGTCGATTTCCATCATCACCGAGCGATATATGCCACTCAGCTGACTTAAGAAGGGCTGCACTTCTACGGTCTGTGCAAATGAGGGCACAGCCTTTAGGGCCATCGCAATATGAATTGCCGTTTAGTCCTGGAATTGAATCTGGGAGTAATATTGAAGCTGAGGATAATGAAATTGAAAGGGGATGATGAATTGATTATGAAGCTAATTACAGCTTTCAGAAATCAGCTTGTGACCTTGATGCTTGGAGGGGTTTGGTTGGCTGGGTTTTGGCTGTTTGGAGATATCCTTGGGTCGTGTTTAGGCGGAAGGGGAAGGGTTTGAGAGTTAAGGGTATGATTGAATTTGTACATATAATTCCGAGCCACAGTGAATTTGACATCTTTTAACGATTATATTTGAGATATTTTATTGATCATCATGGTGTATTTCAGAGTCTGTGTCTGTCATGGGGTCATTTGAAGTACCTTTGGCAAATCCTTCCATCCAAACACAACCTTAATGATGGCAGACGGGCAGTGATTAATCGTTCGAACAACAAGCAACATGGTTTTGCTTCCAAAGGCACGTTACAGTTTTGCAAGTATGGAGATTATAAGATTTCAAGGAGAACTGTTTGGAGCTTATATTAAATGTGTGTGATCTTTTATCAGAGCTATCAGCAAGATGAAATACTGTATCAAATGGAATCAATACAAGATGATACATTATTTGGAATAGAAAATCTAATGTGTTATTCACAGGTCAAATTGTGCAATAACATTCCAGAAACAATAATGTTACACATTCGCTCACGTCCAAATAGTATGAACTTCTCTTCATGCCAATGAAAAAAGCAAAAGACTGTATTTAAGCATAGATGGTTTAAATTATAATAATATAAATCTTATGCTGCACAATTCTGTAACAGGATCTATGCAAAATATACGACCTGTGCGCCCACAAAAATTCTATGGTTTGGGTATCTAAAACATACCAAGAAAAAGAATTCACCATTCATTACTTGATAGATCAGTAACAGGAGGCAGACATTGAAGATGTATTATACTCGCATTCAGGTTCTCTAAATCCTCCAAACAAACTTTCTTCAGGAAAAGTTGCTTCTTTAAATCATCAAAAATCTGAAAACTTAACTCGTAACTAGCTTCCTGGTCCGAGAACGATTCTGAGGGTGTATAGTCGCTTGTGAGTACATGAGCTGACCAGCGTTTTTCATCAACTACTGTATTGTTTAACCTGCCAACAAAATAACACTTACTATAACCTCATCGGACATGAAATGAAATTAATACCTTAAATAATAAGGGCATTAACAATAAATAGTTCAATATTATGTCAATCTATAGGTTTCACTTCAAATCTTTTATCCTAATTTGGTGTTTCATCCAGTATTTTGCGTCAGAGATGCATGGCGGTGTACATAATCTGGGTCAACAGTATATTTTTTTTTAAAAAAAAATTGAACACTTGACATACAAAATACAAGATGAAACATCAAATTGGAATAAAGGATCCAAACTTTATAAACCATGAACATTTTTGCAGATTATTTATTTTTATGCCAAGATGGAGGAATTCTTACTTTTCAAGTATACTGAGCTGGATTGTGTTGTGCCGTACATTAAAGAATGCATTGACAACATCCTTGCTTGTCCTTGCTAAGCCCACGAATTCACCAACAGACTTACATTTGGAGTGTATTGCATGATCACTAGTCTCGTTGTTTATGTTCGTGATTGTAACTGCAACCACATCTACGTCATCAACAGGATATATTCGACATACTTGACTTCCCACTGCAACTTTACCAGCCGAAATTGCTCTCCTTCTTGACTCGACATTCTTAGAATAGATGAACTTGACATTTCAGCAAAACAAAAGAGTGCTCAGAGAAAGCATTCAAAAATGATATTAGTTAAAATTATTTACCTCAAACTCGACGTTACAGCACCTGAGTCCATTAGATGCATTTGTGAATGAAGCACCGGAGACCTTTCCAAATCCTGAAATAGCTTCTACGAGCTCAGAGAGCCCGACTGTGGATATTATGTTCTTAATTGATACAGAATGCAGGCTTTCTGTATCAGAGATCTTCTTAGTGTCATCAGTTAACTTAGAAACATTTTTATGGCCAGTAATCTTGGTATTTAAAGTTTGAGAAGCTTTGCCAATGGTTGAAACAATGTCCTTTATCTTTGGTCGGGTATCTGAAGAAAGGGGCTTGCTAGCTACTTCTCTTCTATGAGGATCGGTTTTCTGCAGAAAAAAGAAAAAGAATAGCACAAGAATCATTTCTCTCTCTATGATGGTAATGCTTAAGAAAAATTCAAAAGTGGTTACCAAATAATGTCAAATGTGATTCAAAACTGATAATAATTGATGAAATTCAATGCCATTACTTATGAAGCTATCAGCATACCACAAAACGATCGGGTTTCTCTGTCACCAATTTAATTTGCTTAGCGGAGCACTCGGATATTTCTGGACCTAATTCTGAGAAGGCATCATTCTCAACCGCAGAAGAGTGCCTATGCCAACTTGACTTCATAAATCCTCGGGACTGGAAGCTGGCAAATATAACGATGTTACCTATGGATGTTTAAGAATTGCTATAGTGGTAACTTAAGATTAAGTAAAGAAACGACAAACCCAACTCATAGAAATCATAAAGTTGACTTAAAATCACATTCAAATAACTGGCCTAGGAACATTTTGACAATATGACACACAATAAGACTTCCATCCATATGATCAAACAATAATTACTATCGACGGCATAAATATATATCAAGCTTAACAACATTACCTACGGATACAATTCTAAGCAAAGTACATATTCATCACTTCTTTATTTGACTACAAGAAACAATTCAATATATATATATATATATACACAACGAGGTATGAGCAATTCAGTGTATATAGTTTACATTGATCAAACATATTAAGCCAACATTTGAGTTATTTATGAACGGAATAATCATTACAATGAAGCATGCCTATAAAACTTATGTCAGCTGTCAAGCTCAACTGATTCATTCCACCAAGTAATTACACTTTTACCTGCTGTTAATTTGCCAATGGCCACTGTCGAAGAAATTGACAATTGACCTTAATGAAACGGCGTCGCGTATGCGTCTACTACATATGCCTGGAAAAAATGAGAACTTTAAAAACGAAATCAGAATTATAAAATGTTAGGGTTTAGGTAGCAAGTACAGTATGTAAGAGTCTAACCGGCAGATAATGGATGAACGGAAGCTGCAAGTCTCGACTGCATTTTTTGTAGAAGGAAGAGCGCCGCCGTGAGCCACCGCGCGGTTGTGGATTCTACGGACGGGTCTAAAATGGGCGAACAAAATGACCCGGCCCTAATTTTTATGGTTTATTCAAAGCCAAATTCTGGTATGGGGGCAAGCTACATTAAACTGAGCCCAATACTCCCGAAAAAGAAGGTTGCATTTTGCGGAGTATTGGGCCCAAAATTTGACCCATTTAAGGAAGCCATTTGGTAAGTTGGTATGTGGCAAATTTGATGAGACTTTAACAATAATGTTATTACCAAAAAAATAAAAAATAATGCTATTGGTACCATTCATTGGGAAAATGATTTTGTAGACATGGTGTTTAGCAACAAAAGAAATGTACTATATTATATGAACAGTGTCATGTATTATAAATTTACGTGGTATAATTTAATAATTTTATGAAAAAATATTCAACCTGATAAACCAAAGTTGATAGTCATTTCCTATTCGAACTCAGGACCTCTCGTGTAATTTGATAGTTTTAGTATTTGCAAATTCATGTGCATTATCTTAAGTGCTTTGAGATGCATCAGTACAAGACTTTTTGTTAGTTATCAAATTTTGTTCCAAATTCAAGTCATTCATTTGATAAAAACTTTTACTTATCATGTATATGATACATACTCGAAGAAGATGTGAAAAAAGAAGAAGAAAATCTTGTGTCCCATGTAATGTTCTCAACTTTCAAGCCAAGTTCATGTATTTCTTATTTTCAGTAATGTTAACACTTTGAATTTGCTATGAAATTTGAAGACAAAGATGTTTAAGCAACCAATGTCCAGTGTTGAGAATTCATGGTGATAGTACTTGGCAGACGAAAAGTGGAAAGATGAACGGGAAAGAGAAACCCAATTTTGCAGATTTGTTAATAGGGGTATAAATGTTAAAGTCACTTGATTTGCTCTGGTAAGAGGAGAATTGCTCTGGAATTATCACCAACCCCATCAATAAGTTGGGATGGCTTCCTATGCCAAGCTTCACGTTTAGACTTTAGATACTACAAGAATTTGGGCTCCCATTGGGCCGAGTTTGCTATTGTCCCGGTCATAAAGATGCATACAAGTTTAAACTTTGGACAAGTTCAAAAAAATAAAAAGTTCTAAAGTTATTATTTTGATGGTTTATTTTTGGATCTATAATTTGGAGGTACATTGTAAACATAAATCATTCATTCGCAGATGAAATTAGAACAAATAGTAGAGCGAGGGCAATGATTTTAGTCAAGCAAGGCTAAAAGACTTTCGTGAAAAGAGTCATTCTGTTCTTCTTAGTCATAGGCGATGGGTGGTCTTCATACGTGGAATTGATTTGGAGAAGTCTTCTAAGTCTGTCCACTTACACGATGTACCAGAAGAGTGCGGCAAGGTTCTTATACTATGGATGTGAGGAAGAGGGAAAGAGGGATACAAAGGATATTTTCTTGGGGCATTTTTCTGAGGCTTTGGGTCATAACTTAAAAAAAAAGTTAGTCACTATCTGAATGACTAAACATTCTCGTATTAGAGGTGACATATCAAAAATTTGTCATCATTACAACTTAGTTTGTTAAAAAAATCGCATGTAACGTTAAATAATTTATATCTAAATATATAATTTTACTTAAAACTATTTAATAATATTTTCAATTCCTAGAAGTCCTATTATAACCAAAATTATTAGACGATGTCAAAAAAAAAAAAGGAAGAAGAAGAAGAAGAAAAATCAAAAGAGTAAAAACCGGGGCATAAAAAGATCTGGACCCACCCAAAAGAAAAGAGGGGGAATAAAAAGAACATAGTACGTGGCAAACTACTATTCGCTGAAACAAGTTAGAGCACTCTCTGATTGGCTAATTTCCTCAAGACCACGTTGCATTGCATACTCCTTAATTTCTCAGCACTTCTACTCTGCAAAAATGAAAGAATTCGTATTCTCTTCCGCGGTTCACCAGTCTCGTTACTCTCACACACACAAATCTTCTTTCCATATATACATACATCTGTATACACACATTGCGACGTATATTACCACAATTCGTCGAGCAATTCGCCAATTCTGTAGACCGTTCGATTTGTTGGCTTGAAAATCCGATCTAAAACCCTAGGTTTTGATTGTGCTGTAATTTTGATCTGTGTGCCTAGGTATTATGGCGCATCGAAGATCAAAATTATTGCTATTGTTGTGCTTTATATCATACTCTCTGATTGCCATTGCTGCGTAAGTGTTAGGATTAATGTTTTATTTTCAATAATATGTGGCGTAAATTTAATAATTCCAATTGTTGTTAATGGAGTTTTACTGATTTCGGATTTTAACAGGAAGAGTTATTACGATATTCTACAAATTTCGAAAGGCGCTTCGGACGAGCAAATAAAGCGTGCCTATCGGAAGCTTGCATTGAAATATCATCCTGATAAAAATCAAGGAAACGAAGAGGCAAACAAGAAATTTGCGGAAATCAGTAATGGTATACCATTTTTTGTTTCTCATTATTTGTTAAAACTATCTTATTTTAATTATCTTAAGAAAATAGTGTTATCAGGATTGATGTATCTACTTTGAAGATTTGACGGTTTTAATGGTTGGATTTTTGTAGCTTATGAAGTTCTATCAGATAGTGAAAAGAGAGGTATATATGATAGATATGGCGAGGAAGGTATTAAACAGCATGCAGCTGGTGGCGGTAGAGGAGGGGGAATGAATATTCAAGACATTTTCGGCTCGTAAGTACATTGAATGTTTATGGTATTTGTACTCTTGCTGAGATGTTATGCTTAATTGCTTATTCAGACCCCTCGGCGCGGGTATTATTGTTGTAGCTTGTTCTTATCCTATTAAATTGAAAGTTGATAATATTTGAGTTGACAATGTCTGTAGGTATTGTGAATCTTGTGATAATTAGTTACTAAAGGCTTTAGGTATAAAATCCGTGTTCATGAATATGGCACAGCAAGTCATTGTATAATCTCAAGCTTAATCAAACAAAACTAGCAATTTGTTCTTTTCTTCTTGTTTATGAAATGCTTTTTTAATAGCTTAATGTTACATCCATATCATAAAACTTTGGTCGTTTGCTCAGTGATCTACATTTCTTCATTTTCATCTGTCAGAAGTGATTGTTAATCTACTTATCCAATTGTCGTTATCCAAATCATATTCAGCAACTTGAATCCATGTGGGAACCTTTTACAGAAAAATGATGTCATTGAATCAATACACTCAAACATGTGTCATGTATCAGCTTTTCCTTCTCTTTGAAATTTCTTTGGGGGAAAGGGACGATTGGGCTTTTTCCTTAAGTCTTGTATAACAATTGGAATGTGATAATTCTGTCTGACCATATACTGCTGTTCTTGTAACATCTCCAAGCTATCAATACATATCCATGTCTCATTAATCTTTATTCTTATCTTGAAGAATCTTGTTAATTTAGGGTATAAGAATATGTCGGTTTCAGTTATAAGCTAATTGATTAGATCTCTAGTGCTTCTTTTGGTTGTTTTTCTTTATTGATTCTCTGGAATATGCTGGCATTTTTTGGTTGACTGTGAAATTGGAACTCTGATCAATGACTCTATAAGCTGGTTGCTGACAAACTAGTATGTTTCCAGTTTTTTTGGTGGTTCGACGGGAGAAGAAGAAGAGAAAATTGCGAAAGGTGATGATGTAATTGTTGATTTGGATGCAACACTTGAAGATCTGTATATGGGGGGCACTTTGAAGGTACTGAATATGATTCACGTAGACACAAAAAACTTTTATACAGATTGTATTCCTTGATCATGAAGGTGATTTATTGTTCATTATGTGCAGAAAAGCAAACATTTCATCGGTCAAAACAACTAATCACAATTTTATTCATATATGTACTGGGTTTGTCTTTTATTTAATATGTATAATCCAGTCAGTGTGGCCTGATTATCAAGTTATGGCTTTACTGTCTTTCTTCACAAATAAAATTCCTGTTGCATTGAATTGAACAGAAGATCTAGTGTGGACTTCTTAATGATATTTGTGTGCTGCTGTCAATGATCTCAAGTATTATCTAGTTTGGAATGCTTTCTTTTGCAAAGAAACTTGCACTGCATGTAATAAAGTAAAATTTGTTTGCATAAAAGGTTAGGTTTTGATTTCTGCCACCACAGCATTGACATAGTTCACTAATATGTGGTATTCTTCAGGCTTGGAGGGTGAAAAATGTAATAAAACCAGCCCGAGGGACGAGGCGCTGCAACTGTAGGAATGAGGTTTATCACAGGCAAATAGGTCCAGGAATGTTTCAGCAGATGACTGAGCAGGTATGTTATATCCCAATGAGAAACAGCACTGAGTTACATCGAGTAGCGGAAACATTATTTTCATCCTATCCTGTCTTTCCAGGTCTGTGAAGAATGCCCAAATGTGAAGTATGAAAGGGAGGGCGATTTCATCACTGTCGATATTGAGAAAGGAATGCAGGATGGACAAGTAAGCTTTAGTCTATTTTTTTGACATTGTTCTTGCATGCCTTTAGGTTCGTCTTCTTTAATTTTGCATATGCTAATTTGTTAATCATCAGTTATCTCAATTATTTACTTACTGTTTAATTGTCTTACTTGCTTTCATTTGATAAACCATGTGATCTTCGTTACTACTTCTGATCTGCATCTATTTTGGACCGTTTGGATGCCTTTTAGGGTCCAATGATGCCTAGTCAATCATAGGTCAGCTACTATTTCATTACACAGACCACCACCACTCATTAATGCCGCTTAGAATTGTTTACTGTTCTTAAGTTATCACTTCAAAACATATGCCTCGGTGCTGAGTGATACAGCAGTGCAGCTCCCTGGCTCCTTATATGGCTTGCCTGAAATGGGTTCCTTTGTATAATGGATCAGAAAACTTGAATGATTTTTGATACCAAGGATGTCTTTTGTGAAAGTTAATGAAATAGCTTTTCCATATTTACCCTCCTGTCAGTTCTAGTAATTCTCTCATAAGTTGTTTCATAAAAGGGTGTATTCTCCTTGTGCCATAATTTTTCCAGATTTATCATCTTTGTTCATTTATCCAAGAAGGTTACTGCCAGCTTCAAAGTTATTATGGTTAATAAATACCCCCAACTGAAAGTGATGGCATGTCATGCTGGAATACAGGGCCGTATATGTCAGAGATCCATAACTATATCATAACAGAAAATGTTTCTATTATTCTAACATATGGAAGCACGTTTTTCGGTAACGAGTCTGGACTTAATTACCCAATCTTTGCTTCAATTGCTGTGTTGATGCCCAACTGTTTTACCCTTGGAGTTTCCTTTGTGCTTTAATGAAGGCCATTGGAGCAACCAAAAGTTTTGCATTACATTTGATCTCGCTGCCAGCTAGAATGAAGTTTCCAGCTTAAAACTCACTCCTGGCATAAATCTTTCATCCTGTGTGTAATTCATGATATGCTCTGAAAGGGGCAAATTGAAAATGTATATCTATTAGTTGTTTTGATGTATCACTTGGTCATTTTCTTAAGTGCATTAGTTTGTAGGCTTTTCAGAAAAATGGAGGAGCTCTAATTGTTTTATCTTTATAGGAAGTGGTATTCTATGAAGATGGTGAGCCAATAATTGATGGTGAACCAGGAGATCTGAAGGTGTGCTCTTTATCTTTGGTTTCAATGGCCAATTTCCTATTTAATTTTTCTGATTTATTTAGCCATTGCTTTCTTGATTATTGTTGTTCATATGCATATGCAGTTTCGCATTCGTACTGCACCGCATGATCGCTTCAGAAGGGAAGGCAATAATTTGCACACAACAGTCACTATTACTTTGGTAATTTCGATCGTCCTCTCCCTCTCTCTCTCTCTCTCTCTCTCTCTCTCATGTAATCACACTATTATCACCAACGATTATGTGAAAGTGAGGATAAGTACGTGTAATTATGGTTATATCATGTGCTCGCATGAAAGTATTTTCAATATATACTATCTTTTTTTTTAATATAGATTTTTTGTTTTTTAAAATTAAAAACATTGCGTGAACACTATTGTTTGATTTTAATTTGGTCGATGCCTTTGTATTCAGGTGCAAGCTCTTGTTGGTTTTGAGAAGACCATTAAACATCTTGACGAACATTTGGTGGACATTAGCACCAAGGTAAGTTTTGTCAATCGTTTGCTTTAATCGGAAAAAATTCCAAATTATAGATTAGTTTGATGTCTAATTTTAAAGAAATAATGAATAATGTGATATTATTTTCTTGTCCATCAGGGAATCACGAAGCCGAAGGAAGTGAAGAAGTTTAAAGGCGAAGGAATGCCGTTGCATTTTAGTAACAAAAAGGGTGATTTATACGTCACGTTTGAGGTTCTTTTCCCCACTTCATTAACAGAGGACCAAAAGACCAAGATCAAGGAAATATTTTGAAGCTGTTGCGAGTTAGCTCATATAGATCCTAGTTAAGTTTTGGCTATTATTTAACTCGATTTTGCTGTTCCTCATTTTTAAAGGGTTCGTGGTTTTGTAAAATGATAATATTCGAACTCGATCTTGCGCTTCCAGATAATTTAGCGCTAACAAGTTCATTTTATGTAATGCTTACTGTGTCGGTAGACATACATCGATATAAAACATTGGGTTGGACTTGGATCAATATGGGACGTGTCTCATAGATATCTAATTCTTTCAAAGAGGATGTACTTTAATGCAAGACACAGCAGATGACACTTCTCATACATCAAATAATATTTGAATTCAATGAACACCACCAGATGGCGACTCGTTGACATCTCTTGCTAACTCTAAAGTTGGAAGTCTTGTCTGTTTTACCTTAATCTTTAATTAAAACATTTTAAAGCCAATTAAAACGTGAAAAATGACTCAAAACATTCGGGATCTTTCAATGAAAAACAACAAATAAGGCAAAGCTTCAGAAAGTTTTAAAAAAATTGTAGGTAAAATTAGCTAAATATCACAGGATGCTCTAGTCTAAATCAATTTTTAGATACCTTCTCTTGTATATTGCGTTCATTTTTTTTTTGATGAAACCTAAAAAAGGGTGTTAGTGATGGTGACCAAAGCATCCCCCGCTACTCAATGTTCGGGCTCTCGTGTTCACCAGCGAACATATCAGACCAACTGAACAACCAGCACAAGCACTGGCCCCGTCAGAGTAGCACCACTAAGGGCAAGTATAATTCCAGAAGCTGGCTGCTCTAGTCAAGATTCGAATTCATGACCTCGACAATACCAAACCACTTGGGAGTAAGTTTGGAACCACTTGACCACCACCCTCGGTGGTTATATTGCGTTAGTTCAGTAGACATATTAAGGTTTCCAGTGTAACTGAGAAAGCAACTCTACCAGCAGTTAACAATATCTACTGTAAGAAATGCAAGTGAACCAATGAAAACATCCTTGCTTGACATTCTATTTTACCGAATTTTAAGTTGACTCTGAAAATGGAATGGTCATCACCACCAGTCATAAAGGCACAGGCAAATTGAAGCGTTTTCTTCTTCGACAACTTCACAACACCAACACCACCGATTGCAAATGTATCTTATACTGGGAGACCATCATTTGTGCCTGACACCAGCCCCGTGTTCCTGTGGGTTTGTTCCCTCTTCAAATATTATCCTTTTCCAACAAAATTCATTCACACCGTAGTTCAACTTCCTGCTGTTTTTTTTTGGTGCCATCCTTGTTAACTTCCTCTGTAGTTCAACTTCCTGCTGTTGAGAAATATGTACAGGTGAGCATGAAAGGCTAATTCATGACACGCTGTCACATATTTTTTCCTATCTACTCTACTCAAGCATCACTGAAAATGTAAATTTATCTAAAAGCCTTTATACTTTCCCACATCAATTGCCATCACATGACAAATCTTTCAGTGTTAACAATGGATAATATTTCACTTTACACAAGGTGCTCAATTAAATAACAGATTGAGTACTATTTGAAGTCATTTTGCTGCTGATAAACTCTCAAAATTAATTGCAAAGCAAACAAGTTTGAAAGAAATCAGGAAATAGAAACTTACATTTTGATCATCACCGAAGCCATACATCATATGCTGCACTGTTGCATCCAGATAAAAATGAATATTAAAACATAGACCACAAAATTAGAAGGAATAAGGAATTACAAGAGAGCGAACACTCACAATCCTTCTGAAGCATTCCATGTTTGCGCTTGAATGAGGTTTCTGCAGGTTGGGAAGAACCTACCCTCGCTTTTGAGGAAGGTCCTGCAGCGGCATTATTCATTCTCTATATCTGTTAACTTCAAAAAGATATTTGTTATTCCTAATTCATGAATGAAAATTGTGGAAATTATCCGCAGAAAAATTATACAAGCTCCGGGAGATAATTATTTGTGCTTCTACTAGTTGGTTAAGACAAACAACTAGTTCTCTTATCCACATATGGAGGTAGTTAGATTTAATTAATAATCATATCAACTTGTATGAGTATAGGACTGTCGAGTTCATATCAAAATCATTTTCTAATTTAGAATTCTCAATCTATCCATCTCATTTTGAATTAGGTTCGAATTCGCCAACTTAAGCTATAGTAAAAGTTAATCCAATAATTTGAGAAACGATTTTCTTAACATCAACTCACGAAAAAGATTGGTTACAAGCAGTCACACACTAGTTCCATCTGATTGCTTCTACAGTCACACAATTCATATAATATCAACAAATTGTATTGCACGTGAATGAATGAATGAAATGAATTCCATAAAAACTAAAAGCTGTGATATTGATTAAAGCAAACATCGCCTCTAGGTAAATAATCCAACCTCGATCACGAATGAGTTAAGAAATATTCACTCACCGATAGTAAACAAAATGTTTAACCGTCCTTGCACTAAAATGTGACGATGATCAAACACAAATATTCTCGATGAAAATAGAAACATTCAAAGAAAATCAGGCGGAGCTGGTACATTTAATCGTATAATATTCGAAGCGATAATAGTTGTAAATGGAATTGGAAAGAAGAATATACTAAACTCTACAGTTCTCCTTCCTGTTCTCTCTTCGCGCCGATGCGATTTCCGCCAGACGAAAGGGAAGAGAATGCTGAATAAAAATTGTTTTTTTCTGTCGGAGGTTTTTGAATGAGGAATGGATATTTAATTTGGAGGGAAACGTTTGGGCTTGAACTGGGCCTCTTGGGTTTGTACAGAACTGTGATCCAGAAAGAGAAATCTGAAAATAGGCCCACTGAATATATATGAATCTAATTAAGCTGAGTCATGATGTGAATTACTATTAATCAAGGAAAATTCTAAAAATTGGTCTCGAGTTCAATTTCAGATTGTCATAAGTTGTGATTTTTATCTCCTTATTTGGAGTTTTATAGGATCTATGTGACCTATAATTAAAAAACTATCGGCCCTGATTTGTCGGGTCTGTGTATCCCTTTCGTCTAGAATTTAAAGAAATACATTCAAATTAAATTAATTTTATGAAATTTGATTTCAAGTCTTCATTTTATACAACCTAAAATGTCCTAAAAAATATTTAATTTATTATGGTATACATATACAATTCCGATTTTTTCTTTTTCTCTTGATTCTTTTCCGATCGAGATGTATAGATCCTGTTCATGGATTAACGAAAAT
This sequence comes from Buddleja alternifolia, assembly GCA_019426215.1. Classification (NCBI taxonomy): domain Eukaryota; kingdom Viridiplantae; phylum Streptophyta; class Magnoliopsida; order Lamiales; family Scrophulariaceae; genus Buddleja; species Buddleja alternifolia. The sequence continues at coordinate 58,660,651 of CM033391.1, forward strand.
GTGCAAAAGCTCCCTGTATTTTTAAAATAATGCCAGGATAAAATATGTGGAACCCTCGTGCAATGCGATTAAAATTAAGTAAATGGCGAATTCGATATTCGGGTGCGTGTTTATTTTTCTCAAATTCAAGAAAAAAAATGAAAAGATATCCCACATTAATGATACTAATTTGAGATTACATGTATAAATCTTACACATTATGAAAAACGATATTATATTAATCGATCAAATCAAGATCAGATACAAAAGTGTTGCAAAAGTCTTTGCAGTAAGAGATGGCAAATCAAGTACATAGCAGCCAGCCCCTACGTACATAGTGAGCAATCATGTGGATATTGTGTAATTTTATGGTGGATCGAGATCATTGATCCCGATCCATTTTTCATCATAGTATCCCCCAATAAAAGGGGATAATTTATTTATTAGGGGATCCTATGGTGAAAAGTGGACCGGGACCAATGGTATCGATCAACCATAGAATCACCCGTGGAGTTGTGGACATTAATGAATGTTGACTAAAAATGAAAAGAAAAAGATCGAGCCGATTCCTATAATACTATCTAGGAATAATTACATTCACACCCCCTCAACGATGAGATAATTACACAAATTTTTCATCACTAATTGGCAATTTAAACGCGCCCTTTCAAAAGGCCTATTTATAAGGTTTACAGGGGTGCAATTGTAAGAATTGTTACACACAGGGGGTGCAGTTTTAAGAAATCTTTAACATGAGGGGGTATTTGTAATTATCAATTAGTGAGGCGAGATTTGTGTAATTACTCCATCATTGAGGGAGTGTGAGTGCAATTATCCCTATTATTTAATATTTATGATGGTTATTTTTATTTTATTTTTGATAAAATTATGATGGTTATTTATTGTTGAAAGAAACATAGCATCAAATATTCCTGCTACCAACACCAACCCTCATAAATTTGAGGAGCCCAATTTCTGATCTACATAATAAATTTATAGGGGCCTATAGATCGAGACTAGAGAAGGCAATGAGTCGTGTCCTGATCGTGTCCACAGTTTGTACTAATTAGAAATCTATATAGGCTCCAACTTCGTCAGGTCATTCAATGATAGTTAATTACCTGTTTTCTACCAGCGAAAGGGATTAGTGGCGATTAGCTATAGAGAAGTTCTTCTTTCTTTCTTGTAATTCCATCTCGACATTATCTAAGGTGTTGATAGTCATTTATGATAAGTTGGGAGCTAAGTACATGAATTTTACTACTTGTTTTAACTAATTTGTCTTCAAGGTGACATTGAAAGCCAATGTACTATATTAACGCCGCGGGGAAACGGTTGTTGAGTTCATTCAATTTTCTAATTAAATTTGGTGTGTTATTTTATATTTCATTTTATACTGGCATCACGCAGGGACGGAGCCAGAAATTATGGTTGGGGGGCGAGATTTTTGTGAATTTCATTTACCCGATAGTGAAGGATTGTATGAGGGAGCCCCCGCGGTACGGTACGTTATATGTATGCGAGAAAAATTGAGGATTAGGTTTGATAAAAATATTTTTGACATACTTTGTACTTTATACCTCTTTTGTTAATAGTGAAATTCTCTTATTCTCTCCCGTGGACGTAGGCAATTGCCGAACTACATAAAAATAATATTTGATAAATTTTTCGTAACTAATTAAATAAGATATAGTTTTAAAACTAAAATAGAAAATGGTCCTAATATTAAATAAAGCAAAATATAGAAAGCCTAAAAAATATATTTGGAGGGGAAAGTTAAAGGAAAAAATTTAAAGTCATAACTTCTAATTCAAATTTATTGAACTGTTGTGAATGATGGATATATACAAAAATAGAACTACAATTTAGCTTGATATTTAGATATATGGGCCGAAATATATAGTTGTAGTCCATTTGAGTTTAAAAGTGGGCTAACTATTTTACAAATTACCATATATATAGGTTATTCTTTAGTTTATTAGGGATGTAAATAAAATTTGCAATTTTTGAGGGGGGGCGAAATCAAAATTTTCAAATTTTTTACATGTGCAAATTGGATAAAATAAAAATTGAGGGGGAGGGGGGGCGGTGACACCCACCAGCCCCCCTCCCTCCGTCCCTGGCATCACGTGCATAAAACTCATGTCGCATGTCACACGTACATTTACGAAAATATATACATATATATATATATATATACACATGATATATTCATGACGTCCGTGTAAGATATGTAAAAAGAGATGAAGCACCAATTTAACAAAGAGGATTCAAACCAAGTGTTGATGGCCTATCTTGGCTTTTATTCTCAGATAGATTGCACTACTACTACTATACAATCCACGAAACTTAGTATATGGAAGTTGCATTCGTCTTTGTGTTTGAAGATAATTTGATTTAATTCAACTAATTATATAATAAATGTTAATATACTGATCTTGTGATTAAACACTTCCTTTCATTAGTCATCAATTACTTAACAATTTAGTTCACCCAAATTACATATGAATCGAATTCAATCGGGGTTCGAGCTGAATTAAATTCTAACATAAAAGAGCAAACTAGAAATAGAGAGCATGTAAAGTGGGAAATTGAAAATAAAAATAAAAATAGAAGAATAACTATAAAAGTTGGTGAACACAAGGCCTCGAGATTTAAGAACCCAAATAGCACATGTTTACATGTCAAATTCGATTAGTTTTCTAGTGATCCGAGATTATTAAAACTAGTTGCACCATTTTGTTGTTGCTAACACCTCATTTGATACTATTGTCCCTATTTTACAAATAATATCCAAATTCCAAGAATATATATATATATATATATATATTATAATATTAAATAATAAAATCCACAATTAAAATACTTTTTATTATTTAGTTTGTGTTAGAATTGTGTGATTTTTGTATTCTTATGTAATGTTAATCTATGTTGATATAAATATTTCAATGTTTTTAATCTATGATATATGTATATTTGTACTAATTTTAATATATTTTTATTTATAGCTAAATTTTAATATTTGTACTAATTTTAACATATTTTTATTTATAGCTAGATTTTAAAATAAATCATATATAATTGAGTATAAAAATTAACATTTATAGATATAATTGTAACTTCCAAAACTTTTAAATTATAAAAGAAAAATAAAAAAAATCTATAAATAGAAAAACGCCTTGCACATGTTTGGCCCAAGGATTTGGCGTGGGTTGAAGGTCAACCCATGCCAAATTTACCATCTCCAATGCAATCCAAAAATAACGTGGATTGGAGATGGTCTTAGTGCACTATACAATATGGGAGTGGGACAAATACAATTGAGATGATTTTTGCTATTATATTCCTTGCAATAAGATGGATCAACTTCAATAGAATTATTTATTTATTTTTTGGAAATCTCAGTGTAAATCTCCGTCGGTCATCCAGTAGAGCAAAACTGTTCATACGCAATAGCCCGCAAACCACGTATGGAGGTAAGCCGCCCTAGGTTACCCATAAGTAGGGGTGTTCATCGTTTCGGTTCGGTCCAATAACCGAAATTTCGATTTTCCGAAATTCCAAACCGAAAACCGAATCGAAAAAATTCGGTTCGGTTCGATTTTCTGTTAAACCAAATTTCAGGAAAAAAAAAATATATATATATAAAATAAAATAAATAAAATAAAATAAAATTTTGGTCACTTTCTTTATTTTTTCTATAAATTGCCATTAGAAAACACACTTTTTATATTTTTTTATCTATATTATACTATATAAAATAAAATAAAAAATAAAAAAATTAAATAATAAAAAAAAATCGGTTTTCGGTTAACCGAACCGAACCGAACTCCAAAACCGAAACCGAAACCGAACCAAAAACTGAATTTCTGTAAAACAAAAAAACCGAAAACCGAACCGAAATTTTCGGTTCGGTTTCGGTTCTAACCGAATTTTCGATTTTCAGTCCGGTTCGGACGGTTAACCGAATTTTCGGTTTTTTTGGACATCCCTACCCATAAGCGACGAGCTCGATAAGTGCAGGAGCCCCCAAGGGAAGATCTGGGGAAGAACGCATGAGTAAACATCCCAAACTATCCCCTTTCTCCCAATCCACTACACCAAGATTTCGAACTCGAGTGAACTCTCACGACCAAATGCCTTGTGACCACTTCGGCCACACCCCTTGCTTAACTTCTACTTCAATAGAATTAGTCCACTTCAAAGTATCTATGTCAAATTCACCCTCATACCTCACCAAATAATTGCTACATTTGTCACCAAAAAGGGAAAAGGGAAAATTACTGTAAAAACAAGTCTTTTTTTCAGGCGAATAATAAAAAAAAATCAGTTTCCAGGTATAAAAAAAAACATTTTCCTCTCTTTAATCATTATTTTACTATATTTATATCAAATTGCATGATCAGATCAGCCACGTGTTGCGCCAATGTCTACGTGTCGATTGCGAAATGGGTAACTTCACGACAAATCCAAGGGCCAAAATGGATTTTGCCGACACGTAACGTTGTCCATCTGCAACATACTGACGTGGCAGTCATGCAATAGAACCAAAACATTTTTAGAAATGCGGGTCCCAGTTCTCACCCCACGCGCTTTCCAATTTGGATAAAAGCTCAAATTTCCAGACAAAATGCGCTTATCCACCTGAGATACAGCGAGTATTTAAATTATTAAAATAAGATGACACTTTTTGAAATATAAAAACAGGAGAATTAAATAAACTAATTAATTGATTAGTTTGGGTTGTGTTAGCTAGGAAAGTAATGAGCTACGTTTATAATGAAATTCCATTGAATAAGCAAGGTTAAATTCAAGCCTACTTTAACAAATTTGTTAACGTAGAGAATATAAACTGATCGACTCTAGAATAATGATATTAGACTAATGTATTGTTCATTGCATAAATCACACGTTTTTTCTTCTAGAATGCAGTCACAAACATTTAATATGGTTGATATAAATATTTTGCCTTTTTTTATTATCTCAACTTGATTAATTAATAATACATTGATCATATCATTATATTGCATATAGGCTTTTAAATTATCACGCTAACTTAATGATACACCAAACTTTTTTAGTTGATTAGTAATGATAAATGCATTTACGAAGGCTTGCGAAATTTTATATTGGGCGCTATGTAATTAAGTGTTATATTATGTATTGATGGTGTATTGTCTAAATGATTAAATCATTAACAAAATTTTTGAGTTATGAAGAAGTACCATGTAATTAAGTGTTATATTAGTATTGATGATGTATTGTCCAAGTGAATAAAACGTTAATGAAATTTTCAAGTTACGAAGAGTTCTTGAGTTTGACTTTTATTTATACTAGTAAGCAACACATGCGCCGCACGTGCATCATATAATCTCGTTAAAGTAATTCATATATATAGATATTATTCAACTTGATAAACCCAAAACTTGAACAATAACTTAAACTACCCCTCAAAAATAAAAATAATAACTTACCTAATGAAATAAATTATAATTATTTAAAAATTTAAATTGACATAAAATGTTGTATGAATATTAGAAGAAATTAAGTTAATTGGAATCAAGACTTATATAATAATATCACTAAATAAATTCTTATATAAATTCATGATTTTTTTATACATTATCTTGTTTAATTTTGATGGTTCGAGCGCTTCATTTCTTCTTTTCTCTCATTGTGTACTTATAGTAATCTCTTCGTTATGACTCAAAATGTGGAAACTTATGTAGTCCTTTTGTTTTTATTTTTTTTACTTTTGTTTCTCCATTTTTTTATAGCAATAAGACTATAGTTGATGCAATGCGGAAATGAGAAAGTTGGATAAAATGAAATCAACCCTTCACAAATAAGGTAAGTCAAGTTCTTGAATGTAAAGAAAGACGGTTAAATAAAAATGAAGTGTTATGTGAATCATCACTAAATGAAAATGACAGATATTGAATTACAATAGCATATCTTAATATATCTCCCAATACCATGAGGTAACAATGGTTTACTATTTTTCTTTTTGTATTATTATAATTAATTAATTAATATTAATAATAAAATAAGATAATAAATGGAGCCTAACTGCAAAGCTAGCTTTCCCTAGCCTTTTTTTACTAAATTATTTTTTGTATGCCTTTTGTGATATTCAATTTTCTTGATCACTTATTATTTCAACAATTAATTAAAAATTAAAATTCAATCAACTATGCGAATAGTTTTTATTTATTAATATTAAAAATGTAGTTGTTCGAAGTTCAAGCAAATTAAGTTTTTTTTTTAATCTTCTTTTCTTAATGAATAAATAAATAGGATCGAGTAATCTTATCTACATTTAATTTAATAGTAGAAACTTAATGTAATTATACTTTTTATTGTTATAGATGCTAAAAATTTATTTTTATTATTTATTTTTTATTCTTTTACCTTTAAAAAATTGAATTACATAGGGATATTTCAAATTAAAAAGTCACTAAATTTATGTATGATCAAAGGTAGGATTTCAAAATTCCTGCCGAATAAGCTAAGGAATTTTTATTTAGAATAGATTAGTTTGTTGAGCTAGATTTTTTCATTCATATCCATTCTTAACTTACAATATAAAATAAGAAGTTGATTGGATGTGCGTTCCTATTTTCTAGAATTTAATATTAAATGTAAATTTGTTGTAATTTTGTTGTGCCGTATATGCTGGGATATTGGACTTCCATTTTTTTTAATGAATAAATAAATAGGAGTAACCTTATTTAGAGTTTTAATGTAACTATACTTAGTATTATCATAGATTTTTGAAATTTATTTTTATTATTTATTTTTGACTCTTTTTGCCATAAAAAAGTTGAATTACATGGGATATTTTACGTATATAAGAAGTTTCAAGAAACAACCCGTATTTTTTATAAATTTTCCATTCTTAATATATAATTTTACATTTGATATTATCTATATATAATTCCTTTATAGAGTTCTCTTATAATTTTCTTGTAGAGTCCTTATGCAACTACATATTTACTTTCATTATAGAGTCCTTGTGTAATTACACACCTTATTATCGTAGATATATACAACTTTTCTTATTATTTATTATTTGACTATTTTGCCATTAAAAAAGTGAATTACATAAGAATATATTAGATAAATCAAAAGTTTCAAGAAACCACTCATATTTTTATAATAGTAGGGATATAGATAGAGATAGAGATAGAGATGTGAATATATACTGACTTTAGTTATTAACTTTTAAATTAGTGTATACGTTAAACATGGAACTATAACTGTGTATGTGTCATGTGTGGCAATTAGCCAATTAAGTTTAATAGTTTTATATATTTAAAATCCGAGCGGTAGTATTTGTTGAAGTACAATGTGTGTAGCATGTAATTGGTTTATTCTCTTACAATTATATTATTAATACTTTTTGGCGGAAAACATCCAAGGGAAAAGTTGTTCAAACAAACCGTATGACCAATGTTAAGAGACTATTTACAAAAAATTCTGATTTTGGAAAAACAACTAAAAATGGGAAAGAATAAAAAGGAGAGCTAACTAAAGTGGTTAGTATTTATAAACACAAAGAAATGAAAGTGGATAAAAAGTTTAAAGAGAAACATGCGAAATAAATAATTCACAATCAACTTATGCATACAAAATTGAAGAACAATGTCAAAAATAAACTTCTCTCCATCGGATGAAAATGACAATAAACGTATTTTAGAAGTACAAGAGAATTTAATTAAGGAATGTTTTTTTTTTTTGAGGGATGAGTAAGGATGAGTAAGGTATGTTTAGATGTTAGATTTTTATAGAAAAAAAGGTGAACAACTAAAGTTGATGTAATATGCCTTTTGTTTGTAAAATGTATTTGTTACGATCAAACACTTATCAGTTATAATTGGGCTAAAAGCTATAATTGGTAGTAGATGCATAGCTTTATTCTTATATATTTGGTAGTACAAAGAACCGTTTTTGGTGACAATACAATACTTTCGAGTCAAAGGTGGTATTGCCAATAAACGCATAATCACAATGTAGTACAATTAATTCACAATGTTGAACAATCACGGTGTGGACAATAAACCCACAATACTTGATTGTGAATTACTATTTAAAAAATTTTCAAAACTTTATGAAGATATTTTTTCAAAGGGGCCTCGTACGAACTCAAAATATGAGCAATATGGACTTTATCGGTAACTTTCATCCAAGAGATTTGAGAATTTGGCTATCATTTTGATGCAGCACCTCTTGCGTTGCCCGAAATATGTTTTTTCCAATTGGAGTGGTGAGAGAATTTGAGTTTGAAGTGTCATTTCAATAAATAGTAAAAACATGATTTTTATTTTTCTAGTGAATAGTTAGCAATTGAGAATTTCGTTTAATAAAAAATGAATTAATTCAAGTGGTAAATTTCCTAAAATATTTATTAAATTCACAAACAAACACACTTACACATATGTTGAAACATTTTTTTTTGTGAGATTTTCTTACATTCATTCAAAGCCTTAAAATTATAATCAGTTTGGTGCAAAGATTTTGGTGAAGGAAAAAAACGAAAGGAAAAGTTCATTGTTTTCCAACATTTTACTCACCAAATGGTGAAGAGTTTATTTTTGTCTCAAATTAGTATTCTCTTTCATTTAGTCAAATAAACGAACAAGGAAAAATAATTTTCTATATTTTTTTCCCCTTTTCCTAACAATTTCCTTTAACCTAATATAGACTTTGCACAACACTTCCTAAAATTAAATAATTAACCAAAAAGTTGAAACTTTGAAATGACCCGGACTCCGTGTGGCAAACGACGTAGTTTGATGTACTTTTGACTATTTTTCCTAGATATTATTATTCGCTCCTCTCTTATATACGGTATATGTTGCTGTTCCAGGAAAGACGGAATTTCAAAGGCAGCAATCGGCGAAAAAAAAAAATCGTCGTGAAGAAGAGAGAAAAAGATCGTGTGAAGTTCGGTCACCTATTTTATTTGCTTACATTACAAATAATTAAAAAAAAAATTGAAGAAAAGAAAACCTTTTCTCTCCTAATTTTTCTCTCTATAATAGAAGAAATTCTTCTCTAACCTCTCTCAATTCATACAAGACGATTCAAAAATTCAAAGATTGTGGCTTACGTTAGCATCATACGCATCCCTCTTAGCTAGTTTATAAGCAAATTACAAAAAACCGTATAATAAGTTGTACAAGTTTGATTGAGAATTAATTATACAAGGAAGGATTTTTTATTTTGCACAATGGATGCTTTGTGTTTGAAGGCAGGGATTCATGGTATGGTGGCGCCGCCGATCGCCGCCATCGGAAATGGGGAACTCCGACTCAACGAGAAGCCGTCGGCGTCGGCGGCGCAGCCGAGGAATAAGCCGTGGGGTTTCACTTTTCGGCATCCGCTCAGATCTTTGTGGCCGGGGGGCAAAAACCGGTACGAACCGGCAATCGCGGTGGACGACGCCGTTTTGGTGGAGGAAAAGGCAGACATTAAAGAGATTGAAGAAGAAGGGCAGAGTGGGAATTGGGTGTTTAAGATTCTGCATGTGAAGTCTCTCTGGAAAGGGGAAGAAAAGGAAGGTCAATTGGTGGAAGAAATGGGGGTAAAATCGGAAGAACAGGATGCAAATTGTGGTGAAGAAAATGAAGAATGCGATGTATGTGCGATCGACGACGATGATGATGACGACGATAAATTTAAATTCGATAGAGAATCGTTTTCGAAACTGCTTCGAAAAGTGCCGTTGAATGAAGCTAGATTATATGCTCAGATGTCTTATTTGGGAAGTTTAGCTTATTCGATTCCCCAAATCAAGGTATTCAATTTAACCTTATTTTTCTGAATTCATGAAAAAATGTATGATCTTTGTGTATGATTTCTTCATTTCAATTTTCAATTGGCGTTTTATCATGGATCTAAGTAGTTAATCATGTTGATTGATTGATTTTACAGCCTAAGAATCTGCTGAGATATCATGGACTGCGATTTGTTACTTCGTCATTGGAGAAGAAAGAAGAGGCATTGAAGGTTGAGAAAGATAAATTATCAGCTGAAGAACAACAAAAAGAAGAAGTAAAATTAGAAGCTAACAAAACAGAGCAGGCTGAATATGGCGACGAAAAGCCTAATGGAAACCGTGTAAGTCCATCGGCTGCTTATCAAATTGCTGCTTCTGCTGCTTCCTATTTGCAATCTCATACAAAGAGCATTCTCCGGTTTAAGTCATCCAAAGAGAATTCGCCTGAAGAAATCAATGACGGCTCGGGCAATGATGATAAAATGATGAATCAGGATGTAGCCTCATTGATGGCAACCACGGACTCGGTGACTGCTGTTGTTGCAGCTAAGGAGGAAGTAAAACAGGCTGTTGCAGATGATTTGAATTCGATTAGCTCTTCACCCTGCGAGTGGTTTGTTTGTGATGATGATCAGAGTGCTATGAGATTCTTTGTTATACAGGTAGGATGATTGAGCTTGGTTTATTATAGGTTATATGATTGATTTGTGAACTTCAGCGATCTGGGATATTTTCTGAAATTCCAAATGTTTAATTGTTTGCAGGGATCCGAGTCGATGGCTTCGTGGCAGGCCAATCTACTTTTTGAGCCAATTCAGTTTGAGGTAATTATCTATCCATTCTTTCAAGTTTCAGAGCTATTTCTTAGATAATTTCAAGAGTTGATTTTGGATGCTAAAAATGTCTGAAGAAGTGTTCTATTGAAAGTCTTTATGCTGATGTTTCCTTCTGTTGATTGATATAATTGTTATGGGATATAAAATTTCACACCAAAGAAAATTTGATGAATCTTCTCTCTTTAGGGACTGGATGTTCTTGTACACAGAGGTATATATGAGGCTGCAAAAGGGATTTATGAACAAATGTTGCCTGAAATTCATGCCCACATTAAATCTCATGGTGATCGTGCCACATTCCGTTTCACTGGGCACTCTCTTGGTGGAAGTTTATCATTACTTGTAAATCTCATGTTGTTGATAAGGGGTGAAGCGCCCCGATCATCTTTACTCCCTGTTATAACTTTTGGTGCACCATCAATTATGTGTGGAGGGGATCGTCTGCTACACAAACTTGGGTTGCCTCAAAATCATCTCCGTTCAATTACAATGCACAGAGACATTGTTCCCCGAGCTTTCTCTTGTAATTACCCTAACCATGTTGCTGAATTTCTTAAGGCTGTGAATGGCAACTTCAGAAATCATCCATGTCTTAATAAACAGGTATATATTTAGTATTTACCCTGGAAACTGTCAAGTGAATTGTATATTTTTGATACATTTTTAGCTAAAAACTTGTGAATTGCTCTTTGTTAACAGAAGATTTTATATGCTCCAATGGGAGAGTTCTTGATTCTTCAGCCAGAGAACAAGTTTTCTCCGAACCATGATCTTCTTCCTTCTGGCAGCGGTCTATATCTTTTGACCTGCCCGGAATCAGATTTTGCTGAGGCACAGAAGAAGATCCAGGCTGCGCAGGCTGTATTTCTAAACACTCCACACCCTCTTGAAATATTAAGTGACCGTGCTGCATATGGTTCAGGAGGAACCATTCAAAGAGACCATGACATGGACTCTTACTTAAAATCTGTTAGAAATGTTATTCGTCAAGAGCTCAATCGCATAAGAAAATCCAGGAGAGAACACCGTAGGAAAGTTTGGTGGCCGCTCGTGACTCCACGAGGGATTAATGCTGGTTTAATCGTTGCTAGGCCAATCAGTTCGGGCAGCAGGATGGGCCAAGGTCAATTAAGTTTTTCTGGCATTATTCGAACGGGCAGAGAGTCCCTGAAACGGTTTAGTACTTTAGTCGCTTCACAGCACATGCATTTGCTTGTGGTCCTTTTGTTCCCTGCTAGATTGCTGATATTGGGAACCTATAGTTTGATTAATTTTCGTTAAGCCAAATTAGTAGACTATTGGTGTTTCGTGTTGGAACTTGAAAGGGGATTATGTGCTTGGCTTTACAAATGGTTGGTAGTTATTTGAATAGATGATTCTTTATTTATTTTGGCTATGGAAGAAAGAAACTCGTGTTCCCTACTTTTTGGAACGGTCTAGACAATGATATTTAATATACGGGTATTTTTTTATTTTTTTTAAAAATTCTATTCTTGTTAAGATAATCTCCGAATGTCGATTAATTGTGCAATTGTTGGACTTTGGAGTTTCGCACGAGTGCTTGCCTGTTCGGTATTATTCTTGCATAGCATGAGATACACACTAATTTAGTCTTAAAGGAAAAAATGTAGGCGCTTTTGGTTAATTTTTCATCGAATTTAACTAAAATTCGATATTTCTGCGATTTGTAAATTTACCATACGAAAAAAAAGATAAGATATGTAAATACTTTTGACATTATGAGATATATTCCGTTTGTAGATTTCTTAAATTTACTTAAAAGTTTTTATATGGTGAAATATGGGATTATGGAATAGATTGGAAGCAAGTTTGTTGCGTAATTGCAATAAACACGGTATAGTTTTCTTGGCATCATTTGCGGAGACCTTTCCATTCTTTTTCACTATCTTTTCAACATCGCATTCGGTGGAGCAAATTGTTGAATTATGTACGATGACTACATAATGTTTAATTATATATATATATAAAAAGAGACTACATAATGTTCTATTTGCATCCGTTCCAAAATTTATATCATCTCGTTTTCTCCGTCATCATTGCATGTCAACAATATAAAGAATCTTTAGAAAACATAAAGTTGATATCGATTAATACATTTACTCTGCATAGATAAAGTAAATATAAGATGATACAACATTTTGTAACAGGAAATTTGAAATATACCCTAGACGTCACTAACATCTCAATCGAGGACACCCTCATTAAATAGCATAGTAAAAAATGTTGTTGGCGATATGATAGTATGAATTATTACCTAGCAAAGACTTCCAAAAATCTCTACCTAACATTTGTAAATATCAACGATCTATATGTGGCTTTAGGCTACTTATTAAATCCATATTTAACACGACAATGGCATTGACTTATTGAGTGTGATAATTCGACAAATTGGGCAGAATTTAGAAACTTCTTGAGAAGTTCGGGCTCGCCAGGCTAGACTTACACCAAGTGTTAGATATATATATTCATAAAAATGCGATTTAATCTCATATAATCCAAGAATTGCAGTGCATTTGGCCCTATGGGCCAAAACATGCCCAAGAAAAACCCTTGGTCGTGTGGAGTTGGGACCATGACATATGCCCAAGTTGTACCCTTCTCATCAAACTACACGATTAGAAAACGCTTTTGTAAATCTAAAGGTGCATTTGGTGACAAAATAAGGGTCCTAAGTTCAAAAATGGCTCAATCCTTAATATCTATCCATCCAATAAAGCTGACAGAGAGCCTGGTCAATGTGCATGTGGTAAGAACTGTATCCATCTGCATTGCTGATTCAATCATAGTCCAAAATGAAACAACTAATCACAAAAGATCTCATCCAGATGGAGAGCAGGGGGTATTAATCTCAACTCATAGACAATTACACTTCGGCCCGCTCGAAACAAGATTGCGGGCCGTCGGATTCATCTCTCTCTCTATAAACCACTCACGAATTTACATGAGCCATGAAACATCGATTGACTATATGGTAGATGGGACTAATAGAGCCGATTCATCATATAATGTCGGATTAGGGTGAGAGGTAATTTTTGCCATCTATCCTTGCAGTCAAAGGTGTTTGATGGACCGGCCCTCCCGGTTCAAAAACAATTTCCCACGGTATAATTCTTTATCTTTGTTGAGAAATTTCGTAAGGAACTCTTAAGAAAATAGCCGAATGTGTTTGAGTTGCATTGGCAAGCTAACTTATGAAAATCTAGGAATGGTATCCTCACGACACCTTTTCGATACGTTGAAATTGATCAGGAACAGATATGCATTCAGCAGGTTCGAGCTATAGAGGAAGGCAGAATGAAAATATGGATCATAGTCTAATGCACTAATTCTGATCCATAAAAAACATTGAATTTACTGCAGTAAAGATAACGGATAGTATTAAAAGATGGAGAAAAGTACATTATTCTCAATAGAAGCGTACAATACTAAAAGATGGAGAAAAGTACATTATTCTCATTAGAAGCGTACAAAAATACGTAATCTTGCTTCAAAAGCAACCGGAAGTATAAAAAGACAGAGTTGATGTTTGATATTAATATATAGAAATAGCCAGACACATCATCCTCAGTGTAATGGATATGTATTAGATCTACAAATTGAGTTTACCAGCTAAATACCAAGAATGGATGGCAAGGCTACCGAACGACATGATATTAGCGAGAGAAGACAGCCCGTGAATCATTCCAAATTTCTTGTTCATGGCAGCAAGCTTCGGATTTTTCTTAGCTTCTTGTTGGTTTTTGGTCCACCCAACTTCTTCCCCAATATTTGCTTCTCTCTCTATCTTGTGCCTTTGTTTCATCATCTACTTGACATTTAAAAAGCAAAACAAAAAGACAGAGGAGATCATGCTTTTGTTATGTTAACACAGAGATTGTACCTAATAAGAAGCCAAAACTGTTTCGACTATACATTTTCAATCAACGAGGAAAACTATTTGAATCAAATTCATTTTGAAAGAAAAGAAAATCATAGTGCTACTGCAGTAAAGAGAGAAAAACCAACAGATCATTCATTTTCCTCCTGTGAGGCCAAGTACATACAGTTCCAAGGAGTAAAATGTATTATTCTATGCCTAAATCTAATAACGTCTACAAGGCCCAGATTTAGAACATATAAACAATGAGCATAAGAAGAACTAAAATGACGCAAATATGTTATTTGGCAGACATAAAGCGAGTGATTGTTAAGAAACGAAAGGATCAAGGTGAAAAAAGCGCACTAACAGGATAGAAGAGAAGGCTGCTATCTTTTGTACCTCGATGGTCATGCGGTATAATGATATTATTCTATGCCTAAATATAATAACCTCTACAAGGCCGGGACTTAGAACATATAAAAATTAGCATAACAAGAACTAAAATTGATGCAAAACTGTTATATGGCAGACATAAACTGGCTGATGGTTAAGAAAGTAATAACGAAGCCACTTCTTTTGTACCTCGATGGTCATGGGAGTGAAGATAATAAGATTGCTGAGATTGAAAGCAAACGCAGCAAGAAGGAATCCGAGCTGGTACTTCTCAGCTGCTCCTGAAGTCTTCCATGGATGCAAGTATCCAAACGACCCTACCGCCACTGCACAGCAAACTCCCACCATCGAGAAGTAAGCTGGAAACATCTTGCTTTGCAGATTCCCAAACTGATGCCTCGGCAAATGTCTATAAAAGAGAAATTACCAAATTGAGTTACAACGATAAATACAAATGCTTTACATTAAAGTTAAGGCTCCCTTCTCCCAAAACCCAACTTTTCCCATCAAATTTCGATAAGTGTTATGTATAGAAATTCACATAAACTGAAGCTTCGGCAAATTCCAATAACCTATATACAGAGATAATAGAGACGTACAATTAGCTATTTCAGAAGCTCTATATAATTGTCAGCCCCCCTCCTACAAGATTGAACAGTCCTATCAATTCTAACCGCATTAATATGAATATAACTAGGTGTGTAAACGAGTCGAGTCGAGCGGAACGAGTTGTTGTTCAAGTTTGTTTGAATAACAATTGAGTTTTAAAATTTGTGTTTGAGCTTTTTTTATTGTTAATCAAGCCGAGCTCAGACGAGTTTTAATCGAGTCGAACATGAGTCGAGCTCAAGTAGCTTGACTTTTTTTAGATGTTTTTATCAAATTTTATTCATCGAGCCGAGCTCAAACGAGCTTTAATCGAGCCAAACATGAGTCGAGCTCGAGTAACTTGACTTTGTACATGTTTTTATCAATTTTTATTCATAGACCGGAGCTTAAAATATATCAAACACAAAAAATTGTTCAAGGTTGATTTGATACGTTAGAAAAACTGAGCTCAAACAAGCTTTTAGCGATGGAGGTCGAATCGATAGCTTGATTCGACTGTCAGCCCTAAACATAACTTCTTAAAAATGATGCTTAAGCCAATTCCTACTAAAAATACCGCAATAATTGGGATATATTCCTTAATTCGAAAGCTTTAACATAGATGCTACCGTTATCTTCTCCTCAAAACTTATCCATATCACAATAGAAGGTAAAACACAAAAGGAAATAATATTCAGCTGTTATTGTAATCAAAAATGGAAAAAAGAAAGTTACTTGAACATGATGATGCCGCCGATGAAGGTGACCCATAAAGCGGCGCCCCAGGCGGTGGAGAAGCAAAGTAAGTGAGCCAATTTCAACACACTGATGAACACCGGCGAATTCTGGCCGTCCGATTTCGATCCGAAGGTCTCCGGCGAGAAAATCACCCCGATTGCCAAAAACGCCACCGCGGTCAAAAATCTTGTCATCCAAGCCATCGCTTACTTTTTTCTAATTGCGTTTCACAATTGAGAATTGGAAAACTGTAATAAATAATAATAATTCGGAGCAGGTATTTACCTAACACTGCTTCGAGAGATGTTCAGTAGTCAGTACTGATGAACGACGGAAAGTGTGGGCTATTAGTAGATTTACGAAATTGCCCCTTAGCTAAGAGGAATTTTTAAATGGGTCGCATGGCACACGAGGCATACATTCTATGGGCTGTATTGTATTGTTGTGCTTTCTCTCTTTCAATTGGCCCAATTTGAAGCCCAAATTTTAAAGGCCCAAATCAAGTCACAGGACAATGTATTAGTAATTTTGGGCCACATAAGAAAAATTATTAGGCCCAGCTCAAAAACTTGCTCTGGAAAAAAGTAACAAAAATTGCCAAAAATTTTCCTGCTCCCGCCACCGCTCTTAAATCAAAATGAAAATTCACGAAAAACAACCTCCTCCCTTCGTTAATTTCCAATTTTACCCTTCAATTCACCCGTAATTTACTCATTTCCCATTCACCCTTCTTCCTCGGGAAGCTTTTGCAAAATATAAGTCTTTACAGTGAATGATAAATAAAGCCTCCTCTTTAAACACCAGGTTTTAGTTTCTCGGCAACTTTTCACTCATTCTATTGCCTACAGTTATTTCAGCCTGCAGTTCTGTGCAATTAGATATTAGAATTCCGATGCTGGGAAGCAAGCAAGTGTTAGCATATGATGACGCCTCAAAGGCCTTTGTAGGAGTTCGATTTCTTCTACTTGGATTCAACTCCATTAATAAAGACAAGGTTTTGTTTGGATTAAAGTAGTTTTATTTAGGTTTTTTAGTTGCATTTTTAATTATTTCTTTTGAATTTGTTCAGGTTCGGTCGAAGCTTCTAGAAGGCGGGGGAATTGATGCTGTGAATTATGGCTCGGATTGTACTCACGTTATTGTTGATAAGCTTGTTTACGTGAGTTAAATTATATCTACTTTTCTTTGTTTCTGACTGTTCTGAATTTAGGCACATTTTGATTTTACCACACAGATAAACAGTTTGTAGAATTTACTAATTATGTCTGTTCTTTCTTTCTTTCTCATTCGTTGATTTCATAATTTCTGAAGTGGAGACTTGCATATTGTTTCTTGTCATGTAATTGAAGTCCTTAAATTGGAATCAGGGATACTTGAAAACATTTTTCTTATAGAATCGAATGTGGTTCCATGAGTTCGATTGTATTATGACGCGCTATTATTATTGCTTGTTCATGGTTTAGGATGAACCGATATGCGTTGCTGCACGAAGAGATGGCAAGACATTGGTGACTGGCCTGTGGGTTGATCACAGTTTTGATGTGGGAATGCCTGTTGATCCAACCTCCGTGAGTTTCTCTAATATATGTTGATATTCCTTTTCGTTGCACTTTGGTTATTGTTCAATGCTATGAAGCATATTCTATATTTCTCTTGCTAGGTTTGTCTATATTTGTGCAACTTGCTTGTTTCTGTTTAGTGATGGCCGAATTTGCTATCAAGAAAAGTATACATTCCTCGGCGCTCTTCAATGTTCAACTTTATTTTTTCGACTTGAAAGTTTTTCATATGACTATATGAGTTGTAGCATGAGTTTTGGAATTATGTATGGCGTATTCTAGTACATCTACTTTTTAGTTCAAAATTTTATAAACATTATTGTTCCGTGCTTGTTATGCTATTTCAATTTTTAGTGTTGCTTTTCATTTCACTTTAGAACACTGTCCTTTACTTTATTACACTGTCCTTGCTAGTGGAAGATTCAAAACTTTCCGTTATCATGTTTTCATATTCTTTACGATCCCTTACAGGTCATGTATAGGCCCATGAGAGATTTGAATGGGATTTCGGGTGCCAAATCTCTGGTTGTCTGCTTGACTGGATATCAACGGCAGGACCGAGATGATATCATGGTTCTTGCAGCTACTTTCTGTCTTCTGATTTCTTAACACTTATCACTATGATCAATTTGTAGTGAATTTCACTTTACCACGCTACTTTCTTATCGCAGACCATGGTTGCCTTGATGGGTGCAAATTTTTCGAAGCCTTTGGTGGCGAACAAGGTTACACATCTAATATGCTACAAATTTGAGGGTGAGTTCTTTTCTATTTTGTTTATCCATGGCATAAAATTTTTATGATTCAACTTTTTTAGTTTTCATTTCTATTTGCCATTTCTTATGTTTGTTATGGCGTCATATTCATGTTATTTAACCTTTACATTTATTTGGTTTGTCTTATGTCATTGCTATATTCAGTTAAGAAATCTATTTTGAACAGGGGAGAAATACGAGCTTGCCAAGAAAATGAAGAAGATAAAGCTAGTTAACCATCTTTGGTTGGAGGATTGGTATGCCCGAACTTGATTAGCTCACCATATCTATATCTATATATATATATACTACCATAAAAGCATGGATCTTGAAAGTTGTTTCTTCCAATTGTGATATTACATTATTACCCTTGCTTAGATTTATTACCACCTTTATAATAATTAAATAATTATTTTCGACTCTACATTAAGTCATTAACTACCCTTGTTTAATTAAACAATTAAATTAACAACATTTTTGAGACTCTACATTTTTTCGGAATCCTTCACCTGAAACTGCCGGCAAACTCAAAGGTCCCCTAATGAATTCTAACATTAAGATCTAATAATATCTATTGAATATTTTTCTTCAATAGGTGCTTAACATACACGTTATATTTTGACAATACACCACTAAGCTCTTTATGAAAACGTACTTACCATTATGTATATTGATAATTTTACCATCATCTTTATTATAGCAAATAATTATATAATATTTTAAATAGAATTTCTTGTTTAAATATTAGTATTAAATGGTTGTTCATGTGCAACGCACATGCACTTTACTAGTATAAACAAGAATATCAATGATATTTGATTAATTAAATATGCCCGAGTTCGCTTTTGTTATTTCATTTATAACCTTTTCTTTTACATATTTTCAGTTTGAAGGCTTGGGAAATTCTTCTAGAAGTGGACTATTGTAAGAGGTGTGTTACAAGACTTAAGATGTTTTATTTTTAAGTTGGTTTTCTTAATTGCAACAAACAAATCAGCTCATGAGCTTAACTTTATACCCTGATACAGTGGATATGAGTTGGAGATGGAGGCTGAAGCAAAGGATTCTGAAGAGGAGACAGAAGACATAGCTTCAATATTGGATGTGGTCAAGAAAAAAGCGGTCAGTCCTCAAAATACACGAGCAGAGAATAAAAATTCCCATCAGTCACCAGAACTTGTAAGAAACAGTTTAAACTTGAGTGCAGCTAAATGTTTGGGCAATATTGGAGACATCAGTAAGATCCAGACAACCCCTTTAAAGAATACGGACTTTAGAAAACCATCGTTCTCACAAGAAACTCATTTTGATATGCCAATCTCTTTTAGTTCCAGGAATCCTGGAAAATTGTCCTCTGAAGTAATTTCTGAACAGGTTGAAAATGTCTCAACTTCAGCATCTGAAAGTGCTAAGAAGTCTCATAATGCTGATTTGTCCAAATCGAGCTATTCTAGCAGTCCCGGGAAGGCCAGTCTCCCATTAAGGTCTGAAAGAATTGAAAATAATTCAGGTAGCCCATCTGCCTTGAATGTAAATAAACTCCGGGTTAGTGGTGGTTTTGACATGCATGTGGAGACGCACCGAGATGCAACTGATTTGAATGGAGTAAATGAGGAAGCCTCATTGGCCCCTAAAGAAGATTTAAATATTTCTGTCGTATCGGAGGATAAACAAGAAGAGAATGATGAAGCACTTCAACATTCTCGTGTAGGATTGAAAAAGAGGCTTTTGCCCAATTTGGATATAAAAGACCTTTCCTCAAGCCGAACCGATAATTCTACTGGTGGAGTAGGGGTGCATCAAAGTGATGAACAAATCACTGAAAGAAAATTGGACGGCCGGGTTGATCTTAACGTAGCAAATGTTGGAAGTACAGGGCCAACGGTAAAACCACTTAAATCAAAGATGCTTGCGAAGAAGACATTGGGCTCAAGACCAATGCTCAGTAAAGGGAGCACTGCAAAGCATAAAGGATCCCTTAACCTTCAGAATTTGCAGAATGAGCACATAATTTATTCAATTGGAGGAACTGATACAGATAAAAGTCAAAGGACTCAGATGAACAATCTTAGGGGATCTCAATCTGAAGCAACTGATGTAAATGGGCCTGTGAATGAAACTAAAGCTCCTGAAGACAAAGGGCTATTTGACTTTGAACCACAGAGTGACGAGGAGAAGTATGATGAAGTTGAAGCACCACATTCAGGAGATAATTCCAAAGATAAAAGGGTGGGTGTCGTTCATAAGAAAAAGAAATTTGATGGGAAAAAATTGGCAAAATCTGTAGAAAATGAAAAAGACAATGAAGCTCAAAAGGCCGTTGATAAAACTGAATTGGCCGAATCAAAATCTACAGTTGGAGAGAAAAAATTAACCAAGGGTAAGAAACGACGTTCAACTAAATCTATGACCAATAAGTGGAAGGATCCTAGAGAGGATGCTGAAAAGGATGTGTCCAATAGCAAACGGGATGAAAATAAGACAGTTTCAGGCAATGAAGAAGAAACTGTAATCTTAGCTGGTAAAACCAAGACAAGACCATCCAAGAAGTTAAAATGCTCAAATGATATAGAGAAGGAACAAAACCATGAAAGTGTGAGCAATGATGCAGGAGCAGCTGGGAAATTCTCGTCTCAACCCTTAAAAAGTCCTCTTAAGAATGGCTTGAAAACCGAAAAGGCCCGTTCAGATTCACCAATAAAGGCTCAGAACATTGAGGTGAAAACTGAACCAGCATGGTTTATACTGAGTGGGCATAAGCTACAAAGAAAGGAGTTTCAGCAGGTTATAAGGAGATTAAAAGGAAGAGTTTGCAGAGATTCTCATAATTGGTCATATCAAGCAACACATTTCATCGTTCCAGATCCAATACGTAGAACTGAAAAGTTTTTTGCCGCAGCAGCTTCTGGAAGGTATTCATAATTAACTTATTATCCGCAAATGCTTCTATGACTGCTTTAGTTTCTGATTGGCTGACTCTAAATAAATCAATTGCAGTTGGATTCTGAAGACTGATTATTTAAAAGCTAGCAACGAGGCGGGAAGATTTTTGTCTGAGGATCCATACGAATGGCATAAGAAATGCTTGACTGAAGACGGTGCAATCAACTTAGAAGCTCCAAGGAAGTGGCGTCTCTTGAGGGAGAAAACCGGTCGCGGTGCATTTTACGGAATGCGCATTGTCATATACGGAGAATGCATCGCCCCTCCACTGGTTCGTGCTATTTAATTCTCCGTTTTGGTTTTGTTACTTATTTATTCGGGATAATTACATGCACACCCTCTCACTTATTGGGTAGTTGCCATAAACTCCTTATTGGGTAGTTGCCATGAGCTTTCTCGGGTTTTGTGACAACTCAATAAACAGACGGTGAAGTCGTAATATACTTTTACTGACAGTGGAAGTAATGAAAAATTGACAAACTTGGGATTGTTTTTCGTAATTAGGATCTCGCGTGGGGGTGTTTATGTAATTTCTCCTATTTACTGTGACTTTTGAGCTACTGAAAGTAGCATTCTTTAACTTGCATGTATTTATGATCATCATATTTGCTCCTTTTTTTCTTTGTTCTCCAATTAGGATACTTTAAAGCGTGCTGTGAAGGCTGGAGACGGGACAATATTGGCAACTTCGCCTCCTTACACACGCTTTCTCCAATCAAAGATCGACTTTGCCATTGTCAGCCCCGGCATGCCACGTGTCGATATGTGGGTCCAGGAGTTTCTAAGACACGAGGTACCCTGTGTTGTAGCTGATTATCTAGTCGAGTACGTATGCAAGCCCGGTTACTCCCTTGAAGGGCACGTACAATACAATACTCATGCTTGGGCCAAGAAATCACTCGAGAATCTTATAAACCGCGTGGAAGAGGTGGTTGAGGATGTAAGAACACCAGAAGATTGTAGCATTGATGACGTGGTGTGTCAAGTATGTGGATGTCGTGATAGAGGAGAGGAAATGCTCTTATGTGGCGATGAAACAGGTACTTGTGGGTGTGGTGCTGGTATACATTTAGATTGCCTTGATCCTCCTCTTGAAGCTATTCCCAAGGAAGATTGGTTTTGCCAAAAATGTAGCAAAAAAAGAGCGGGCAGAAGTATTAGCAAGAGTTCTAATAAACGTGCCTCGAAATCGAAGAAGTGATCATCTCTTTGATCATTCTGTGTTTGTTGATTATGTATTATATATATAATGCTAAAATAAACTTTAAAATGTATTGTATAAATCGATGTATAGGTTAGTCAGGACTTCCAAACGGGTGTTCGTTATGCTGCATTAGATGGATAACACCGAATAGCTTGATTATGGTTCGTGTCGTGTTACTTTACGTATAGTGATTATTTACTTTTTGGGGAAAATCGAATGTGAAACTTTTCACTAAACTAGATGAAATTTTCAAGCATACCATATGCTCTTAAAAGATAAAGCTTATTGAGTATTACTCGTCTCCTAATGTTTGTCTTTTACACAATAACTTTTAGTTATCATTTACATATAGATGTGACGTAATTACGGTTAATGTCAACTTAGGTATTTGAATTTAAACTAATGACATAAATGTGGGCTTAACTCAAAGGTAGCCCATTATCAATGCTGTTTAAGGTGTTAAAGAGGTATCAGGCCCATGATCCGTTAAATACCCGTATGAATATTAAAAGATTAAATCATTTGGGATGCTTAATGACTGCAAAATCACCATAATCACTATTATCCAAGGGAGTTAGCTTGTCGTGGTATAGGTCGGACTCAATTCACCCCTAGATTGACCATCTGATCCTGACTTAATTTTCACGCCACATCGATATGTTTTAGCAAGTAATATAAATAATAAAATGACTTACAAAGATTAGGTCGAGGGAATAGAGGAGAATCAGATCTCTAGATTGGGCTTGAGAGGCTCGAGTTCAATTTAGTTTTTTCATGTAAAACTGCGACATGAAAACAAGTTTCTATAGGCCCAATTACATAAATAAATTTATTGCAAAAACTATGATCTAGCTCATGAGCCATGAGGCGGCTTACAGAAACCCTTAAGAAAAAATAAAACATTGCATTAAATTTAAAAATAATATTTGTGCACCAAAAAGTCATGCATTATTGGAATCTACGTCAGGTGAAATTGAGTCCAAATTTGTATTTTTTTGTTAAAACAACGATTACATTACTACATCGATATCGAATTAACTATCTCCAATCAGCAATTTTATATTACAAATAATATACTATTATATAAGTAAAAAACAATTCACAAATTTAGTGGGATCGAAATCATGATTTCTAGTTTAAATCACGAGATCTCAATCTTACCGTTAAACCAAGATTTGTATATATAGACATCCAAAATTGAGATTATTGAAGTCACGAATACTTCAGAAAGAATTAAAGAATGCGATTTTACTTTATTATGATTATTTTTTGAAAGTCTACCAACTTCGCTTAGCTCATATTCTTTGTACTCTTCCTCCCTCCAGTATCTGTTCCTTTCACACTCAAAATGAAGAGAACGAGAAACATGTCAGAATATGGGGTTTGAGGCATCCAGCTTTGACATTGGTCACTTGTTTAAATAATAAATAAATTGTCACAATGACACAGATATTAGAGTTTAAATTGATGATTTGCACATGTTAACTGACATCATCAAATCTGGCCGCCTTCTATTTTTCTTTTTCTTTTTAAAATTTTATCTTGCGATAAAAAGTTTACTAGAATATATAATTTAATTTGGCAATCCCAACTCAATTAACATGTAAGAAATAAGTCCTTATTATGTTTAGATTAAATATCATAAATAAGTCAGTGTATAATATACCTACAAACAGTGACGAGCTCTACATATTCGATTATATTGGAGCTTATAATTAGATTCAATTAAGACATTACCATTTTATTTTAATAGTAAATTGAGCATGCCATAAAATTGCCAATCTTTGAGAAAATAATTTTTTTACCCTACAAATCTTTGTTATTTGGAATCTCGTCTCCTTAAAGTTTATAAATATCCATTTTTATCTTTTTTTATATCTGCTCAACAAGACATAAATTCGGACCCGTCCTTGAATAGATGGTCACCTAATATATAATGTGGCCCCTAAGATATTCACTCTTTAAATGATATTACACATTTCTTCAAAAATATAAAATGATATTACACATTAGCTATTAAGTAAGCTAAGGATTCAATTGTATGATTCCATCTATGCGTCTTCTTTTAAACACCTATTTGTTTTAATTTTTAATTACTTTTATTTTGCAAATTATAAAAACCCAAGACAAAATTTAGGAGCACATTCACATCTTGGCAATTTCAAAACAAATTATAAACCAATTCCCAATAAACTCTTAAAAAAACGCAAAATTACCAATTTCAATAATAGAGTTGGCTTAGAACTTAAAAAGAATCCTCAAAAAGACATGCAACGAAGTCTTTGTTACTACAAAAAGTGTGCCTTCCTTAGAAATTGTGCAAAACCCCTTTCTTTAGCCACAAGAAAATAGAAAAATGGTTCACAAAATATTATTTTATGATATTATTACCCGCTTATCTATACGTAATCCCAAATATTATTTTATGATATACCCGTTTATCTATACATAATCCCCTCATTATAATGTATATTTATTTATATAAAACTCTATGTCAGAAAAACCATTGAATCTTTCTAACTGGGTTAATCTCCTGGTTTAATTTATTTGTTAACAGAGTTCAAAATGTTAGAAAAAATAATAAGATAAATGAAAATGTGAAGGCATATTATTCCTTTCCATTTTCCCTCCACTTTCTGTCATCAAAATATTAATAAGTACACATATATTTATTTATTTATTTTGAACAATAATAAATAAACATATATAGTAATATAGACAGTAATGACTAAACACACTGAATTGCCTAAAAACACGTACCTATAATTTATAGAGTTGTAGGTTAGAGTGATGGGAAGCTATATATAGTGAAATCAGCCTACTGGTACGGGAACATTATAGCATCTCGTGCCATTTAGACTATTTTTTTGGGTGGAATTATATCTTTTTTATGCAAAGGTGGAATTATTGAGACTGAATGTAATATGAATGTAGTTTATCTTCGTAAAAAATAACAACTGATCAAAGGTATTTGAGAATTTGCACTAAAAAAACTAGCTATTAGCCTATTACTACACACTTCTCCCTGCACATTTATGTGAATCAATAGTATAATATATATAGATTCTCTCTAAATATTGTATCATATTAAGTTGTTATGCTGCCTAAAAGTAGTACCTCGATGAGACACTCTCCCGTCAATAGTATTTATCTTAAATTGAATCATTTTCATCTATAACAGCTTTAGTTATTTTTTGGTTACACGAGTAACATAAGAAAATTACATCTCCAAAATCAAAATATCCTCACACTCGAAAGGAGGATTTTCCCATAATTGCATTCCAACCTGAAGTTCATGGCCAAGTTTTGCCAATGCATCTGCCCCCTTGTTTCCTTCACGTTTTGTATGTTGAAGTTTGCAATTCCATGGCATCCTAAACAGAACCCTCACATCTTGTATGATACTTCCTAAGGGGTGCTCCTCAATGTCCCCGTTCCGCATTAGATTGCATACAACTTCGAAGTCCACCTCGGCAATGATTTGAAAAACTCTTCAATCCCAAGCAATTTATACATTATGTGGTCGTTCAAGTAAAATTAAGAGGTGCGGGTTTTTATATCTCAAGCTTCAAATAATAATATTCTCTACACATGTAAAATATTATCATATCGACAAAAATAGGAGTTGGTTTTTTAACTTATTTTAATGAGACGTTTATTTCATTACAACGATTATTGAATCAATTATCATCAATATACAATCTTCTATTATAAATTAGAAAGAATGAATTACTATATAGAAAGAGGAACAACTCACACAATTGGTGGAATTGAATATTTGAACTCATGACCTTTATGTCTTGGCCCTTGGGGCCTCAATCAATATTTTCTGCACATGAGAATATGTTTTAGAAATATTGAATATCAAATATTTCTATTCTTTATCAGCTTAAGATCCAATATTAATTAACTAAAATTCCATTTCGCATAATATATTGACATTCTTTCGTTCCATGATATTTATAACTTTATTCGAAATGTAAAACTTTTTCACTGTAATATTCATGTTTGTGTAATTCAAAATTTCAAATTGCCATAAATTTATCCAAAATATACACCTTAAATAATGTAATTTTGGCAAAGAGTTGGTTAGATGGTGAAAGGTGAGGATTAAAGCCTTCCAGATATACGCAACATCTCGTGCAAAAAAACAGAAAATTGATAGATCTTGCTGAAAATAATTGAGCAACTTTCTTTTTTTCTTTTTAATTTATATTTGCCCCTTTTTTGAGTGCAATTGATGAGTACAATTGATTCCTCACAGATCACTCACATTAGCATATACTTTTTTCTTTGGGTTGCACGTGACTCTTTACACATATTTCTCTTTTCTTTTTGCAATCCAAACAGTGCGCAGCAAGCATGAATATATTCTGTCATTACAGGATCATGCTTGTGAATATAAATAATGTTTACAATAATTCAAATTAATATATTATAACAAATTGTTCCAAAATTATTAAAAATTATGTTCACTCTTTGAACTCAAGATTTTCACATGGTTTTAAAAGGGAGACAAGGTAAGATGGGCCATCTTTGAATTATTCCCCATAATACACACATTTTTGGGGAGTGGGAATAATTGTTTTGTTGATTAGTGTGGAAGTGAAGCACCCAATTTCTTTTTATCTTGTTTTCAAGAAAAAATAAAACATTGTGTTAGAGTTCTATTAGTTTAGGTATCTTATTTATGTTTATTATTATTTCCTTTTATTATTATTTCCTTTGTAACTATATATAAATTTTTACTAGTTGAATACAATACTCAAGGGGAAAAATAAACAAATTATCGGAATTCATTCTCAGGATTCGATTTGGTCAAGCTCAAATATTTTTTACATGTGATTGGTGACTTTCTTTATGAATTCTATATTGATTTGACCAAACAAGTCCGTATTGAAATTTTTTAAGAAGAAAAATTCAAATGTAGTGCTGCTTATTTGATAGAAACTATGCAATTTGGTAGAAGTGGAAGCTTATATTACTACAAAAGAGAAAAAATGATTTAGCATATCAAAGTTTACCACATTCTACGAAATTCACAAAAGGCCAGAGCTTGTGAGAATATTTGTACTCTCATGGGTTTTAGCCTTGTAGCTTACTCTGTCTCCAATGTCTTTTTTTGACTGACTTATACTTCTTCGGTTTATGAAATTGCAATTTGCCGTTTGCTTTAAAAGCCAAGTGCTCTAGTTTTTCAGAAATTGACAATCTCAAATGCTTACCATAGTGTTAATTGTTCTTTTCTTATTCTTTTATTTGTATATATATTTTTTGATTTCGGTAAAATCATTACTGATGTGGTATAATTTTTCTTATGCGATTTCAGATCACTGATTTAAAGTTTGTTTAAGCTCGTTCGTTTAACACAATACACTACATTTGAACACTCTTTTTCATTATAGGGTTTGGAATTTAGCTTGAACTCTTGGATAAGTTAAAAAATATGTGAAAAAATCAAACTAATTTACAATTTAATTAAAAACTGGTTCAAACTAAATCTAACTAACAATTAAATTGAACTCAACCGCAATTTTGTAAATTCAGTAAAATTCAAAATTTTATATAACAATGACTTGTTCGACTCTACTTGATTCACTCATTTTGTTCAGATATATCACAAAAGTAAAAAACAAAATCCCAAATGTTACCATGTAATATGGACCTCGTGCTTAAAAACTTGTACAAAACCCACAAACTATATTTATTTGGCTAACTTGTCACGTGGGTGACAAAAACATAATTATAAGTGGGATAAACCTTTTTCATGATTATTCTTGGCTTACTCATGTTAAAAATTTCTGGCTGCAGAGTCGCATGCTTCAATCAAGAAATCTTTTTGATCTTTTATCTTCTTTTTATTTTATTTTATTTTTACCTTGATTAAAAGAAGGGCTGTTATGATACTGTAAAACTTTCGGTTTACATTTTGAAAAGCAGCTAAAAGACGAGGAGCCCGTACTGGTAGTATTAACAGTGTGTCATTAATTACCTTGGGGACATCAATGTACTAATGACGAGTAAAAGTTAGAATAGTAGGTGAAAAAAATATCTAGCTTCGTAGCTTCGCCTTTGGTCTTGTATTGTATTGAGTGCTGAATAAGCCCTTCTTTACCTTTATGTAATACATCATCCAGACTTGGTCATTTTATATTCTGATCAAAGGCGTACCAATAAATAAATAAATTTGAACTCTAGACATGCCGGAGAAATGATTTTAGTATCTATTTTTCACATATAATAAAATATATTGTGTGAATCTCATATATATGTGTAAAACTAAATAGATATAAAATACGCACTCGTACTATTAAAATCATATTGACATAAAATTACTTGGCAAAACAGGTGGGAAAGATTTTTTTTTTTTTTGTTTAAACAAAATCAGTGATTGAAGTTAAATGATTGGGTAAGTTGGATCACTATTCAACGTCATCTTTATCCAACATACAACATTTTGTTTAGAGCTGGTCATTAAAGTTTTCATGACTTAAAATCTTGAGACAGTCATTTATTATCAGCTTAGAACCCTTTATATAAAAATTTTGTAATGTATACATTTATACTATGATTCATAAATAAAGTTTATATGCGAAAAAGAATGTAATAGTCCAATTAAACTTTATCGGTAAAAAGAAGTTAGACAATAAATAAAGGCGAGTCTAGACTGATGTTGGTGTTTCAAAAATTACTAATGAAACTTTAATAATCACAATTAAATACAAGAATTTGAAGTGTACTGTGAAGTTCAATTAGGTTTTTGAGCTCCAATTTCGAAGAGGCACTTTGGATCCCATTAAATCCTCATGATACGTCCCTTTGGATCCTCTATTGGAGTTCGTATTCCATTTCATATGTATATGTTGGAAATATATCATATAAATTTTGTCAAGCATATATGAAATAAAAAATCTCAAATCAGAAAAGAAAATATGACCGGTGATTTGTTGTAAGTAGATGTGAATAATAACTTAAATTAATGAATCCAAACGTATTGGACCGATGAATCAAAAGGATATTTACTGCGAAATGGGAAAGAAGTTGGGTAATGAAAACATTTGTAAAAATGTCAGGTTTTGGGGAGTTGTGTGGTGGTGGTGGATAAGGCTGATATTCAAAAGAATAGTGAATTCGGATACGACACGAGATAGAAGCCAAAAGGCAAATATGCAAAGGCTTTAGTAGCTTTCATCTCTTCCCTGCTCTGCTGTAGCAGTAGTAGTAGATGCAATTGTAATAATATCTCTCACTCTTCTTCAATCCAAGCATTTATTTCAACCCCCACTATTTTAAGGCTTTAAATTATGAGAGAAAGTGAAAGGAAAAGACATGCAACTATTTTTAACTCTTAACAATATTATTCATTAATAGAGAAAATGTCAAAGTACTGAAATTTAAATAAAATCTGTACACATACCAAAATAGAAATTAAAAAAAAAAGGGAAGAGAGAAAGTTTTCAAGATAATAATACTAATAAACCAAAAATTTTCCCTGGGCGGTAGTACTAAAGGCTTTCCAATTTGTACATCAGATTCTCCCGCGGTTCTATTTACTTTCTTTTAAAAAAGTTCACCATTAATCAATACGTTAATGCTTCATATTTGACTGTAATTGGACGATTAAACCCCGCCTGAGAAAGCAAATTACCAACAACCGCAAGATCCCTGCAAAACACTCCTTGAAACACCGATGATGGCGGGTTCGTAATCGCGGTATTGTTCTCAGTTCTATCATTATTGTTACCAATGGGGACTTCCGAAACAATCGTCGGAGTTTGCTCAACCCTGGCTGCGGCAGAGGGCGGCGCCACCAGGGGCCCATGAACTTGAATTGCAGCAGCTTGCAAAGCAGCAGCAGCCTTCTTCCTCTGTTTCTCAATCGCTTCTTCATCCAAAACAGTGGCCATTAAACTAGTATACCCCTTTTGAATCAATCTATACAACAGTAATGCAGACATTTTCGCTCGATCTCTCACCGAATCCAAGTCCTTCTCATCAGCAAACTCGCACCTCTCAATGAAACTCGAAGATTTATCGGGTTTGTGTCTTAATGTCAAGAGCAAATGTGCTCTTTCTAATTCTGATCTAGAACAACCCCTTCGCAATCCGATTAACGCGTAATAATCTACATTCCCTGTTTCACCAGCAGCAACCCTTTGCTTTAAGTGCTGGCTTTTCGCAGCTAATGAACACAATTTCCCTGGAATTTCTCTGTACTGGACATTCTGCCGTTTCCAAACAGGTCCTGGTAATTTTCTATCTCGCAGAATTGAATTGTACAACAGTTTCAAATGCTCAAGATCGTGAAGACTGTCTGGCAAACATCTTATGGTTTCGAATAAGGTCGCTCTTATGGTAAGAGCTGCAATGCATGAAGTGTCTAAAGCTAGGGCTCTATTGCAATCAGCTATTGCCTCCGCTATTCGTCCAGCGGATCGATAAGCGGATGCACGGTGGACGTAACACTCGGATAAGAATCCCTGAGGGGCGCCACGGCGGCCGTCTAGGATTTTGGAGAAATGTCGAATGGCTTCGGAGTAGAGTCCGGCGTCGAGGGCGGCGATTGCGGCAGTCTTGCGGCGGATGAGGAGTTTGATGTGGCAGAGGAGGTGGGAGATGCTCTCGGACTCTGTTTTTGGAGGGGCTTGAGAGTGGTTTTTTATGAAGTTTTCGCCGGAGGGTGGGAATTTATTGAAGGAAAAGATGTCGTCGGAGAGAGAAATGCTTTCACGGCGGAATGCGGCGGTGGCAAGGCGTTTTCCGGTCTGCAGGAGCACCATCGCGTCCTCCATTAAGCCTAGGTGGCAACATGCTTGGCCTAGAACTGAGTATCTGTTGAGAGATTGAAAAAACTGAGTCAAAATGAACGAATTAAGATTGACAAATACTTAATTACGATTATTATCTAATCTAATTGAGAGATTGGGCAAATTGTAATAATTAAGAGGAATTTGACTTTTGAATAGGAATATTAAGTACTAATCACAGCAACAGGATTAGGTGAAATTTCATTAATTGCCAACAGTATTTCGCGTGATCTACAAACTATTCTGTCAAATTTCAACCACAACCACTACTAAAATAATATTAGAATTAAAAACCAAAAAAACATGGGAAGAAATGAAAAAATTGAGTTGTGAAAATTACCTCCATTGCCCTTCCTTCTCGACGTTTTTACATAATCCAGCCATGACTTTCTTTTTCAAATCCGACACGGAGAAGCACTTGAAGGCCGGCTCGTTATTCAGTGCGCCACTGCTGGAGGAGAGAAGCTTCACGCGCTCTCTCGACAGCTGGTTGGACGAGTAATCAGATGATCCGGACGACGACGTATCATCGGAGATCACCATTTTCAAGCTGGGGATATAGTCCTGCAGCATGTCCGCCACCTCCTTAAACCGCCGGAGATGCAACAAACACCGCGCCTTCAGCTCCAGCGCCACCTCCATGCGCGGAGCCACCGTCAGCGCCGCCTCTAGGAGCCCCAACGCCGCCGCAATCTCGCTTTGCTCTTGTGTCGCAATCAACATTTTGGCTTCCCTCACGTATCTCTCCACCATCTACATTATTACAAATGAACAACTATTTCATATCAGTTTACAGAGATACATAAAAATAGAGAAAAATCAAGGAAATATTGAAATGGAAAATACCTTTTTGTGAGTAAACCACCAGTGTTTCTTCTCGCCGCCGGCGAGAGATTGAGATGCTACAGCCATGAATGGATTGCAAGAATCTTTTCTCCCTCTCTCTGTTCCTCTCTCTCTCTCTCTCTCTCTGTATGTGCTCGGTGCGTAGGATAATTATATATGAGTAAAATATATCTCACATTTGAGTGTCAAAATTTGCCTCTTACGGCGAGAGAGGATCGGAGAGTATTCAAATCTGAGAGAAATGGAGAGAGAGACAGAGTGAGAGAGGTGTAAATAGGAGAGGAGAGGAGAAAGGCTTTAAACAACAAATGCCAGCTTTGACCTCAGAGAAAGCTTTGATCCTTCTACATCATCGCTGGCACCAGATTCTCTCTCCCCCTCTCTCTCTCTAGATTGTATAAACCTCTATGGGACTGCTCTACGCGCTACTACGGCTATACCTAATTTTTATTTAATTATTTGGGTAGTAAATATATTACTATATAAGGTAAAATACAATGTATAACCCTGAACTATAACAAGTGCAGCAAATGGGTCTCTGAACTTTGAAAAGAACCTAATTAATCCTTTTTACAAATTTATGAGTATATTAAGTGCTTTCATCCAAACACAACTTTAAATATATAAATAGTTGATAAATTATTTTAATAACTCAAAGCTTAAAATTAATGTGACGGATGGTGCACAAATAAAAAAGTGATATAAATATGAAAAAATAAGTTAACTTACTTTTTTGAATTCAAATAAAAAGATGAGTTAAATACTTTTTATTAATGTATATGAATTGTCATTCGTGACTATTTTTTAGTTATATTAACGAAATAAGGCTATTAAGTATCTTAGATGATAAAATATAGTAAAAAAAACAGTTATTTGTAAATAGACATATATGACACTTGCTTAGGTTGTTCAATGTTCTTATTGTATTAAATATATTACGTTGAATATTTTATTATCAATTTCTAAATCCTAATCAATTAGGCTCTTTCTTTATTAATAAATATAAAAATTAAATCGCATTAAATACCAAAAAAAAAATTAGTTTCTTATCCTCTTTTTTTGTAAGGTCACGTGTGGGATCTACAATTTAACATAACTCATAAATTTTATTGAGAGACCATTTTGATACATTTTAAAATTTAGGGACTTATATGTGACATTTGCTATATTTCAGGGGTGTAAATTGTATTTTACCTTGCTATATATTAGCAAAATGCTTAATATATTGGTATTTGAGTAGAAACATTAAAAAAAGTGATTTTGAAAGGCCAATTCGAGAAATTATTATCATACTTTGCCATTTCTATTGATGAGTTCAAACAAATTAATTTATGAGATTGTTTCGTTGAGTTGTTGTATTCAAGTTCATGAAATTTCAAAAATATAAAAGTCAATTCTACTAATCAACAGCAAATACATTAGCAAATTCAGTGGAAAGTTTTAGTCAATATGTGTGATTCAATTTTAGAGAAATTAATGATTTAAATTTTGTCAAACAATGTAATAATAAGAAACACTGCATATTATTTAGATCTGGACTTTAATGATATTTATGTAATGGATATTTCAATTCTACTTACCTCGTTTAATTATTCTTCATATCGGTATAGTGACGTAATTGATCATGTGATGTGGAATTTACTTTCAACTCTTAGATATTTTAAAATATATTTTGTATGGTCAAATTGGCTTATAGTTTATTTATTTATTTGGTTGATTTTGGTATGATAATAAGAAACTCTTAAATAAATTGAATGTTCATGCATTATGTACTTGCTATTATATAACTTATATTATCAGTTTACGAATTTTAATGACGTGGTTTATGAAATAAATATTATTTTATTGTATATTTCTCGACCTGTATGTGACTATATCTACTCTCCTTCTTTTATTAAAAACATGTCATCCTTCTTTACTTTTTTTTAATTTTTATTATTTTAGTCACATTTAATTTCTTTCATCTCTTCTTTCTTGTTTTTTTCCCTCTTCTTCCATTTCACTTAATTAATCTAATTTAAATTGATAACTTTATTTTTTTTTAACACAGATACCAAAATAAAATTATAGGACAGTGAGGTAATTTCCACCACTTGACTTCTAAATAGACTATGAAAAAGTGCAGCTAATTAGTTGACATTGAACGATTATATCAATGAACAGGGGCACAGTCGTATTTTACCGACTTTTTGGTGGTTGTGTGAGATTTAACACTGGCTACGCCGCCGGCGGTGACTAATTCACCGGTCCTCGAATTCAAATTCCAGCAAATTGCTTGCCTCTAAGGAAAGTAAAACATATACTTCAAGGTATATATATATATATATATATATACATACACACATATACACACACATATAAAAGATTACCTTCAACTCAATGTACGTAATGTTATTCCTAAGTTTATCAATTATTTAATTTGATTATAGTTGTGTGCAACTCTATCAGAACATATTTAATCTAAATCTAATTAGGTGATGGTTCCTAAGTGCATCAAAGCATGATTTCACACCTCTTGTTAATTTTATATAAAATTCTTCAAAATTTTATTTCTCATATTCAAATAGCTCAGATGATTTTAATATATACTCGTATATTAGCATTTAGTTTTATGAAATATTCTCATATATAATTAACAACTACGCATCACACTATCATCAAGACACAAAAAAAAATTAAAAAAGAAAATGAGAACATGAAATTGACCATCATTAATTGGAATGTAGGGGAGATGATGGTCATTAAATGAAAAGAAAGTTAAAGGATATGGTAAAATTACATATATTTATGAGGGTGGAGAAAATAAAGTGATCCTCGAGTAGTAAGCCACAAGATTCATGCTCTTTTTTGGGAGGTTCCTTTAAGAGTGGTTCCCTTTGCTTTTGACTTCACCCACATTTATAAATGAGTGCACATGAATTATTGTGGATACATAGATAGATGGGTTTGTCTTAAAGTCTCATCTTCTAAAACCTTTTCAATGGTGCACACACACAAAGGCCCCCCATTTATTTACAAGTAAAGTGAGTTATCATCTCTAACATAATGGCGAAATATATTTTATTGTCTAAAAGAGCGATATGGAGCAAAAATAAAAAAATTCTCTCTTCACATTTCAATCGTACGTGTATAAACTATAAATGTATGCCCCAAATGTAAGTATAACAGATAATGTTGCACTGTTATGTTACACAATATTTGGGTTGGGTTCTTTTGGCTATCCACAAATCCTTTATTACACAATTGTCTTATATCTCTTGTTCTCGTAATTTTGTTCCAAATTTGTGTTTCATTTTGTTTTTCACTTTTCATATGCATATCAAACGTATAAAATATTTTTTGAAGTATATCGGTAATGGTAATTTTATAATTGCCACATGTATGCTTAGAATAAAATAGAAATTAATTTGAAGTACACGTAAAGAGGAAAAACTCATCACATTTTTACTTTTCTCACCTTTTTCTCCCTCAATGTTGTAACTACCCAATTTTATATGTATTGTATGTTAAAATAATCATGCGCATACAGGACTTGAATCAATCCCCACTTGCCACATCATTAAATTCACCTCCACATGTCACAACGTCATAGGTGGTCCTACACATATTATGGCCATGGGGTTCAATGATTGGCTTAAGCAATCCTAAATTCTGAATTAATTTTGCTACTTTTATAATCTCATTTATTTTTATTATAAACCCCAAAGAATCCGATGCGCATTGAATCATGCTGTGCAAAAAAAATCTCAATTTTCAATATAATTTAATTCCCTTTTATCCCAAATTGACTATTTTTTTTTTTTTGACTATACATATCTATTTTCTCTCTCAGTGGAATATATATTGAAATAACGTTGTAATAAATTAATTAGTTATATAGAGGTTACAAGTATATGCTGATATTTTCTGCAGTTTTTGTACCTCAATTTGAAAACTCATTCATTAGTGGTTGATATGTATAATGAATATTTTGCAGGCAAGAGGACCAAACATGTGCAGTACCTAATAAATCAAGTTTGTGGTAGTGATCACTCTTTGGCTTGGCTGTGTTTGCTTTTGTTTTCAAACACATTTTGGTTAAAACTTGTTTGCTTTATATTTTTTGATTAAAAAGGACTTTTTTGTCAAAAAATTTGTCAGCTATTGTCTCCCTATTTGTGTATACTTTAGAGTGCCTACTAATTACATCAACTACAATATATATATGTGTGCCTACTAATTATATCAACTACAATATATATATGTGTGCCTACTAATTACATCAACTACAATATATATATATATATAACCATAATATTATAATCATTTAAAACTTATATTATATTATATTTTTCAATCATTAACTAATTATAAACACAACTTTTTCAGACAAAAACTTACATGATTTGACTGCTACAATAACTTTTGTCTCTTCTGAAAGTAAAATCAAACACAAAACCAAACACATTTTCATCAAAATACACAACTCCCAATAAACTTTTTCGCCAAAATTTTCGCCAAAAAAAATCCCAAAATAAAAGCAAACACAACCTTTGTCTTTTACTTTTTTGTTGTTTCATGATCAACTCCTTCATGGAACCAAATTGATTGCTATTTAGTGGAAGTTGACTATTTTGCCACTAAATTTCCTTGGTTGATTTGCATGGAGCTAAACTTGTGTCTTTACACATGGGACGTTTCCACTTTATTTGGTTCAGGAAATCGATATGGAAAGAAAATACAAGAGATATTATTGTGTTTGATTAATTGTTAGAGAAAATGAAAAAAGAAGAAAAAAAATCTAATACTAATTTGAGAAAAATCTTTTTTCCTCATGAGGAAAATGATGGAAACTCAAAAAAAGAACTCTTCTCACTTTCACATCCAACTTCTATCTTTCTCGTGATTATTATTTTTTTAACGACATTCACAGATTTTTTTAAAAAAAAATATTTGAAATCAAATTAAAGTTTAATTTCATAGTTATTCCTCTCTTTTCATTTTCTTTGGAGTTTTCATAAATCTTCTCTAGACAAACAAATTTTAAAATTAAAATTTATTTGATCTTATTTTCCTTTCCTTGACATTTATTTTTCTCGCCAAATTTTTGGACCAAACAGAATGTTATAACTATTTTGGGCGAAATTTGACTATTAATCTTAAATTTATGAAAGGTCAATATATAGCAAAGAAATTAGAGACCAAAACTGCCCATCAAGTTTTGTCCAAGATACTAAATTAAAGGTAAATACTAGTTTGGATCGAATTTGACCAAATCAAAGTCAATTATAGAAAAAGTGAAACATATTTTCTATATGATTGGTATACTCTAATGAGAGTAACTAGAGCAAGTGGAGAAAATAATGTCTTAACCCGGTGTTGAACTCAATATATTATAAATTATGACATATTTACACATAATGTATGATATTGTTGATGCCACTTAATATACATTATTTAATCATTTAATTTGGTGTATACCATAATAGTTGTATACAAGCATTCTCCAACTAGGTGTGTACAAATTGTAAAGTGATTAATTGGTTGAGCGTAATCTTAAAAGATAAATATCCTTCCCCTCACACGTTTCATAAAAACGAATGCATAATGTATAGGGAAATTATAATATTCCAGACTTGAATAGCTAGAATTTAATCAATCGCATGCAGCCTCCGCAGGCGATGGTTTGGTGAAATAGTCATCTACTTCACTACTGTTACCACCACCATCGTCGGCGAATTGGGTTGGAGAACCCTTTTTCAAGTTGTACATCACATCTTCAAATCTGACGAGACGGATATGGATCTAAAGACACATCTCCAAATCTAACGAGATAGATATGTATCTAAAGAGACAGGGACAAATCTGACGAGATAAAAACGAGTGATACTTAAGTTTTTAAATTTATATAGCGTTTAAGATATTTTATTTAGTATTTTATTTTATTTCTCGTATGAACACCCTCTTGGTTCCCAACAACGAAAATAGCTAACAAGTGTAGATGTATTTATCTTGTGGTCAATATTGTTTAATTAAATTTTTTCTTTATTCCTATTGAATTTGATATTGTATTTCTATTGGATTAGAAATGCAATAATTTGAAGAGAGAGTAAAAGTGAGTTTTGTGCTTCCGTTCCAACAGCAGGGGGAATATTGGCTAATTATAGAGACTATTGGAGACCATACTCTAGGCCCCCCATTGATGAGTTAGGTTATTACAGCCATATATAGCAGCACACATTCTGAATACAGCTAAGGATTCCAGGTTGGAGAGAATAGGGTACCCTATTTGATTGAAAACTATATAGCTCCATTTTAATAGAAACTTATGATCATATAGTATATGCATCTGGAAACATTATGGGCTTTAGGCTCCACCAATTTCATTACACATTTATTAATGCTCTATCAAAGTAAGTTGAATGTAGTATTTATGGATTATTTGCCCAAAATCGGAATTAGAAGAAAATGTAATTTTATCACTGATAAAGTCTGGTTCAAGTAGCGAAAATGAGATCTCATGATCATGAGGTCTTGCGTATATATACTACGAAAAAGGTTTTTCTATATATATTTTACAATATTAGTTGATTATTGATTGTTATTAATTATTCATAGTTGATTGTTATAGACGTTATAGCTTATAATTGTTTCACTAAGAAAATTTGAGTTAATCTAAAGTTGCCATTAGATTAAGATTAATTCTTAATTTGAGTAGTTTTCTATATATATTTTTACAATAGTTTGTTAGTTGATTATTAATTGTTAATAATTATTTATAGTTGATTGTTGATAGACATTATAACTTATAATTGCTTCACTAAGAAAAATTGAGTTAATCTGAAGTTGCTATTAGATTAAGATTAGTTCTTAATTTGAGCAGTTTATATTTTTTAAATGAGTTTGCCTTTACTAAAATGTTTAGTTTTTTTTTTTTTTCATTCATGAAAAGAGGGTTTACCCAAAAGAGTTTTTAGCCCGACAAACCCGGGCTAGTAATCAAAGTACGTGGCCAAGTTCGACCAATGTTATCATCATCGAGAATATGAAGGATACGCTCAACAGGCGTATTAAAGTAAGAAAGTGGGATATGTAATCCTAACTTGGCTAACATGTCTACCGCTCGATTGGTTTCTCGCCAAATGCAGTTGATAGAGACCTCCCAATCTCTATTCCAGACAACACGTATTTTTTGGATTAGCTCATAGTAGTGGTGAGCTGCCATAATGCTTCGGATAGCAGTCTGATTCAAGTGTGCGTTTTCGAGCTCCGGTATTCCACGCCATCTCTAGTCCCTCTAGGATGTTTAGTTAAGATGAATTGTGATGAACTTGTTGTAAAATGAAAAAAACAATTCTGTGAAAAGTTACCTTGCCATGTATGTCATATCTTAATCGAGGATTTTGACCTTGATTGGAATTGATCGATTTTGACGTGGAAAATGAATTTATGGTTGCGTTACGGTTATTGAAAATTTCAAGAGGAATACAATTCTAAAACAATTGTAATATTTTTTTATGTGATTAGTTGAGTGTGGTTGAACCTAGTCTAGACAAATCTTTTGCATCCTAAATATATTTTAAAGAAACTAAAGTAAAATGTTTAAAAGTAGATACTATTTTTACATGTATATATTTTTCTGGTTTATATGTCCCAATCCTTTTGTGTAAAACGATATATGTTTAAAAACATTTAACACGTCAAAAAGACATTTCATGTACTTATAGGGTTAAAGTACAAAACAACACATGCTCTATGTTTGTTGTACATGATTTGAAGAATTTTATATTTGAAATATGGCAATATTATACAAGCAATCATAGGTGGGCATGAAATAGCTAGGCTAGATTGTACATTCTTTCTATATGATTTTCTCCCCGGCCCGTTGTCATTCCACATTCTCTTCTAAAATAATTGGACTTTTTAATATTCTTAAAATGACTTATGTAATATGGTTGATAATATGCATTCAAGCCACAGTTGCAACAACTCAATTTAATTGTATTATTTATTTATTTATTGCAATTTTAAGTCTAATAATCAGCCTATTGCAAGCAAGTTTCAATAACTAACATAAAATTATTTCTCATAATAATGTTGATACACAAGGGCAATAATTTATCAACAACTAGACATTTGTCAATACCCCATCCAAAAGAAAATTAAATAAGAAAAAGTCAACATAAGTGAAACTCAAATAATAAAAGGAAGGATTGAGGATTCTTGGCATACGGTAAACTAGCAATTATGTTGCTAAAATATAGAACCTCTACTTTGGATACTTGAAAAGAAACAATTAAAGAGTAATTGGCATTGATTACTTTACATTATTTATTATCTCTATTGCAAGTAGCCAAGTACGTTGCTGAAATTAGAGATTCTACTTCGAATACTTGAAAAGAAATAATTTAAGGAGTAGTTAGCATTGATTGATTTACATTAGTGTCAATGTGTGTGTGTTGAGTTAAAGTAAAAGAAACTTGACACGTCACACTTTGAGTAGTTTATATGGTATATATTCATACCAAGTATTGCTATAAAATTCACATATCAATTATCATCATAACTAGAAACAACTAATAGTAGATGATACAAGAAAAAAGAAAAGGATTACATTTAACTTTATCAACCATATAAGGGTAAAAACTAAAAAGCATATCTCCCCCGATATATATCGTTGAGAGCACTTTGTCTCTTCAATCTAAAAGTTTTGGCACCCGACTTCTCAACTTATGTAAAATGTGACACTTTAGTCCATTTGACCATCACCGGTGGAATATTTTGAAATATTTTTTCCAAATTTGTCACAAAATATGCATTTTGCACCCTATCATATAACATTTGTGCACCCGACTTCTCATTCATTACATAATATGTGCACGTTGCACTCTAACTCGAAGGGAATATTCCAAGACTCCTTCAGAGATGGTCAAATGGACTGAAGTGTCACATTTTACATTGGATGAGGAGTTGAGTTCCAAAGATTTTTAATGAGGGCAAAGTGCTCTCAGCGATATAAGTTAGGCGGGAAATGCTTTTTACCCTATCATAAACAATACAAAAAAATCTTGCTTAAGTCCGGTTTAAGCAACACAACTAATCATATAGTAAGTATAATAACACATATTTCGTGATTCATTGCTTTGTTTATATTTGGGTAAAAGGGCATAACTCATAAATTTTAAATATTTAAAGCTTTATATTTGGGTAAAGGGCATAACTCATAAATCTTAAATATTTAAAGCTTATCCAATAAGTAATACCTATGACAGGATCCTTATTTAAAGGGAATCAAGATCATGGGAAGCCCTAGCTATATGAATATTATACATGCTATAACTACTGAAATTTGCAAGTTGTACCTAAATAAAAATTCCCATAACAAGACACATAAGTACATGATAACTAACACTAATAATTAATTAATTAATTAATATAAACTTAAATACTAATTCTTTAAAATAATGGAGAAAGCTCCCATTCTCAAGACATGTTGGTGCACAAGGAGGCAAATTGTGTGCTGTGAATTCCTAAAGATTCTCTTATCTAAGATAAGTATAATGCGAATATTTATAAGTTCTCTCTGTTTTGACGGCATAATTTTATAGCTTTGGATTTACAATTAACCAATCAACTGCGTAGCATTTTATCCAACGAGAACTCGATAAATTAACCCTCTGAAAGTCTGGGGCATTTTGCAGAGAGGACTCTGTGGGGGGCACGTGCCTGCTGGGTGAAATTTCACGTGCCCCATGTGACCAAATCGTGCGAGCCACAAACTGAGAATTATCAACAATGCCAGCCTAATTTGGGTGGGTTCAATTTGTTGCTTTTTGCTGGAAAATAGAGTTTTAGATGTGCTTTTTATTCTTAATTTATATATATGCTATGCTTATTTGATCAAATTAACCACTTAATTTTGAGCATATTATAGGTTATCGCATCGGTGATTATTTATAACGTTTGTTTTAGTCGAAACTCAAACTTATTTTGTGGTGTGAAATAGGGTTGTACTGTTAAAAAATAAATATATATCTCAACAAGTTTTGACGAAAAACATTTGATGTAAGAATATTAACTTTCAACAATTTTCCCTGTTTTAACCATTTCAATTATGGAGAATAAAAATATATAATACCCAAGCGTTTTTAATTTGGTCATTTTTATTTCTTCATACATAAATAGTGGAACTTTATATTATATAAAGGCTGCTAAATTTTTTTTAAAACTTCGCAACGTGCATTTTAGTTCATAGATTTGATGTGTGCACTAGCTTCTGGCAACTAAAAATATAAATGAAAACTGAGTCACATGTCAAGTGGCTAATTGTTAAGTTATACTATATAAATATTTTCTAACTGAATTAGTTTAGTAGGACAATAATTCTTGGAGAAATCCATATTTTTGTCATCCTCCTTTTTTCTTTTATTGCTTATATAGTGGGATAAATCATGTCATCTTTTTTCATAGGTGCCTTAATTGTACTTTATAGTTAATCAAGTGTATTAGGATCAGTTTACTTTTACCATCCAATCTCATGATAAAAGCGACTATATATGATTTGATCAAATGCATATATGACACATAATCAAATACAAATTTTCAGCCCTACCGCTGATACCGGACTACCGGTCATTTTACCTTTTTATCCAAAGTTCGGTAAAATCTTGGGAAAATTTCACTTTTCCTCACTTCTACGCCAAATTCAATTTTAGTCCCCTAATTTTTCCTCTCATCAAATGTCGTCCCCCACTTATCACTTTTTAATCATTTTGGTCTCTCTGTCAACTTTTTCCTTCAATTGTTAAAGATTGGGGTCAATTCAAATATCAAAAATTACATTTTGCTCTCCAAAAACATAAATTATGATAATTTCCACAAAAAAAATAAAAGTAAATAACTAACGAATTTCACTCTTTTATCATATTTTTAATTATGATATATTTACATATTTTTTAATTATACCTGAAATAAGACATGTTAAAATATATTATAAATGTATATATACCATAAAATTACACACCATTTTAAGTTACACACCTTTTGACATGTATTCTACCTAAAATGCTTGTTAATTACAACGGAGAATTTCATAGGGAGAAAAGAGAGAACGTGACAAAGCACTGTGTCAAGCTGCTAAGCTTATCAGATGATGCTTAGATGGATTGATTTGTTCTCTCCATTGCGAAATCGAAAAGACATAAGGTGTTCAAAAATTATGTGGATGCTGAAAATGGATAATCAAATAGTGAATTAACGAAATCGATTGAAAATATGCTTGATTTTGTTCCTTTAACCAAGCATTTCATGTAACTTAACAAGGCGTCTAATTTTATGATATATATATACACACACACACACACACACACACACACATATATATATATATATATGTGTGTGTGTGTGTGTGTGTGTGTGTGTTTATAATATATCTTAACATGTCTTATTTTATGCATAATTAAAAATATGATTAAAGGGTGAAATTCATTAGTTATTCTTTTTTGGGGTGAAAATTATCATAATTTGTGTTTTGGGGTGCAAAATGCAATTTTTGATATTTCAATTGACCCCAACAGTTAATAATTGGACAAAAAAGTTGACAGAGGGACCAAAATTGATTAGAAAGTGATAACTGAGGGATGACATTTGATGAGAGCTGTAATTAGGAGACCAAAATCGTATTTTATATAAAATTGGGGGACCAAAAATGAAATTTTCCCTAAAATTTTTATTGCTCATGAGAATGTTGTACATATTATATTGTCTTGTTTACTTGTCATGTGAAAAGGCAATACAAGGGAATAATATGTTTTCTATGTTATTTATACCGTATTAGTATACGAACTTCAAATTTCAATATAATTACTTTTATTTTTTATTCTAAATTACATGTCACCCTCATTATAAAAAGAGAAAATAGCAGATACCCCCCAAACTATTAAAAGTTGCAGTCAACACCCTAAACTATCATATATATGCACTTTGCCCCCTCGGTCAGCTTCGGGCAGCACACAGGGGGCAAAGTGCTACAAATCGCATAGGTGAGGGGGCAAAGCGCACATCACCAGATTTTTTGAGAAAATAGCAGATACCCCCCCAAACTATGAGGTGATGTGCGCTTTGTCCCTCAAACTATTAAAAGTTGTACT
This sequence comes from Buddleja alternifolia, assembly GCA_019426215.1. NCBI lineage: Eukaryota > Viridiplantae > Streptophyta > Magnoliopsida > Lamiales > Scrophulariaceae > Buddleja > Buddleja alternifolia. The sequence continues at coordinate 58,705,088 of CM033391.1, forward strand.
CAACACCCTAAACTATCATATATGTGCACTTTGCCCCCTCGGTCAGCTTCAGGCAGCACACAGGGGGCAAAGTGTTACAAACTGCATAGGTGAGGGGGCAAAGCGCACATCACCTCATAGGTTGGGGGGGGTATCTGCTATTTTTTTTTAAATTCAAATATTCTTAATATTAACTTAACCCCCTCGGTTAGCTTCGGAAATTTTTTTACCCATTCATCGTTCAATTTAAATCATGCATATTGGGATTTATTTGGATTTTTCTTGAAATATTATTTCTAGGTTTGAAATAAATAATTTTCAAATATGAAATAAGAAAAATAAAAATAAAACATGAAAATAAATAAGAAAACAATGAAAAGAAGTATAAATTCAAATATTCATAATTTTCTAAAAACAAAAAAAACAATTCAAAAATTCGAAAACACGAAAATAAATAAAAAAAATGAAAAAAAGTATAAAAATAAAAAATTGAAAAAATAAAAAAATTAGTAAAAATTTTAAAAAATAAAAAAATCTGGTGATGTGCGTTTTGCCCCCTCACCTATGAGGTGATGTGCGCTTTGCCCCCTCGGTGCTGCCTGAAGCTGACCGAGGGGGCAAAGTGTACATTTATGATAATTTACGGTGTTGACTGCAATTTTTAATAGTTTGGGGGGCAAAGTGCACATCACCTAATAGTTTGGGGGGGTATCTGCGATTTTCTCAAATTTTTTTATTTTTTAAAATTTTTACTAATTTTTTTATTTTTAAAATTTTTTATTTTTATACTTTTTTTCATTTTTTTTTTATTGATTTTCATGTTTTTGGATTTTTGAATTGTCTTTTTTGTTTTTAAAAAATTATGAATATTTGAATTTATACTTCTTTTCATTATTTTCTTATTTATTTTCATGTTTTATTTTTATTTTTCTTATTTTCATATTTGAAAATTATTTATTCAAACCTAAAAATAATATTCCAAGAAAAATTCAAATAAATCCCAATATGCATGATTTAAATTGAACGATAAATGGGTAAAAAATTTTCCGAAGCTAACTGAGGGGGGTTAAGTTAATATTAAAAATATTTGAATTTTTTAAAAAAAGAGAAAATAGCAGATACCCCCCCAACCTATGAGGTGATGTGCGCTTTGCTCCCTCACCTATACGATTTGTAGCACTTTGCCCCCTGTGTGCTGCCCGAAGCTGACCGAGGGGGCAAAGTGCACAAATATGATAGTTTAGGATGTTGAGTGTAACTTTTAATAATTTGGGGGCAAAATGCACATCACCTCATAATTTGGGGGGCATCTGCTATTTTCTCTTATAAAAAAATTGAAATTGTCTTAAGACTTAAACACATCAAACTCCTAAAAGTGACTCAGTGATAGTCCCTCTTCAACATTTACACTTTATAAATATATCTAACATATATGTAAAAGTATTTTAGTAGTCGGATTGTAATTCATAAAGATAATTGTCGTTTCAGTTACGCACAAATTTGATTAAATCGAGTTTGCATTAGAATATTTGCTAAAGAAAAAAATGCGGGGAAACTTTGGTGGGAAGACGAGCAGTGAATTTGGACTGATGAGTGTGTGATGGAGGAGTATATGGACCGCAAAGTCAACAATAATATTTGTTTGGATTCTTTGACAATTTAAACGGCGTGGGCAGTGTTTATGTATGGGAGGATTCAATCCCTTTGACAGCAAGCGATGTGAACAATAGTCAAACAAATCGTATTTCTATATAAATAACAATAATATAATCCAATCACGTATATCAGTATTCTGCATATGTATAATGTATATAGTATTCGTATTCACACTCTTGAATCTTGACCAACTATTAAATTCAATATATATGCTAAAATTTGATTCATTTCACTGGACATAGATTTGTAAAATTCAATTCATGAACATATTTAAGTCTTGAATCTTTTTCTTTTCTATACAAAATGAACAATGTGAAGTATTTTTCAGTTTTCTCTATTTTTTAAATCCGAAATTTAAATTCTACTTAATATTTATTTAAAAGCAACTTATTTTAAAATGAATATTTGTTTACTCTAAAAGTAAATTTTATAAAAGTTTAAAAAGTTGTCTATGTTTAACAAGGTAACAATTTCAGGGTTCATGTTCAGTTTTATCGAGCCCATCCCCAATCAGACTTTTGCACTGTAATCTTTACAGCCATTATGCAGTGTATATATATATATTAGTACTTAAGTACAGTTTAAACTGAAAAATTAGAGAAGGGCGGCGGACGCGATTAAACGTAAATCGTTGGATTTTGTAATAAGTCCACTGCAAAATGTGGCATGGGCTTTGCTTTGAAAATTGTAGTGAGATTAGCACATGTGGAATCTCTATATGGTTATTGTATGATTACTATGGAATGAACTTTAAAATAATAGAACACATAAATTTAAATCTTTGAGTTTATAAATTCATTTACTATTTATAAAGGACTAATGTTGTTTTAACGTTATTTCGTTTTTTGGTTTCCAAGGTATTCTCACACCAATTGTATACCAAAAATATGAGACTAATCCCTAACACTGTCAGACACAATTATATTACTTTTTTTTTTTTTACTAATGTTTCTGAAAAATTTAATCGATATTCTCCTCCATTCAGAGGCCAGAGTTCACTCCATTCAGACAGACCATCTTGGGTGTTTTTAAAATGGTTTATGTAAATTGGTATTGCTGCATTTGGAAAGTGGGCCTGCAAGTATTGGGCTAAATGCTATTTAGATAATATGCTTCATGTCCAATAGTTGTGGATCTATATTCGGAAGGGAAAATAACCCACAGACCCTCTCACTTATTATATAATTATCAAAAATTTTCTTCACTTATTAAAAATTAACAACACACCCACTCAAGAGGTCAATTTGTACGGTTACAAGGGGTAGAATTATAAGAATTGCTAAATGCACACGGGTGTAGTTGTAAAAAAAATCTTAACATGAGGTGGTGTGTTGGTAATTTTTAATAAGTGGGGGAGGGGGAGATTTGGTAATTACACAATAAATGAGGGGGTCTGTGCGTAATTCCCCCTATTCGGAATGGGTGTGGAACTTTGTATATTTGAAGCTTGTTTAGTAGTTTTATTTTAGAATTGTGAAAATGATTATTATTTAAATTTACCCAATAGCCAATACACAGAAGCAATTATTCGGTAAGAAAAATTTAGTCCAAACTTGAGTTCATCGAAGCCTATAGATTACATTGTTAGAAATAAGCTTTAAAATTTCTTCAATTTATTATTTTATTTTCAACAAATAATAATTTCTTAAATCTCACAATTAGTGTGCCTATTTACTTATAATTTATTTTAGACTTATGACCTCATTATCATCTTATTTATGTGATATTTGACCACATTATTTTATCATTAGTGGGCCTAATTATTATTTGGTTTTATGGTGATTTTATGATGGTTTTAGTGGTCCATTAATATTTTGAAATGGTCAAATTTTAGTTCTCTATATAAGGGGCCATGGTCTTATTTGTTGGCACAATTGAGAATGTGAGATATTTTATATTAGAGGTGTGATAATGTTTTATATTCCCACAAGAGTGTTTTGGCAACTTGACTAAGGGATTGGTTCTTGTCTCCTTGTGGTCGTGCACATAGGATGAGACACCGCTGTAAGCTAATGGGGTTTTATCTTGGAGTCGTGATCAGCCGTCAGAACCTGCACGTAGTGAGACAATCATGGCTTTAGGACAGCGTCATGTGGCGTGACTCTCCATCGGTGCAGTATCTTATTTTATATTTATTATGTTGTTTAATATGTATTATTCCATGATTTATAATTATCATATCATAATGTATGACTAATATATTTTGAGATTATTTAAGTAATTTATATTTATTTAAACACAAATCACAAAATTTACAACATACGTAACAAATATTATTATACAAGTTTTGTAATTGATCATTCTCCAATGAGGTGTATACAAAATACATCACAAATATAATTCATTAGCCTAGTCGTAGTAGGTATTCAAACAATTTGAATTTCTTTTATATTTATATATTTCAGTATTGTCCCCAAAGCAATTTATTCTCACCCTTGATAAACAACAAAATTAAATATCTTTTGAAGTTCTCTTGATGATTCCATTGTTGGAATACGATTGGAACAAAAGCAGAAGAATCAATTCTTTTTGACTTCTGTAACAAAAGAATTGGATTGGCACTATACTCCTTTCATCTATAACACCAATCTTCCATGATCTCAACTCCATCTTCCTATTTTTACTTTTCTAGTGATCTTTGATCTCAAAACTTATTTGAACTCGTCTAACTAATACTAATTGAGAAATTTAATCAGGATTTAATCACCCCTAGGGTTTGAGCCTGAAGTGAAACAGAATGCCTAATATCCCCAATATGAATTGCATGCTCTCCCATCGGAATCCTGCGTACCCCGGCCCCATCCACAACACTTAAGTACTTGCAAACATGGATTTTCACACCAATACGCTGTCGCCCGCCAGCTGGCACATGAACTTTCTCGAACATCATAAGTTGCTTGTGTGGGGCCCAGTGGGCCCCTCGTGGAGGAGTAGAGAACACGAGAAGTGTGTGGGACCCATCTCTTGAACCAGTGTTTTTCACATCCACATTGACAATGAGTGAGAGCCCGTTGCATCTGGCATGAGTCACCCGGATTGAGTTGCTTGACACGATGGTGGTGTTAGAGTGGTGGCGCCCGTCCACCGGGACGGAGACCACCTGTGGGGCATCTGTGATTGTGTGCATGAAGCTCGTGTAGCTCATACCATGGCCGAATGGGTAGACTACAGGTCCTTTGTAGAATCGGTATGTTCTTCCTGGATAGTTTCTCGAGGGATTAGACCTCAAGTCCATGGCTGTCATGGGCAAGTTGTTAAGGTATTCTTGAGGGTACCATGTCATCGGAAGCTTTCCACCTATTTGAATTTGCACAAAAGGTTAGCAAAGGTAGGCATTATAGTCAATTAACCACCCCAAAACCAGAAAATATAGTTTCTCATGTATAATGTGTGACAGGAAATTCCAGTCCGAACTCATGTTAATCAAACTCAAACTATTCATAAGATGAATGTGATTGGTGAACTTTAAAGAGAGCGATCAATTACACATTTGTCGAGTAATTAAATGAAACTTATCAACCAAGTCCATATAAGAATTTCTTACGTGTGAAATTCCTTTGTTGAAGTTTATTTTTTCGCTCTTTAATAATCGAATCATAGATAACTCTATACCCCATTCATTCCAAAACCATCACTTTGTCTACTTTAGCGTAAAGTCAAAAACTGTTTAAACTTTAAACTAACTGATTCTCTTATTTTTTTGAATTCTAATACTACTTAAATTTATCATTCAATTTAACAGAAAAATAATGAACTAAATTATTATAGTTGCACACATAAATGCAAGATAAAAAGATCATAAACTTCAAACCTAACAAGTGAAAACTCAACATTTACCTGGATTATGAGTTCCAAAAAGGATATCAGCAATTGCAGCTCCTCCAGCCTGGCCCGGATAGCCAACCCATAAAATCGCGCCGATTCGCGGGTCATTTTTGGCAAATGATATATCTACCGCACCACCGCTCATTAATACCAAAGTGATTGGACCCTTAGCTGCTGCAGCTACCTTTGAAATGAGTTCCTGTTGGCGCCCTGGTAGCATGAGCCCCTCCCTGTCTCTGAACTCGGCTTCAATAGATTGGTCTAACCCCATTACCAGAACAGTCGCATCGGCTTGGCGCGCAGCCGCTATGGCTCCGCCAAATAGCGCGTCATTGGCGCAATGCACGTCTGCACAACCCGGCTGATGAAGTGTCCTAGTGTACTTTCTTATTCCCTGTAATGGAGTTGTGTATCCACATGCAATACCTATATATATATATATAAATATATATATATCCCCAAAAATACAAAGGAGAATGAATAAGCTAAGGACACATTACTTTAACAACTGAAATTTTTAAATTGAGTTTGGTCGAATTGAAGTGAATTCCATAATTAACGATTTGCTACCTGATTATATTTATATCCTTCAAGTAGAGCAAACAATCAAAAAATAAATGTGACGACATTTATCCTGCGATGAATTTGATGTGGCTAAATCACTTTGAAACTAGAATTTGTGAATTAAATTATTAGTAGCTTTCACTTGATTAATATGTGCTTAACAGACGAATATTATTTGAACTTGTCCAAACACAATTCGACAAAAGTTTCGTTATCAACAATGCTACATACCACCGTTTATATAACATAATTTTTTCACTTTCTCTAATTTGGCAAGAATTTATTATAAGTAATTGACTCTGATAGATTTAATTATTAATACTGTCTTAATTAAGAGGAAATTAAAAAATAGTGATATGAAAACGAAAGTAAGTAACATATTTTTAGTAACTATGATGTGCTTTTCCTTACCAGCATAGTTGCCTATCATTGTGAGAGTGACATCAGAATTAGGCCCAATAACAGCAACAGGACGGTGTCGTCGTGGTGAAAGAGGTAGCACAGGCCCATGATTTTTGAGTAGAACAATTCCCTGCCTAGCAGCCTCAACGGCCAGTTCCTGATGGGCCGGGCTGCACACGTCCTTCGGCCCAAGGTTACCATATGGATGGGCCGATGGCTCACCATCAAACATTCCGAGTCTCATTTGAACAGTAATTGTGTTAGACAAAGCACCATCTATTTCTGCTTCATTTAATAGCCCTCTTTGTACTGCATTCTCCGTGTGTACCCCCAGGAAAGGCCCACAATCCAAATCCAAACCTATACATCATAAAACTTGCCATTAAATTATGAATCATATTCACCTAAATATTAGTACCACATTCATGCATGTATAGACGAATAATTGAGGGGGCCATGGAGTGATTAGTTGAGAGTATCAAGAGTATCTTAATAACTTTGATATGGGCTTAATATTTCATACTTAATATTACTAAAATACTCTTTTAATCGGGTTCGAAAATAAAATGAACATATCCTCTGCAATTATTTGACTCTAACACATAAGGAAGGGTCGAACATACTAGCCCCTTGAGTAGCTATCTCTAATTGTTGTGAGCCATGTAGATCATTAAGATGACATCACGTGTACGACTCATGACAATTTGATGTAACTCTAAACCTATAAATACCACCTTATTGCCTTTTGAAAATCTCTTTTCACAATTCACTATACAATTCTAGCATTGTTATCAAAGGCAATCCTATCTAATTATCGTGTTCTTTCCCCTTGGATTGTAATCAATATCTTATATTATGAAATCGTAATAATTGATTTATAGGGGATCCACATAGATGCTACATTTATATTTACAATTATCCTGAATCACACTAGCAGTGTGCTACAAAATCAACAAAATTGTGATCATCTAACCTGCTTTGATTGCATCTGCAGCTGCATCCTCTGGAGTTGAAGTATAATGTTGATTATCATAGAACACACCAACCGAATCACAATCGGAGACAATATACCCATTGAGACGCCAAGCGCCTCGTACAGTTCCTCGGAGAAGTTTAGGGTCAGCGCAAGTGGGAATGCCGTTAACTTGATTGTAAGAGCACATGACACTTGCAACTTTACCTTCCTTAACACAACTTCTAAAGGGAATATCAAATGTATCTACTATGTCCTGTTTGCTTACCTGCACAATTCATTGACTTTATTGTGCGGGCTTTACCACATTTGGGACGGGCCGTCTAAAACTTTGAATAGTAATAAGGGGTGATACTTGGGACTATCAGGATTTAAGTTCCTTGTAATCCCCGCAATATATATATATATAGGATGATCGTCGAGTGACTTGGAGTTCCCAAGAGCCCCGAGTATGTTTCAATAATAAGTAATAAATAATAATTAAGTGGGTTGATGAAATTTATGAATAGGAAACCAATGGAAAATTCTAAGGTGAATCGGGAGTGTTGCTCCCGATCCATTTTACACTACACAATCAAAATAAATAGGGTGACTTTCAGACCCACTTATCATGTGTAAACCAACCCACTCCAAGTATTTGTGTGGTGAAAAATAGACCGGGAGCAACACTCCCGATCCACCATAGAATTACTCGGAACCAATGATCACATCAGACAGTCCTATTACCCATACCTTTGCATTAAAGTGAAATCTGTCGACCCCACTCCAGTTATCGAGGTCATACGCCGTGTAATGTTTGCAACAAGCCGCCACCTTCAGCCGGTCGCCGCCGTCTGTACCCTGTAAACCTCTGACGTAACTCGCCGCGTATTTACCGGCAAGCAGAGGATCTTCCCCGGGAGTTTCCTGTCCCCGGCCCCACCTTGGGTCCCGGAGTATGTTCACGTTTGGGCTCCAATAAGTCAGGCCCGACATCCCGCCATTGTACATTGCTCGGGCCTCGTCTGATACTACCTGTGGATAATTGGGTCAAATTATTGGGCCCGAGTTGTGTTAATATTGGCCCACCAAAAGACTTTTTATCTGATTGTTGCAAGTTGCTACATGCAAAAGCCCTTTCGGACTTAGATAATTTATTATAATTTATAATCTAATCCAATGATATCTTATTAAGCGTTTATTCCGCACGCATAAATTCCAAAGTGATATTATTAAATTCAATATTAAAAAGAAGATGCACCTAGAATGAACCCCCATTCAGTAAAAGACACAAATAATAATTAATTGAAAGAGATATGCTTCTGTAAACAATATATAAATAGTGTACGTTTGTGGGTTCTCATGTCACCTTTTCAAAACTACAAGTGGACTATAACTGTCTTCAACTGGACGTAAAATTAATAAATGGCGTCAGGAAACGTCTATTTCAAATTGAATTTAGTCATACACCTAGGTGCAATAATTGTTATGTTTCATTTTCTTCAATGTATACCAATCATCAAATGTGATTATATCAAATTTTTGGCGATTAACTTTAATGTAGCCAAATTTAATGCGACCTCCCTAGACTCAAATCGTAATTAATTCAACAATACTATTTTGCAATAGAGGATATTGTGTGTTATAAATAAGAGTGAATTACATGCACACCTCCTCGTATTAGTGTTAATTACCAAAATTTTTTCTGATTTTTGATAAATTACAACGAGACACCCTCAAAGGGGTCTATTTTTAAGGTTTATAGGGGGAGGAATTGCAAAAAAAATTAAATATATATGGAGTGTAATTGTTAAAAGGAAAATGTTATATACCACCGATTTTTCATCGCCCCTTGATTTAGAAAGTATGGATGTATTAAATCCATTAAAATCAATTAATTGCAAGTGATTTTTTACCAAAATTAGGGGAGGTGAAAAATCGGCGGCATATAAAATGTGGTATATAGCATTACTCTTGTTAGAATATCTCAATATAAGGGAGATTTTATGTAATTTTGAAAAGGTAAGGTGGGATAGGGGTTACATGTAATCTTCTCTATTAATAATTCACCTTACTTTGAACGACTAAGCAAGAAAGAAATAAAGGAGTGTAAAATTTCTTTAATGAATGAAAGCTCGAGTATTTCCCATGAAAATATAACTAGCATTGGTAACTGGTCCAAGAAGATTGATAAAAGTGATAAGATTATATCATATGGTCAATTATTTAATAGCATTCTATTAATAGTACAAACATGTGCATCGAATTAAATTCCCAATGCACAGATCTAAGACATTATTATTCATGCAGTTTCATTTCATAAACCAAAAAGTTACAACAGTCGACGTACTAAAACACACGGAACAAACAACCAAATTATGTGGCTATTAAATAATACCAATCATATCTTAATCATTGTTAATTAAATCAAACTTTAAAGTATAATAAATCAATTAAGAACAGTAATCTTACTTTTCCAATCTCTTCCCACAGTGACGCATTGAAAGAGGCGGCAGTGGTGATGACCTGGGGGAAGCTGGTGGCGCCGGGGAATTCGCCGCCGAATTTAGTACCCGGGCCCACATTTGAAACGCCGTGAAGCGCCTCCGACCACCACTCGTACCCCTTGATTCCCAGCCGCGGCACGGCGCCGGCGCTGTTAACAAGCAGTTTAACCTTCTCTTGCAACGTCAGCCGTCCGATCAAATCCTTCACTCTATCTGTTATACTTAAATCTGTTCGACAAAAGGGTAAATTTTTAGTGGCTGAATTTCTAGGGTCGCAGGCGAATGAATCCCGGGCCTCCACTGTTGTGAAAATAGCCACTAGGAACAATAGGAAAATACAGGAAAAAATGGAGTTTCTCCTCATTTTTTGAAGAGAATTCATAATAATAATAAAAAATTGTTAATGAATAACTTGTTTTATAAGCTGAATAAGAGGGGAAAGTGAAGAGTGTTATATATAGGCAGTGATGAATGATCATTTATGTAGGAGAACACCGCTTTGGGAGGTAAAAAGTGCAATTTTTTTTTGTTTTTTATTGAGCAAGTTGCAATTCGCAAGTAAGGAGTTAAAGTGTGTGAATAAATTGAAGTTTTGGGAAGGTAAAAAATGGAAGTTGCACCTACTTGCAACTTGCAAGGATAGTGCTTAGTGTGTCATGTTTTGATTGTGCCGAGAGTGGTGAAAATAATCATCTCCAATACTAATCAAACATTATATATTGAACTAACTTCAAAAGGATAAGAACTCACTTACGACATTTCTTTATAAAGGTACATCTATTAATTAGGTATCTTTTGTTTTTTTCTCAAACACACAAAAAGAAAGGCTCTTTTAGTATTTCATTAACCCTCAACTCATGTTTTTTATTAAGCATTTCACTAACTTGTAAGTTATGCAACATTACTTCTTTCAAGTATTATATTATATCTAAAGAAATGCAACTCGTTTTTCATTTGATTCATATTTACAATATAGCTCAAATGAGATTGTGAGTAGTTAGACAAAATAATGACATCTTTTGACAAAACACTATATTCATTATGCATAACCGAAATTGCACGCATTGTTGATTAAGGGTTTGAATTATTATTGATAAAGAGAAAGGCTAAATGACAGGACAGTAAGAAAGAATTCCTTGCGGACCATTTCCAGCCACAATTTGTGACTGGAAATAACCGGCAACCTGTAATTCAAGTTGCTTGGTATTATACTTTTTTTTTAAAAAAAAAATCACAATTGTTTTCATATTTCTTAAACAACCACATAAGTTTTTCCATATTTCAACATTCACCCCATTGATAATTTAAAACTTAGTGATTTGACCTTAACTCATAATTTGTACAATTTTTATTTGAGATTCATCTAAAAAAATAACAAAGTTAAAGAAGTTACAAAAAGTCTCCCAAACTAACACCCAATCCCAAATTTTTTGCATAAAGGTTGTAAAAATCATATGCATCCTCATAGCACTCAAAGTTCAGACCTATACAAGGTGGAATCGGTACTGCCCTTGTCGGTGTTAATATTGTATCATCATCAATCTTAATAAACTCATCATAAAAAGGTGTATTTTCCATCTAAAAAATATATTATAATGTGTATAAATTGTGAGTATAGTTAACCAAATAATAGCAAGAAAAACATAAAAAAACTTAAAAAATTAATACTTGCTTAAGAAAAAAGATACTTGAATTTAAGTGGTCAAATTCATAATATAACAAACAAATAATTATGAAAATATTAGACCCGAGAATCTAAAAACTTCATAGCAAAATATTGTTGAACTTCACATAATGATAGAAAACTTTTCCTTATTAATTTGCAAAGGAAAAAGTTATGAAATTTGACGTTTCTCAAAACCAAATTTATCGATATGTATCTTTTTTTCCCACTATGTTGTTTTGATATGCTTAATATTATATTAAGAAAATAAACGAAATTTCTTATGGTAATTAAAATCTTTCCGCACTCACATGAGAATTATGAGATGTGTTCTCCTAGGATTCTAGATTTGATGGTTTTGATTAATCTACAAGATTAGTTTTTACCATAATAGAATTCTTATTGGGTTATTTAGTGGGTATAGGAATCAAGGGGGTTTTGTTTGCAAAATCTAGAACACTCGGTAGAGGCTGCTAATCTCACAGTCTCACAGTTGACCGTGAGATTCGCAGTACTCTAAAGAAAAAGGTCCAAATATGAGAAAGAGAGAGAGAGATTGACCCTAATACCCCAAAAGGGATTAATAATTGAAACTCCGAGGCAACTCAACTAAAGTAGTGAGAGAATATGAGATTGTAACCAAGCTTCTTGGTCCAGTGTTATAAGATTATTATTGGGATAATTTGAGGTCGATCTGGTGTGCTCTCAAGATCAATTCCCAGCATTGTCAAAATAATGTTTAGCCAACGGCAGCTACGCACTGCGAGCGGGGATTAGTAGAGGTGTACGAAAGCTGACCCGGACACCCGTGAGAAAACCAAAAAAAAAGAATCTGAGATTGTGCAAAACAATGCTTGCACTGTTGGGTACATGACACTGCCAAACATTATTCTGATCTGAAATATGAAAATTGAAATAATGCAATGAGAAATTAACGTGGCAAATATTTATTGGTAATGAAAGTGGCAAAGCGTCGGGATTGGACCATTAATATTTAGAATTATAATGCATATTTTAGTGTGTGAAATCAGCTCAAACGCAACTTGTGGGCTTATCATGATCAGTTCTCTTTATTCAGTTTTTATTTCCTTTTATATTATCTAAATGATATTGGTAGCAGCAGGCAGCACTGCAGCAGCAACTATATCCAATGTTTGCCCTTAAAAAATCCCTTTGTCAGGTTATCGTGCCCATTCATGTCTAAATCTACTGTCGGATTGGAAACTGGAAACTCTCGTCAAATAATTGATAATAATATTTCCGTATCCAGATCTAATTTCGTGAATAAATTTTTTGAGGATCTAGTGAAGAAAATATTTGATATATAATTGTTCGTGTATAATAGATCTTGTGTGAATTCTTTGTGCGAATAAGATTATTTCTGAACAAATTCGAACTACTGTACCAAACTTATGATATGTTTGTATTCCGTAAATCTACATTTGACTTGCATTATAAAGAAAAATAAAAATACTTAGTATACAAATTTTTTGCTGCCAATAAAGAATTAGTTCCTTCCGAACTACCCTTGTTACTGAAATTAGTGCAAAAAAATTGATGGAAGATAACAGGAAAATCACGGGTCACACTAATGTTAAAATGACACAATTTGGCCCTCCTTCACATGAAAATTTTACTACCAAGGACCTGTACGAGCTTAGTGTCAATCTTTGCTTTAAAGTGACAGAACCTAGATTCTCCAGGGGCGGTGCACCTCCTTCACATGAAAATTTTACTACCAAGGACCTGTACAAGCTCAGTGTCGATCTTTGCTTTAGAGTGACAGAACCTAGATTCTCCAGGGGCGGTGCACTTTGACGAGTCCTAGTTGTATTTCAGGCTAACTCCCAGAAAATACTGAAAGATTCATGCTCTTACGAATTTTAGTCAAAGTTGAAACGAATCTGACTTGACTTGAATAATATATTGTTGCTAACTCGATTGAAATTTTTATCGAATTTGAAAAGTTATGTTTGAGCTCTGTTTGGTTTTTACTTGAGCCAAGTTTGATCCGATTTTAATGTAATTAAATAAAACAAGTTGAATTTCAGACCAAATTATTTTTATCGCATTACATTTGTGTTCCTACTTGATTTATTATGTTAAATAATTGAGCTCGAAACTTTTTTACGTTAAAAGAACCTAGTTCAAACAAATTTCCTTAATTTGTATTTCATCTCAGTAACTGAACTTTGCCTTCGATAACTTGTGATCAAGTTTCAATCAAGTGTTCCTCACTAATTTTTCGTCCGTATGAATACATTGGATTGGGGAATTCTCTTCGGGGTTTTCTTTTCCTTCAATGAGATTTAGCCTATGTTTGGTTCTAGGATTTTGGCGAGAAAAGGAAAAATGTTAAAAGGAAAAATGTTACTCCATTTTAACTTCAATTGATAGTACTTTGTGCTTTATTTTTTGAACATTCTCATTTTTCTTTCCCTTTCTCTCGCCAAAAGCCAAGAACCAAGGGGAAATCTCATTTTTAGTCCCGTGAGGACCAAAAGTGTACTAGTGCACAATTACGGGACGAAAAATGCGATTTGCCCCAAGAACCAAACATAGTCTTAGTCCATATGAATGTATTAGGCCGGAATAGGAAATGGAGTTCTCTGGGCCGTCCAATATATTTCAAACTGGAGGCCCGAAATAAAACTATGGACCCAAGAACCCAAAAATATCTGTCCATTCAGCAGTCCAAAAGCAAAAGCTGAGGCCTTGTCGTACGTGAACCACAAAATCAACGCATTTAATATTTTCTTCGACCCCCTATCGCTCTCACTACATACATACACCACCGAATACTACTCCTCTCCTCTCTCCACAGACCAGTGAAACAAAACTCAAAAAAAGGGGGAGAGAAAAATTGCAGTCCAGATCTCTATTGGAATTGCAATCGAAGCTCCATCAATCAATCAAATATGTTTCTCTTGGACTGGTTTTACGGCGTATTGGCATCTCTCGGATTGTGGCAGAAAGAGGCCAAGATCTTGTTCCTTGGCCTCGATAATGCCGGCAAAACTACGCTCCTTCATATGCTCAAGGATGAGGTAATTTTGTTTTTTTGATTTTTTTTGTTTAGAATTGTCTTGATTTATGTTTGATTTACGGATCTCGATGAATTGATTGGTTTGGAATTGTTCTGGTTTGATGCAGAGATTAGTACAGCATCAGCCGACGCAGTATCCGACATCGGAAGAGCTGAGTATCGGAAAAATTAAGTTTAAGGCCTTTGATTTGGGAGGACATCAGATCGCTCGTAGAGTTTGGAAGGACTATTACGCGAAGGTATATTTGATTTAGTGAGATGTGTGAATTTGCATCTCTAGTTGTGGTTTTATATATGTATTATTGTGTTACATGATATTTCTTGATTGTGTGGTATGATGAAGAGAGCTAGATTAGGTTATGAACTTGATCCTTTTTCTGCACTTAGAAACTAATTGATCTAGAGGTTGCCGATGTGTGTTTTGAATCATTTTCTGGATTTGATGTTTATATCGAAATGCTTGAGCTCTTTATCACTTGTGTTGTGGTTCTGAGTCATGAATTTTTCACTGGAATAAGGCAAGTGAAGGAGCCTGATATTGCGGGCTACGTTTTTTGGTATTTGCTTTGTTTCTCATTTAGATGTCTGCTTTCAATCGTGCGAAGGATTCGACTTGCTTGGGGGATACGACATGATCCTTAGTGTTGATTCTATTTTAAAATGACATGAGGATGAGGAGTGTCTATAGCAGAATGGTGGATGACGGAACCTAAGAGAGAATTGGAAACAGTCTGCACATGTATAAACATTCACATAATAATCATATTTGCTTATATATTCATTTGGGGAGGCATTATTGGTTATCATAGGTGACCGGTTTCTGCTTCAAGAGTGGCTGGCTCAAAACCTGCATTTGTTCCACGCTTGAGTGGGTTTAAATCGTATCTCAGACCCTGCCCACGGACATATTTGTTTGTCTGCGCCTGTTGATGTGGTGTCTGAATGACACAATCACGATTGCATTTGTATTAAGTTGACTCTTCTATTTAGCATGCAGACATCCTGAATATAAACTTTTGCATTGACCAAAAAGGACTGTTTCTAAATCTTTTTCTTTTGTTCGTTTCATCTTTTCATTGTGGAATTCAATCCAATGACCATATTGTGAAGTTGTCTCTTTATTGTTCTTTAGTAAGCAACATCATGTGCTGCCTAATGGTAATTTAAAAATTTTCATGAGAACAAAAATGATATTATTCATACAACACATATGTAAAATCTCGTATGTGATGTGAAACTAGGTATCTATACTCTCGAGTGCAGTGACTAATTTATCAGTTACAAATCTCTCTATTCACTTTTTTAATGTTCAAAGCATGTCTTCATTATTAAGTTCCCGTAAATTGCTTAGGCCAGTAACCACTTGGAAATATATATTAGTCATGAAGCGTGAAACACTCAGCATTGCTGGATATTTGTTTGATCATGCAGCTTTCTTTTCAAAATTTCCACATTATATGTTGAAACATCCGAAGAAATGCAAATGAATATCCAACACAATGCAATTTTAGCAAGCACTGAATTATCTCTACACGTTAAGCTTCTAATAATTCTTTACGGCATGTGGTTCTACAGGTTGATGCTGTAGTCTACCTAGTGGACGCATATGACAAGGAGCGCTTTGCAGAGTCCAAAAAGGAGTTAGACGCCCTCCTTTCTGATGAGGCTCTTGCCGATGTCCCATTTCTCATTTTGGGAAACAAGATTGACATACCATATGCTGCCTCGGAAGACGAGTTGCGTTATCACCTTGGCCTCACTGGTGTAACCACTGGCAAAGGAAAAGTGAATCTTGCAGATTCCAATGTGCGCCCTTTAGAGGTATTCATGTGCAGTATTGTGCGCAAGATGGGGTATGGTGATGGCTTCAAATGGGTCTCTCAATATATAAAGTAGGATGCAAAATTTCTAATAGCTACGACCAAACCTTCATTATCGAATCGAAGATCAAAAGGAATGAGAAAGTCGAGAAGATTCATTCATTTCAGGTTGATTCAAACTTGTATTATTTGTGTTTTGAGTTTGTAAGGTAAGTGAACTTTGATTGCTCTTGCTTTGTTTTATCATAAATTTGGTGGTCTACACTGGTACTTATATCCCGAGTTAAACTTTCTGTTTTTACTTTGAACTCTGGTGAAGCTAGAAAATTTATAATATCCCTTTGCTGCAACTGTTTTTAGTTTCTTATATCCGTGCGGTTTGCTGGTTTAATTGAGCTACACAGATTCTTTTTCATATAAGTTATATGAAAACGAATATTCTTATTAACATATTCATGATTTTATTGGAAGAAGTTGGAATGTATAAAAGCTTCCAGACGTTCCAGACATAATCATACGAATTGATTCACACAATATAGGCCGATTAAGATAGTAGATACTACACGTTATGAAAAGGACTAGTCATTCAATATGGAATATGTGTTGGAACCCCAAACGTGGTGGTTTAATTGTATTCAACTTTCACTTTATGTGAGAGGTCCTGAGGTCGAATTCAACTTGTCATAAGTTGTGGCTCGCCCCTACTTTATGGAGCTAGACAGGGTCTTTATAAATTAGGATTATAACTATCAATTTGAATTTATCGGGTTACATATGTAGGGTATTTCTTTCTTAAATTAAAAAAACAAAAAAGAATACTGTGTTAGTAAATTTTGATTTCTATAAAAAATTATATATAAAAAAAAACAAGGGATGTAAAAGATTTTAAAAAAAAAAAGACACTTGTCAAGTATAAGTGATGTTATATATCATCTTTTATATATCACCGATTTTTCACTCCTCCTGTTTTTGGCAATAAATCATTTTCAATTAATTGATTTTAATGAATTTAATATATTCATACTTTCTAAATCAAGGAGAGATGAAAAATCGGTGGCATGAAATTGGTGATATATAGGATTTTTCAAAAAACAAATGTAGCATAAATTATGCTCGTTAGAATCCCGTATAAAAATAATATAAATTAGATACACTTTTGGCGTCTAAAGGTTAAAAGGTGTTAGAATCTTGGTCGATGCATAATTCCAGAGTAAAAAATCTGTAAGGAGAATATACCATACAAAATCATTTTCCACGCAGCCCCAGTATTATTTGAGTATTTCCAAGTAAAAACAGAATAAAATCAGCGTATAGACTCCACTTGGTTCAACACGGTTTTGCAGTCAACACTCTCTAGTCTCTACCCTTCCACTACTCCAACTCCAAGTATTGCCTCTCTGATTATCACTATAAAACAGATCCTTTGAAATCCATATTCTTGCATCTTCTTCAATCCTCACAGCAATTACACAAGCTCCTACATACAAACACTTCTGAATTGGCTAATTACTGATACAAAAAATGGGAAACATTAGCTCTTGTTTCAACTCACAATCCCACACAGCAAAGCTCATCGATCTTCATCGAAGCACCTTTCGGGTCGTGGATGTTCCGGTAACGGCTGCTGAGCTAATGCTCGAAGAGCCTGGCCACGTAGTTTCTCCGGTGAATGATCTCAGCCGTGATCTTCGCTTATCGGCGATGAAAGCTGATGAGAGTTTAACTGGTGGCAAAGTTTATATACTGATCCCTTTGAGTAGAGTTAACGGTAAGGTTTCGGAATCCGAGATGGCAGTTATCAAGTCGGCTTGTTGTCAGAGGAAAATGAAACGACGTAGTTCTAGAGTTATACCGGTGGCTGCGGAGATCGCTGCCGTGGATACTAATAATCCGGTTAAGTTAGTAGGAGATCAAGGGACTGATAATGGAATTCTGAGCTATCGGATAAAACAACAATGGAAACCTGCTTTAGAACCTATTCGTGAGGGGATCTAAACATTGTTCCATGCATAATATTGGGTTTCCAATTTTATTTTTTTGAGTTTTGGCAGGAAATTTTAGAATCATGTACCAAAATGTATATATATTGACACATATAATGATTTTTGTAATCCCTTGAACAAATCAAATCTTGCATAACTATAACAGGTGTAAGAACTCTCCTTATACAAATTTCTTAAATTAGAATCTCAGATGAATCTGAAACTTTCTATAATCATGTAGAATAAGAGTATGAAAAAATGATTGAGATAAAGTAATTGTCACATTGCGAAGAAGGAATTTTCAGTTTTCTCAATGTAACTTAAGTTTATTTTTTCTTCCAACGTGCGTAATACAAAATATTACATGCGATGATAATTTTTCTCCATAGATCATGATTTATCAAATTCTTACACTTTTCATAGAGATCAAAGCAATGATCAAGCAACTTTGTGAAAATTCAGCCCTAAAGTTTCCATTCATATATTTTATGCAATTAGATGTTTGCTTTAATTTTAGATGAAAACATTTACCCAAATTATTACGACATAGCCACAATAGAGGGGGGGAGGTTTGGTTGAACGCAGGGGTGGATGTTCGGGTCTGGTTCAGAGGTACCGACCCGACCTGATTTGGTCCAAGTGCTAGGGTTGGGGATTTGTTGATAGAATCAAACTGGACTTGTTCTTTCTGTTTTTGTTTATTTCTTCCTTTGCAAATTAACTGATAAACACTTTGAAAGTTTGTTTTAGATTATATTAGTTGAAAGGTAATACCGTTGAACGGTTCCTCTTCCATTGACTTTATCTAGTTGAGTAGGTACGACTAAGTACTCAATCCTTCATGCCTCAAAAAACTAATATGGCTCCACTCGTTCTAGAGAGGTAAAAACAAAAAAGAACGAAACACAAGTCTTTCTTGCTATTTTTGTAACATTACTTAACACAACACACAATCCATTGCTTTTGTTTTAATCTATATTGCTTTAGCTTAAAGTGTTTAATTATTTTATGAACAAATAAACTACTTTGATATATGCTTTTGTGCAAATTGCGGTTTTTGTCCCAATCCAGGACTTAATCTAATTTATGAGTACAAAATAAAGTCATATGAAAAAAGAAACCACGAATCCGCTTCTCGATCTACACTTGATGATCAACACCAAGTGACTCAATATGTAACATGTGTCCTATTATTTGATCTTTCTATTCAGGATCACCTATTTTGGGGAAAATCAAACTGCAAAAATTGAAAAAAAAAACGAGACATTTGTTCTTAAAGAATCACCAGTTATATCATTGTATACCCACCAAGTATAACATGGAATTATAAATAAAAAAAATGGAGTATGACCTCATTTGAGATTCTCATTAGTTATTACTAAGTCCACCATTACTATGTCTAATCCCAAAGATGGAGCGGTTTAACAAACACTTCTTTCACATCCCCCCTTCTTAAAAATATATAATGCAACTAAAACGCATGCTTTTACTCATCTCTTTCCTTCATTAAAATCTTCCTAATTACTTTATAACACCTTATACATCTCTTTTTCCCCTCCCAATTCACCCCACCACCAATAATGGGTAACTCCGCCCCCCACCGCCTCTCCGACGCCACCGGAAAAGTCATCTTATCAAACGGCGCCGTTTTTACGTACGACATGCCACTCACAGTTGCAGAACTCATGCTCGAACACCCGCAAGAAGTCGTCGTAGAATTCCAACCAATCACGACCGGCAAAAAGCCAACTCCATTGCCGGCGGATCAAAAGCTTGAAATGAAAAAGCTTTATTTAATGGTCCCAATAAGGAAAGGCAAACCAGCATTATTATCATCCGAAGAGGCTCGAAAGCTTTTGACGAAAACAAATTCATTTTTGAATTCAAAGGCACTTTTGTCATACACGGGCTTTCTTCCTTTGTTCGTGAGGATTTGTCCGGCGGTGGGAGCTAAAAACGACGCCGTGTTGATGGATGAGAAGAAGAAGAAGTGTTTGGTTGAAAGGAATGATGAGGATGGGATAAAATCTGATTATTTTACGGAGGTTTTGGAGGGAAGGCCGGAGTTTTTGAGCAGGCAGATATCGGGGAAAGGGTGGAAGCCTAGTTTGGATCCCATCAGGGAGAAGGCTATCAAGGCTAAAGTGCGCCATTGGATGTTTTAAAATAAGTTTCTACTATTTAATATATGTGTTAGTATATCAATATTAATCATTATAAATTAGGATTAATATTGGGTTTGTTTAGCGTTATTATTAAGATATTACTATGGTTTAATATGTGGTGTTTAGTGTTTAGCACTATGCATGTGCATTATCTAAAGTCTATAATGTAATTGTAGTGATTTTATTATAATTTTCCTTCACCGCTTTTTTTGATTAAAAAGAGAAGTAATATCTATAATGGTCCAATAGAGTCATAAAATCTGTAGTGATTAAGAAAAACAACGGAAATGTTGATCTGATAAAAGGATAATTCTTGTATGTATCGAGATGAATAGAGTTGATACGTCCAA
Organism: Buddleja alternifolia; assembly: GCA_019426215.1. Classification (NCBI taxonomy): domain Eukaryota; kingdom Viridiplantae; phylum Streptophyta; class Magnoliopsida; order Lamiales; family Scrophulariaceae; genus Buddleja; species Buddleja alternifolia. The sequence goes on from CM033391.1 coordinate 58,725,999, forward strand.
CACATATAAACTTGTTTTTTTGAAATATTGATCCAGATTTATTTTTTTTGATAATTCTAGAATAATCTAGTTTTTATTCGATGGTTTGCTTGCTTCTTCGTTATTTCTTGTTAGTGGTTTTGAGTCTTTTTACCATTTTGTCGTCGTTGAGTCATCTTTAGGAGTAGTTTTTGTTATGTTTTGAGTGCTTTTAGTAATTCTAGAGTTTGAATTGATGCAATTGAATGATTTTTTTTTTTTTTTATATCCTCATTCGCATAAATCAACAATTGAGTGGAATGCCACAACACGCGCATAGGCAGCCCGTCCCCAGTGACCAATCAACATTCTTTTGACCATATCTCCTCAACCACATCTCCAAATTTGAAGATTTCAGTGGGATTTTAAAGCTAAGAAGATAGGCTTCAACTTTTTTTATTGGGGTTGAACTCATTAGAAGGCGTTAGATTAGAGAAAAGTTAGCAACAAGTGAACAATTGTGATTGGAAAGAGAAAAAAAAGGGAATTTTGGGATTAGTAAAGATTTTATTAGTCACACCAAGAGAAGAAAAGTAGGATTAGATGTTTGTGCAGAGAATAGACAGAGGAACTTAGAGAAAAATAAGTCTTAAACAAATGAGCGAATTGCAAGAATAGAAAGGATACAAGCGAACATCGACATCATTGGCGAGAAGAATATTTGGTGTTCAAGTTTATTTCTTTTTTCTTTGGTTAGATTTTTCAATTGTGAGTTTGTTGATCATGAACATGAATTCTATTAGTTTTTGCTTGCTTTTCCAAATAGATATAAGCTAAATTTGTAGTAGGCATATCAAGCAACTCTAGTTATTTAGATTCAATGTGAAGTTTTATTTGTTTTTAGTTTGATTCTTCATCTCGTTGCTTGTTTAATCTTGTGTTCTATGACTCAATTAGATTGTGTTATCGTAATTTATAAAATTTTATGGTTTGAAGTGATATTTGCCCCCACTACACATTTGCTATCGGGGATAAATGCAAATTCACTTCTAGGATACGACAAACCACCCGAGACTTAACGAATAGCGATTTTCGAAAGTTTGCTTTCAAGAACAACTCAAAGACTCTATTATGTAAGAGTGAAAGCAGTTTAAATTTGATGTATTAAAATCTGGCATAAGAAATGCGTTTATATAGACATAAAACACCTTTTCGGAATAGTTGTGTTGTTTGGAATTCTAATTTAATTTTAAATGTTGCACCAATTCGGAAGTGTCTACTCTTGAGAAAAGAAGTACTCTTGAGAAAAGAAGTATCTATTCAGTCAAAATAACTCCAGAAATTAATTCTAGAGAACACATCTTTTAGAAAAATCATTTTCTAAACATTGCAACCCTTTAATAAATAAACTACTTAAAATAATTCCAAAATAATAAATAAATCCGAAAATAATAATATGAAAAGTAATATATTATTTCCTTGTCTTTGATATATAAAAATATATCTAATATATCTATATTTTGGCTTTCTTCCAAATGTTCCCTCCAAATTTCTATTTTAAATTTAAAGTGGAGTCCTTCTTTATATAGTGCTCTAAACTTTAATAAATTCTCTATGTGGGATAAGAAACACACTATACATCCTTATATATGCAAGCTATCTAACAGATTGGCCACCTATTGTGAGTATTTGTTAGCTTACTTGAACTAGATATAGGAATATTAAGTATAGAACTTGGATTAAACAAAGAAGGATAAGAACTTACAATCGGTTAAGTTATGTTATTTGTCTTTGAGGATAGACATATACCCTTATACCCTTCTTAGCTTGAATAACTTGATCTTAATGTGTCTAGTTTTAGTGATTACCCGACTTTGGAGGCAAGATTTGCATTTTTTTGCATAGACATATGGAGCAAACTAGAGTTAGATAAGCTTCTATGTATTCGACAATTGCACAGAAGTACATTAGTGTTTAGAGTTAACAATACTGATGGTGATAGAACTAGAACTTAATTCCTTGCTTTAATCTGGTAACTAGAGGAAAGGGCAAGACTACATTTAATTAAATCGGTTAATTCTCACTTGATTCTTGCTAGTAATTAGTTGTTAATTTTTATTTTCATAGTAGGTTAATTACATCATCTTGTCATAAATTGGAACTTGAGACACTTAGATATTATTTTTACCTTAATTCTTAAGTCACTGTGGGAATGATATTCGTACTTTGGTACACTTTATTAGTTGTCAGCATGTGTACTTGCGTTATTGCGGTCATAATTTATATACGCTAAACGACCAACAATTACTTATCAAGTAATATTTCAGCTAAAATCATATATTTGTATCAAACCAAGTACCTACCAGCTAGCTGAGCTCAACTTCAGAATCTCATTCTGAATTTTTATATCCAATATTAATCTTACGGCCCATTTATTACTCAGGAGCCCAAATCCAAGTACTTACTTATTGGACCCCTTAGAGTATAGACCCATTATCAGTCATTCAAGAACATTAATTATCCATTTCGAACTGATTTTTTTCCACATAGATTATTATACTATTTCTGGATATGATTCCTCCTTGGGATCAAGTTCTGTATATGATTTGAAAATGATGAAAAGAGAGATGCTTTGCTGAGCCAAATTGAAGTCGGTTTTAAGGATTTTTTTTTTTTTCAAATCAAGTCTGTTAAGCGAAATGAGCTTCAGCTCTAAGATTCTGATTCTGAGTGTATTAGTTGCAATTTCGACCTCTATGTAATTGGGGCCGTTCTATGCTGGTCTCGGCCCAGCTTGACCGTTGGATCCCCAACTAGGGGGGTCATTTAGCAATTTACCCCCCAGTTGGGGATCCAACGGCCGAGGCTGGGCCGAGACCACTTAGAATTTTCCATGTAATTGACACACACATCCATTACAAACATAAATACAAATACACTACTTCTCATGATACATGAAAGCAAATCTAGGGAAGGAGATATCATGGTACATACATGTATCAACTAAGCATCATCTTAGGGGCTGTTTTGGGACGTTTCACTACCAGTAATGGACACTTAACATGTTTAGCACAGTAATCACTGACACTTCCCAGAAGAGCCCTGCAACCATAGAATTAATGAAAATTAGGAAAATTTAATTAAGATGAGGAACTATGGAAATTGAAGTGTATATATACATGTATGTATATATATAAGGTACCTCTTGAAGAAACCATAGTCATGGCTTCCCATGACTAAGATGTCCGCTCCAAGTTTATCCACTGCTACGCATATTACATCCTTTGCATCTCCACTCCCAACTTTCTTTTCCATTCTTACCTGTCCATCCTCCAAACTATCATTACCAAAGCAAATGCCAAACGCACAAAAGTACAGAAAATTCTAGTCCGAATAGTGTTGGCCGAACACAAATTAATAACATGTATATTAGTATAAATCCGAAGAAGGACGACCAATCACGAGACATGTTCTGCAATTCTTATCATACAATCAATTGAAACTAGTCTAGACTAGACGAAGTTGCGGGACCTCACAAGTAAATAATTATGATTTGCTAACACTTAACACCCATAGGCCCATACTTTGAATCATCTATTCGAAAATGTTGTTTCACCTTGTTATGTGACATTACTTTCACATCGCTTGTACATTTAAAGAAACAAATAATAACACTTGACATGCACATACTAAAATAAATACGAAATGAAACATTATTTTGAAACCGCGAATAGAATTGAAAGTTGGAAATAGAGAACATACTCTGCTATTGCAGTTTCTATAAACTGCCTCAGCTCTAGTCATCACTGAATTTGCTAAATCCTTGCTGTATTTCTCTATGGTTGCTATGACATCTCCAGCAAACAGAAACCCTACAAGAAATTAACCAAAAATATAATCTTAAATATATAAACAATTAATTAAAATTGGAGATATTTAGGGAAATTATTACAAAATTAATGATAAAGATGTGGAGGAGTAACAATCACCTGTTACATCTAAAGAGGAGTAAGCAGGAACAGGAGGTTTAATGTAGAGGAGAATTAAGGTACTGTTTGGATTATGGTTTTCCGATAAAAGATTGGTGAGGCACCATGATAAGGCATACATGCTTTCTTCACTTTCATCCACTGCTACCACTACTTTCCTTTCCTTCATGATATTTTCTTCCATTATTGCCATTCTGAAATTCTTCTCTATCTTTTTTTTTTTTTTTTTTTGACTTTGTAAGGGATTTTTTAGCCTTAGAATTATGGAGAACTGTTGATTATGGAGAAATGATAGAATTTCAAGCGTTGGTTTTATAGCCAAATGATAAGGCCTTGTTTGGCTGTATTTTATTTTTCTAGTTTCATGTGTTTCTGTTGGCAGTATGCTGCATTCGAGTTGCAGCCGCTGATTGGTTCAAAACGAAATGTGCAGATCAAATAAAATAGGGAAAATTACACACAAACCCCCTCACTTATTATGCAATTACTAAAACTCCCCCTCACTTATTGAAAATTACCAACACACCTCCTCATGTTAAGAGTTTCTTACAATTATACCCCTTGTGTGTTTAAGAATTCTTATAAATTTACCCTATAAATTTTACAAATAGACCCTGAGGGGGAGAGTTGGTAATTTTCAATAAGTGATGGGAGTTTTGGTAATTACATAATAAGTGAGGGGGTCTGTATAATTTTTCCAATAAAATATTGTCTAAGCTTGTTTGATTGTTCTCGAGCTTTGGAATTTGTGTTTTAATTTAGTGTGATTCTTAATTTGCGCCAAAAGTAGCTTGACTTTGTATAACATATTTTATTATTTTTTTAATAATTAAACTGAGTTCGTACTAAGCTTCAAAATTTATCAAAAAAAAAAGTGTTGTTTAAATTTAATTTGTTACGTTAACAAAATCATAATTAAATGTAAGTAGAATATCAAATAACTCAATTCATTATCTAATCAACCCTAGTTGATCATGCCGATTGGCTATGGTTTTAACTTATTATAGCTTGATATTTTCGGGCTAGAAGCTTGAGTGTCACTTTTCCAACAATTTGTGAAGTTAGATAATGCCGCATTTTTTCTGAACCGCAAATTTAAAAGCTCTAGAGGTAGAAAGCTACAGAGGTGGACGGATTTTCATGTTATGATCATATAGCTCAATATGAAAGTCAAATATTGAACTTATACTAAAAGTGCTAAAATAATATTAAGCTACAGTGTCAACTTATAATGGATAACTTGTGTTTAATATTTGTAAAGTTTGTATATGGAGCTTATGGCGGTCGATTATAATGTTTGATTTAGTGATCTAATGTGCTGGTGCGGTACGATAATTAAGTTGGAATATATGTCCCATGAACAAACAAGGAAAGGGATACACGCAATTGCTCCTCTTCCTGTTGTCTTAAAATATCTTTTAGATGAACAACTGAAATCAAGCAATCTTCCTGTTGTCTTAAAATATCTTTTAGATCAACAATTGAAATCAAGCAAGGGAGAAAGGTGTATTATTTCCGGTACCTTTTTCTCATAGTGTGGCTCTTTCAATGCCCATCAAGCTCACTACAAAGGCCCCACGATTTTGCATTATGCAATCAGAAAACTCCACCGGCTTATCGTGAACAAAGCTTGTCAATGACTGTCTACGTTAAGGTCCCATATCAGTCGCTATATTATGAGCCAACTTGAAGGCATTGAGAGCCATTTTTTGACTTTTACTCTTGAAAAAAAGTGCAAAACTCAATCCACAATGAAGGGTTTTGGTAGCTCTTAAGTGGGATTTTGAGATAATGCTTTTTTGTTGTCATCATACGTAAGACTCCGTTGTATGAAATCGAGTTCGAGTTCCTAAAAATTGTAATCGAGTTTGAGTTCATAAAAATTGACATCGAGCTTGAATTCGTAAATTCTTTCAAACTTGACTCGTTTATACCCCTATTTGCGGTCTTAGTTATGCGGGCGAAGTTATTGAATCAACTTGAGAAATCAATATTTTCCACTACTCCCAATTAAGTGACTAAAAAAATGATGAATAGAAGGAAAATCAATTTCTTACTAGCTTTAACATCAAACATAATTAAATAATCATTTAATTTCATGAATCTTCTCTTGTCTTTGTTAATGCATTAGAGACTTTTTCCTTGATATTTCTCGAGTAAAATCCTATTTAAAAATAGTGTTAAACAATTATTTCCTTTCTTTTCCTAAATAGAGCATTTGTAAGAGGCCCAACATTAGTATCGATTCATTCTGAAATTTGGGCCCAGGTATACTCTTTAAATTTTGACTTCATTTTGATGTTTGAGCTGGGCCAAAAATGGAATTTAAGCCCGTTTCTGTTATGTCAAATGAAATTCATTTGGAGCCCAATTATTGATCCAAAAAAGAAAATTTAAATAAAAGAAAGTATGTGTGACTTTCACTTGGTGGACGGTAGGCTAACCGCCATTTGTCAATGGAAGACAAGAGGTGCAGTGCAGGCAGCCATCGTAGAATAATCCAATCATAATTATCCCAATGATTATAGAGAGAGAAAGGAAGAAGAGAAAAGCAAGTTAGATAGAGAAAGGAAGAAGCGACAAGAACGAGAAGAGGGTAAGCACAAATGTCAGCTCTTAAATATCTTTATTACAAATGTCGAATTTTATTTCATATGCAAAAAATCATGTTATTGAAAAAAATGTATACACGTTGTACGTATATAATAAGTGTAATAAGAGATCAAGTACCATTTAAATAGATAGTTCTAGATCTGTAATCATGTCAGAAGTTAGCACCAAGTTTTTGTTGAACTGTGATAAATGTAAATATGAGTAATTAGGATATTAAGCGAACATAAATTATAAAGTGAAAAATAAATTATTTATTTCAAATCATCTATATATACATCTGTCATACATGTAACATTCAATATTACATAATTTTGTAATAAAAGATTTGGACTATCAATTCATATTAGTATCAGGTATCAGTCACCCAATATTGAATCTTTGTTTTAACCACTCATTATGTTTAATATTAAATATACCTAAATTAACTAAACGCTTAATTAAATAGCATAAAAATATAATATTTAAAACTGTCTAGGAATCGACATTATTAGTCTAAATAAATAGGCATTTTGACTTGAAATTATAACGGACGTGATATAATTAAATATGATTATACATAGAGTATTTTCTTTTACCCAACGTCCAATATTATACAAAACCAAAGATGTTGAAAATTATAATCACACCTTATTTCCTTGTGATGTATTTTTTAAACAATAGGAAAACATTATATTTCTTTTCATAAAGAATAAAATATTGGTCAGAAATTTTATCTCTAGACGAGGTTGTTGGTGGGTAGAGCGAAAAAGAAAAGAGGAAAAAAGGTACAATAATTTAAATAGGTTAGAACACCAATGCGTCATATTCATATTAGAACTAAAAGACCAACAAGTCCAATACAATTGATAGATAATTGAGTTTTTTAAGCATGTTGTCCAAGGTTCGATCTCTGATTGTGTATGAAAAATGCTTTATTGAGAGAGACAAAACCCACTTTAGTGATCTTTACGACTCGAAAGAATTAATTTTCAGCGTTCGACGGGAGGACACCTTTGGTATAAACAAAAAAAAAAACATATTAGAACTAAAAGAAATGATTATCCATTTAGGTTAGGGCACGGGGCACCTAGACATTTTAATACTTCGTAATAGAGTGAGAAATAGGTTAGAAAGCCTATACACTAGAATTATTTGTTCAATCTGATGAATATTATTCACGGAAAAATTTAAAGAGTATTGAAATTTAGGGGTGTACACGGTCGGGTTCGGGCGGTTTTACAAAAAAAATTAACCCGACCCGACATGTGTGGGTTGACAAAATATCAAACCGAAAATGCATAATTATCTTTTCAAACCGAGCGGTTCGGGTCGGTCGGGTTTAATGTTTTAACGGGCGGGTTGGCGGGTTATCAAATTATAGTTATAATTTTTCCAACTTAATTTTAGTTATAAGTAGTAAGTAAGAAATTAATTATTATACTTTTTGTACATGTAACTAAAAAAAAATTGAGTTGGTAAAAAATACACAAATAAGTGGTGTTATCAAATAAAATTCATATTAACATGATTTCTAATGAGTGAAAAACTCTAAAATATTAATAAAATTAATGTTTTTTGTAAATTTATCATCAAAATATACATATACATATAAATTTTTCGTTCAAATCAAATGAAAACAAGTGTTCAAACGAGTCAATTTGTTTGCTCAAATAAAAAATAAAATATGTTACATGAATATGAATAAACCACTCTTATTAGAGAGTATATATGCATATATAGTTTTCAAAGTTTAGTGTTAATCTTTAACTATATATATTTATACTTGTAATATAAATGATTAGCGGTCGGGTTGCGGGTTAGGCGGGTTACAATTATTAAACCCATCACCCGACCCGAAAGTGGCGGGTTGCAATATTTTCAACCCGCCACTATTATTTAATAATTCTAAACCGGCGGTTTTTGGGCGGATCGGCTCGAGTTGAGCGGTTCGGGCGGGTTGGGCGGATTTATATACACCCCTATTGAAATTTAAAGTCTCAATATTATACATGTATACATATAATAAAACAAAAGAACTTGATTTTTAAACACCTCAATTTTTAATATTTTTGAAAAAATTATCTGTTTTCATTGTAAAATAGGTATTTAAGATATTATATAGGGTATACATTTATTCAAGTCAACAAAAAGTACCATACTTCCAAGGATAAAATTATCATAAAAATTTTATTTTAATTGCAAAAATTTTAAAAGTACCTAAAAGCATTCCTTACCTAATTTGGAGCTTTTGGCTTCTGGAAGGCGGAAAGGAGTTTAATTTTAAAAAATTAAAAACAACACTAAAATTATTTATTTTTAGTTAAAAACTCAAAAGTAGTTTTATTGAGAGATTATAAACACTCGCCTAATTGCTTACTTTGTGATCGTGTCAGAAAAGCAGGTGACTTGTCATGCTAATTACTGCAGAAATGGGGAACTACCAAAACAGTACCTTAACTCCTCAAGGACAAGGAGAAAAGAAGGCATACGATCAAGTGGGCCCGCAGAATCTGTGCAAGCCGTTTGGGCAGCGCAGGCGGTGAGAGCGCGTTTTCTCATTTTTTGGATGATTAAAGATGGGCGGGCCCACTCTTTTAAATTTCTGGTAATCTCCGAGCCGTTAATTGGCAATCATACACCTCACATTCAAACTCACAAAAGCAACACACAACTCCTAAATCAAAATAGGTGAGAAAAAAGTGCACCCTTTTCATCTATGATTCCCTTATTGTGTTGATATAATCAATTTTTTTTCAGAATTAATGATGAGGATTTTCAAGCTTTTCAAAATGTGGATTTGTAACGCAAAAAAGTCCAAACGAAATTATAGAATAGGGAACCAAACAGTCATAAAAATAGCTTTTGTACTTCAAACACAGATCTTATTTTTTCAATCGTTGGGCCAAATGAAGATTTTATACGATACCCATGATTCATCCCATATGGTGTTTAACTAATCAATACATATAATTAATCAGAAAATATAAATTACTATTCTAAGCTCATCAGTAACTCTTTTATAATTTGAATTTTACCTAGAAAGTGTGATTGTTTTTATTCATTACTCTGTTAATATCATTATATATAGTCAAACTCAATGTATGCCAAGGGGAAAAAAAGAAGAAGTTAACCAAGACAATGAAAGAATAGTGAAACTACATTATATTAGTGATTGACAAATAGGTTAACGTAATTGAAAGTAATTAATGGAGTCAAAGTGGTATAAATTCCATGAATTGCTTATGAAAGCAAAGTCAAAAGATTACCTTAGTGGAGAGCGACTTGATCAAATGGATATTTTAATGCATTTTGCATAATAATACTTATGAAAAGGGCATTCTTGGAATTTCCACCACATTTTTCTTACATTAAAAGAGAAGCCCAAAAGCAAAGAAGACTCCCAACAAAACAGAACAACAGAGAAAGAGAAAGAGAAAGAGCTAGAGAGAGAAACAAAAAACATCGTCGAGACTTAACAGAAAAAACAGTCTGAAATCATTAAAAACTGAGATAATCATGAGTGATATTGTATTATACATAGATGATTTAAGATCGTCTTCCGCAATATCTATATCTATATGCAGAATATGCCATGAAGAAGAGCTTGAAAGCTGTAAAAGCTTGGAGGCTCCTTGTGCTTGCTCTGGAACTGTAAAGGTATATTTTTCGAGGATTTTTTCTATATATTGATCATTATTTTGCTTAAAAATTCATATTTCTGATTAAATTCCTTTTCTATAATTCCATTTGATCATTAATTTTCTGAGACCTTTTTTTTTTTTTTTTTTCCCGTTATTCGTGTTTCAGTTTGCTCACAGAGATTGCGTACAGAGATGGTGCAATGAAAAGGGAAATACAGTTTGTGAAATTTGCTTACAGGTGCATAATATATATTGTTTTGATATTGATCATCATAACATCAATTTATGATGATCATTGGAATATTTTTTTCCTTTTTTTCTTCTTTTATTTTTTGTTGATTGTTTATGTTGTTTGTCTATTTTGAGACGTTTCTGATATCCTGTTTTCTTAAAACGAGTTTTGCTTTCGCCTTCAAGTTTTGGATTTTTCAAGGTTGTATTATTCTTATATTTTAATGGTGAATATAAATTACTCTTCTCTCAGTTTTTTCCTGTCCAATATTTGTATGTGAAATAAAATGGGAATTATTCAGAGTTTTTCTAGAAGTTTCGTATTTTATTTTTGTTGTATGAAATATTTATAAATATATATATATATATGTATAATATATTTATATATTATATACATGTATATATATGTGTGTTTTTTGTGATATTAGTTTTGGAAGGTAAAGGAATTTGTTTCTGTCTCTGTCTCAACTGCCTTTCTTGGAGTATAAATTAAATTTAGTTCCTCTTGTAAGGAATGGGGCACAACATATTATGTTCTTATCTACACACGTAGCTTGTATCCCATGTTAGCTTGACCACAATTTTAAGCTAAATAAATACCTTGACAATATTTTTATTTCCTCTTTACACTTCTAATTTTCGAAATAATTTACTTAATAATAATTGAACTAAAAATTACTTTTCCAATTCTCATGTATAAATTTGTTGCAGAAATTTGAACCTGGGTATACATCTCCACCTAAGAAGACAAAGTTAATTGATACAACAGTAACTATAAGGTGAATATTTTTTATCTTTCTCCTCTATTGAACATTCTGTTTTCTAATTAAAATATAAGCACTCATGAAGATTAACTTTATTTTAGCTTATTATTAAAATGCACCGGCATTGTTCATGGAGAGTTAATCCAAGCATTTCTGTAGATATTCCTCTAATTATTTTATTTATTGTCCTCTATTTCCGGCTAATAATAAGAGATTTGTAGTATTATATTCTTGGCTTTATTCCTGTTCTTAAATTAATAATAGAAAGAGATGATTAAATATTGTTTGAACAAACACGATAATAAAAGCATAAAGCATTAAACGTCACAAGAATTTACATGGTTCAGCATTTGCCAACGTCCACGGGAGAGGAGAGAGAATTAATTTTTCCCCCATGTAGGCCTTTTAATCATGGGTCTTCTGCTAAATTTGGGATTAGGACTTTAGACATATCATGATAAATATTTATTTATTTTCTGGGATTTTTTAATAGGGGAAGTTTAGAAGTGCCATTAAATGATCAAGAACAAGAACATCCAGGAGATTTCGACTCATCTGCAGCTGATAGAACTGCTTCTTGCTGTAAATCGGTTGCTCTTATTGTAAGTATATTTAATTTTATTTGTATCTCAATTATTGAATTAAATTTTCAACTTTTCAAAATTATATAAATGGACAGTTGGCTGTTGCATTACTAACTCATCAATCGTGTATATTTCCGCTCGAAAAAAAATGTCAACATTTTGAATGTAACATACACGTCAAAGTTGTGATTTCACATAATAGTTTCTGTGCAACTTCTATAATTTGTGACAGCCTGTAGCTAATAAACTTCATGCTGCATTTAAATCGACATAATTTGAACTATCTCCAGCACGGATTTAATAATAGTTTGTGTATATTGAAGAGCGTATATAATAAATACTTGGACAGTATAAAAAGTGAGTATTGAATAAAACTCTTGCAAAAAAATATTAACGTGAGATAAATGAGTTAAAATGTAGAAATATATTTTAATGTCTCCTCACATGACAAGAATAGATTACGCAGCATGAGATCCTAAATAACAAAATTAATTAATGATATTCAATGTTTGAATTTGCAGTAAATTGTAATTTATCTTTTACCCTTAAATATGCAGTTCACAGCTCTACTTCTGATTAGACATTTGGTTGCCGTTGTAACTGGAGGAGCAGGGGGTTACCCATTTTCACTTCTTACTGTAAGTTGTTCAACAACTTTTACTTGCAACAAACGGCTCTATTGATCATCTCATTTCATTGTGTGGAGCCCACTGGCAATAAGCAAAATAAGTTTTTACTAAATTTTTATTTTTTTAATTATTTGTGCAGGTGTTTATAGTTAAGGCTAGTGGAATACTTCTTCCAATGTACATATTGATTCGGGTTATAGCTGCAATTCACAGCGGTATTAGGCATCATTATCAGGTAATATCTCGTTTGGATTAGTAACCTTTCTGCTTTATTATTTTTAACAAGCATGTTAAGCAGTTTATTAATTCTAAATGCAAAAAAAAATAAAAAAATTGCATTATATTTTGATTTGAAATCTGAATTTATTTAATTTTTTTTTAATTCTTGTTCAGAATCCAGACGCTGAAATGAGCTCAGATGATGAAGACGATGGAGATGAAGAGCAGCAAAATAACGTCAACACATAGTTCTAATCTAGTTTATTTGTGCATCTTATCAAAAAAAAAAAAAAAAGTTCATCTGTGCATTTGTACTTTTTGTGTGTATTTTTTTTTCCTCTTCTGTAGATATAGATGAAAATATAGAAAATTTTACAGAGAATAAAAAGATAAAAAAAAAATTATTCCGTTTCTGTTATAGAAAACGAAAGACAACCAGAAATTGATGCAAATCAAACTCATTCTCCCTTGGGTCAGTGGGTGAACACCGAGTGCAACAAAATCTTGCAATTTAAGTCGAGTTAGATGCGTGGCCAAACTTTACAACGACCCTACGTAGTTAACCAACTTTAGGTTGAGATTTAACTACCAGAATTCTACACCCATATATTGCCCATGACCAATTTTTTATCACAATAATATCATGATTCTGGTAGATCCAACAGATTGAAAACTTCCAAGGCAAAATCCACCGTAATAATGTTTAACTAACTAGTCAATGTAATCTGAATGATGATAATTGATATGCATTTAGCTGCCCGAATTTGAATTACCAATCCCCAGCCTTTGAAGAGATATTTTTCTCTGAACTGTACATGGTTTCTAACATTGTTCTAAGAGTAACCTAGCTCTGTATTGAAGGTTGGCCAAAGAGCCAACAAACGAGCTGTCAATGAGATTGCTGTGGTCGTTACTAGCTGCAATCTTTATCAAATTCTCGATGATCAAAGACGCTTTATCTTCCCATCTTTGAGTGGAATAGTTGGTTCCTAAAATCTCTTCCAATTCCTGAGACTTTGCTGCAGCCTTTTGTAGTACTTTATCAGGCAGTCCTGGAAATTATGCTAACTTATAAGAAACCACTGATGAACTTAGAACTAGAAGAAGGAAATTAAAAAAGAAAATTTATTCTAAATGAATGCAAAAAGAGTGCCTTAATTATATGTGCTGGATATACATCTATGGTAAAATAAAATTTGAATATAATGCTCTTTGTCTATATTTTCCCTCTGATCTTGGATTATTCAAAAGAAAAAGGTTGTTCTGGGTTGAGGGAGAGAGAAGAGAGAGGATCTTCACATTCCTCAATGTTTTTGAGCAGTGTTGAAGGTCGACTTACCAGCCAATCGAGCAACATTAACACCATAACTTCTAGGGCAAGCACCAGCTGTCAATTTGTAAAGGAAAATTACTTCCTCCAGACCATCGGTTGCTTTTCCAACTTGGCATGCCATATGGCAGAGGGAGACCTGTAAAAATATTGAAGCGAGAAGACATTAAACCAAAACTCAGGAAAACACGAATATAATGGTTGGTGTACGTCTGTCGATGTATCAATGAATTTGCGAAAATTATTATTTAAGGAAACTCGTGAAGTTCAACAAAATGAAAAGTCGTCGAAGTATTAATAGTTTTTGAGTGATTCCAATAAAATCACACTTTCAGTTATCCTTTATTTCAAAGTTCAATAGGATACTTCCACCACCATTGCTTAGAACAGAGTTGAATAAACTTCACTAAAAAGCCTAAAACGCTTCCTCATATGCACACATCTGCACTCCTCTATGCTAAGTAAAATCTCATTTTTTTTGTGTCATCATTTGAGAAAAGAAGAATGGCATACCTTAGGATCTTTCTGATAGTCCAAAGCTAATCTATGATAATGAGTAGAAAACATCCCCCGACATTGTACCGAGCGGACAAAATGTTGAAGAACCGATGCACTGGCAAAAGAAATCAGAATAAGAGAACTGGGAACAAAATACTTGAATGATCTTTCTGGCATGTTAAACATGGCCAAGTGAGTCAAAGCAGACACATGATATGGATGTTTCTACTAGCTTGGTTCCCCTTAATTTTTACTAATATGCTCGCGAACAATGTTTTCTCGTATAATCGTTTAAGTTGAGATGCATATCAGATAGAAGAAAACAGGAAAAAAAGAAAAAAGATAATCAAATTCTCTTTAAGCTGCACATACGCAATGGCTTGTCCATCTGATGTGGATGTCCCTCGTCCCAGCTCATCCAATGCCACGAGTGAACTACGAGTTGCTGAAGTCTACATTATCCAGCAACAACAGGTTAGAAGATGACTATTTACATTTGAGAAAACGCAAAGACATAAATAGATGATATATGCTACACAAAAGAAAAAAGGCCGCAAAGAACCACAACAAAAGTTTATCTTCTACAAAATCAAACCTCAAATGCATAGAAATTTGCCTTTATCTTTGATTTTCAAATAGTTCACCATGGAAGCTATATAAGTACACTTGCTCAACTCCAGTAGCTTAGACATTTATAAAACGAAAAAGGACATTTAATTTACTAGTCTGTATTTTTTAATTACATTGAAATGCAATATCTCTTACCAGCATAGAGGAAGTTTCCAAAAGCTCTGTTAGGAATGTGCTATGGCCAGCCATAATCTGATCTTTAGCACCCATTCGGACAAATATCCGGTCAATAGGAGACAATTCGAAACTTTCTGCAGGCACATCTGCCCCTATCTGTGAAGAATCAAGGTGAAGACGTTCATAAAGAATAAAGACATGTTAGTCCTACTTGAAACAAGAGCTCCAAAAGCTAACCTGAGCCAAAATCACAGCCAAGCAAATTTGGCGTAGGAGTGTGGACTTTCCACCCATGTTAGGACCAGTAAGGAGTATAAAGCTGGATTGACCAGAACCACCAAGTGTGACATCATTGGTGACAAAAGTACCCTCTCCCAAAGTATCACTCCTTAGAACAGGGTGCCCTAAACTTTGAGCATTAAGGTGTGGCACTTCATCAGGTTGTGATGTAGATAGAATTGGACGACATGTTTTCCCTTCATAATATTCACTTGCAATTGATAAGCTGATTAGAACATCTAGTTCTGCAAAATAGCAGTATTACATATGAGATATTTTTCCAATAGCCATTTCTTCAAACAGCTCTTATGAAAATTTTGAACCTAATCAGAGAGTTGAGATATAAAGCAATGTAATAGCAGCCATAATTTTGAGTAAAAAATTTCAGCCAAAGATTCTGTGGGCAAAGCTAGAACTGAAAATTCACGAGTACGGCCACAACTCAAAGCTACCGTGTGAATATATATTTTACCCGCACACACTCGTACAATTTTTTGTTATTAAACTAAAGTTACAAACAATTTCTCTTTGGAAAAGACGTGAAAACTACAGAATGAAACAAAACCAACAGAACAGAAGGTCACGAAACAACTATTTTTTTTTTTGTCATCTTTCACACAACCGATGAAAGATCTTGACAAAGAACTGAATGCTCACATAATAGATTAGGTGAAACTGAGAATAAAGCCCCCACTCAATTCAGAAGGCATTAGTACCTGCAATAGTAGAGACTATTCGTCTCCATTTACTGTGATTCTCACAAAATCGTCCAATTAACCTGTGCAGAATGCTTTTCAATTTTGATTCCTTCTCAGATTCAGCTTGAGAAAGCTCTCCTAATAATTTTTTAATCTCTGGAGTCCAGTACCGGAAGAAACCCTGCATATTAATAATTCCAAGAGGAAAAGAAAAAAAAGTTGAGAATCATATAAGAAAGAAATGACATGGGTTATCTAAACGTGAATATGCTTATGGAGACAATGGCTACATATAAGAAAGAAATGACATGGATTATCTTAATATGAATATGCTGATGGACCCATAGGTAAATATGTGATGTGATTTCACACCAATCACTAAAATGAAAAATACTGATGAATGTTCTACTACATCATGACACATACTTGATTAGATATTTAATTAAAGAACCTACTACAGAATACTGGTACAAGCAATCTATCCATTTTGAAGAATAAGGGTTTTGTGTTTCACCAATTTTCGCATTCCAAGCACATATTGGAACAGAAAAACTAGACAAATAACTGAACCTACTTGAATTAGCCAAAAGTTTTGGCATTACCTTCTTGGATGATCTTAACTCATATTCCTTTGGAATGCTCCGTGACAAACTCTCAGGCACCTCCAAAAGGTATGCATCTTTTCCAATTGTTACATAACAAATCTACAGCATATCCAAAAGAAATAATAATAAGAAGATGCTCAACCACTATAAATCATTTACCAGGCTACTTGGGAAATTCTTACAGATGCATCTCCAAGTAATTTGCGCTGTTCCTTTAAATGTTTCGTGAGATTGGACTCAATGTTTTTAACTATTTGGCATGCAGCATCATACTCGACATCCGCCCCTTCTCGAGGTATAACACGCCCTGAATGATTTGCTTCCTCCCAATCAAAGGCATCCTTGAAATGTTGCAAAATGGAATGAAGATCAGGAATCCCAGTCCCTGGACACAAACTTGTCATATAAGATGCTAATCATTATGCAAAATAATGCTGAAAATTTGTTTCAGCTTGTACCAGGCATTAATAGATGATGTAACAACTTAGACTCCACATTCTCCAAAATGGCACCAAATGAAGAGCATGCATGGATCATTGTTTCACACCCACGTAGAGCAGAAACGAACTCTTGGAGCTGCTTCTTTGATGCATCCTCATATAGAGTAACTTTATTTGCATTCCTGCCGATAGCTTCACTGCGTTCACCCAAAACCATGAACGAAATTCCTCAAAGAATGTACATGGTAAATTCTTATGATAAATTACAAAATCATAATGCTGTGCAACTTCACCTGCCAGCGAAGATGCGTGCAAGCAATCGTTCCATGTCGGGGAGCCCGGATAACTTTTTTCTGAAGTCAAGAACATACGGTTGATTGGCTCCCTGAAAACGGAATAATTTAGTAAAACTGATTAATACTCTTCAGCTAAAGCAGAAAATCTAAAGGGCAATTCCTAAGCTTGACTTTATGCCAAAGAATAGAAGCTATAGAGCAAGATCACAAAAAGATGAACATAATCTCAACTTTCGACACACCTCATTAATTTAACACGTACGGATCAATGGAAATAATAAATCCAACAGCCAACCATGTCATACAAGGGGAGAAGTTTTCAAAGTCAAACATACCTTTAATTCTGCTATAGCGTCCTGGCGTTCCTTAATGGACTCCAGATGATACAAAGGTCTTGCAAGCCAAGTTCTAAGTAGCCTTTTACCAAATGCTGTGGTACAATGGTTCAATTGAGCATATAATGTCCTGTAGAGACAAAAAAAAGATGTGGTAATAGAAAATAAGATAATGTGGATAAAAACAGTTCCGAGGGATACAATAAGAAATATTAATCCAAGTTTACCCAGAGGAATCTCCATTTATGCTGTTTTCAAATATCTCTAGATTTTCAAATGCAGCTGCATCAAGAACCATATACGATTTTTGAGTGATTTCACCAAAACCAGAACATGGAAGCAACTCAAACTTTGCGAATCTGAGAAGACTTTCATCCAGAAAAGCCTGCTTCAGATAGAAGAGAGTGCCACCAAGAGCAGAGAGCGCTTCGCTTCCATTCTCACCCGCATTTACAAGGTTGGATAACACATCTGGTAGGCATTTTTCACCACAATTTTGCAACGACGAATCACTGGATTGCACAGTTGTTTTCAAAGAGGAATAGCTTGAATTATTACCAATACGTTGATAGATGCTCATAACTTCACGAATAGTTTTCTCAGCATTCCAGAACTCAGAGAAAGGGATCAAATCATTAACTAGAGGATTTCTTGTATGTCTGAACAGTGCCTTTTCAGTCTCAGGACAGAGCAGCTTCGCAGGTTTAATGATTTCGACCGGCCTTAACTCAGATAATAAACAGCATAATGAACTGCAATCTGCATCATCCTTGAACTGTTCAAAGGAAGCATAGTTAGTCCTACAAAGAATGTAGCTCAACAAACACAAATAATGTGCAAGATGAAGCCAGCATCGACATACATATTTAGGAATAGGCACAAAGATATATAAACAGACATGAAAAACATGCAGGCTCAAACTAGGCTAAACATCAAACCAAATATCAAAACAAGTACAAACACAAGGAATTGTATTAGCATCATAGGATTCGCCACTTCGTCCTAGTAATTAAACGGCAGGTCCTCAAATGAAAAGGTCCATTTCTGTGCAACTCTGAGCAATAGTAATGTATTCCCGACAATACAGGAAAAGACATATAAGAAAAACCACGAGCATATTCATGTACAAAGTTCTTATATACATTAACTTTGATACAATTAAGTTACTCCCTCCCACCTGCCCAAGGATAATATTGCTCGTTGCAATATCAACCACACAGATACCAAATTTATGCATCCCTTGTTGGCTTGTTGAAATTTGACAGCTTTCAGTCACTGCCATCAGATAAGAAGCATCAGGGTTTGTTGAGAGCATTTCTCCCTCTGTCAAAGTTCCTTTTGTGACCACAGCGCATATCTCACGTTTCACAACCTGAAGAAAGTAGCAGCAGAATGTATCTGTCCCTAAGTATAAAACCATGATAGAATAAAAGAAAATTGTTGTGAAATCCCAAGTTCTTATATAATATTAGAATGACCTTATCTTTGGAGCCCTTTTCTCTTCGGCGAACCTCAAGCTGTTCTGGTGTTTCTGTTTGCTCCACAACAAGAACGCGATAGCCCTGTTTGTTAATGTCAAAATACTCTTAAGAAATTTAACCTTTAAAAAGTAGGAAATTTAAATATTGAGGCATAAAAAAGTGGAGATTGGATAATCTACAAAGCAAGATAACCTTTCTAGCCAGCTTCTCTACATTCACTGAGAAGTTCTTCTCTGGAAATCCACAGTGAGGTTGCTCTCCCTGAAAGTTGCAGCTATTAGACAGAAGCTTCAGTGCTAAAGTAATCTAGAAAGAGCAAGTTCAATCTGTCTAAACATTGGCCTACACAAATTTTAAAATTTTCAAAAGAGCAACTGTATCATCATGACTACTCTATTTTCCCATCCCACAACACTATTAATCTATATAATGCATGCGGACATAAATAAACTATCAAAGCCGTGACTATGTCCAATACCTTCATATACTGCAAACCGAGTTCTTTGGCTCCAATATGTGCATCCATTTCGTAAAGTTCATAAAACTTGCCCATCTGGTTCAGTAATAAAAAATAGGATCACAATTTTAACAGGATACAAATAATCAGTGAAGCCAATAGCATGACCTTGCAACTTTAGATATCCTGAATGAAGTAGGATGTTTACCTTGAAAAAGAGAACCTTGTCCATATGCTTCGACTTAAAGTCCCACCATTGCCTCTAAAATTAACAAAGTGCGCCCATGAAAACTATTTCAAAATTATCCTTAACTGCAGCCAGAACCAGTAAATGATGAAAGTCAATTACCTGGCCACCTGTTAAACCTTTTACAAAGTCCGGAGGCAAGTAAAGGGTTCTTGAGTCATAATTTACATCCCCAGGGCGCCGTCCATTGGCATCCTTACGATTTCTGTTGTAGGAAGAAAGCAATCAACATTGGAACAGTAAAAGGAAAGAAAATGTGTATCTTTTACATGCGGATGCTAGTAACATAAAATTTAAATATTCTTCCATCAGCTCCGACCTGAATATTGTCTATATAGAAAAAGGAAGTGTAACTTACACCCCAAGGAAGCGAAACTTCTCCGCTTCACGTGTGCCAAACCTTTCTGCTGCATCTCCCACTATAGGGCTATCTAGAAGAGATACCTTTCCGCCTACAACCACATTGTCCATAATTAAGTGCTGATCAAATAATCAGTGCATGTCTTGCATCATTGACAAGTTTTCAAAAGAAATCATTGGAACTAATAGCCAAAATGGAAGATAGTTAAAATAGTCACAGTATAAAAGGAAGGAGACTGCAACAAAATCAAACCTAAGATCCTATTTCCCACCAAATATAGCAACAAACGTACATGTATTGCTCAATCGTGAGAATAGCTATGACATTAAATAGGGCAATCATAACACTAACTTGAAAGAATATATAAGACACAAATACAGGACAAAAACCTCCACTGTCGTTAATCAAGTTATAGATGACAAATCCACAGCGTATAATCAATATTCTCTTGCTTAGACATGATATCAGCTTAAAAAAATAAGGAGAACAAAAGAATTCTTTAATAAGAACATATATCACTTACTATCAGCACTAATTCTTTGAGTAGGCTCAATCAGCTTTTCCCCATTGACAGCAAAAGGAACCTTAGAAACACTATTCTTCGACTTTCCACCAATCTTGTTCTTCTTACTAGCCATTGACCCTGTTTGTTCTTCTTCATTCACCTTTCTTTTCCTCGAGTCCATCTTCTTCGTAACACTACCTCCACTTTCCTCTTCTTCCAGCTCTAAATCCATATCCTCCAAACCATCCTCATCTTCCGTTGCTTCCTTTTCTGTACTTTTACCCCAATCCTCATCATCTGAATCATCTTCTAGTTCTTTGACATCATCCTCATCCTCTTCGTCATCTTCCAGCACTGAAATCCTTCTTAATCTTCGAAGCTTCTTCTTCGCCTGCTCCTCAATCCACTCAATCTTTTCCTCCGAAAGATTTATCATCTCCTCCTCGGCGTCATCATACTGCACCAAATGCTTTCCTGAGATCTTATCAAACGACTTCACGCAACCTTCGTACCAAGACTTATCCAACGGCCAAAAAACCTTGATCCTCCTGTCAACAACCTCTGCACCGTACGATTTCTTATCAGAGCTAGGGATTGCAGGAGAAGAAGTGACCAAATTCGGACCGATGACTAAGACAGGCTTCTTGCGCTTTGATTGGAGAGGTGAAGGAGTGACCGGGCTCGTCGTCGGGCTCGGGCTTGACTTAGGGTTAGGTTTTTGTTTGGAAATTACGGGTGACGGCGAAGGTGAAGGAGACGATTCCGGGTTCTTTCCGAAGAATGCGGTGATTTGACGCTGTTGATTGACCAGTGGTGACCGCCCGTTGCTCGTCTTTCTCGACGGCGCCATTTGATTACCAATCTATACGTATGTGTGCTAGTGTATGTATACTGTGACAAATAATAGTTCAGCTCGAATCGGAAGTCCGGAGAAAGATAATTAAACAACGCCGGAGATTTGAAGGCGGCAAATGGAGATAAAAGAGTACAGAGCAGAGAGGAAAGGCGGGAATGAATTAGAGGGAAAACCCCTCAATCGACGAGCTTTGGCGGGAATGTGCGAGGTTGCCACGCGGCGCGTGCTCCTCACGTTCAATTCTTCTTCCATGGGCCGACCCAAATGAATTAAAAGGTAAGATATAAATCACTTCCATAATGTAAGCCTCAAGGGCCTTAAGTTCGGCCCACTAGCATCAAAATAAAGCCCAACATAGGACCAACTTCAGCCTCAAAGGCCCTAATTTGGCCCACTTTACATCAAAATAAATCCCAAGATAGGCCCAACTTTATAGATAAGCCTCAAATACCCTTCGTTCGGCCCACTTGACAAAAAAAGCCCAAACTGGCCCATCTTTACAAAGTCAGCCTCAAAGGTCCTAAATTCGGCCCACTTGATGTCAAAATAAAGCCCGAAATGGGCCCAACTTTATAAAGATAGCCTCAAAGGCCCTAAATTCGGCCCACTTGACATCAAAATAAAGCCCAACATTGGCCTAACTTTATAAAGTAAGTGATGTAGAACAAGAAGCCGATGTGTTTTTGGATCGGTTTAAAGGAAGAAAGGTGAAAAACAAATGAAAAATTGATGTTGAGACTTCAAACGGTCATAACTTTTGATCTACTTGGAGTTTTGGGCCCTACGAGATACCAAACTGAAGCTCGGGACGAGAGGTATCCAATAAAATGTCTAGGGTCGTTCCATGGCTAATGGTTCAACCTGAAATTCCATTCTTTAGCCCCTAGTTTGATCCATGTAGGTTTTTTTGTCCCCTTTTCAACGTTTTTGTTTTATTTTTAATTAACATCTAGTTGTTGGATGGCCCCAAAACAAAATTAGATTTAACCTCAAATGACTAAATTAGGCAGACTTGACATCAAAATGAAGCCCAACATAGGCCCAACTCAATCAAGTAACACTTAGTGGCCTATAAACGAGGCCCACTTTACATCAAAATTAAGCCAACATGGGCCCTAAAATTGGCTCACTTGACATCAAAATAAAGCCCATAAAGGCCGTTAATCAAACGAGGCCCACTTGACATCAAAATAAAGCCCAGAAAGGCCCAACTTCATTAAGACTAAGAGGCCCTAAGTTTGGCCCATTTGACATCAAAACGAAGCCCAAAATTGACTCAACTTAATAGACTAAGCCTCAAATTCCCTAATCTAGGCCCATTCTACATTAAAATGAAGCCCAAAATAGGCCAAACTTTATAGATTAAGCGTCAATGACCCTAAATTAGGCCTACTTCCCATCAAAATAAAGTCAGAATGGGCCCAAAGCTATGAAGTAAGAGTCCATAGCCCTAAATTAGGCCCACTTCCCATTTAATAAAGCCCGAAATAGGCCCACCTTTTGGTGCCTTTTCGTTTTCACCCACTTCCTCAGTGAGCTGACCAGCCACCAAACTGTTAGCTCAGAGATCTCCTCCGATCGATACATACATCTGCCAATACATTCTTCCGTCCTGCTGTGATTGCATTATTTTTCTTAAGTTTGCTCTGATTTAATGGATACTCAATGGCTCTTCATCTAAGAAATTCAAGAAAATTCCCACTTTCCGCATCCACACCTCCCAACAAATTCGGCGCCGGAAATGGCGGATTCTTCGTCGAGTTGGAGTCTCCCAATCACGGACAAGACACAGCAGCGTCACGAGGTCGAGGAATACAAGGAAAGCAAGTGGACGGTAGCTCTTTGCCCTTGTATATTTTGCTTAGTTCTTTTACTCACAGTAGTAGTCCCCATTGTACTCATTATCAAGTTCCGTTTATATTGCCACACCCCTCTTCACTCTGTTCTCTTCAAAAAATATTGCCATTAGTTCGACAAAAAAATATTATTCTTCGCTCAAAGCCCGAATCTTTGTTGTATTGCTTGAATAAATTTAGGCCCTTTTGTAAGCAAGTAGATTCAATGCGTTATGACTCTGAGCTTGACAGTGATGCTGAAAATGAATCCTTTGATGTTGCTAATGCGAATTTCGAGCTTGATCCGAAGGAAGTAGAAAGGGTTTGTAAGGTGATCGATGAAACGTTTGCTCTAGATAGGAATATGGAGGCAGTTTTGAATGAATGTGGGGTTAATTTGAGTCATGAATTGATTTTGGGTGTATTAGATAGGTTTAAGCATGCTCGTAAACCTGCATTTCGGTTTTTTTGCTGGGCTGGTGATAGGCCCGGTTTCGCTCATGATTCAAGGACTTATAATGCAATGATGAACGTTCTTGGAAAGACGAGGCAGTTTGAGACCATGGTTTCTGTCCTTGAAGACATGGGAGAGAAGAATCTTCTCACAATCGACACTTTTACTATTTGTATTAAGGCTTTTGCCGCTGCCAAAGAGAGGAAAAAGGCTGTTGGGGTTATTGATTTGATGAAGAAGTATAAGTTTAAAGCTGATGTAGAGACGATCAATTGTTTGTTGGATGCTTTGGGAAAGGCAAAGCTCGGAAAGGAAGCTCAGTTGTTATATGAGAAATCGGAGCATAAATTCACTCCGAATTTAAGAACTTATACTATTTTGCTCAATGGTTGGTGTAAAGTGAAGAATTTGATGGAAGCTGGGAGGACGTGGAATGGGATGATTGATAATGGCTTTAAACCCGATATAATTACCCATAATATAATGCTTGAAGGGTTGTTGAGGAGTAAAAAGAAATCCGATGCTATTAAATTGTTTGAGGTGATGAAGTCTAAAGGTCCACTTCCTAATGTTAGGAGCTACACAATATTACTTAAAGATCTTTGCAAACATGGTAACATGAAAGAAGCTGTTGACTATTTCGATGATATGCTTGATTCGGGATGTGGGCCCGATGCAGCTTTATACACTTGTTTAATGTCGGGGTTTGGGAATCAAAAGAAAATGGATATGGTGTATCGGTTATTAAAGGAGATGAAGGAGAAAGGGTGTGTACCCGATGGGCATACTTATAATGCTCTGATCAAGATGATGACAAGCAGACATATGCCAGATGATGCGGTTAAGATATATAAGAAGATGATTCAGAATGGAATTGAACCGAGTATTCACACTTACAATATGATGATGAAATCTTTCTTTATTGCAAGAAATTATGATATGAGTTTTGCAGTTTGGGAGGAGATGAAGAGTAAAGGGTGTTGTCCTGATGAGAATTCTTATTCTGTTTTCATTGGAGGGCTTCTAAGGCAAGGAAGATTGATTGAGGCTTGTAAGTATTTAGAAGAAATGATAGATAAAGGAATGAAGGCGCCTCAACTTGATTATGATAAGTTCAGAGGTGATTTTTCCCGGGCTGGTAGCCCGAATATTTTGGAAGAGTTAGCTCAAAAGATGAAATTCTCGGGAAATTTTGAGGTTGCGAATTTGATCACAAGGTGGGTGAGATGATGGCGAGGATAGTCAAGAAGAAAGGTTACTAAAGAGTTAGCTTGGATAGTTTGTCTGAATCACTCTTCATGTTTGTATGTTATGGTTATATTTTGGTGCATAGAACAATGATTATGTTGTTTTGGATTTTGTAAATGTTTGTTAAAATTAACTTCATGTTAAATACTATTGTATTGCTGAATTTGTGTGAACATGTTGTTTAACATTTTGTAAATGTTTGTAAGATCATCCCTTCATGTTTAATAGTTTTGTATTACTGAATTTTATCGGTACCTTTTCACTTTGAAAGAACTTTGTCTGATAACAAATTCTGAAAATCACACATTTATCTGTAAGAAGTTGCTGATAATAAGATTGTTTATCTTCAATTAATATATCCTAATCATGCAGAGTCCATCCCAATCTTCAGTTAAGACAAATTATTGCTACTATCCTCTCGTCACCGATTTAACTCATTAAGCTCAAAAAGTAACGATTTCTTATAATTACGACACTTACGTACTCAAATTGTGAGAGATAAAACTAATAGTGAAGTAATAACGGTGATATATAGCATTATTTGACATATTTATCCTTCGACATCTTCTCGCTTTGCAGTTGTTTAATGTCAAGTTAATTAACACATTCTCCAACTATATGTGCTCCACATTTCTTGCCTTTAGAAATGATTCTTTACCATTTTAGAGGATTAATTAGTTAATCCACATTTAGCATGGTACGTATCTTGAGATTTAGTATTGTACAAATTAAATGGAATAGTTAGAACTGAGTAATAGTATCGGATTAATAAGGTAAAAAATTTCCCCAGCCGCTCCTTAGAAAAGGAAAAAAAGGGGATTTATTTAATTTACCTCTATTACATTAAAAAAAAAAATCTCACTAATTTCTTCTACTGATAAAAGTTCTGTAGAAGATTCAAAGCCAATGGAAAAGTACAATTAAGAAGAAATTAGAATGATGATTGATTAATGGCAAATCCGAACACATTATTTGTGGATGATTCTGTATTTATTATCAGACCTCCCTCGAGTAGTAGGGCAATAATATTTTTTAACTCGTTCTTCAACTTCAGAAGAAGAAAATAAAAACTTTATATAACATATATAGAGCCCTATAAATATAATCCTCTCTCTCTGATGCTCTCAGAAAAGCTTTGTTATTGTTCCCAGAAGCTGAAAACTATTTTGAATTTAATTTTCGTACAAGAATCATTGAAGTATTCTTACATGATAAGAGTTTCTTCTCGATTTATTGTTTGCAGTGAAAGAAAGATGAATATTTTACATGCAACATATCATTAATATGCATACAAATTGTGAGTTGTGAAGTTTTATCGAGAAAATTTGAAAGTCGGAGAAATTCATTGTTTAGAGTGCTTAATTTCAAGGTTAACTCAGTTTTTCAAATACTCTTCATTCGCAAATTACTATATTTAAATTGTTATATGTTACTATATTTTATATATTTAGTTAAATGGAAATAAAATCATCTCATTGATAACTTCCATATCCATCTGCATTGAATTTTTAGCATCTTCCATATTTCAAAGCACATTAATTTTTTATCAGATATCAAAATCTCATAATAAAATTAAACCGGGCTGGGATATTACATGTTCAATCTTAGGAGATCGACCTTTTCATCATCGGCGGCTTCTCTTTTCCAAGAGTGAGTACATATATATCCATATATATATATATATATGTATATATTCACTATTAGTTGTTTCGTCCTTTGTTTTATTTCCTTTTTTTTTTTCGATTTTCTTTCTTCTTTTTTTTATTTGTGTAAGAAATTCTAAATAGCAGTAGATAAAGGGAGGGAGTATTATGCAGCCAACCACAGAGATAAATGGGAGCTTAATACTTCATCACCGTAAGATGGATCGTGCACAGGTACTGAGTCATCAAAATGTTCGCTGATTTCATTGTTTGATTTATCACACATGTATCTAAGTGGCGCGATAATGAAAATCAACAATTCTTAGTCTTAAAAACAGCTCCTTTGCTCTGTGAAAATATGTTTATCTTGCTAATTTCATCTAAGCTCTCATATCTTTGTTTTATTTCCTTTTTTTATGCATATTGTTGATCACTGGCAGGAAAATATCTGCACTAAATGATTGTGAAAATCAAGTCTAAAGATGAAGAAAAGCTCATGCATAGTGTTGCGCCCCGTTTGTTTTCTCATTATCCTGGTATGTATTCGACTAATTATTCAATTACAATAAATACAAATTTCAACTTTTTTTTAGCTTGTAATAAGTTCATGCAGTAAAACTAGTGGTAAAGAATTAAAAAAAATTATTTGTGGGGTTTTTCCTAGAATTATTTGGTTTTTATCAAATATGCTAAGGCATATCTGGTTTACTAAATTTTTGCAGATGTTTGTGGTGCTGTCTCTAGCTGGTTTGTTGATTCCATTGTGGATCAATAGAGTTGGAAGAATTGAAAATGACGTGAAATTGATTCCCAACAACATCAATCAAGAACTACTCTCTGGAATTCAGAAAACATCTACTTTGTTTTCTCCATTTAATTCATCCTCCATCAATTTAGAACGAGTATTAAGTTCGTCTTTGGGAGAAAATGAACTTCAATTCTCTAAAATTCAATCAAAGGTTTGATATTTATATCAACTTTCTATCTATTCGATGTTCTACCTCGTGCACAACACCTGGTGGCTCAGCATATGACACGCATCCCCTTATTTGTACTTTATATCTTTATTTTCAAAAGTGAAATAATGGAACATAGTTCATATGTTGAGCTCCACGTGAAGCATCAAGGAAACCCTTACGGTTTATTCGATGTAAAATAAAAGGAAGATAGATTTGAATTTGAAAGAGAATTTATTTTTAACTTTGTTCTCCTAGAGTGTCTTTTTTTAAAATAATTTTTTTGGGATTATTTTCAATAATGCAGGCGGCTTCTATCTTATTTCAAGCTTTATCAACAATCCCATACCTATCACAGGTTTCTTACATTGGATTGGACGGCTTATTCTTCTCATACTATACCAAAGAAGATCAACCTTACGCATTATACTCGAACTCTACATTTTCTGCAAAACAAAATAATGATACAAATAACTACACTTGGTACATTCAGCCTGCAAATCGCGATACAGGAAAGTTATACGGTGAAGCACTTAAGTCTCCTTCATTTGCCTTAGTTAACTCAAGCTGGTTTCAAGCTGCTTTAAACAGTACAAATGGCTATGCCTCATTAGGGACTGTTTGGGGCAGTACTTCTCAAGAACTTTTATTGCTTAGCACTGCTGCTATGAATGGAAAAGGCATCGTTTCTTTAGGGTTTTCGATGAAATCTTTCATCGATTTATTAATCACTGAAACAGCCTTTTATAATGGAAGTTTGTATTTGGCTACCAATGATGGGAATGTGCTAACTCAAGGAGCAATTCCAAACACTCGGATGATCTTGGCGGATAATCAAGTTTCGTTCCAACTATTAGGTCACAATGATCAAGTTGGTGCAGTTGGAAACATCACGTGCCAATCCCGTGATGCCACATGGAAGGAATCTATAGTAAGTATTTGGGAGAAGAAGTATGTGATCATTTGTTCACCAGTTGAAATTGCTGGACTGGAACTGGTAAGTTTCATTTTCGCATTTGTTACAGATTTTCTTCTCTATTCTTGTACAGAAACTGGTTATATATCTTGAGTAAATATATATAACACTTGTATTATGTTATCATCGTACTTGGAATTCCGAGACTCTCTTTAGATAGTCGGTTCTCATTCATTACGCCTTTCAACAATTTAGTGCATAAATTTTTTTATATAAACATGTTGCTGATCATGTAAATCTGTCTCAAAATTATAGCATCATCTGCTAAAACACGAAGTCAAACTTTTAAATTTTCGAACTAATATGTCATAGACTCATAGGTTTTTAACAATTTTAACAATTATTTAAATCCAAAACATTACTCTTTGGTTTACAATTAATATTCTTCAATTAAATTGAATTTTTTTGGGACTAAATTGCTATTACACTAAGAAAAATAGTCATTACCTTCTGAGTGGGAGGCAGTATACAATTAAAAAAATTAATATAAATTTCGTTTTTCAGGTTTACGTGTTGGCTCTACCACACAATGAATATTCAAGCCTGATACACAAGAACATCAAATTGGCATTTATTCTAATCATAGTGATGATTGGTGCAATGGTAATTACAATATGCAGTTTTGTGTATTTGATTGTTGAAGCTGCAAGAAGGGAGATGTATTTATGTGGTGCACTTATAAACCAAATGGAAGCAACTCGACAATCTGAGAGGAAAAGTATGAACAAAAGTCTTGCTTTTGCAAGTGCTAGCCACGACATTCGTGCTTCCTTAGCAGGAATCACTGGTCTGATTGATATATCTCGAAATGAAGTTTCTAAAAGGGATCCTTCTAGATCAGAATTGCTCACAAATTTACTGCAGATGGAAGCTTGCACAAGGGACCTTTTAGGTTGGTTTTTTCTTTAATGAACATAATCTGAATACCATTTTTGGTCTCATAAGATTGGAGCGTGTGTACTTTTGGTCCGGTTTTCTATGAAATAACCTTTTACGGAAAAAATCACATGAAACTCATGTTGTCATTAACTTCAAGTTGTGAAGTTAATTGACATGCGGCTCTTGATCTGAAAAAACTCAAATCTAATCTTCTGTTTCATACAATGTTTCATGATCTATTCCATTTATCATATGCATGCATGTGTAGAATTTTTTTTTCTATAATATACAAGTGACATGGATTTTATACACGTGGCTTATGCTATCAAATGGAATATAAGATTAAACACAATTTTAGACTAGAGGATTTAGTGTGCCAAAACTAACATTCCGCGAGAAATATGATTAGATGTGCCAAGATCAAAATCAAAATCATATTAAGAGCGGGGTTGAGTGCATATACTACATCATGGTACCAAAAATACAATTTTTTGTATCATATATATGACATCAAATTTTTACATTTTTTAGGGATATTGAATTCCATTCTTGATACAACTAAGATAGAAGCCGGAAAGATGCAACTTGAGGAGGAAGAATTCGACATGGAACAACTACTAGAAGATGTAGTTGATTTGTATCATCCTGTTGGTATGAAAAAAGGAGTGGATGTAATCTTGGATCCATATGATGGCTCTATAACGAAATCATCTCGTGTTAAAGGTGACAGGGGAAAACTAAAACAGATTATGTGCAACTTACTGAGTAATGCTGTGAAATTTACATCAGAAGGGCATGTAATAGTTCGAGCTTGGGCGAGAAAACCGAGTCTTGAGAATGAAATTCTCGCTTCTAACAGAAATAACTCTATGAGCTGCCTAATGTGCTTGTTTAAGATTGAGAAAGCAGCATTTAGCGAATCAGAAGTTGTGAATAGTATCATTCAAGGAGATCCAAATTGCATGGAATTTGTTTTTGAGGTGAATGATACAGGAAAAGGGATTCCAAAAGAGAAACAGAAATCTGTTTTTGAAAACTATGTTCAAGTTAAAGAGACGGCTCTCGGGCAAGAAGGGACCGGTTTAGGGCTCGGTATCGTGCAGTCCCTGGTAAGTATGAGTTTATTCCGGTCGGTTCGGGTTAGATCGTAAACTAAATGAGAACCTATAAGTTTTTGGAAAATTTAATACCAAGACTGGTATTTGGATGAGAGCTTATAAGCTTCTCAAAACTTCTCATTAACTATTTTAAGGAGCTTATAAGCTCTATAGAAAGTATTTGGATATTTGTTTTTAGAAAGGATGTTAAGAGCTTATAAGCTCCTTAAAAATGATTTAGGAGATCTTAACTTATTTTTTAAGATCCTAACATACCTTTTTAATTTGATCATTTTAATTACAAAAT
Organism: Buddleja alternifolia; assembly: GCA_019426215.1. Classification (NCBI taxonomy): domain Eukaryota; kingdom Viridiplantae; phylum Streptophyta; class Magnoliopsida; order Lamiales; family Scrophulariaceae; genus Buddleja; species Buddleja alternifolia. The sequence goes on from CM033391.1 coordinate 58,757,136, forward strand.
TGTCGCTACTAACACCTCATGACGTGAGCTTCAGATCTTATTTCACAAACATTTCAAGCGCTTATTTTTTAAATAAAGTCCAACATCTTATTAGCTCTAAAAAGATCTTATAAGATGTAAGAACTTATAAAATGTTTTAGATAAGCTTACCCAACCAGCCCAGAGTCTTAAATTTGATCAGTTTTTTTATTTTTTGTTGGTAGAATTGACTCTTTATGTATATGTTTAGGTTCGTTTAATGGGTGGAGAGATAGGAATCGTGGATAAAGAAGTTGGTGAAAGAGGAACTTGCTTCAGATTTAATGTGTTCTTCAGTACAAGCGAGACTGATATTTCTTCTTCTAATGCAAGAGCATCTGATATTGAGACTAATCTTGACTACATTTCAAGTGATTCTTTTCAGCATTCCGGGCCTATTATCCGTATCCACAGCCCGAAAACCGAAGGATCCCAAGTCATACTCTTCATTCAGAGTGCTAAAAGGAGCAGTGTTTTGCATCATTTCATGCAAAGACTCGGGATTAAAGTTCATATTGTCAATCAACACGAACAGTTTTATCCAACTTTGAAGAGAATCAAACAGAAGCTAAACCTATCACGGTATAGCTCTTCAGGTAAATCTGAGGCAAATTCAAGAAGTGATGGGCCCGGATCGCGTGCATCTAGTGCACGATCAAAGGAAGTTCCTTTGAGCGCTCTAGATGGTACAGATAACATTTTACCCTCTCAAAAGAAGGCTAATGCACGAGGTGGATTTGTATTGATCGTGATTGACGTAGGGGCAGGCCCGATTAGAGAGATTAGTAGGGCTGTGGCCGAATTCAGAACGGACTTGAACGATAATTTCTGTAGCAAGGTTGTTTGGTTGGATAAACAAGACCCGAGTAGTAATAATCTCCTGGCCCTTGATGAGGATAAGCTACCTCCATCGGATTTGGTCATATCAAAACCATTTCATGGATCTCGTTTGTATCAAACGATTGGGCTTTTACCTGAATTTCGGGCCATGCCACCTCCAAGAGGAGACATTAGACATAATATTGAAAGAGTTTCATTTAGAAATATTAGTTCTCTTGAAGCCAGCACTTCAGATGAGACAACTAAGAGTGGTGTGAAAGGACAATATTCTGCAGAAAGTATAGGGAATCAAAAAGGTAAAACTGAAGAAATTGAGGAACCAAAGAGTAATAAGCCATTGACAGGGAAGAAAATATTGGTGGCTGACGACGATGTTATAGGGCAAAAGATAGCAAAATCTGTGGCTTCCCAGCTTGGTGCAAATATATATTCTTGTAAAGATGGGAAAGAAGCTTGGGAACTAGTTTGCAGAAGCCTAAGTGATGGAACAAATGCTGGAGCTTCTAACGATTTTTCACTACCTTTTGATTGTATCCTAATGGATTGCCAGGTAATCAAAATTATGGGATCTTAACATTTCTATTTTTATTTTTTTATTTTTTTTGATAATACATTAATATTTCTATAGTATTCGGTTCAACATGAATACTTTTTAAAAAAAAAAAAAAAAATTCTCTCAAGTTCGGAGTATTTGACTTAATATTGATTAGTTGAACATTATTTTTGCCAGATGATAGAAATGAATGGGATTGAAGCGACTAGGAGAATTAGAGAAGCCGAAGAAACTTATGGCGTTCATATTCCGATCATTGCATTATCAGCCCATGAAAAGGGAGAAGAGATAGACAAGATGATTCAGGCTGGAGTAGATGGTTATTTAACCAAACCATTGAATGCAGAAGTTTTTTTGAAAGCTATATCTGGCTTAATTAACAGAACGTGACAAGTTTATAAATATTTACCTTCATTTTCGTGATACTATGAATTGTGATGTATCCAGCATTATAGAAACAATAAAGCCATAAGTAGAATCCTAGAAATGAAGTAACAAAGAGCAGCAAATTTATATTAAACCATAGGCTTGTGTATTAAGTAACTGGCTAGGTTCCTAGCCTAACCAAAGCTAGAGATTAATCATCAAAATAAAAATATTCAGTTCACGACAACGAGTATCATTTGCAATTTCCCACTATACTATGGCCAAAAAGATCCATGCCACAAAATTGGATATGTTGGCTCCAAAGAAGAAAAATGAAATAAAAAAGAATACAGACCATTCACAAGTCTGAAAAGATTCTACCGAACCATTTTGACAGGCGGTTTAGCTTTCTTAAAAACTCGTTATTTTTTAAAAAGTAAGTTTCAGCATTTGATAGGACTACCTTAATGTCATGCTCCATAGATTTCGGGCTCCTATAATAGTTGTTTTCTATCCTCAACTTGATTATTTCCAGAGATAATGGAACCGCAAACCTGCAACAGCACAATATTCAATATATGGTCTATATATATGACACAGACAAAAAAATAGCGCTTTCTACCTGTTAATGAACTCCAGCTTTCGTGCAACTTCATTCAATTTTATGATCCCGTACCGGTCCTGTAACATCAGCCACAGAATTAAACAGCAGTGTTAGAATCCTCGATCCATTATTATCTAAACAAGCAAATTTACTACTCCTATCCCAGTTTTACTACTCTTATTTTCTCTTGAGACGTCCCGAAATAATACTACTTTGTTGCCATAAATAAGTTTACTTAAAATAATAATGATATCGTTATCTTTCAAACAATACAAAGCTAATATTGTAAAGATGTTCAAAGTTTAACTCTCATCTAAAACTCTGCAAGGGGTAAAACATAATAGATTTCAGGGATAATTACATGCACATTCGGATAATTACACGAGCTCCCTAAGGTTTGCAAATTACCAAGACACCCCTTCGCAGATCCTATGAAATCTTGACAAGCTCGAAAAACAGGGGTGAAATTGTAATATGTTTGATATGTTTTTACGGACCGGGGAATGTTATGGCAATTTCTTAAACCTCAGGGTGTTTTTCCAAATTAGGGTTCACGCTGAGGATCTCTGTCATTTATCCTACATAATATCTGGGGGCAAAGGGAGCACAAGGAAAGAAGATGACCTTATTTGTACAAGCAGACTCCAATAATTTAGTTAAAGAATCTAGGATCTTCTGTTTTCTTGTGAAATCAATGCTGGGTTGCTCCCACACCGTATCGGAATGATCATGCAGTTCCCAAGCACAATGAGGACGAGAATCTTCACCATCCACCTTGTACTTAACATGATATCTTTCCCATGGACAGCCCGGGAAATCAATAGATTTATCTTTAATAGCTATAATTCGACCTTCCCACCAAGCACCCCCTTGCTCACTATCATCTCTCCACCACACCTGGCATTTATCCCTAATTGTCCAGTTTCGCTCCATAGCTGCATCATACCGTGTCCTTTCAACAATAAAATCCGTGAAGTCAAGCTCAGGAAGAGTGAGTCGAAATTTTTCACCAACTAAAGCAGAATTGCCTATGAATTTGAGTGTGATATGACAACAGCTTTCTCCAGAACCAGTATGTGTGATATACTCAAGGTCCTCAACTAAACAAAATTCAACAGCTCTAATCTTATTCCCGTGCTTCTGCCAAGGACCCTTTTGTGATGTCTGACTCGACTCTATGTAATCCTGATGGCCCTGCACAACATTGAAGTCCAAAAAATGGTTCTTTAGGTCAGTCAATAGGCAAGAAGGGTAAAACATTAAGGTTGCGTTTAGCAGGAAGGATTTCAAATGGCTCCAATATCAGGCCGATTCGAAATCCGCAATTATGATCTCAAAAGAAAAATAGCTCAAAGTGGGTGCTAAATGATTCATAATCCATTGTACCATGAAGTTGTCGAAGTAAAGCTTAATGGATCGTTATTATGGATTTGAAATTCTTAGATCCCAAATCCTTCGATCCAAACGTAACCTAACAAAAATTAAAAATAGACTCAATTTAATTTTCTACCTGTCGCACATACGCAACTTCATCTCCTAGCTGAGGGATGTAACGATATCCCTCCTCCTGCTCTGTTAACAACAGCCAATTTGTTTTTTTGGGCATATGGTCCTTGTTTTTCTCAACAAAGGAACTTCTGGCTTCCCTGTAGTGATTCTCTCTCTTGTTCCTGGAAGACCTAGATCTGCCAGCATTTTCTGATGGGAAATAATCAAGGTCTTTCTTGGAGGACTTTTGTGCACCTCTTGATGTACCTGGTTGTAGGTAATCAGCACCCACATCGAAGTTATGATTTGCAGGAACCTTCAACCTGAAGGATCTAGCTCTCCGAGCTGAATCAGTTGCCATATCAGGGGATTCAGCTACTGCCTGTTGGTTATGGTCACTATCATAAACTACTCCACTACTTACATTCAATTGTTGCATGTGATTTGGTTCATATGGTCGATTGGCCGCCATTGACAATCGTAACACTGGTTGTTTTTCCTCGATAGAATAAGGCCTTTCAGATATTGACTCATCTGCAGCACCCGAAGAAGTAGATCCTTGTAAAAAATTCTTTGATTTTATTTTCAATTTAGGTAGCTTCTTTTTAGTACTGTTTTGTGGTTCAGAAGAGTGTTTTCCATCAACAATCGGATTACTGTCCATCTGCTGATGCGCATGAACAGGGGACATAACAGATAATGAAGACTTTTCTTCACCTTCGGCTTGTAAGCATCCATTAGTTCTTCCAGAATTCACATTCATTGGTACAACATCTCCTGAATGCGCCCCATTTGGTGTGCGTATTTTGAACTTTCCCCAGCTCATGTTGGCATTACTGCAACTTGCGGACATTCTCAACTCATCGCCAACTATTATTGGTTCTTCAACATTTTCAGGCTCCCTTGTACAATTTTCAGAGATTTCCTTATCAATCAAACTTGCTTTAGAATTAACTCTGTCTTCTTCTGGGTTTTCTTCACAAGCACTCAAGATTGATGATGCAACACTAGCTTGACTATTTAACTGGCCCGCGTGATTCTCGGGAAATGTTGGTCTTGTATGACGCTGTAGTGAAAATTTCACTATCAATGGCTGCTTGTGAGATTTGACTATATCTTCAGATCCATTTGAAGATACTCTTGCAATTGCAACAGATGGATATTTTTCTTGCTCATTGAGCAGGTTTTCGTCGTGATCTTCAAAGGATGACTCACTATCCGATGTGTCACCTGCTGATACATATTCATCTTCTTCATCTGAAGAACCTTCTTTTCCTTGAGAAAAGTTATTGATTGCATTACGTGCAGCAACTCTCTGAGGTCTCAATGATTTTGACTCGGGAGACTTCCTACTAGAAGTTCTCCGACCGGTTATTGATTTTCTTTTGTATCTTTTACTTCTGGATGAGGTTCCTTCTTGTTCATCCGAAATTCTCCTCTTAACACGTCTACCAGAAGAAGTCATCAACTCAACCTGAAAAAAAAAACAAAAAACAAAAAAAAACACGTAGGAATAATTACATTCACACCCCACATATTGTGTAATTACCATGAGCCCCTCAGGTTCTGCAAATTACCACGACACCCACTGTTAGATACCGACAACTTAGAAAACACAGGGGGTGAAATTGTAATCTACTTTTACTGGCCAAGGTGAAATTCTAATATGCTAGTGTGGACAGGAGAAGCTACGGTAATTTCTCAAATCTGTAGATGTTTTTTGTAATTAGGGTTTCATATAGAAAGTGTTTATATAATTTACATATATATACATATAATTTAGGCAATACGAACCACCTAAAAATATTGATATTTCTGGAAATCAAGCTTACCTCTCGGACAGATGTCTTTCCTTTTGACCGGCGCGTACCATCTTTTTGATTTCGTCTGACATAGTCTTCACTAGAGTCTGAATCACTCGGTGCATTATCACTTGGACAAGTTTGCTCATCACTAAAATATTCTTCGGTTATGTTGTACTCTGAGTCATTGTCATCATTCATGCCATCATTTTCTGGTTCCCAGAACATAGCATCAAGATAATCTGGTAGTGGCTCGAGTACTACATCCAAATCTGCCAAAGGTAATATCTGAAACTCTTGGCCTATACCAATATCTGTGCCAACAGCAAATTTTATAGATGAAGGCCGCCACTCGATCCCTAGAGCACCAAGCCGCCTTCGTTGGTACATACTTTGGTAAGGTTCCGGGTATGGGAGCATGCCTGTGATTCACCATTTGAAGGGTGTGATAATCCGCATTAGAAGATTATATTTGGAAAGAAACTATTGCAAATAAAAAAAGGGATAATTACATGCACACTCCCTCATTTATTGGATAATTACCACCAGCCCCCCTAAAGTTATGAAAATTACCAAAACACCCCCATCAGATCCGACAACTTGAAACAACTTGAAAAACCGGGGTTGAAATTGCAATATGATTTTGTTGACATGGGAAGTAATGGTGATTTTTCAAACCTCGGGGCATTTTCATATTTAGGGTCTCAGTTGCCCATTAAAAAAATAAAGCTGAGAAATGCACACACACACACACACATAATCACCAATATGTGAGTAAACAGAAATCACGACATACTCGAATCACATAACGGGTCTTGAATATTCCTTTTGTATGGCACAAGCTGTGTCTCCTACATTAGATGCAACATATCGAGATATTAGATAAACAATAAGAAAATGAAAATATTGGAGCCAAGATTAATCCCATTGATTGAATTGCTCTTATAGATGATATCAGCCTTCAAAAGTTCCAAACTTGCCAAGCATACACAGCGTGAAATAAAGATAATGAAACAGAAGGTTAATGCTGCAAACTGCAAAGCTAGAGAAATCATTTTCAGAGTAAACAGTTGTCATAATAACGAAATTGGAACAATAATACATTCTTCATTCAAACAGGGTGGCATTATCAGGTCACATAATGATATCTGAATACAAGGAGTTTTATCTATAGAAGAACGATAATAACAAATATAATAGATAGGGTCAGTTCACCTGATCAACAACATTGCCATGAGTGTCCCGGATAAGTGGGCGGTAATCCCCAAGAAAGAACTGTTGCATATATGCATTTACATAGTCAAAATCATCATAAGAAAGTAAGAAACGCCCAATAAACAACTGAAACCAAGTACCATTAGTATACCTGATCATACTTAGCATCCTTCTGGGACTCTCCTTCACCAGTGTTTAGCAGATATATTTGTCCTACATCATCTGAAAGCACAATTGACGTGCCATCCCTGGATCACCAAGAAACAGCTTGTTTATTAACGAGGACAAATCAACAAGATACAACAAAAATACATAAGCATAAGATTGGCAATAAAAGCTGACAAATCAATAAATTCATACGACAAAAATACATAAGCATAAGAAGGAAATAAATGGAAACACATGAATGACAATGACATGCATTAAATTAGAAACAGAATATAATGACATAGTACTGAAATTGTAAAATAAAAGTAAGGACCCGGTGTTCAAGATTTTAATCATGGATAGACGGGAAACCAAAAGGATTTATTATGACATTTTTTATTGAGCTGATATATAGGGGGGAAAAGGTTACACAGCGTGACTTACTGTGAAAACTTCCCATCAACCAACTTAAAGCGTCCACCTATCTCATACACTCTTATAGGAGTACCCTCCCATATCTAGAAATACATAACAAAGAAAAGATCAAGATAGACCAAAGAAGAATCCAAATATTTGTGAAAAGAAAAAATTCACCATTGACTTACATCCCAGAGTATTGTTTTCCCATCATACCCAGCACTCATAGCAATTCTTGGGTTGAAAGGATGCACATCCAAAACATAAGTCTGTCAAATTACAAAATCAAATAATGAGCAAGACGCGTAGAAGTTAAACGACCGTGATTAAATCTGCCAGGCTTTTCTTAATTAAATACGAAGTGATCCAGGAACAGAAGGGTGAGCAATGAGCACTGCATGCAATTGCCCCCGGTCAATTTATCCACATCCGCATTCTTAATAACTATGAAATAATGATACAGGCCTCTGCTTTCTCGCTTTCACCTTAATTTTGAAAGAAGCACTCTTCTCATAATTTATAAATTAGAGGTACTAATCCAAAATTCATTTCTTAATTAGAATTACTTATGTAAATTTTGACTAGATCCTCTAATGCTAAATTCCCTTCAAGTTTAGCATCTATACAATAATTTAGATATTTGTTGATAACATTTTTGGTGATTACCATTAAAAAGTAGGGTAAAATGCAGATTCCCCCCAACCTATAAGCCTCTGAGCACTTTGCCCCCTATTCTAGAACCCCAATCTTTGATATTTGTAGCATAATACTCCATGATTCCGTTGCCGGCGATATAGAAAATGAGAAAGTGATACAAGAATCAAGCACTCTGAAAATCCTAAATATTTGCTGAGTACTCCCTGAATTAGAAATTATCTATGAACATACCATATAGACTCTCAGGTTATGGCAAAATATTGAGTTTAAGACATATTGGGGTAAATAGAAAAGCTCAAACCTTATGTTTTTTCTTTTTCTTTTTTGGTTTAAGTTTCAAGAATGGTCAGTAAAGATTAGAGATTAGAAATTTAATTGCACTTACAGACGCCGTATGACCAGCCAAAGAGTGCACCAAGCTACCATCATTAGCATTCCAAACACATATTCTGTTATCTGCAGAAATATTATAGTCATAAACATAAACAAAAATTCCAATCAGAGAAACCACATAATATCTCCTGCATGGATAAATAAACATCAGAGATTGAACGGAAGTTTTCATATATGAAGTAGAATACCCATGATAGCAGCGAGCACAAAACGGTTATCAAGGCTCCATACAATCATATTAACACCACGAGGAGTTGGGAGAAGTCTCTGACGTGGGCCTCCTCGAGGAGGTCGGGGAGGCATAGGTGGTGGAGGAACTTTAAGGTGATATGCCCGAATCCAACGTCCAACTTTTCCCTAAATGAAGAAATGTTCAGGAAAAAGCAAAAATATCATTACTTCATTAGTGATATACTTACTTTCTTAAAACAAAAACAAAAACAAAAAAAAAACATCAATGACGCCGGAGGGGGATTTTTCAGGCTCCCCTCCCTTCTATACATTATCACTACCAACTGACAAGCAAAGAAAAGCATAAGCGAGATATACAGCATCACAGAAAAGGAAAAAAGGAAAACTTAAAACAAAAATAAGGACTTGTGCACAAATTTTTGGCGTAGAAAAACTAACATGAGATCTCCGTGATCTAGGTATCCAGATAATTGCACTGCCATCTCGCGAACAGGTAACAATATTATCATGATTAAACCTGAGATCATGATGTTCAAGAAGCAAAAGTCATCAGAAGGGTTACAAGAACAAAGACGCTAAGGTAGTGTCTAAAACCTGTAAAAGAAGTGAAGCCAACAAAAGTATTTTACTCAATGCAGATAAGTACGAGTAATAACAGACCAGTAATTTTTGAATTTTGGAATGTTATCGTCAACAAAGGAATCTGATGGAGAAGATCGCGAGGACACAGCACAGCCACTGTTAAGAAAGCAGAGGGAGTGAGACCATGGAATATTTCAGGGTGTTTTAAAGTTATGACCTACTAACCTGAACTGAACATAGTTGACATCGTTCTCATGCCCGGCTAGAATATCAATTTCATGACTTGGTTGTTGAGGATCATCTGTATTGGGTTTAAGAGCACTCCAAACCTGGTTAAGGCAACACTTTAAGATGTCTTTTCTTTCCTTCAGAGCTATACTCATTTCTGTGTCATGCCAAGGATTTATAGATGTAAAGCAGACAAAACTGACTAATCTATTAGTTACTGTTCGGTGATTAGCAGATGAAAATCTCACGCAAATAAGGAAAAAGGTTTCAAGAAGTTTTTATTATTTGCATTCGCATACATGTAGTCCAGGAACATAGCATAAACCAGGAGCATATTTATTCTTACCCTTGCAAAAGTATCAGAGCTCCCCGTAACAAAGACAGTTCCACTAGCATTGAACGCACAACACAGTATTTGATGACTCTCTAAAGCAGTGCTTGATGATGCACCAGCTGAAGGCAAACCACTGCTTGTTCCTGTACGAATGTAGAAGTATCTAAGTCCAGTTATATTGGTATTGGCTGCCACATAAATCAGACAATAAACAGTCAATATCTAACCAGCAGTAGCAACTATGGGCTTTGGCACGTAAACATGAGGATGGCGGTTGGAGTATCTAGCATCCCAAATTCGACATGTTCCATCATCAGATGACCTATATGTAAACAGTTGTTGATTAATTAAAAAAAAAAAAAAAAGAACATTGTTGTCTGCTCCAAGGTACAAGAACACTTTTACCAAAATAGCTAGCTAGTGTTGAATAGAGAAATTCAGTGGATATAATATATGTATTAACAGTTCAATATAATAATTAAAAGTAAATATAAAACTCTTGGATCGTGAGTTAAAAGAATGCAAAGCTCAAAAAAACTAAGGAAACTACGGGAAAGGTAATCACAAGCTAAATATAATAACACACACTTAATAATGATGTATCTCTCTATTCACTATTGTAGAGTTTAAAATTAAAATTTATATCTCATCAGTTCAAGATACGTCTTGACAGTTATGATTCAATGAAGTCCCTATCAGCATATTAAATGCAGAAGATTCTAACCAGTATCTTAGAACAGAAGAACACGCTAATGAAAATGAAAATAACATTAGACCCATCTGTGGACGTAATAAATGCTAAAGCCAAATTGCTCAAACAAGTCAGAAATTGATTGAAAGAATATGGAATAAGAGCTAATCAAGTCCAATACGAAGCTCACGATAAGAGTTGATAGAGCGCGTTTGGCCTGGGACTAAAGGCAATGGCGGTAACAGCTCCAGTATGTCCACGAAGAACTGAAATAGGGCACCCATCTGGCAACCGCCACTGCAAAAGCTGACGATTCAGTTTTTGCAGAGCTAAAGGGACGAAATGTTATTTGACATGCAAAAGAATCTTACAACACGAATAGTAAAGTCATTTGATGCAGACGCCACCACCGCATTATTGGAACTGACAGACAAATCAGTAATGTCACCCTGGTAATAATTACAAGGACAGAAAAATTAACAATCATAAAGTTAAATTGAGAGAAAATAAGTGATATCTGGAATATATACCAAATATTAAGTCTCCTATTTTATACCAAATATTAAGTCTCATTCTGAACTTACTTCATGTCCACGGCAGCTGGCTAGGCAAAATGCAGTTTCCATTGACCAAATCTTCACCAAACGATCATCCGACCCGGTGATAACATAGCGACCAGAACGATCAAATATTGCTACAAAATCAAAAGGAACTATGTAGCAAACCAACCCATAGACATTGATTGCATAACGTGAAAAGAACTAAACCGAATGCAGACAAGATTTAAATGGCACATGACAGGCAGCAAATTGGAACCAATCACGTCGACACAAAGAGAACCCAACATTGAAGGGACAAAATGCTCATTTATGAATCATAATGAGGTGCCGTGTCAATTTCTATTGATTTGCTACAAGGTACAAATACTACATAACAAGAGCAAGCCAATTGATGAATGGATTCTTAAAATTTCAAAAGCAAAGATATACCACAATACACAGCATCCCTGTGTCCTCTTAACTTCTTTATGTTTTGCATCTTCGCCACCATAGCTGACGGTTTAGCAATGGCATAACATGCAAGGCGAACGGATGGAGACCGATGGTGTTTTGAAAAGCCACCTCCAATTTCTCTCAAGCTAAGCCCTCGAACCTGATCAGCTTGCATATGAGGCCAGCGGAGGTAAGATGGTAAATTTCTCGCTTCCTTATTTACTTTAAGTTGCTCACCTGTATATCATGCACAACTGCTCATGGATGCATGTCTTCAAGAGATTGACATATAACATAGCATATACTCACAAAAAGTGCTCAAGGAAAGTAAACCATACAAAACAAGGTCAAAGCATGAAATATACATACGTGACAACAAAGAAAAGGACCGAGTTCCAAGTAGTGTAGGAACATCAGCAGCACTTGCAGAAACTCTGCCAACCATAGACCGTAACGGAGGAGATGTGGTCAGCATCAACTGTTTGAGCAGCTTGACCAAATGATCCTTTTCAATGTGAGAGTACCTGGTAAAAGATTTAAATTTTCTTTGATATTAAAAATTATTTCCATTGAAACAGAAAGATGGACTACAAGGAAGAGGACAAGAGGTCCTCAAAGGGTAAGTTGTGCAACAACTGATTGCCATTCTCTGCAAAGGTCTTCCAAAGGTCAGCCCCTAATCTAACCTAATGCCGTGCACCAAAGAGAAGTTAAGTATGTAATCTTCTGTCAAATGCAAATACTAGTAATGCAGTAGCCCATAAAAATACAAATATTTCTTTCGACGCCAACAAACCAAGTCATAGCAAAAACAACTGATTTCCACAATGCGGTCACACCCAATCAAAAGAAACCACTTGCTTGCGGAAATATAAGCCTTCACCCTATCAAAATATGATTACCGAACTTAAGGAACCTATTCAAAGCAGAGGAAATATGTTGACGATACTACTACTCATAAAAACTAATTGAAAATATTGTATTCTAGAGGACAAACCCCACACAGGCACACACCCCACCCTTCATTAGATACGAATTAAATATCATAGCTTCATGGGTATTAGACTTTTAAACTATACTGCATAATTATAATAGCATCATGAGTATTAGACACTAGAACTCTGGACTACATGTACCCGACAAACACATAGAAAGCAAATCATCGTCGACAAATTTTAATAAAGAAATAGTGAACTGCAGAATCAGTGTCAGATTGAAACAGAATCAGACAAGATAGTACAAACTTGTACTTACCGTCCAACCAGGTTGTTATAATCCAGAGGAAAGGAGTTTCCATCATCATATTCATCCCCGCAGACCTCACCACTTCTTGAATACCAAGCATGATATCTTCTAGGTAACAGCTCATGTTCTAAAAGCTCCCCCCAGAGTTGTCCAAACGTTTTTTGGCATGGACCACCAGATAGAAAATGCATGATCAGAAAATAAATTTCTCGAAGGTCAACATCTACATCCATGGAAGCAGCAGAACCTACGGGTTCCTCATGATCTTCCATCTGAGCCTTTGCATGTATCTCATTTAGAAAATTTACTTTACCCATACTCACAGAAGGTTCATCATTAAAAGATTTGCACTTCCTGAGATCCATGGTTTAGTTAAAACCTGAAACAGCATATCAAGCATTCCTTCAGAAATTTTGGGTCAATAAAATGGGATGCTTGCTTAATGAAACCATCCTAATAACAGTAATGGCATCAGGGAGACGAAAGAATTGGAGGTACACAACAAAAGAAGATTATGACAGTCAAAACGTCTTCTGTGAAGAATACAAGAAGTCAACTAACAAAGAATATTTTACACATTGATAATTACAGAAATGGTCCTGTCTTTTACTTGTTTATCAAAATTTAGTTTATTTTGTCTTGAAAATTTAAGCAAAGTAAAATTGTTAACGGATAGTAATTTATATGAGTTAGCATGCATAGTAATACTAACATACCCGTAGACCCCATAACAAGATTTCTGGCTCTGCCCTGTTACACAGTCACTTACTCTCATTAACACATTTAAGTCTCATCTCAACAATCAAATTTAAACTTAACAGAAAATGCATCGCATTGTAGACATGCATATCATCTACGAAGTGGTAGTTTGAGATGTTTAGAACAAGTGCATGAATGGAATATCTAAACGGCTGCATGAAGGACAGAAATATCCGAGCACCTCAACTATAGCTAACCTCGTAACTAAAAGAACTTCAAACTCAATAAACTACAAAAAGAAACATTAGTTCCAAGATGGCCAATACAACCAAAAATGTCGATTACATTGCCTGGTTAATGAAAACTGTAGGCATAAGCCTGCCATGAAAAGTAAAGACTGTATAGAAACCCAAAAATAAAAATATTATTTTTCTTCTTTTTTTTCCCTTATTGAAATATAAGGTTAAACGGTTAACATTAATACACAATGCTAATAGTTGCTTCCATATTCATCGCACGATTTTTGCGAATATAAACATCATCATAATTGCTAATTGAAAATAGAACTACAGAAGGAACTAACCAAACGCCTCGTTTCGAACGAATTACACTTCGACTAGCCGTTAAAGTTACTTAACTAAATAATCATGACATGGAAGCCCCTTCTCTCTGATATGGAAACCAATCATTCTATTATTTCATGAATCTCATTCAAGGATATTCCTAAAAACGACAAACAAATATTAACATCATTCTAATTTTACAGCAGCATAACTCAATTCCGTAGCTATTGGCTGATTATCTCAAAGTAAACGTAACGAAATCACCAACTGCATCATAATCTTAGAACTGTCCCCATCCCCGTAATACTTAACTAGATTAGGGTTTTACTTTTAATGGACTACAAAAAACACTCCAGATTAATAAACTCATCAGCTTTATGCCATAGACTCCTAAACTTCGTCATAATCAACAGATTAACCATAAAAATGTTACAGATACAAACATATAGATATAGAAATCTAATCAACAAACGAGATCGAACTTTCTAATAAATCTCCATTTTCAGCCGCTGTTAAACCAAAAACATAGTTCAATTAAGTGCCGACATCCAGACAACAAATACGCACGGACATCAAAATTCGAGATTTTCGCGTCACTTTTCACCGCAAAACAAAAAGGAAAAAAACACAAAATGAAACAATAATTTTTTTTACCTTAATAAATAGTCATTTAATTGGGAAAAATGGAACAAAAATCATTCATATATCATTTGAATCGAAAGAAGGGGCCTCAGGTTTTGGCAGAGAGGCAAAGTGGAAGGGGGGAGAAGGGGATGCGCAAGTAATTAAAACATTAAACAGGAGATTATTCGAATATGATTTGACCATTTAGTACAAGGCTGTGTTCATTTTTTTCCCCTCGAGCAAAATATCTACTGTGGTTCTTAGGGGTATATTTGTCTTTCCATGATGATTATGAGTTTGAAGTAGCAGTTAGAACCCAAAAACAGAAATAAAATAGGTTTCAGGACAGATCCCAGCTGAGAGGGAAAATGAGAAGCGTTGTTGTAATTTGGAAATGTTTCAATTTTCATTTACACAAAAAAAAAATGAAATTACGCGCTTATTTGGTCATTTGTATTAACTCCATAATTCCATAATTTCCTACACTTTTCTTCACCGAATATAAATAAAAATACAAACCTATACTATCTATACTATAGTAATTATATTTTATAAATCGGAGTATTACTTGTCAAATTTTGCAATTGTCAAAAGTTGTTTCTTCTATAAAAAATGAGCTTAGGTAAGACTTGGACCTGCACTGCTTGGGATGGGCTTTGAGAAGTTAATTAGGTCTTGGGGCAGGTCTCGGTTTTGATGTTTTGGACTGGGTCTATTTAAATTAAAGTAAGAATTAAAAATAATAATAAATAATATATACTTTAAAAATAGAGAAATTAAAAATATGCCTATGGTTACTGAAAATTTAAATATAAATTGATGAACAATTAATTCTTAATTAAAAACATTATTTTTATTTTAGATAGTTATGACTAAATTTTTAAATATTATTAGAATTGCAAAGCGGGTATGACAGGGCTACCATATCCAATCCATTCGGTCCGGGCATGGCCGCATGGGGAGGGACGGGTTCGCAAAAACTGACAGGGCGGATATCAATTTTTGATAAACCCGCCTAGTTTCTTCACTTCTTTTGTTCTCTCCTCTCACACTATTTTTTCTCTCTTTCATTTTCTTGTTTCTCTTCAAATATCTCTTTTTCTTGAGATCAGCCACTTAGAAATAATCAATTCGCAGTCGATATATGGCTCAATGCGACAGTCTGCTTTAAAGTCCATAATTGTGAACTTTTAATATGCAAGCTCAGTAATTTACCAAAAGAAAAAAATATGCAAGCTCAGTTGAAACTTCCATTTTTGTACAATAACAGAACGCAAATAGAACAGAAATTGGAATAATCTTAATTAGAAACTACATAGAGATCCAGTTGCCTACTCAAGACATATTGGTACGAAAATTCTACTGTTGCTGCTTCCACAGCCTATGAAAGTCAAAGTTCAAACGTCAAAATTCATTCATCAAGCCATTACAGAATGTACCTCAGCTTACCATCTCTAACGTTCTAATAAATATCGAAGTTAAGGTACAACAATCATCAAGTGATTCACCTCTTAGCCAAACATCCTGGCATGTTTTGCTTCAATTTGCAGCAAACATTTGATGATCATCATACATAAGACGGTAAAGTTGTCTTAAGCATCAATGAAACGGATGTCGAATGTGCTTGGATGGATCTGCCATACATTTAAGGCTGCATATTCCTCTAAACATTCTTTCAACTGGGCTTCACTGTATCCCTGTAGACAGCAAGTCTCACACAATTAGACATTCATCCAATAACAGAGAATTATCCAATAGTACATAGCATTTTGCCTATTTAACAAGTGTATTTCTTTCACGATTTATCTTGCTTGTTCATGCGTATTATGATGGCTAAATTGATTCGATTTTAGAAAAGGGATTTAATTAATCACTTTAAGAAAAGGAGCACGTAGTAGGTAAGGGTATAAAGGAATTTCTATGGTTGAGAAAAAATAGAAAACCTTCTCTTTTTCAAGTTCATTTGAAATGATATTCTATTCCCATTATCTATATCAGGTTTTTTAGAAACAAACCTTTCTTGAAATCCAGTTGAGAGCGTGGGCATAGCTGACATCCATCCTGTTACTTCTAGCAGCTTCATCACGTACGATTGAATAAATATCAGAAATTGCATCCAGACCAGATCTTTGGCGGTCATCAGAATACAAAGAGAACTTCGACATTTGCATTAATCTAAGAGCCTCGTCCACATCACTCTGAGCAACATTGTCGGAGAATCTGAGTCTTGCCAGAGCCTGAAAACATAAAAAGTAGGTTTCCTTTGCAATTGAAGAAGATTTTGAGAAACTAAATGAAGTGAATGTCCATAATTTCGTACTTCCGAACAAAAGAAGATCAGAGATGGCCAATGTTCTTATTGATCAACATGGCCAATGTTCTTATTGATCAACATGGCCAATCAGTAAAAATAACAATGCTGTTGATTAAAAGGCAAAGCAAGTGAAATTGCACCAATGGGTCACTACTTGGTTGATCCATAAACCAAAAACTTACAGCTGATATCCTAAGAATGCTGAGTAGAGTTCTAACTGTCGTATAGGAGTGAGGGGTATTTGATTTCGCTTCTTCCTGCCTGATACTGGAATATGCACTTGCTATATATTCCTCCAGCTCTCTTGGTACAGCTGGAGAAAGCTTTCTTGCAGCTGATAGATATGCCCTAGTAGTCATGACAAGAATTCAGGTCCAAATAAAAACAATTAATACTCCAGTTGTCAGTCAGACATCATATCTTAAATTCTTGAATTGTGAACCAAAAGATAGTCAATTTTATTAAACTTAAGCATTGATATAAACAAAAGGAGTCTCATAGCAATCCGTAGCTCAGGATTTAATGTTGTCACCACATAACTTTGTAGAAGTCATAGTTGAAGGTAATATTATCTAGATAAACTACACAACGTCTCCAGCTCAGATATAAAACTTTTTGGGCAAATTTACCTAAGGACAGAAGGTTCAAGTGGAGTAAACCCAAGATCTGGAGATTCCTTTGCCTGGTGGACATGGAGAACATGCCGAGCCAATTCAAGATCAGTATCCATATCTGCTCGGTCTAGAATCAACCACAGAAGATCAAACCTCGAGAGAAGAGCAGGGGGCAGATTAATATTCTCTGCTGGTGTTCTCCTTAGATCATATCTCCCCCTTTAATACAAAAGAAGAGAGTTAAAAATTGTCGGACTTGGCATTTGGAAGAACTTCACTGGTCAAAACTAGAATCTTATGAATTGTTTACCAGGCTGGATTAGCGGCAGCAAGAACAGCAGTCCGTGCATTCAGAGATGTAGTAATTCCAGCTTTAGCGATGCTAACAGTTTGCTGTTCCATTACTTCATGTATTGATGTACGATCTAATTCATCCATTTTGTCAAACTCATCAATGGCACATATACCCATATCCGCTAATACCTGATACAAGAAATGGTGCTTATGGGTACTCTTTCAATGAAAGAAAGACAGGAAAATGAAACGGATCATAGAAAGCACTCTCACCAGGGCTCCACCTTCCAAAACCATTTCATTTGTTATCGGATCCTTCTGGACAGCAGCAGTCAGACCAACTCCACTACTTCCTTTGCCAGTTGTATACACACCTCTCGGTGCAACATTAATTATGTGTTTTAGAAGCTGACTTTTAGCAACACCTGGATCACCCATCAGGCATATGTGTAGGTCTCCTCTAATCTGCATCATGACATGAGAGCACTTATTAATAAGATTTCTAAAACGAAATACAGATGCTTGAAAGATTCATACTCAAACGCAAAAAATGAGAAGGTTTTATCATGTTACAGTAATTATACGTTCGTCATAGCAATATTGAGTAGGATCAGAAAAAAAAAAAAAAGAGCTCTCAGACATCAGAACTAAGTTTCCTCAAAGGAATTACAGAAGTGGCGTACAGATAAAATATCTCCATGCATTTACCTTCATCCCATCCTTTAATTTTCGATGAGGGGCACCAACTAGGAGAAGAAGAAGGGCTTTCTTAACATCTTCATGCCCAAATATTTCAGGGGCTAATGAGCGCGACAATTTGTTGTAGATATCACCATCCTCAGCTAAGCGAGCAATTTGCTCTTCCTCATCTCCTCTAAGCTCATACCTGCACTTAAAAACAATCAATTAGCCTCACAGGCAAGCTATTCATCCCCAACTTACATGCTTTCATCCGACGATAATTCCTTACAAATGAGTAAAATGAAATCTGAAGATATTTATATTAACAGAAGAGAAGAAAAATATATATAGGGTTCAGTGCAACTGATGTGGAACTACTTTCTCATCTTTCCAAACCAATTGAAAAACAGCACACTAAGTGCATCACATAAGAATGTTTTCCATAGGTGATAGAGAGAGCTGGGCTTGTGAATTTGGTGTTTCACAAAATTAATAACATGACGCACAAGAAATAACATTTAGCAAAATGTCTTACTCTTCATATTTTTTCTTGAAATGGGAGACAGACATGGCTTCCAAGTATGTATCTGCAATTAAGCCAGCTCGCATAGCCCTAAATCCAGTGTATGGGATTGGAAGAAATATCCCTGACAACTCAACAATGTCTCCAGGAGCTACCTGCAGTATTAACAAGAGTACAAAGTGGAAAACTCAGAAACAAATATGAAAAAGGTGTGTATGCATATGCAATAAACACTGTGCTCTGAAAGAGGGTAAGGAAAAGGTAAAATGACCAGTAATAAAATTTTCAATTCTTCTTTTACTGGTATTTGAGCTTTATTCCAAATAGTCTTAGTCGGAGAGTAACAATATGTGCTGTGTGGTTTTTGTAAAATTGCTCCTTCCAAAAACTTTGCAAAGAATAATCGACTAATGCTCGAAGCACCAATTTTGAATTAGCACTCGCCTGAAGGTACGTAGACTGGTATGAAATTTTGCGATGACCATATATTCTAAAGGTTATAATTAGATGGGTAACTAGTTCGAGAGGCATGAACATGCAATTTAAACCACTTCGATAACTTCAACCATATTAACTCATAATATATTCCAAGTTTGCTTAAATAGCTTGTAGTTAAGAGTAAAAATGACACTTGGACGCTTACCCGTGCCTGATACCCATAAGCAAGTCCAAGTACCAAATTAGACAGCAAGTTACATCTAGAAAACTCATATACATGAACCAGGGTTTCAACCTCTGTAATGTAGACATACACCAGATGGTAATTTCTAAAAACACCTAAAAGATGGTAACACCACTAACCTTTCTCGTGAGCTCTCCCCTAAAATGGATAGTCATTGTCCGAGGAATGTGACCTTTAGGGACATGTTCAGCTAGTTCTTGAAGTTTGGCCTGAAAACAAGCTAAAGACTATAAGAAAGGTCCTGTTTATTGACGGAATAATCGCTACAGATTTTTGATGTATTGCAAACCTCCTGAAACTTCAAAAATTTAGATGCTCTGAGTTGGGGAATGAGGTTCCCTTTCGCTTGATTTACTTTGCATTGTTCAGATGGGCAATCAAAGAGAGGCATATATACTCGAGCAGTTACCTCCTGTGACACATATAATTGTAGGTAGGGCTATTATATAAGCAGATAAAGCTCAAGAATACGAAGAATCAAAGTTAAATAGAGTCAAATGTCAAACCTGATAAATTTCAAATCCACACTCTTCACATGTGTAGACAGCCACCTGCATCAGCGGTTTGACATCTGAGCAACGTGTCACAATGCCAGATATACGTACAAGCTGTCCGATGTACGAAGCCTTGACCTCCCTAATCGTGAAAGGCCGCCCTTTTGAAGATGCTTTAATATAAACTTCACTGGTTCCACCAAAAGACACCGTTAGTGGCATTTCTATTTCCTTATAAGATTGACATTTTCTACTATTTAAACCACAAAACTTTTGCCATTGTTGGTTCATAAAACATTAAGGACACTTGATACAGCACAATTAGCCAGTGAAACCAAACCTATGAAGTAAATTGAACATAAATTTATTCTCTACGACCTTAACGAGGTATACGATAAACATTAGCATCTACGAACAAGAACTGAAGCTAATGGATCAATCATTAATATCGACAATGACAGAAATAAATTATTTTACGTTTGAAACGTCAATCAATTAAACAATAAGAACTTTAAGAAGCTGATTTTCATGAATCTTACTATAATCTCTTAATTTCGGGAGGCATCTTCCTTTGTGGATCAGAACCACCAGCATTGTCAGTTCCGTCCTCCGCTCTTTGAGTCATCAAAATATCAGGGTCGTCGTCCAGAAGCACCTCTGTTGGCTCCGGCAGTAACTCGTCAATTGCATTTGCAAATATTCCAATGTAACGCCGCGTATTTTCAGTCACTCGCCTCAGAAATTCTTCATCCAAGTCCTTATACTATTTTTTTCTCAAACAAAATCAGAGCTACGCTTTCACCGTAATTAAATGAGAAAAAAATGAAACACAAAAAGTTGAGAGACTATACATTTATTAAGTCCTCGAGATCTATCTGGACTGCCTTAGTTTTCCGATTTGCTACATCTTGCTGGAGATTAACAAATAAAGAACGAGAAAACACCACGTAAATTAAACTATTCATCCATTTAAGGCTCAGGCGGAAGCGCAACAGAAAAATATTGAGAATCTTACAAGGATGTTCATATATTTAGCTTCTCCATCCGGATCTGCGAAGTTTGTGAGGAAATCTTTCGCGGTTTCTACATCCACGAAAACCTAAAAATAATTAGTAAATGAAATACGCGAAGATAAACATAAGCACGTAAAACACTGATTTGCAGCTTGCCTTTGTCTTGATTGAAAATGAGGCCATCCATGTCGCCGCCGTAAGCTTCTCTGAGTGTTTGTGGGGATTTAGGATAGAGGATAGGGCGGGAGCGTTGGAGATTGGCGGCAAAATGAAGAGAAATGGGGTATAAGAGGAACGGTTTTGGCGGGAATTAGGAGAAAGCAATAAATTGCAATCCTGTCCTTGGAGTTTCATATATATCACTTTGCACCGTAAAGTTTCATATATTATTATCAAAGTAAGCATTTATTCGTTTAATGTTGTGTGAGATAAAGGCCTGTTTGCGAAAGCTTAAAAAAAACACTTTTCAGTTTTTTGTTGGATTTAAGCTTTTTTTTACTGTTTGGTTTCACTGTTTCTGATTCTGCTTCACTGGAAAAAAGCTGAAAATAAACAGAAACTAAAAGCAGGTCCTTAGGTACTTCTACCAACTTCTTCTATATTTTTTGCTTTTTAGCAAGTTTTGCAAACACACTCAACTTTAACTTTTCAGCTACTTTTACATTTTTTTCTAAAATTTAGCATTTTTTTAAAAGCATAAACTCTTACAAATAGATCTTTAATTAGGCAGTGGGTAATGGGTGGTTCATAGATTAATTGTTTATTGATATAATAATAATTGTTTATCTCAAAAGATTCATGTGTGGTAATAAAGCTGCCAAAATTCCAATACCTACTAGAACTACAAGTGACGGTAGACGTAATATACTATAATAAATGGAAAACGATATTGAAACTTTATAAATTATTATAGGAGCTCCATTTTTTCTTTCTCTCTCAAGGAAAATGACATTACTGCCCATTTGTTGAAAAAGAAGTCAATTGCTAAAAAATATACAAGATAACTATGCCTTTTAATAATCAATTTAATATTGTCATTTTTCTTAATTTTTTCAAATAATTGTTTCATGAATGCGTAATTGGACGATACATATATGTATGCAAGCAGAAAACTATCGATTTAAGAACATAAATGCAATGCATAAAGAATAATTTTTTCATTATTATTTTAGGCATTCAAATATAAAAGATGTATTTATATCCTTTATCTCTTGTATATAACTTAAAAAATTATGACCTATTTCTAACATCATCATTACTGTTATTGTTATTATTATTTTATTATTTGTAGAAACTGAATTTACTTAAGCATTTATTTATGTCTAAATCATGATTGACTACTATAATAAACTACATAAAATTGATGATTTGTGCTAATATACCTTCAAAATTAGGTGATTTTCATTTGAAGTTCAATGCTTTGTTATTTTCTAATAGACATACTATATATATGTTATATAGTTAATGACGCTCTAAATTTTTCATTAACAGACTTTTATTTTACAACTCCAAAATAAACGTGAAAAACTATTCAATTTTCAAATATATGGACTTTTTAATATGGTATGTAATAAAATAGTGACGATAATATAATATCTTGCTTTGATTGCACAAAGGTCGTTTTGGAATTTTGGAGTTTATAATATTTTTATATTCTATGGGCATTGTTATCATATTTTAATATAAAAAGTGAAGTTGAAGCTCTTAAAGTAACTTATGGAGCGCCAATATCATTCCCCTAATAATTTAATTGATTTTTTTAGAATAATATTAGACAAAAAAGATATGTTTATAAATTTCTAGTGTATACAAATTAATTGTTAAAATTATGCCCTCAGATGTTATAGATGATAGAATGATAGGACATCTTTCTTGTAATGAACTTATTTATTATTCATAATAAAAGGCGTTGTTTAGTTTTCACTTAAATCTAATCTGCATCTATAAGTAGTGTAAAATATTTTGTCCATGTTTTTAGTGCAATCTCTCTACTTCTTAAGGGATAGGAAGATTGGCACTAGAGAGATTGATCTTGATTACTTAAACTAGTTCGCAAGTAATAAAAAGTCATTAATGGACAAATAAAGACTTAGAACACTTGTACAATCTTAGCTCTGACATGGGAGTGTCAGTCGAACACCATGTGATGGTGGGAGCTTAAGATTGGAGGCACATCAGTGGAACTGATATGCTCGAACACGACTCACATCGTTTCTGTCACATGGGTTTTCACTCTGTAACTGTCAATAATAGAACTAGTTATGCGTGATGGGTATAAGTAAACCTTTGACCTGAAGTATTAGGCTAAAGATGCACTTGTGACGTCAAGTTTGTCACTAGAATAGTTAGACATAATTCACCCATTGGTAGGGTCAACCACGAAATGCTTATTGATGGGCAAGTGGTAGTCTTAGCTGATTACTAATATGAGATTTGTTCTTTCATAAGTGAATGAGAAAGTATCCTATGTGATTATAGATAAATAGATATCAAAGTCTTTGGCCAAATCAAAAGAGACGATTGTGCGAGACACTAAATCAATCTCAATGATCTTGTATTATTATAATTAATACATGTGATCAAGTTTAGTGAGTTTGACATAACCACGACTCTCACTTGACTGGGGCACGTGAACAAAGAGCTTATACTTATACGGTATTTACGATTGGAAGGTTGTGAAATGATCTAATCATTCGATTTCGTTTAGGCTGCGAAGTGGGTCACGTGACTAACTAGGTATTACCCATTTTCTTTGGATTTCTCTCATTGTCAAACGAACCAATCCTAAAGAGTCGCGCTAAAGGATTGATAAAAAAAAAAAAGGATTTTCTATTTTATTCTGGGAGGTTTAATTTATTGGATAAATTAAATAATTAATTAATTACTCATTGGTTGAGATGATTAATTATAAAGATAAGATTAATTATTAATTAATTTCTTAAGAAAATAAATTAAAAAATTAATTTATCTAACTAATTTGGTTATTTAATTAATTAATTTATTTATTAGATATAATAAATTATTAATTAAATAGATAATTAATTAAAACAAAAGGAACTCATGGGCCTAGATGGGGCGCCCATTTGGACGACTACTAGAGTTAAGTTGGGCATCCATTGGGATGTCCAACGAGAACTCTTTTTGTTTGTTTTGGTCAATAAGTTAAGTAATAATAAAAGGACTCCTTGACCTAAACAAGACATAAGCAATCTCATAACTCTCCTAGAAAGAAAAAGAAAAATCCTCCATCTCTCTTAGATACACTAGCCATCGGCCTCCAAGGGAAAAAAGAGGGATTTTTCGTCTAATCAATCTGTGTGATAATTTAGAGGTAACGTATTTTTGTTGTTCGGATTAAGAATTCAAGAAAAGATCAAGGATTCGTGAAGATTGGATTGCACGTGTTCTTGAAGTCTTCAAGCCTACAAGGTTCAAATTTTTGAAGGAGGAATTGAGTTTCCAACCACTTCGCTTCAACGGGTAAATAATTATTCATTTTCGCGAGTAATTGATTCGACTATGCAAACAGATAATTTACTCTGATTTAAAAAAAAAACTTCCGTTGCACAATTTGATTGTTCACGAAACCCAACATTATTATCATCATGAAAGCATAATTATCTGTGAGTTGGTAAAAATTAATCGAATCGAGATGATTATAATAGTTCAAAATTATTTGAATTATCATCGACTTCAGACATTGTATTTAAGTTTTGATATTAGTTGAATTAAGTTTGAGTAGTTAGATCTTTTTTTTATATATTTCATTATTTTTTATTAATCAAGTCGAGCTCGAGTTTTACTTTAAAAATTATTGAACAAAAAATTAAATATCAATTTGTTGCCTTAACGAAGTGAACTGAGGTTATAGAGATTTTTTTCGAATATGATACCAAGTATTTGAATTTGTTTTTAATCCTAATGATAATTTTTTTTCTTGGTAAATATCCTAATGATAATCATTTGTATTAACACCTATGATGTACGGACACTCTGAAAAATCAACTCGTGCAGTGTCAGACACATGGCGAATATAGATACGACGACCCTTAATTAGGCTATTTAGTCCTTAATTTCTACAATATTATTGTATTTTTCTTCTTTTGTATAAAATTGAATTGCTTTGGCCTTAGGGGCAAATAATTCTTAATATGATATAGATTTCTAGCCTATTTTCTAACTTGCAAAAGAGTAAAGAATTTCACCCATAAGTCTATAATATATATATATAAGTCTATATAATATGTATATATATATAAAAGTCTATAGGTCTATATAATATGTGTATATATATAATTTGGGTAATCGTGTCCGAGACGACTCATATTGTGTCCTAACTTTTTTGAGAATTGGCGTGTCTCATTTTTGTGTCTATGCATCATAGATTAAAACTAAATCCACACCCAAGCTTATTTTCTCCAAAAAACACTCATTCTCATTTTCTATTAAACCTTTTTCTTTACAAACACCCATCATTACAATTTTCAATCATTTAACATTATCTCTCATCTTTAATTTATTTATTTTCACTATTAAACTTATTATCTCTCTTATTTTATAACTAATTCAAACACTTTCTGCGTTAAATTTCAATAAAAATATGATCTTTATATTACATCAGCACTACTTCTAATTATTTTAAAAAAATACATCTAGATATACTACAAAATTCAAGGCTGTGTTTGTTTTTATTTTGAGTCTTTTTTTGGTAAAAATTTTGATGAAAAAGTTTATTGGGAGTTGTGTATTTTGATGAAAATATGTTTGATTTTGTGTTTAATTTTATTTTAGAAGAGACAAAAATTACTGTAGCAGTCAAATCATGTAATTTTTTGTTTGAAGAAAAAACATAAAGTAAACAAGTTTTGGCCAAACTTTATTTGAAAACAAAATCAAACACAACCCAACATTCTCCAACATTCTCACACGAATATTGATAATTCACGTTCTCAGGATAATATCTTAAAAATAAACTTGAAAATATAGTCAAACATAGCCTTAGCACTCACGCCATCGTCATTGGAATTATTGATAAATTTTAAAATATATTTGAAGTTGGGTTTTACTTCAGATTATTGTTTGGAATTTGGACAAAGACGCTTACGTCAGCACTCACGCCACTATCATCGCTTTCAGCCTAACTTTTGTTATTGAAAACATACGCTATAATACGGTGAGTAATTAGGCAATGATGGTGACTTCATTGTCTAAACCACCATTACATCATTATTTCGATTACCACGGGCAGTTCTGTACTTGACACGAGTTTTCGTTGTTAGGTTGTAAATGAAAATATAGAATTTATTTTTGTAGAATTATTATCTAAGTTTTAAAGTTTATGGTTGAATTTATTTTAATTGCTAAACAACCGAGTTCAAAAGAGTTTTAATTTAGTTGGATATAATCATTTTTGGTTCATACTTCGTAGATTATCATTCTTCACAAAATGAGTCAAACTCGAGTTGAACTTTGAAAATTATTAAATTAAAAAATAAAGTGTTAAGTTAATTTTATTGTGTTTATAAAACAAATTCAACAAGATTTTCATATTCAACGTCAAGTCAAATAAAGATGAAGTGGCTTAATTCATTTTTTAACCATACTTTATTGTATTCTACTAACTAATAAAACTTCAATATTTTAGAAAATTTAAATCACTCAATGGATAACCAATGGCCAAAAAGGTATACCATTCCTTAAAGGTCAAGAAAAATGCTCTAATTTTAAAGAATTTTCTAGACCAGATTCTAACTCATGCTAAATTAATTAGGTGAAAAATAGTTTTATTATTGCTCTTAGTTTTCTTTCTGCAAATATCATCATTAGATAAAGACTCTTGCCATCATACAAAGAATACTATTCAAAATAAGTATCATTATATTATGTGCATAAAGTTACTTATAAAGTGCCAGTTCAAAAGAAAACATTTTTCTTAAAGTTATTGCATATCTATGACTTTATACAATGGACAAGGCCACCCAAAAGAAAAGGTAAACACAATATGCAGCCGCGATTTATATATGATAAAATTAAAGAATGTTTCTTTTGGAAAAATATATATTCTACCAAAAATTACTCATTCTTTTCCAGCAGCCGCTTAATTTCAATTGATATATGGGGAAATGTCAAAATATTCTTAAAAAAAATATGCATAAAGTTATGATAATAGTTTCTTAATGAAAATTTAATGGATCAACTTCTCATTAAAAAAAATTATAAAATAACGTTTCAGTGCTATTTTTTCCAATAGCTAGTCTTGAACTTGGTGGATTAAGTTACAATTGAATTCCATATTGGGAATATTGGAAGTTTTTTTTTGGATAAGTTATGCTAAAGCCAATTCCATTTGTTTTAATCATTGAATGAACTACACAAAGGGATTAAAATTTTGAATTCGTAATATTTAAAATTGTACGGGAAAATCAATAAGTAATATGGCATGCTCAAATTAGGGTGGAAAAAAATAATACTATTCAATATTCGACTCGAAATCGATCATTCAAAGGTTGTTTGAGTTCGATTTTTTTAACATTTTAGACAAGTTGAAACTCATTTTTATAGTTCTGAAAGTTTGAAACTGAACTCGATTAGTTGAAAAATAGTAAAGTATGTAAACTATCAAATGATTCAAGCTTAGTTCGTGTTTGACTTAATCAAAATTCGTTTCGAACTAGGTGAATTAGCGATCAGAGCAACTCAAACATAATTTTGAAGCTCGCGAGTTTTATTTAAACTATATTCGGCTCAACTAAATTCACTTAGACCCCTAACTCAAAGGTTCTATTGTGCAAAATATTTGGAAATCTTGTGGTACTCTAAAAAATCATATAATGAGTATTTGGAATAATCAAATTCGCTAAATTTAATTATTTTGCAAAACAATCATTAACATTAGGAAACTACTAAGAAATAAACAGTGAGTATTATTTAATGGAGAATAAACTGGCGTATCACAAGCGGAGATTCCAAAATTCCAACCAATGGGCGTCAAATGCTTAGCTGTCTTCCTATATATTCACACCGTCACCAATTACACCCACGCCACTCTCATTAAACTAATGCTAAATCTAAATTAATTCAATTAAATTATTATTTCCACAAGCCCCAAACTTCCTCTTTCCTCCCTATAAATACCCCCTTTCTAAACATTTCTATCCTCCTTTCGCCAAACTTTAGAACGCGTCATAAAGGTATGCATTTCCTTTTCGTTTCTGATTACTTTTCATTTCATTTGTTTAGTTGTTTTCTTTTATTCTTTTTAATTTTAGTTTGCTTTAGTTTTTTTTTTTTTGCTTTAATTTCATTAGTTAATTAGCCTTTTGTTTTTGTTTCGATTTGTTGATCGATCGCGTAATTCGATGTGTTTTCTATTTTCTGCAGATTGATTTGAATACTCAAATTCAGCTGAATACAGATCTCGTTTCCTATACTTTTTAGATATAAATTACAAATAGAAATTTTTAGATTTGAATTTTGAACAATCATCTATGTTTCTATACTTTCATCTCCGTATGTTTTTATGACGGACGCTATCCTGATCCTGATGCGTAGAATCCGAATTCTTCATTCTTTCTCAGTAGTATTCCTTTACTGGTTCTATGTGTTTTCATGAACTAGCCCTACGACCCTCCTAAACCATAATTCACAGCGTTAAAACCGATTTCATTGTCCAATTAAACACCTGAAACTGATCATCTTAGATTAAGCCCTTATTTGATTTGAAAGAAAGAGAAAATAAGAGTAAATACCCATCAATTCTACATTCTTCGTTGAGGAATGGCTTCAAAACAACCAACAAACCCAGGTTCTGACCTCGACGAAAGGAAGAGGAAGCGGAAGTTGTCTAACCGTGAATCTGCACGTAGGTCCCGCATGAAGAAGCAGCAACACTTGGACGAGCTGATTGCACAAGAGAGCCAGATGCAGGAGGAGAACAAAAAGCTTAGGCAGATGATTGATGGCGCCAGCGAGCTGTACCTCAATTTTGCATCTGAGAATAATGTGTTGAGGGCTCAGGTGGGTGAGCTGACTGACCGCCTCCGATCACTTAATTCTGTACTTCAAATTGCGTCCGAGGTGAGTGGCCTGGCATTTGATATCCCGGATATACCCGATACTTTGCTCGAGCCATGGCAGCTGCCTTGCCCAATTCAACCCATCCATGCTAATGCTGATATGATGTTCCAGTATTGAGCAATGGTGGAAAGGGCCTTTTGACTGGGATCTGCTATTTCTCCAGTAGTGGTTTGCATATGTTAGTACTAATTATGGTAGTAGCTTGTTTATATTATTCTTCTCGTGATCAATGTGAGTCTTAAGATTAGGTGGAAGGGTTTTGCAATGTTGTCTTAGTTCCTCATGTAAGATTTAAGTGGTGTTTGCCATAGGCCTTGTTATGTTAAATGGATTCGCTTGTAGTATCTATATGTTATGGTTCTTGGTTGATGGTTTTCTGTTGCATAAATAAATTTTGTTGATGTGATTTCTTACTTTAAGCTCTTTTTTAATGTTCGCCTTGTGCATTTATATGGCCTGCGCCTGGAATAGGATAACTTAACAGCAAAACCTACTTCAGAATGCCGAAAGTGTTTGTTGGATGATGAAGTAGACTTCTGCAGTGCAATCCAAGTTTTCTAGCTGTTATCCCTTCTTTCTCAGAATAGATCTTTAATACTAACTTACACTAGCGCTTGGTACTCTTAATTGTTTCTTCTCTTCGCACGACAGTTACAGAATTTCTGTTATGATATGTTATCGTTATCTGCTCGGTACTTGCAATTTGAAATGGCTTTTGGCATATCTAATGCTTTCAAATTCCTAATTCTGAAGCATCCCCATGCCAATATCTTCCAACTTGACATTATTGTATCTTTGTAAGAACCTGTATGATTGTGTGGTTCATCTTTGTAAGAACCTTATTGAATAGGACATTATTGCCTAGGAGACTATGCTTTCGGTTGCGGATGTTATCACCCCCGAGGGCTATTGGAACCTTACAAAGATTAATACCCCTCTCCCTGCCTGTGTTTTATCACTTATCTCCAACACCCCCCTTCCTTTCGAACAGACTTGTACGGGTAGGGGAATTTGGACAGGATCTCCTAATGGGAAATTTTATTGGCCTCGGCCTATAAGGTTACTAGAGACCTTCAAAACAGCAAAAATTCTCCACCCAAACTTCTCTTGTTGGTCTTGGCTTTGGAGCATTATAACTCCCCACAAACTCAAAACTTTCTTTTGGTTGGCACACCGTCAATGCCTTGCCCGCCAAAGGTCTCAATCCTCGCAAGTGGATCCTGCCCCAGATGCTCCATGGACAAAGAAGATAATATCCACGCTCTTCGTGATTGTCCTCTTTCGTCCCGCACTTGGGAATTCATTATCCTCCCGAAACAATTCCGTGACTTTATAAGCACTTCACGAGTGTTGGGAGCTTAATCATTATCAAGGCATAAACTATCATTTGAGAAAAGAAAAATGATTTCTCAAGTAAAGAAGTATTACATCTAAAATATGGAAAAATGAACATTTCAAGAAGCTATTGTCATTACTTTTTAAGCGAATTTTTTAATTACTATTTTATCTAGATGATTATATAATACAGGTTCTGTAGAGGTTTAATTAATGCTTTGATCTAACCACATAATTTATGCAATGACGCTCTTTGAAATAACTCCCTCTCTTTACTTGGTTTGCGTGTACTTGATTAATATGAATTAATACATTATTGATCGTACTCGTACATTTTCAAACTATGAAAACCCACAAACACTAATGTTTTGTTTGGCTCAAGAATTTTGGTGAAAAAAAGAAAAAAAAAGAAAAAAAAAGCTTTTTATTTTCCACCATTTTTCTCATCAAGTGGTGAGGAAAAAGAATTGACACAAATT
The DNA here is from genome assembly GCA_019426215.1 of Buddleja alternifolia. Taxonomy (NCBI): domain Eukaryota; kingdom Viridiplantae; phylum Streptophyta; class Magnoliopsida; order Lamiales; family Scrophulariaceae; genus Buddleja; species Buddleja alternifolia. Next base: position 58,788,291 of record CM033391.1, read on the forward strand.
AACATTAAATTTTCTCACCCATTTTTTTTTCCTTTTCTCCTGTAACCAAACAAAGATATTGGTTTTACTTCCATTTCCTTTCCTTGTCAAATTCTTAGAACCAAACAAATTGTAAAGCTTAAAAATTGTACTCAAACATCAAAGTTGTCCTGTAATTTATTGGTAAAAATGATCGGTACTAAACTAATTTCCTTATTTATGCTAGCCATAATCATCCCTCTTAGTTTCAAATTCAATAGCCCAAGAGTGAAAGCTGCCCACGTGTTGAAATTCAAGAAGATCCCGACTCACCTGAAAATTATCTTGATGATGAATTTTCAGGGTCCGCACCTCCATATAATAAATATGGTCACAAGAAGTCCAAGAAACATCGGACATACTAGCAGCATACGGCCCCTCCATGATATGAGTGAAAACTAATATGCTTTGACAGAATGATTAATGATGCTTATCTAATTTTCCGTCTTGTATAATGAGATGATGATTACTACATGGATGTACTCGTAAGAAATTATCAATAAATTTCATTATGAGATTTATATATCAATTAACATTTTCCCAAGGAATTCATCAGTACTACTATATAAAAAAACAATGGCCAGCAACTCTATTAAAATCTAATTACGCCCTCAAATAAATTAGTGCAGAAGTAAGCAAAACATGAGTTAATCAGCAATTGAAGTATAGTATAGTATTGTATATGCTCGATTAATCGACTCGTCCCAAATATTCATTTTCTTCACCATACAACTGCTGTAACTAAAATATTCAACAATAGACTATCTAGCAAATGCGAAATTCATGACCACATACAAAATAAAAAGCAATAATTAATTAATTATCATAAGTGCGGCACTCATCAGTCTCGGGGTTGTCCTTGCAGTACTCCTCCAATGGATCGGAGTCCTTAGTCTTGTCCCTTGCATGGCTCGCCGCCGCGCTCAGCTCCTCCACCTCGTCCCACGCCGCGGCGCACTCGCCGCTAACAGGGTCGTCGGAGCAGGCTTCCTGTGCGCCCTTGATGCTCTCCTCCACCTTACTCGACAGCCGATCAGGCGCCGCCGCCACGGGGCGGACATACATCCGGCTGTTCTTAAATTGGGTCTTCCATGGGGTGTTTAGCAATGCGAATTTGACAGAGTTGGATTTCGAATAGTCTGATGCCTTGGCAAAGACTGTTGGGGTTGCGATGCTAACTCCAGCTACTGTTGCCATTGCTAATACTTTTGGCACAAAAGCTGCTGCTAATGGTAAAGTGATTATTTTGGGAAGATGATTATATTTCAGTGGGTCTTATGAATTGAAGATATATAATTGGGATACGTATTGAATCGTGGACGCAAAATTCTTATCGTTTATGAGCCAATAATAAGCTTCCACGTCCGTTTCATGAGACGATATTATATACTTCAATATTCATAAAAGAAGAAAAGAAGATATTATACACTCGAATATCTTTTTTATGGTTGGGTTTCCTTGCCAAAACTTTTGCCTTCTATACTTGAGAAAACAATGAAAGATACTCTTTTTTTTAAATGGTGCTTATAAAAGGAAAATAAATGAAAGATACTTCATCAAATATCTCATGGCGGGTGATGATGCCAGAACAATTTTATCTTTTTTATGGATGCTTATATTTTTGAATTTGATATATTCTTTAGCTATAGATATTGTTATTTATACTTTGAAATATAAATAATATATAAGCACAATGATGTCCAATATGGTTATGCAATGAATATGTGAGATTTTTCTTTACATTATCATGTCATATGAGATCAAAACATTAAAGAATATATCATTGTTGTGTTTTCTTTTAATATTTTAGTTATTTTGAATAATATTATTATTAAATGAGTATAATTTAATTCACATAATCTGGAAAACACATGTTTATCAAAAAATAAATAAATCTGGAACCCACATTATTGATTATAATTGGGCTTTAGATTTTCAGGGTTCGTCAATTGAACACAATTCTATTTGCTTGGGCCTGAGATAAGGACTTTCATTCATGTGTCTAAAAGCTAAGCCCAAATATTTTTGTTTTATTTGTACTGCTTGGATCAATTGAGGTTCTTTATCCCTCTCATAATTTATTCTCACTTTCTCTTTTTTTGCGGATAATTGATTATTAAAATTGAATAATATAAAAGTTTCACCAAAAAATTGCATTATAGTCTCACTTTTGTTAGCAATCTTACGCAACATTCTGTTGTTGTCAAAATCAGCAAATTTTATTATTTACAAAAAGGTGAAATATTTATTATAACACAAAAAGATAACAAAAATATCTTTAAGAGAAGTTTTTCTATCGAGTTCAACCATGTCCAAAACCAGTACAAACTCTTGCTCAGTGTAGTGTTAGTAGACCCCCTCCCGCTGCGGCCGCGCGTACCGAATCACATCCCGCCGCAAAAGAGATTCCAAAAGGAGCACAATTACACCTTTTGCTCATTTTTTTTAATGCCATTATTACCTCATTCTTTGTCCATCCACAATAACATGCGCCTTCACAAAGTCTATCACCGCTTCGTTCACTTTCATTTCCCCAAACAACCCCTCCTTCTCTCATCCTCTTCACAACTTCTCTCTCTAAAACCTCCTCTGCTTTGTTCATTTCAATTCGTCAAACCACGTTCATCAGCTTCATTAGCTGTCGTTAGAACGAAAGCAATGAGATTCCGCAACGTCGCCGCCGTCAACGCCGCCGAGAACGACGGCGGTTCAAACGGCGCTACTTATTCTTCCGCAGCAACCACTGATTATGAAGGTAGCTAACGGACAAAATTCATGCCTGTTTTTGTATAAGTGCGTTTAGAGAATATCGATTGTTTTCGTTTGTTCGGATTTTTTTAGTTTTTTTTTTCTTTCGATTCTGCTGAGTTTTGCTTGAATTCGCTGAAATGAAGTGTAGACAAAGAGGATCGCGCGATTTTGCCGGTGAATTGTTGCTTGTTTGGGCTTCTACGGCTTAATTTTGATTAACAGTTCTATATCTTGTTTTGTTTTGCTAAAGTTCTATTTAGTTGCTTTTTTCTCCAAGTTTGTCTGTTTTGTGCTTTTTCGTGATGATGAATTACTTTAATCTGTTAGTATTGATGTTAAGATTCTGCATTCGCCTTTGAGGATGCTTTTTTGGTTGAAGTTTTTGAATTTAAAAAGAAAATTGAATCAGAAGAAATAGAGAGTATTGGGAGATTTTCGTCTAGAGGTAGGTTCGTCTTTCTTGAAAATAGTTCAACAGTAAGTATGATTTGCAAGTCATGGTGGTTTGTCGTTGGGAGTGCATGAGGGAGTTTTTTAGTTGCGTTGAACTTCATTCTGGTAGGATCATGTATGTCGGTCCACGACAAAATGATGTTCTTCTATTGGTACAATCTCATGATACATTTTTAAATGTATTGCCTGGCACGTGGCTCTGCAATTCTGGATTTTCCGCAAGTTGTGGATACATCTTTTTTGTTTTGTTTCTAGATTGTAGGAACTAAGTGGATTGTCAATAATATGTACTGAATTTTTAGAAAGATGTTCTTGTCGTTTTGCAGCACGTGATTCATTCCTTCAACGTCACATATTGGCGAAATATGACTTGCATTAATTATTGGAAATCTACTTTCTCTACTTTACTCTTATATGCTAACAGACCTTTTATATAATCTCTTTGTCTGAATATTTATGAAGTTACATGTACAAACTCTATGTTTCCAGTTGGTATTAAATATGAATCCTAACTGCTCATATGAAACATGCATTACCATACCAATATTGGTGCTGGCTGTTGAGCTCAAGTATCTCTGATATCTTATATTTTAAATTGTTGCAGATTCATCCTTGGAAAATGGATATTGTCTTCCTCCACCTGAGATTAGAGATATTGTTGATGCTCCACCCCTTCCAACACTTTCATTTTCTCCTCATAGGGATAAAATACTATTCCTGAAGAGAAGATCTTTGCCTCCTTTGGCAGAACTGGCAAGGCCAGAGGAGAAACTTGCTGGCGTCCGCATTGATGGAAAATGTAATTCGCGGAGTCGAATGTGAGTAGCTTTTTGATTTTCCTTTATATTACTCCTCAAATATTCTTTTGCCTCAGTTGTCATTGTTATGATCCGAATTGCTTTGTCTAGTCACTGATGTCTTAGATCCATTTTTTTTTTTGCAAATCATAACACTTCTAGGACCTTGTCAAGTTCCAATTACTGTTATTTTTCATAAACCAACAGTGGAATGCTTTAAATATTGCTATATCTGTTAACTGTTTTTTACTTCAAATAAAGAATGCTACAAAATTTATGTCCAGGTCATACTACACTGGCATCGGGATCCGCCAGATAATGGATGATGGTACCTTGGGTCCTGAGAAAGAAATACATGGCCTTCCAAGTGGCGCAAAGATTAACTTTGTCTCATGGTAAGCCCAAAATTTTGTGGTTGGTTCCTCTTTTTTTCATGTTCTTGCGTAAATTGCATATTTGCTGTCTTGTATGGCGTCTGAATTCTTTATTAGATTTTTCATTCTTCCTCACTTCAATGGTTTACTAATGATGTTGTACTATAGAATTACACGAGATAATATTTTTCTTGTTGCAAAACTTTTGGTTGTACATTAACTCATTTTTTTCTATTCCAACAAGGTCAACTGATGGTCGCCATCTCTCCTTTAGTGTACGAACCGATGAGGTATTTTCTTCCGCTTTAGTGTTTCATTGTAGCATATGAGTAAGAGTATTTAGTATGCATCGTCCATCTTGCTCGACTGCTTCTTACTTCACTGCCAATTGAGTTTCTTGATGAACTAACTTACTGGTTTGCTCAAATGACAAATAAATTTATATAGATCTTGGTTACAATGTTTGAACATCCATTTATTAGCAATAACACTGATGTTTGCTTGACTAATTTTTTCATGTTCCATTTGCTCAACATTAGTGCGACCTCTTACAACTACTTTTTGAACAGGAGGATGGCAGCAGTAGCATGCTAAGAGTATGGGTAGCTGATATTGAAACTTTTGAAGCTAGACCCCTTTTCCATGCGCCAGATATTTATCTAAATGCCGTTTTTGACAAGTAACCTCCATTGCTTTACATAGAGTTAATAAAGATTTTCCATCTTTTATTTTTTTAAATCTCTCTTATTCTTTTTCTCAGCTTTGTGTGGGTAAATAAATCAACCCTGTTGGTCTGCACCATTCCTTCATCTCGTGGAGACCCGCCAAAGAAACCTTTAATTCCTTCTGGTCCTAAGATCCAATCTAATGAACAAAAAGATATCATTCAATCGAGGACATATCAAGATCTTCTCAAAGACGAATATGACGAAGATTTGTTTGATTACTATGCAACTTCACAACTTGTTTTAGTATCTCTGGAAGGATCAGTGAAAACAGTTGGACCTCCGGCTATATATACATCACTGGATCCGTCTCCGGATGAAAAATACATTTTGATTAGTTCGATGCATAGGCCATATTCTTTTACTGTACCATGTGGGAGATTCCCTCGGAAGGTTGATCTTTGGACAACCGATGGAAATTTTTTGAGAGAACTTTGTGATTTACCCCTTGCTGAGGATATCCCTATTACACATAATAGTGTTCGAAGAGGAAAGCGCTCAATCAATTGGAGATCAGATAAGCCGTCAACACTCGTCTGGTATGCATCTAAAGAATCATGAGTCTGGAAAAATAAATATGCAATTTTAAGGAATTTTCCCATTGCACTCGTGGAATTTAAAAGGAATAACAATAGTCCATTTGCTTATACTTTATAATAAAATAAATTGCTGTTTCAGATGGAGCAATATTTGTGTTTTCGTATTGCATAAGCCATAAGGGTAATATGCATGTCCATCACTTTTAGCCTTTCCTCTTAATGGATTGATCTCCAACGTCGTGAAGGAAAAGAAACTTTTGTACTTATTCCCTATCAAACAATGTCCTTAAGAAGATTAGAGTGGACAATTGTACTTTGCACACTTACACAATCATCGAGCCCTTTTCCAGTTTATGCAAAGAGTTGTAGGAGTCAAAAGTAGACATTTCCAATAGACTTTGGCGTTTGTATTTTGTGATTCTCATACCAATCTTTGTATGTTTTTGTATATATGGTGTCTTGAGCAACATCTTGACTAATGAGAATGCACACTGATTTTTGAATGGTTGCTGAATCTGATTTGGTTTGTATTTTTATTATGAATAAGGGTTGAGACACAGGACGGAGGTGATGCCAAAATAGAAGTCTCTCCACGCGATATAATTTACACAGAATCTGCTGAGCCATTTGAAAATGAGCAACCAGCGGTTTTGCATAAACTTGATTTTCGCTATGGGTACGAGTAATGACTTGCCTTAATCCATTATAAGATGGGTCTGTGAGTGGTCACATTGCCTGTAATCTGTACATAACTGAATGCTGTTTTTTTCTTCGTTTTCCTAATGCATCATATAATTTGCTGGTCATTTAATGGATTTAGACCAATTTCTTTGTCCTAAAATTGCTGTTAGATAAATGTTGTCATATACTTCAGGTTTATATCTTAATATTTTGCATATTTTTCTTGACATAACATTATGTAGTTGTACTTCTGACACTCATTCATACCTTAAATAGCTTAGTTTTATATTCTGTATAATGTGAATACCATGAATAATGACCTTATTAACTATTTGTCATGGAGAATAATGCATTGCCATAGTGGAGTGCTCTGATTATCTTTGACAACTATCTTCCAGCTCATGATTCTATTAAAGTAATTCATAAACATGCAAATTTTTGGAAGAGAACTGAAATTCCGAATATGGGTTTGGTTAGCTTCTGTAGTCGCTGTCTAATTAAACTATGTGAATTTCGATGTCTCTTCTTTTATCACATTTTTTCAAATACTCACAAAATATCCTGATAATCATATGATGTGCTGACACTACTTTTTCCTTTTTCCTGTTTTTGATTTCTTTGTTTTTCAGAGGGATTTCTTGGTGTGATGAGTCGCTTGCATTAGTTTACGAATCATGGTATAGAACACGAAGAGTAAGAACCTGGACTATTTCTCCTGGATCTGAGATTGCAAGTCCACGCATACTGTTTGATAGGTCTTCTGAAGATGTCTACTCCGATCCTGGTTCTCCCATGCTGCGAAGGACTCCTACAGGCACATATGTGATTGCAAAGATCAAGAAGGAAGGTGATGAAGGCACATATATCTTATTAAATGGTAGCGGTGCTACTCCGCAAGGGAATATTCCATTTTTGGATTTATTTGACATGTGAGTTTGATGTTTCTTTTCCTCTTTATCTATGATTAATATCATAATGAATGGAACCTGACATGAAGAATTTCAGAAATACAGGCAATAAAGAACGAATATGGGAGAGTGACAAGGAAAAGTATTATGAGTCTGTTGTTGCTCTTATGTGTGATCAGGGTGAAGGGGAGATACATCTCAACCAGTTAAAAATACTAACTTCCAAAGAATCTAAAACTGAAAACACCCAGTATTACATACTGAGTTGGCCAGAAAAGAAAGCGTGTCAGGTTACAAACTTTCCCCATCCTTATCCCCAACTCTCTTCACTAAAGAAAGAGATGATTAGGTATGAGAGGAAAGATGGGGTTCAACTTACTGCAACTCTATATCTTCCACCTGATTATGATCCTTCAAGAGATGGACCCCTTCCTTGTTTGATGTGGTCTTATCCTGGAGAGTTCAAAAGTAAAGACGCAGCTTCACAAGTACGTGGTTCCCCAAATGAATTTGCTGGCATTGGTTCAACATCTCCACTACTTTGGTTAGCAAGAAGGTGCATATTCTTTCCTTTACACTTGCTTTATTTGTTTCTAGTCAATAAGCTTCTTGTTGATGAGATTTCTTCATCAGGCCTTTAGTAGACCATTTGACATATCCATGATCACTCCAAACGTTGCAGGTTTGCCATCTTATCAGGACCAACAATCCCCATCATCGGAGAGGGTAATGAAGAGGCAAATGATAGGTAGAGATATATTGTACAATAATTAGCTTTAGTTTGTTTATTGAAATCTCACTTTATCAGAGTTGCTTAACAGCTGCTATATAATAGTTGTGTTTCACTTCAATCTGTCATCAAGCCATTTCAAGTATCATTGGAGCTAGAATGATGAATTTCCACTAGAAATCCTTGAACTGATTTTGACTGTGCCTTGATGATTGATACTCTGTATTTCTACTCAATAAGGATTAGTTACTGTTTTCTATTATCCGAATCATATAAATAAATTCAGATATGTTGTAATTTTATAGCATCCATTGATAAAACATTTTGTTTGTAAGGTATGTAGAGCAGCTTGTTGCCAGTGCTGAGGCTGCAGTTGAGGAAGTTATTCGCCGGGGAGTAAGTTTCTCCACTTCTGATATTTCATAATGACGGTTTTTGACTGACAAAATGAGTAAGTTCTTTGAATATTTGCTCTCCAGGTGGCTCATCCAAACAAAATTGCTGTTGGTGGTCATTCCTATGGGGCTTTCATGACTGCAAACCTCCTAGCCCATGCACCTCATCTTTTCTGTTGCGGAGTTGCTCGCTCTGGAGCATATAACAGAACTCTCACACCATTTGGGTTTCAGGTAGTGCTTTTGATTAGATTGAGTAAATTTATGTTGCCAGATTTTCAGTTGTTTATCCATTTGGATTTTCTTTTTTGCTTGTTCTTTTTCGCTCACTCTCTCTCACGTTTCATTTGTGTTAATAGTAGTACTAGAGGGGGAAAAGATTGTGTTCTGGAGTTGCTCTATAATCCCTAGAGAGTATTTTTGTTTTTGTTTTTTTTTTATTTTTTTTCCTTACTTCATTGAATCGTTCTTTTTGCAGAACGAGGATAGGACACTTTGGGAGGCCGTTGGTACCTATGTTGAAATGAGCCCATTTGTCTCTGCTAATAAAATTAAAAAGCCTATCTTGCTTATCCATGGTGAAGAAGACAACAATCCAGGAACTTTGACAATGCAGGTTGGATCCCATCCTTTTTTTCCCCTTGTACGTGTGTGTGTGTGTGTGTAGAAATATAATGCATTAAGAAGACATTTTGTCTTTATTGATTATCGAAAATCATGCTACCCTCTCTTGTACACTTCTTTTTAGGCACATTTTTGGGCACAAGTTCTCTAGATGTTCTATATTATTTTTTTCATTCAGAAACTCAGATTTATGTGTTTGCGTTTTAATTATGTATAATTCAGTCAGTTTTGAGCATCACACTGCCAAGATTTTGCTACATCTTATAGCTGTTGATAATTTGCTACCCTCTTATTTAAGCATTTTCAATTGCACATTATTGCAGTCAGATCGTTTCTTCAATGCATTGAAAGGTCATGGCGCACTTTGTCGGCTGGTTATTCTTCCACTGGAGAGTCATGGCTATGCAGCAAGAGAGAGTGTGATGCATACTCTCTGGGAAACTGATAGGTGGCTTCAAAAATACTGTGTGGCTAATTCATCAGATGCTAGTGAAGATCCTAATGCATCCGAAGAAAATACAAGCAGTGCAGAAAGTAAAGCTGTCGGCGTAGCTGGAGGAGTGGCAGAGCAGCAGCCAGATAATGAAGCTGATAAAATTCACACAACGCGCAGGTCTTCATTGTGGTAACACTTCATTGTGCTTTCCATAGATCACAGCCCGCTATCACATAGCCTTCTTTATTATCATTAATAAAAAATTAGAGATGGATTATTGGTATATATGCAAATGAATATTCTGAATGCTACTCTATTAGTTTTTTATTGCGCTTTATTTGGATCATTAATAAATGCCTGCATATATAGACACTTGACAGAATAAAGAACTTTTTGGTTAATTATAATTGCTTAATCTTGAATTATAGAGAAACTTTTGATTAGCTATTAATAATAATACTTGAGAGGGCATGTCCACCTTCCAATAATTAGTGTACACTGAATCTCTTTTTCTAGTTTTAATCCTTCCAATATGGGGTATTATGCTGTGACGAAGCTCTATTTCTCAATAATTTGTGTAAAATTGATAGAAGTATTGAAGATTATCACGTACTTCACTTGTAAATGTGACCCCCCCCCCCTCTCTGATGCCGAGCAATCTGTTGTGGAAGGACCTGTACATTGTTAAACTACTTTCTTTCCTCGGATTTCTTACTTCAAGTTTCTTATATGCCATTTTTAATGCAGATGCCCTTAATTGATTCAGACCAAATGAAACTTAAGTTCATGAAGCTTTCAAGTGGATCAACTGAATTCAACCCTACAGGTAATATGCAGTGTAATCTGTATTGGCTCAACTAGCCAAATGTTCTTGTATGTACCAAATAATCGAGATTCTTCCGATCTGCCTGAAGAAATAATAATCCATTTACTCTGCAGGACATTGCTTTTGATTCATCAACAGATAGTATTGCCCGTGGAAACAAATAAGTGGATTAAAATAAGTGTTAATTGCCATTTTATGTGAATTGTCAATTACATTATCTTGTCAAACTTAACAAATTTGTATTTGGCGAATGGACTGTTCTGGTATCCTCCTTTCTGTCCAAAATTTTATGTTCTCCTATATGATTACTTTCGTCATTTCAGTTCCTCTATCTTCTAAGTATATTTGCGGTATGCCATGAATCTATTCTCAGTTTTGTCACTCTTGACTGAAGTTTGGTGGGCAAGGGGAAAATAATAGCCAAGTGAACAATTCATCTTGCAAGTTATCTGATAATTTTTTTGCGATCAACGCATCCTTTTTAGTGTTTATATTTGTCCCATCTCTTGCTTATGGATTGACGATTCAAGTATATTGATGATTGAATTACATTGAGGTGGTGTGATCTCATGGAATCTTGAACTCAATGTAATCAAAATCGCGCGAAAAGTTGTTCATGCTTGGTTCCGGGATTGACAAGTCTTTATATACATTTCAACCACTTAACATGTGAATTTCAATTGTTGTTCATGTATGAGATGTTAAAATATCTCGGGATTAGCTAAGAATAACTCTTAGAAATTAGGTCATTGGTAGTTGATATTTCAATAGATGTTGGGTTAATCATCAATACTTATTAAATATAGAATGTTATTGACTAATGGGTCAGTCTTGTACCAAATTAAGGAAATAATTAAATACTAGATAACATCATCTACACATTTGCAAAATAATAAAATAAACCCATCTTAGAGGGGGGAAAATCCAATAGTCTTTCCAAAGTATTGAAGTCCAAACTAATACAGCCGTCATATTGGAATCTGCCCCAGCCCCCCACCTATTCTTCTTCCCCATATTAAGTCCCACACTTCTTTTCACTCCACTCTTCAGCCTCCACCTACTCAGTAAAAACACCCACAAAAACCAAACTCTGTTTCTCCAAAACTTTCTATTTATAAAACCAAAACTTTGGTAGCTCAAAACCATAAACAAATTACAAATTACTCTCATGGCTTCCTTTCTCTGTTCTCCCAAATTTTTCCTTCTCCTCATTCTCCTCTCCGCAGTCCCCATAGCTTACATTATTCACTCCGAAACTTCGGAGCGTGCCACGCACGTGTACGAGTACCACAGTAATGGATGGCTCCGTGAAAGCACCAAATGGGACGATCTCAACCGTCGGTTCCTCATCTCTTTCTTCGACGGCGGTCTTGGGGTGATCCCGGTGCCGGAAGACCAAGCAGCCGGCGCGATTTTGGAGGAGATTGCGGTGGTGAAGAACGTTAACTTGGGGAGGAATTCGTCGCTCGGAGTCGTGGTTGACCGGCCGAGGAATCGCGCGGTGGTGGTAATCGCCGATGTGCTGGGAAACAAGTATAGTGCGGTGGCGGCCTATGATTTGACCACGTGGGAACAGATTTTTCTCACCCAGCTCAGCGGACCAGGTGATTGATTGATTCCTGAAAATCAAATGATGAGTTATAAATGATTTTGATTAATTATTTAAACAAAAAGTAGACACTGACAGATTCCTCAAATGATGAGTAATAAATGGTTTTTTGACTAAACATATAGCCATGTAGGATAGTTTTTTAGTGTATTTTCCAGCTCTGAGTTTGAGGGAAGATTATTGGTTAAATGCATTTTACAGATCCACTTCAATAAATTCTTACTATAATATTGAAGAATTTATGGGAAATTCTAGTCCGTTCTTTCCTGCTCGAATACTATATTTCAAATAATGATTGATCAATCATATGTCAAAGGCAATACAATGTCTTTATTTTTTTATTTTTTTGGTGAATATACAATGTCTTTATTAAATACACTTAGATGTGATTGTTCTCGATTCGAGAACATGACTAGAATTTTCCAGAACATAATGAGATAGTTTTATAATAATTACAGGGTTAATGTTAAATTGAATTAATGTTTTTTTTTTCTTTAGTAGGTTAACATAGTGCTACCTGCTTAATTTTTTTGATGCACCTATATATGACTTATGACCACTTTATTGTTAATGCAGTCAGTGTTTGGTTAATCTTCTAACATGAATTTGGCTATCCTTATTAAGTCATATTAAATTGGGCGATGATATCTATTACATTCTCATACCTCAGATTTCAGCTATTAATACGGCCTTAAATGCTGTTTGGTTTCTACCAAAGTTGTGTCTTTCAAATCCTAGTTGAGTTGGGTCTCCACTCACCAATTAATACAAAGACTATGAAATTGCTGCTTCACGTGGGCAGTTTTATATAATAAAGTTCAGCTCTAATAATATAGTATCTTCAATTTTGGAATTTGCTCTCTGGCCCATGCAAAATGTTAACGTGGTCCAGGATCATTTGAAAAAACTGGGATCTTTGTAATGATCGCTATTTTTGCACTTTAGTCTATAGCATAAATGACAAGTTATGGAACACTACAAAATAAACATATTGGGAATGACAATATGCAGAATGACTGCCAAACAAATTTAGGTATATTATGCTACAATATTAGTTTAGGTTAATATTAGTAACTAATCAAATGATAAAATAATACCAAAAGTAAGATTAGATTTATGAATATACATAATTTACATGTTTCGTCAAGATCACACTCGAGAAGTTTATAGATATTTGAGTGATTACAAACCAAGGGTGAATGTCATCAATTTATAATTGAAGTCTAGAGCTACAAAATTAAGATAAAATGAATGTACTTCCTTTGTATCAGACTTTACAAATCAACCGTCATGTGTGATTGACCGTTTTAATTCTACTGTATTTTCTTTATAAAAAACATTATTACAAGGCAAAATGTATTAAAAACTCTGTAATCATGGTAGTTTTAGAAAACGTTATTTTTCTTTTAAAACAATAATAATAATTAATGGCTGTGACTTTATGTTCGATTATGCAGAAGGCGAAAAAGGATTTGCAGATGACGTAGCCGTTGATCCAGAAGGCAATGCATACATAACCGATACAAAAGGAAACAAGATTTGGAAAGTTGGTGTAAATGGGGAATTACTAACCACCATTAGAAGTCCTCTTTTTGCTCCAAAAGAGTGGTACCTTAAGTTAGTTGGACTTAATGGAATTGTCTATCATCCAAACGGGTACTTACTAGTTGTCCACTCTTTATCCGGGAACCTATTCAAAATTGACATAGGAAAGGGATATGAAGTGAAGATTGTGAACATAATAGGAAGTTCATTAAGATTTGGTGATGGAATGGAGCTTTTATCTCCCACGAAGCTCGTGGTTGCTGGAAATCCTTCGAGACTGGTTGAGAGTTTGGACGAGTGGGAGAGTGCTAGAGTGACGGGCAAGTTTACAGGGGCGGCTCACCGGTTGGTGACAGGTGCAACTGTGAAGGATGGGAAGGTGTATTTGAACCATTTGTTTGGTTTGGGGTACCCTAAGAGGAAACATGTCCTTGTTGAGGCTGTTTTTGCTTGAGGTGTATATAAATTTATGAGGGTCATTCAGTGATCCTCTTTTTTGTTGTGAAGGTATTTGTGTTGCTTTATATTTGTGGAATTTGTATTTTGAATTATGCATATGAGAATGTACGTGAATTGCTGAAAATTCTAATTTACTTGCCGTGAATAAATTGGATTAGGTTAATTCGGGTCTGAACTATAATTTTTTGTGAATTATTCATTCATAGATTTTTAGTAAATAAGGTAAAATTTTCATTGGAACTTGCACAAGTCTCGGGGCTTTTCTAGTCCCAAGTCAATTATATCGGTTTATATTTGGATCTACTCGCGCCATATGGTGGGCAGTTCGCATGGACTATTGGATCCCTCAAATAGGGGGAGTATTTACTAAAATACCCCCCATCCAATGGTCTATGCCACACTGAGATTATTGGTACCGATGTGACATAGTATTTTCTCCATATGGTCTGATAATTGTCATAGTATCGAAATTTGGAGCACGAGTAACTCTTTAAAGTACTCGTAAGACTCGAACCAAATGGACTAACATCCATGGTTAATTCTTGTCTATTTTAGCCCACCTAATAATAAGTTTCAAGAAAATGAGCATAAAAGACGACACATTAATTGTGGGCCACAATCCTGAAGCCCGAAGAAAGAAGTGAGAAGAAAAGGTCCACCCTAATGTAAACTAGTACTAGCCTACTTCACATGGGCACCCAATAGAAACTTCTGGGCCCGTCCAGGCCCAATATTATCTCAAACATAGATAGAGCCATAGAGTAATCTAAATATCTAATCTGTGATATATTATTAAATGCGTAATGATTACATGCACAGTAACGGGTAACATTTAGGATAGGACCATACTTCTAGTACTTTTTTGATGGGATCGCACAGGATCACAGCTAGTGCGAGACCGTTACTTCCTTGACGTGTGCTTTTTCCTTTTAGATAATAATAATAATGCAAAAGGAGAGCAACAGAAAGAAATTAAGTAATTTTAATCTGTTTTATTTGAAATAAGATAAATCACTATAGACAATTCAAATTAAAATAAAGTTTGATTTTAAAAATATAATAAAGTTCTTTTTCTCTTTAAAAATGAAGAAAAAAAAATATGTTATCATGTGTTTGTTATTTTTGGGAGTTTTTTTTTTTTTTTTTCATAAGAAGTCCATTATAGCAAAGCAGAATAAAGCACTTGGATAACTACGTTGTCAATTTGCTAAAATTGTCTTACTCAAAATTCTCTTCTAACTTCTAACAGGCTGCTTCTTTCTTAGATCTATTTAAGATTAATTATATTATATATATATATATATATTTATATCCAACTCCAGCTTGCAATAATTCACAAAATTTTATCTAAGAAAACAAATAGAAAGAGAGAATGTGAAGGTGTTTGTGTTTTTATGATCTAAAACATGTCACGTGGTTTACACCTATATCCACGATGGCATTTCTACGAATTATCCGCACCACCATCTTTACCAGAGTAGAAATCAAAGGAAATAAACTCCCACAATCTTTAAAAGACTTTCAACAAAAGAGAGATTTTCAAAAATGGTGGAAAAACACTAAATTATTGCTCTCCCCATCTTTTCTTTGTCACAGTCTTAATTTAATATATTATTATTAAAATTTTAACAACTTCACTGTATGTTTATTCTTTGCTTTACCAAATCTTAACAACTCAATAATTTCCTTCTTCAAAGAGTCTCTGTACTGTACAACACTAACAAACTAAGAAGAAGAAGAAATGGAGAAGCAGAGAAGTTTTTCTATTAAGCCCATTAAATTTTGGGTTTTCTCCTTCACTATTTCTTTCTCTCTTATTTTTCTCATTTGCTTCTCTACTTGGATTTTTAATACCACCTCTTCATCCCATTTAAGTACCAATAATCTTGTTTTCAATACTACTTCTCTTATTGTAAAGAGATTCAATAGCAGTTCTTCAGATTATTTGCTGAAAAATTCAATTTTGAAGGGAGCCCATGAAAGAAGAGATGAAATTTCTTCACATGATATTGCTGATGTTTCAATTTCTGAGGGGGGAGCTCAGAAAAAGGAAATTGAAGTTAAAGTTGTAACTGATGCAGCAAGCAAAGAGACGGTGTTGACTGGTAACTCTATTTTGACTTCTTTTGGTAAAAATCTGAGTGTAAATACCAACTCTAAAGATGAAGAATTTCGAGAATTGGGAGATGTAATAGGTACAGATAATAATGTGGTAAAGGATAATTTTACTGCTGGGGAAAAGAGAGAAGAAATTTCAATCAGAAATAATATTGTGGAGAAGAAGAATAATAAGGTAGTTTGTGATGTTACAAAAGGGAGGTGGCTTTTTGATGAAAGCTATCCCTTGTATACATATATTACTTGTCCATTTATAGATGAAGGGTTTAATTGTGAGGCTAATGGAAGGTTGGACAAAGATTACATGAAATGGAGGTGGCAGCCACAAGATTGTGACATTCCTAGGTAAGCCCTTGACCTCTTATTTTGAGTTCCTCATTTAGTTAATTTGAAGTGATTTTTAGTGAGTCTCGAGATATGGAATTCTGTTTAATTACTATTGTACATGTATGGTGGATTTCACGAAAGTCGTAGTAAAAATGTGATTTTTAGTGTCTCGAGATTTGAGGTGCTGTTTAATTACTAAGACTTGTGTACGATGGATTTCACATAGCGTGGAACTAGAAATGTGATTGTTCTGGGACTTTGAGTCTCGGAAACTCCTAAATTTGACTAAAAAGTGTCACTAGCATGTAACTTTGAAGATTAAAAATGGGCAAGTTAAGGAAATTTTGAAATGAAAATTCTTGTAGGTTCAACGCAACCAAAATGCTGGAATTAATCAGAGGAAAGAGGCTAGTTTTTGTTGGTGATTCAGTAAATAGGAATCAATGGGAATCCATGCTTTGTTTGTTAATTGGAGCTGTCAAAGATCCAAAGAAGGTCTATGAAGCCCGTGGCAGGAAAATAACCAAAGAAAAGGGAAATTATTGTTTCAAGTTTGAGGTAATTTCTTGAAACATCTCAGCATGCTTCTTAATTTGTGACAGTTACATACTGTATAGTTCTATCGTTGAGTATATCATCATTTTGTAATCTGTTTTTGCAGGATTATAAATGTACAGTTGAGTATTATGTTACACATTTTTTAGTTCATGAGAGTAAGGCAAGAATAGGCAAGAAACGAGTGCAAACATTGCGTATCGATACTATAGATAAAGGGTCATCGAGATGGAGAGGAGCTGATATCCTCGTTTTTAATACTGCACATTGGTGGAATCATCATAAAACAAAGGCCGGGTGAGCCTCTTTATTGAACTCTAGAAATAGTCTATGATCTTCTACTCGTGTTGTCTCCTTTTGCTTACAACTCAATAACAACTGCAAGTTTCTATGCATGTATAACCGAGCCTCAGTTGTAATTGGAACGCAAGAAACCATCTTTGATACTTTTAGCTTGTGTTCTCTGTCGACTCTAGCCAATAATACCGTTGTGAAATATATATTTAATTTTAGCTTTATGTTGGTGACTAGAAACTGTGTTGATTTCCCTTGATTTAAGTTTCAGAATAATTACATCACAGACACACCCTTACTTATTGGGTAATTACCACAAGCCCTTGAGGTTTCACAGATTACCAAGTCAGTCATGTCGGATCCTGACAAGGGGAAAATTAGTAATCCCCTTTTAGTAAGGGGAGGGTGTGAACTTATAACACCCTTTTACTGATAGGGAGGGCAAATTGTGGTAATTTCTCAAATTTCGGTTATTTTTTGTGATTATAGTCTTACACAGGGGTGTCTACGTAGTTTTACCCTTGCTTCTAATTCTTTGATCATAACAGGATTAACTACTACCAAGAAAGCGACCAAGTGCATCCTCGACTTGATGTCACAAAAGCCTTCCAACGAGCTTTATCAACATGGGTGTCGTGGGTGGATAAATACATTAATCCACGCAAAACCCGTGTTTTCTTTAGAAGTTCAGCACCTTCACATTTCAGGTTTAGCATTAAAATATTGTCAAATATGATCTTTTTTTTTTTAACATAAATAATCCTTCGGAATAATTACATGCACATCCCCTCACTTAATGAGTAATTACTACGAGCCCTGAGATTTTGGCAAATTACCAAGACGCTCCTTGTAATCTGTTTTCATTGACAAGGGTGAGGTTGTAATATGCTTTTACTAACAGGGAAAATTATGATAATTTCTCAAACTTTGGGGTGTTTTTCGTAATAGAGTCTAAAGAAAGAAGTGTCTATGTAATATATTATAATCCTTATGGTATCTAATTCCACTGATTATCGTTATATTCCTGAACAGTGGAGGTCAATGGAACACTGGTGGCCATTGTAGAGAAGCTTTTCGACCTATAAATGAGACTTTTACATCTAATTACCCCGAAACGAATATGATTGTGGAGGAGATAATAAGCCAGATGAAGAAACCTGTTACGTTTCTAAATATAACGCGTTTATCAGATTATAGGCGAGATGCTCATCCGTCTATATATGGAAGAAAATCCGTGAATCCAGGTGTTCAAGATTGTAGCCATTGGTGTCTTCCTGGTGTTCCAGATAACTGGAATGAATTGTTGTATTATTATTTGCAATTAAGAACAAAGGATAATTTAGTATACTAGAGATTACTTTTGCATTCCAATTTTCTTTCATTGTGTTTCTTTTCCTTTTACCAACAGGATATGTTGTATAGCCATTCTAGTTGCATAGAAATTCTTCACTTTAACATGAAGAAATAGTTTATTTGATCGTCGAGGAGATGATAAGCCAGATGAAGAAACCTGTTACGTTTCTAAATATAACGAGTTTATCAGATTATAGGCGAGATAATCATCCGTCTATATATGGAGGAAAATCCGTGAATCCAGGTGTTCAAGATTGCAGCCATTGGTGTCTTCCTGGTGTTCCAGTTGACTGGAACGAATTGTTGTACTATTCTTTGCAATTAAGAACAAAGACTAATTTTGTAGACTAGATATTATTTTTGTGCTCATATTCTTTCATTCTGTTTTCGCCTTTTGCAACAGGATATGCTGTAAAGCCATTCTAGTTGGCATAGAAACTCATCAGTTTAACATGAAAACAGTTTATTTTTAGTTAATTGAAAAAACATAGGAAAGAGTTGCAGAAGTTTATATTAGAAAATAATCAAGCAATGAAGGTAAAATGAAACACTCGGACAGGCACATTCGTTAAAAAATCGTCTACATCCACGATCATAATAGAGATTGTATTTACTTCATAGTTTGAGATTCATCTATCCGTAATTCTTGCAATTCAAGTCTAGGGCTTCAACTACTATCAAATAACCAATATATAATTCTAAAAATTTGACAACTAGAGACCAGTTTTTACTGACTTCAGAGTTATAGATTACTAGAGACGTGCATATCTATTTTAAATCCAAATCTAGGGCTACAACTACTACAAAATGACCAAACCATCATTCTAAATATTTGTCAACTCGAGATGACTTCAGAGTTATTGATTACTAGATACAGCAGATCTATTTGTATTCCAAACCTAGGGCTACAACTACTATAAAATGATCAAAATGTAGATTCGTTAACTCAATGTCCGTTTTACATTACTTCCTTTTTACATCCATTTCAATGGAACTTCCAAGCGGAAACAGAGAATAATGGGGTGCCTTTCCATCCCATAATCAAACATTTGCTACTTACATCCAAAGTACAGTATTCTCCACAATCAAACTTGTTCACAATCAAGCCAGCCTGTAACATAGCAGTTGTACTAAGTTCCAACTCCATCATCCCAAACTTACCAAAAAAAGCTCTCCAAACACTAATACTCACACTTCTACTCACCCTTTCATTCCCTTCTCTAACAACAATATTATGTATCCCCTCTAGAAATGTCCCCGATTCAATTACCATTCTGTCCCTATCATCCCTTTGCATGCTCTCTTCAAGGCTATCAAATAAACCGCCATAATAGAATAAAGCTTCAACGAAACGATTCGCAAACGAAGGCGAGTTGTGATTCGCCTCTACTTCACCCACCACCATTATTGATGGTTTTATCTTTTGTGTTATTCTCATTAGATTTTTCATGCAAATTGGCTTTGTGATTAAACTCCTTAGCATGAAATGAAAGAAGATTGCCGTATTTTCGTCCGGTTGAGTTTCGAGATGTTCTTCTTTGAGATCTTTAATGTCTGATAAAGAAACTACTTTGTAAGAGAAAGACAAGTTTAAGTAGCTGGCAAAGCTTTGTAAGAACTTCCCTGTTTTCTCTGCCCCACGATTATCAACGGTCTCAACGGCTGTAATCTTAAGATGTCCAATTTCGTGCTCGGTTATGGCTTGCATGAAAGCTGCCCAATGTGTTCCAGTTAGAATCTGAAAATCAATAAGGTGAAGAACTTTTGATTTCGTTTCGATGTTATCTAATATTGTTTGAACTGCTGTGAAATGTATAACTTGGAAGAATGGAAGTTTCTGATGCATGGCTGCAAATGCTTGTACATTTCTCTTCACACAGGCTTCATTAATCACTGATCCTTTAAACTCTTCTGAATTTAGAGTTTCTTTGTTAATTCTCTCCAAAAGTGCTTCTGAGAAGTAGAAAACAACTCTTTGTACTGAGGTACCCTCATTTGATGCAACACATTGGCAACGACTTAGTAATTTTTTTGCTCTGTCAAATTCTTTTTGACCTACTTTCTCAGCTGCACGTAGAAGAAGTTGTGCAAGTTTAACATCTTGTTTATCTTCAAAAGATAGACCCGCGAGAGACAAACCGGTGTATAAAGTTTTAACATGTACGATTTTTTGTGAAGAAAAGCTCACAAATCTCTCTCCCGCCATCTTCAAAATTTGATAGGTCGACAGTTTTTGGCTACATTTGATTATGTCACTGCTCGTCTCACCGTTGAACTTCTCGGATATTTTCGAAGAATCGATGCCTGACATTAGTTCTGTATGACTTGGCATGGATAGAATCTCCTCAAGTGGATTGTCTTGGTAAAATCGATATTTATTACAGAATGAATCAATATCTCCCCAATCAGATTCAGGGGTGACTGATAACTGTGTTTGTTTTTGTGTACTTGAGAAAGATATCCCAGAGTCTGTGAAAGAATTGCTGTTAATATGGTTGAAATGGTATGAGGCAAGAATGGTGAAGGGATTGGCCATTTTGAATCAAAATTTTTTCTTTCTTAGTAAAGTTGTGTGTACAATTTATATAAAGCAAATGTAGATTTATTATTCCGACAATGATTTTGGTTAAGGTCATTGTTCTGGCACTATGTGGAGCCTTTTTTTATTTTTTAGAGTTATCTAAATGAATTTGGATGCGAAGTTTTGTGTTAGAGAATCAAAAAGGCAGCAATTTTTGTATGCACTTCATCTTTGTGAATAACAATGTTGTGTACTTTGTATACATTCTGTCGACTTTTTACTAAGAAGTTTATGAACTAAACGGCTAAGTATATACTCTGATTTAATGAAGTTATTCCCAAGTTATTTGAAATATGGAAACTCCGGGTTGGATATGGATTGGACGAACTCAAGTGTCATTCACAAGACGAGTAATTATTACACAAAACACATTCTAAATTATAATCGAGTTAGGCCAAATCGAGTGGAAGCTATAATTTGCCAAGATGATATATCTTTCTGATTGAGAGTTTTGTTTGAAGGTTTTTAGATAAAGTATGATTCTAATCAATGACATTGAATAGAAATAAGAAGGTATGAGCTTTCAGAATATGGGTTGGAGCTAATTGCAGCTATTTACATGATAGGATTCACGTGAAGTTTAATATAAACGTAATTATAAACAATTATATATGAACATTCTGAAACTTTAAGTATTGAGACTATCAAGATATTATTGGACTTGAGGATTTGCGTACATGCCTTCGGCCTTGTAGACGACTTTTCTATAACAGGCCCAAAGAAAACTAGCCACTCTTTATCAAAGTTATTTATTTGTTATGGCTATAATTTGAGAGTTCATTAAACATGTCTCTTTACCTTTGGACTCCTTTATTCTTTTCTCCTCTTTTCAATTTATGAAATGACACGAAAGATGCACAAGCAAACCATGCCGTGGAAAGAACTAAAATTAAATTAAAAAACGAGTCTCCTTAATAGATTGAGTACATCAACGTGAGAAATTTCATGGAGTTTCTTTGAAACTCCGCCAATGGTGTTTCACAAATAATAAATTACATAAAAAGAAATTAATAAATCATGAGAAAATTAAATCTTAACGTAACCGATTTTGTTAACCGATCCAAAATGCAAAGTCGGGAGTGGGCTAGAATTTCCTCCGACTCAAACCTTCTCATCATTAGCCCGGCTTTCCCTTTCAACTATCCTACGTGTCAAAATCGCTACAGTACAAATTAAACCTTTGATCACTCTCATCGTCCCAATCGTGACCGTCAAATAATACAGCCACCACCCCACAAAATCCGCCACCCCAATTCCCATCATCAGCTCTCTCTTCAGCTCCGGCACCACCACGAGAGCCTCCACCTCCTCCCTAAGGCGGCCCCACCACAAACCACCGTATAATACCCCCATCGCCGCCTTCTCCACCCAACCCTCCGCCCTTGAAACTCCAAATATAGTATCATCCACCACCGGCTTCACCACCGTCCTCCACCAAAACAGCGTCGTTTCATGCAACCCGAAAAAGAACATCACTCGACAGAATAAATTTCTCTCCTGACCGAAACCAGAGCCGTCAATTCCGGCGGCGATGCTCCCTTCAATTCCTAAGCCGACGCAGACTTGTACAACGGCCAGAAATATCCATGCAGCGTATAAACGACGTCGTGTTAGGGGGTCGGGCAATGTGATGTTAATTGCTAATAAATTGGCGAAAGTTGATATGCTAATGAGAGAAACTAGAAAGTGGAGAATTGTGGGGTTTTTAGTGTACAAGAAAAGAGAGCATAAAAAAGAAGTGGGCGGCGGCGTGAGATTATCGGCGACGGAGAGGAGGTAGTGAGCGGTGGCGAGGCGGGCGAGGAGGAGAAATGAGAGTGGGAGGAGGAGGCTGAGGAGGGTGGTGGCGAGGACTTTGAATGGCTCCATCACAGCGGCGCAATTAATAATCCCATTTTTATTGCCATTTGTTGGACATGAAGTTTGATCTGATCCTGATGAATTAACCAAATCCATGAATTGGATTAATGCAGAAGAGAATTAGTAGAAAGGAAATGGTTTTGGAGCAAGATGATCACATTGAACTATATACATATGTATATTGTATATATACGGAATGATGGAGACATAGTAGTAAAGAAAAGAGTGGAAGAAAGGCATGTAAAGTGGACGCCACGACCATGTTTGGTTGTTGACATAGGTGAGGGTCGCATTATATTCCATGTATATCTATATATATTGCTAATTCCTAATATTTGTTAAGTAGTTAAGTTATTCTCTCGTTGACATGAAAATAATTAATGTTGTTTAATTAACAATCCGCGTGTGGGTTGGTTGAGAGGCTATTTCAAAATGATAAAAATAGTTAATAAATAAGTAGTTTCAACAATTTGAGCTATTTATGGATGTTTCCTGATCTCAATTCTCAGTATCTCAATTACACTATTATGAGAAAAGATTTTGATGTTGTTCAATTACATTATTATGAGAAAATTACCTACAGAGATCCATCATGTTATGGTTAATTATCAAAAACACTTTGACTTTTTCAAAATTACATAAATCCCTCATTTTAAGTCATTCTTACAATTACACCACATATGTATTTGACAATTTTACTCCCACAAACCTTATAATTTTAGACCATTTGCAGGAGGTTTTGTTGTAATTTACTAAAGATCACGGAATTTTTGGTAATTAGCACTAAAGTGAAACGGTGTCCATATAGTTCACTCTAGGGGTGACCAACGAGCCGAACCGGCTCGATAAAAGCTCAACCCTCAAGCCGAGCTTTTTGGATGAGCCCAGATCAAGCTCAAAAATGTATGTTTGAAGGCTCACGAGCCTGAATAAAAATATTATTTTATTTATTTATATACTAATAGATATAATGTAATATTTATTTATTTCTAATATATACATATATTATAATGTCATGTAAAATTATATATGTATAAATAGTAATATATTTAATATTTTATAATTATATAAATATATATTAATTAAAATTAATAATCTTTTTTTTTTCTGAGCTCGATCGAGCTTGGCTAAACTCGACCCAAAAATTTGGCCAGGCTCAAGCCCGAGCTGGCTTGTGGCCGCCCCTAGCTAGTTCACTCTAATATTATTGTGGAATAAAACCACACCGAATATTGAGTTTTTATTAATGGGTATATAGAAATGGGCCATAGTTTTGTTGACTCATGGAGTTTAGCCGAATCTGGAATCGTTCTATGTCCATTGAGGTGATTGGGCCAGCCCCATTAAAGTCAATTTGAATACAATCCAGCCAACAAGAAGCTAATTAATGGGAACCCATTACTGTTTATATTATGTAAGAATGTTGATAAATGCATGTCTTAATATGATTTTCTTAAAATGTTATTAATTTATCCAAAACAAGAAAAGAAAATGTCAAGACTCAAGAGTGATTAGCCTGTAATAAATCAAACATGGAAACAATGAAATCCATTATGAATTTATAATCTTATAGTTTATTCCGAATTTGTATTTAATTCGTAAATGCATGACGCTATATGTAAATCCTTCTTTCAATTATATGGGTAAAGTTGAAATTTATACTCATAAAATATAGTATTAACTTAAATAGGTACAATTCTATTAATCATTCAAGTTTGACCAACTGAAAAAGAATTCTTTGTTGCCAACTTTACATGCAAAAGATTGAGAAAATTAAATCCCACAATTCAGAAACATATTGACTTTTCAATCTACAATATAACGCAATAAACATATATCTTAAACAAAATTATTCATTAAAAACGCTCCTTTTTATCCGGCCAATATTTGAAAATCCACGTCACTGCCCATACGAAGCCTTTGACCACCCTAACCACGCCTATCGCCGCCGTCAAATAATACAACCACCACCCAACAACATCCGCCACCCCAACATCCATCCTTAGCTCCGCCATAATCCACGGCAGCACCACCAGAGCCTCCGCCTCGTCCCTCAACCTTCGCCACCACAGATTACCAAAAGCAACCGCCGCCACCACCTTCTCTACCCAGCTAAATCTAAAACCCTCTCTCGAAACCCCGAAAACCGCTTCATCCACCGCCGGTTTCACCACAAAATCCCGCCAGAAAACCATGGTTTCATGCAATCCCAAAACCAGAAACAGCCTCCGCGGCAAAACCAAACTTCCCATTGTATAGCTATTTATCTCCATGTCTACAGTTCCATGAATCCCCAAACTCAGAAAAATTTGTATCAAGAAAAGCAAAATCCATGCAGCGTATGAACGACGCCGTTGGGTGATAAAAATTGCGGCTTTATTACCGGTTAAGCAATGTGTAAGAGCTGCAACGCTGACGAGGGATACAAGTAAATTGAGGATTAATGTTGTCTTCATGTACAAGAAAAGAAAGGTCAAAAGGGTAATTTTATTGGGCTGGGGTGTTTTATCATTACCGACGGATAAGAAGAAGTATCGAGCGGTGGAGAGACGGGCGAGAAGGAGGAATGAAAGAGGGAGGAGGAGGCTGAGGAAGGTGGTTGCGATGATTCTGCAACCCTCTTTCACGGCGGCGGCGCCGCTGCTGCCACCTTTTAGTTTGTGTGGGTATATATTTTCTTGAGTCGAAGCGGCCATTATATTTGAGATTGAATCAGCTATGTTTAATTTTCTTGAGTTGATGAGATATGGATTTAATATCAGAAATCTACGTTTTGTATCTGAATTCAAGGAAATGGAATGAAAAAGTGAATAAATTAACATAGTTGACAATGTCACGAAATCTGATGCAAAAAATGAAGTTAATTAATTAGCACATCTCAACACTCCCATGAACATAGTTGACAATGTCACGAAGTTTGATGCAAAAAAAATAATAATAATAATAATTAATTAGCACATTTCAACACTCTATATTTACATTATTTTACCTCATTATTTATGAATTCAATTCTCTCCTTCAAATGGTGTTGTATATTTTATTATATTTATTTTTATACATGAGTGTATAAAGTTCAAATTATTTATATATTTAGAGAAAATATTTATACATTTATCATGCATAGAAGTAAATGCAATAAAAAATGCAATATCATTTTTTTATAATAGATGATCTTGTGGGTTTATTTTATGTGTTTAAACCTCACTTATGAAGCCAATGTATAATAATTTTTTTAGTATTATATGATAAGATTTGCAAATTAATTAATTAATGTTATACACATCGGAATGCCAGCCAATTATTATTAAAATATTAACTAGCGTTAAACAAATAGATTTGGTGCTATAGTAAAGATCTTAATTAGACCAGTTTTCGCGAAAACTTTATGCAAAGATTTAAAAAAATGGCGACCTAATTTTATTTTATTTTGATAATCTAATTGATGTTAACGTGCCTTCTCTTCTTAAATAATGTGTTTTTCCAATGTTATAAGCCCGATGTAACTTTACGCGGAGTTAAATCAACAATATAGTATTTTTGGATTTTCGTCTTAATTACAATAATATATATATATAATTATATTCTAAACATGGTCACTTTGAAGTTAGCAATTCTACATTATTATTTTCGGTGACATGATGATTTTAAGAAAGAAAATTTGTTCCATGAATTAATCCCAACAAGAAAACATATAAAAACTAATTTGATGTCATAATATTCTTGAGTGTACCGTGTACGTTAAATAACAAATAAATTACCGTTGGCATAAATGATATAACAAACAAGTTGAATGGGTCAACCCTACATCTGATGTGAAAGTAGAGATTTAGACTATTCTATTACTGTTACAAGATATATATAGCACCTTATTTAAGTAGAAAATTTCTACAGAAAATTATTGGCCAAATAAAGAATTCAAAATTAGTAAAACCTCTAAATATTACCTTAGTTTTTCCATATATTTTTTTTACATTAATATAAATTCTATGGTATAATCAACATATATACTACCCCAATATCCCTACGTACATGGGATGACATTACTAGTGTGTGTATATCATATCACCATAATCAAACAGTAAACAAGTAATCAAGAGTTTAATAACAATATGGAGCTAAAAAGGAAATCCAGTGGAAAATAAATATTACAATGAATAATTCTAGAACCTTTCAAACGCTTCATTCGCAAGAGCATTTTTGGTATTTCGGATCCATTGTTTAAAAAAAAAAAATTATCTCGCATTCTACGCAATTGTGCAATACATGTGCATAAAAAAATTAAAAATATAAAGTTGACGTAACTTACATACACTTATTGTGTATGTAAATTAAAATACGAGATAATATATACATAATTTTAGAATAAAAAATCTAATATGAGATTAGGGCTCAAATTTCGAGCAACATTAATTATAAACAGATAACTCTAATTATATATGTGGAGAAAGTAGGACATTCATTTATTTATTTTGGAAAAAAATCACTTTTGATCTCATAAAACTTCGCAATATGTAATTTTAGTTCCATTAAATATAAAGTTGCAATTTTAGTCTCATTGGACTGAAGAAATTACACTTTCGGTCTCAGCCATAAAAAAGAATAACAGAAAAAAGAGAGTGAAGTGCATATGTTGTTCTTCCAGAAAAAAAAATAGATATTAAATTTGAAAATATTTACAAATACAAAAATTTAATAAACTAAATTCGAAAAATTTGAAAATTAGAAACAATGAGAAAAAAGGCTTGAAAAAGACATCTTCAACGTCTTTCTCCAGTCATCCCCTCTCCACCACCACCATCACTCCATTGCACCATCATCACACCTCCATGGTAGTTGAATCGGACATCCATTGCACATTAATTCGGACCTTCACCTCACCTTCATCGATTTCTTAGGCGGCGCAGCGACACGACGCTACAATGGGGCAAGGGCGTGGGCTAGTGTAGATTATTGAGTTGGGACAGGGAAAAATTCTAAGATAGACCGGATTCATTGGAGTCGGTTCATCTAACATCATTGAATTCAAGGAATTTAGATATTTTTAATATCTTGTCCCTGCATCCAATGGTGTTTGACATGCACACCAGCTTCATTGGATCCGGTGTGTCTTAGAATAAGCGAGGGTTCGGCTGGGATGAAGGAGATCGGAGTCACAATTTTTTTCTTTTATTTCTTGAATTCTTTTATAAATATTTTATATTTTATAAATATTTTTGAATTTAATTTTCAATTTATATAGTGATTTTTTTTTTTGTATTTTTCTAGAACTAACAGGGCGTGCACTTCACTTTCTTTTTTTTTTCCATCAAGAAATTGACGATTGAGATTAAAAGTGCAATTTTTTGCGTCATATGGGACTGGAATTGCAACTTTATATCCAATGAAACTAAAATTGCAAAAACGAGTTGTCTTATAAAACCAAAAATGCAATTTTTCCCTCTTATTGCATATCCAAAATTGGGGTGGAATATCAATGCAAATTTTGTGCTTCATCCAAGGATTCGCCCGTGATTCCCTGCCTTATTCATGCTTGTTAGACCAAATACCACTACATTGTGTTACACGTTCTTCATTTTCTTATTCGTTTAAATTAATGATATCTTCTCTTTTTCCTTTTCTATTTAATTTCGATAGTAGTTACCAGCTGGAAGATTAATTCATTATAAACAAACATATATGCATTATGTATGGAACTGCGCAGATTCGATTGATCCATCTCCAAAGCATGAGAAATGCCTGTGCAACTCACAAAATACAATAAAAATAAGCTTGATTTATGACTTTGAGCAATTAAGCAATCATTTTTTTGGTTTACGAATATATGTAGAACTATTAGACAAAAGTTGTATAGTGTGGAAATAAACATATCTCACTGTTTGTTCAATTTAGACTGTAAGCCGGGAAATTTTAATCCGGTCCTGCTTCGATTGATTTCTTGTATATTTCACAAAATGAATAACCAATTATATGACGAACATATTTCACTCACCTTGTGAACTACACTTATTGTGGCTGAATCGGGAGCATGTTAAAATTTCCCATGTAAACTTGCAAAATCTGAGTAAAACATATTGGTGAGCTAGTGAGATTTCCCGGGACTGACGGGTGCACCACCCAAAAAGGTTTTGAGGGAAGTTTGCCTAGACAATTTCGCAATGTATATTTTAATTTGATTTGGATCGTTCTATACAATAATTGCAATTATTTGACAATTCCAAGTATGTGGACCGATCTTCATAATAGTCAATTCTTCCAGAAAGAAATTTATGATATTTGGTAACAGTGGTGTACGCATCTAATATCTACATCTAGAGCCAACATTTAAATGCCAACCTAACATAGGCGTGAAGCCCTTATCCCATCTTGGTCATCTAGCTAGGTACGTACCATTCAAAGGCTTGAGGAAATAATAAGTTTCTAATTTGATATTTGTTATTATTCTCATGTAGCCAACCAAACCTAGATGTGATTATCTCAATATTCTATTTTTACTCTCTCAATTTACTTAGTGTGAATAATAAATTTCTATATATAACATGTAATTTGATAATGTGCTCGACAAAGAAGAATCATTTTACACTAAATTGTAACCGAGCATACCCGCTTTTCAACATTAAATTATGATGGATTGTGCAGTTATTCATTCAACCCCTACTAGATTCATTCTGTTACACTCGATTCATTTATAGAATCATTTTAGAAAAAGGCAAACTAGAAAATCAAAAACAAAGAAAGAAATTGATACACACATGTCAATACCCATGTAGGCACCCAAAAGTCCCTACTTGTTTGGAACTACTTAGTGTGTCTCCATTCCAAGATTGCAATAAAAAAACAAACAACTCATATTCATTTCTTTGCAAATGGGACCTCTACAGTAGCCCCCCACCAAACCCACTTGCATAGAATGGCTAAAGCCAATTTAAGAAGATTTGTGAATTTTTTGGCATTTTGCTTCTTCATGATAGAATATATATATTTATATATATATATCTTTGTATATGTATAATGTATGCATGGTACATGGAAAATGGAAACTGTGTTAGTTATATATATATATAAAATAATATATTTGTATGTATAATGTATGTATGGTACATGGAAACTGTGTTAAAATTTCTTATTGGGTACTATGGGTGGCGTGAAAAAGCACTTGTTTTGTGTGTGTGGAACTTTATATATTATATATTTATTGAGTGAAAAGAAAAGAGACGAGAAAGCAACTTGTGGGGTTTATTCCATTTCTTCTTCTGCTTATCCTCTGTCTTTCCTCTCTCATAATCAATTCTATGCCTGATTTTTTATCCCTCTCTCTTTATTGCTTAATCTTCATCTACTCCATATAATTCTAAAAAAAAAAAAATCTATTTATGTGATCAAGTTTTTGTATCTTTATATGCAGAGTGAAAATCCTGAGAGAGAAAAAAACAAAGAAAATTAAATCATGCAGCAGGAAACTGATCATCAGCCTATCCAAAAAATTTCAACACCAGATACTGATCATGCATCCAAAAAAAGGTAATTATTTTTTTCTTTGAATTCTACAAAAAGATTGGATTTTTAATTTTTTAGCTTCTGAAATTTGAGTTAAATTTGCAGGAAGATGAGTGAGAGAGTTGTGGTGGCTGTGAAAATAGAAGAAAATGATAATAATAAAAAGCAGCAGAAAAATGAAGGGCCTCCTTCTGATTGTTGGTCTTGGAGAAAATATGGCCAAAAGCCCATCAAAGGATCTCCTTATCCAAGGTTTATTTTTCTTCATCCAACCTCCATTATAGTGTGTTCAAATAATTACAATTTTTTTTTTGTTGGGCTCTCCAAAAAGTTCATTTTACACCTTCAATTAAATTATGAATTATGAATTCTCCTTTTTTTTCCTTAAACAAGGCAAAGCAAAAAAGGCATGCAGAAAACAAAATGGAAAATATATACACACACATATATATATATACACACACACACACTAAATGGAGTAATTGTGCTAATTGCAGGGGCTACTACAGATGCAGCACATCAAAGGGCTGCTCAGCCAAAAAACAAGTTGAAAGATGCAAAACAGATGCATCAATGCTCATCATAACTTACACATCTACCCACAATCATCCAGGCCCAGTTCATTTCAACCAGAAACAACATCAGCAAAATGACGGTTCAGTCCCTGCACTCACTACTGATACCCACCCCACAACTCCAAAGCAAGAACAAGAAGCAGAAATGAAGCCTGATCAGGAAACCCCAGTAACCACTATAGATGGTGAAGATCATTTCCACTATTACCAGTCTCCATTCCATTCCTCCACTCCAGACCACATCAATATCAATATTGTCAACCAAGATGAAAACCCTTTTGCAGAAACCCTCGAAACTCAGAGTGTGATCTACAATGAAGATCCCAAAGAGTTTTCTGATCGTGATTCCGTGGACTTCAATTATTCACTGCTGAATTCAGAAGAAAATGACTTTTATGATGAACTTGAGGAACTGCCCACGTCATCATTTTTCACAGCTTTTATGAGGAGGAGTTTCTGTGAGGAAAGAATTCTTGTTAATCCTTCTTAGATAGATCTGTATATGCCATGCATTTTCAGCTGATTTCAGTATAATTAAGTGTGTGTATTTAGCAGTTATTAATCAGATTGTTCATATAAAAAATTTCCAGCAGTAAGTAATAGTTTTTTGGCTGGATTTTCTGACCCTTGTTGTTTTTTGCCTCTTTTTTTTTTTTTACCTTCACCAATTAATTCACGTGAATATTGAGTTCAAAATTCAGGGGATAAAAAAACGCCTTGTAAGTTGTAACAGGGTAGAGAGAGAAAGAGAAAGAGAGAATCAGAAGAAGATAAGGCTAAAAAGAGTAAATTTATGTAGTGGTTCCTTTAGGTGTCGTATTCTCCGAGTGCACAAAAGTTATAATTAAACAGCACGAGACTCACAGGACAGACCCCAACTGCCCAAAGGATCTAATCTATTTTTTTTCACCTTTTTCGTGCTGCTGTCATGGATTTAGTGGAGAATTTACATATTTTTTCTTATAGGAGTGGTAATTTACAATGATTGTTTTTTTTCTTTTGATAAGATAACTTACAATGATCTGGATATGCACTTTTACGAGAAAGCTAAGTACTATCGAGCATGCATGCTGTACAACATGTTTACCAACATTGTGCTTAATGCTGGGCCGAGACCATTGGCCCAGCCTTGGCCGTTGGATCACAAGAAAGGGGGGGTTAAATTGCTAAATGACCCCCCCTACTTGGGGTTGGGGTTAAATTGCTAAATGACCCCCCCTACTTGGGGATCCAACGGCCGAGTTGGGCCGAGATCAATGGTCTCGGCCCAGCATAGAATGACTCAAACCTATGGTACATGGGACACGGACACGACACGGGTCACGTCAATTATATATATATATATATATAAAAAATAGTACACAGACACGGTTCGAACACGGCTGCTCATGTATATTTTTTTATTTTTCTCAATAGTTGGACACAGATACGGCGTATGTCCGACATTGTACGAGATGATTTTTCAGAGTGTTCGTACGTCATAACTACAAACTTTCCAAAAAATCAGCCAGCTTTACAAATGCTTCTCTTTTATGGTTCTTGCTGGGTTATACAAAACCAAGGCTTCCTTTGCTCAGCAGAACCATATAAAATGAGCGGAAAAAGAAAATTCATTATGTTATGCATATCAAACATCCTTATATTATTACATAAAAGAAAATCCCCGAGAGGAGAGGTGGAATAGCTGGAAGATGTTGATGAGATCCAAGTCCTCACAGGAGATTATGTGATAGACTTGGTCCACTAAAGTCGATCCACTATGCATCTGTGAATGGTGATTATGATGGTATCTACCATCATATCTCTGCATTTAACGATGTAGGGTAGATTAACTTCATTGGACCAAATCCACCATACATATAGTTGGATTAGGATGAGAGAGATGTTTCTTATCATCATAACCATGCATCCAATGGTGGACCATGGCAGAGGAGAAATCTGGTTTGAGCAATACAGGTTAGAGTGTGGCAGATGATGGCAGCACGTGTGGCGTGGAAGGGCAGCCGTGTTAAAGGGATTCGAGAGGGAAAATACTTGGGTGCACCCGGTGTGATCCCACTTAAGTGCACCCACACACATAAAAAAATAATAAAAAATTATATAACTTATTATTATATTTTTTTTGAAAAAAACTTATTATTATATTGAATATATTATTTTATTATTTTTTTGTGTCTGGGTGCAACCAAGTGGACCACACCGAGTGCACCCAAGTGTTTTCCATTAGAGAGCTGCAGATCTTAATTACAAGGTCTGCTGGTGGCAGGAGGTAGTTGGAATAGTCGAATATGTGAAAAATGTAGGCGCTATTCAAATTAACACAAATTAAATGCATGCCAGAATACAGAATACTGTCTGCAATCAGCAACAAATTAGTACCCAAACAAACCAAGCCCGTTACATAAAATGAGTGAAAAATCCACTTTTGAAATTCATATCTCAACATCACACATAAAAGAGATACACTGATCACAAAATACCAATATGTTTCGAAATGTATAGCAACACTTCTGACGATGACTATGGTTCTAAATTTCTAGATCTCAGTGAAATCAACATGTCCAAAAATTTTGATTATTTAACTAGACGGGGGTAAATCATGAAATACACTAAGGATTAAAGACGGAGATTTATTGTTGTTCAGCTGCAGCTGCAAGTGGCTGAAGCGCTTTAAGAGGATTTAAGATAACACCATCTATAAGCCCATACTCTTTCGCTTCTTTGGCACTCATAAAGAAGTCACGGTCAGTGTCCTGGTTGATCTTCTCTAGGCTTTGACCCGTGTGGTATGCCAAGTAACCATTTAAATTTGCTTTGTGATGCAACATTTCATTAGCCTGAGCAAACAAGAAGGTTAATAACTTCATATATACAATGAGAAGAGCGATTATATTCTCTTCTTTTCTCTCAGAAAACAATTAACTAAGTTGCTACTAATCAAATCCATCACGTTACATATTGAAAATGTTCTAGATTGACTTCACCTAGCTCAACTATGCAGCTGATAACTATGAAAATGTGATTCGAGTTTGGCTGGACAAGAGTTCGTTTAGTTAACTTATTATGAATATATGTGAAAGCTAATCTCAATTTAAAGCTCGTCACGAAATCAACACAAGCATGAACAACCTTGTCTGGACTGAAGCAGCTTGGCTAGTTTTAACTCTGATAAAAACATTACGAAATTCCAAAATTATTCATCAAATTCCAAATACTTATCCACAAGAAGAATGCTTATATGAATATTATATATTTCATAGAAAGAGTGTGTTTCTACTGCCTAATAAAAAATAACAGGCTCCGCTAATTACCTGAATATCAATGTCCGTCTGCCCACCTTGTGCTCCACCAAGAGGCTGATGGATCATTATCCGTGAGTTGGGAAGGCTGTATCTTTTTCCTTAAGTGACAACCAAGAAGAAAAGATTATTGAGTCTGAAAAGGCAAGAAACCAGAACTGGAAATTAAATGAACCAAATCATATACCTTTAGTACCAGCACTCAACAGAAAAGCTCCCATGCTGCAAATGAATGGAAGGCTACAGTCAATTTAGTTCACAAAGTATCTTCATATCAACAAATAATATTAATAGAGTAACCCCATGAGGCCCGGTCACCATATCAATGAACGTTTTCCAAGAGCTGAAAGATACAATATGCACAATACCAGTATTCGATATTCCAGAAATTAACATCAAATAAATTATATTAGCAAATTCTGCTGTAACCATTTAGTTTTATAAAGTGCTGAAGTGAAAAAGAAATGAACCAATAAAAAGCAATCTGAAAAGTTGTACACAAAAGCTCGAAAGATCTACTTTATCGAACATATAGTAGGAACTTGCAGTGGAGGCAGCTCTTTAAGGCTTGTTCACTGGTAATTGCTAAAGAACTAAACAATCAGTTAAATCAGAAAAAGCAATCCAACTTTTGTTTTGATATAATGACATAGCTTGCAGCAAGTTATCGGAAACCAAATTCAATGTATCTTCACCTAGCTGCAAGACCAACGCATACGGTTGAAACGTCAGGCCTGATATGCCGCATTGTGTCAAATATAGCCATACCTAAAAGAGTAAGAGTAAGCAAATAAGATATTTGAAGCCTCAACAACCAGACATGATTGAAATATAGAGCAAGATGTATTACCAGCTGTAACCGATCCACCTGGAGAGTTCACATACATAACTATGTCCTGCTCAATTACACAAGATATTTATTAGTATAGTATTCACACCCAAAACAATCATTATTCTAGAAAAGCTCCACTAAGCCATCGGGTGAACATGAATGTGTACATGTGAAAAGAACTCAAATTTGGATGGTCAATTGAGTGTAGAGCAGACTAAAAGTGAGCAAACTATCATTGTCACCACACTAACTAGTTAAATGTTCCTTTTATAATAAAGTAATGGTGAGAGACCACTAATGGAGCAAAGAGATCAAAGAATTTGACAAATTTATTTTAACGCAAAATTCAGGTATGAGGTAATATCAAGATAGAGCACGCATGTTATATGAAGGGAAAAACATCTGAAACCAAAATAATAATAAAACCAATATCAACAAAGATCGCAAGCTTCATTATTCAGATTGCAATAATCCGCACAAATGAAGTGCTGTTCTTAGGATATACATCATTTATAAGACAGCCTGCGAATTATAAGCACACAAATATATGCGCAATATGAAAATTACATCTACAAAAGAAGAAGAAATATACCTTAGTAGGATCAACAGCATCAAGATAAAGCAGCTGAGCAACAATAATGTTCGCCATATCATCATCTACTGCTCCACCACATCGTATGATCCTCTACAGAGATATTGAGTGACAAATTTAACATCAACGAATATAGATGAACTTATAGTGCCACATTTCAATTCAATTCAATTAAACATCGACTCACATATTGAAAAAGTTGGCTGATAACACTCATAAAACGCTCCTGCGCCATTGGAGGTGGACCCTGGGCCCCTTGTGCATAAGATGGAAAGTACGGCGAGGACGGAATTTGCAGATCATCCCTAGAGCAATTGAAAGAAAGCTCAGTTATTACTATCTAATAATACTCCTTCGGTTTACATATAATGTCCTAGACAATAGAATTCAAAGCCAAAGTGTTAGACTAACTTACTATAAGACTATGGAATTTGCAAACTGTCCTAATGCAACTAAATCTCTGTTTATTTACCATCAAATAACATACCTCCTCAGCTACACACGAATCTCCAGGTTGCTACAACCGCAATCAGTGCAAACTCAAACAGTCTAATCTTTTGAATAACTTGTTAAAAAGACTTTTACACAGCCTCGTTATTAGTATTTCCAGATTGCAATATAGGTTATGTTTTTGCATTCAAATATATTTCATGTAAAATTAACTAAATCATTCACGGTTACATTCAAAACATAGACAGATGAAACAACTCAAACAAGAAATTTCAGTTTGCAATCTAGGTTTAGATAGTGCACCAAGTAATTTTATCCTTTGAAACTGGCTAAATACTTTAAATCCTCACCTAATCGACCAAATACCATGAGGTGAGCTCCTTTCAGGAGCATAAAAATCTTGACCGTACACAGCCTTCACCGAAGAAGTACGGAGATTCGATTTCTTCAAATTCCTGAATAATTCATACCTGGAACGGGGTTGAAACTGGAGAGAGAAGGTTTTCGAGAATGAGGAAGGGGAGGAGGTAGGTTTTTGAGAAGAGAGAGAAAGTGAAGATGAGCTGAAATTGAGAGAGGAAGAGACGCAAGAATGCGCCATTTCCAGAGGTATACGGCGGCGACGGTGGTGCGATGAGCGGGGAGGAGGCTTATCTAATTAATTAACGGCGGCGACTTCGAGTGAAGAGCGTGAGTAGCGTGTGAGAGATTTTCTTTCTTCTTTTTTCCTTTTTTATGGGCGACACCTGCTAGAACCTCTCGAAAATACAAAGATATATAATTATTTTATGTACATATTAAACATTTTATGTACTGTAAAATTTTGTGAGAAAAAATTATAATTTTTAATCTTTGTTGATTTTCAAGTCCTCCTCCCCAAGAGTGATTATTAATAAGCTCAATATAATCGCAAATGTCTGTATATAATGGATATAAATATTACCACATCATATAGATTGATTGTAATTATCTCAGACCCGAATAATTTAAGGGTAAGACACATCACTAATTTATTAGATACATTTGGAACTTAATAACATTTATGATATACGGACACTCCGAAAAATTATCTCGTATAGTGTCGGAAACGCGTCGTGTCTGTGTCGTGTCCAGCTGTTGATTAAAAAAAAAACATGAACATTTGTGTCTTAACCGTATCTGTGTATTAATTTTTAAAAAAATCACGTATCCATATGATATATCCCGTGTCGTGCAACATAGCTTTTTATCATATTGAATTTAATATGTTACAAAAACCCAAAAAAAAGAATCAATATCTTTCTTTAGCCTTTAGCATTTAGCATCTTATTAATTGAACTCTCTACAAGTAAATTCATTTCCAACTTGTCTCGCCCATTTGCTGGCTTTCATCAAATTGATACCTGAAATGTAGATAATGTAGTTTTCTCGTACCAAAAAGAAGCTAAAATGGGTCTATACAAAAATGAAATTTAAATGCTCAACACCCTCATAATAGAACAAGAATTCAAATGGGAGTTTAAATGCATTAAAGAAAATACAATCAGAAGTATGAATTGGCTCCAAAGAACGAAATTGTGACATAAACTAAATACCACGAGGATTCAGTTCATCACAAATAAAGCGCAGAAATCACATTTAAGAAGAAAAAAAAAGTGTCAAGGTGTTTTAACAAAATTCTCAGTAACCTAAGGAAATAAAACTTAATTTACAAGGAGTTTTTGTCCATTTTTAGAGCCAAAACTATCCTAATTCCTAGTTTTTCCTACCGGAGACAATGTGCCTCCACGTTGCGGTACAATAATACCTCCATAAACTGATACAAGACAGCCACAATTTTAGCAGGCCTTCTCAGTTTGCATTTTCTCATTGATTGCTTTGTAGCATTGGAGACTGCAAAGAGGAAGCTTTGACTTGGAATCACGGTACTTGTACGGATTGTTACAAGTTGGACCAGCACACTTCTCACGTGGAGGAGGATAACTGAAGTTTCAAAAAGTATAAATAGAATTAGGGTCATAGTGTCGAGTCATAGAAAAAAAATTCACCAAGCCACTGAAAAATGGACAGAATGTTTTAAGAAGCGTTGCTTGCAAAGACATCTCTGTAACATTTAAAAGCAGAGAAGAAAAATTGTCCACCTGCAAGGTTCGGGGTTGAAAATTTTAGGCAAACCCATGCTTTGTGGGAATGTGACAGTGGTGCTGGTAGGGCCCATTACCGTTCTAATGGTGTTTGTTGCAAGCATTTCAGCATTGGTCGCCTTTCCCTGTTTTGATTATATATTTTATTAAAACCAGAGGTCTTAGAGAATAGTTTTTAGAACAATATTGACAATTTTATGTTCCTAAGTGAAACAATACCTGTGCCAACTCTTCTTGACGCTTCTTTATCTTCTCTTCTCTCTTCTTCCTACTAGAATCTTGACCGAGTATCTTTCTTATTGCATCTGCCTATAAATTTAAAGAAAATTCTCCATTTGAAGTTTAAAAGCTTAATAAAGTATACAAGTAAAATGATGAATAATAGATAAAAAATGAACCTCTGATTCACGGGCTGCTTTCTCGTTCTGCATTCTACGCCTCTGTGCAGCCTCCGCCTTCTTCAGTTGTTGCTCCACTTCTGTCAATTTCTCCTTTTGCTCTGTGTCATTAGCAGAGGCAAATTCAAACAAGTGATTCTCGGAAACAATTCAAAGGTCAAAAAGCAAAAACAAACATAAATTTAATACTGACTTCTGGATGGAGCTGGTGGTAAACCATTCGGGAACTCAATTTGACTTGAAACAGATGCAGAAGAGGCGTCCTTGGTTAGAAGGGCTCGCTGACGTGTTGTAAGAGCCATTTCCCTCTTGTTTTCTGTTGGTGAATCTGAAGTATCCTTCTTTTGTTTTTTCTTCTTTTTCCCATCAGTTTCACCATCAGAAGAAGGTTCTTCTCCATCTTCATAATCTATGTCTCCTTTTCGTGGTTTTCTAGAGGATTCTAGATCCATGTCCTTGTATCCTGTTATTTTTGAAGTCTTAAGTTTCTCCAAGTACCGGATCTCATCGTCTTCATCATCTTCATCAAATTCCCCATCCAAAACTCGTTTCTTAGGAGCCCTTTTGCTTTTACGAACTAAATCTGACTTCTCTCCCTGTTTCTCTAAGGCATTCCGTGCTGGCATCCTCCCCATATCTTCCCTCCCGATACTGATTTTACCTTTTGAGAAATCCTTCCAAGGGATCCCTTGCAAGCCATTTTTCTTATCCATAGGTGGAGAATGATATTCATCAGAACTTTCCTGAAAATAGAAAAGAATATTGTGCCAAATTGTGTTAATTTACAATCATTCCACTTGAATGCAAGAGATTTGTTTACCAAACAAATACTATAATAACTATATTTCCCTTATATGTGGATGAACATCGTACCTCATAATGTATATCAGCAATATATCTAGCATCAACATAGACCCAATAAAGTATTTTGCATGTACATAATCAGCAGGATAGTAATAATTTGAGACAAACAGAAGATACGCAATCAGATGGACTATTCCAAGGATAACAGATAATTTTCCTCAATCCTTCCGTGTTTGCAGTATAGCACATAATTGAACGTCGTTCCGAAAACAGATATCATGGACAAACTATTGGCTGCTCGATTAAGTCAAATGCAAATTCATTTGTTCCATGTTGAAACTCATGCTGCCATGGATCAACAATTCCATCATAATCTTACAGTATTATCTCAGTAAACAAGCTCTTACCAATGGAAGTAACTTACTTATGTATTAAGCACACTACTCAATGTAATAAAGAGATTAAACCATTACAATACCAAATTGAATCAGTCCAGAACCTATGCAAATGCAAAAACCATTTTGATGGGTCTTAATCAGAGAGGAAAAAGACCATAACTTACATGAATATATATCTATACACACACACAGAGGAATAACAAATCTTTTCCAAGTTGAATCAGTCCAAAAGTTGTGCAAATGCAAAAAAACATTTTGACGGGGTCATAATCGGAGACCAAGGGAGGGACCATAACCTGAAGAATCAACCTCTGCCTTCGTCGAGCGTTATCTGAGGATTGATTCGTCTTTAGCGATGCTCCACTGCCCGATGCTCCATTAGAACTGGATTTGGTTTGAATTGTGCGTGTCACACCACCAACCTTCAACTTAACTTTTTTCAGTTTTTTCTCACTTCCTACTCCATCATTCAACCCATTACTTAACAACACATTTGATCCACTATCTGATCCATTTACTGGTAAGGATCTTGAAACACACTGATTCAAATTGAACATTTTCCCTCCAGTGTTAGCATCACCGATGTTCTCATCGCTCGATGTCATGGGAGATTTATCAGGGAGAGTCTGTGCCTCAGGTTTGGGCCGGCGCGATGTTTGGCTTCTCTTTTTTCTAATAGCAATCCCAATACCATCCAATCGAGGAACCATAGATTGATCCATTTTTTAGGAAATATTCCCTGACTTGAATAGCAACAGTTTCCCACCTGCCAATTAAATGTTAAGACGGGTTAAAAGCATGATTGACACATATGCATCAAGATCTATGCCAAAAATGTTGAAAAATTAAGCATTAAACAGATAAGAAATCTCACTAACATTTTATCACACTTCCATTCGGAATCACATACAAATATGTATGATTTGAACAACATCGAATTTTGAAGAAAAATAATGACTAGGAATGGATAAAGCAATAAGAATGGCCAAGGGCAATGCAAAAAGAAGAGTGTACTGGCAAATCAAAACTAACAACCACAGAGGATCAAAATCACCTAATGACAGCCAGGAGTAATGTTCCAGTAATAATTTAACTCACACATTATGAATAATCCATCCACCCCTCTCCACCCACCAACCCGATTAAAAGAGATATCGACTGAAGTACATCAACAAACACAAGGCAATCTACATTAGACAGTCGTTTGTCATGCAACAAGAAATGTGAATAAATAAATTGAAAGGCAAATACATAAAATACCACCACAAAAAACATAAAAAAAAAAAAACTTACATAATGCCTTGACTCTCTGATAGAAACTCAACAAAACACACTGAATGAACCGGATGAGAAGTTACATATATATACAATTCAACAATTTCACATGTGTGTGAACCTAAGACATCAGAACACGTAAATCAAACAGGTCCATACCCAAAACAAAAATAAAAAGAGGGGAAAAATCAGAAAAGCCAAATTAACTAAAACACCAATTAAATAGTGTTCTACCAACACATTCACAGATAAATAGAAAACATAATACGAGTCACATTGAGCGATCAGCACAAATCCAGATGCCAAACACAGCTCAAACAAACGAATTCACCCAAATCCCTAAAATCCCACCAGAAAATAAAATCACTCAATGTGCATGGACATAATTAGGGGAAAACAGGAGAAGAGAAACACAATTTACCTTGCAATTCGAGAGACGAAGAAGAAACAATAGAACGGGAGCGAGAGGAAGATGGGGGAAAAGATATAATTGAGGGCAAGGGATATAATGGGTCGGTGAATAGATAGATACACACATATAAGTGTATGTAGTATATAGAGAGAGAGAGAGAAAAGAAAGAAAGAAATATAAAGCCCTGTTTGGATGTTTGTGTTAGGGTTAGAGAGAAGGTAGTAATGTTGAGATGGGTTAGTATAGTAGTAAAGAAGACTCTCAATTTCTTCTCCATTTTTTTCACACCTGTTTGTGCGTGAGAAATTTTTTGTTTTGTGTGGGGGATATTAGGAGTCCGCGTTACGACTCAGTATGGTCGGGCGAGTTGACTCAGCTTCCCATCATGCCTAGGCCTCTCTCTTTCTTTTTCCTTTGCTTCTCTCTCTTATATTTCCTCGTCTCTTCAACAATTTCGTGCTGCAACTAAGTGCGCACGATAGGATGCTACTACCCCCCTGCTTATTATAGTGGCCCCTTGTCCCTTGCACGTGCAAGTTCACCCCCATTCAAACTTTTATCTTTTCTTTTAATTATTTCAATTATTGTGGAATGGGCTTCTATCTTGTAGGTATTCTTAATTTTGCCACAATTCTTTTCCAATTTCAGTCATAAATGTTTGTAACATAACGCATACCCTTGGAATTTTCACATGAGCTTAGAAAGACATGTCTTGTTTTTTTTTTCCTTTTTTCTTGAGCTAAGTGACATCT
Organism: Buddleja alternifolia; assembly: GCA_019426215.1. Taxonomy (NCBI): domain Eukaryota; kingdom Viridiplantae; phylum Streptophyta; class Magnoliopsida; order Lamiales; family Scrophulariaceae; genus Buddleja; species Buddleja alternifolia. Next base: position 58,830,653 of record CM033391.1, read on the forward strand.
CAATCATAACCTAGGAATTGTGAAGAACATAAAACTTATTGCACTAGCGTTGAACTTTTTATCATGCATTGTTCTAAATCGAATTGTTGAATTTTTTTGATCGTACATTTTTAACTATTAGCTTCTTCTTTTTTGTCATTTTTATAATCTTATTTGAGATGTGATTTTGTGATGTTTTTGGTTTTATATAAATTCTAAGCAAAAATTGAAATATTTAGATCCAAAAAAAAGGACAAATGCGGAACGATTATAGATTGCTTTGTGTTGGAGTAAATAAAATTTTCATTATGTAACATAAAGAAGTTGCAAAAATTAAACTAATTTTCCCCCCTTCAAAAAATCAAAACGACTTATACATATTATATAAAAAAAATGATTTTTTCTCTAAGGGAGGAGTAAAAATATACGTGACAAGTATTACAATATAGGCCTTATAATCAATAATTTATACATGACGTATATCCTTGCTCCAACTGCTTCCTTTAAACAACTCCTTAATTCAACATTTACACGACTCAACAAAAGCTTGCACGCTATACTTGTTGACCTTAATCACCACTGGCCGGCAATGCTCTCTACAACGCAACTCAAGGGAGCTTACAGCGTTGCACACACTGACACACACACACACACAACAAGTTTGATCAACTCAATATTCTGTAGATTCACGCATTTCAACATAACTTGATTGTCTACCACGTCAAGCAAATTAAAATTATTTTTAAACGACATCAAATTTCAATAAGTATGAAATCCAATGTTTAGAGGTTCAGTAGCTTTGATTATGAGTGATAGGATTATTTATCATATGAAATCCAATGTTCTGTAGATATGATGAAAGCTCATGATAAACCAAAAGCGCTATACTATCCATTATTTTTGGAATTAATAAATCTCGTGGAAGGGGGATGACAAATTTATCCCATTTAAGTGATTTTATTTTTATGGATGGAAATTATCACCCTTAATAAATATTCATCTTCCGTTTCTTTTTAAGAAAATTATTTATCATCCTAAACAGACAAAGAAGACCTTCTATTTTCTATTAAAGTCACCGCTTAGAGAAGAAAAGATACAACAAGTAAGAGTTAGAACACTGGTTTTATTGAACTAGGGTTGGATTTGATATAATGATAGATAAGTTTTTGATTCTAACTTAATAGAGTTCGTTTAGTGCAATGTATTTTATCAAAACACACCACACGAAAAAAGAGGTGAGAAAATCATATGTTCTTTCTTTTGTCAAAGTTGAGATGTAAATTCATAAATTTAATTTTAAATATTAATGATTTAACTAATTTTAAAAACAATTATTTTTTGAGCAAACTAATATTTTTATTGGTAAATTAGTTTAGAGACTAATTTACTAATATTTGAAAAGGATAAGTTCATTTTTTGTCCCCCCTTCCCCCTTATACACCAAAATCGATTGTGATCTCCCAGATTCCGAACTCATCCAATTTACCTTTAAACTACCATGATTTCATCAACTTTAGTCCCCCCGTCAACTTCTCTGTTCAATAGTTAACAGAGAGTCAATTTCCCCTCTAACTGGTACGACTTTGGCAAAAAAAAAAAAGTGATATAAGCCAATTGTACGATGTGGACTTGATGTGTATGCCAAACAGGATTAATACGCCACATAGGTTGCCACATAAACAATTTTAAATCAATTCCCTTTAATTAATACATTAAAAATTTAATTAAAAAATTTAGGTATGAATTTAATATTTGATTAACAAGTTTTGATCAATAGAAACTACTTGTGTCATAATATAAAATTGAATATAATTTTTTTTAATTTATATAAATTTGAATACTTTTTGAAAATTATTGTAAATTTAAACATCGAATTATTTTATTTTTGTCAATAATCGATAAGTTCATTTGAATTCAAAATAACTTTATATTATATGATTTTTGATATTTCTATTTTTTGGACATTTTCTATATTTTTAGAATTTTTCTATAACAATCTAAACATTTATGTAAAATTATTGAATAATTTAAAAATTAAATATATTAAATATTTTTATTTAATTATTCTTGTTTCAACATTTTTGTAATTAAAATTTAGAAATTATTCTAATATATAATATTAATATTTTAAAATTAAATTTTTTAGACATTTTAATGTTTTATAGTATTGTTAGATAATTTTTTTTATAAAAAAATTAGTTTAATGTAAATATTACACTAATCTTATTTTTGTATAATAGAAGTAATTTGTATATAAAAAAATTAGTTTAATGTAAATATTACACTAATCTTATTTTTGTATAATAGAAGTAATTTGTATATAGTAAATTTGGCTGAAAGTTGGTTTTTTAGCGCCAAAATCGTGTAAATTGAAAAATTGACTCTCCATTAGTTATTGGATGAAGAAGTTGACAGAGGGGCCAAAATTGATGAAATCAAGGTATTTTAAGGGTCAATTTGATGGTCTGGAATCTGGTGGACCAAAATCAATTTTGATGTATAAGTGAGGGACGAAAAATAATTTTTTTCCCTATTTGAAACAGAATCTTCATTAAATGTTTAGTGGGTGTATGGGTAAAATGCCACAATAATTCCTTCATATCATACGTGCCAAATAGTGAATAAGAATCAGGAGAACTTCATCACATAAAATTTTCAATCCACCAAGCTCTTGATATGATATATAACATAATCACTTTGATAAATATATCTACATTTCAGTCCTATCAATTCTAATCATATCACATCTATCAAACGTACCCTTTATGTTCATCACTACACCGTGCACACTCAAACAAAGCACACACACATTCACATTTAATTTATTAGTAATTAAAGCTTAAATTCTAATTCATATTATTCAATATTCTGAAATTCACAATGTGAACCTTATGTAACTCAAATTATTCTATTTTATGGTTCTACCATCTAGCCTCATGTTCCCTAGCACCATGTGTAACTTATGTAACTAAAATTATGCGACTTTCTGGTTGTGTTGTTCCTCATGTTAGATCATGATTCCTAATTATTGCATCATGCAAATCTTCAATCCTTGTAGGTATATTGGTAAGTATCAAGGATGAGAGAATATTTGTAAGAAGTGTAGGGCTGAAAATTGAAAATCAACAATTTCAAAGGATCGACTGGTAATATAATAAAGTAATAAGCATATTTGAACTTGATCAGAGTCGAGAAAACCAGCTCCATAAACCCTGGTCGAGCTCATATGGGTCAGCCGCCAACCCCAATTATAATTTAGGAAAAATTACTAAAAACCCCTTTAAAATAAATTTTTATATCCAAAAAACCCATAAAAATATTTTTTTATCCAAAATACCCATTCCATCAACTTTTCATTCAAAAAAACCCAACATTTAGGGTTAATAAAATTATGGACTTTATTACCCTTAGCCTTCTAAATGAAGAATTAATAAATTATTCCTTTTGTAGAGAAATTTATTAATTTAGAAATTTTGTATTAATATTTAATATTAATTATGATTTTAATTTTAATTTTTTAGATTTTTATAATCTTTTAAAAAATTAAAAAAATGTATTTTTAGATAATTATCATGTTAAATTAAAAAACAAAATTATATAAAAATACATAAAATAGTTAATATTAATAATAAAATTCATTTTTAATCAATTTATCAATTTGAAGGATTCCAAAACCAAAAGGTTTTGGGAAAAAAATCGATTGACCAATTCTAACTTAAGGCAATAAGGGTAATTTGGTCCAAAAAACTTTTAATCTTAACTTTTTGTTTTTTTTGAGTGAAAAGTTAGTGGAATAAGTTTTTAAAATTGAAAAATATTTTCAGTTTTTTGGATATAAACTTTTATTTAAGGGGGCTTTTAGTAATTTTCCCTTTAATTTATAATCACTATTTTTATACTGCTCTACAAAACCTTCACCACCGCCCTTGATAATAATCTGATATAATAGTAGTAGTAGTAGTGAGTTTCCCCCAAAATCCAATTCTAGGTTTTCAATCTTTTCTGCAATATGTCGAAACGAAAATTCGGATTCGAAGGCTTCGGCATCAATCGACAAGCTACGTACAACTTTGAGCGATCCCAACCGCCTCAACGCTTATACGTTCCTCCCTCCTCTCGCCGCGGCGGCGGCGGTGGCGACGACGACGGGGACCTTGAAAATATCGATTATGCCGACGACCGTGACACGTCAAACGACGCCGTGCCTGATAACAATGACGGTGCTGCTGCTGGCGATGATGAAATTGATCCTCTGGATGCGTTTATGGAAGGATTACAGGAGGAGATTAAGGCTGCTCCTCCACCCAAGGCGAAGGAGAAGTTGGATAAGTACAAGGATGACGTGGAGGACGATCCAATGGAGAGTTTTCTGATGGCAAAGAAGGATTTGGGGCTGCAATTGGCTGCGGATGCGCTGCACGCAGGTTATAATTCGGACGAAGAGGTTTATGCTGCGGCGAAGGCTGTGGATGCGGGGATGCTTGAGTACGATTCAGATGATAATCCTGTTGTTATGGATAAGAAGAAGATTGAGCCTATTCCCGCCCTTGATCATAGTTTAATCGACTATGAGCCATTTAATAAGGATTTCTACGAGGAGAAGCCTTCTATTTCAGGTAATTGAATGTAACTTGGTAGTTTTCTGTACTCTTGTGAATTTTGGTTTTAATTGTTTGAGAAGCCGTGCGTTTCAGGTAATCGAATGCAACCTATTATGTTGAGTTAATGTAGTTTATTTCAGTCCACTGACGATTTGAGATGACAAGTCGTATGCTAGTGTTAAGAGGGATTTATGTTTAATTTGCAGTGTTTGCCTTCGCTAACTTCAGTTACTACTGGATATTCTTTGAATTATATGAAGTAATCTGTATCAGTCAGCATAATTGATAAGAACATTTTGAAGCAATATGTATCCAGCTGATAAGCTATAGGAATTCTATTTTGCTGGCAGTTCTCTGGATTGAAAAAGTGTCTGCCGTACTTAGTTTTTCATGTCGCTAGCTAGTTTGTTTATGAGTTTTGTACATGTATCCTAAGATATTATTCAGTTGACATGCAAAACTATTGGGTATTAACTTGGCAAGACCTTGTTCTTTATGAGGCCTTTTGCGCCCTTTTCTTGTTGAACGCGGAGGAATAAGAATACATTTCTGTTTGAGTTAATGGCTACTATATAACTGGGTGCTGTCAAACGAAGGTGATAGCATTGTTATGATTGAATGTGGCTAAATAACCTTGTGTCCCCAAAGGCATTTTTATTTTGCACTTACGTGGGAAATATCTTATTGGTTGTGTCAGGTATGAGCGAGCAGGATGTGGCCGACTACAGGAAGAGCCTAGCTATTCGCGTTTCGGGTTTCGATGTTCCACGGCCAGTTAAGACTTTTGAAGATTGTGGATTTCCTGGGGAGCTAATGAAAGCCATAGCAAAACAGGCATATGAAAAACCCACACCAATACAGTGCCAAGCTTTACCTATTGTGCTTTCAGGAAGAGACATAATAGGTATAGCAAAAACTGGTTCAGGAAAGACTGCTTCATTCGTGCTTCCTATGATTGTCCATATTATGGACCAGCCTGAACTTGAGAAAGAAGAGGGTCCCATTGGAGTGATATGTGCACCGACTAGGGAACTAGCCCATCAAATATATTTGGAAGCAAAGAAATTTTCCAAAGCTCATGGTATCCGTGTCTCTGCAGTTTATGGTGGAATGTCCAAGCTGGAACAGTTCAAGGAACTAAAGGCAGGATGTGAAATAGTGGTGGCTACCCCAGGGAGATTGATAGACATGATTAAAATGAAGGCGCTGACGATGACGAGAACAACCTATTTAGTACTTGATGAGGCAGATCGAATGTTTGACCTTGGTTTTGAGCCACAGATTAGGTCAATAGTAGGTCAAATAAGGCCAGACCGGCAGACCTTACTCTTTTCAGCAACTATGCCTCGAAAAGTTGAAAAGCTTGCTAGGGAGATTTTGTCTGATCCTGTAAGAGTAACTGTGGGAGAGGTGGGTATGGCCAACGAGGATATAACCCAAGTTGTTCAAGTTATTCCGTCAGATACAGAAAAGCTACCATGGCTTCTTGAGAATCTACCCAGAATGATAGATGAGGGAGATGTTCTGGTTTTTGCGTCAAAAAAGGCCACAGTGGATGAAATTGAATCACAACTGGCGCAGAGGAGTTTTAAAGTTGCAGCTCTTCATGGTGACAAAGATCAGGCTTCTCGTATGGAGATATTGCAAAAGTTCAAATCTGGAACCTACCATGTCCTTATTGCAACTGATGTTGCTGCTCGTGGTCTTGACATCAAGTCAATTAAATCTGTAGTCAACTTTGATATTGCTAAAGATATGGACATGCATGTACACCGAATTGGAAGGACAGGTCGTGCTGGTGACAAAGATGGAACTGCATATACTCTCATAACACAAAAGGAGACGAGATTTGCTGCTGAATTAGTTAACAGTTTGATTGCTGCTGGTCAAAACGTGTCCATGGAGCTAATGGATCTGGCTATGAAGGTAATAAGCAGATTCAGTTTTTCCTTTTTGCATTTTTTGAAAAATTTATGGATATACATTTATACACAAACTATGCATTTTCTTGTATCTTTGGAGGTTTAGATGTTCTGTGAGATAAAAAGGATAATAACTGTTGACAATATGAGACTTCTGTGGGAATGTCTGTGGCGTTGTGTATGTCTTTGGATAATGAAAATATTGTCTATTTCCGATAATATTCAGCTTCCAAAGTTTCTTAAAGCAAATTGTAGATGTCAGAACATGATGATTAAGACAAAGCTTATCAAGAAAAATGTGTAAAGTGTTGTGTTTGAGTTATGGTGAAGTAATCCTTCATTCTACTGTTGAAACATAGTTTTGCAGATCATTCTATCTTAGCAGCACCTTTTCCTTTTGTGCAAATACTACTCTTCTACAATCCTGCAATTTGTTTTTTGAACTGGAATACATAATTTTGAGTCTATTATCTCCATGATAGCTTGATTTTTTTCACTACGGTCTACATATTTTAGTGTTTCTGTTTTGCGTTTGAGTGACATTTACTTTGTAAACCATTAGGATGGAAGGTTCAGATCCAAACGCGATGCACGGAAAGGAGGTATGGATCTTTCTTTTTGATATGATATGCCCGATTTTCTTCATATGTTGGGTATTCCGGAATGAAGTGTTTTTTTTTCTTCTCAATAGTGTTTGTGTCCGAGTTCATTTGACAGAATGGAACTGGAAAACATTATGGATAAGAACCTAGTTTATTATTCACTGAATGTTCGATTCTGTTGCAGGTGGAAAAAGAGCTAAAGGAAGGGGTGGAGGTGGTGGTAAAGGTGTTCGAGGTGTGGACTTCGGTTTGGGTATTGGGTATAACCCCGAATCGAGCGCTTCATCAGTTGCTTCATCAGTTGCTGCTCCTAACCGTTCTACAGCAGTTAATTCACTGAGGACAGGGATAATGGCACAATTCAAAAACAGCTTTGTTCCTGCATCATCAAATTCCCATAATCAGTTTGTATCTAGCAGTTCAGGCGTACAAGCTAATAAAAGAACGGTTCTTGCTGGGTTTGTATCTGGTGGGACAATTGGTGGTGAGATGCACGCTCCCAAAATAAACAGTACCACGGCTCCAGCTTCTGCATCGACCCCTGAGCAAAACTCTAGAGAAACTGCAAAACAAACACAATCTGAAAGGTGGCCTTCCTGAGCAGAATTTTTCTTATATTATTTTGCTGATATATATATATATATATATATGTACTATTTATAACGGGAATGTCTATTAGAACTAACTTTGTGTAGTGTTGGTGTGACATAATCACCCAAAATAATTTGCAGTGTCAAACTGAAAGTCAAACTGAAATTCTTTTTCTTCTCTCTCTCCTTTTTTTTTTTTTTTTAATCTTTTCTCTCTTTTTTCTCACATCTTTTATTCACTACCAACAACTTTTCCCTACTTCCTCTCCGATTCATTTCCAACTGCTAATGATATATTGTACAAAATCCTATTTTTTTCATATAAAAGCATAGACAAAATATCATGTCACATTTATTTATATGGTCTCGAGTCCGATGGAAATTCATCGTTGCACGTCCCAACACTCTAATTAGAAAAAGTTTGAGTAGTCTTTTTTTTTGTTTCCAAGGATTTCTTCTTTTTTTTTTGTTGACATCATTGCATGTATGAATGCAAGTCCATTTGGTATCAGGTGTCTCATTTTCCTGCGAAATTAACTTTCTTTCTTTTTGTTTGTTAACTTTCAGAGATAAACCAAGAGAAAGAAGGAGACGTTCTGGCTGGGATTGTTGATACATGGAGAGAATGATCTGTTTCTTGGTGAGAGTAAACGATGTTTTTTGGTCAAGTCCCATTTGATGCTGTTGTATTTGTATCATTGGCCAGTAACTGCCTTGGTTGAATCGGACTTTGTCTTGGTTCTAATTATTGTATTATCAAAATCTTCTCTTATATAAAGGTCTACTGACACCACATATGAATATATCTATCATTAATTCATTGATCGGTAACTGTTGACTGTACAAATTAGAGATGGCTGCATTAGGAGTTGTATGCTTCACAAGAGTGCGCTTCATAATATTTTCCCTAAAAATTGTATAGAAATGGTATCTTGGTGAGTAGCTTTTTTCAGCAATTGTTGAACTGAGTTTGGCATATCAGCTGATATGACATTGACAATATATTTCGCCTTGTTTCATTGATGCAAAAAATGGGGCATTAGCTGATATGCCATTGACAATATATTTCGCGTTGTTTCATTGATGCAAAAATTGGGGCATTATATTCACTTGTTCCTTGTCTTTGCCTGTTATGGGATGCGGCTGCAATTTCTGAAACCTTTAGTTTAAGTCGCTGCAAGTCTTTTGTGTAAGCGCAAGCTAAATGATGAACATCTATATGTGTTTTCTACTACTGTTGTTTATGTGGCTGCAGTGTTTTGTCTGAACGCAAACTAAATGACGATTTATATGTGTTTTCAATTATCAAGTGACATAATACATGAGGTCAATTGTTGGTTTTATGTTAATCTGGTGATGATTAAATTCTTTTGAGGATAGAATATAGTATTTTGTATAGAATGTATCATATCCTGTTCTCTAATTACTAATACAACATCGAGAGCTGCTTTAATTTAGATTTTTTGTTTTTTTAACATCATATTTAAGCCTTTGGACATTTGGAAACTTCCATCGAACTGTTGACTTCCTTGCGTCGATTGGCAGTTGGGCATATCTGCAGGCATGGCTCCTTGAGTGCATTGTCATCTTCTGGTGGAGGCGGGAGCACCCCAAATTTGAACTGCCTCAATAAAACATGTCCCGACAGGAAACAAAAATCAGTAATCAATTAGCAAGGCAAACATTTTGTATGGCCTATAAGCTTTTAGATATTAGGTCTCCGCCCTCGGGGTGTATCTATGTGCTAATGGCAAAGTTACATCTCTAATTTTTCGATGTGGGACGATTATCCATGTGCTAATGGAAAAGTTACATCTCCTTTTAATTTGGAACGATTCTTTTGTTACATCACATGTAATCCGCAAGAGAAATAGAGTCATGTGTGATTCAATTCAGCCTGACTACTGAAACTAAATTTCCTCCATGAGTATCGACTGTTTTTAATGATAACATAAGTTGCAATTTTTGTCTGCCTAACCAAATAGAAGTGCAGAGATATATATGTTCTTAAAATTGCTAATGCCACCTATATGAATATGTTTCAACAAGTAAGTCGTGTTACCTGACAGCTATAATCGCTGAAGTTGGGCTCCATCACTAGAGGAACTCCCATGTACTCCTTGAAAAAGGTCTGTGGAAAAGAAACAAAGTAAAACTTAGATAATTGGAATTTGAACAAGAAAATGTCCGGTGTAATAGTGCCAGTCTTTGAATGCCAAAGCACAGGCAAAAAATGGAAAAGAGCTTACATGGTCCGAAATTCTAATTTGGATATTAGAAGATAGTGACTAATTATTGAGCCGGGCAGAAGCAATCCTATTTCATTAAAAAGGGTACAAACCTAACTTTTTCCAACCATACTAGTTATGGTGATTAAATGACTCTGATTAGAAGTTAGTCAAATGCTATCAAACTCCTCCAAAGATATATGTAGGTTAACCAAACTTTCCCTGTCGTTCCCGACACTGATTAATAATGACAATATATATATCAAACTCTTGTTGTTTATCTCTTATCGATGCTAAGTTTGCTAACTATGTTCTAGTACAACAAAAAGGGCCATTGAAACATGTAATAAGATCAATTCACCCTACATCTATGCATAGGCACAATCTCTTGAACTTTTAATGGTTGAAAAACCAAGTAAAATCATCGATGTAACCGTTAATCTGATCAAACAATATTCATGTCAAGATTTTTTCTTTTATGGCTAAAGTGTAAGTAGAAAGATGGAATGAAGTTATGAAAGCAATCACCAACCTGCGTAGGAAGCTTACACGTATTGATACATACACCTACACATTTGCTTTCCTCCAAGTACTTGCATTTCTCAACAAAGACCTACACGGATGAACCCGTCTCATAATACAAATCTATGTCAAATTACGAAGATTAACATCTCAAATCAGTACTTAGAAAGTGTTACCCCACTAGACCATGAGGATCCATTTGGCAGATCAACTGAGTTAACGGTACACCTTCCCATGAGCCATTGACATGAAAGTGCAGTGACCCTTGCTTCCAGAAACAGAACACAAATCATTCAAATACATATATTAAATTCCTTGAACCAGTAGAAAAATGAAGTGAATTTCAGGTTCAGTTTCAAACATGAGATGGGTACAACCTGAATTAAGATAAAAGCTCTGATATTTACACTGCTAAATGGGATCAAAGTACTCACCAACCATAACGGCTGCAACTTCGCCTCCAGCAATGGGTGAAATAAGCATTTTGTAGAGCTCCAACAATAATGGAGGAAACAGTGACCTTAATATCCGGACCTGCCACAAATGGATTATCGTTTGTAAACAGCATAATCAGAACCACTCACATTGCATAAATATTCAGAATAAGCAAATTTATGCAAGAACATTGAATACTCCTCATAGTTTCTTTCAACTATTTCACCAAATTTGTTCCAAAAAAAGGAAAAATGGTGAATGAACAGAGAAAATGGCGATACCGCAGCTTCTGTAGCTTCGGAATTGGATCGTCCAATCATTATATGATGAGCAACATCGATTAATCCATCGTATCCAGGCTTTTCAGAGTCCCATCCAATCTCCTGCCAATCCATCCATAATCATGAATTTAATCACTCTCTAATTACCAATTCCCGAGCATGTAATGAAGAACTATTGAATTAATCCACATGAGACAGAATCAGCATTTACCTGCGCCATTCTGCTGCGAAATACGTTCAAGAAAGTATCATCGAGCACGCCGGGTGAATATTCTTTACTTGAAGACTTCAATTCAACTGTTTCTATCTGCAGCAATTTATTTATTCTTAATTCACGGATATAGATAAAGAGAAACTGAAAATTAGCATTTTTTTCTTGTTATCAATTGAAAAATAGTAACAAAAAAAGTTGAACAAATTTTACAGAATTTGATCGAGTAGACAAGCATGAAATTCTCGCAGAAGGTCTCAAACTTGAAGATTGGAGAGAGACGATTGAGAAGAATGGATGGTGATTGCGAAGCGCCATAGCCATAGACCTTCCAACTCTTCTAACATGACAAACTAACCACTACGATAGATATAAATTCAATATATATAATGACTGAGCTACAACACGACTTAAGGTAGTACTCTTAAAGTCGCTGGGACACCGAACACGCGATACCTAAATTTAATAGCAATTTCTCCTTCTTAAATTTCTAATTTTTCTAGTTGAATAAACCCTAACCTTCAAACCTTTTACGAGTAGAAGAATGATGAGTTCCGGCCACCGATTCCGAGCAGGAGCTTCGGCATCCGTACGGTGGCTCTCTTCGGAGGTGAAGGTGGCGGCGCCGCCGCCGGAGGACGACCGCTTGTACCGGAGATTGTCTGCGTTGGGGTATATCAAAGGAACAGTGGCAAGTACTATAAATAAGTATATAAGGGAGGGCAAATCTGTGAGAAAATTTGAGCTAGAGAGCTGTATCAAAGAACTCCGTAAATATAAAAGGTTTCAGCACGCTCTCGAGGTGCGACCTCCTTTCTGTGTCTGTTTCAAATTTATGTGATTTTTGCTGTAGTAATTTGCACTATGCATGGAAATGTTAAGATTTATTTTTTTCTGCTATTAATTTTCTGTGAAAATGATGCATAAAAGTTCACATTTATACGAGTTTACTGAATCATGCTTGAATTAAGAAATAAGAATCTTTAATGCTATATACTCTGCTTTATTACAGAATCAATACAATTTTTGCTATCTGATTTTATACTTTTAGTTTTCGATTGATTTATCATACTTATTCAATGGTTAAATTGTGAATTAGAAAAGAAAAAAAGAAAGGAGATTACTTGATGCATTGAGTGTAAGAATTTTAGCCTGAATTAATGAGTATATACTTTGCCTAAGGGTTCAAGTCTTTAAGCTTTATCCGTTTGAGAATGATTTCCTTTACTATTTTACAAATCCAGATAATGGAGTGGATGGAGTCTCGGAAAATGAACTTTGCGCACAAAGATTATGCGATTCAGTTGGATTTGATTGCAAAAGCTAAGGGAATAGCTGCAGCTGAAAATCATTTCAGCGGCCTCTCGCCTTCTGCTAAGGTCCATTGCACTTATGGAGCACTTCTGAATTGCTATTGTGATGAGAAGATGACAGATAAGGCACTAGATCTCTTTGCTAAAATGGTTAAAATGGGTGTGGTAGTTAAACCGATTCCATTTAACAATTTAATGTCCTTGTATTTGAGAATAGGGCAGCCGGAGAAAGTGCCTATCTTAGGAGAAGAAATGAAGAAAAGGAATATTCAACCCGACACATTTACTTACAATTTATTGATGAATAGCTATTCGTGTTTAAATGATATTGAAGGAGTAGAAAGAGTTTTTGAGGAGATGAAGAGGGAAAATTGGAAGCAGTGTAATTGGACAGTATATAGTAACTTGGCGATTCTTTACATCAAAGGCGGATATAGGGAAAAAGCCGAGTTAGCTTTGAGAAATCTCGAAAAAGAAATGGGTTCGCATGATCGTGAGGCGTACCATTTCTTGATAACTTTATATGCTAGTATTTCTGATCTTCACCATGTACACCGAATTTGGACGAATTTGAAGTCATCTTTCAAAGTAGTGACGAACAAGAGTTATCTTATCATGCTTCAAGCACTTAGTAAACTGAATGATGTACATGGGGTGAAGAAATGCTACAAAGAATGGGAATCGGGTTGTTCTAGTTTTGACATTAGGTTGACTAATACAGCGATTGGTGCTTACCTTACACATGACATGCTTGAAGAAGCTGAGTCGGTTCTTCAAAATGCAATCGATAGATCAGATGGGCCTTTCTTTAAAGCTTTGGAAAAATTCATGATTTTCTTTTTGGAAAAAAATCAAATAGAGCAAGCTTTGCAAATCATGGAAGTTGCAACATCGAAAGTTCGGAACAATGAATGGCGTCTGAAATCTGATACCAAAGATAGATTCTTAAACTATTTCAAGGAAAAGAGTGATGTTAGTAGTGCTGAGGAATTTTACAAGTTTATGAAGAGGACGAACTGTATTGATAGCCATTTGTATAAATCGTTACTTCAAACTTATGTGGCTGCTGGGAAAACAATGGTTGAAGCGCGAGAGAGGATTGAGGGGGACGGGATTGAGATGAGCAGTGAGCTCGAACATTTGGTCGCTAGTGTTTGCCCTGAATGATTATATGTAAAAGAAAAGGCTTCTTTAGAATTTTATCCTTTATTCTTATCTCTGGGTGGTACTTGTGAGTTCTCCGAACGGAAGGTCTTGGGTGATCTCCACCCAACATATGAATACACACATGCAATTCACACCCGATCACGTAATTTGGCCTGCCCCTCTCATTGCCGTGCCATATTAGAACTTTAAACTATTGGTACTATCCTTGTGGGTTTTGGGCAATTGATGGTAAATATCCTATACAGTTGATCAGTAAAATTGGGGTTCGTTTCGTTTTTTTTTCTATTCTTTTTCAGTTTTCACTTGAGTGCTTGCAACGTAGCGTCAGCAATTTTGGTTCTGAATTTTTCAGGAATTGATAGTCTTAATTCGTGACCTGAGTAATTGTGTTTGAATACTGTGTTGAATACTTGAATTGTAATGAACATCTAATTTGGAATTCCACTTTGTTACACAAGTTACTCGAATAATAGCTACCTTGCCTCTTCGTGTTGGCATTCTTTTAAAGTAATTTAAGCTTGCACTGCCTTGTACAAACACGACAAACATGACATTCGATTAAAAATAGACAAACGAAAGAAACCATAGATCAAATGACCATTGCGTCAAAAAACTGTACCCCTAGAGAACAAGACCTACCTGAGGTGTCAAACTTGCCGCGTGCCCAATGCAAATTGTGAACAAAACAGCAGTATAAAACAAAAAATTTGCAAAACAAAAGAAGAAAAATGAACCAAATTATACAGACCAAACGATATGAAGCCCTCGTGCATCAGAAGCGAGGGCAGAAAGTCCCGAGCAGTAAGAATCCCACATGTTAATGATACCACAAGAGTATAGTAGCTCGACCAAAAGATGTGTTCTCTGGTAATGCAAATGGCTTCAGCCTAGCAAGCGAGAAGCTATCAAGGAGCACAACATTCATCAATTTTTTTGTTTTAAAGTCACTTCTACAATTCCTATTGGAGTTTTAGGGCGATAATGCTCATCTGTGTCTGCCTCTTCAATTTCCTGAAATCCATATCGTAGAACAATGAGTTTAATGTGAAAGTCATTAAAGTATCATTACAAAAACCTGCTAAAATAAAACAGAAACAAGAAATCAATATTAATGTAGAATTGTTAAGAGCAGATCGAAAAGCTAATGGAATAACCACCATTGAATAGTTCAAATAAAGAGATCTGTCACAAGTGAAATCTACTGAATTGCAGAAAACAGCGATTCAAGAGCTTAATTATCAATTATTCTCAGCAATAAGCTTACAATGTTTCATTTCTATTTTAAACATGATGCTCATAATGCTATATAAATTGGCAACCTCAAATGATTGCTTGAATAGGTTTTCAAATCTTCCAATGAAATCTGGTAAGTTCTGGAAATGATTCACGATGGTATCAAGAATACACACCCGAGAAAAAGAAAACAAGAGGAAAACCCCAAAGCAAGATTCATGTGCTTTTAAAGTAAGTTGAGATGGAAAAGAGGACTAATCAGAAAGAAAACTGATTGGCCAGTCTGGCTTTAGAGGTTTTAAGGCCAAATAATGCAATAATACTTTTCCAGGCTACAAATTGCAGGTCTGATCAGTAAAATCAATAAAGGAAAGCATAAGAGGCAAGATTTTTACCTGAACAACATCTTCACCCTTGATAACACGTCCGAACACATTAATCTTCTCATTTAAATCTGGGATCGGTGCTGTTGTAATGAAAAGATCAAACCCTCCTCCATCATGTCTTCCCTTGGAAGTTCCCAGCATAAAAGCTTCATGCTTCAGGCTAAGACAAGCATGACAAATCAGTAGCCATGGTTTATTAAGATAAAGATGAAGTTCAGAGAGAGAAAACATGTGCACATGTGAGATGAGGCAGACCTTGTATCAAGTTGATTGTAATTCTTTCCTCTTGAAGTCCAATCTTCTGTGGTTCCAGGTTTATTAACATCACCTCCTTGAATGACGAAGTGCTTTATGACACGGGTAAAGAGCATCCCTTTAAAGCGTCCCTTCTCACTAAAATTAATTGGATTACAAAAACCATCCTAATTAGCGTTTTCACAGCAAAGAAGAAACATCTTTTGGGGAGGTACCGTAAATGAAGAATTCATATGTTTTATAGAGCAAATGAGATGTCAGCAGAAAAGTTCACTTTCTACATTTCCTCACAATAGGGATCTTTCACATTGATCAGGATACCTTAATCAGTCAGTTGGGCAGAAATTCTCATCAAACATATGCAAAAACAAATAGCTACAGCTAGGAGTGCAAATAGTTAGGCAACAAAGATTTAGGTACAAAAATGAAATTTATTTGTAAAATAATCATGAAGCACATACCATGACTTAATAAATTCATCAACAACTTCAGGTGAACCTTCCTTGTAAAGTTCCACAGTTATTGAGCCTTTTGAAGTGGTTATCACCTGCTAACATATATATGTGTGATTATCCTGAAGGATAAAAAATGAACGGAAAACAGGACACAAAAAAAGCAGGAAATTGTTTTTGCCAAACAATAAAACTAGAGAAACCAGAAATAGGGAGGATAAAATTATGTGCAACTGATTTATACATTTAATAGTTAATGTTGAGGTTCATCATTAGGATAATAGATTTCATGACTCATGAGAATATCCAATTCAATAAGTCTAGCAAGTGAAATATCTAAACCAGTAGAGAGTAGATCCATAAGTAAACTAGCACACCAAATCAAGAAACTTACGGCATATTTGGGGACATCAACTTTCTTCAAATCACCAAATGAATTATCACGCTGCAGAAAGTTAGACAAACAATATCAAAAGAAAATGGAAACAAATGAAGAGAATGGCATATTTGGTGTCCGCCATCCAGAACAAACAGACACATATTTGTAACGCCAACAAAAAGTAGAGTAGAAATCTATGACAATATAATCAGCAGTACAACTAGCATTTATCTTTTACCACTGTCGGAACCTAGTAAAAGTACTGAGGTGCAAAATATTTAATAGATTAAATTTGTCGCCGTGGAAATTATTCCTTGAAACAACTGTACCTCTACACCTGATAATATGTCCTCCGACTGAAAATTTGACCTGAAAAATATCAACAAATGAAGGTTATGAAAGATAAAATGATTAATTCAGGACCTTGTGCATTAGCACCACAAATTTAACATGAGCATAAAAATAAATCTCTAACTACTTGTCTAACACCTATAGCTCATTCAAAAATGTTACTCCGTGCACATAGGTTGCTTAATGTCCAAAGGAACACATATAGTTGACTAAATCACTTAGCAGTAGCACTCTATACGACCAATTAAAATCCAATCAATATCTGGGAACAAGAAGGCCACGACAAAGTTAACAGTACAGCGAAAGGCGGACAATGTCTACAATAATATTCTACTCACATAATAGTTCTCACCTCAATGCCCCTAGAACCTCAAAGACATATTATAGTTTCATCAGATTTACCTTGTTCTTAGTATTTCGTACAAAAATAGCATAAAGAGATACCAACTAGCAACTCAAATTTCAAAGTAAGCAGAATTGTAATAACTGAAAAAGAATATACATCATAAAGAAATAGACCTTCGAGTCCAGTGTCTGTAGGTAGCGAAAAGAAAAAATGCCATGACAACCACAATCAGGCCGTAAACTGTAAATGTCGTAACACTGATTCGACTCGGCCCCTTCTTCTTTTTACTCTGTTGTAACAGAGCTTGAGGTTTTATCCTAGCCATTATGCTTCGCTTCAAACTTCAAATCTAGAGCTCAATAAACTAATATCAGGCGTTAATCTCGGAACAACCACAGATTCAAAATAAAGTATACCAAACGTTACATAGGAAACATCGAAAATCGGTAATCCGATTTCAAACTCTTCTGAAATTCTCCTCTACAAAAATTAACATAACACTTCATAAACCTAACCTCTAAATTCTCCAATTCAGGGGTAATACTATAAAGTAAGCTAAAATCAATCTCAATTTACAGGAAAAAATTGAAAATATGAAATTGACAAAGAGATAATACCTGATCTATTCTAGGTCAAAAGTCGGTAAATGGAAGAGAAACAGTTTCTTCAATATTTATGAACAAAAATGCGCGACGATGTCAACAGTCGGAGAAAGAAAAATCGCAGCAGCGATTTGTTGAATTCTGCTTCACAATTTTATTCGTCTCTCACCTTTTTCACTTCACTGCGTAGAAACTGAAGCTTAGGTATATCTCAATTACAACTCCATAATCTATCACGGAAATAAAATTCTAATTTCAGAAATGAAACACACGGCAACAGGGAGGTATGTGTGTGTGTATATATATATATGTATGTATAAAATATGGCCAACCTTTCTATACCTTAAAACAGTTCATGTGATCTGGAAACGACGACATTTCAAAGTGGAAATGGGTTTGCTACGAGTTAAATTCCAATTTGCTCCTCAAAACGTATGCGTATTGCGTAATTATCACTTACCCCTCTCTTATCCTAACCTTCTAGAAAAAAATAAAATAAAATTGCAGACTCGAATGTACTTAAATTCAAGTCAAAAAAAAAAAAATCAAGTCAAAAAATTGATTTTTTTCTTTTTTATGATGAACATTCGTTTTTCCGAATAAATTATATTCAACAACCGAACTTATAATTTTTAGTTTTAACCTGTATACATCTTTATGTTTTTCTTTTTTTATGGTGCAAGACAATTTGTAATAGGGAGTTGTTAAAGACACTTCAATTTATGTTATTGACACTCCAACCTCTTTTTATTTTCACCAAATAGACCAAAATGCCCATCATTGTGGAATAAAAAATTCTTGAAGATAAATACATGAAGAATTTTAATGAAGCATTACTACAATATCCTACCTTTTTTTTTTGGTTCGTTTTTATTTTTTTGGTCTTTAGTAGATGATACACGTAAAATGTAGGGATAAACGGTATATAATCAATTAGCAACATTATCAATATGATCAAATTTTGGCAATATTTTAAAATATTATAAAACTAAATAACACATTGAACAAACCCTAAAGTTTGTTTTTAAGAGTCTAACAAAATTTAATGAGGAGAGGAAAAGAGTTAAAAAATATGAAGAAATAAAATTACCAATTGCATTATCACTGGTACGGGTGCACTAAAGTCTAGCCGGCTCGAGCTCGAGTTCTTTGTCGAGTTGAGTTTGAGCTTAATAAATTTTAAGATATTTCAGATTTTAATTATATTACTTATTTATATAGTAATAATAGTTATGTATTTTTTGTAGATCGAGCTCGAGTCTTTAAAACTAGCTAGGCTCGTCGAGATCGAGATCGAGATCGATCCAGTAAATTTTATACAAACTCAATTTGGTTCGAATCATTTACACCCTTAATCAACTCATTGATCAATGGGTTGATTAGATAATTAATAATACTCTGAAATTTTCTCAAAACTTTAAGTATTTACGAGCTTCAATGTCTCATCTAACTCCATTGAATCATTTAATTGCTTATTTGATCATTGTAAAAAGCTACCAAGAACCAATGCAGCAACTAATGGATGATTCTTTTATTTAAAAATTTGGAGAATTGAATAAACTTTGTTTCGTCCTAACTTTCTTTGGAATGAAGGTTGAATTATTTTTGGTATGGTAAAATGCTCACAATACATTAGTGTAAATAACGGAGGAATAATTGTTTCTTGCAATTTTCTTATATTTTTTGGTATTAGGTTTATTTTTGTTGCGTGATTTGATTTTATAATAGTTTTACATCTCGCCAAAATTTGATCATATTGGTATTGTTGTTATTTGATTATATATTATTTATTACTGCATTTTACATGTGTTATGTACTGAAAAATAAAAATTGAAAAAAAACCTAGAAAAAAGAGAGTAAGATTTGACATTAATGCTTTGTTAAAATCATTAATAAAAAGGATATATTTATCTTAAGGAATTTTATATTTCACAATAAAGGGCATTTTGGTCTATTTAATGAAATAAAATGAGAGTTGGAGTGCCAATAACAAAAGTTGGAGTGCCTCTAACAACTCTCTTTGTAATATTATGTAAAGGAATTTATTTTTATAAGGTAATTTATATGAAGCTTATTTATATAAAATTGAGCAAGATGATAATTCAGTAATGATATTAACAATGACATATAAGATTATGACTAATATCCTTGACATCTTTTACAAGCATTTCTATATATACTGAAGAAAATACGAATGAGATTGCTCTAAAAGAAAAAAAAAAAAAACTAAAATGCTCATATAAATATAATTATGCCGAAAACATTCATCACAATTCACAAATACCGGTGTTGCTCGGTTAAATATGGTAATTATTCTCTAAAACAATGTATATAAACAATCATATCAACTTATTAACATTTATTACAGACCAAATATGAACTTTAACCAATAAAATCTAACTTTTATATGTATGAAAAATCAAATATAAAGGCAAAAATGAAATGCAGCCTAATTGAAAAAACATGGCTATGCTAGAAGAACGAAAAATGGCTAAACTAGTTGAAACCTAAAGACTGTAAATTTGTGTTAAACCCTTAACCTAAAGCTCGTCCATCGGTACAAAATTGGTCGTGCTGTTGGTTTTGGAAATTCGATGCCCGACAAAAATGGATATGCAGAAAGCTACTACAGAAAATAGAAGAGAAAAGGCTGTAGCAACGTCCCACGGGTTTTTTCGGGCTACCATGGTGACCTGAGGACTGGTGCCTGATATGAAATCAAGAGTAATCCAATCACAGCTGATAGTATAATGCCCGGACCCTTCCCATGGTTGGCCATCCATGGGATACCAGAATGCAGCTGATAAAAGGTTTGATTTACCAATTGTGAATTGAGCATCCTGTGTCAATCAGTAATGTTAGTGTATAACTAAAGCTTGGGACATAAACATAAAGATCTAGCATAAATTCCACACATTTCATTGATAATAATCTTTGATTAAGTGGGATGATCATTTACTTGTGAAATATTTGCACATAATCGATTAAGTTGCGTTTGAATTGGAGAATCTGAGAGCTGAGTAGCTCAAATGCGTGTTATTTGGATATTTTGAACTGTTACGGATTTCAATCGTCTTGCTATCATTTTGTTCTTTAAGTATTATGATGGATTTCATTTGAAACCCAAATCCTTCAATGTGAACGTAGCCTTAGACAATCAAATGTAGGATACAGTTATAAGCAATGCTCTCATCGAGAAGTTAAGCAGGGATTGAACTGTTTCGTTGCATTAGGTTTGTCTTGAATTTGCTTATTAGCTGCAATGAAAGCTTACCTGTCGAAAGTGATCCATGGTTCTCAGAGGCCTTGAAAATTCAAAATAGTATGTCCCATTTTGACCCTCAGAAGCGTATGGGCTGTCATCCTCTATGAAACCTGTGTGATTCAAGGTTTATAATATTACTACTATATACAGCAATAATAACTGTGCAGAGATATGGATGAAAATGAAGAATGTTTTAAAACCATATCCACTATATAACCGAACAAAATGAAGTGTGAGTCATTGTTTTGAACATTGCACCATGTCATAAGGAAAGCTCGAATGGGTGTTTAATCAACATGATTCAATATATGGAATTCATATGAGGAAAGTAAATGTAAAAACGACAAACAAAAAAAATAAGCGGGCTTCACAACTCCATGAACATCAGCTAGAGCCTAGAAGTGACTGAAATATAAAATAAAATCATTATTTGTGGTAAGGTTACCTGAGTGGTCGATCAAGCTACTGTGCCACCATGATCCTTGCCAATCATTCTGTGCAGTGGAGTCATTTCCTAATTTAATGGGTGTAAATATAACATCATGAGAGACGAGACCAAATTACATGGATTAATTGATTTTCACACATTTATGCCAGGGCCTAAATAGCTGTTTTAGTTCAAGATCGATTTAGTTGAACATTCTCCCAGCAATCTTGAGATCAAATTATGACTTCACCCTGACCTAAATTTCTGTAAATGCAGTTGTGAGAAAATAAGTACTTTATATTTTGTTTTAAGATATGGTCATTGCCCATGAAACCAGTCGATAATTTGATTCCTTAAGGAAACTAATTTTTTGTTAAGGAGCAAAAAAGTACCGGAAATCACATATCATCAAAGGCAAGTCAAATTGCCACCTAAGAAACAATATTCTAGACAACTCCAACCAATCTATGGGGAGAAAGAGAAATAAAAAAGAATAGTATCCATTTTGAGCAATAAGATAAACAAAATTTGTTAATCATCAACTCATACTTTTTTTGCAACTCAATGGATCTTCCTCAATTTTTTGGCTTTCTTGAGATTTTGTTAATCACATACCTGAAGGGCCGAGGCCATCAAGGAATCTACAGTGTGGGTTCCAAGCATACAAATCTACCAAATGACCAAACCTGTTAGTTAAGACCAAAACATGAAACAAATGTCAAGAGTAATAAGAGTAATAAAGAAACCTTCCACTATCAAGAATACGACATCAAACTGGAAATTTAAACCCGAATCAGTTCGGCCGAATCCAAGCTATTCACTAGGAGAGAGAATTACACTCGCTATGTAATTGGTGTACACTACAAGCAGAGTGATTCACACTTCCGATGTGATTAGTTGGATTCATCCGAGACAGGATTGAGCAACAACTTTCCAATATCAAACTACATTACCTATCATCTCCAGTTCCATCTCTGTTATCTACTGGATTTCCGCCATAGAGTCTTCCAGGTATAGCACTTCCTAGTGAGAAGTGCATAATGTCAACTTCATGCCCTTGGCACGTCTGGTTCGTGCAAGCATCGGGTTCTTGTCCACAACCACCCATCTTAAAGTACATGGATTTCTCAGTTTATAGTATTCATCAATAAGAAGAGATTATAAGGGTAGATAAGTTATAAGAGTAGTTGAAAAGTCACTGTGACTACTTACGTTATGGTATGATGCATTTTCACTGATTTGAAACATTAAGGCAACAGATGCACATTTGCTACGGTCTCTGCATGAGACAAGGAGAAATGAAGCTTAATAACAGCCTTATACAAAGAAATTGACGATGCGAAGGTCTCAGGACAATAAGAGTGAACAATTCTACTAAAAAGTCATAATGCCTTACAATGATCTTGAAGAATTCACCATAACAAGTATTAGTGCAGACATGGTGAATCGAGAACATAACATTGCATCTCTTAGTGATTTCGCACCTAACAAATCGTGTAACACCCTTACACACAAAACCCATAGATGATCATAGCATACATTTATATGTTACTAAAATGTAACACCATAACACGAAACCCAAAGATAGCATAGCACATATTTATATGTTATCCATTTAACCAACATATACAAACGAACAGATCAACACTACTAGTTTCACCACCCTCACACATGGATATAGGGAAAACTATACACACATGACCAGAAAGAAACCCTATATGATACGCAAATGATGAGCTGAGGGAGAAGGACTTGAAAACCCGCCAGCCGACCTTTGATCCATGCTTTAGCTTTATGTACACAACTTCACGGATTGATGCTATCTACATCGAATTACAGCCAGGTACTGCACCAATTTCTATCCCTCCATGCAGAATGGCACCTATTGAATTGCAAGAATTGAAAAAGCAATTGCATGAATTACATGAGAAGGGGTACATCAGACCGAGTGTTTCACCATGGGGTGCACCAGTATTGTTAGTTTAGCATGGTGTTCACTTAGCCAATCCATACCCAAAATCACATCAAAGTCCTTTAATGCCATAACAAGCAGTGTAGCATGTAATTCAATTCCCTCAATCAACAATATACACCCACGATACATAAGTATATGGAAGCCAAATTTTCATAGATATTACCAAAAATTTCAGAATCCCTCAAACAGTGCGCTTCAGTCCTAGAACCGAAATTCTGTCCTCTGTTTTGGAGTTGTGTCGTTTTAGTGTTCTTCTTAGACATCCACTAAGGTAAAGTACTCTAAATTTTTTTAGTATGTATATACCCATGTTATGATCTATGTCTCAAAATTTGGTAAGGATTGGAGTTTTGTGGAATTTTCTAAAAATCGTTGAACAGAACTGCTAGTCTGTTCGGTTGAATTGAGAACTGCTTCTGTTTTGAGGTTATTTAGTTAACGTAGACATTTTTGTTCACTCTAAAACTTTTACAGTAGATATATACACATGTTATAGAGAATTCATCCAAATTTCAGAATTTTTCAGTGAACAGGGGATTTTATAAAAATAGTTGAACATAGGGTGCCGGTTCTGGAAAATCTGTTTGGAACAGCCTGTTTCGTAAATCGAATCGGAAATTAAATCTGAAAATATTATGCCATGTATTATATTAAGGATAGATATGCATTTTTATGTGTTTAATAGGTCGAGATTCCAAAAGAGGAGCCGAGAACGCCAACTAGACGAAGGCATCTCGATAAGCCACTTTTTGTGAGTATAATTGGGTGACTTGATAGTTGACGTATCCATTGTGTTCATTAATATGTCTACATGAATCCTTTATTTGTTTACTTGTGTTGAATTGGAAAGTTTATGGCGTTGTGAACGTGGTTATATGATGAGTCTACTTGTGTTATTTGGAAAGTTTATGGTGTTATGACCGTGGTTATATGATGATTGAATGATGGAAATGCATATGGTGAATAAAATTCATTGTGTAATAAACTTGAACATGCTAAACCAAGAGTACATCGTGATCACGAAAATGGCCATGACACTCTGTAATTCATATAACACATGGGAGTTCAGTGAACTCGGGTGGCCGTACGGTACTCTGTGGTCCAGTTTTATTGGAAATTCTTTAACACATGGCTCAAGGTTAATAGCAGCCATAACAGAGCCCCTTATCTCGAATGAATGCATTTCTCATATCATATATCTCATTTTCATCATCAAATCATCAACAACATTTCCACCATGTTCAAGTTTATTACACAATGAATTTTATTCACCATATGCATGTCCATCATTCAATCATCATATAACCACGGTCATAACACCATAAGCTTTCCAAATAACACAAGTAGACTCATCATATAACCACGTTCACAACGCCATAAACTTTCCAATTCAACACAAGTAAACAAATAAAGGATTCATGTAGACATATTAATGAACACAATGGATACGTCAAATATCAAGTCACCCAATTATACTCACAAAAAGTGGCTTATCGAGATGCCTTCGTCTAGTTGGCGTTCTCGGCTCCTCTTTTGCAATCTCGACCTATTAAACACATAAAAATGCATAACTATCCTTAATATAATACATTGAATAACATGGCATAATATTTTCAGATCTAATTTCCGATTTGATTTACGAAACAGGCCGTTCCAAACAGATTTTTCCAGAACCGGCACCCTATGTTCAACTATTTTTATAAAATCCCCTGAAAAATTCTGAAATTTGGATGAATTCTCTATAACATGTGTATATATCTACTGTAAAAGTTTTAGAGTGAACAAAAATTTCTAGGTTAACTAAATAACCTCAAAACAGAAGCAGTTCTCAATTCAACCGAACAGACTGGTAGTTCTGTTCAACGATTTTTAGAAAATTCCACAAAACTCCAATCCTTACCAAATTTTGAGATATAGTTCATAACATGGATATATACATACTAAAAAAATTTAGAGTACTTTACCTTAGTGGATGTCTAAGAAGAACACTAAAACGACACAACTCCAAAACAGAGGACAGAATTTCGGTTCTAGGACTGAAGCGCACTGTTTGAGGGATTCTGAAATTTTCGGTAATATCTATGAAAATTTGGCTTCCATATACTTATTCCTTGATGTCTTAGGAAGATTTTGAGCTAAACATATCCGGATTTGGACCTGTTTTGATAGCCAAAATCGTGGTTGCACAGAAACTGCCAGCCAGACTCTGTTTTGAAGGAGAAGAAAGGGTTTTGAAGTGATTTTTACCTTTATTTCTTCTCTAATTCGACCCCTAAGCCTCTAGAAGTATCCTTGGCTGACTTAAGACATAAAAATCAAGTTTTTTTGCACTTTGGTCCTTAAGAATTGGGGTAATTGGTTTAGCCACTTTATTTGGGCTAAGGAACAATATTTGGTGCCCTAACGATTGAGATGATGTGCGATCTTAAAATTCTATGCATCAAAATGCATGGATTTATGCTAATGTATGATTTAATGAAAAGTGAAGTTTTGGGTCATGACAAATCGAGTGTCTCAAATATTCTAACAGATGGCAGCATATCTCAATTAAGCAATTCACACGACAGAGCAGCATAAAATGTATATGTTGCAATACGAATATTGGAAAAACAAAGAGATA
Organism: Buddleja alternifolia; assembly: GCA_019426215.1. NCBI lineage: Eukaryota > Viridiplantae > Streptophyta > Magnoliopsida > Lamiales > Scrophulariaceae > Buddleja > Buddleja alternifolia. Next base: position 58,856,795 of record CM033391.1, read on the forward strand.
GAATCAACCAAATCAATCATCTAGACGGGAATCTAAAAATTCAACATGCATAATCAAAAGGAAACAAAAGTAATATTATCTGAAAAACACTATAAAAACACCGTTATCAACATATCAACAAAAGGCAAACAATACAAAAAAGGTAAATGCATTATAAGTAAGCTGCCCTAGGCTACCAATTCACGTCAACAAGGAAAAACAAAAGGTAAGCTCACACACACACACACATTTCTCAGATATAAGTATCTATTTGAGCTATAGAGAATTCCAGAGATATTATTATTACCCTTGAGTATATGTATAGTTTCCATTAACTTGCAACATGAAATACGCCTCCTCCCCGTCATGCACTGCCTAATCAGAAACGAAACAACACGAATTAATATAATTTCAATATACAAACAATGAAAAATGTTCTTCGAGCTTTTAATCTCACACCTTGAGCGTCATTTTTCCAGCATTATATTCTTTATCAGCATCCGGGTCTAATGCGGGCAATAGGGGAAAATCCGACCCGTCGACGTCTTTCCAATCGTCCACTCTTCCGTCGACTGTGATGATGCCGGGTTTGAAATCGGCTTTGATTCGGATCCCTGAATCCGAATCGCAGTGCCATTCCCCCGATTCCTCGTGCGAGTTCACTCGCCCGATTCGAATCGGGGCCAATAATAGGGCTGCAATGAGAAGCGCGGCGACTTGAACAACTCGAAGCATCTCCGGAAGCAAATTCAAAGAATTGGCGTTCGTCTGCAGAGTTGTCGCGAATAAATATAATAAAAGAGGATTATTTAGCAGTTTACACGTGGCAGATGTTGGACTTTGTATCACGAGCCCCAGACAATGTGATAATAAGATTTTGTACCCCCAATTTGGCAGTACTTAGCAAATTCAGCCCAAAACCAATTTCCACTTAATTTCATTATTTGAGCCACCCAAAAAAAAAAAAAAAAAAAAACAATTTCCACTCTATTTCGCTCTTTTGCCTTAATGGTGAATCCAAGTGGAGTCCTAAAACAAAATTTTCAAGTATAAATGACTTGGGTTTTCTTATTTAAGTTGAATTTATTTTGGCGTTTAATCTAATATTCAAATTAAATTCGAATAGTTTCATACCTCTATAGAGTTAAATATTAATCAAATTTGTTTACCACACTATTTTTCATATGTCATGTCTTGTAATGTAGCTAAATTTCAATTGTTATTGTAAGACAATAAAAAAAGTGAATTACATGCACACCCCCACTTTAGTACTAGTTATCAAAACTCCTTAACTTGTGGTAAATTGTCATACCTCCTTAACTTGTATTTTCAAAAGGTAAGTGAGAGAATTTTTGGTAATTGACCATAACATGAAGAAATATATATGTAATTATCTCTAAAAAATACTCAAGGTTGTTGAGCCTAATTTCGAATAATTCGATTTGTTCCTTATCTCAACATTCATAGCCAAAAAATAATTTGTCATGTGCTTATCAAATACAATCAGATTCGTAGAAGTAGGCAAAAAGCTTCAATTTTTTCTTTTCTTGTGAACAGGGACGGATCCAGGATTGACTTCTTGGGGGGGGGGGGGGGGGCGAAGCATTAAAGTAAAAAAAAAAAATTGTCTTGACAATATTTATGATTATATCTTTAAACTTATTTTAGTTATAACAGATGAAAAAAAAAATTATCATGTTATGAAAAACAAAACTAATTTTTAATAAACTTATAGTAGTTTCAAAATATAAAGAAATTCTTCAAAAACTTTATCGAAGTTGTACACGGCGATCGAAACACTAGTATCTGGCATAGGTTCTGATCTTTCAACTTGAGATTCTTGGTTTTGAGTATTTTTTCTTTTAAAAAATGTGTCGATTGTGGTTGATTTTCCCATACTTCTATTAATCATATAATTGAATAAGTAAATACACATAAAGATACATATTAAATTCTAAGTAGTTTTTAACCTTACAAAAAGATACAAATGACAATAATAACTATCGATTATTATTCTATTATCTTAAAAAACTACTTAATAAATTAATACATTTAGTTATAAATAATTAATACAAATCAAAAAGCAAACTAAAAAACATGTAATTCTCTACACTAAAAAATAAAGTTATTATTTACTAAAACTCTTTTAAAATTATAAAATAATGTATGATTAATTCATACTTTGTGGCAGATAAACTCTGAATAATCGAATGATCCATTTTCTTGTCCTTAGATGCGTTGATGTTTTAAATCAATATAAGAATATTATATGACAAATCCATGTCTTATATGACAAATGAGAAGAACCGTTCACTAACAATAGAGAAAAGGAGTTTAAAAATTAAAAAAACAAAAGTTGTGAATGGTGAGATTCAAACCCGCCTCCGCCTTGGGTATAGGCAACTTACTGCCAAGCCTCCCACCAACTCGGCCAACCTGTTCTTGTGCTTTGTATAGAACTGAAACAATATCTTGGTAGGGGGGCCATATTATAAAATCCTACATACCTTGTAGAAAAAATTTAAAGTCTTAGGCCCCCCGCCCCCCCTAAATCCGTCCCTGCTTGTGAACCCATAGAGTTGAAGAAAAATGTTGGAGGATCAAGAAAATTAGCAAAGGAAGTTATTCTATATATAAAACATAAGGTGAAAATGTCTATGAAATCGTTAATGATATAGTATACGAGATTCTCTTAATTAATTTGTGCACATGAGAACATATTGTTATACAACAATTTTTTGGAAACAAAATAATCATGCATCTTTGAACTACCAAACATAAGATCAGCCTCCGAGATTAGCAGCTAGCTTTAACAAATTCCATCTGAAATCAATTTCACCGGCCGTTTTGATTAACAAACTGCGAGAAAATATCTTCAGCAGCCGTATCATCATCTTTACTCTTCTTCGCCTCATATTCATCTCCAAGGCTTAAAGTACTCCTATGCATATTGAGGAGGCTATTATGATCGATTTCTTCTTCGACATTGTCAAGATTTATGCTGTTTGTCGTGCTATGTCCACTTTCATGGCTGTCTTGGAGTTGAAGCGCGAATTCGAGGTTCCAGAGCACGTCGCCCATGGTAGGACGATCCGTTCCATGATCTGCTAAGCATTTCTCTGCTGTATTAGTAAATTTCTTCAGGCATTCTGGGGAAATCTTTCCTTTCAGTTGAGGATCAATAATTTCTTCAAGAGTTTTGTTTCTCGCACATCTCATCGCCCAATCAGCTAGTGACACCTGTTCTTTCGGTAGGCTTGAGTTTAACGCTGGCCTGGCGCAGAGTACTTCGAAAAGCACAACTCCGAATGAGTAAACATCAGATTTTTCTGTTAATTGTTGTCTTCTGAAATATTCGGGATCCAAGTACCCGAAACTGCCTTTTACAACGGTGCTGACATGGCCTTTGTTCATGTTGGGACCGGTTTTCGATAGCCCGAAATCCGAAACCTTTGCGACCCATTTGTCGTCGACTAGAATGTTCGTCGTCTTTACATCGCGGTGAATTATAGTGTATTTAGCACCGGTGTGGAGGTAATGAAGTCCCCTGGCTGCCCCTATGCAGATTTCCAGCCTTTGTTTCCAAGATAAAGTTATTTTGTTACCCTTATATAGATGTTCCCTTAATGTTCCTTTCCCCATATAATCATAAACCAATATCATTTCTCCGTTGTCTTCACAAAATCCGATTAACGACACTAAATGCTTGTGCCTGAGCCGAGAAAGCATTTCAATTTCCGTTTGAAATTCGTTTACTCCTTGCTCCGAAGATGGATTTGATCTCTTGATTGCTACTTTGGTGTCACCATCAATTATGCCTTTGTACACTTTACCAAATCCTCCAACTCCAATGACATTTGATTCGTCAAAATTCTTCGTTGCGTTTCTGATTTCAGTTAAATTGAAGTAACGGCAATTGCAGGCGGCGTCTGTTGAAATGTTCGTGCCACCGCCGCCATGGCTTTTTCCGGGCGTGGAAGATTTGGTTGAACTAGAATTTGAGGTCCAGGATATGGGTAACCAAGTTGTGGCATCCGACCCGGGAACTCTCTTCCTCTTCTTGGAGGCAACTAGAAATATAACCGCAGCTACCCCAAAGGCTGCTGCAACTCCTCCTGCGGCTCCAGTGACCACAATTGAGAACGTTTTCGATTTATTCGGGCTTTCGAAAGATTTTGGCGCCAATTGAGCGTCCTGGTATTTCTTCATCATGTCGGAGATGTTTGGGTTCGGGCCTGCTAGATTTGATTTCGCATTATCACTGAGCTTAAATATTTCTAAGCCATTCAAAAGAGTATCAAGATATTGAGGCTTTGTTATGTCTGAAGGTTTAAGTGTCACCCATAGCTGAGTATCCCCTGTCTTATTGCTGACAAGAACTGCATAATCTTTCTTCATCGGAGTTGCGATTGAGTTCGTCCAAGCGTATATATCGACACCAGGTGATGCCATTTTATTGTTAACGAACACGTCGAAAACTCTCTGGTTCGCTTTCTTCATCTGAAACTCACACCAATGGAACCTAACAAGGTAAATGAAATTAGGATCCACTTCGAAAATCCATGTGATGTTAGAGTTCTTGTTTATATCTGCAGAAACACCCATTGATCTCGAACTTCTGTACACATCTAATGGTGCTATATAAGAGGGCAAATCCTTGTAACCGATCGGGATCTCGGATTGTGGCGTAATCCCTGACGCCGCACCATAAATGTAGACGCTATCATCGTACCAAGTCCGCATTAAGCCATTGGAATCATTCGTTGATGATATGTATTGGCCGCCGACGTTTAATCTGAACATTGTTTCCATACTGCTTGTATCTATAGGTACTGTTGAAGCGGATTCGAGATCAGCGCCTACTCCAGCTGTCCCCACCATTACCGGATCCACGTTAAAAATTGCCGGCACAGAAATCACTTCGATTCCATTAACAAACGCGAAGGATTGCGATTGATTATCGGACGGCTTGAATGTGACGTTCAGAGAGGCGAATTTCGACGGAGCCAGATAATACTCTTTGATGAAATAGGCTTGCGAAAGAGCCTCGGCGGCTAAAAAGGCGCTGAAGTTATTCAAAACGGTGACGTCTCCGGCGACGACGGAGAAATAGGAATTCGAAACGTTGAAATTAGGATAAGAGGAGGGGTAAAAATGGAGGCGGAGTAAAGTACGAGAGGTTGAGTTTTGGAGGGGAAATTTATACGTCGTTTCGGATTGGAAGATTCTGGCGGTCATGTACGGAACGGCGGAGGATAATGAAGGATCTTGTGTTCCGGCGGTGGACATGACGGATTTATCCCCTCCGGCGACGAGGTATTTGCCGTCAGGTTCCCAGCTCCGGCCGTCTGCATCTTTTCCGCCGTTTGAGGTGCCACATGTTAAGATCAATGGAGTTGGAGCTTTGATTGGTTCATTTGTTGCGGCGTGAACGGGATTTGAAAGAAGAAAAAGACTCAGAAAAGATAGAAAAATGTGGATTTTGGTTTTCATTTCTACATGGAGGGAAAAAAAGAACATGAATGTTGTTAGCGTACAGGAATATGGTAGGTTGATTAGAGAGATTGGAGAAAGGCTTTCCTGCACGCCTTGGAATATTTTATGACACTTTTCTTTTCTTTCTTAATAATTTCTTCTTGAAATTATTTATTTATTATTAATTAATTTTATTTTTTTTGGCTCTTACGGTTTTAACCTAGGCCATTTCTTGGTCTCCATGAGGGATACCCAAGGATCTAGAAGACGAACTGGAAAATTTGGAATAAAAGAAAATATTATATGACAAAATTGACGTGCAATAGGGATGTTTGTTTTCCCTCTGTTATTTTTTTTTTTATGTGGTTTTGTGTTTCTTGTCATGTCATCCATTGATGAGGTGGGAGAATTTCGGAAGAGTTGACGACGGGGAGTGAAAATCTCGGCTTCGACATAAATAAATTATTACACTAATTTTTGGTCCTAAAAATGATTGGAACTCCACGAGATGAGGATTTATAGTCCATTTGTCCGGTTTATACTCGTCAATCGCTTTCAATCTAGTTATATGTTGATTTATTTTGTAATGGTTTATTGATTAATTAAGGTGAAAATTGCAAAGTTAATAAAGTATAACTCTATTAACAAAGCTGATTGTATTTGAAGATATAATAGTTTGACTTGAATTAATTTTTTATGGGCCTCACTCAAATAAGGTACTTTTCTATTAAGCCCAACATTGAAGCGAGAAGAGAACATAAGTGAGAATTCTTCTTCCCTCAAATTTGGGCCTTTTCATTTCCCTTAACCCAAAGCCCCAAACACAAAGAAGAATAGAGATGAGAAATGAGGGGACTTCTTCTTTCCTCCAATTTGGGCCTTTCCAGTTCCCCTCCATTTTCCTTAGCCCAACGGCCCAAAACAAGCCTATGATCCGACCGTTGGTATGCACCACGTGTAGGATCCACGGATCACCAAAGCGAGTAAGTGTGGGGACTACTAAATCCTCAGTCTCCTTAAATTTAGGCAAAAAAATCCAAACCATAAAATCGATGAGGTGGAGATTACAATGTCCGAATATTCACATCAGCTGCTGAGTCATCACTCTTTATTAGTCTTTAGTCTTTACCCTTTTCCGGTAAAAAACATGAAAAACAAAAATTAAGAGAAAAATGTAAAACAAGAACTCTTTTAGTCAGTACTCACTACTGAGTGAGTAGTCGTCTATTTCACTTTCTCTCTCTAGAAAATGTTTGATCTTTTAGAGAGAGATTTTTCTCTCACTGATTAGTCAAAAAAGGGCAAAAAAAAAACTCACCTTTTTATCTTCTTCTTCCTATGCAATGGCCTCCTCAACTCCGCCACCGCACTGTACACTCACCACAACCAAACCCTACCAAAATCACCACTTCCACCACCTCCAGAACCACCACCACCGCCACCGTAACCCCTCCGCTCAACACCAAAACTGGACACAACAAAAGGTTTCCTTAAACAACCACGCTCACCATCATGCCGCCCCTTCCAGGCCTCCTCCGCCCTCCGCCACGGCCGCCGCCGCCGTTGGAAGCCCTGACTTTCCGTGCCTCTCCGCGGCTGATTTCTCCGGTCGCCGTTCTACGCGGTTTGTCTCAAAAATGCACTTTGGTCGCCCTAGATTCAATGCATCCAGCCGCCACTCCGCCGCCGCTGAGGAGGCGCTCCACCAAGCTATTATATGCGGCGCCGAGGTAAAACGTATGGATGATGTTTTACTTAGCTTTGAATCCAAGCTTTGTGCTTCTGATGATTATACTTTTTTGCTGCGGGAGTTGGGGAATAGAGGGGATTGGTTGAAAGCGATGCGGTGTTTTGAATTTGCGATTAGTCGTGAAAAGAGAAGAAATGATTTGGGTAAATTGGCTAGCTCGATGATTAGTACTCTTGGTAGGTTAGGCAAAGTTGATCTAGCCAAGAAAGTTTTTGACAATGCTGTTAATGAGGGGTATGGTAATACTGTTTATGCTTATTCTGCTCTGATTAGTGCTTACGCAAAGAGTGGATACTGTGATGAGGCTATTGGGGTGTTTGATAGCATGAAAGACGCGGGCTTGAAGCCAAATTTAGTGACGTACAATGCCTTGATTGATGCGTGTGGGAAAGGGGGTGCGGATTATAAGAGGGCCTTGGAGATTTTCGATGACATGTTGCGAAATAGGGTTCAACCGGATAGAATTACGTACAATTCTCTTCTTGCAGTTTGTAGTGGTGCAGGGCTGTGGGAGAGTGCTAGGAATTTGTTCGATGAAATGGTGTATCGAGGAATTGATCAAGATATTTATACCTATAATACCCTCTTGGATGCTGCATGTGGCGGTGGACACATGGATGTGGCTTTTGAGATAATGGCTGAAATGCCTGCAAAGAATATCTTCCCTAATGAGGTTACATATAGCACTATGATTCGTGGGTGTGCCAAGGCGGGGAGACTCGACAGGGCTCTAAATTTATTCAATGAGATGAAATTTGCTGGTATTAGATTGGATAGAGTGTCTTATAACACTTTGCTTGCTATTTATGCTAGTCTTGGCAGGTTTGAGGAGGCTTTTGCTGTTGGTAAGGAGATGGAGAGTATCGGGATTAAGAAGGATGTTGTAACTTACAATGCTCTCTTGGATGGATTTGGTAAACAGGGAATGTATGATAAGGTTAAGGAACTTTTTGCAGAGATGAAAAGGGAACATCTTTATCCTAACTTATTAACTTACTCGACATTAATCAGTGTTTATTCCAAAGGAGGTTTATTTAAAGAGGCAATGGAGGTGTATAGAGAATTTAAGAAACAAGGCTTGAGGGCAGATGTTGTTTTCTATAGCAAACTTATTGATGCCTTGTGTAAGAAGGGTTTGGTGGAATCATCTGCATTGTTGCTTGATGAGATGATGAGAGAAGGGATCCACCCTAATGTTGTTACTTATAACTCAATTATTAATGCCTTTGGTCAATCTGAAAGTTTTGAGAATTTAGAATCTCAGATGGAATCCTCGAAACTAGTGGTTCTTCATAGGGCTTTCGAGGACAAATTGGAGGATAAAGAGGATGATAGAATCATAGAAGTTTTTAGGCAGTTGGCTTTTGGGAAATCAGGTAACAATAAGCGTGACGAGAGGGGCAGAAAGGACTTTGGATGTGTTTTGGGTGTTTTCAGAAAGATGCATGAGTTGGAAATAAAGCCTAATGTTGTCACATTTTCAGCCATTCTTAATGCTTGCAGGTATAACTTGTGCACCTTTTGCATATGTGGCTCCTTCTAGTTCTATAAAAGTATTACTAAGAGGGTGTTTGGTTAAGCCTATTGAGAACATCTTATAAGCTTTTACATCATACTTTTGGAGCTTATAAGACGTTGGATCTTATTTAAAATAAGTTTTTAAATAGTTTGGATAAAATAAGATTATAAAGTAATGACAATTATGTAACTAAGATGGGAAAATTGAAGAGATTTGTTCAGATATTTAAAACTTAAGTTAGGATTCCTAATCTATTTTGAAGGAGGTTATAGCTCTTTAACATCTTATTTTGGGAGTTTATAAGTTCCTTCCCAAAAATTTTTACAACAGTGTGAACTTATAAGTTCCTAAACATGTTATAAGATGTTTTGAGTAAGCTCATCCAAACACCATCTAACTAGAACGTCTCTGTTAGGCACTAAAAGCCCAAGGAAAAACTAGAAAGCATATGCGAATCAAGCTTAAGGCTTGAATTTGGTGTCTATCTCCTATAATTGCATAATTTATCGGTCATAGAGTTTCAAAAAAATTCTGTGGTTGCAGTCGTTGTAATTCATTTGAAGAAGCGTCATTGCTGCTAGAGGAACTACGTCTTTTTGATAATCAAGTTTATGGAGTGGCCCATGGACTTCTGATGGGTCATAATGAGAATACTTGGTCCCAAGCTCTATCACTTTTTGATGAAGTGAAGAGGATGGACTCTTCAACAGCTTCTGCTTTTTACAATGCTTTGACTGACATGCTATGGCACTTTGGCCAGGTAATTCACTGATTAACTGAAATGTTATCCAGATCAAACAGACGAAATGTTCTTTGATATAAGTATTCCTTTACTGCTGCTGTCATTTTTCTATTAACTTCTTCTAAAAGAAATTAATTTTTGTTGTGAAAGGTTGAACAAATACTTAATACCTGAATTTTGGATTTTAGCGAGAAAAACATAGAGGAAAATGTTTTCCAGTTCATATGATTTATTTTTGACACTTTCCTTTTTGCGTTTCCTCAATCCAAGATCCAACTATAGTACTGCACAAATATCCGAGAACTATTAACCTCAGTGTATTTAACTCGAAAGTGGACATCTTACAAGGCTTATGTTCACAAAGTTGACTTGGACTTGTAGAAAGGAAAAATTACCGTAGTTTAATGTTACATGAGAAGCTTCATTTGAAAAATATTCAAATACATGGACTAATTGCATATGGGATCTCTATTTGCTGTCTTCCTGAAGTCAGTGGTCAGCAATCTCAGATGTGATTTCAATTTCTTTTTACATTTTCTTTCTCAGAAACGAGGCGCTCAACTTGTTGTGCTTGAAGGAAAACGTAGAGAAGTATGGGAAAACACTTGGTCTGAGTCCTGCCTGGACTTGCATCTTATGTCCTCGGGTGCTGCTCGGGCAATGGTTCATGCCTGGTTGCTCAATATAAGCTCTATTGTTTATGAAGGCCATGAATTGCCAAACCTGCTAAGGTGAATATTCTCGAATTTTGTGTGTGTGTGTATATAGAGTGTAGATTTTTTCTCACTAATTATATCATTTGTATTAATTAATGAGATTGCTCGATTTTTATTTACTTATTTTTGTGAAAATGCAGCATTTTAACTGGATGGGGCAAGCACAGCAAAGTAGTAGGGGATGGTGCTCTTAAGCGCACGATTGAAGCTCTACTGATCAGTATAGGCGCACCATTCCGGGTGGCCAAGTGTAATATCGGACGGTTTATATCAACAGGAGCTGTGGTGGCTGCCTGGTTGAGGGAATCTGGTACACTCAAAGTGTTGGTTCTTCAGGATGACATAAGTCATCAAGGTGGCAGCAGCAGCAGCAGCAGCACAAGGTTTGATCTTGTTCCAAATTTACAACGATTACCATTGTAGTTGTTGATGCATCATGTTACTGAGATTTTCAAATTGTGTAATATATGTAAATTAATTTTATTTTTTTCCTGAAATTTGCCCCCCCCCCCCCCCCTACCCCTACCCCTACCCCTACCCTGTGTGTATGTGATATGAAAAACCAGTGGCGGTTTGATTTTATTCGAGGTTTTGTATAATTTATATATATTTACAATTATGAAAAGGAAACAGTCGGCATATATTAATATTATATACCAAGGCTATGTTTGGATCTCAGATTTATGTGAGGAAAAGGAAAGGAAAATATGGGCCTACTATCATCTGGGGTGAAAACTTCTTAATGGGCCACTAAGTGGTAGTTGATGACACTTATAGGCCCATAAGCCTATAGATTGAATCTTGGCCCAAGTGAGTTTTTTATCCACAAACTTGGGGAGGTAAATGGGTTTTCTTCATTTTGGATGGCCTTTATATTTATTTATTTCGTTTTCGGTGCGATTTGTCAAAGTGCTTTATGAGGCAGTTGCATGGTTGAAAGCAGAGTCTGCCTGTAAATTTATAATGTGAACTCAAAACTTTATTGGGAGGAAAAAAAAAAACAGGTCACGCAGTTTATAATACAAATGAATGTTAAGTGAAATATCAAGATTCAAGAAACAACAGAAGTCATCAAGATAACTAATGTCTAATGATAACAATTATTTCTTCATGTTTAATTAAATTTTCAAACAAGATCATTTTGCTTATCCGAAATACATGGAGAAATGAACATCTTGTTGAAATCACAGATTCAACAAGAGTGTTGGTGTCTGGGTACAGGTTGATAAGTATCCAATTTATTTTATGTTGTACTAAATTTTAGGGTTAATTTATTGTATGTAAGAAAAGAAGGATAGGAAAAGTATTTGGTTGTGAGATAAGTGCATAAATGTCTCCTTCAAGGGACCCTAACCTATTAATTAAGCATACAAAAAGTCTTGATGGCAGAAACGAAGATGGGATGATGATCTAAAGCAAGAAATGATAATTAAGTAATTTTGGGGGATTAAGGTGGTTGAGAGTTGGGATCGTAATAACACAATAGATCTGCACCGCCACATGATAGAATGTGTAATCAAGCAAGTTTGACAATGTGTGCTTTTTAACTTAAAAACAGGGCCAAAGTCTCTATCTCAACTGCATGCATTTATGAACCATCTCCCACTCGTACACTATATATACCCATTAATCAAGTTCTTCTTAGCACACAGCAAGCTTTTCATTAATTTGCTACTCCATCACATTTCTGAGCAAAAGATGGGGAAGCGTTTGAAAAATGCCGGGGTGTTTTTTATGATTTTGTTATTGGGTTTGTTTGTGGTGCAAATTGTTGAGGGGAGAAAGATTGAGAAAGAAATCTTTGGTGGAGGTGGAGGATTTGGTGGTGGTGGTGGTGGAGGATTAGGTGGAGGTGTTGGCGGGGGTGCTGGAGGAGGATTGGGAGGTGGGAAAGGTGGTGGACTTGGGGGAGGAGCAGGTGGTGGTGGAGGTGCAGGGGGTGGACTTGGTGGAGGTGGTGGTGCCGGTGGAGGCTTAGGGGGTGGAGCAGGAGGTGGGGCCGGTGGAGGATTTGGTGGTGGTAATGGTGGAGGCCTAGGGGGTGGTGCTGGTGGTGGTAAAGGTGGAGGATTTGGCGGTGGTGCTGGTGGTGGTGCCGGTGGAGGATTAGGAGGTGGTGCTGGTGGTGGTGCCGGTGGAGGATTTGGAGGTGGTGCTGGTGGTGGTGCCGGTGGAGGATTAGGAGGTGGTGCTGGAGGCGGTAAAGGTGGAGGATTAGGAGGTGGTGTTGGTGGTGGTGCCGGTGGAGGATTAGGAGGTGGTGCTGGAGGCGGTAAAGGTGGAGGATTTGGCGGTGGTGCCGGTGGTGGTAAAGGTGGAGGATTTGGAGGTGGTGCTGGTGGTGGTGCCGGTGGGGGATTAGGAGGTGGTGCTGGAGGTGGTAAAGGTGGAGGATTTGGCGGTGGTGCCGGTGGTGGAGGTGGTGGAGGATTAGGAGGTGGTGCTGGTGGTGGTGTCGGTGGAGGATTTGGGGGTGGCAAGGGAGGAGGTGTAGGAGGTGGTGCTGGTGGTGGTGCCGGTGGAGGATTTGGGGGTGGCAAGGGAGGAGGTGTAGGAGGTGGTGCTGGTGGTGGTGCCGGTGGAGGATTTGGGGGTGGCAAGGGAGGAGGTGTAGGAGGTGGTGCTGGTGGTGGAGGTGGTGCAGGGGGAGGATTTGGAGGTGGCAAGGGTGGTGGTGGAGGATTTGGGGGTGGTGCAGGAGGAGGCGGTGGATTTGGTGGAGGAGCTGGAGGTGGTGGAGGTTTTGGCGGCGGGCATTAGTCGGCATTCTATATATTATTGTGAGAGGACATATAACGTCCGAAAACTAGTGAAGCGTGCATGCATGGACACGCTGTTGTTCTCTATTTGTATAACATGCTATATGAGTTTTCTTAAATGAATTCAATAATCATATAAGAGTTACGAAACTTACACATCCCAAATATATATAGTATATATTATCTTTTTCGGCTCTGTCTGTTTTCTCTCAGATTGCTACATCCATAATTGGTTTTTCATTAATTAGTTTCCTGTCTCGAAGTTACAACTTTCATATATTTGTTTATCACAAAATCATGAATAACTTACTTTGAAAGAAGAAAAAACGTTGAGATTGGATTTCAGAGCCACAATGGCAAATCATCCTGTCCCAATTAAAAGCATAGTACTAAATTCTGGGAAAATCTAGCACGCTTCCGGCTCGGTCAAATTCATGTGTATTTTTAAAAATAACTTGCCAATTATATAACAAGTATAATACACTCTCCTTGTGAAATACACTTGGATGCGGCCAAGCCAGGTATGGGCTAGAATCTTCTCTTCTTAAAAAAGAAAAAGAAAGTGGAGAACCACTGAAGGTATTGAATATAAGATTCCAGACGTTAAAACATTTGATATCTTCCGTTTTAATATATAATATATTTCATAATTGTATTCGGTAACACAATACACACCTAAACGATAAGTGTATATAAATTACTTACATTAAGCTTATATTTAAAGAAATATTTTATTTATACACTTGTTTTGCATATATAATGAAGGGTATACGAGATGAAATACTATTTTCGATCCAAACCAAAATTACAAAGAACTAGAATTGCAGAAGGAAAGGATATTATGTAAAGCAAAGCCACTTCTTAAAATGCAAGAAAGTTACATATATATACATATATATATATATAAGAAATTTATGATGAACCAAAAAGGAGTGATCAAATGGATATACCAAATGATGATATATATATATATATATAAGAAATTTGTGATGATCCAAAAAGGAGTGATCAAATGGATATACCAAATGATGCACACAAGAGAAAGCAAAAGAAAACAGGAAATATACCCCCTCTGCAAAGTCGCAACTTGCATCGATCGAGCTCATCTGTATATGAATGAGAGCATCTTTTGTAGAAGAATATTAAGATAGAACATAGCTAAAGGGGACGCAAAATGGAGATTCTATTATCCTTTTCCAAAGAATTTCACGAGTTGTCACTGTTTTATTATTATATCAACTATAAAAATATAATTTCCATCTATACCAAAAAATGTAATTTGTTTAGGTATCAAGAATTAGTTGATCGGGTATTACTTGGGATAGGCGGACAGCTAAACTAAGTTTCAAGGAAAAATCGCTTAAATAACAAAACGTATTTATATGAAAATTATCAAAAAATTATATTGTCTAATATACATGTGCATATATATATATATATGTGTGTGTGTGTGTGTGTGTGTAAGAAAAGAAGTAAGTGACTTATTAGTGTAAGGCAATTATATTCGATTATTTGTTAATTTTAGTATATTGGTGAAAGATTCATAAGAATTTTATCACAGTGCACTCCATCAACACACATGCATGCATAAATATTGTAGTTGGGGTACGAGCGTCAAAATCCTAATCATCATGGGCTTTAGGCTTCAAAGCCTAATCACAATTTGATCTGAAAATGCCTCTCTATTTAGGCCCAATAGGATAAATTTAGGCAGATTTCATCCTAGAATTATGAACAAAAGTACTCTATCAAATCAAAAGCATGTGCAAATTGTGATCACTTGAATTTATCAAAAAAAAAAATAATAAAAATTTGTGATCACATGAATGCAATCACACGATAAGTACTATACTAATATAATATTTGTCATGAGTCGATTATATTGAGACCACTCTCATCTCCTGATACATCAATGAAATTAGTAGGGGTCCTCGCTTAACCTAGTTCTTAATTGAATCATTATTAGTGTAATTATACATTCACATACTATCATTGAAAATTCCACATATTCCACGGAATACCCCACACTGTTGATTTGAATAAAAGTAATGTAATATACCACCTAAATGTCCTGATAAGCTTTTGAAACCCTTCAAATATAAAGGTTCTTTATGTTTGTGTTTATCATCTTCACGATAAATGTAATTGCAAACATGTATGGCTTTCTTTTTCCTTTTGTTTTTTTTTTTGATAAGTTGTATGGCTTTCGTTTATATGTTGTTTTCTCTTTTTCATCAATACCCCAACCCCCTACAGACCATACCCAATTTGGAGCTCACAACTGTCTCTAAAGTCTAAAGTGATATGTATATATCTTATTTGGTTTGCCAAATCAAATCTGATTCAGTCACCCTTCCACCCACCATATTAACTTTTTTTTTTTTTTTAATGAAACCGGTTACATCATTACATCGGATATCGAATCAACAATCGTAATCAACAATTTCCTATTACAAACTAATAACAATTAATGAACTACAAACTAGAAACAAAGAACTACTATATAAGTAGAAAAATAACTCATACATCTAGTGGGATCGAACACATGACCTCTAAGTCATGGGGCCTCAGTCCCCCATACTAACTTAACAAATCCTATTCAATCTTATTAATTCAATGTGTGTGTGTGTATATATATATATATATATAGGGTCAAGATCTAATACATACTCTCTCTTAGATAAGATCTAAAACCCAATATACACCATTGGATACATTAAATCCAACAATCCAAAAAATAAGGAAGAAACAGGCAAGAAAAAATGGAAAATAGGGATTAGGGGTATAATGGACAAAATGGCAAAATTATACATCACCCATTTACCAAAAATAACGGCAGTCATCTCCTGCAATCTCTCAAAAAACTGATACCGACGAACTCAGGCATTTATTATCACAAATCTCAGCCCAAGATTAACGCAATCAATTTATAGAATCGTATAAACCTCAGATTTCGTTCTATTATCACAAAAAAAAAATTCTGAACTCTAAAATTTTTGGAAAATCGAGATTGCAAACCCAAAATCTGAAAATATTGAATTTATGTTGTTCTTCGAACAAATATTGTATAAATATTTGTTTTTTGAGTTACAATGAGTGTTGTTGTTGATTTGCTGTCTAAATAATGTGATTTTGTTTAGTTTATATGCATATTTGAGTAATATATATTGTATATTATGACATTATTTTGTTCATTCTAATTGTATAATATACAAAAACGCGATATATAATGATTTATATTGTAGTGTATAATAATGAATCTAATGTATAATCTGTTATACCATTCTATATAGTTGTGTATAAAATTCACAGTGTGTAATGGTTTGTATTGTAGTGTATAATAATGAATCTAATCTATAATTTGTTATACATATAGTTGTGTATAAAATTTACAGTGTATAATGGTTTGTATTGTACTGTATAATGGTTTGTATTGTAGTGTATAATAATGAATCTAATCTATAATTTGTTATATCATTCTATATAGTTGTGTATAAAATTCACAGTATATAATGGTTTGTATTGTAGTGTATAATAATGAATCTAATCTACAATCTGTTATACCATTCTATATAGTTGTGTATAAAATTCACAGTGTATAATGGTTTGTATTGTAGTGTATAATGATTTGTATTGTAGTGTATAATGGTTTGTTATTGTAGTGTATAATGGTCCGTTACAGAGAAATAAAGAGAAACTCATTTGTTCAAATTCACTCTATCTATTACATTAGATCAGTTGCTTAATGATGATTTGCAGACTCATAATTGATAACAGAAGAAGAATTCAGAAAAAATTGAATTGAAAACAGAAGAAGATGATGAATAGGGATTCGATTTCTGCATATCCTTCGATCTTTACAACGCCGATCTCGAATTTTACTGGAAAACAACCGATTTGATGATGAATTGAACTGGAAAAAAACAATATCTCGTATCAATTTTGTTGGAAAACAACCGATTTGATGATGAATTGAACGGGTAAAATGATATCTCGAATCAATTTTGCTGGAAAACAACCGATTTGATGATGAATTGAATGAGTAAAAAAATATCTCTTATCAATTTTGCTGATATATGTGATTATGGAAAGAATATAATGAAATCGGTTATGGCGCGTGAAACTGTGGATTTGATTTGATACTGTGTATTAAATTGAATTTGTTAGTTAATTTAATGACTAAAATGCCCTTTACATAATTAAAACAAATTATTAAATCAGTTAAATGTGTTAAATGTAGACCTTGGGATCAAATTGAATCAAAGGTCTAGATTGGGTCTTATATCTTACTTAATGGTAAGGGATATATATATATATATATATATATATTAAGATTAATAGATAATATAGTCCAGTTCCATTTGTTTACCAAAAATGGAATCCAAATTGGGAATCAGGTATCTGGTAATCGGATTACCAGTTATCTGATTTCATAATAAATTTTTGTTAAATCCAGAAAACAGAAAAAAAATCTTAATATTTAGCTCACGCACATTTCATAAGAAATGAAATTCACTTTTGAAAAAAAATTACTAAATAAACCTTATTTTTCAGTTAATTTATTTGTATACGTTGTGTCACCTAAACTTGTAAAGTTTTATATTAAAAAAGTTATTTTTATACTAACTGTAATATTGTGCACATAATTAATATTTAAATACTATCTATTAAAGCAATAAATTAATTTGACTATGACACGTCAAAATAATTAATGGGTCCAAAATGTACCCAAGATGTGAAGTACGAACAATAGATTACTATAAATATATCTCTCTCTCTATATATAATATTTTGTAAAATAAATAAAAATTAAATTAAAATATATGATTATGTATAGGCATTATACTGAAATATATATAAATATATATATATATATATATATTAGTTTATATAATTGATGTGACTGAGATTTTCTGTTATATTATTGGGTTTCAAGAAGCAGAGAAATCATGTGGTAATTCGGCTCGAGTTGGAAGAGAGAAGAGAAGGCTTATTGTATAGTCAACGGAGCTAGCTCATGACAAGGAGGAGAGATACCTACGTCGGACACGTGGAGGATTAATTGGAAGAAGACTGGAGATTGGATCAGATCAAATCGTATTGGATCCCAACCAATATCTCCTAAAATAAGGGATATGATCCTCATATCCCCTAATATCAAGAAATCGGTCAAAGTGACCATTTCCTAGTGGGAACTCGGCCAATAAGGCCCTATAAATATGTGTAATCTTCTCTTATATATTTTTACGTTTTCTAGAAATACAAAAATTGATATCTCGGTATTTTCTCAAGAACATCGAAAATAATAAAACACTTCTTCTTTTCCATTTCTTATATTCCACATTAGTTATTTGTCTTTATTACTCTTAGTATTTTTCAAAAATTATAAATATAAAATTGTGTTTGAATTTCGCGATTTTTCTTGGTGTAATTTCGAACCGCATCAATAATATATTTCCTTATATGAAAAATATAATAATTATATATATATAATATTTTTATTGATAGAAAAAAGACATAACATGGATAATAAAATTGTTTAGCAAGTTTGATTTTTAGATTTCCTGAAAAAGGGAACAAGAAACCCTAAAAAAAATAATGATTTATAGATTCCTTATTTGGAGTGCAGAATTCTCGATTTTGAGTGATTTTATTCATTTTTCATAATTTAAGCAATGTTATCAAACACTATAATCTGGTGTCAGAGAATCAGATTTCCAATTTTGTTTCATTCCCCGACAAACAAACACTGTCTTCAGAATTATTGAATTGCCCCAATCCCGGATTAAAATTTTCTATACTTCTTCAAACTATAATAAAAAAAATGAAGCCATAATAAAAAAATGAAACCATAATAATTTTGTATAGATCGCGGAAGTTTCCAGTTCTCCTCATGTCGGTTGTCCACACTCCACTGTTTACCGCATTCGTGTGTCTCTTAACAATTATTTTTCTCGGATAAGACCCTTCCCATCATCATTAATAGAGGATCCTGATTGCATTATATTAGGGCTCGCTAGCTAGTGTCTATATGTATCGCTTCTTATAATTTGTAACATCGTTCAATATTTATTTTTTTGGTAAATAAAAATTTAGGTAGAGTCGGCTTTGGTCACTTACCAGGGTTAGTGTGAATCCAAAACTATAATTAGCTTACAGAGGTATTATGGTCCACCAACATAGCCCTCACGTCGGCAGAAAAAATCAAACACACAACCTTCTGAGGTAAAGTAATCCGTTCTAAGCAACATAATACAATACACAATATACTCTTTGAACTATATATCATGGTATCTGCTTCCCAATACTTGTGAACCAAAAAAACGTAAACTTTTAATGTTCAAAATTTAACAAGAAAATCAATAAAAATTTGTTGATCAAGAAAAGGGGTGACGAAACTGCAGAACAGATGCATGGACTTCATGCATCCATGGATAATGGATGGTAATAAGATTCTGTGTAAGGATTTGTCCGCAGTCATTTTCCATGAACACTTGCACCACTAGTCCTCTGTTTTCTTATTCACAAATGGCATAAAGGAAGAAAGATGGAAAGAAAAACAGAGCATAATATATTTAAAGCGCCCATATAAATATATACCCAAATTTCATACTCCTCACCACACAGTCACTAACCGACCCAAGACCTCTTATCTCTACACCTTTCTTTTGATTCTTTCTTCTTTTTAATTATTCATTCATTTTTTCCCACTTTCCTTTGTTTTTCTTTCCTTCTCCAACTCTATATATATCTGCCTTCTCTTCACATTTTTCTCTGTATCCAAACCGCATAACAATCTTCTCTTTTCAGTCTTATAACTTTATAATTCTTAAGTTCATGCATAAGATTCTATTGTAATTCAGCTTCTGATTTACCTTTTCCCCTGTTTTTTTCTTCTTCTTCTCAACTTTGTTTCATTTCCATGGCGCCACCAAATGATCCCACCAACTCAATTTACAACGCCGCGAAATCCAACAAAAACGACAGCGTTTTCGGACTCCTCGACGGAAAACTTTCCGTGAAAAGCGTCCCACTACTCTTCGACATTCCAAACAACGTCACTTTCACAAGCTTCTCTTCCACAGTCCAATCTTCCAACGCTCCCGCTCCCCTGTTCGAGCGCGCGCTCTCCCTCTCTTCAAATGGCGGATTCCTAGGATTCAGCCAAACCGAATCCGCGGACCGTGTCACGAATTCCCTAGGAAAATTCACTAACAGGGATTTCGTCAGCATTTTCAGGTTCAAAACATGGTGGTCAACTCAGTGGACTGGTAAATCAGGTTCCGACATACAGATGGAAACACAATGGGTAATGCTAGACGTCCCCGAGATAAAATCTTACGTTGTCATAATCCCAATCGTTGACGGGAAATTCAGGTCTGCTCTTCACCCTGGAAAAGATGGCCATATGTTGATCTGTGCAGAAAGTGGCTCCACAAAAGTCAAATCATCATCTTTCTCTTCAATTGCTTATGTCCACGTGTCTGAAAATCCTTACACTTTGATGAAAGATGCTTACACTGCTGTTAGAGTTCATCTCGACACATTTAAGCTTATTGAAGAGAAATCAGCGCCACCTTTGGTGAATAAATTCGGTTGGTGTACTTGGGATGCTTTTTACTTAACTGTGGAGCCAGCTGGAGTTTATCATGGTGTAAAAGAATTTGCTGATGGAGGCTTAACTCCGAGGTTTTTAATTATCGACGATGGCTGGCAAAGCATTAGTCTCGATGATCAGGCCCCGAATGAGGATGCGAAGAATCTTGTTCTTGGGGGGACACAAATGACTGCTAGGCTTCACAGGCTTGATGAGTGTGAAAAATTCAGGAAATATAAGGGGGGATCAATGTCGGGCCCTGATCGTCCACCGTTCGATCCTAAAAAGCCTAAATTGTTGATTTCCAAGGCTATTGAGATCGAAGTTGCTGAAAAAGCACGTGACAAGGCGGCTCAATCTGGGGTTACTGATTTGTCTCGATATGAAGCTGAGATTGAGAAACTGAACAAGGAATTGATTGAAATGTTCGGTGGAGGAGGAAACGAAGAGAAGGGTTCGACTTCGAGCAAAAGCTGTTCGAGTTGTTCTTGCAAGTCTGAGAATTTAGGGATGAAAGCATTTACAAAGGATTTAAGGACAGATTTCAAAGGATTGGATGATATATATGTTTGGCATGCATTGGCTGGTGCATGGGGAGGGGTTAAGCCTGGAGCAACTCATCTGGATGCCAAGATTGTGCCTTGCAATCTGTCCCCTGGACTGGATGGAACAATGACTGATCTGGCAGTAGTGAAAATTATCGAGGGTTCGATTGGGCTTGTCAATCCTGATCAAGCTGAGGATCTCTATGACTCCATGCACTCCTATCTTTCTAAAGTTGGAATTACAGGAGTGAAAGTGGATGTTATTCATGTAAGTTAATTTATTTTTTTGTTTGTTTATTTCTTGTTTAGTTTAGTTGATTGATTTGACTGATTAAACAAGAACGTTACCCTTTGAACAGACGCTTGAATATGTATCAGAGGATTATGGAGGCCGAGTCGAGCTTGCGAAGGCTTATTATAAAGGGCTGTCCAAATCACTTGCCAAGAACTTCAATGGAACTGGGCTTATTTCCAGCATGCAGCAGTGCAATGACTTCTTTTTACTTGGAACTGAGCAGATATCTATGGGAAGAGTTGGTAAAATTATCATTATTTTTTTACCATTTTATTGTGTAAAATTTTTATATTGAAATATATATTTTGGTTGTAAATAGGAGATGATTTCTGGTTCCAAGATCCTAATGGTGACCCAATGGGAGTTTATTGGCTACAAGGGGTCCACATGATCCACTGTGCATACAACAGTATGTGGATGGGTCAATTCATCCAACCAGATTGGGACATGTTTCAATCTGATCATTTGTGTGCAAAGTTTCATGCTGGATCAAGGGCTATTTGTGGGGGTCCTGTTTATGTGAGTGATTCTTTAGGTGGTCATGATTTTGATCTTCTCAAGAAGCTTGTGTTCCCTGATGGTACAATCCCCAAATGTCTCCATTTTGCTCTCCCAACAAGAGATTGCCTCTTCAAGAATCCTTTATTTGATAGCAAAACCATTCTCAAGATCTGGAATTTCAACAAGGTATGTATTACTGGCTGATTTTTAAAGGTTTTGAGACAATCATAATCGTTAGTGTATGTGGGCCTCACGTAGATCCCACCACATTGACAGTTGTGATTGTGCCATGACCCAAAATCTTATGACCATCACTTCAATCTAAATGTTGAATTCATTGTATTTTACAGTATGGAGGTGTAATCGGAGCTTTCAACTGCCAAGGCGCTGGGTGGGACCCGAAAGAACAAAGGATCAAGGGCTACTCCCAATGTTACAAGCCACTCATTGGCTCGGTCCACGTGAGTGACATCGAATTTGATCAGAAAAAAGAAGCATCTCATCTGGGAGAAGCTGAGGAATACGCAGTCTATCTAAGTGAGGCGGATATCCTATTCTTGACATCCCGCAGCTATGATCCCATATCAATTACCATTAAGCCCTCCACATTCGAGCTTTTCAGCTTTGTGCCAATCAAGCAACTCAGCCAGGGTGTCCAATTTGCACCTATTGGGCTAACCAACTTGTTTAACGCCGGCGGTACCATTCAAGGTTTAGTGTACGACGAGGCGATAGCCAAGATTGAAGTGAAGGGTGAAGGAAAATTCTTGGCTTTTTCAAGTGTTGCACCAAAGAAAGCATATGTGAATGGAATTCGGGAGGTGTTTGAGTGGTCTGGAAATGGGAAGCTGGAATTGGACATTACTTGGTATGAAAAGTGTGGTGGCATTTCTAATGTAACTTTTGTGTTTTGAGTTTGATTATGGTACTATGATGCATATGGTAATTAAGAAGTAAGAAGTGTGTCTTGATGCACAGAGCTAAGTGACTATGAAATGTTTTAAGTTTTTGTATTGTACTATTAATAATTTCCCACTTAAGATGTGTAAGGCCAGAAATTTGGCCGTGGGAAGTGTATTTTCTTGGATATTATGTTGAATGGAAAAGTCTGTTTAAGTATTCCAATTTTCCTTTTTCTTGAGTGTCCTAAAACCATATGTGTTTGCTCATGTAATTGTTTTAGTTGGATAAGCTAGAAGATCTTTGGAGGGTAGTCATGCTATGCTTTGCATATCTTGGCATTCACTATATGGACTTAATACTATATGTAATGTAAAATTCTTGATCGTATTGAAATTCGAACTCATATCAAAATCAAATCACATGAAATTTATCATGTGATTAAGCAGGTGTATCTAAATCCGATCCAAAACTATAATATTTCTTATCAAAGGAATCTTAGTTAGAATGGAAAATAACTTAGGCAATCTAATGGAGAAAATACTATAAAGTCCTAGATTAATTAGGAGAATAGAGCTTGGTATAACTTTAATTCTAAAATTCTATAGGCACGCCCACTAAATTTTCAAGTACTAACAATCGTGGAAATCTTTTAAACTCGACTCTAGAAGATAAACCCAAGAATTAACTGTAAAATCCTCTGGGGAATGTACTAGCTAATCCTAGAGCACTAAGCATTTATATGTTCTAATCACATCATAGTTGAGATTACCACATTTTTCGGGAATCAGCTTTCATTAATATGTAATAGCCACATTAATATGTCTTGATCATATGCTTGTCAAGATTACGGCTATGGGGGGCAACCGCATTCTAGATTACTCTATTAATTACTTTCTTCATTAATTTATACCTCAAATTGCTATAGGATATATATATATATATATATATATATATTATGATGTATGGACTCATTCCTTCATGTACATTGAATTGGATTGAGTTTGTAGGGTCAGACATTGTTCAAAACTAAGGGTCGAGATTTGAGCTTTTGAGAGTATTTGGCTATAAGAAAGAAAGCACTAGATTCATTTAGAAATAATTTCTTTATATGTGGTTGGTTGGTTTAGTTGGTTCACAAGTTGTCATAAAAACTTCATAAGAAGGTTTAACTAAATGCAAATGTAAAGGTAGGTCAAATTTTCTAGAGAAATTTCCCCGAATGCATCTAGCTTAATTGCCTCTTAATTTTAAATCACAATAAATTTTTGATCAACACTCTAGCCAATTACATAAATACCTAAAATATAGTCCAATATACGTCTTGTTGTGATGATAAAAGTGATAACACGCAAACCCAATATCACAACAGACTTACTATGTGATTAATTAAAGGTTTTGATCGAGAAATTTTATGCTAGACCAGAACTAATAATTCCGGTTTATCCAATACCATTGGATCAATGGGTGTAATTATATTGCAAAAGACTCATTCCAATCCGATAGTGTCTAATTGATCGGGACCATCTAGCATAGAATATAATCCACAAGATTTGATCATATCAAATACTATACAGTGCGGAAAACACTTGTATAGACCGGGTCTTGGGTCTCACTCATACACGCTGTAAATGTGAAAAATACACATCACTTAATATATAATTTTGAACTAAAAAATAAATGATGTATCGTTTACACATTCACAAGGTGTATGAGTGGACCCCAAAACTCGATCTATACACGTGTTTGTATATGAATTCTCTCTCTTATGGATAAAGTAGGCGTGAGACTATTATGAATAAGGGATAATTACACTCATACCCCTCAATGATGGGGTAATTACAAAAATCTCTTCTCACTAATTAATAATTACAAATACACCCCCTCAGGAGGTCTATTTGTAAGGTTTACAGGGAGTGCAATTGTAAGAGTTGTTACACATAGGGTGTGCAATTGTAATAAACCTTTAACATGAGGGGGTGTATTTATAATTATCAATTAGTAAAGAAAAATTTGTGTAATTATTCTATTATTGAGGATGTGTGATAGTAATTATCCTATGAATAATGACTTCCCTTCGCTAGTCAATTAGTTTACTTGATGCTTGTAAACAAACCAACAATAAACATAACACCTGGAAGAAAACACTTGATTATATATATGACTATTCCAATTATCAAGTGTCTGACAAAATCTTTGACTGGAAATATGGGAATATCAGGGATGTCGGCTATAGCTATCTTCAGTTAGAAGTTGATCATTGTTTAAAAGAGAATCTTTCATTTTATTAAAGATAAAACTCTGAACCGACTAACTGTACGTATAGCGCTGCAGCTTCCTAAAATAGGGACCCATATTTAATTAGTGGACCAACCTTTGAACTAACTAATTTTAACCACCGTTGATTAAGGTTTCATGTAATATAACTCATATGTGCATGAAAAGAGGAAGCAGCAACTCTTTTTGTTTTTAGTCGGTTATTGCGACTTTCCAATCTTTGAGTAGGATAAGGCATTGATTACGACCAAATCTTGGTTCTAGATTGATAATGACTTTTTCTATTTATCTCTCTTTATATATATGCATCATATATATGTTTCATGTAAGAGATGGATAAAAAGAATATAGCATAACCATCTTATAATCAAAATTCCAAGCATTTCCTCAATGAGATTTAGTTTAAACGACAAAATTGAGATCACAACTAAGAGATCATTTGTTCAAATCTATCAGTTGTTTTTATGCTTTCTTGAAAAATTATTAGTTAATTCTGAATTCATGGTACTTATCAATAATTCGCTGTTGATTTTGAATAATTGATATATATAATGAATGTGTGAGGCTTAGCCAAAAGAAAAGAAACTTAAAATTGTTTTCCTTGATTTTATCTCAACTTATTTTTAACAAGGTTTAAGATATCATATCATAAATAAATATGTAGGAAAAGCAAGAAAACATAGAGTCCTACATAGTCAACAATAGTACAGGTGTGATGCTCAAGTCGAGGAACCAAGATGGGATTAACTAAATCTTGTCACTTTGTACCCCACTCTTCAACCGTCAAAGAAAGCAAGCCAACTTTTGGCCAGTTTATATTATCCAAATTATCAAATAAAATTTTATTGAAAAGTATATGGAGGTTGTTTTCATTTTGTTTGTTACGTGTTGGTTCTTTACAAAGAGAAATGTCTATTTTTTTTCTAGTAATTAATGTCTCGCCGACCACGGGATTTTACTTGGAAAAGTTTCAATGTTAGATGTACCAACTACACCATTATGGTTAACTAGTAACTAACTAACCGCCACTAACGGATATTGTTATGGCTTTGGAGAAAAAGAATGTGTTGGGAAAATATGATTAAACGGCATCTCGAATCTTATTTTATGTATGTATAATAATTGTACTAAATGAAGACTTTTAAACATATAAAAATGACATGAAACATGAAATATATACTCTTAATGACAACGATATCGTAGAATTCAAATTGAAACCGTATTTTGAAATAAAAGATTGAGGGTGAAAAAAAATTAATGAAATATTGAACATCAAATATATTTTTAGGGGCACAATTTATTTTTTCAAAGCTTGTTTCACGATTATTGTTGATATGCATAAAAAATGTCTAGGGACATTATGGTAACTAATCTACCTCGGCTCGGGCTAGGGCACCACTAGCGAATTTAGTCCGCGGTTAATATACTAGTCAAGCCCAAAGGGCTGACTGCCCATTTGGACATGGCCCGTTACTTTAATAAGGCCGTAACATTAGTTAAGCTATTTTAATAGTCTAGGGCTAAGTAATGGACATATTAACAAATCTGGTTGGCTACGGCTAAGATTGAGCCCACGGCCCACAACCCACTTTCAGCTCCCTATATATATCTCAAAGGAGCTGGTGAACTATTCATTATCTAC
The DNA here is from genome assembly GCA_019426215.1 of Buddleja alternifolia. Taxonomy (NCBI): domain Eukaryota; kingdom Viridiplantae; phylum Streptophyta; class Magnoliopsida; order Lamiales; family Scrophulariaceae; genus Buddleja; species Buddleja alternifolia. The sequence continues at coordinate 58,883,492 of CM033391.1, forward strand.
TCCCCTAGAAAAAATTTACTGGCTACTTTTGAGAGTAATTTCCCCATAGAACTACAAACTGACTTGATCTCATTTCTTCGGGTACGTAGGCAACTCGTATAACAGCGAGTGCAGTTTATAAATTATTTAACACCCAACCTAGTTTGTCGTGAGTTGGACCGGATTCCCTCCTCATGTGATAAATAACGTGATATTTTCTAACTAACGAATTTTACCATCATCAATTGTGTTTGGTAAGACTGCCTAAATTACAAGAAAGTAATCAAATTCTTCAAAATAGGAAATACTGCACCCAAAACAAGGAATCTAAATCTTTCTTTTTTTGAGGATTTCGTATTCCTTTTTTTCACGGAATCTGATATTAAAACTTGCAAGACATTTCACTTTCCATTTTATGTCTTTATTCTATCAATAAAAATATTATATATATATATATATAATTATTATATTAGGAAATATATCATATAAATCAATATGTATGTATATTCATATACAACTTACATATATAAAATTTATATGTAAATATATTATTTACATGATAAGATATATATATATATATATATTATGTAAACAAATAAAATATTAAATTAAAATATATGATTATGTATAGATATTAAAATTAAATATGTATAGTTATATAGATACATATAATATATATATATATATATATATATTTACAGTAACCTATTATTGTTTGTACTTCAAATTTTGCAAACAATTTGAATAATTAATTGTTTTGACGTGTCCTAGTCAAACAAATTTTGTTATTTTAATTGTTAATATTTAAATATTATTTATACAAAATTATAGTTAGTCTAAAAAAATATTAACTTCTTTAATATAAAACCTCACAAGTTTGGGTGACACAACGTGTACAAAAGAAAATAATTAAGCTAATAAGTTTAATGAAAATTTTCAAATGTAAATTTTATTCCTACGAAATGTGCATGAACTAAATATTAAAAAAATTCTTATTCAATTTTTCTAGACACAACCAAACACTATTATGGAATCATATAACTGAGAATCTGATAACCCGATATCTGATTTCCCAATTTGAATTTCATTCCCCGGCAAACAAAAGGAGCCTTAGTGCAAGAAGAAAAAAAGAAAAGAATATTAGTTCCGACTATCTAAACTTCTTGTTACTGTATTGAGCAAAACACAAGTTTTCCAGTAGCAATAACGGCTCATACATGTTATTATATTGACAATTAGTGACAAAAATTCTCGTACAAATTAGCAACCAGTAACAATTACAGAAACGATTTTATTACTATTTAAGTTAATATAAAATCATTGCCATGTATCTTAACGTAATACTTCATTAGTAGGAATTATGATATTTCCACATATACTTATTTATTGTAGCTAGCACGTATATTTCCACGTATATGATATACATTAGCGTCATTAAAGTTATATTTATTGTAGCTAGCACGAAGGGTTGCCAGCATAACATTTAAAGAGAAAAATAATTGAGGCAAATTCTAGCTCTCGGACAAGCTAGGGCCTAGGAGAGAGACTGATAATTTTTTTTCAATAAGCCCATTTATGGATGAGAAAAGACCCAATACAGCCTATTAATAAAGTGGGCCTTAGACCATGCACCAAAAACAATGGGCCCTATTAAGTCCGAGCCCCATTTGGTTCAATCTTGTTTAGAATGAATGCCCCTATTGTCATGTTATAGGGGAACGATATTGTCACCCCATAAATTATTATAGGAGCTCCATATTCAATTTAATTCTAAAATCTGACAACAATGCCTATAGGATATAAAAACATTATAAATTTCAAAATTAAATTTCAAAAGTATTTTTATGCAATCAAAACAAGTTAATATATTCACTTTACTATTTTATTACATATCAAATAATGAATACATAAATTTTAAAATCAAATAATTTTAAATATTTATATGGAAGCAAAACGTCAATGAAAATTTGAGCATCATCAACAATATAACATACATAGTTTGTCAAATTAGAAATGGCAACATTGAACTTCAAACGAAAATTATTACATTTTTACCGCATATTAACACCAAATCATCAATTTAATGTAGTTTATTCTAGTAGTCAATCACGATTTAGGCATAAATAAGTACTACCTAGATAAACCTAATCCCTATAAAAAGCTAGTAGTAGTAGTAGTAATAATAATAATAATAATAATCATCATCATGTGGTGGTGGTGATGATAATATTAAAAGTATCCGATAATTTCTTCGGTTATATATAAAGAGACAAAGTAAATATATATTTTTTTTTATTTAAATGCCAAGATGATGATGATAATTATAATTATAATAATAATAATAATAAATTGTTCTATACGCATTTCTTTTATGTTCTTAAATTGTTACTTTTGTGCTTGCATACATGTACATATTGTCTAATTATGCATTCATCAAGCTATTATTTGGATAAATTATTACGAAAAATGAATTGATTATTAAAAGGAACATTTAATTTTTAATTTGTTAGCAATTGCCTTTTTTTAAACAAATGAATACAATATCTTTTTGTCTAGAGAGATTAAGAAAATTAGAATTTCTATAGTAATTTGTGGAGCTCTAATACTATTTTCCTATATTATATTGTAATGTAATGTGTATAGTTTTGTTCGTTCTCAATTTGAGATAAATAGTTGGGACAATTAATCAAAGCTAGAAGTATACTTAATCTAGAAGTGTAGAAGCAAAAGGAGAGGAATCATTTAAGAACTCTACCCAAAATCAACTACTAAAAGATATGCTCAATCAATTCATTATTATTCAATCATAAAAAGGCTTAACAATTCCATCATTCAACACAAAAATGGATCCTACTAATCTTCCATTAGCATCATACATAGCAGAATACAGGCGGAAGAACACAAATCCTGAACACTTGGAAACTAAGAAAATATTTGGAGATATTGAAGAGATTGAAGATGAAGTTGAGAGTATATTCAATTGTTTCAAGAACTTCGACATAATTGATTATCCTCCACATGATCATCGTTTCAGATACAACATCTCGAACCTGATCTTTCCCAAGTCAACCTTCAGCCGAAGGGTTGTGCAAGAATGGAGTCTTCTAGAAGAAAATCTCCCGAATTCGGGCATTTTCGTAAGGGCATATGAGAATAAGATTCAACTAATGAGGGCAGTCATTATCGGTCCACCGGGCAGCCCTTATCACCATTGCTTGTTCTTTTTTGACATATTATTACCAAAAAATTATCCATCTGTGCCTCCAAAGCTTTATTACCATTCCTACGGCCTTGACTTGAACCCGATTCTCCGCCCCGATGGTGGGGTTCGTCTTCCCCTTTTGGAAACGAGGTACAAGCGCTTCATGCACGATTTGTACGGAAGCAACAAAGAAGAAAAGTGGGAGCCTAAAGAGACTCATCTTCTGCATGTTCTTCATGCAATTCAAAATTCCATTTTGCAACTAAAACCCGAGTCTCCGGAGACTTCTAGATTTTCTTGTTACTATAACAAATCGGAAGAATTGAAGAATAAGAAGACGACTTTTGCGTTAATGTGTGAGAATATGATTAGAGTTTTGAGAAATCCTCCAACGGGCTTTGAAGGTTTTGTGGTGGGACACTTCAGACGAAGGGCTCATACAGTTCTGCTGAAATTTAAGGAAAATAGGGATTATAGTCAGCTTATGATTGACTTGTTTGTCAGTTTGTTTAAGGTGTTTGAAAGGAATGGAGCTTATTGTAAGCATCATCTTGATTTTTTGAAATCAATAGGATAATAGGAAAAATAGTTTTAGATGTAAAAGCACTTTCTATTTGAGTTTATCTAAGTTTGATTTAGAGCTACTTTTTTGTACTAGATGAGTTAATGAGGAAGATGATTCAATTATATATATGTGTGCGGGCGCGCGTGTGTGCAAAACTATGTGATATATAGTACCCGGGTAAATATACATGATATTCTCTTTTGATTTCTTTTCGCTTTAAGTGGAGTTTTCTTTCCAGCATTTCAATCATTAAATGTAGAAAAGGCTTTTTCTATTCATCTGTTTTGTATCCTATTCAATCTCCAATAGTCCCACTCCCACATATCTCATAGAAAAATGGATCAAATAAGTTTGCAATTAAGAATTTCAATAATATCAAGTCTTGCTAAAGACTCATGTTGTGCTAAAGAGAATCCAACTTCAAAAGAATACCGATGCCAGATGAAAACCTATCAATGCTTCGTTTCATAACTAAAACAGCAATCGAAATCAAAACTTGAACGACTCTTCTTGAATGAATCTTTCCTCTCAAAGAATCACACAATAATTCATTGTCATTTAAGAATCATTACTAAAAATAAGAACATAGAAACATATTCAACTTGTTTAATTCTCACACTACTCATAATACAGAGACGTCTTGAAATCTAAAAACAGATAAACGGAGATCCATCACACACACACACACACACATATATATATATATATATATAATATCCTTGCAAACAGGAAACAAACTCAAATACTGGACTCAGTGATTTAATTATGCAATCTTGGCACCATTGCAGATAAAGACAATAATAGATTTTGTGAACGCAATCTAAATTCCATAATAATATTCATAAATATCTTCAATATTCGTCATATTCGTATTAATTAATTCAAGATATGCAATTTCTAAAATATCTGTTCTTCCGCAAACAAACAATCAATGAATTCAAATCGATCAAGACATAGAACAAATCAAGAAAAGACATAAGAGATTTGGAGAACAAACCCAATTGCTTCAAATGATCTGCTGAGATTGATAGAAAAATGAAACGCAAAGAGTATTAAACTGAAAAGACAGATTACGAGTTTGTGCGTGAATCTAACAACTGAATTACCAAACGGGGAAAACTGTTTTTGTCAATTAAAATTGACAATTACATCAGAATACCCCCAATTATAGGTATGTGCTAAGGATGTTAGATTCACGCACAAACCGAAATATGCCTCTTCTCTTCTCTTAGTTTTTCATCTTTCAATGGCAGAGAACATGAATTGAATTGAAATGACGTCGTATGATTTTGCAGCTGCCGGCAGCTATTATAATCAAGTACAGATCCGCAACCCTAAAGCTGGGATTTTCCCCTTTAGGGTAATGGGATTCTGTACTGTAATCTTGTCGGCAGATTAACGTTTTAGTCTTTTAAGTTTTGGGATTTGTTAGTTTGGTCCTTCAGCTTTTAAATATATAATAATTTCTCGTCTAAATTTTTATAATTATATTATGTTACACCTTTTATCTGATTTCGAGACTGACAAAGTTCATGGAACTTTTGAGTATAATTGCTAAAAGTTAAATGCTTTTAGTTATTTATGGATTAATGGATTATAAAGTTTTTTCTTGTTATCATTGGTGTAATTGTATATATGTTCTGGTCCATATTTGTATGGATTAATGTAACATTTTTCTGTTCGATTAATGCATAACTTTCAATTATATATATATATAAAAAAAAGCTTGGAACACTCTAGTATGTATTCACTTATATATTTTTTTAATAGTTATTTAGATAACGAAGTATTGATTTACATAAAAAAAAATGATATATTAATTATATTTAACAAAATTTAGAGTTAGACCAAAAAAAGGGAACCAAAAGAAGAAATGTATAAAGTGGTAAAAGCTAGCTAATTACTCATCGTCCACAATACGTAAAACATGCGATTTGACCTATTCAATAACAATATAGTAATTGAATAAAAACATAAACCATCTATAATTTATTTAAAGTTAACTTTTGATGCAAATCTACCGTACCTAAAAAGGGTAGAAAAAACATTGAAACTTTTAAATGTTTGTTGAAAATATAAATGTAATAATCGATTTGTTCTAACTGTTGCTCATGTAGTTCAGAAGGAACAAGCTTCCTTAAGATTTTTGCAAGAAAAGATCAACAATATACTCAAGTCAATTTTTTAGAATTTAAATAGTACATTGTTGCTACAAGTAAGGTACTTAATATTGGTATCGATGTAGATTTTAGCGTAATTAATTTAAGATAATTTTGGGATATGGAAGGAAATTGAACAATTCATATATAGAAGCCCAAGAACTCAAGTGTTAATGGATATTCATTTTGAGTCGTGATTTAAATGTCCAACTAAAAACTTAAATTTTGGTTTTGATTCTAAAAAAAAAAAAAAAAATTACTGAAATTTATAAAAAATTTACATGAAATTTTGGATATCTGTAATTAACGTAATTATGTATCTTTTACATTAATAATAGTGTATATATGAAATATATAGCGAGTTTTGTTAATTATTGTGATAAAAATATGTTGCAGAAATATAAAATAGGTTGAATTTAATAGTAAAATAATGACTAAATCTTATAAGAACTCCATTAATTTAAAAGATATACAATTTAGATAACGTATATCATTCAAAACCATATATGCGACTTTTAGGAGAATCAAATAGGTGTAATCCCAATGAAATAACAAGCATATTTAAAATTTACTTTTACGTGATAAAATTAAACACGAAATATTTAAAGTAAATATAGATAATGCAATATTATTTCAAATTTCTAAAAATTTCGGGTTTCGATGAGAATTTCGAGAAATTTTGGATTTCGATTAAAATTTCAGAAAATTTTGAGTTTTGGTCGAAATTTCAATGGATACTCTATAAAGTCGGATCGAAAGTGAGATTTCATTTTGGAACTCTAGAAAATTCGAAGTTCCGATCGAAATTTTGGTGTTTTGGTGCAAATTTTAGACCCTGTATACAAGTATAGAGGCTGAATAGTATATTACAGTAGTCCAGAGGATTACAAAGTCATTTGCCTTAAATTATCAAAAATGGAAAAAAGTCATTTGCCTTAGTGTTGTCCTTTTTTAGCAATTTGACTAGAAATATAAAGTTGGTGGATGCTTCTATGTTAAGCAAATATTCACCAGTCAAGTGGATTTCAAACACGTGGTTGTTCTTTTGTGGATTACCAACAATTTTCCACCCATTAATATAATCTGCCAACAGAAAATAAAAGAAAAAAAAATGGAAATGGAATACAATCGTGCGGCCATGATTACATAACAGCTCTAACTTTATCAAAATAAGCAGAGAATTGATTTTCCCAATGAAAAATCAGAAAGTACCAAAATAGTAGGGTCGGAGCAAGTGTGCAAGCTTATAATACCCATTGGATTACAATCGTGTGGATATTAAATTAAGCCCAATAAAAGTAAGTTGGGTTAGCCCAACTACTTGGTGAAGTTTCAGTCCAGTTCATTAGGTTCTATAAGTGTAGCTGTAGCTTGTAAACCACTCGGATCCAACTATCAAAAATATTTATCCGGATCCGGATCTGAAAGAAACACGACTTCAGGCGCAGAAAATATATTGAATTACGCGATAATTAAAGTTTCATTTGAGATTGATTCATTTAACATACCAATTGAAGTTTGAAAACCCTTTTTCTATCTGCTAATTAAATTTGAAATTCGACTCAAACTCGACTCAACTAATAAAACAAGGATAATTACATGTGCATCCCTTCACTTGTTGAATAGTTACCACGAGTTTATGCAGTTTTTCAAATTACCAAGACACCCCTGACAGATCCTGGCAACTCGGAAAATAAAGGTTGAATTGTAATATGTTTTTTTTAGATAGAGAATGAAATTGTTTTGTAATTTGTCGTTTTATTGATAGAAGTATTTTTCATAATTATTTCAAATTACCAAGACACCCCTGATAGATCCTGGCAACTCGGAAAATAAAGGTTGAATTGTAATATGTTTTTTTTAGATAGAGAATGAAATTGTTTTGTAATTTGTCTTTTTATTGATAGAAGTATTTTTCATAATTAAAGTCTCAAGCCAGGCGTGTTTATGTAATTTGCCTAAAACTTATTTCTTAAAACTTGTTTAAATTATGTTATGTCAACATTTTTAAACTCGATAAATTAAAATAAATTTGAACAATATTTTATTCGGCATGGCGATTTGAAACGCACCATCTGGTCCAGTTACATATGCAGAACGTGGTGGTTATCAATTACAACCTTAATGGTGGCTTGAAATTTATTGTTTATTGTATAAAAAGAACTTCGTTAATGCTTATCCCACAAATTAAATAATACTCACTCTTGTTTCTAATTCATCAGCCACTAATTAAAATCTTATTATACTTTTCAACCGATTATCGTTCATGAACACAAGTCATATCATTATAAAAAGTATAAATGAATACCATATATTTCTTAAAAGACCAAAATTTGTCCCCTTAAATTAGTCATGTAATATGTATTTGTTTAAGCCGGACCCTTCTTCCCTAGCAACGTTAGAGGGGAATTTAGGGTGTCCCTGTAATGTTTTTGCATTCAGTATACCGACAACTTCAATTTAAATATCCCACAAAATTGTAATTTTAGTATTTTATTTTTTCTTGAGTTTCTTTGCAATAAATTTGTATTTTTCTTTTGAAGTAAAAAATGGTGCAAATAATAGAGGCCAACGATCAAAGGCATGAGACAGCCGGAAAGTATTGGCAACTGGCTACAGCGCAACATTTCGGATAAATCGAGTTGTTAATTAATTGTCATTGGGACCCAAATATTGCTATATGGATATATTATCATATTATCTATATCTAAATCTTCTTATATAAAAAGCCTATAATGTGCCACGATTACATATTTAGGCACCATTCAATTTTTCTTTTCATTTTTCCGCTTTTCATATAGTATTTATTAATTGCCGCAATATAATTATTAAGTGATGCACCTCACATTCCACTACATGTGCCTGCATGTTCGTATACTGTTATTCAACATGCGCTATATATTTTCATTTATATACACAAGAGAAAAGAGAATGAAAAAATTAATGAATGAAAAATAGCTAATAATTATCTATTTTATGAAAATATAAAAGAATAAATATTTAGTTGATGAGAGTTTTGTTGTTTGATCATGATGCATGTCTTCAAAATTAATTTGGTGAATCAGATGAACAAGAATATGCACGCACGTTAAGATTTATCATTAAGAGGATTTAATTTCTTATCCATTCGGGCAAAGATTTGTACAAGATAATTAATTAAATTAAAGATGCATGAATAATAATTGGCTCAGTTTTCTGAGAAGATTCATGTTTCATAAGGACACCAACCTAAACAAAAAAAAAAAAAAACAATTTATTATTATAATAATTAGAAAAAGGAATATTGATCGATAACTAATTGTCAGAATACATCATATAATTATACCATCCTTATCCCAACACAAACAATCTACTTCTCCACTTTTTGTTGAGACAAAAGTTGACATAAATCAGTCCTAACTTCATACTGTTATGAAACATGGGAGCCCTAACCACCGCCGTGCGCCGCCCCAAAAGGAGGTAAACACTATACAATTGTTATGTGCCACTCATATTGAGCTGGAATTTACAAGAAAAACAATTGAGGGTCCCTATCTCAAGTACCGAAAACTCTACTTAATAAATATTTTTCAGAACCGAATTAATTACATGATAAATACAATTGTACTCATTCTAATTGATATAGAATTACTCTTAATTCGTTCAAATCACAACTGAATTTTAGAATTATGGCCATTCTCAAAAAGTATTTGGTCTCCAAAGTTTTATTATTCATAATTTCTTACGTATTTCCACCATATAAATATTTATAATTGTACTGGAACTTCAAATCCCGGGAACATTCGACGAAACCTTAGAATTTCACATTATAGTGTGTGTGTGTGTGAGTTAGTGTGCATTGAATTTGGAAAGTTGGGAAAGGAATAATACAGGGTGTATATGAGAGAGAGGCATATATCTATACATGGAGGAGGCGTGAGGAAAGTTATAAGGTGGTGGTTTGATGGGGGGTGGGAATTAAGGGTATGAAAGAGAGAATCATGTGGTTACATGTGCATTAAGGTTGAAGAACATGCGATATCAATAAACTCTCCCTCTCATCACCTTACACTTACACATGCCTTGATTGATCCCACTCCTTTGGAACATCTTGTCTAAATTATTTGCCAAATTGGACCCACAAAAACCAAAGAAGAAATTCAACTTAATTAATTAAACCGCTTTTATTATAATTTTTGTTCGACTTAATTAAAACTGTTCAGAAATTTACATTTCGACTTTCGAGTATAATCATATATATTTGCTAGGTGAATATTAGCGTTTAAATGAGATTGTTCCTTAAAAGCAATAGCTTACACATGTGGTATATACAAATATTATTTTTCCTTCTTCAAGAATTACAATGAATTTAGTCTCAATAACTTACATAGAAATCCAAATTTTAAAAGCTTAAAACTAATTAGGTGCTATAAAAATTTTCAATCAAGAAAATATTAGTCAGGACCCGGACCTACAAAAACATGGCTACCTCTAATTTTATTTACAAAATTATCCTAAATGTCCACCAACCTTCTCCTATGTCACATATATAAAAGGCTCACAATATGTCACCTGAATGACAATCTAGTTTTGTTCTCACCACCAAAATTGGCAAAGAAAAAAAACACTCAATTGTAATTTCCAAATAGCTTTTATTTTCTGTGTAACTCTTTTATATATCATGAGTACTGGAAAATCACAGCAGCTTCTCCTTTCATTCCTGGTGAAAGAGAAATGCGATTTCAGCAACCCTTTGTGGATAAATTGCATTTCCCAAATGCGGCTTAAGAACAGAAGGTGCAGAAGAATAGCAATGAAGAGAAGACGTTCAATAATAAGGCCCAGAAATGCCATTGGTAATAAGGTGAGAACACTGAAAAAGCTGGTACCAAACTGTGAATCAATGGGAGTTGAAGGGCTTTTTAGGGAGACTGCAGATTATATTGTGGCTTTGCAGATGAGAGTTAAACTCATGCAGGATATGGTTAATTTATTGTCTGCTTCTGGTGATGAGTGATTCTTTTATTCATTTATTTGATTTTGTAAAGGCTCATTATACCATTGATTCTATTTTATTTTATTTTTCTGTTCGGTCTTTCTGTGTTGAATCATTATTATTTTTCTTGTAATTTTCATTTATAGCATGCAGCTGAGCTGTGTATTGGTTTTAGAGAGGTCTAGCGACATGAATTCATGTTGCATGGATATAGCTATAGTGGCAGTTTATTTAGTTGTCTATTTCAATTGTGTGGGAAAGACTTAGAGGTAAAAGTGATTTATTGGTTTTACTATTATAATTACATATTTATACTTGATGTCTTCTCCATTGTTAATATCCTTGTTTTTTTTCCATTTTTTCTATAGACGATAAATTTATAGCTACTGCTGAAATGAAAAATTCTTGTACGAGCCTTTTTTAAAAGAAAAATTGTCATTTTATTTCATTCAATAAAAAGTTTACAACATCGAGAAATTCTTGTACGAGCCTTTTTTTAAAAGGAAAAGGGTCATTTTATTTCATTCAATAAATAATTTACAACGTCAAAAACAATACAACTTAGAATGTCTCTAACGACCGATGTAGTTATAAGAACAACACCAAATATCAATATTTTTCAAGATAACAAATCTTAAAAAATCACAAACGAGAACAAAAAAACTCTTGTGCAAAATATCACTCTTATTGTTGAATATATTAAAATGTTTAGATTATACTACAAATAATCTGGAGCTTTTGGTATTCAGTACCGTGTTCATATAATATTTTCTAAGAAACTTTGGAGTTTGGACGCCAACTAATCGTGGGGAAAGATAATTACGCGGAGCCGAGGTCTATGAGCACAAAAATGACTCAAGACTTACAGAGAGTGATGTAGGCCCAAGTCATCACTCAGAAGCCCAATCAGATGAACTTACATATTTACATGACCTACTCTGAGCCCAAAAAGAAAAAGTAGTTGAGCCGTTAAAGGCCCAAGTATATATGGACAAAAAGAACTGGGAGATCAGATTTAAGCCTTTCTATTGTCGACATTCAAATGCAAATATGAAATGGTTTTATGGTCTTATTATCCACATTCCGCTTTGCTTTTCACATTTTGTTCAGTATACAGTCAACAATAGCAGCGGCCTTTATACATACATATGTATGTATGTATATATATATATATATTTTATTTTTTTATTTTTTTTAAAAGGAAGGGAATACCCTACCCTACGTATCTAACCCGACAAACCCGGATTGATAGTTATCAATTGGGCCATTAAGACTCTAACTAGCTCCATAAAAGACGGAAGAGCCACAACTTGTGGCAGCCTGAATTCGAACACAGGACCTCTCACATAAAGTGGGAGGTGGATACCACTAGACCAACATGTCTTTGGTATATATATATATATATATATATATATTTTTATCAATAAAAAAGAGGGTGTTAGTGATGGTGACCAAAGCACCCCTCGCTATTCAATGTTCGGGCTTTCGTGTTCACCAGCGAACATATCAGACCAACTGAACAACCAGCGCAAGCACTGGCCCCGTCAGAGTGGCACCACCAAGGGCAAGTATAATTCCAGAAGCCGACTGCTCCAGTCAAGATTCAAACTCATGACCTTGACAATACCAAACCATTTGGGAGTAAGTTTGAAACCACTTGACCACCACCCTCGATGGTATATATATATATATATATATATATATTGATATTATAGAATTGGAGTTTCCGATTAATATTCCAAAATTATTATTCTTTCAACATACATCGTACTGCCCAAAACAAGATGACATTCTGATGTAATTATTTCTCAGTACAAAATTTTTATCTATCAACCTGTCTTTACTCGTTTTAAACGGCAGAAAAAACTCCTAACAATATATATATATATATTTGATGTCTCGATAATTCTTTATCAGTTATCATCTAAAATTATATATTAATGATACTGAATAAGATAAGCTTCGAAACTTTGGGATGGTGAAAGCAAATTTTATAAGTAAAGACAAGATTTATTTAGGTGGGAATAGATTTAGAAGCGATTTAAAAATAGTCACGAGCTATGGCCACAAGAATCTTAAGCTTATTATCCGCCTTAATTAAGGGCGTTGCTGGCATCATCTACACAACAATTTTTTTTAACAAAACTCAAATATGAAAAACTTAATTCATTTTTCCACGTATTTATTGTCATAAAGCTCTCTGTTACTTGGTCAAGCTTTACAAGTACTATGTTTTGTTCATATTTAGACAGTCAATGGACGTGGAGACGTGACATGTATAAAGGAGGATGTATATAAAGGAGGATGTATGTGTGTGTGTGTACATATATATAATTATATATATTCCCTTTTGTTTAGATTATTGTTAATATATTTTGCAAAAGAATAGGTTTAATTATTGTTAATACAAGGTGGAGTATATAGTATATTAGTATATACGTGAACGATGACTGGTGACAATAGTCAAATCTTGGGATACGAGTAACGACACTTGACTCGGAACTAAAGATGGTGACTTTCACTACATGACAAATTAACTTTATCTTATGTGTATATATTATTTTTCTTTTCCTTGTCCCTTTCACACTCTATCTAACGTATACTAGAAGCAAACAGTCACTTTTTACTCACATAATTCAAATAATTTCAAATATAAATTATTGATTTTCAGACAATCATCAACATTCAAAATCATAAATCTTGGATAAAAATAATAACCAACTGTATTACATAAATCCTAGCAACGTGCAAGCTAATCTTTTATGCATTATAACTACTATTTAAAATCACTATTTGTAAATACCGAATACTAATGTGATTGACGTTGGATGTCGAGATAATTGTTGAATATAAAATGTACAGGTTTTTTTTTTTTTTTTGATCAAATATAAGTTGTACAGGTAAGTCATAATTATGCCTTGTTAATTATATATTCTTATAAAGCTTTAAAGGTTAACTTATAGATAATACTATTTAATTTGATATTCAAAATGTAATATAATTAAATTGTATAAAAAATCAAAGATAACTATTATGCTAGTTGTTTCCCAACTATCTAAGATGAAGGCAAAAATAAATGGGACCCCCAAACTTGAAAAGAATACAGATAAATACTGAAAAGACAAACAATAATGGAGGAAAAATCATAGACGATCTAGGGAGCGTATAATACAAGCAAAAGACCACCAAGAATATTCCCAAAACGCGTAAATATTGCCTCGTGCTGCCACCGTCATCAGAAACATCTGGACCGTCCGTTCAACACAGCCCCCCGCTGATTAAGTTTACGTAGGGCCCAGCTTCGTTTGAGCCACGTGCGTCGACGCGAATGGCTGGGGCCCAACGGCCGCGCATAGGATTACGGGCTGAGGTCGACCGTGACCGGTGTAGCGTGGCCCAATTATCTTCCCACTTAATTTAAATGCAGCTAAAATTATGGTGATTGAAGAACATAAATTTCATCATAATAATAATTAAATAATGATGCCCCACTAATCTTATCCTTGGTTTTGGTCCAGCTTTTGTGATCCACCTCCATGCTGATTCATCTCCATGCAAGATTTTTTGGTTAAATGTTATTATTACTATTATTGTTTTTAATTTTGAAAGAACCAAAATGTGATGTTTTGATTTGAGTTTCCATTAATTTGTTCGCACTCTTATTGAAATTTTTGTCAATTACAATTGACGTTTATTATTGGGAACAAATAGTTGATGGAATTACAAATAGTAGCTTAAGTGATTAGATTTGGGAATCGACATTCTTAGATTAAATTTTTATTAACACCCCCCCCCCCTCCCCCCTCAACTCTCAATCCTTAATTTTTTTCTTCCTTTCTTCTCCCCCGATGATGATTTAGTGAGGCGATTGCCTGTACCACCACTATTGTCAACACCATCATCGACGGGTTGGGTTAGAGCACCCACTTCAAATTATGTATCCAAACTCCAGATCTGACGAGACATGGATGAATCTAATGAGACAGAGTTGGATCTGATGAGATGAAAACGGACAATAAACAAGGTTTTAAATAGCATTTTATATTTGTGTTTAGTTTTTATTTTCTCTCTCGAATGAGAGTATTTCTCTTTTGAATAAGATTGTGCTCATGAATAGAAGAGTTTTCTTGTGGTCGTTTGTGAGTTCTTAAGATTTGTTATCTTCAAAAAACTTGATAGTTGGTGTTTCAGATGTTTCTACATCGTTTGAGTCAATGTGTATTGTATTGTTAAGGAGTTGTAAATTTTTGATTGAATGATATATAAGATCGATTTTTCTTTAAAAAAATTAAATTTTTATTAGCACAAATAAAAATGCTTAACTGATCACACTCAAGACTTCATATTCTTGGAACCGGAGGAAGTGGTACAATTTGGACAAGTTTCACCCCTGCTATAATAGGTATTTAACATTAGTTTGATATTATAAACTAATTACCTGTTTTTAACTAGAAATGTGATGGAATCCCTTAAATGAAATGAATATTTAGTTCAAGAAAATTAACAAGTTCATAAATTCAAAATATAACAATTTAGGAACAAATATATGAAATTATAGATACTCGCAAGGGGTGTAAATGAGTTGAGCTTGAGCCGAACATGATAAAAAATTTAGGCTTGAGCTCGATTATATTTTTTTGAGCTTGAACTCGATGAGCCTAATTTTCTGAAGCTCGAGCTCGAGCTCGAAATAGATAATGTATTATACATTACTAAGATAGGATGAATAATAACTAAATACCTTATATTTAATAAGTATTTAGTAAATAGAGGAGAGTGTCGTGAAAATATAATCTGATTAAAATAGAGGAGAGTGTCGTGAAAATATAATCTGATTAAAATAGTTTATAGAAAGATGTGTCATCAAATATCAACTAAAATATATATTTTATTATTGTTGTTGACGTTGTTGCTATTTTGCACGATTTAAACAAAGTAGAAAAAAGCCAAAGTATCACTAATTAAAATAGGTTTTATAAATTTTAAGTATTACTTTTATGAAATTTGAGTATTTTTAGTTATATATCAAAATAAATAAAAAATAATAATAAAAGCTCGTGAGAGCAGCTATAAGTGAGATCGAACTTGACACAGGAAAAAGTTTGAGCTCGAAATAGCTCGAGCTCGAGCTGAGATCCAATCGAGCCGACTCACCAACTCACAAGCCAGCTCGACTCACCTTACACCCCTATACTCCGCCTACCAATTTCCTGCCCATATAAGCATTTAATATTGGCCATTTTGATCTTTAATATTATGTTATCGCAGTTCAATAGATAAAAAAATGTCAAAAAATCGATGCATTTTATTTTAAAAAACTTATGCAACATTGTGATATAGTATAAACAAAGTAATTAATGATTGATTTAAAATTTCACTAATTAATCACCCAACATTTTCTAACATTCAAATAAACAAAAACAATAGACAAAAATGAAATCTGCATTGTATCTTTTGAATGTGATATGTCAAAACCACGTATGACTCATTGTTCCCCGTATATGATACAATTTATCATAGTTTTATTTATTGCACTTTAATTAAGTACCAAAAAAAGGAAAAGAAATATATATGGTTAATACATGTATATATATGAGACGTTAATATGCACTTTATGACCCATTACTTTCATTTCATGTATGTATCCACAACCAAATTCAAAACCAAGATAATGAGAGAAACAATAATAGTTCAAATGAATAGATAAAGTAAAAAAGTGAAAAAAATATGTATGCATCTTTAGAAGGATACACTGAACATGCACACGAGCAAGAAATAATAAGAGAAAGAGAAAGAGAGAAAAGGCAAAGGCAAGAGAAGGTTTCATGCCGTAATCAGGTGACGTGTCAGTAGTAGATCGCGTTCACACCTTAACTGGTTTACCGGTCAAAACTAACGTATGAATGCGTCTGCAGCTTTCACTGCAACCCCAATTAATGCTTTGTTTTCTTCCCCCTACAATTCACCGGCAATTTCCGGTCAACCTTTGTGTCCCTAGACTCCCTCTTCAAAACCCCAAACAACAATTCATTGTAAATTTCTCATTTTCACTACTCTCTCACTCTTCCTTCCTTCCTGTGTACACCAAACCACCCTCTCTCTCTTAAAAGACCATTTTTCTTTTCTCTTTACTTTCTCTCTCTAGAGGAGTGTAAGAAAAGAGACAGGCCTTTTATTTGATGAAATAGATTGATTTTGCAGTTCAATTACAAATATATATATATTAATGGAGAGAAAAGATTGCTTAAAGATGGGAGATTCATTCCCCTCATCATCATCTTCGTTGTTGGATTACTATCCAGTGATGAGTAATAGTACACTAACAGGGCTGTTCGATTTCTGTGGTGAGGGTGAAAAAAACGGGTCATTAGGGTTCATGGAGTTGCTCAATATGCCGCAAGACTTTAGCTCATCATCATCGGTATTTGATTTTGATGCATCACAATCTGTGGAACCTTTTATGACTTCAAAACCACAAGTTCAGGAGTCGTCGGAGGTGTTGAATGCGCCAGCAACACCCAATTATTCCTCTATTTCTTCTGAATCAAGTGGTGGACAAAATGATATTGAGCACAGTACTAAAGATGAAGATGATGAAGAGGAGGAGGAGGAGGAACACCAGAAGACTAATAAACAGTGAGCTTTTTGGTTTTATATATATGTATATGTATGTGTGTATATATATATATTGTTTTTCTTTGATTTTTAGTGATTAGAGAAAGATTTTATTGTGCTAATTACTAATTGTGGGGTTGTGTGGGAACAGTTTGAAACCCAAGAAAACATCAGGTCAGAAGAAGAAGGAGAGAGAGCCGAGATTTGCTTTCATGACAAAAAGTGAGGTTGATCATTTGGAAGATGGGTTCAGATGGAGAAAGTACGGCCAAAAAGCTGTCAAAAATAGCCCTTTTCCTAGGTATATATAAATATAATACCTTTTCTTGCACCTCCTGTTTGATGGAAATTAATCTTGTATTTGCAGATTAATATTGCATGCATTTTTTGTGAATGATTTATTTAGTTTACGACATTTAATTAGTTCATCAGTATCTTGTATTTAATTAATTATATTCCACCACTTCTCTTTGTAATTGTTTTTTCTTTTCTTGTAACTTTTGTTCAGGAGCTATTACAGATGCACAACTGCATCCTGTAATGTTAAGAAAAGGGTGGAGAGATCTTCCAACGACCCTAGCACTGTTGTGACAACATATGAAGGCCAACACACCCATCCAAGCCCAGGAATGCTGCGGTCAGGCCCCGCCGCCACCACGCTGCCACCGTATTCCGGTGGCGGAGGTTCTTTTCCGGCGCCTGGTCAGATGCTGCTATCTCCTCATGATCAAACCCATTTCGATTTCTCGATTCCGTTGAGCTGTGGTTACAATATGGGTTATTACACGAATGTTATGAATTCTGGTGCAGGAGCTCCTCAACACTTGCGTTTTCGCAATCCAAATTCATCTGCTTTGTTAACAGATTATGGACTTCTTCAAGATATTGTGCCATCTTCCATTATTAAAAAGGAAGAGTAGTGGTTTGTTCTATGTTTTTGAGCTCTCATTACTGACTGATAATAGGCAGATCATTGGTGAAGTATAATGAATCGCAGTGTTATATGTAATTTTTCTCTAGTCATGAGAATTCAGTAGTAAACCCTAATAGTGGAGGCTTGTTGTCTTCCTTATGTTTGTTAATTATATGGCTTAATCAGTAGTTTTTAGTATATAAATATGTTTATTTTTTCTCTTTTGTATCTATTTTATTTTTCCACGGAAAGTCAGTAATTAATTCCTCATTTTTTATACTTTAGCTTGCATGTTCTTTGTTATTCTTTTCGATCGATGTAAATGAACATGTATTTATTTTGGCACTAATATTGATAGGGTTTCATCAGGAGGCATTTTTCTCATTGTCTGTGTGGATTGTGAAGGTTTGAACACGCATTTCTAGTGATGAAGTGGGATATCAAATTATGGTGAGAATTTATGAGGGCAATAAATGGTCGGTCCTCTAGTATTTTGAGTATTTGGTATTGTGGTACAAAAATGGAGTCAACCTCACAAATTATTGTGAGGTTCGATACATTGAATCTTTTGGATGGTTAACGTTGTTGTAACTTGCAATGAGAATATGTCAACAGAGAAAAGGACACGAATGGCTTTTCAGATTTCTCTATTCAAATGCGTATTTCATTTGATATATACACAATATATATGTATAAAATCCAAGTTACCTATATATTTAAAGGACAAATTATATATGTAAAATTGATATGAGAAATGGAATGAAATAAACACCGATTTGAAACAGAAGTTTTGGATTGAAAAATAGAACCACCAATGTTTTTTAAAATAAGAATTCGTGTTCGATGCGTGCTTTTTAAGGTAGTGACATTCTCTACACTTTGATCATCAATTACATTACGGAACTCTATACTTTGCGGGTAATGACATTCTCGTTGCTGTTATAGAAAAAGACATCTTTCCTGTGCTTATAGTGTATATTGCGATAATGCGATGTGCTATTAGCAGACCCAAGGAATTGGCTCTTTTCATTGTTCTCGAAACCCGTCCATGTTATGTCAAGACAGCCTTTGTTTCATGTCTGTAACTCTTGTTGGGGAGCTTCTATGGCTAAAGCTATACCTTTTGGGCTTCCGACACCCACAGGGGAGAAAAGGACTGTAGATTTGACTCATGTTGCTGCTGTTGTTCTTCTTCGTCTTCCAGATTATCAAGTTCTTGTTCATAAAATGCATACTCCTCAGGCTTCTCCCACTGACATCATATTACCAGGCACCATCACAATCTAATATTAGTTCTACATCCAAGAGAATATGAGCCACTGTAAAAAAAGAAGAAATTCTTACTCTGCTTTCACATGTTACACAGTTGTAGTAGTACAAGTCTCCATCGGGAGAGACATGCTCGCTCCAGTCACATTCTATAGAGTGTTCCATCTCGGGTGTTGAATTGACTGTATGAGATGACGGTGCAGCACCAGTGCTTGACATTGTTGATGTCTTACATACTGAATGTGAAGACTGCAAATATATGCAAGCTAGTGTTATTGACACGATGCCTTGCACAAGTCAAAAGTAAATCTAAAATCTTTTCTTGGAAAGACGTTGCTTAAGTCACATTTCCTTGTAACCAAGAAAAAATGAAGAAAATTAGGTCACTTTGCCCACTATCAAGGCAAAACAAGAAAGAAGATGTAATCTCCCCACAGGCGCAGCAGAATATAAAGGAAAAATAATAATTGAGAACAACATTGAAGAAAGTTGGTAGCTTATCAAGTGCATTAAAGTGCTTGGGTTTACAGGTGATTAAATCTTACCTATAGGATTGAACATTGCCCAAAGACTTAAAAGTAATGGGGCTTCTTCAGAGTGTTACCAAAGTTTTTAACATAGATCGGTAGTTCTAGGTTCACACTAGAAACTTAATTAACAGAGAACATAGAACATACAATTTTAACAAGATATTAAACTTATGATACAATGGGCAACATATCCCTTCCAGTGGTTATGGATGCTCAGGAAGAAAATGTTACCTTCATCTGCTGCATTTCATAAGACAGCATATGTCCGCTCGAGGGATCATTCATGTATGGTGCGGGCCTGGAGAAAATCAAACAAAACAATCACATGATGAAGAATATAATGAAGATCAAAAAGAAGAGACTCAATGGACAAAGACAACAGAGCTATAAATATATGCTTGTATATAATAGGAGAGAACTATGTCAGAGATCATTTGTAGTACTAAAATGCTCAATTTATCAGGAAGAACTATGGGTTACGCAGCAATATCACATAAGAGAAGGCAGGTAAGGAAAGCGGCGAATCTATTCATCTTGAAGAAATAATGAAAAGCACATGGTCACACTTTACAAGATATCCAATTCTCACACACAAAAAGAGAGAGAAAGAGAAGGGGGAGGGTGGGGGCGCACAAAGGATTTTCAAAATTTATGGTACCTTGAATCTCCTACTCTTGGCTTCTTGGGATCTGCAAATCGAACAATCAATGGTTGATCGCATCCCTAGACATAAAAGTGTATCTTAGAAAGTATCTTTTTAAGTTAGAACAGGAAATCACACATATAAGCATGATTACTTACTCTCATCACATATATTCCATGTAAAGCCTGAATTGCAGCAATTGCCATATCTCTGCAAGTAAATTGGACGAAAGCACATCCTTGAAAGCCACAGAAAGTCCACATGAGGAGGAAACACATAACATCCAATAATGGACAAGCAAGGATTTGCAATGTACTCAAAGTGCAACAAGAGCAACAATAGATGAGAACATAGAATGGAGACCAACAGTCACAACATGTGAAGAAACTGTTCTCATCAATTCAGGCCTTTATTTTCAGGGCACAGAGCATAGACTAGGGAACTAACTTGTGGAAAAGTAGGAGATTAAATGTTTGTTAAGCCTCATGCAATCAAACAATGAACTTAGTTGAGGGAGAGAGAGCTAGAGAAATCACAAAGTACACACCACGGTTTTGCTTGAATTCGTCCCGAACAATAAAAATCTCTTCAACAACACCGAAGGGAGAAAATATCTGGCAATAAAAGCATTCACTCAGAACATGACAACAACTGGATTAAAAGGGGGCAAAAAAATTCTCTTTAAGGACTCTACTTTACTCAATAATAAAAGATCAGAGAAGTTTTAATATTGCGAACACACTGGTCCCGTTGTCTGAACCAAACAGCAGGAATTTCTGCGTTATCATAGATACACATTACAGATAAATCAGAAATGCAGCCCCTGGCAAATTATGCCATAAACAGTACCTGACAATGATCAGGAAAAGTGACAATTAGAGAAGTCGTAGTTGCACCTGTTATGCAACTTGGCCATGTGGACTGTTTACAATCTAAAAACAAGTGATGGGCTACAAATAATTTATAACAAGAATTCAAGATACAGTACGGAGAACAAGCACAAAAAAATATGCATGGGAGCGCAAGGTTTAAGTTCAAAGACATCAGCATACTCTACGGCATATTGCATAGTGAAGCCTCTTTTACAATGGCACATAGTAATCAATACGAAAACTACCCGACTATAACAGTATAGGTAGCGAATGACAACAGAGAAGCTGTAAGAAAGGTATATACCTCTTCAATTTCCCATTTCAAATTCAAAGCTTGTCTATTCAAGCTGCCAACATACAACTTGTAGGCATGAGCACCAAAGCTTCCTAAAAACAGACGTATATGAGATCAACTAAAGAAAATGCAATCCGAAATACAAATGCTGGCATCTGTGAGAACCACAGTATAATTCACAAGTACAGTATGATTCGGATGAGAAGAACCATTTGGAAAGTGAGAATTAGAATTAAATCAACTCTCAGAACAGAATATCTCGACATATCAAATCCAAAAGCTATGCATCATTAACTAATGGGCACCTAGGAGATTGAATGAGAAACGATGCATAGGTTTAGCAACAAATATAATAGGCCAACAGAAATAATTTGAAGGGATTTCAGTTTAGTAAACCATTGAAACCTAAAGCCTTAAGTAACAATGACTCAAAAGGCTTTGCAAGAAATTCATGACGAGCAAGAAAGTAAGATTTCAAAGAGAAGATACTTACCAAGGCGTTCACGTTCCCCATCTGCGTATTTAACTTTCATAGGAATCATTGCCTGGAAGAAATTGTCATATCAGAGAACAAGGACAGTCGCATTTAGGAAAAAGAAAAGACATATACTATTGCCTGTCAGAAATATGCAACAACTAACCCCAGGAAAAGTATATTGATGAAATCCCACAATAGCCTGATCAGCCTGCTCTACAGTTGCAAACTTCACAAAGCAGCATTCTAGAAGAAATGAAAGCAAAAAAAAAATCTATTTACATTTTCACCTATTGGAAAGTAAATCTACATGGGTGAAGGTGCATTATGATAAATAGCAGCACAAACTGCATCAACAGTTACATAAATAACCCGAGCAAAACACTATGGTACAATAAGTAACAAGCTGTCATGAATTACTGTTCTAAAAACAAAACAACAGCAGTTGGAACTTAGAAATAGATCCTTGGCATACAAGAGCACACCATTTTTAAAATTAAAGTTTTCGAGGATTGTTGCATATACAATTTGGCCATCCGCAGAAATTGATTCTCAAATTATCTTCCCGAAAAATAGACTTTTGGATCTAAACAGTTAAAAAAGAATCTTCGTTTCATAGATATTTGAAGGTAAAAGATACACATGGGTTCATAGAAAATAATAGGAGCCACCCTTCAAAATATTCAGCAGTCTTTCCTATTTATTTATATGCTCCATTAGCATTACGTATTCAAGATATTTAATGTCATCATGCTCTAGGGTACCTTTACAAGTAGAAGTTATCAACCAAAAACTACCATGAAACTAAGTTTTCACCACCTAGAAAATTAATGGCAAAACTATATAAAGGATGTGCATAAAAGTGGTCATATTAACATTCAAAAAAACATGAGAAAGTACTTTATCAAATGGTGATTTCCTATTAATTTCAAGTTTAATGGGTGTTCTCATGCCACATAAAAACTCACATAATAGTAAATATTAAGGGGGAACTTTTCATGGTGACATTTCTACATACATACCCTGCTGTACACCTGTCCGTTTATCCTTGAGAAGAACAATCTCAATGATATGTCCATATTCTCCAAAAACTGCCCTAATCTGAATGTAAAGAAAAAGGTTACCTATTCTATACTCAGAAGTGTTAAATTCGAATTCGCTAAAAATCACAAATTAAAGTCAAAATCATAATAGTTATTCAAGCAATGTAACGCGATTTTGAATGTGAATTTTAGGTGAAAATGTGCTACTTACATCTTGTTCAGTCGCAGTCCTTGTAATCCCTACCACGTACAGCTTCACAAAACCGCCACAATCCATATTATCTGCAGAAATTTAAACTTAATAATCGTGGTAAGACAGATTAAAAGCTAATCATCCAGAAATTTGAATTTCGCAATTACTAGGGTGAGGAAATTGTCTCTTTTGCCCAGAGAGAGGCAACGAATGATTGGAATTGCCGTTGAGTTGGTGACCGTCGGATTCATTCTGCTCGCCGTTGAAATTGTGGGGGTGACGGATGTCCGATTGGTGGTGGTAGTGGTTGTGACCGCCGTGCAAGTGGTCCTGGGGATCGCCGGGATGGTGCTGGCCGCCGTCGGTAGGATAAGACGACATCGTAGCAAAGTGATCGGCGCGCCTCTCTCCTCCGTGTCTTTCCATATATCTCTTTCAATTAATAAAGACACTATCGTAGTAAGGACAATGTTTTGTAGTTCAAGCCCTAGAACAAGAAAGAAGAAGTAAAGATACAAAGAGTGAGCGTAGCCGTTGTACTTCGACAGGATTCTAATAATCTAATGTATGTATGTGTTAAGAATTGAGATATATCAAAAAGCATATTCCCGGTTTTTTTTTGTTTTTTTTTTTTAACACTTTTCACCCTCCGAAAAAATAACACACGCTTTTACTTCACTTTCATAGTTTTTGATAACTTATAACCCCGATCTATATTCCGGCAAAAGAACACAACTGAGGGTAAAAAATGCCTTTCACTCCTTTTTTCATGCCATGAAGTTGCTATCGAAAAGGCGAAAACAAAGAAAAACTGAAAAATTATCATTTTCTACCTAAAAATTAATATAGCTTTGTTTCTTTTGAAAATATAACTTTTTCATCTCGAAAAATCAAGCAAAACTGATTTACAAACTTCAAGCAATAGCAACCGTACTGGTACTATGGACAAGAAATTCCACTTGAATGTTGTCATTGATATACCAAATAACGAGTTGTTCCTTTACGACTTCGTATGACATATATAGTAGGACTCCTCTAGTGTCTTCGTATACGAGGATACGAGGCAAATATATATATTAACAGTGTACGTTGCGCTGCAAGATTTGCGTGCTTTTAATAAATTGGGTAGGGTCGACCCATGACCCACCCTATAGTGACTGATCGTCACCACCCATCAAGTACACGTGTAAAGTATCCAAGGGTAAGACGTCTCATCTGTCATTCACTCAACAGTACAGAGTGAAATTTCTATAAATACCTCAATTTATGAAGATTCACGAACGGAGAATCTGAGTAATAAACACTATGAACTACATATCGTATTGCTTGAGTGATTCGAAAACTTGAGAGCACGATCCTAAAATATAAATATTAGATATCTTCGTAATACGAATCATAGACATTATAACAATTTTATTTGAACTACGTTTGGACTTGATCCTTTAGAGGTACGTAGGCAGCTTGATAGTGTTCGAGTGCAATCTATAATCTTGAGAGTACATTCGTTAGTCCGTATTCGAGGTCATCTTGACTGAAATAGTATAGGATAAAATCAAGCTAGATAGATCATTGTGGTATTTTGCCATTGTAACTTATTGGCAAAAGGATGATTAGGGTAGAAGACTTCACAAATGCCCAAATTATGAGGTAAGATTTTATTAATTTTCATAATCTAGATATTATATCGCATAAATTCCAACTTATAAATGAAGTTTATTTATGGATGTGGATTCTTCAAATGGTATGATGCGCAGATGAGTTACTGAGCAAAAAACTCATATATGGCTTGCTTAAAGAATTAGAAAAACTGGAACAGATATTGAGAAAAGAAAAGTTCAAAATGGGAAAAGGAAAGGAGAAGAGAAGAGATACGATATCGTTTGATTAATCTTGAATAAGAAGTAATACGAATGAGAAATATTAAGAAAGTGGAGAGAATATTCATATAACAAGAAAGATATTAAATTGTGTATGTTTTGTGTCACTTTATATGTACAAAAGCTATTTATAGCTTAGGGTTACTATTCATTATGTGATTTGGGCTTTCCATAGCTTACTTGAACTATATTAATATGATTTTTTTCTTAGCCCATAGCCGATGATATGAATCCATTAGGCCTAAGCTAATATTTAATTTTCTATCATATGTGTATCGACTAATTTACCTTTGAACTATTAGAAAGATGCGCCACATCTCTTGTCTCGTTGACTATTTTTGTCGAATTATGGATCTGAGGTGCAAGTTGCCAAATATCATGAAAGTGCAAAGTGCGTATTTTAATTTCTGACGATAAAAAGTGCCAAAAATCCAACAATATACTTTTTACTCCAAATAAGTAATATGGATTTGAACTTAAATTTTAAACTAGATTGACTAAACAAACTCACCTATTTTTTATTATTTTTGACAACAAACTCGCCTACTCTAATTGCGCTTTAAGGCTCTCTCTTATAATTCAATCTCAAATACAATTTTAATATCTAGATCAAGACCTGTTGATCTGGTGATATCCACCTCCAACTTTTTGTGAGAGGTCTTGAGTTCGAATTCAGACTGCCACAAGTTGTGGCTCTCCCCTCCTTAATTCGTAGAGCTAGATAGAGTCGTACTGAATAAAAAAAAGTACATAAACTATAAAAATAAATAAATAATTCTTAATTTGTTTTATATGATGACATATTATAGCCATTTTGATATATTTGTTTATATTTATGAGAAGTTAAATAAAAAAATTATTAAAAAATAAAATGAAAATAATGATAAATAATAAGAAAAATAGATAGAGAAGTGAAAGAAAAAACGATTAAAGAGATGGTGAATTAATGTGAGAGAAAAAAATAAGAAACAAGTTTGGTGACCTCCCAAATTAAAATGAAATAATGCAAGTAATTCAACTAGAAATAATAAAGACAAAGGAAGATATGAAATGAAACGAATATGAACTCAAATTTGATCAGGAAATTTGATTAAAATGTTACTGGTTCTCCACTATTATCCTCAACTCCGAACTAATGTCTTCATTTGAAAATATTAAACTTGGGAAAAGATATTAACTCTAATTAATGCTTCTCAAGATCAGAAACAGTCTTTATTCAAATTAGGAGATATTACACATAGGTCCCCCACTTATTAATAATTACCAAAAACACCCTTCACTTATTGAGATTTTACAAACACACCCCTTCATGTCAAGAATTTCTTACAATTATACACCTTCTATGTTTAATTTTTTTATAAAGTTACTCCTATAAACCTTGCAAATAGACCCCCAAGGAGGAGGTGTTGATAATTTTCAGTAAGTGAGGAGAGGTTTTGGTAATTACACAATAAATTAGGTGGTTTGTGTATAATTTTCCCTCCAAATTATTTACGAAAAGTCGCAAGAAAAATAAATTGAATGAGCAGTATCGGAAAATGTACATTGCCAGAAAGCCTTTCAATCTTCCCATCCAACTAAATTAAATTATGCATGCGCGGAGTCTCTTCAACTACCCTTGTAGTTATTATAAATAGTTGTTCATAAGTATAATATTTCAGTCTACAAAGACAAGATTTAATATAATGGCTTCCAACAAGTACACAGTTTCATTCTCCGGCGCCAGGATTGAAGCAACCGTCACCAACAAGGCCGCCGCCGTGAACGACTGGGTGGCGGAAGTCCTTTCCTCATCCAACGGTCAGAGAATCATCGTCGGGCTTGACTGTGAATGGAAGCCCAACACGTCAACTTACGACAACAACAAAACGGCGACGCTTCAGCTATGCGAGGACACCAAATGTCTGATCGTCCAACTCTTTTACATAGATTACGTTCCTCAGTCACTCAAATCTTTCCTCAGTAATCCAAATGTTACATTTGTTGGAGTTGAAGTTCAAGATGATGTCCTGAAGCTGAGGAGTGAGTATGGGCTGGCTTGCGCCGTTGCGGAAGATATTCAAGCCTTGGCTATGGCGGCTTACCCGGTGGAGTTCTACCGCAAGCCAGGCCTGAAGGAGCTGGCTAGGAAGTTGGTGGGGCTTGAGATGGCTAAGCCGATTCATGTTTGTAGGAGTAATTGGGAGAATATTGTGTTGGGATTGGACCAGATTGAGTATGCTTGTATTGATGCTTATGCTTCTTACAGGATTGGTCGTAAGCTTCTTAATGGATATTGACATTTAGGACGGAATTGTGTTCTGAACGCTCCCTGTTACTCAACTTATGGTTTCGAATAATATTGACTTTTGAGTATTACGTTGATCTTAATTTTTATTTCAATTTCATTGTTAAACGGTTTGGGTAAAATAAAAAACAATGTCTTTTCATGAAGGATATATGAATCTACATCTACAAAGGATAAACTAGCAAATAAATGACGATTAGCTTTTCCATGACACAAAATTAAGGATGTAAATGAATCGGATTGAGTGGTATCAGATTGTGTTTAAATTTGTTGAAATTCTTATTGATATTGAAAAAAGAGTTGGAATGAATTTTAATTGAATAGACTTAATATTTTTTAATCAAATTTTAAATATTTATCAAAAGAAAAGGTTTAAAAATGATTTCTTACGATTAATTAATTGACCCGATAAATTTGGGTCGATAATTTTTACTCATGGACTACACAGATCCTATAAAAATTAATTAAAAAGTCAATTTTGGAATTCAACACAGATCTTACCATGTAAAAGTGAATGTTGCTCATACGAGCTTTTAGAAATGAGAAATTTAGTAAATAAATTTATTTTTCTCAAATGGGTCCAATTAGCATAAAAGGATATATAAAATTTGTTCATAAAGTTTAGACACATTGAACATTCATCAAATCATTTAATTTGGGTTCCTGGGCCATATAGACATTGGACCGTGCTTAATTCGGTGGCCCATACCTCTGGTCTGCCTTTTCAAGCCCCACCTGACCTGTTTGTTTCACACGTTCAAAAATTTTGGCATTATCTTTCTTGTACAGTTGGAATATTCCGGCCCAAGTCGTTTTAAGCTCAAGTCAAATGAATTATTTAGGGTATGTTTGGTTATGTTTTCAACTCATATTTGGTCCAAAATTCCCACCAAACAATGTTTGGCTCACACAATATTTGGTCAAAAATACACTACTTTTTGGTCCAAAAAAAACACAATAATTATTTTCCATTTCTCTGCACTTTGTCCCTACAATCCTCTCATAATATTTTCTCTCTTCTCTCTCCTCTCTAACAGACAAAAGCTTTATGATTTGACTGCTACAGTAACTTTTGTTCCCTCTGGAAACAAAACCAAACATTATCTCACCAAAAAAACACACCCAAAAACCAATTCCCAAAATAAAACCAAACACAATCTCATCAAACACGCACGTGTCCCCATAAATTTCTCACCAATAATTCTCACCAAAATACCATTCCAAAACATAACCAAACATAGCCTTAAGATTTGATCAAAAGACCAATAAAGTCCAACATAATTGGTAGATAGTTGAGTTTCTTAAATATTTGTCCAGAATTCGATTTCTGGCAGTGTATTTGGAAAAAACTTTGTTGGAAAAGACAAAACTGACTTCGATAGTCTCTATTCCTCGAAGTCATCCAGATGGGGGAACCTTGTATATACTAAGATTTGATCAAAAGATAAGGAGAGAATTATTTAACAAGTGAATTATACTTGCTTTGTTAAAGGAAGAAAAGGTGAGTCTTGACACGTGGATGATGCAGGTGAATAGAGTTTCATAGAATGTGGGCGACACGTCGTACAAAATGGTCCGGTCCGGCCCGGCTGTATTCGGACTATCCGACAAACCTTTGTTTGGTTGTTGCCGTTTACTAATTTATGATGTCATTCCCTTTTTAATTTATTTGTGTATATATATATATATTTATATTTATATTTGTCCTGGCTCAGGCTCACATACATATATTGAAGGGGAAAGAAAGAAGGAAAATAAGGAAAGCTTTGATTATTCGGTGGGGGTAATATCTTTATTCCCATCTTCACAAACCCTTTCCCATCTTTTCTCGATCATTCTCCGCCGAATTATTTGGTTTCTGCATATTGTTTGCTCATCGGTACGCTCAATTTCTGCTTAATTAACATTATGTTCCTGTTTTTAAATTGTTTGTTTTTTTTGAATTTTTCTTTTTAGTTATTTTCGGTTTGACCTTTGTGGAATTTATATTTCGAGCTGCATTATTGTTTTAAAAAAAGGAAAAAAAATGTTGATGTTTGATTTTGTCTATTTTCGTTGTTCTGATGAGGAAAAAGATAGGAATATCTTCTCTGTATAGGTGCCTGAATTTTGTGATATATTGAATGCGTTTCTTAATTTTGTTTACAGGATCATTGTATTACTCGTTTCGAATTCTGAGGTTTTTGGTGAACAAAAAAATATCTTGATAGGAGAAACCAAATTTTAATCAGCTATCACTGTTAATGCACATTGAGGATTTGGCTTTTGTGTTGTGCGGTCATTGAAAGTCGTCTTGCCAAATATAATTTGGTCCGCGATAGCTCACCATATTATTCGAACATTATAGACCTATAATTGGGGGTGGGAATCTGAATAAGTGAGCTGAGGATCATATTTGATGGAATATGGAATATAGAAACTCGAAAGAAAAAGAGGTAATAGTTGATATTGAGAGTGGTGAGACAAATCTTGGTGCTGATACAAAAAATGATCCCAATTCGGGTAACAAATGGGGGAAGAAATCATTAAACAAGCTTGTTAGCAGAGTTTTGGGTTTGAATGGACCGTCCAATATTGAGTCAGATGTCATTTCCGGAGGATCAATAGCATGTTCACATGAAATGACTGAATTAACGGTAGATAACAATCCAGGAGGGCATCTCTTGCCACTTATAGATAAGGACCATGAGAAAGAGAGACGAAAGACTGGAAAAGCAAAGAAACCCCCTCGGCCTCCAAAAGGTCCATCTTTGGATGCTGCTGACATGAGATTAGTCAAAGAAATCTCTAAGACTGCAATGAAGAAGCGGGAGAGGATTGAACGCATGAAAGCATTGAAGAAGATGAAAGCAGCCAGAATGTCATCACCATCATCATCATCTTCTTCATCATCTGGGGGGACCATATCTGCCATGATTATCACGGTTCTCTTTTTTCTTGTGATAATCTTCCAAGGTATCATCACCAGGTCTTGTTTTTCAATCCAAATTCTTATTGTCATAATATTCTAATTCCTGCACCACAGAGAATTATTTTTGTTTGATATAACCTTAGAATTTGGAGGTTATGCATTCTGACAATTTTGCCCTGGTTCCATTTTCACATGAATGTATGCGAACCTACGTCCGTTACATGGAAAATAATGGGATTTACATATGAAAAGACCCTACAGTTTAAGGGCTTTCGGTTAGCAATTACTCTTGAATATTTCAACATTAGTGAAATCTGCTAGGGAAATAGCTTCTAGTACTCTCTTACTAAGTCATTGTCTTCCAATATGTGAAACCTGGTTCACGAGCTACGTTTTGGTTAAACTAGAATTTTGGGGCGTTGATTGCATATCAGAAAGTCACTTGAGAAAATGAGACCGTCTTATAGTTGTGTGATTTATACAGCATGTTACTTATCCTAGCCCCTAGAATATATATTAAGTCCTAAATACATGTTTCAAGGTGGACATGGTGATGATACTTTTAGAATGGTGATAACACCATCTTATGTCCAGAAAATAAAGGAAATAATCGTTGGTAAATATCCTCTTACTAACCATTGAAATTTTTGACCAATATCACCCCCTGATGTTTTATTGTTTGTGTTTTAGTCACACTTATCATTGCTGAGCATTTGAACTTGAAAATGTCTCTCACTTTTGTTCAGCATTATAATACTGCGGTAAAATGAAGCTCCATTTGGATTATATTTGGTCTATTTGAATAGATTTTGCATGAATTCTGATGATCATTAATGTTCTTAGCTTAAGTATTTTATATTCTTTGTGTACAGGGTTTGGTTCCAGCAGTAGTTCAAAATTGATAATAGCAGGGGCTCCTCAGCCAGCACCAGAGACAACAGGCTTAACGCCTCTCCAGTTTTATGAAACTGTTTTGTCAGATGATGGTGCTGCACCGAGCTTTGTGCCTCCAAAGTCGAAGGAACAGCTCTCTGTTTCTGAGTTCAGTTCCCTTGGATAGAGTGGTTACTACTGCAAATATTGTAGTGAACGGGATTTTTTGTGTTTTCCATGTGTCGTAGATCAAACTTTAATCCGGTGCAAATATTTGTTCTGTGCATATATGAGATTTGGTGGATTCTTTTGCAGTTTCTAGATCATTTGTACAATGAATAAACTTATCAAATATAACTGTTAAAGATAACTTGCTTAAAATCAATGACTGGTGAGTGAGATATATTGTTCATTGTTTGTGTTGATATATAATTCGGATTTTTTAATTATTTAAATTAGATGCTTCCTTTTGTATTCTATTTTGATTTCGATGTTTTACAACACATTTATGCACAAAGGGTATAAATGTCCAGATATAAGTAAATCATATTTACTTCTTGGCATTTTAGTACGGGGGACAACAAGAAATATCAATCCAAATTATTATTATAAATATGCTTTCAATCTTTAGAAGCTCATTTGACATGTAATCCAAATTTGAATATCATCCTGTTTAACAAAATATGATGTTTTCTTCAAAAAAAAAAAGAAAAAAACAGATATGATGTTTGTTTCGAGCTTAACATAATTAGTTAAAAACCATAAATTATGTATGATAAAATTAAATCTACTCAAGTTCATTTGTTTCGCTTTCTTATTTATTGTGACTCATTTGAGCTTGTCTTAATCAGCAATCGAACGAAACTCAAATACAATTAAATTTTATAAAAAACAAACAAAATTTGAGTAATACATTATCCAACTCGAGTCAATTTTACATTCATTTACATCCTAACTATACTTATTTTGGTTTTTCAAGGTATCCTCAATGCCGAAGGCCCAAGACTAATTACTTCAGTCCTATCGGGCATAAATGTAATTATAGAGACCTCTCCTAATAGACCCAATTATAGGGACCCTATGCACAAATACTCCTAAAAATGACCATATGCTGTATCGCATCTTTATTGTACCTATATCCGGTACGGATACTCCCGAATACCATGTCCGGACCATTTTTGAAGTGTCCAAAAACGAAAAAAAAAGAAAATTTTTTGGATACTGTATCCGACACAAATGTTGAAGTAACCAACACACCTTGAATATCATGTAGTGTATTTTCATAATATCATACAATACTTTTTGGACTAAAATAGGAAAATAGATAATATTTTCGGTTTTTCGTTAAAAATTACTAAAAACAATGATAGAGAAATTTGTAGAACTAGACCAAAATTTATTTATTTCAATAAATTGATCGAATCAAGTTTATTTTTAAATATTATACATAGATATATATACATATATTCTCGGCGTATTGTATACTAAAATTTTTAAATTTGTCATATTTTGTATATGTATGGTATAATACCCGTATTTTGTAACTGTATCCTTATTCGTCCATCATGGTAGGGACTTGTTCCAGAAGGATTTTTATTTTCAATTTGACAATAAACATCTTATTGGGTCGCATGGACTGAAAAAGCTAGAGCAATTTTGGGCTTAATTGGATGACATATCCATCTCGGAGAATTTTTTTCCATAACAAAAGTAAGAAAAATTATTTTTAGAGATAAAAAATGTGGTGTTAAAAGTGTGTTTGGATGAGTTTTTTTTAAAGAAAAATATGTAATGATTATGGTTGATGTGATATGTTTTTTGTTGTGAAAATTTGTGTTTAGATATAATATTTCATATACGAATTTTAGTCAAATTCATCTATGTAGACATCAAAAAATAGGCAAAATGGATCTTATTTTACATCTTGTGTTATTTTGCATTAGAATATGTGATTAATTTTTCATTCAGAGTTGCAAAAAGCCGGATAAAACCCTTTTAATCGATGAGAAACTGTCAAATCATGAATAGTCTAAAGTTACTTTTTCTCTTTTTCTTGGAAGATTTTTTTCAAAAATTAGACAAAAAAAATTTTAAAAGAAAATTTGGTAACAGCCACCCAACCACATTGTTTGGAGATTTTTATTGGGAAAAATAATTTTTGGGGTAGAGCATGCCAACCAATTAAGCCCTTTGTGTTTCTGATTTAGGCCCAAGTCGGTGACTCGGTTACCGCTGACTGCATTAAATCCCGAAAGTGCCCTCCCCTTTCCTTTAACTATCATTCTTTGATACCATATATATACACTACCCGCAAAACCCTAACCTCTCTCTTCGTTTCTCTCTCTCTCTCTCTTCCCCGTTAGACCTTCGAAATTAGGCTTTGAAATTCGCCGGAGAAACTTCGACACTACGGAAGCTGAGAAGAACAATTAGGTAGATGGGAACGGAGAGGAAAAGGAAGGTGAGCCTGTTTGATGTAGTGGACGAGGCGGCGGTTTCCGGGAAGATCTCCAGGGCTAACGGCGGTGCAGGGATGGTCACTGCGGCGGCGGCGTCTTCGAAGATTAATAAGTGGAATGGAAGGACGTATTCTCAGAGATATTTCGATATTTTGGAGAAGAGGAAGTCTTTACCTGTGTGGCATCAGAAAGAGGAGTTTCTTCAGGCGCTTAATGCCAGTCAAACCCTAATACTTGTTGGTGAAACTGGTAGTGGTAAAACTACTCAGGTTTGTATTTTATTTGCCTAGTATTTATGAACTATTTCATGCTTGTTATACGGATACGGAGTTGTTAGTGGAGTTCATGGACTCGTATTATCGGGGAAGCTATTGTTACAGTTGATATAATAATCTATGCGGATTGATATTTATTTATGAAATCTGCTGCAGCTGATGGAACTTTAATTGTTGTCACATTATGGCATTATATACCCGTAAAGTTTTTTGATTTGCGATTGCCGGAATTAGGACTACTTTACTACTTTGATAATATAGGGAGGATATCTTTTCAGCTAATTATTAGAATGAGAAGTGTTTTTTTACTCTCCGTTTGTGTTATTGCAAATTTGCTTGCCTTTCTCCTTTAGTAGACAAATCTGTTTTTTGCGTATCCGAAGCAGCAACTAATGCAACTTCTAGTTGATCTCTTGTAGTATCACCGCATGAAATTTTGTCTTCGTTTTCAATAACCTTTTGAAGTGGAGGGTTGTTTTTACATGCTGCAATTATTAGAGCTGACGCTAATCCTCTATGTCCCACTATGTAGCACTCTTTGGTTCATTGATTGCTTATGTTGAAATATTTAATAAGAAGTTTTGCCCTTGGTTGAAGGTGATTAATTTTTCTTTTTCCTTTTTCTTAACAGATTCCCCAGTTCGTTTTGGATGCTATAGAGATAGAGACTCCAGATAAGCGCAGGAAATACATGGTTGCATGTACTCAGCCTCGTAGGGTGGCTGCTATGTCTGTTTCGAGGAGAGTGGCTGAAGAGATGGATGTGACGATAGGGGAGGAAGTAGGTTATAGTATTCGTTTCGAGGATTGTAGCAGTGCGAAAACTGTTTTAAAGTGCGCTTTTCTTTATTTAAAATGCCCCCCCCCCCAAATGTTCTATCATTTGAAGTTCTCGTCACTTATTTTATGTTCATTGTTTCTGATGCATGTTCTTCTGGATCCTAGGTACTTAACAGATGGTATGCTTTTGAGAGAAGCAATGAC
Source organism: Buddleja alternifolia (assembly GCA_019426215.1). Lineage (NCBI taxonomy): Eukaryota > Viridiplantae > Streptophyta > Magnoliopsida > Lamiales > Scrophulariaceae > Buddleja > Buddleja alternifolia. The sequence goes on from CM033391.1 coordinate 58,918,886, forward strand.
AGATCCACTCTTGGAGAGATATAAAGTCATAATTCTCGATGAGGCTCACGAGAGAACTCTAGCCACAGATGTTCTATTTGGACTTCTGAAGGAAGTGTTGAGAAATAGGCCTGACCTCAAACTAGTAGTTATGAGTGCTACACTTGAGGCTGAAAAGTTTCAAGGTTACTTTAGTGGTGCACCACTCATGAAAGTTCCTGGAAGACTTCATCCGGTTGAGATCTTTTATACCCAAGAGCCTGAGAGAGATTACCTTGAAGCTGCTATAAAGACTGTTTATCAGATACATGCATGTGAAGGTCCCGGTGATATACTTGTTTTCCTTACTGGTGAAGAGGAAATTGAAGATGCATGTAAGAAGTTAGCAAAGGAAATAGCTAATGCTGGAGATCAAGTGGGACCAGCGAAAATAGTACCACTGTATTCCACACTTCCTCCAGCAATGCAGCAGAAGATTTTTGAACCTGCTCCACCCCCAGCTGTGGAAGGTGGTCCACCGGGAAGAAAGATTGTCATTTCCACAAATATTGCCGAAACATCTTTGACCATTGATGGCATAGTTTATGTCATAGACCCTGGGTTTGCAAAACAAAAGGTGTATAATCCACGAATTCGTGTTGAATCCCTCTTGGTCTCCCCTATATCAAAGGCTAGTGCTCACCAACGTTCAGGACGTGCTGGAAGAACACAGCCTGGAAAATGTTTCAGGCTCTATACAGAAAAGAGTTTTAATAACGACCTTGTACCACAGACCTATCCAGAGATATTGCGGTCAAACCTTGCAAACACGGTTCTCACTTTGAAGAAACTGGGGATTGATGATCTAGTCCATTTCGATTTTATGGACCCGCCTGCACCAGAGACACTAATGAGAGCATTGGAGGTCTTGAATTACTTGGGAGCCCTTGATGATGAAGGAAACTTAACCAAACTGGGTGAAATCATGAGTGAATTTCCACTGGATCCTCAGATGGGGAAAATGCTGGTTGTCAGCCCAGAATTCAATTGTTCAAATGAGATCCTCTCAATATCTGCTATGCTTTCAGGTACAACTTTGCTTTTTTCTTCTTTAGTGCAGTCGTGGGTGTTGTCCCAAGATCTACATAGAAGTAGATCCTCTTGGTTGAGTCTTCACCTGAGTGTGAAGTTTATGCTCAAGTTCTCTTACATGCACAGATATGGTTCTGTGGATTGTAATCAGATATTTAATTGCATACATGATTGCAGTTCTGCAATCATGTATGAAATTGAGATATTTGAGGGTCAGTCAGTTTAGGTTGTCATCAGCATCTTCTCTTGTCTGGGTTTCATGCCTCCATTGGCATGTACCAAGGATTTCTAAGTAAGTGCTGGTGCAGATAGTTGCAGTTTCTCAGTATTCTCTTCTCATGAAGCAAATGATGTCATCTCGCCTCTATACATCTGCTGACCTTCTTCCGTGGGCCCCCTTCTGTGATAACCAATTTTTTTACTAGTACCCAATTGCTTTGTCCGGCCTAGAGAGGCTCAAAAAGCGGCGGATGAAGCAAAAGCTCGGTTTGGCCACATTGATGGAGATCACCTCACCCTGTTGAATGTGTACCATGCCTACAAACAAAACAGTAAGTAATAATAGGAATCATATTCATTTTTCCAATTTTATTCCCTTTTTTATACGGGGTGCTAATGTATGTTTTTCCGTTGAATGCTATTAATTGATTGTAGAGGAAGATCCACAATGGTGTTATGAAAATTTTGTGAATGCCAGAGCGATGAAGTCTGCCGATAATGTCAGACAACAGTTGGCTCGCATTATGGCCCGATACAACTTGAAGCTATGCAGCACTGATTTCAACAGTCGTGATTACTATATAAACATCCGGAAGGCTATGCTAGCTGGCTACTTCATGCAGGTTGCCCATCTAGAGCGAACTGGCCACTATCTGACGGTGAAAGACAACCAAGTACGTTATCCATAGCAATTCTCAATTTGTGCAATCCTGAACCATCTTTATGATATCTTTGTTAATTATTGATTGCCTGAGTTGTACTTGCAGGTTGTTCACTTGCACCCTTCAAATTGCCTGGATCATAAGCCAGAGTGGGTTATCTACAATGAATATGTCCTTACGAGCAGGAATTTCATTCGTACAGTAACAGATATTCGTGGGGAATGGTCAGTTTTTAAACCCGTCTGATGTGATTTTTTTAGTGATGTTATGTTTGTAGCATCTCTTTCCTTTGCCAATATGGTTGTGCTGTCTGACATAAATAGTCAGTGAAAGATATTCGTGTACATATATTTTATCCTTTGAGCAGAGCAATTGAGAGGGACTTGTGATTTGAATGTTGAAAATAAAAACCTTTTGGTGCTTCTTATTTGGGAATGATACTTCAGTTTTAGAATATGTTTGGACTTTTCTCTTAAAATTGTCTACCGTATAATGTTTTGCAGGTTAGTTGACATTGCGCCACATTACTATGATCTCACAAACTTCCCGAATTGTGAGGCAAAGCGCCAGTTAGAGAAGCTATTTAAGAAGCGGGAGAGTTCCAAGGAGGAGACCAGGAATAGGAAGTGAAGAGATACAGCTCCTGAAGATCTTCGTGTATGGATCTTTAGCATTCTAGTTGAGCCCGCCCTTGTTGAGCTTCAAATGTGTTTTTAATTTTGAAGAATGATGACACATATATTGTAATATTCCAATTATCAGTTTGTGTGGATGCAATCATACCCCAAGTTCTGAGGGACGTAATTTGGCTGCAAATTGGTTAAATGTCTATGTCGGGCGCAATTTTATCGAAGTCCCTTTTCTTAGCAAAGAAATTAAGGCCGTCCCTCTACGGGTATATTTATTTGAAAAATGCACTTACAATCCAATATGACTTGAATGGGATTTTTATAATTGAATGGTGTGAGCCTATTTTGTGCAATCCTGAGTTGTTTGTTGTATTAAGTACTTGTTGTTTCCAGAAACAAAGAGGTCTTACAATTTGTGGATGAAAATGAATAATCTTAAGAGATGGGTTTTGTTACACATAAATAGGCACGACAAACAAAAGGCAGAGCTGATCCTTTATTCTGATTTGCTATTTTATGTTGTAGTCAGTGTCTCCTTTTACTTAATCGCAATTTTTATATCAATAATCTGATCTGGCAGTGGTGAAGGAAGGAAGAAAGAAGTCCAGCAGCTTGAGCAGGTTACATGTCACCAAACCTCCCAACTTCTCCATCTGTTAACATCGATCCCAGCCTTAGTGTGCTCTCCCCAAATCTACTACCAGCCTGAAAATGTTTGGCAAAATAGCTTAATATCTAATGAAGGAAATATTTGAACTCCAAATTGAATTAGTGAAAAATAAGCCAAGAACGTAAAAAGGCTACGCATAGGTAGGATTGTCGTATTCATTGTCCCTCGTCAAAATCTAAGGCACTCAAAATGACAAACTGTTACAAGGCCCCAAATTTGTTTGTGCACAGTAAATTAGCATACAATCTGTGCTTGGCACAATAAGCCAATCCTGCAATGCACAAAGGAAAAGAAATGTATATACCTGCATGAAGGACTTCAAAAATGGCGCAGCCACCCCTAAACTCGAGTTCTCATCAACATCACTGTTTCGAGATATCTCATCATTCGTGTAACTTTTCCATGAATTTCTCGAGTAAACATCATCCATAGATGTCGATACAGATGCCCTGGCTGCACTCCTCACAGACAATGCTGGAGCACTGGGAACAAACAAAGCTTAAAACATTCACTAATGAACCTTGGCAAAGCATAATTATTTTCATAGAAACTGGAAAGCAGTAAGAGAATGCCATGCAAAGATAAATCAATTTGTGAATCAGTAAGTTTTCATGTAAAGGATAATAGGGCGCACGTGATGGGAAGATACTTGAAACGAGGTACAATAGAGCAGCGCATCATATTTGACTCGGAATTGGTTGGTAGCTTCTGCACGGTGTCCATATGTGTCCTATTAAGTTGGACAAAGAAACCAAGAGAACAGCATGTCTGAGGTATGCCTGTCTCTCATTCTCCCAAAGATATGGTTCATACCTTAAGAGTAGATGCATGAAAAAAAATCACTAAGATGACTACATAAAAAAGAATATAACCAGCACAATATCTTAAGAAAAATAAGATATTCAATTTGGGGAGAAACTAAGCAATAATAACTCAGAGGTATTAAGAAATACTATAATTTCATAAATTAGCTTCTTCCTCATATATCAATTTCAACAGCTTATGCATAACAGTAATCTAGAGATCATGGATTACAAGGAGCACATTGCACATGTAAGTAGTTGTAATCAAAATCACTTATTTTCTCCAATTTACTCCCTCGATGCGGTTGAGGGTTTTACAAAACTATCAACGCAGAGTAAGAGAGTGCTACTACTACACACTTGAAACTTCTTCATTTTAGCATTTTAAACCACTATTTATAGAAAGACATATTCTTCATTCATTATCCATCTTTATTTCAGTTAACACATTCTAATTCCAAATCGCTAATATTAAGATTATTCTCCTGGATCAGGAGAGGAATTTATAGTTCTTCGCCATCTTCCGGCAAAACTGCCTGCTAAGAATTATACCTATAATTTCCAAAGTCTGTTGGGTTTTTTGTGGAAACTGGACATGCTAGCTTCTGCAGTTGATTAGAAAGAGCATGAAACTATGATGCCCGCTCGCTCTTCTTTTGTCCCCTTAAAGAGGACCACATTGTCCCAATTGTTGCTCATACCCTTTCGAAAATTGTTCTTTCCAAAAATTATTTTGTCATGTTAGTCTTCAAGATGACTATTTTAACAGATCACAATTAGGCACAGCAAATAATTCAAGCAATTGTCCACAATAGATTCAAGAGTTCTCATCCAAAAACTTCATCATCAGTCAGTATAAAAGTTAGTTCTTAACGAACCAAAGTCCCTACAGAACAAAATCTTAGTTTAACAACTTATGTGAGCCAGTCTATGGGATCCAGTCTTTGTGAAAGACGATTTACCAACTCTTTAGTACGTTCTCCTATCACCGACTTGGTTTTTTGTGCTGCTTGTTTCCTTCTAAAGGAGCTTTCACTTTTGAAATTTCAGATAACTCCTCATTTGCATGAAAGTTACCCCCAGACAAAATATCAGCAGCAAATTTCAAATCAAATAGAACTTGCAGAACACCTTTCTCTGACAGTTGGGACCCATGAACTTCTTCAGCTGACAGGAGATCCCCATAAATTCCAATAACCTGTGCAAGCATAATGGAAGTCGAAATCATGATCCATTTATATCAGGGAAATCACTAACAAGTCTAACTACCCATCAAATAGGAAAGAGACTTATGTGGCACTGCTGGAAACCACTTCAGTATGAGCTCAGCATATGAACTTTGTTCCAAAAGACACGAAATATGTTACAAGCCATTGTGGTCACATGGGGAGAAGGCATGCCCGAGTTCATAATGGACTCTAATTTGTTATTTGACTTCCATATTTGGAACAACATATTATTATGCTTCCCTACACATATTCTAGTCCATTCTTTTTCAACAGAAAAACATAGTTTTATCAGGAAAAAGAAGTGTAAATTACAGTGAAGGAGAACAAAGATGTGCTTGAGTTCTTAATATGGTAACGCTGTACAAGCAAAACGGAATTAACATAAAATTACAAAAATCAAAGTCTCTCCAATTAACTTAGTGCACATGCATCAATGGCAGCGGAAAGAATGATCTCAGAAATGTGATTCGGAAAAATCCATATTTAAATGCTTGACATCAGGCTGAGACATAAATATTGTTAACTCATTCAATAAATAACTTCGGCAGGAGCTAATCAGAAAGGAAAAAGGAAAACGACAAACTTTGTTATCCCGCCTATAGATTCAACTACACTTAAGGCCTTCAAGAAGCCGATTCTTTAAATTACAATGTACACCGCTAGCCCAACCTTAACTTTTCACTCATAAGATTTCACAATTTCCAGAAATGCCAAGTGACATAACTAAAATGTGGTATATCAGATGAATCTGAATCTTACAACTCTGTGAATAAACAGTCAAAAACGATAACACCACAACTACAATAGCAGAAATGTATATCCTTTGTATAAAGTTGGGTTAAGTTTCTAAATCTATCTTTCAGCATCGATACGAAACACGCAAGGGAAAGGAAAAATAGATTATTTAAACTTTCTGCCTTTTTTTTTTTTTTTGTTGTGTGTGTGTGTGTGTTGGGGGGAGACTTGACTACATAGTAGAGCTGCAAATGAATCGAGCCGGTTCACAACCTTTTCGAGTTGGGCCAAACAGGTATCTGAATTCAAATCTCAAAACTCAATAGCTCACAAGACCACCTTAATTTTAAGTTTGTTATTTAATAGTTTTATACATGTATATATGTTTTTACCTTTGCACACAATGGTGCTCCTACAACTCGAAAGATAATTATAAGAACTATAGTTGACAAGCACTTCTAATCCAAATGGATTTATGGATATCATTACCAAATAATCAAATGTCAATTGTGTTAGGTGATTTCCTAATGGAGCCAGTGAAATATTAGACCATGTGGTTGAGTCCTAGACAGCAGAAAACCAACTGCTGGACAGTGGTAAAACTGAAACTTGATAAGCAAATTGATGTACTAATAATTGGTCTCGAAAGAAAGAAGTACTTTGGACAACCAAAATCCATCATATTGCAGGGGGTGAGACTCAAAACAAGACTCGATTCTCACTTATGAGAACTTGATAGGCTCAAACGCGAGCTTAGGTTCGCTATATATGATGTGATCTCGAGTTCGAGCTCAGTGTAATGTAGCTTATAATCGTCTAGACCGGACTTTTTTGCACGCTTTCTCCTAAGAATTTCCTCAAGAAACAATTTTGGTACTCAAAACATATGGCAATCATGTTATTAAGATAAGACAAAATAGAAAGTGAATCATTTGTGACTAATTTGAACTCATTACTGCACAGGGGTGTATTTATATGAACATATAGTAGATAGCTAAACAGAATCATATGCAAACACCAACTAATCACAAAGTTAACAATAGATTTTCTTGAAACAATATAAACCCCCCAGACAGATAATAAAAATTTTCCAAATAAAATTGTTGAATTGAATCATTTAAACATGAAATAACTGAAAGTCCAATTTGCGGTATAAGTTTGGTGGCAGGCAGTTACCTCCGACGAAGAGCTTGGAAGCTATGCCTCTGCAAGAAATAAAAACTGCAGGAAACAGTGACGACGACGGCATGATAGTGGAGGTGAGTTTCGAAAAGAAGAGCTTGTTTGACAGATTTTTAATGGCCGCCATTGTTTCTCTCCTGTGTTGTGTGGAAAAGGAATTGGGAAGAAGAGAAGAAACTCTTGGAGAATGGCTATAAGTGGTACTGTATGTTATGATAACCCCGAAGTATATACAAATATTCTAAAGTAGAGGCTAGAGAATTTTTTCTTTGATTTTTGATGTATTTCTCAATACAATTGTAAAGTCTATTTATAGACACAAAATAAGATCAAATATTGATTACAAAATGAGGTAATAGAATTGTAGATGAATCCACTAAATGAGATATTAGAATTATAGGTGAATCCACTAAATTATGTATTGGAGTTGTATGGACATCCACTTAATGAATTATTCATAACACTCCCCCTTGGATGTCCATCACTTAAGAATATGCCTCGTTAAAACCTTACTAGAAAAAACTCTGAGGATAAAAATCTAGTGAAGGAAAAAGAGTACATAATTTTTTCAATACGCAATTAGATATTGCCTCATTAAAAACCTTGAGAATAGCTAAGATTTCTGCATGATTAGATGATGTGGCCGATATGGTTTGTTTCACAAACCGCCATGAAATGGCTGTGCCACCACATATGTAAATAAATAGCCTGTTTGTGAACGACCATAATGAGGATCAGACATATATCCAGCATCTGCATATCCAACCAATTCGGACTTGGGCACATTTGAATAAAACAAGCCCATATCAATTGTTCTTCGAAGGTAGTGGAGTACCTGTTTAATCTCATTCCAATGCCTTCGTGTAGGAAAAGAACTATATCTTGCTAATAGATTAACAGCAAATGCTATATCAGGTCGAGTATGACAAGCAAGATACATTAGTGCACCGATTGCACCTAGATATGGTACTTCAGGACCAAGGAATTCTTCATCACTTTCTCGAGATCGAAAAGGATTTTTGTTCACATCTAGTGACCTTACGACCATCGGGGTGCTCAATGGATCTGATTTATCCATGTAGAATCGCTTTAACACCTTTGATATATAAGCGTCTTGATATACAAAAATTCCGTTCTTTAAATATTCAATTCGTAGTCCAAGGCAAAAAAAATTTCTTCCAAGATCTTTCATTTCAAATTATTTCTTTAAACAATTAACAGTTTTTGAAATCTTTTCAGGAGTTCCAACGATATTTAAATCGTCTACATAAACTGTAATTATAACAAACTCATTTCCAGATCTTTTCATGAAAATACAAGGACAAATTTGATCATTCTTATATCCTTCCTTCAACAAATATTCACTGAGACGATTATACCACATTCGTCCAGATTGTTTCAGTCCATACAATGACTTGCTTAATTTAATTGAATAATGTTCTCGAGAACTTGAATTATATGCTTCAGGCATATTAAATCCTTCAGGAATTTTCATATATATATCATTATCAAGCGAGCCATACAAATAGGCTGTAACAACATCTATTAGACGCAAATCAAGTTTTTCATGCACTGCCAGACTTATTATATAACGAAAAGTAGTTGCATCCACCACAGGAAAATAAGTCTCCTCGTAATCTATGCCAGGTCGTTGCGAAAACCCTTGGGCAACAAGACGTGCCTTATATCTTACAATTTCACTTTTTTCATTTCGTTTTGGCATAAATACCCATTTGTATCCTACTGGCTTTACATCTTCAGGTGTACGGACTACAGGTCCAAAAACTTTTACATCTTCAGGTGTACAGACTCAGGTCCAAAAACTTTTCGTTTGTTCAAGCGAGTTTAACTCTGCCCTCATTGCGTCTTTCCATTTTGGCCAATCATTTCTTTGTCGACATTCATTAACAGACCTTGGTTCTTGATCCTCATTATCATTCATCATATTTAGCGCTACATGTATGCAAATTTATCGTCAACGTTGACTTCATTTCGATTCCATCGTTTCCCGTTCATAACATAATCTATTGAGATCTCATTATTTTCACAAGTTTCAGGTACCTGAGGTTCTTCTGGAACCGAAATATTAGTTATGACTGGGGACTCTTCTAGAGTTATTTTATCCTCGATTAGACCATCTTGATTCTTAGCTCCTTTTCTTTTTCGAGGATGACTATCTTTGGAACCGATAGGTCTACCACGCTTCAGGCGTGCAGTAGACTCATTACTTTGACCTTCAGGGACAACAATTCTTACTAGAGCATTAACAGCTGGTACATGTGACTTAGTCACTTTTTTTAGGTCAGTAAATGCGTCTGGCAGTTGGTTAGCTAAACCTTGCAAGTGAATTATCTTTTGAACTTCCAGTTCACTTTGTTTTGTTCGAGGATCAAGATGATATAAAGATAATTCATTCCAACTAATTTTCTTTTCCAGCTTCTTATTTTCTCCCCCTAATGTTGGGAAATCTGATTCATCAAAATGACAATCAGCAAATCGAGCCGTAAATAAATCTCCAGTCAATGGCTCTAGATACTTTATTATCGATGGAGAATCGAATCCAACATATATTCCCAATTTCCTTTGAGGACCCACCTTAGTGCGTTGTGGTGGAGCAATTGGAACATATACCGCACATCCAAAAATTCTTAGATGGGAAATATTTGGTTCTTGACCAAAAACCAAGTGCAATGGGGAGAACTTATGATAATTTGTTGGCTTTATGCGAATAAGTGCTGCTGCATGCAAAATAGCATGTCCCCAACAAGAAATAGGAAGTTTTGATCTCATAAGTAAAGGTCTTGCAATTAACTGCAGACGTTTAATAAACGATTCTGCTAGACCGTTTTGTGTATGAACATGTGCTACAGGATGTTCAACATCAATTCCAATAGACATACAATAGTCATTTAACGTTTTGGAAGTAAATTCACCCGCATTATCAAGACGTATCTTCTTAATAGGATAATCAGGAAAATGTGTTCGTAGTCTAATCAATTGAGCAAGCAATCTGGCAAACGCCAGGTTGCGAGTTAATAACAAAGATACATGTGACCATCTTGTTGATGCATCAATTAAAACCATAAAATATCTAAGTGGTCCACACGGCGGGTGTATTGGTCCACAAATATCGCCTTGAATACGTTCCAAAAACGTAAGAGATTCACTTCCTACTTTTGTTGTTGATGGTCGAATAATCAATCGAATAATCAACTTTCCTTATGAACAAGCAGCACATGAGAAATCATTCGATTGAAGAATCTGCTGGCTCTTCAATGGATGACCACATGAATTCTCAATTATCTTTCGCATCATAATTGATCCGGGATGGCCCAACCGGTCATGCCAAATAACAAACTTATTTTGATTCCCAAACTTCTGGTTTACGATAACATGTGTTTCAATAGTAGATATATGCGTGTAGTACAAACCAGAAGAAAATGGAGGCAATTTTTCCAATATACATTTATCACCAGATATTGTATTAGTGATGTAAAGATACTCAATATTGCCATCACTTGTTGTCTCAATATGATATCCATTTCGGCGGATATCTTTGAAGCTTAGTAAATTTTTTTGAGACTTTGTAGAATATAATGCTTCATCAATATAAAATTGTGTTCCTCCGGGTAACAATATATTAGCTCTGCCGGAGCCTTCAGTTAACTTTGTACTACTCGATATAGTACTAACATTGGCTTCTTGCATTACTAAATAAGAGAAGTATTTTTTATTCTTGAGAATGGTGTGAGTTGTGGCACTATCAGCGAGACACATATCTTCATTATTGATGTTGTTGCTGATCGAGTAAATACTCATTCTTTTCATAAATAAATGATTCATTGATGAAAACTACACATTTTCATATTTATTTTAAAAACTACTAAAAATAAGATTTATAAAATTGATTATGAACACTTTCATCTCTAATCAAGTGATCACTTTTTTTTTTCAATCAGGATCAGCAAAGAAATCAGCAATATCTAAATGAGTGTCATCAAATTGGCCATGATCAGAATCGCCTTCTTCAAAAGCAAAATTTGTTTCTATTTTCTTTCTTTTACTTTTTAGCGATTCTTGGTAAAGATCAACAAGATGCTTTGGTGTACGACAGGTACGAAACCAATGACCTTTACCACCACAACGATAGCATAAATTTTCCACAGATTTGCTATTTTGGCCACCTTCATTTTTCTCTTCATTATTTTTCCACTTCTAGTGAAATGATGTGTTCTTGGGATAACCATCACGATAACCATGACTCTATTCACGTCCACATCCACGATTTCTTTAATGATTAAAATAGTTATGTGTTGCTACATTCACTTCAGGGAATGTATCCGAACTAGTTGGACGTGACTCATGATTAAAATAATTATATATTGCTCAACACATTCACTTCAGGGAGTGGAGTATAGCTATTTGCATCAAGATGAATTTCAACATCTAACACCCAAGAGAAATAATTCTTCCTCGTAATATCAAGAGCCACAAATTTAAATGTTTTCAAGATTCCTCATCAGAGTATAAGAACGATTTAGAGATCAATCAATGAATTTCATAAAATATTTACAACATTATATTGATCCATACAAAATACCAATAGCTAAACAAACCATGAAGCATTACAGTAGCTAATGATAATCATAGGTTTAATAAAAAACACACTGAAATTCACAACTACTGTTCATATTAGATATATGACATAAAGATAATGATAACATATTTTATTTTCTTTATTATAGTTTTCTTATACTATATTATTAGCTATATTATTTTGCATGGTGATAATTATGCCGTTGTTTTCTGCTGCAACAGATTACTGTGATGTTGTTATTGATGAGATTTTATCTATTTACTTGGGCTTTAGTGTTTAATGCTTTCTATATTTCTTGTTCTTTAATTGTATCAAGGTAAATGAAACTGTTCACCTTTTGTGATTCAATACATCTGGCTGCTGGTGACCTCTAAATGAGCTTCCATGTAATTTTTTCTTTCATGTTAAGAATTCCACCAACTCGCTATCAAAATTCCTTGGATTGAAACGCCAACAACTTGAGACGGATCGTGCTGATAACGTGTTATGAAATAACCCCAAATATTATGAAATATATACAAATATTTTAAAGTAGAGAGACTAGAGAATTCTTTCTTTGATTTTTGGTGTATTTCTCAATACAATGGCAAAGCCTATTTATAGGCACAAAACAAGATCAAATATTGATTACAAAATGAGGTAATGGAATTGTAGGTGAATCCACTAAATGAGATATTGGAATTATAGGTGAATCCCCTAAATTATGTATTGGAGTTGTATGGACATCCACTTAATGAATTATTCATAACACTGGAGTCTTTTTAAGCCTAACAATATATAATAAGTAACAAAAACGAAAAGATTATTTGTGAGTGAAGAATTTAATTTTTAGGTAGTAGTATAAATATAATTATTCTTTTTTGTCGTTTTTTCAAACTTTGAACATTTTTTGGTATAATAGTTATAGAACTCTCAAGAAAGGATTTTTAATGTTATATAAATAATTATTTTATATTTCTTAAATTAGATATGGATAAATATAGTAATTAGTTTTATCTAAAATAGTTAAATTTAAAAATTCAAAATAAGCTAGTTACCAGCATCATTTGAATTCAAATAATAAACTATTATATATAGAGTGATGCTATATAACACCCATTTTGAGTCACTTATTTTTCACTTTCTATGTGGCTATCCTAGTCACTTTCCAACTCATCATCCAAGTATTATTATTTATTTATTTTATCTTTCTATACTCCAGATTTTATTCCTAAAAATTCTCTTTAATTTCTTTCCTTATCACGCCTTTGATCCATTAAATTGGATTTCATCCTAAATTAAACATCTTGCTTTTCTTTTGTCGATGAAGATAATTGTTTATAATCTGAAAGTGACCAGAACAATGAAAGGAAAATGATGGATTCAATTTAGCATGTTCAAGATTCAAGATTTTCAGCACTATTGTAGTTTGTACAGTACTGTGAAAGTACAACCAACAAATTCAATTTTTTTACATCTAAATGAAAGGAATTTGGCATAGTTTTTCTAACAAGAAACCACCATCAAGGTTTGCTTCAATGAGTCTGCTCTCTATCGAACAACGACAAGAAAATTTATAGAGATAGGGGTCGAATAGAATATGAATTTTGTTTTATGAATGTTCTTGACAATTAACTCAAAGTGATAGGCATCAAATACGGAACAAGAAAAATGCATAAAATGAAAATTGAACAAATAGAAGCAAATATGTTTCTGGTTTGCACTTCAACTTCTACATAAAAATTGATCTCACGACTTTCTCTAGCTCCAATATTGAATTTTTTTATTCAAGTTCGAAAAAAGAAAAGGAAGTGGCAAACAATCGCCTACAATCCTAGTTATGGAGCTCTTTTTAGTTCAAGATATCCAAGTGACAAATGATGTATTCGCCTCTTGAATCATTTACTACTACTGTATTGAGATGGCAAAATAATGATATTGAGAGGAGGTGAAGAATTCTAGTTTTAGAATTTAGAGATGTTGCAATATTAAGAAGAAGAAGAAGAAGAAGAAGAAGAAGAAAAAAAGTTGATCTTCAATGACAAGAGAAGAGGAAGGGTTTTATTTCAGGAGGAAATCGAATTTGATAGGTTAGATGTGTTATAAGGAAAGAAAATAGGAGAATTTTTAGGAATAAAGTATGAGAGTATAGAAAGATAAAAAAAGAAAAGGATCTCAAGCAATTAGTATAGGGGCACCCACGAGCCGAGCTTGGCCAAAATTCTGGGCTCAAGCTCGACAAGCCTCAGAAAAATGAGCTCGAGCTCGAGCTCAGAAAAAAATAAAAAAAATTAATTTTCTTTAATTAATATATATTATATTATTAATTTTGTATGAATATATATAATTAAATATAATCATCATAAATATTTAATATTTAATAACTAATATATATATATATAATATTATAAGATATTATATTATATTATATATTATATTATATATATGTATATATTAAAAAAATAAAATAAAAATTATTTTTTTAGGGCTCGCGAGCCTTCGAACACGCATAGTTGGACTTGAGCTCGTCTCGAGCTCGAGTTGAGCTTTTTTCGAGCCAGCTCGGCTTGTGGTCACCCCTAAATTCGTATCTCACGCAATGAAGCCATTTATATAGTAATAAATATTAAAATTATTAGTCTCTACATAATTAGTATCTCACATAATTAGTATCTCACGCCATGACGCTATTTATCGTTGGTAGGCTTTGTAATTTCGAACTTCCAAATACTTACAAGTGTTTATTCAAATTTGTTATATTTATAGGGAAAATTGAACTTCTTCTTCTTTAAAAATCAGTTTATGCAAGTAAATCATCTTTTAAAGGATTTGATTGCATGTTAGTCTATGATGTACGGATACTCTTAAAATTGGACCCGTGCAGTATCGTACTTGTATTGGATATGATACTCTTAAAATTGGACCCATATACGTATTGGATACCCTTTTTACGTATCCAAAAACAAAAATTAAATAAAAAAGAAAATTCTGGATACCATATCCGATACTTTCAGATGGCCTATCTCATACAAAATTTGAATTATCTGACATGCCTTGAATATTAGACATCATATTTTTGAATATTATATTATACTTTATAGGTTAAAACAAAAAAATAGTAATGACTTTGACCACGTTAAAAGGTTAAACAAACAATAATAAATTTTAAAGAAGCAAAAAACCGTTTTGGTTTTACTTCTTAATATATTTTTCTTCTTTTGCTCCACGTGAAATCTATTATTTACACTTTATTACTAAATTTTTTTGATAAGAAGGTACATATTGGTATCAATGAAATGACATTTTTACACCGCCGCAAATGATGAAATATCATGGTTACTTTCGAAATTTTTTAAACTTATAAACAATGAACTTGTGTCAGTATTGCACTTTTATTTATGTTAATGAACATACTGACTCAAATTTAATTTTAAATATTATATATAGATAGATATATTCGTATCCCCAACGTATCGCATCCTATAATTTTGAAATTTATCGTATTTCATATTCGTATCGTATCCATATGTATCCGTATTCGTGCATCATAGATGCTAGTCTTTTAGTAAATAAAAAGAAATCCACTAATTTAGGTTGATAAAAATTTGTCATTTACACCCTCCAAATTTTGGCACATCCCATGATAGGGGTGAGGGGAAGGAAAATAGTGATCCTAACAAGTCTCCTTTACAATTGATGATCAAAAAATAAAACATAAAGCATTATTAATTATATAAGCATAAATATTTTTCCTCACAGCTTTTAGAAGCGGAGCAGGGGCTGTAGGGGAATCCGCTCCCTATTTTAGCTTATAAATATTTTATTTTTAAAATTTTGCCCAATCAAAATAAAAAATTGTCAAGCCCCCCCCCCCCCCCCCCCATTTTTTTTGGATATAAAATTCTCATTCCGTCCGGGAATTTTCCATACCATAATTCGAATACCAAACATAAAGTTAATAAAAACGGTTAACAGGAAATTACAGTGCTTTTACATTGCAATGAACATATAAAAATGTGATTTACATTTACCACGACACAACATAAACAAAATAAAAAACTTGTGTATCAAACAATAAGGGGAAAGAAAAAACTATAAATTACCAAACAAATAAACGACCACTCCAATACAACTCATCTCCTTCATCAATGCTTCCTTAGGGCAATGGCGGAGAGCGCCACCATGAAAATGAGCAGCGCCACCGCCACAAACGACGCCACCACCGCTCCGCTGATCCTCTGGCAAAAATCGGTAAACTGTTGGCATATCGCCAGCCAATTCGCGTCGGAGTTTCCGTTGTGAGCCAGGTACACTATCGCCGCCGAGGCAGCGGCCGCGGAAGTAGCCAAAGTCACCGTAAACTGCATCGATCGAAAAAAGCATCACAATTTGTTTCTCCAAATATATATATATATATATGTATATGTATATACACAATGTAACTGTTCAGATTAAAGCTCCTGATTCGAAATTGAGAATCGCGCTTACTGTGTCGCAGATAATCAGTAGAAGCCTTGCGCCTACAACAAGAGGTCGAGCAATGCAAACAATGGAGAACGGTACGGAAAGAACAAGGTAACCAGTAACGATCGACATAGCTATTACAAAGAACCTGCATATATATATATATATATATATAATAACGAAATTGAATCACACAAATTTGAAAAGACATGACCTAATTTTAATTTTACTGATTTGCGAAGGAGACTCACGTGAATGTAGGTAGATCGTCGTAGCTAGCTTGGAACTGGAAGAACTGTGTGAAGAAAGGAAGAGTTTGTTCGGTGGTTGCCATGGTGACGGTGGCGGCTAACGCCGCGGTGGCGGCGCTTATACGGAGGACAAGATCGAAAATGGCGACGCCTCTTTTGTATCCTGCTCCTGATCTTCCATGCTCAACTGCTGCAAGAAGAGGTGCTTTTCCTTTCCTTTCTCTGCTTGATTCTGAAATTTGAATTGTTGTGGCCTCATTTTTCTCCATCTCAGTTGATTAGAGAATATAATGTTGATCAAGAAGGAACAAATAAATTGATGTGCTTAATTTGTGTTTAGCTCTGTTCTTGATTGTGATATTGATATAATAATTGGGGGGAAATGAAGAAGTTTATATAGTGCTTGTGTAGGAGAGTTGGTTTTGGAGGTTTGATTTTGAGTTGATGTATAGAATTAGATAATGGAGCAAGAGGAGTTGTTGCCAATATTTAAAATTTTGTTATTATGGATGAATTAAAATTTGATCCGCTTTTTGAATTCTGAGATGGAATATTATGTTGGGGCAGATGGGTGGACTTATATATATATATATTGATGGTGGATTGGTAAATTAAAATGACCACTTTATAACTCAAACTGCTACTTCTATTTATTTGTGATAATTACTTGACTCAATGACATCAAGTTGAGTTTGTGCATCTATTGTTGAGCACTGTGATTGTGTATTTATTGATAATACTGTTTTTTAATTTGGGTATGAGGACTAATAACCCGACCCATGACGATTATGCTTTTTGGGAATGCAACCACTTCAATGCTAACCGTCGCTTAGGATGGTGCTTTGCGCTCCCAATTGTATAAATAAATAAAATCGTGTCACTGCTATCAGTTATAGCTTCTATTTGAGTGGTGTGCACTGTGCACTTAATCTAACAGAGTTGTAATTGAAATTAAATAAAGAATAAGATTTTTTTTCCCATTTCCAAAAATTTATGCACCAATGATAAATGCGTGATCCTAATGGAGTTGCAATTGAAATTAAATAAAGGATTAGATTTTCTTTTTCCATTTCCATGAATCTTGAAATTTGATAATGAAATAAGAAATTAGCTGAGCTGCACATTGTTCAGAGAAATAATAAATCAGACCAGTTGAGTGATTATAATTTGGAATAATAGGATTAATATATCCATAGCACTTCGCCCAAATTACAGTTTATATTCTTCATATAAATTTAGTATTTCGCATTTCAAATTATAGATTCATGTGCCATTAGCACACGTATAGTATTTAATTTGTATATGTGTGATATGATTCATGATGGAGATAAAAAATCTGAAGTGCCCAAATTTTATGCATGTTTGGGTATGGGGATGCACCTAAACCTCAACATTGTGCATAGATGTCTTTCTAATTTGGCATGTGAATCATACTATTTATATAACTGCACGAAAAGATTGTTCTCATGAGTCATGATTGGTCAATTAACACAAAATCCTTCTCTAATCCACTAACTATTCTTTCTCTTATTATCAAACATTACAATACATATAAAAGAGGTTGGTTTGAGCGGAGAAAAGTTTTGATTATATAAGTAAAAGTATTCGGTTCGAGTTTATATATATATAGAAAGTTTTCTTGAGGTTTTGGACTTGAGATACCGTATAACGCTTTTCCTTCTTGAAAAAACATTCACTGTGTTTTTATCCCACCACTGATAAATGAGCAATAACTATTTCACACTCAAAAGAGAATAATAATTCCAATACCAAATTCATCAAATAAGAATAATTGTACAGAATCTGGGGGTGCACCCAGTTCGATTTTTTGCGATTTTTATTTTAAATTTATACCATACCAATAGTTACGGTATTTAGATAATTAAAATCAAAATCGGGCTTTTTGGAACCGATACCATTGCATATGGTATTATGCAGTTTCGGTACGTTATGATACGGTTATGCAGTATTTTTTTAATAGACTTATCTACCTATTATTATGTCCACCTTTTATGCACAAAAGTCTTATAAAGTTTATTCTAAATTCTTTAGTTATGACTTTATCACATAAGAGACCATTAGACATGACAGATTATGAATTAAA
Organism: Buddleja alternifolia; assembly: GCA_019426215.1. Lineage (NCBI taxonomy): Eukaryota > Viridiplantae > Streptophyta > Magnoliopsida > Lamiales > Scrophulariaceae > Buddleja > Buddleja alternifolia. The sequence continues at coordinate 58,937,460 of CM033391.1, forward strand.
TAGAAAGTAAAGAAAATATGTGAAAAAGGAAAATATATATAAGTTACATGAATATCTCAATAAATATTATTATTTAATATTGACAGACTTCAAAAAGATTTGAGTGAGCAAAATTTTGCATTAATACACTAAAAAATAATAAGGTTATTGACAATAAAAAATATAATAGCCGCAGAAAATAAAAATCAAATAAGAATCGAACTCTTATAGTTATAATTGGAAATAACACAAAAATATTAAATTCAATAAGAAAGTAGAGTGGTAAATTCTATTATAACTAATTTTTAAATTCATAGTTTTTTTAAAACTCTCCACATCCCACATAAGTTGTGCAATAAATTCGATTCCTAGTGTATTTTTCTCTACATGTTCTCGATGTTTCTTTTGTAAAATCACTTATATATAATATGAGTAATATAATAAATCATTAATATATAGCATATGGTGCGGTACAGTTTTTAACTGGTATAGAAAGTTTAAAACCAAAATCATCCAAAATAATTGGTACGATATTGGGTCATACCAAAACCTCAATTTTCATATAAAACAATCACAACTTCGGTACGGTACGGTTTCAAAAACCATGAACACCCTTACGTAATCATATTAAAATTTCGTACTTGGAGTGCTCTGCAAATCATTCTCCACTTAAACATTGGGATCCTAAGAATTTAGAGGTGTAAATGAGTCGAGTCGAGCTGAATGAATTGTTGTTCAAGCTTGTTTGATTACAATCAAACTTCAAATTTTGTGCTTGAACTTGTTTGATTGTTAATCGAGTCGAGCTCAAATAAAAAAATACTACCTAATGGTTTCCCACTATATTTATGTATATAATATAATATAATATGATATACAGATATGTCTATAGAAATATTTTTTCACTTAATGTAATTAGACTCCTACTTCTAAATAGTTTCCTACTATTCTATGGATTCTTTTACTTAATTGGGTATGAAAGTCTATTCACAATAGAATAAACAATTGAGTTATTCACACATTTATATAGGTGTTAGGTTAGATATAACACCTTCACTCTTGAAAATGTGAAAGGCAAACATATCCAAGATGATACATATGAAGCATTATAAACAAATATATGCATATATATACATGCTTGTTGACAGACGAGAGACATAGAGGATTGAGATTACGGTCAAAAAAGACATGCTTGGCATGCATATGTTGGTGCATGACAAAATCAATAATCTTACACTTAAAAGTATTTCAAAACACATCATCAGGTTTATGTCCAGCACACTCAAAGAAGGTAATTGTGGACATATCTTGAAACGTCATACCTGTGAGCCAGCCTCATACAATTTATCATCACTTACCCTCATTTATATAGTTCATTGCAAGCAACCGATTCTGCAAAATATATTGTGATCCAACATCCAATAAAACCTAGAGCCCAAATTTATTAGACAACAAAGATATTAGGGGCAGAAATAAATGTTAATAATCCACGAAATATGCAGAAACTGATTTAGACAATCCCAGATTAAGGGAAAAATGCAACCTGAATGAAAACAGGAAAACAAAATGAAATATTAATTTGTAAAACATAATCCGGAGACGAATTACCACGACTTAGTAAGATCTAATACATACCCTATCTAAGATAAGATATAAGACCCATTATATACCATTGGATCAATTAAATCCAACAGTCCAAAAATAATCTAGAAACATGCGGCAAAATGGGTTCTAATTCGCTCAAGGGGTATAATTGTCAATTTTTTCATTACACAGCATCATCCTCCCAAAAATAACGGCATAAAATCTTCCCTGAAATCTCTCCATTTGAAACTATCACCACAAAAAAATTCTGAAACTCTAAAAAATTTCTGGAAATCGAGATTGCAAACCCTCTGAAAATAGTGATTTGAACACATTATACATCATATTATATTACATTATACACTATCATATAAGTCATTATACAGTGAATACAATAGCTAATTAATCTATTATATAATAGTTAATAATCAAATATACAGTAAATATAAACAAGGTAAAGTACGAAAATAATGGAAATAAATAAAAATAAAAATAAAAATCCGACTGAAAACGTAAAAGCGCGAAAAAACCTATTAAAACGATGGAATTTGGGCCCGAGAGGGTGGTGCTCATCATTGATAAGTATGCTGAGTTGTTTTTAAAACGACGTTTCCTACAAGATTGAAGTAGAGCTTGAGACCAAATTCAAAAAATAGTTTTTGCAGTGTATAATGGTTTATGTTGTAGTGTATAATGATTTATGTTGTAGTGTATAATAATGAATCTAATCTATAATCTATTATACCATTCTATATAGTTGTGTATAAAATTCACAGTGTATAATGGTTTGTATTGTAGTATATAATGGTTTATATTATAGTGTATAATGGTTTGTATTGTAGTGTATAATAATGAATCTAATCTATAATTTGTTATACTATTCTATAAAATAAGATTTATAAGTTGAATCCATAAAGAAGAAGATAACACTTGCTATAAGTTCCTGTGTTAATAATATGATTTTTGTGCAATGCATATACATCATATATATTGATGTGTATTTTGATAAGTTACATATATGCACGCTTGCATAATATGCCTACATTTTTTTCAAATTTAATAGAAATTGCTGTCTTATACCACCAATGAATGACTGATAGCTGTTCACCCATCAAAACACGTCAAATAAATTCTATTAGTGAAGAAAAACAATGGTTTGTGGGAGACTTCCAATGGTTTGTATTGTAGTATATAATAATAAATCTAATCTATAATTTATTATACCATTTTATATAGTTGTGTATAAAATTCACAGTGTATAATGGTTTGTATTATAGTGTATAATAGTTTGTATTGTAGTGTATAATAATGAATCTAATCTACAATCTGTTATACCATTCTATATAGTTGTGTATAAAAATTCACAGTGTATAATGGTTTATATTGTAGTGTATAATGGTTTGTATTGTAGTGTATAATGATTTGTTATTGTAGAGTATAATGGTCCGTTACAGAGAAATAAAGAGAAACTCATTTGTTCAAATTCACTCTATCTATTACATTAGATCAGTTGCTTAATGATGATTTGCAGACTCATAATTGATAACAGAAGAAGAATTCAGAAAAAATTGAATTGAAAACAGAAGAAGATGATGAATAGGGATTCGATTTCTGCATATCTTTCGATCTTTACAGCCTCGATCTCGAATTTTACTGAAAAACAATCGATTTGATGATGAATTGAATGGGAAAAAAACAATATCTCGTATCAATTTTGTTGGAAAACAACCGATTTGATGATGAATTGAACGGATAAAACGATATCTCGAATCAATTTTACTGAAAAACAATCGATTTGATGATGAATTGAATGGGTAAAAAAATATCTCTTATCAATTTTGCTGATATATGTGATTATGGAAAGAATATAATGAAATCGGTTATGGCTCGTGAAACTGGAGATTTGATTTGATACTGTATATTAAATTGAATCTGTTAGTTATAATTTAATGACTAAAATGCCCTTTACATAATTAAAATAAATTATTAAATCAGTTAAATGTAGACCTTGGGATGAAATTGAATCAAAGGCTTAGATTGAGTCTTATATCTTACTTAATGGCAAGAGATGTATTTGATCCATATCCTATATATATATATATATATATATATTTATTGTAACAAATTATTTATTTCGTACAAGCAAGAAGCGTGTGTTAAGAGGTTAGTTAAAATAGAAAGCGGTGTAATCTTCAATTTAAGAAAAAGGGAATCGAATTGCGCCAGTAAATATGAGCTAAGCAAAAACAGAGCCCAAATGCATTGGACCGCTGCTGGCCCAAGAAGAGGTTATATTCTCATCCAAAAATGGTATTCTTGCGATACAGCTAGAGCCCACCACCTATACATACACTCCCACTCTCAGTCGCTGTATCCACTAGGAATCCTCCACCAAATCGCCAGCCGCCGTTTCTTAAGCCGGTAACTCAAAACTCTGTTCTAGTTTTCATTTCGCGTATATATATATATATATATATATATATTAGTACACCATATTAATACTCACTCTGTTATCGATATTCTGGCTTGAAGTGGTGCTTAGCTTGATTTGATCGTTGAAAGCTTTCTTTTGTGGTGCTGGCGGCGGCTCTTTCTGATTTTGGTAAACTTGTATTCCTTCTCTTTCATTTTGCGATTGAGCGATGCCTTCTTTTCTTATTTTGACTTTATTTCATTGCTGTTGGTTGTCTTCGTGTTTATCTCATCCTTTTTTGAAAGAATTAAATTAAAAAAAAAATCAGTTCAGTTCAGCTTCTGGTTTGATTCATATCATTTTTTTTTTGATGATTTATTTGTAACTTTAGGCGTTTCGAATTTTTTTCTAATGAATGCGGTCTAGAGCGTTTGACGTTGTATGTTTATGTGCATTGGAGTGTATTACGGTTGTGTATTGAAATGCCACATTTTAATACCTCAGCCGAAATTTCGTAACCCCACTGGTAAAAGGAATGGCTCAGTTACAGGCAATCTCTTCGTGTTCTTCAACCAAACTCCTTTGCCATGGTTCTAATAGAGGTATTTACTATATCTATATAAGTGCGTGTATAGAAAGCTCTTTGCTCTTACATATGGTGTTTCAATAATTTCCTCCAATATAGATGCAGCTCGAATTTACAACAAAGTTCACTGTCCAAGAAAAACGGAAGAGGTACTTTAAACATTGTGTATTTAGTTAATCCACTCTTTACAAATGATAGGAGGGGTGATTGAGAGTTTTTCCTTTCTCTTCTTTTGTGATGATGCCAGCTAGGGGTGAAAGCGAGTGAGTTTCATGGTCATGCAATCGTTCAAAACAGAGCTAACTTTGGTCTAGCGTGTAACAATCATGGTATTAACCTCATTGCTCTATATGGCCTGATTCCTGTTCTACACGGCTTTGTTTCGTGGTTGATTTTACTTAGACTGTCACTCAAACTTACTTGGATTTTCCATTAGGGGCAGTAGGGAGTCACTAAATTGGCTCTTCTCATTTATTTATTTGCTAAGCATGTACATATGCAATGAAGAGTGAATGTTTGGAAATAAAACATTTTGAAGCGAACTCAGTTTCTTTTCAATAATTGCCTGGATAACATTGTGCCCCATTTCTTTTGTAAGTGCATTTCGGTATACAGAGAAGTATGGACATATGTGTGTGTGTGTGTGTGTGTGTGTGTGTGTGATTCTGTGAGTTGTTTTGATCAGATATTAAGTTCGACATATGCACGGTGATGATTGGTTCTAATATATGCTTCCAGAAAGACATTGCATACATGTAATTTTCACAGATGTCTAGCCTTTATTATATGTAACCTCCAAAGAATTTTGTGTGCAGTTATCCAAGCAGTCTTGGCTAGTGATAAAGAGGCGATGGCTTCTAGTGGTGCGGATGGAAAAGTTTTGCGTAAAAAATTGAATAAAGTGGTCCTGGCCTATAGTGGTGGTTTAGATACCTCTGTAATTGTACCATGGCTTAGGTATGTTAGTTGTGTTTTCTGTTGATACCTTCAATGGCTTATTTTAATAATGTTTACTCTTCATTAGAACATATGAATTGGCTTAGTCATATTTCTTTTTACCCTTCAAATGCTTTAGAGGTGTGTTTTGCGCCTCTGTCTAAGGTTGTTTGAGAATGACCATAGAATTTGAGTCCTGCAATGTCCATCTTTGCTAAATCATGTGTTGCTTTATGTAACAAATTCGTAAAGTCACTATCTTGAACCATGCATTTGGGTGTTGAGGCATTGGAATATTGCAAAATATTTGAAGAAAGGCACAACTAATGGCGGAAGAAATCAAGTCCCTGAAGTCGATAAAATAGGATTTGAACTGTATTGATGAGGATATCCATATTACACCACCATCTATCTTGTAATGTATTGACATGCTTTTCTTAGTCTCACTACATACTGTTCAGAGTGTTGATCATTCTTCACTGTTTTGTGCATTGCAGGGAGAATTATGGCTGTGAGGTTGTCTGCTTCACTGCAGATGTTGGTCAAGTATGTGAAAACAAGTCTAAATAATTGGTTTAGTTCATAAAAATGGATATTCACACTGAATAACTATTGAGATAGAATAAAGTTCATGAGTACAGATAATTATTTCTCTTAGCATGAAATATTTTAAAATAAGAAAAGGATAGGAATGAGTACCTTGTTCTATTTAGTGTTTTGAGTTTAATCAAACCCTATACACTTTAGGGTGTACAAGAATTGGACGGTTTGGAAAAGAAGGCTACGGCTAGTGGGGCATGTCAACTAGTGGTGAAGGATTTGAAGGAGGAATTCGTGAGAGACTTTATATTTCCTTGCCTACGAGCTGGTGCTATCTACGAGAGAAAGTACTTGCTTGGGACTTCTATGGCTCGCCCTGTTATTGCAAAGGTAGTAGAGATTGAATAAAAAGAAAATTAGAATTTCCTCGTTACCTTCCAGATGTTTTATCTATTAATTTAACTGTGTAATGTGGTCAGTGACATTAGTCATGAATGTTTACATCTTTTCCCTCACAGGCATGATGTTGTCTTTGTTACTTTTGTAGTTTTACTCTAGAAATTCCATGTTCTAATGCAGGCCATGGTTGATGTTGCCAAAGAGGTTGGAGCTGATGCTGTTTCTCATGGATGCACAGGGAAGGGAAATGATCAGGTATGTCGAAAACAAAAAGTAGACCTTTCTTGTTGTTGTTAGTGATGACACTGGTACATCATTATTTCACACCTAATGGACTTTACTTTTCTATGGTACTTAAGCTGTTAGGTCTATTTAGTTACAACATCTTTTCTTAATGAAAATTCTAGTTTCTGTCAAGAAAATGGCTTTAAAGAAACCTGTATGCTTGCTGCTTTTAAATTTCTTTAGTCTGGGCCTCTATTCGAATTCAATCATGGGGTCCTTTTGTATTTATTTACTTGGAGTTATTGCAATGGACTATTCCTTTCAATTGACGAAATTATGGTGAAAATTGAGGTAGTTTCTCTTTCTTAAATCCCTTGTACGTTCAGGTGCAGATCGTATTTGATTAATGGAGAAATCCGATTTTTTTTTAAAAAGATTTTGCCAGAGAATTTACAAATAAATAGGAGTTTGTTAGGCAATCATGTTGACTCAGTAGAATATTCTGGCATTAAGCTATTGTTCTTATAGTTTGAGTATTCTTTTCATTGATGACTTGATATAATTGTGTGTTTTAGAAACTTTCACGAGCCACCTTCATCGTTCCAGGTTCGATTTGAACTGACTTTCTTTGCTCTGAATCCGGAACTGAATGTTGTTGCTCCTTGGAGGGAATGGGATATCACGGGAAGAGAAGATGCTATTGAATATGCTCTAAAGCATAATGTGCCCGTTCCAGTGACAAAGAAATCTATTTATAGCAGAGATAGGAATCTGTGGCATCTCAGTCATGAGGTAATTGCTGATCTCCTGTGCTGGGTGTTTCGAAAGCTTGTAATGAATTGGTCATCGTGACTTGTAATTTTTATATCCATATGTTAACGAGTTAGCTGTTATATGATATTAAAGGGAGATATCTTGGAGGACCCAGCAAATGAGCCAAAGGAGGACATGTACATGATGAGTGTTGACCCGAAAGATGCACCCAATGAACCTGAGTTAGTTTCTGTTGCTTCTATTTCTTTCTACTCCTATTTTTCATTCCATACATGTTGCATGGAAACCGTTTATTCTATGTTCCATCTAGTGGACGACACCAGGTGGCTCAGCATATGACTTGTCTCATTTTACTTTTATAAACAAGATTTGCGTACTTTTTGGGGAAATCAAAATGTAAAACGAGCGCAAATGGGATATGTGTCATACGTTGAGCCACCCGATATTATCCACGAGGTGGAGCAAAGAATAAATTCAAACTTCTGATGGGTTACAGCTCTTATCCACCGTGCCCATCACTATAGGTACGTGAAAATTGGTATAATTGAGGGTCTCCCCGTTTCGATCAACGGAAAGGAACTCTCTCCTGCGTCTCTACTCTCAGAGCTAAATGAAATTGGAGGGAAACATGGAATTGGACGTATAGATATGGTTGAAAACCGGCTTGTTGGTATGAAAAGCCGTGGGGTCTATGAAACGCCAGGTGGCACAATCCTATTCAATGCAGTAAGAGAACTCGAGTCTCTAACACTTGATCGTGAAACCATGCAAATTAAGGATGTTCTTGCCCTAAAGTATGCTGAGTTGGTATACGCTGGCCGATGGTTCGATCCCCTTCGTGAATCGATGGATGCTTTCATGAAGGAAATAACAAAGACTACTAGTGGATCAGTCACTCTCAAACTCTATAAAGGATCTGTGAGTGTTACAGGCAGGGAAAGTCCCAATAGTCTCTACAGGCAAGATATCTCGTCGTTTGAGAGTGGGGAAATCTACAATCAAGCTGATGCTGCTGGTTTTATTCGTCTCTATGGATTGCCTATGAGGGTCCGAGCTATGCTTGAGAAAGGCCTCTGAAGTCTGATCTATTTGTAATCAAATATTGTCTCTATTTATTGTAGTTGGACTGAATATGGATGTATGTTGTCGATTTGGAACTTCTATTTGTCTCGCTTGCAGGGCGACTTGCTATGTTTTAAACTCAAGGTTTTAGGTGCAATTCTACTGGTTTGATGTTTGCATTTCTTGAATTTCAGTAATTTATGATATTTTTTTTGGGTAATTATACAGATCTTTACATATGAGAAATTACTATAACTTCTTTCCACGTTAGTTGAAAGTAATTTCAATTTCATTCCATGAAATTAAAATTTTAACTTTTGTTTGAGTTATCAAAGATTTGACGGGGAATGTATTGATAATCTATACAATGTCAGGGATTCGTCATAATTACCTAATACGTGAATAGGCGTACATGTCATTATCTCTTCGTTCAGTTTTTTCTCGAAGTCGTTACTAACAATTGCAAAACCTGTATAATAATTTGAGGATTATAGGGAAAGCAAAGAGTTAGACACAGAGACGTAACGTACAATAATTGTTACGTTCTGGAGTTTTTAATTGCCAAAGAATAAACAATAGAACAAAAGGCATCATCATCAACCATATTTGTTGAAACACAGGCTTATCAAATTGCAGCGGGGCAAGATTCAATCCAACTCCCAGCTTTCTGTTTCCTAGCTCGCCATTTCTGTATCATCTTTCCCAGCTGAAACACACCACCCCGAACTCCATTTTCACCATATATCTTGGACAATATCGTATAAACTACAGGATGATCTTTCTCCAGTTTGCATATTCTATTTGCAGCCGTCTCACCGAGCTCCAGACACGAATGTAACCCACAGGCACCAAGCAATGCACCCCACACAATCACATCAGGCTCAAAAGGCATCACTTTTATTATCTCTTCAGCCTTTTCTAGCTGGCCAGCCCTACCATATAAGTCCACCATGCACGAATAATGTTCCATCTCTGCTTTTATTCCATACTTTGCTTCCATGGAGTTGAAACGCTCTTCACCTTCCTTAACCATTCCTCCATGCACGCATGCTGAAAGGACATTAATAAATGAGATTTCATCAGGAATTATATTATTTTTCACCATCCTATCAAACTCCTCCAAGGCCCTATACGCAAGTCCATGTCTTCCATACCCTCCAATGATTGAGTTCCATGAAACTAAATTCTTTGTAGACATGGATTGAAATACACGAAATGCTGCATCTATATCCCCACATTTACCATACATGTCAAGAATGGAGGTTGCTAAAACCACATCAAGAGGAATTCCAAACTTCAATATACATGCGTGAACTTGATTACCCATAACAAGAGAAGAGCAACCCGAGCAAGCATCTAAAACACTTGAAAAGGTATAATTATTTGGACGCGTTGGCGAGTTCATCATCAAGACAAACAAATCTAGAGCCTCCATGAATTTCTCACACTGCACAAACCCTCTCATCATTGCAGTCCACGAGACGACATCCTTCTCGCTCATTCTATCAAAAACCACCCTTGCTTCGTTAACCTCTTTATTCTTCATAAACCCATTAATCAGAATACTCCAAGAATGAGCATTTCTTTCAGGCATCTCATCAAACGCCTTCTTAGCTGCACTTATCAACCCAAATTCCATATAACCCAAGATTAACACATTGCATGGCACGACATCTTTCACTAAGATCTCATCAAACACTCTACGAAAACCAAGGCGATCGCCTAAACCAATATATCCTCTCATTAATGCAGAGCCAAGATATATATTAAGATCAAGCCCCAAACACATCACAAGACCATGCAACTGTGGAATTAAAACATTAAAGTCCGTATCCAAAAACGCGCTTATAAGTACAGCAAAAGTGAGCTCGTCAGGCATCGAACCCCGTTCGATCATTTGCAGGAAATACTGGTGAGCTTTTTGTGGGTTTTGTGCATCACGAAAACCAGAAAGCATGGTGTTCCATGAAACTGCGTCTCTTTTGGGCATTTGATCGAACAGTTTTTGGGCTTCTGAAAGTTGGCGGGTTTTGACGTAGCCATTAATCAATGTGTTCCATGACACGGTGTTTCTCCAGTGGGGATATTCGTCGAATAATTTGCGGGCGTCGTTAACATTTCCGTTACGCACGCAGTCGTTAATTTTGTGGTTTAAATCAAAGGTCGAAAGTGTGTATATCCTGCGGGAAGAAGCGCGAGCGAGATGGGCTAATGTGCGCGGTAGGCGCATTGAGGAGAGAGTGTGTTTGTTGAGTGTGTTTTGAAGTGGATTGTTCATATACTATTTCCTTTTAGCTAGGTCAACCCCATTCTTTCACCCGGCATCTAGATAGTTCAACTTGATCATCGTAGCCTCACCGGAAGTAGATCATAATTCTTACTAAATCAAGCATTGTAAGCTGATCGGTCAATAAGACCCATATATAATGGTAACTGGCGATTTTTACGTTTTAGAAGTTTAACTCGCCATATTTGATTTTAAAGATAGACATCGTGTTAGTGGTCTTCACTCGTCATATTTAAGCGTAAAATTTGATTATCCCTCTGATTTCAACTGTTGTGACATCCTTCTTGTATTTTATATTATATGTTCTCCCTTGTACTGAGCTTGATTGTGTTGATTTTTGTACCATGATATATGATTTAATGTGTCTAAATTTCTCACTGAAAGCACAAGTTTCTACGATCAAGTAACAGAGAACATGCAGTGAACTTCCAGAAAAAGCTGGACATTGATTGATACTCTAAAATATCATCCTTATGCAAGATGACAATTATTCTCCTACATTCATTTCTCCGAACTAGGAAAATAAATACAGGAAATATTGCCTTAGAGGCCGTTGTAACCAGGTGAAACTGCAAACAACTGCTGCAACTCTACTTATACCTATGACTTTGCTCCGGTTAGCTTTTGGTACATAGCGTCGACTTCCACCTGCATTATGGAATTGGTCACGATGAAATCCGGCCCTTTATTATATAGTACTAAGCATATCGTAAATTTTTTGAGTGATTCTTACGGAGTGTCGAAACTCTAAATCTTAGGGGAGAGATCGTTTTACCTTATAATGCTTGAGCAATCTGTCCCGTCTCTTCTTTAGTGTTGCAGTTACCAATTCGTCTTCAGACAATTCAAACAGCTTAGGCTCCACAATTACACCTCTTATGTGTTCAAATCCTCTCAGCTGGTTTCATCAGAAAACAACAATCTTGAAATAAATTTTTAAGGAATTTGAACCCTTTTTTTCTTCATTCAAGAATTGACAAAACTGACCTTGTTTCTCTCTGCTGTAGACTTGAGCTCAAGTAGGATATGATCTTTGAGCTTGTCAAGAGCACATAGATCAACAAAGGACCCTTTGTGCCCATTCTGATGTGCCCATTTTTCGGTGTTCTCTTCGTTTGGTACCACAACCGCAACTAGCATTGACTTGAAGCTGTTGCCATACACCCATATCTATAACAGTATGATCAAGTAACTACAGATTAAAATTCCCAACTCCTACATGTAAAAATTATTTTATTTTATTTTATTAAGATGCTTACGTCTTCAACAATAGGGGTAATACCATAAACTTTTTCCAGATATTCAACAGCAACGTACTCTCCCTGAGACAGCTTGATAAGATTCTTCTTTCTATCAATAATTTTTACAACTCCATTCGACAACATCTCTCCTATGTCACCTGAAGAGAAAAAAAAAAATTTAATTAGTGTTTTTGTGTGCGTGTGTTTTCCCTCTAAAGATTATAAAATGATTTAATAGAAAATGATGATGATGATGATGACCTGTATGAAACCATCCATCTTCTGTAAGGACTTCCCGTGTCAATTCTGGGTTCTTGTAGTATCCCGCGAAAGCTGTTTTCCCTCTTAAGCAAATTTCACCACGAGGAGGGTCTCCAAGAGGATCATAGCCCATCTCTGGAACTCCCTCTAGACAGATTTCAGTATATACAAATGCAGAACCTACCGTTCCAATCATGCACATCTCGTCTGGAAATCCAAGAGTGGACAATCCACAACTCTCTGTCAGCCCTGCACAAATCATTTTGCATAAGCATGAAGCTCACATATATAGCTTCCAACTCATGTTGCATTATTGACTATTTATAATTTCTAAATGGTCAGTAGTTTTCCCTTGTCTGAATATAAAATTGTTAATTACCATAGCCTTGCACTACAAAAGCACATGAAGTAACCCTTAGGAATTCCTCCACCTCACTGCTTAATGGTGCCCCCCCAGAGACTATCAAACGTATTCTGCCACCTAATCGGCTCTTGACCTAAAGAAAAGCAAAGAAACATATGTTAGAGATCAGAGACGGAATTCTAGGATCGATACCAAGAGCTGCTTATGGGCCTCTTCTGGTTAAAATTTGTGCATGAGGCATAATGTTCGAGCTGGGCATTGAAGCTGAATACTAAATTAGCTAACAAAAGTAACCTTTCCGAAAGCAAGAAAATCTGCCAATGGTGATGCATCTTTCTGTTTGTACCCTCGATTCATCCAGTAAAGTTTGCTGTATCATGAGATGTGAATATTAGCCTTTGCATAGATCTTTGTCAACGAGCAAAGAAAGTTAGTAAAGGCGAAGAAGCCTATTAATAGACAAGTTATTACTATTTGTAAAGCATGTCGAAAATTCTTCTCCTCCTCCAGTTGAGTTCTTCAAGTCCTTTGAGGACTCCTAGAGGAAAAATAGAAGTTAACCATTAAACACTAACAGCCATATTGGTGCTGATCCATGTGAACACACACACACAAAAGCAAATTTCCATACCTTCATGGATTCTCTCAAAAACGCGAGGTACTCCCGCCAAAAATGTTGGTTTCAACTCAAACAAATCATCCCTTATTTCATTAATATTCTTCGTAAACAGTAGAAAAAATAATCAGACACCAATAAATCAGGGCCTGGAAAACACTATGTCCTACTTCATAACATTCAGAAATCAATTTCCGAAAATAGAAATTACTGTTTCAGAAAATTAAAAAATAAATAAATAAGGCAGTGGAATATAATTTGTGGCAACTTACCCCGTGAAAATAGCCAACAGAAGCACCCTTGTGGAAGAAATATTCTTCAATCATACGATCAAGAATGTGAGCAAGGGGTAGGAACGATATGTACACATCATCAACCGTCATCTATCAAAGGCTCCCAATAATAAGAAGTGCAATAAAAGGCCAAAGGAAAATGAAAATCACAGCAGATATTATAACATCTTAATATTCATTACATGGAACTAAGAACAACTTGTATCATTTTCCGGGACAACCAAAAATCGGACCACATTAAGAAATCGCAGTTACCTTGTCTTCGAATTGCTCCATGAAAAGATCGACCCCTGTTATGTTTGTTGAAATGTTTTCATGGGTCAATATGACACCTTTAGGATCTCCACTGGTTCCACTGGTGTACATAATTGTGCATATGTTGAATGCCTTTGGAGGCGAAATCTCCGACGGGTTTTCTCTTCCCTTGACACAAAGGAAGACTAGTTATCAGAAAATTCAATAACGCTGTGTTTGCATTGATGGATTTTGATTTGAGGAATGAATTTGGAGGAAGTTTTTCAAATTTGATATCACTTGAATCCACAATATTGATAGGAAAAAAAAAAAAATTAAGAATGAGTTTCAACGGAATTGAAATCCACTGTAACTGAACAAGCTCAATGGATTTGTTGATAAGTTTGAAATCCATGGCGGGCTTTCAAATCATTCAACTCAAACACATCCTAAGAGAGAATAAAATGAGTGAAGAAACTATTTACCATATCAAGGAATTCAGTCCATGAGCACGTTTTAATGCCAATATCGGCAGCCTTGTTCCGTTGTTCCTCTGTTAATGAAGTGAAGCAAACAATCACTGCAACCAAAAAATTCAAAATTAGGATAAATGTTTTTCAGCAAGTATAACTAATTCAGATTCAAACTTACGTTTTAGCCTTTGAGAATGAGTGCAATCAGGACTCAAAAGCTGCAAAGAGTAGTAGTATAAAGCCGGGAATTCATTTAGGGCACTATAAGATTGAACTGATGCTGATAAAGCAATATTTAATTGCAGCATAAGTTTGTGAAGCTTACTTCTTTCACTTTCTTATCTTGAACGAAAACGACATCCACCTCCGCATGATCTATTATATAGTTGACAGCTCCCGGGCCTGCCCTAATGAAAAAATCAAGTCGTCAATTTAATTCTTGAAGTTTCAGTTAAACAATTATCCTAAATACTCGGAAACTTCATATTCAATCGTTCGTGGTAAACTTTTTGTCCCCAAAAGTAAAAAAGAAAAGGAAAAATAAAGTCTTAACCAATCTACGTCAACACCAACTATTCTTTTACGTTCAATATAAGAATTTGACGCAACGAATCTGAAGTTTGTTCTAGGAAAAGCAAAGTCAGGAAGTTTACCAAGGGTATCATAAAGAGGAACACAAATTAAGCTGTGGGCGCTGCAGGCCTAAAAAAAACAGTGATGTTATAATACTTGTATAGACAAATCCAAGGGGAAAGCAGAACACAATATTAGAGCACATAATTAAGGAAAGAAAGATCCTAAGTCCTAAACTAACCTCCATTGCCACAATCCACTGAGGACAATTTGATCCATAAATTCCAACTCGAGCACCCTATAACAAAAAGCCAAATTGTTGATCCCGTTAAAAAGGATAACAAGTTTATTGACATGTCACAGTAAATCTGAAGATTATTATTAGGTGGAAAAGGAAAAGGGATGCATTTTCTTACAGGTTCGATACCGTGTGACCGCAAGGCGGAACCAGCACACAGAGTTTCTTCATACACTTCCTTGTACGTTTTCCAAACATAAGGTCCCCACTGAAGGTGAGAGAATCAATCAGTAAAAATAGCAGCGATTACTTTTTTAACGTAAATTTATCCGAAACTAATATGCAAAAACAATAATTATCCAATAACATTATACCTTCTCATTAACCAACTCGCGCCAACCCAGCATCCTATTCCCAGGATATTTTTCAACTGATACCCTGCACGTCAAAAACTTTTACCTTAAGTATACAAAAACATTATAGGAAGTAGTAAATTACATAATATAATGTTTATTCAGAATGTTAGGTGTCAGAAGAACACCTGAAAATATCCCAAGTAGTGGATAAATTAGGATCAAGAGGAGGATATGCATGTCCAGACAGTAGATTCCGATAAACGGGACCCACAGACGGTTTCCCATCTCGGCCCTCTTTTCCTTCTTCTACCTTCACCGCAAACTTCTTCATTTTCTTTTCTGCAGAAATGAATGAAAAGAGAGTGCCTAAGCAAAAGGGAAAACTACAAAAGAGAATTTAAATATAGAAAATATTAATGTATAAAACGGTTGTGTTGTGTGCATAAAAGTAAACCCGAAATACAAGTCGTGAGCAGACCTACCACTATTAATGCGGGAGAGACTAAGAGCGTTGCAATTTGTAAGCTATACTCATAAATTCTCGCCTGACTTTGAAAATTGAAATCAAATAAAATGGCCAACCAGAAAATTCTAAATATTTTCAAGTCATGCTTATGTTAGACCTGTTCTATTGTTTGGCACCAAATTACTAAAAACAAGACGAAATAAATGAACAGAGCAGAGAATATATATATATATATATATATATATATATATAGAGAGAGAGAGAGAGAGAGAGATAAAAAAAACACTGAAATTAAACAATGAGAGAAAGAAAGAAAAGGAACTTACAGAGCAAATTATGTTGTAGCAATATACAAGGTGGTTTGTAATTGTTGGTGAAGATGGCAGAGGAGGAGGGCAGTTTAATATAGAGGCAGGGCAAGCAGTAACATTTGGCAAGTCACAGTCGAAATTAATGGTGAGTACAATAATAAAGCAGTGGGCGGTTGTTGGAAATAGGTTAATAGTTAGTTAATAAGAGAGTAGTACTCTAGGCTGGAGCAAAACAAAATTTGATTCTAAAACAATTGCTCCCTTATTGACTGTTGTAAAAATAGTTCGGATTTTCTATTGTAAATGTCCATGCAATTTTCTATTACATTTCACATATAGATGTCAAGTGTACAAAATATTTTTTTAATATAAATTTAATATTTATTATATACACTTGTCGTGCAGGCATGATATACAACACAAGATGCAATACCATTTTGCAATAGACGATGATCTCGTGTGGTTGTAAAAGGAAGGGACTTGCTTTGACGTAACAACTTTTTACCATAGACACTAATACTATGTACTCAATTTCCACTAATAATACTATGTTCTTACCAAAAATAATTTCCACTAATTTTCATTCAAAAGTCTTCTTATCAAATTTTTATATTATTTTTTGTACGGAATTTTAGTCCAATATAATATATTATTCATTAGAGCTCAGGAAGTCAACTTCTTTTATTTTGAACAAAATATTGCTTAAATTGACTTTGGAATATTAATATAACTGTTTGGGAATTGGGCAAGGCGGCCCAACAAGATCCTTTTGGCCCGGTCCCGGAAGTGAAAGCGAGACTTGTTATATTGTATTTTGTCAGTACCATTTAAAAGAATCGAAACTTCACTTATATTCATTTTTTTAAATTTTAGAGTGCTAAAGATTTTTGTATAGTATTTTGTATTGGTCAATTTTGTTAGTGAATTCTTTCATCGCCCCGATTGTCGTCAGGGGCAATGTTTTATAGTTTGGTGATAATGGAAAGAACAAAGTAGAAGGAAGTAAGGAACATTTTACAGCAAGTGGGTTTTGTCTTAGAAAAATTAATCTTTTAAACATACCATAACACCCTTTCAAAAGTAAGCTGCAAATGAAAATTCTAACCCGAATTAAGTTTAACTAGCCCATTGAGAATTTATTTTTCTCGTGACGAATTACATGTCAAGTATAATTAACAACCATTTTTTTCTAAGAAAACATAATTAACCACCTTACGAATTATAATTGAGACTCACAACTAGAATTTTCCAATGTATATATATATATATATATATACTCAAACTCCTATATAAATGTGTGAGTAACTCAATTGTTTGTTCCATTGTGAAATGACTTTCAAACCCACCATTACTATCAATAATTAATAACTAATAAGTAAATTTAAGGAGTATGAAACCATTTAGTAGTATTTGAAATTATTTTAGCAGTTGGAAAATCTTTAATTATTGATAAAAATAATAAAATATATTAGTAATAGGATACTATTTAATATAAGAAAAACAAATAGATACCCACAACCACCAACAAAGAAGGATATATTTTTTACGCCCCACAACCAATATTCCAACTTAAACAAAAAGTTGATTATTAATTTTGATGATCTTAAATTCTATAAACATTTATTTACCTCTATATAAATGTGTGAATAACTCATGTGTTTGCTTACCCTTACCTAAGTTTTAAATCTTTTTAGTAGTTGAAAACTATATATTAATTAATTACAGACAATTGATAAAAGAAAAAAGGAAAAATGTTCGTAGGAGGACATCATTTAATTATTAATTATTGTGAAAAGAAAAAAAAATCTATTAGTAGTAGAACACTATTTAATATTAAAAAAAATCAAAATTTTATTTTCTTTAGCAATTCGACAACCAACGTGCACAAACAATATAGATTTTCAGTCTAATCAGCAAGCACGCGGCAACGGTTGATTTTGCAAAAACAAAATAAAATAGCATAATAGTCGAAAAAATTTAAAAATTGTCAATTGTGCAGTAAGTAGTATAATGTTCTTGAAATTGTAATAAAATATTCATTTGTTTTAAGTTGAATTTAAGGTATGAAATTTTATTTGATGATTGTGAAATTTTGTGTAAGAATAATGACACTTTTTCATTACTGCCTTATTCTGGCATCAAAAAAATACAAAAAGAATAATTATGAGACACACCGCATATTCTGGAGTAAAGATAAATCATTTTTTTATTATAAAAACATTTATTAATTTTTCATTGTTATGGAATATAACATTTTTATACAATAGAATTATCAATATATATCTGAAAGTTTGTATATACTCGAAGTTATTAGTATGATAACAAATATAAAAAAAGTGTATTTAAGAATAAAATTATATAATCACTTTTAAAATGAGAATTTGAAATATTTTGTATTTAATTCAAAAAATCTCACAAACACGAGTGTTTTTTTATGTAATATGATACTTACAATTATTTTAGAAAATTGATATCAACACTCCATATTCTTATAATGGCACTCCACTTGTTTTTTAATTTGTTTAAATATGTGGAAATTTAAATCCATCATCTTTAAAAGATGAACTTGCCCCCTCTCTTTTTAAAAAAATACAATAATCTTCTTTCTTTATTTACATTTGACTTTCATGGACGATAAATAATCAATTACAAAATGAACTAGAATTAATAAAGCAATTTAAATCAGATCAAATAAATGGTGCATTTGAAGTAAAAAAGAACTTCTAGTTCAAATTCAATTTGGTCAAACCAAAAATAGAAGTTTATGAAGATAGATAAGTTAAATTTACAACATGCTTGCACAAGTGAATCATTATTTTATATGTAGAAATTCTTTTATTTTTCTGGTCATATAAAATTAGAAGTTCATCTTAGTGATTAAAATAACAACAAATAAAAAAGTGCACTTGAAAATAAAATAAAATGATGAATTGAGTGAAAAAAATGATGTATTCTTTATTTTTTTTATAAAAATAATAATTTAGACATGAGTATTCATATGTAATCTGTTATTTACATTTATTTTGTCTTTATAATCTCATGGTAAAGAATGTATACAGTATTTCCGCATGTAGTATTATAAAAAATGACATTTTTTACATTATTATAAAGACTGATAAGATAAAAGAAAAAATGTATCTACTTGTGTGAAACACAAAAATGCAATATTGTGGCAAATTAGGAAAAATACATAGACTAATGATTTATGCTAAACATGCTAAAAATTATTACTAATATTATTTTATCAAAAATTTAATTTCTTAAAATAAATTTAGCTAAAGACACATGGTGATGATATATGATTACATAATAAATAAATAAAAAGTATAACATAAACACTACCAAATAATCAAATTTTAATCAGTTATTAATTTGCGAATAAACTAGATATATTTACTTCAATTTAACTTCTCACCGAATCACATTGTGTGATGCACGTGATGCTTTCTAATATATATATATATACATGTGGGCCGGGTTCCAAGATTATAACATTTAGTTAGGTGGTACCAAATCACCAATTGTGACCCACATAATTAAATTCCTACTTATGAGCCATAAAGTAATGAAGTAGATTAGGACTACAAAATGAAGCCCTTTTAATTCAATTTGCATTATAAAATATTTTCTTGAATATAAATTATACACATTTGTCGGGTAGACATGATATGTAACACTATTTTATAATAAAAAATCTCGTGTACTTTTAATTGGGGTGATTGATGAAATGCTTACTTGTCAAATAGTTGTAACCATCCCCTCGTGGACCACTAATAAACGAATGATAACTTCAGTCAATGACATGCTAATTGCCATTAGGGTGGCGAATCTTCTATCCACAATGATATACTACAGTGTAGTCACATTATTGTGAGATTAACAAATGTCTATTTATTTAAATTATTATTAACAGTTTATTTTTTTACAGATACTTGTCAATCCCACAATAATGTAACACTATTGTAGTACATTATTGTGGGATAGAAGATCCGCTTTGGGTGGTACAATCCATATAATTATAGCTAAATCAAAACTACCTAGTCCTACTAGGGAGAATTTAGCCACAAAGTAGAATGGCGCAATAAAAGTTCTCCAATTGCATTAAATTCCCACCCAAAAAAATGTATCAATTAAAAGTATTAGACTAAATAACACTAGAACTCGTATATAAACCCATCCCCAGAGTAAGAAATTCGTCCTTGTAATATATCAGAATAGAAATATAATTTGAAGGGGAACAGTGGAGAACACAATCCATCAGGAAAACAGCAGCACAAGTAATTGTTTTACAACATAAAAGAACAACATACAGACATTAACAGTTTGTTTGGTTCTAGGAATTTGACAAGGAAAGGAAAATGAAATGGAAGGAAAACCAATTTCTTTGTTTGGTTACTAGAGAAAAGGAAAAAGAAAAGAAAATGGGAGAGAAAACTTAATGTTTATTTGTGTCAATTCCTTTTCCTCACGACTTGATGAGGAAAATGGTGGAAAACAAGTAACCTTTTCATTTCCTTTCCTTTTCTTTTCTTCACCAAAATTCTTGAACCAAACAAAGCGTAAGGGTGTTAACATGTTTATGCCAGGAAATTTCTAAGCAGTAATTTGTCGAGCCCTCAGTGGTTACAGCATATTAATTATTACCAATACCAGGACGAGGTCCAAGGAATGTGATGATATTTAAAGTTAGGTGCAACATTGAATGATGAGGCTCTCTATATTTATTCTACGTTCACAAGCACATGCAGGAAAGTTTCATTCGATTAGGCTACCAAACCACATCAATGCAAAGCACTGCACCTCAAGGTCCACCCGCATAATAAGGAAACATGTGAGTTTGAACTGTAAATATGAACTCCAGAAACACCTTTTAAGAATTACAAGTGTAGTACTGTTCTTACAGAGGCTCCTTTCAAACTTCTTACATCATGGTGGTGACCATACCCTTATTAAAATTTAGGGGTGTAAGTTGAGCCGAGCCAGCTTGACTCGAGCTCGTCATTTTTTGAAAAAGCTCGCGAGCTTCTTCATAATTTTTATATATATTATAAATATTAATTATATATTAAATATTTAATATTTAGGCTCGAGCTCGCGAGCTTGAGCTGCTCAAGCTGAGCTCGACGAGCTTGAGCTCGAGCCTGGCAAAATCGCCAAGCTCGGCTCGTTTACACCCCTACTTATAATTAAATGGTAAATAAATAACTCCCATTCTGGGACGAGTTGGAAGAGGAATTCCTAATTCTTAGACAGATAATGAAATTCAAAATATCAAGTAGGAAATCAGTGTGAAGAAGGAATAAATATGGCTGTCATCTTATTGTAATAAAAAAGGCTTAGACACACCTAATCATATTAATCGC
This sequence comes from Buddleja alternifolia, assembly GCA_019426215.1. NCBI lineage: Eukaryota > Viridiplantae > Streptophyta > Magnoliopsida > Lamiales > Scrophulariaceae > Buddleja > Buddleja alternifolia. Next base: position 58,959,034 of record CM033391.1, read on the forward strand.
CATATCAATGACTAATTGAAACATTTAAACAAAGAACGTGCAGTCAATAAATGAATGTGACAAGCTCTTTTCATTTGGTATTTAGTATCAACAATAAATCAACAGACAACCAAAGACGATGCCACACCACACCCGTCAAAGTGGTCCCTTCACCATGAGTTGGAATTCACAACAATAGCAGATGAACAGCTTCAGCAAGAAGTTCAACCAGTTCTATCATGTTCTCTTAATGTATTTACTGGTTAACGTTCTTTGTTAAACCATGTAATAGTTTTACCATTTTAAGACACTATAGGCTTGCTCTAGCTACTACAGGGCTTTCAGGCCATAATCCAGACGGTTCAAGTTTGAATCACAGTTTATTTCATTTTGCACCCCTGAAGTGTATGGCTGGGGTCGATTCTGCCCATCTGACTTTGACTTCCATCAAAGTGTCCGTTTAAGAAGTTTGAAATTTATTAAGCCTTCTAGACATAAAAGTTTCTTTTAAGGTCTTTTTAGTAATTTTCCCATAAAACAAGTTAGCACAAAGTTATAGGTTAGTAACATGTTAGAGCAACAGAGAGGGCAACCAGAGATATATTATAAGAAGGAACTGACTAATCAAGAATTCATATATCACTATGCATAAACCCAACAAGTCCAGAAAAAGGCATAAATGGTTGGCATTGTATCTTTACATTGTATGTGAAGTGATCGAAGGTTAAAAACAGATTAAACCTCACCAGTCAGATAAACCCCACCATTGACACATGGCAGAGAGAATTGTTGTAAAAAGTTGTGCTAAAGATCGGTAGAAGCTTGTGGAGAGCATCTGAAAGACAAGAAACATAAATTGTGAGATTCTCCAAGAACAAAAACTCTAGGAAATTACAAGTAGGGAATTAAATATTAACCTTCTTGGAATGTTCTTGTTTAGTCTATTTTATTGCATAAATAATAAGGACATAATAACTTAATTTTCGTTTCACAATACGTTACAAAAAATTCTGTAACTAGCTGTTTAAATATTTGCATTCAAAATAACAGATAAATATTGCATGTTACGGAAACATAAAAAATCAATTTCTAACATTGACAAAGAGCTCGCCACTCACAGTGTGACATCACACGATTTTTCCAATGGATATGAAATCCCCTAGCCTTATTAGGAAAAATCTGGCTTCCAAACTTGGAACATGCATAACTCATAAATTAAACTGACTGCATATCTATTCTTGAAAATGTAAGGGTCATAGCCATTTCAAACACAAACTTATAGAACCAATACTACAGGGGAGCTACATATTGCACAAATAAGCTGATTTAATATCTAAGTAGTTCATTTCGCATTTGCACGAGTCAAAGAAATCAAACAGTAAATAACTATCAGAGCTGAGTGTTGAGTAATGCATGCAATATATAATAACTCAAAGAAACACACAATTTACAGCCATTTTTCGCAAGACGAAAGAACGATGTAGTTCTAATTTCACCTTCCAGATACACGACTCTCCTGCGACGGTTGCAGGGCCAGGTCATCATCTTTAGGATCATCCTCCAAAGGCGGGACCCACTTCCCATAAACCCACTCTCGGTGCACGCGTAGCTGAGACTCCGCGAAATCAATCTGCTCACGTGAGCTGCGGAAGAAGACGGAGTAACGATTCCCGCCGTCGAGAACAGCAGTGACAATGCCTTCCCACCAGCCGTCGTTGTGGAAGGCGTCGACATCCTCGCTGACGTGAAATCGGCGGCGGGATTCACGGGGCGGAATAGGGCGGACGAGGATGAGGTCGACGGCCTCTCGGAGGGGCTGGTCGAGAGCAGTTAGGGTATGAAATTGGAGGAATAGGCGGCGAGGAGGTTTCTTTGAAGTCTTGTTGTTGGAGAGTGAGCGTACAACGGTGGCGGTGTACCAAGAGCCACGGAAGCCTTCGTCTTCCAAGCTTACTTCTACTTGTGCGCCTCTCTTGAAGGGATTCTCAGAGGAGGACTCTCCACTTTTGGACGTCACCATTATATTTCTTACTACTCCGCTATATCTATCTATTTATCTATCTTCTTAGAGAGAGAGAGAGAAAGTGAGAAAATATATATGCAGAGCTGTCGGAGGGGAGTGTGTGAAGAGAAGGAGAGAATACATACAGTGATACAGATACAAGAAGAGGGAATGAGATTTTGAAATGAGGAGGAGGAGAGGTCTTATTAGCTTACGCCATACGCGTGTCGCTATATCCCGCATCGGGTAGGGTAAGGTGGCTCTCTGCAATGGGCAATTTTAGGGCGGGACGAAATTTTGGTCATCTCAAAGTGAAATTTCATTTTATGCAAAATACATTTCCTACCTGGAACTACCTATTTTGTACCATTTAAATTATTTGAAGTAAATAATCCTTGAATTATCAATCGTAATAAAATGGTCTATTGACTTAACGGGGCGTTTGGCTTATTGTGATATATTACTTGCGTTGCACTGGATTTGACATTGCAATGTGGCAATTGAAAATTTTATTAATTTTATACTCATTTGCTTTCTTTAAAATTGATCTTTTGTGTGCATACATATTTGCTACTTTTAAACTATTTTGACACCATTTTCTACTAATTTATTTTAAGAAAAATTATTTGATCAATTCTTAAGTTAATAAATGAAGAGTAACCAAAATTACTTGATCAGTTCTAAATTGCCCTTTATTTATTAATTTAAAGATTGATCAAATGATTTTTTTAATCGAATCTTTTTTTCTAATGTTTTATATTGATAAGTAGCATAATACTAATTTTATTTTTGAATATTAAGTACGTTAAATATTTTTATACAATTTATTTTACTTTTAATATGATAAGTACTTAAAATATATTTTTAAAAATTTTGAATGTAAAGTTAAAATCATATGATAAACCAATTTCTAAATAGAACTACAATTGATAAATTTTTGCTCTAGAAGGCTAAGAGCAATTAAATTCATAAATTTATTAACCTTAAATATTGAATTTTTTCGAAAGAAAAGTTGGTAAAATAAGATTTCTGGATGAAAAATAATATTATGGATTTTTTTGGGTTTTTTTTAAAGTGGGTATTAGTAAATTTTTCTTAAAAAAATTAGTAGGAAATCAGTGTACTATTTTTTCACAAAGGTCAATATAAAATGGTAATCAAATATTGGTTAAAACAAACAAATTTATAAATACACAAACTACTCAATTTTTTTGAAAGCAAGTAAGGCAAAATTGACAAACTTTTTCGATAGCCACATTGCAATTGTCAAATCCAGTGCGACATCAACAAGATGTCACGACAAGCGACAAGCCTAATGCCCATCAAGTCAGGAAACTATTTTGTTACATTTGATTGTTCAGGGACCATTTTGTCACGTTTATTAGTTCAGAGACCTAAACAGTACAAAGTTAATAATTCAGAGTACAATGTGTATTTAAGTAATACTCAACAATTAACTTAGTTTGTAGATTACATTTGAACTTAATTAATCCGAATCTAAACTCTAGTGGAAAATGTTTTTGAAGTTGTTCGAATGTAATTGGTGGTTGCGACTTAAAAACATATGAAAAATATTGCATCAGTTATATCTCTCTCCTTGTTTTTCAAGGACTTAATCAACAATAAGGATTTAATCAACAAGGTGATACAAAAAATGGCAAGTGCTGATAATGAAAATAAGCATGCACATTGCAGCATGCTACTCCCACTATGCATGGAAAGCTGGGACCTAGAACAGTAGGATTTGAATTGGCCGGACCACAGCAAATGGAAACATGAAATAGAGCATAAAAAATAATGCTAAAAAGCCCCCTGTTATATCATGACTACTTGCAGCAGACAAATTCTGAATGATAGGCTAAAATTCAGACTGGTAATGCGAATAAATCTCAAAGTCTACAACTACAGAGAGCTCCAAACAGTTAAAGTTGAGTGACATTAGTCTCACAATGAAACCATCACACAGACACGGATGATAACTTGCACGCCAGTCATTACACCAAATAGTCAAATGGTCTGAAGATAATAATACTACACAACTTCAACTTCACAACAAATAACTCTATACAAAGATATTACGACCTACATCAAAGAGTCATAGTAACTTGTGTTTCAGAATTTTCACTGTGTCAAAACTATTCCAATTCACGCTCCACATTCTTAATACATTCTTCAATTCTTTCAATTCTGGCACGTGAAAAGGCAATTTCAGTATCCTCGTTTTCCTTGGCTGATTCAAGGTCTGAAAGCTTTTCTTCTATCTTCCTTAACTGCTCATTCATCTCCTGTTTCAGCTCGTTCATCTCCAGTATCTCTTCATCAATCTTACTTTTCTTACGACTGTGCTCTAAAATTTGGTCGTTTAGTTCCTTCACCTCGTCAACAAGCTTACCCTGCTTATCTTTCATTTCAAGTAACTTAGTTACACGGTCTTGTACAACCTTAACATCAAAACCTTGTCTTTCCAACTCCGAAAGCGTTTCCAAAATGTCATCACACTCATCTGTGATGCTTTGAGGATCATTCAACTGCAACTTGGAAGCTTTTTCAACCACGCTGGAAAAACTTACCATGTAACCTATAGCCAAGCCTTCACGAGAACTTTCTTTAAATTGTTCCAAAGGCTGGAAATGTGGCCTCTGTGGTATCCTTTGGAAAACTTCCATGGATTCAATGGTTTTCCATAGAACAGTGCTTTTCACAAAAGGCAAGCTTTGCTCCTCACATGGTACCAAAGCAGAAACATGGATTTCGTTTTCTGCCTGCTTCTCACTATTTTCAATGCATTGCTCCACAGTACTCACAGGAGATGGTTCTGCAAAGACTTTGAGTTTCATCAGGCAGATTTTATGAAACTGGAAGCACCAATAGAAGAAATGAAAACTTACTTGAGCCATCTATTACGGGTGGAGAGTGCATCCCCTCAATCCACTTTGATAGTGGTTCATTCTCAAACTCATTGCAGGATGCATCTGTGACAACTTTCTCTACCTCCATTGTGCAGTTAAGGTCCATTGTTTTACCTCCAGATGCATCAAGGGAATCTATTAAAGGCCATAAAGGACATTATCACTAGACCGCTGATTGCACAGGCAAACATAGCAGATGACATCGAAGGCCAGTAGGTCTCCTTTGTCCAAATTTTGAGAAAGTCTTTTAAAAGCCCCCAAAAAAAAAGCGTAATAATTATGCCAAAATATCATAGTGCAACTAACTCCCACACAGAAATTGCTTACCTGAAGTTTGGAGTAGTACAATATTATCATTTGTAATCCTTCTTCGTCCTCTCTTCGATGAACGATTCTCTTCCAGCCCGATTGAGTCTTTAGCGACTTTTTCATCTTGCAATTTAGTTAAGGTTCTCTTCGTCATTCTCCCTCTTCTATTCTTGACATCAGAGTGAGTACTAATTGGTTTGTCCTTATTGATTGCCATCTCCTTCTGAATAGACAGTGAGGCTGCCATTCCCATCACCTCCATTTCAGGAGTTCCATGTCTATCATCTTTTTCGCTCAAATTAGCTGAACCAGCAGCTCCAGTTTGAGTATTTCCTAAAGCAAAAATCTTTCCTATATTACACATTTACAGCGAATGATAATAAATGGTTTTTACTATGCAGGAGAAAATGAAGAGAGGGAGGCAGTAAAAGGAAGTCTATCATACCTGTCACTGGAGTCTGAACGCTTTCAATCAAGGTCTTTCGTGGCCTTCCTCTCCTTTTTTTCTCACTGGATTCTTCAATTTGTAATTGTTTGCTATCCTGCAGATGGCACGGAAGTATTATTAAGTAGCAAACACATTATGAAACATCATTTGAGAAGGTATAGATCTAATTATAGTATCCTTTATCCTTTCTTTTATATTCCTACTCCCAAGTCCCATTACCTTACAGCATAGACCGAATCTGCACAAAGCTAATACACATACAAAGTCGGCAAATTCTAATATCAACAGTGCACGGTATTTACAATCACAGAGAATAATACATTGCGGAGTTTGAGCACCAGTTGATAGTATATTCAGATAAATCTCAAATTACTTGATTTTCCAAATTTAGAATCACAGCTGGATAAATTATTGTTTTTCAACCGATTAAGTTCCCAAAATATCACAATTTAATCTCAGTTGAATGACAAGAAATACATTAATCATAATAAACTAAGAAAGAATAATCATTAGATTGAGTTTCAGAGCATATATGTATACATATACATTATGCACGGTTGAGGTGACAGTAGCATATGAGGAAGTATAAGCAAAAGAAAGAAGTTATCCACATGTTTGATTAGAGAGGATAATGCAGGGAGTAAAATACAATACCTAACCCTCTTTAAGACCCAAACTTTCTCCATCCGAGGTAATCTAGAGATTTATTTTCAAATAGAATACCAACAAAGCACTATACTTCCCCATGTATTCTCCCCTTCCATACTGAACCAAACAGAGGCAGATAAAATATCTTGGTATCTAAGGTGCTTCAATTTAAGAACCCTCAAAATTCACCAAAATCAAGGTGGTTTCCCGCTCACTATCTACTTATCTCCACATCATTCTCTTTGTCTATTTAATTTCTGTTTCTTTTTTATCCTATTCAATCAAATTTTCTCCTTTAACTAGTTATAATATGGATATTTCTTGCGTTATAATTTCACATAAACAAAACCAAAAAAAGAAATTCAACAAAAAAGTTCCCAAAAATTAAACTTATGCACCAAGTGCGCCAAAATAACATGTATAAAGTTAGCCTCGTCATCTAGTCACCTTCATATCCTGAACTGTGGAATCATTTAATTGCTGTTTCTCATCACTCACAAGCTTCACAATTTCCTTGCCGTTGTCCTGAACTGTGGAATCATTCAATTGCTGCTTCTCATCACTCACAAGCTTCAAAATTTCCTTGCCGTTGTCCTGAACTCTGGAATCATTCAATTGCTTCTTCTCATCACTCACAAGCTTCACAATTTCCTTGCCGTTGGAATGACGGATCCTCTTGGTCCTTGAGATTCCAGATCTAGAGCTCCCCGTTTCTCCACATGGCAAACCTATTATGATAGGAAGTTCAGTCTCTTTTTTAGCATACTTACTTTGAACATCTTCCCCACTGTTTCCAACTGCATCTGGCTCCATTCCTGCTAATTAACTCCCATTCGCTAATTGAATAAAATTGTATAAATATACAGGGAATTTGAGGAAAATGATCAGAGAAATTGCATACCTTCGGCATTGGGACCAGAAGTTTCACTTTGCAATGTTTGCGTACTGCCTTTCTTCTTAGAGCTCAATGTGGAGTTAACCTTCTCTTTGACATTGCTGACTAAACCAACTTTCCTTTGCTTTCTTTGCTGCATGATTTAAAGTGATTTAAGCAACAGTTCTAATCATAGATATCAAGTGTTTCTATATCAAAGCATATGGAAGAAACAAAGCTTATATCATTAGTTCACAATGCTTTACATTACTTGATTTTAAACTTCACTAACAAATGCAAACTTAACAGTTAATTTCAAAAAAATATCCATACAAAGTGACATGGCATGCAGCAAAGATTAGTCATAAAAAGTTTGCATAATCCAAAACAGTGTTATAATTTGGGGTTCAGCATGCGAACCTACAAAAACCCCAGCGTTGTTCAAACATATGATGCTAAAGACAAAACAAACAAACAAGAAGATGCAGATGTAACATAGCATCCACTCACGGTGTGCACAAAACTAGTTATCTCATTCATTAAAGAAGTATCTTAAATTGCGATCACCGTATTTATGAAGCTATCCACATATTACTCGTGAGCAAAAAACGACAATCTACTTGCAACCCTCTTTTGATTTATTGTTCATTTGAGAATAAATATATCCATCCTTTGAATTGGGTATGACAACTTTCGGTAGATTGAAGTTCTACCAATTCATCAAGGATTGACAAGTAAACCAAAGTCAACTTTGAATAGTGAAAGGATCAAAATATATAATATGCGACTCACAATTCTCTTCCCCCAGGACGGATTATCGGAGGACTGATTCCCTTTAGCAGTTTGTGTAGCAGAGCTTGTCATATCCTTTTCAGAAACTGGTGTTTGAGAACCACGTACCATTTCTTTGATTGATCTATCACGTTTACCCTGTTGATTTGCTCCAAGTACATTTTCTTCCTTATGCTTTTTCAGAGGCCGAGAAAGAGCATTAAAAGGAGAAGTTTTGTCATTATCATTAGAAGTGCCATTCTTGTCGCCCAAACCATTCAATCGAACAGCCAATGCAGAACCTCTGGAACTTTCAGTTATGGGGTACTCGTGCATTCCTTCATCTGAAGACGGGATTGAGACATCTTGAGATAACTGCCAAGAACACATGCTGTTAACTTTGCCAACAACTTCATGCATAAGAATTACATAACTTTCTGATTGCAAAGTCGTGGTAAAAGCACACTAACCCTCGTGTTCAGAACACTAGCTCACTCATATATATACTCTAATAAGAACATATTCACTCTATTGATGCCCCACCAAAAGAAGAACAACTAAGATTATGTTTATTTAGGAAACTAACCTTGGTCTTTCAGCACCGAACATGATATGGAAAATATGCTATTACATCATCTAAAAACAAAATATATCGATTTTCAAACTACGTGCAGGTAATTGATAGCTAGAAACTAGGGCCTTGTTTGTTTATGTTTTCAAATCTCATTTTCAGTTTTCTAGATCACAAAATCCTAAAAATTCACACTTCAATCTATTCTCAACCAAATTCATCATCTTTCAAATTCACTTTCTCATTCTCCAATATAACCACCTATCAATCACCACATCCATCATTTCACACAATCATCAATCAATATTCATTTATTTTACACTATTTTTCTCTTTCTCTTTCATACTTTTTAATCAATCAACCCATCACACATCAACTAATCATTAGTGATTAGACACATGTTACAAATTTCAACCATATTCTAAAAACATAAACAAACACACCAACATATCACATCAAATTCACACGAATATCCATAGTACGCGTTCCCCGAAAAAATTTCAAGATTTGAACTCAAAAACATAAACAAACAAAGCCTAGGGCTTTCAAGGGAGGTAATAACAAGAAAATTACTGAATGAGAAACAAGGCAACATTTGAAGCAAGGTGAGAACATTGAGAGATTAGAAAAAACCTGGGAGGAAGTGAACCATCTGCCATCTTTCCAATCCATATGAGGTCTTAATTCATTCTGATTGAACTCCTTATCCGTTTTCATTTGCTTAAAGAAGACAATGTACCTACTATTCTCAAGCACTTTCGTAATTACCCCACTCCACCAGCCAAAATCAAAGAATGCGTCCACTTTTTCCAACAAAACAAAATTTTTATCCTTAAGAAGTGGAGGACAAGGTCTGACATGGAGAGAATCGGTCTTTACTTTAATAGTCTGAACCTTTTTTTCAATATCTGCACAGTGTTCCACCAGAAGAGTTCCATTTCCCAAGTCTTCATGAATAGTTGCCGGGAACCAAGCATCCTGACAATCGTCTCTGTCAAATGACACTTCAACCTTTCTTCCCACGTCAAACATCAATCCTGCTTTACTCTTCCGGAAGTCCGAGTAGAAGAATAAAGAAAGAAAATAAATTATAAAATGGTAGTATGCATCATCAAAAACTCATTGATTACTTTGTTTGAGATTTTTTGCGACAATTTTATCAAATAAAGCATGTTCAGAATAAATGTCTGCTCATTCAACATATGTCACAACATGAAAACCCCTATTGACCATGTAAAGATAAATTGAGCAGTTGTGCTACTTGCTAATAGAGCAACTCACGCAACTTCCAGCTTTCAAAACAAATGAGGACACCAAAACTAAACTCCATAAGCAATAACAACCGCACTGTTCATGCATGGACATCATAATTAAAGAGATGCCCCTAAATTCCATTAATATCCATGCATGACCGGAAACTGGGAAGTCATGAAGTCAGAGTTTAGAGGGGGGGGGAAAAAAACAATGACCGATTATCATACAAATAGTACAGCAGCAAATTGTAGGAAGCACTGACATTATAAGTCCTGTGTCTTTTGAAAATGAAAAACAGAAAAAACAGTGCAAAGTATTCATGCATAATAATATATGTCTAAAATTCACCACATAAAACTTGTCTAGAGATTTCTCAACAAACACATAATGACAATCTGCAAGCATGTCTTCCAGCAAGCACACAACAAATCCAAAACCTAAATCAATATATTCATTAGCCATGTGAACCAAAAAACAAAGCCCTAAAACCTAAGCAAAATCCAGCTTAGAAAAAGAAATTACGTAACCTATATATGGATCGGAACAGTATAAACCCCAAAAAAACACTCCTACAAACAAGAAGCTAAAACAAGCCCTAGTTTACAGAGAATTAAAATGTTCACCTCGAACCACTTCAAATAAAAAGGAAAGACTAAAATTCAAAGCAATAAACCGTAAAATTGTGATACAAAAGCTCAGAAACTTAGGTTATACCTGTTTCTCGGGCCGGAACCAGCTGCCGTCCACCCAACCCCAGTGAGCCCTAAGTTCGGCGAGCCCAAATTCGAGCTCGTCGGGCGGGTTTTGAAACGTGACGACGAACCTCTCGCCTCCTTCCAACACTTGTTTCACGATGCCTGTCCACCACCCATCCTTGTAAAACGCGTCGACGACGTCGTCCTGTTCAAACCCCGTAACAATCTCAACAAATGGCGGTGCCGGCCTCACGAACGAAACGTCGACGTATTCTCTCAGCCGCTTCGACTCGTCTTCGTCATCCAACAAATTATGGTACTCGACGTAGAGCTTTTTTGAATTTTTTTTACTGATTTTTTTGGGGGAAACTGGAGAGGATAGGAGGATGACAGTTGCAGAGAAATAGACCCCTTTGAAATCGTCCTCGTTGGTTTGGACTTCAACTAAGGAGCCCTCCGGGAAGTGATCGAGGTAACTACGGCGGCGACGGCGGCGGTAGGAAGCGGAAGTTTGGCGATTGTGTGGTGTGAGTTGTTGTAGATGCGTTGGAGCACCCCCCATTTTTTGAGTGAATTTTTAGGTGTAGGACTTAAAGACCAAACTTTCTTTGACTGCCCTAGGGTTTTTTGAGATTCCCCTTTCTCATTACTGTTTATTTTTTTATTATTAAATTTTTATCAGTAAATTTGGGGCTATCCATGGCTACCTGATACAGATATGAGATATAGGCAATATGGATATGAAATATGGTAAATTTTAAAATTAGAGAATACGATTGTTGGGAATGGAAATATATATTTATAATATTTTAATCAAAATGTTCGCTAATATAAATAAAAGTGCAATATAGGCAATATGGATATGAAATATGGTAAATTTCAAAATTAGAGGATACGATTGTTGGGGATGGGAATATATATTTATAATATTTTAATCAAAATATCCGCTAACATAAATAAAAGTGCAATACTCACACCAATTCATTGTTTAAAAGTTCACAAATATTTGAAGTTAACCAAAAAATTCAAAATATGTGGTGTATAAATGTCATTTGAGTGATACCAACATTTATCTTCTTATTCAAAATCTTTGTGATAAAGTGTGAAAAATAGATTTCACACGGAGCGGGAGAAGAAAAACATATTAAGAAGCGAAATCAAAATAGTTTTTTGTTTCTTTAATTTTTTTCTGTTTTGTTTGCTTAATATTTTAACATGCGGTTAAGTCATTACTATTTTTCTATTTTAATCTATAAAATATTATATAATATTCGAAAATACTATATCATATATCCAAGGCGTGCCAGATACTCAAATTTTGTATTGGATAAGCTATTCAGAAATATCGGATACAGTATCTGGAATTTTCTTTTTCATTTAATTTTTGGATACTTCAATGAAGTATTCTATACGTATCCAGATGGTATTGGCATATTATTGTATCCAATATGAGTATGATACTACACGAGTCCAATTATAAAAGTATCTGTGTATCATAGATTTGGGGTGATGTTTTGATGGAAAGAAAATGCAAGAAAGTGGAAGTGTAAGTATGTATGAATAATGCTTCAATCTTTAGTTGATCAATCAAAAAAAAAAAACCACATATGGTATGATTTATTATGTTGGTAATCACGATTTACGAATTGAATTATTTGATACGATTCAATTTTTTTGTCACAAGCTTTCTAAGTAAACAAATTTATAAACATTACATTTGGTTCATTTGTTCAAATCATATAGTAATTTTTGGGGATAAACATTCAAATTTTATAGAGATCTTACTTACATGTGAAAAAAGCGGGGTGAAACATGGCTGAGAGGGAGCGATGATGTTGTGTGGTTGGAGATGGTGGCGATTGAACAACTGCATGAGCCATATAAGGTACGGAGACGGAAGATGGTGAATCATTTCTGTCTATGTATGTATAAATTTGGTGATTGGATATTGTTGTGAAATGACGGTGAGTGACAGAGAACAACTGGTCTCAAGAGAAGAAGTCATAAGTTGGTGTACGGTAATGCTTTAGAATGATGTTTAAGTATTTGAATACAAAAACTTGTCAGCAAACTCACGAGTTTTAGAGCAACTGAAATAAAGAAGTTAGATACATTAAAAAATGGATCTTAGAAAAGCTATAGCTTGACCGACTATGAGACTTCAGAACAGTAAGAGTTAGGCACATAAATAGATGGAGCTCTAATCTGCATGGCACGTGAGACACCTAACGCTTTCATTCTTCACCCCCTACACCGGATAGTTTTTCCCTCTCTGCATCACAATTCTTCATTTGTACACATTTCGATGTTGAGTGCAATATAAGATGTACACTTTATGATACATATAATTTTTAGTGTGTATTGATGAGATGTGAAGAGAAAATCGGAAATGCGCGTTCTATTTGAAAGTCATTTATTTGAAAATTTAAAAGTATGAAGATTAAATGCTTATTCAAACTTAATAAGTAACACGAACTTACAAACTTATTAGAACATAGGATGCATTTGGAAACAATATTCAAATGACTTTTGGAGATGGAAGTCTATTTGTGAAAATATCACTTGTTTGGTAATAAAATTTAAATAGAATTTTGGAATAAATTATTTCTCCAAAAACTCATTTTGACAAAGTGCATATTAGTAATTTTTAATTTTTTTATCTAGAATTCAATTTCTTTGAAGTGATCTTAATCAGAACCCAAATGATACAAGAAGGTGCATTGGAATTTAGAAATCACGCCTATTTACTATTACTTCTGGTAAATGTAACACCCACTCCCGATTCGGCCAAACTTATATGTATTTTTTAAAATAATTTATCTATTATATAGTAAGTATAATACATGTGAAATACATTTGACTTGACTGTGATCAAGCCGGTCGGATTCAAAATAGTAAATTTTAGTAATTTGTTGGGGTGAATGGGATTTAAAATTGCATGTAGGCCCCCCAACTCTTAAGAATTCGCAGAAGTCGAAGCGGTTTTGTACCACGAGGGCCACGAACGATTGAAAGAAGAACGGCGAAACAGAGGACCATGGCATCCATAGCTGCAACCACAAGCTTCGCCCTCTCTCACAAGACTCAGTTCCTATCCTCGAAATTTCCAGATACCAAATTCCCGAAATTTCATTCATTCGTATCCCTCAATTTCAGGCAGCTGAAACAAAATCATCGGAAATTTAATGTTGTAAAAGCCTCGGCGCCTGGATTGTACTCTGCCGATCAGTTTGAGCTCACCTCTGAGAACGTTGACAAGGTTCTCGACAACGTCCGGCCTTACCTCATCTCTGACGGCGGAGATGTTGATGTTGTATCCGTTGAAAACGGCGTCGTCTCGCTCAAGCTCCGAGGTTGTATTCTTATTCGCCACTACTTTATTTCAACGCTGGTTCACATCATTGTAACATATAGTTTATGGTTATGTGTACATTATTTGAGCAGCGTGGCATTTTGATGATTTATAAAGCTCAGCTCATTGAGTAGTTAGTTAGGAACTACTTAGAATTCGAAACCTCTTTGTCTAAGAACGTTGAATGTGCAGATTTCGTGGTATTATTTTGTCGCGTAAAGCTCTAAACAATGAAAATACACCAATACATAGAATGATTCAGTTTTGAAAAACATATACAGAAACTATGCTGGCCATGTTTTACTCTCTCCAACTCCTACTTTCATATCTATCTCTATTACCATCTGTTTTTGGCTTTTGATGAATCTTATGCACGTTTCATACATGCTATTACGTGTTACGTGGGCACCGTTGTAGGACTGTTATTGAATTAATGTACCTGCAGCATCTTTGATTTGGTTACCCTGTCATGATTTTGGAGGTTTTGGAAGAAGCATATTTTCTATACATCTAGTTGAAGCTTTGATTGTAATGCTGAGTCAAGATGCATTTGTTTACAACTATGAATTGAGGTTTTATTTGTGCTTTATCAACAAATAGGAGCGTGTGAAAGCTGCCCTAGTTCAACGACAACCATGAAAATGGGAATTGAAAGAGTCCTCAAGGAAAAATTTGGAGATGCCATCAAGGATATATGTCAAGTATATGATGAGCAAATCAGTGAGACTACTGTTGAGGTGAGTTTATATATATATATATATCTAAATTCTGTTTTTAACGGTGACGAATCATAATCTGATTGTTGAAACTTGCATGTATTCATTCTTTCGGTGTATCTGTTTGTGTATCTACAGGCAGTGAATGGTCATCTGGACATCTTAAGGCCTGCCATTAAAAATTACGGTGGGAGTGTAGAGGTATTATCGATTGTGGGTGGGAATTGCACTGTAAAGTATAATGGACCCGAATCTATTGGATCGGGAATTAAAGCAGCCATAAAGGAGAGGTTCCCAGATATCGTCAATGTTGAGCTCACCAACTAGCTGTTCTTTTAAGCAAATCTTTGTGTAACATAAGTTATTTTGGGTAATATTTTGTTGAAAATGGATGATATCATTCATGAGTTAAGAACTGCATATGAGACAAACATCAGTTCATATATCATACATCTTGTATTTAGAATGTGAAAATTCAGTGGTACTCCTTCACTGACTGGTGTTCACTGGATTGGTACATCTTGTATGCATCTTTTGTTTGTTGTGTCTATTATGAGGATACCTTTTTCTGTGTTTATTAGATGGTTTCGGTTAATTTTGAAACGGGCTCCGTACAAAATACATTTCAATTGTTTGCCATAAATGCAAGGGCAAAAAAGCACTAAGTTCCCAGATCAGTGAGTTATTAGAATATAACATCACAATATACAGTTGTGAAAAATTTGTATTTACATTACAAAAGCTAAGGTCCTACCAAACAACTTATATAAGGTAATAAGGTCAATGCAGCTTCACATAGGGTACTAATGAACTTCCTCATAATCAAAACCAAATTTGTCAATCCTGCCGAGGCTTGCACTTTAGCTTCTTGGTAAAGTAAGTATTCCGTAATCCTCCTGAGAGAGAGAGAGAAAAAGACAGTTTTCTAAGATCAATTACATCTCTTCAGTTGGGTTCCATGAACACAAACCATAAAAATGCGTGAAAAATAAGCAAGGAGAAGAAATTTCCATTACAATTAATCTGAAGACTTAAACTTTCGTGGCCTCTTGGACTGAGCAGGTGATGATGGGGCATCTGATGATCTTCCGGGTCCCTTCAGAACAAATACGAAAGATGCAGTATCACTTTTTAGAAAGCGATTTTCCGAAGATAAGCAAAAACAGAACAATAAATGAAAATTTGGAATGTACCTTGCGCTTTTGCTCTCTTTTGCCAAATTTTTCCACTGAAATACATAGCTATGTGTCAGAAGCTTACCGTGCGTTAAAAATAACAGGCAATGACTCGAATAAGGAAAAGTGAAAAATAGAGGGCAATAGATCGTAACGCCAAGTCTAAATGGTCATTATGAGTAAATATTACCTCCAATACTTAACGAATCAGGGGTAAATGTTCGATCAAGATCTGCAGCTCGCTGTGACTGCTGTTGAAGACAACAAAATGATATGCACCCTTGAAACTCAAAACTATAAGGAGAAGAAAATAATTGAGTTTAAAATATCATATTACTGACCTTTGGAGGTGTACCGGGAGTTTCAGTATACGAACCATCACGGTGCGATGAACCCTCAGCCTCCTTGTATTGCAACTGCTTATCAAAAAGAAAAAGGTCTGAAAAAAGCTAGAAACTGAAATATATAAGTTTAAGCACTTCAAATAGTCAAATCCTTCCATCCAGACACAAGCCGAAACACGGCATCCCAAATTATGGTTACTACTCTGAGGATAAAATATTATAAACAACAGAAAGTCTAGAAAACAAACTTTGAACTAAAAGGAATAAAAATAACATTGGAATAGAATACAATGGATAACCTGTTTCTGAAGATTCAATAGTGTCAATATTTCCTTTCTTAACTCAAGATGCTCAGCACACACGGCCTTGGTGGGAACCTTTGGTTTTAAATTCACCTGTTAAACATCACGGCGTAGGTGCTTCATCGATCCATTCGAAATACAAATGTTTACAAAGCATCCAAAACTTGCCATCCCCCCCCCCCCCCCCCCCATTATTGGTTGCTAGAGAATCAAAGTGGATTTGCCAATCAATCATGAAATGTTGTGGTCCTTACATAAATCATAAGAAGTAATTCGCGAGGTCATGCACATTTCTTTCCTAGTTCTAAGGGCAAAAGGTACAGCTGATTCAGCCTATTCTAAACAACTCACACACACTCCCTTTCCAAAAAAGATCAATACACCAATCACTGCACTTAGTTTTATTGGATTTGTTGCTAAAATATTGGTATTAAATCCGGAACTCCTGGCAGATGGCCGGTGGCCCAAAGAAACGAAAGAATCGGTTACATTTTTCATATAATCTCCTCCTATAGATAGACTAAGAATCGAAAAGAGTTCTTTTTTATCAATTTGCCCCTCTTTTTTATTTATTCTTCCCTTTTTTTAACGAGTCAAAAAATATTTGAGTTATAAAGTAAGGTGTGTGAGAAATAGCCGGATGAAGCTCTTTTAATCGAAGGATGAACTGTAAATCATGAATAGTAAAATTCTACTTTTTCTCTTTTTTGCAAGAATTTTTTGAAAATTAGCTAATTTTTGCACAATATAAAATAGAAAAATTGAGATTTTTTTATGTGAACAAATCTTGATAGCATTCCCTTCAAATGCATCTTCTTGAGAATGTTCTTTGAAAAATAATTTTTCTGGGCTGGAAATACCATCCAATTAAGGTTTAAAATATAGAAATCTCAGAAAAAAAAGTTTGGGAAAATTTACTAAAACCACCCTAAAATAAGTTTTTATGTCTAAAAAATTCATGAGACCATTTTTAATCTCAAAAACCCATTCTACCAACTCTTCATCTAAAAAAATCAAAAGTTAAGATTAACAAATTTTTGGACTAGATGACCCTTTAATTGTTAAATTAAGAATTGATCAAGTGATGTTTTTTCATCAAATGTTTTCTTGTATAAATTTTTTTAACTTTCTAAATCACATTTATACGAATTTTATTTTTATTATTCAATAGTTTAAATATTTTTATATCATTGATTTTGATTTTAACACAATAATTATCTAAAAGAACCTTTTGTTAATTTTTAAAAAGATTAAAATTCAGGAAATCAGAAATTATAATCATAATAAATATCCATTATCAACGTTAAAGTACTAAACAAACTTATTTCTATACACAAGTACAATGGTTAAGGGTGCTAGAGATAGCTTGGCATTATATATTTTGGATTTTACGATAAATGTACAACCATAAAAATGAATTTCACTTGAGTCTGATAGGTCAATCTAACCCCCTATAGGGATATATATCGTCTCTAAAATAACAATTAATGTACCGAGCACTTATTCTGAACTTCCATCGTGCTTACCAAAATAGTGATTACTCAAGATAACTAATCATACCCTGCTTAATCACAACTACAAATGGTGGAACAAGCCCTAAAAATCTTGTTTGAGTCAAGTTAGATTTTATAAGTAACCCAACTGTCAGACCTTAAGGTTTTTATCAAAAATCTTTTGGTAACTTTACCTGACTTTTTTTTTCTTGTTTTTTGAATGAATCAGTTACATGATACATGATATGAATATTAAATTGCGACAAATTACAACGAACTAAATTATTACAAATATCTAACAACTACTATAAAAGTAGAGAAAAGCCCACACGCTTTCGGTGAGAGTCGAACCCAAGGCCTCTAACATCTTGGGGCCTCAGTTTTGCCACTAGAGCTAAGGCTTCATCAACTACTACACCTGACCTTATTAATTTCGCTTTATATTTCTATCATAAATTTGTTACTAGTATATAGATGGAAAAAAACTTAAAGTAACATTAATTTTCGTTATATTTTTCAGTTCAAACGCTTGATGCACCTACGATTGATTCTTATTTATACCTTATGAATAATACTTCAACTTGAACAAATAGAATATATTTTTAATTAAGAGAGGAATAATATATTCAAACTATTAATTGATATTACACAATAGATTTATGATTATGAAATATAAAATGGATAATGAAATTAAAGTATATGACTTAAATTGCACCTTTGGTTTTAAACCTTATTAACTACATTCTCTAAAGGTTTAATTCATGCATTTATTTAACTACAAGATTTAATGCAATGGCGTTTTGTGAACTAACTCCTATCTTTTACTGGTTTGCATTTAAATAATATGAATCAATACATTGTTTTCTCTTTAAGAAGATCACACGTCTTCAAAATATAAGAATTCACAAACACTAAAGCTTAGAAGCAGGGACGGAGCCCGGGGGGGAGGGGGGGGGGGTGGCTAGAGGGTGTGCTCCCCCCCTCAATTTTGAAAAATCATTTATTTAACCTTACAAAATTTTTGATATATGAATTTCGCCCCCTCTAAAAATAAAAAAATATCACGGTTTCTTCCTTTTCTTTGAGTTTGTCCCCAAACCCAAAATCCTGGCTATAACGAAAGAGATATAAGAGTATAAAGTATGTCAAAAGTTGTAATTGAACCTAGTTCCTTATTATATTTTCCCCAATAAATATAGAGTACCGTACCACGGGAGCCCGCACCCCCCTTGAATCCTTCGTCTATTTGGCAAAAGAAAAAATGTACAACTATATCACAACAATCTCGTCCCCCTTCAATAAAATTCCAGGTTCCGTCCCTGCTTAGAAGTTGTACTCAAACATCGAAAGCTTCTTGTAATTATGCTAGCCACAATCATCTCTTTTTCATCAGGAGTTGCATCAGCAGGCCGCAACCTTGAGGAAGACTCACTAGAATATGGACTACCATGTGAATTGCTAGGGCTTGAACCACCATGTTACCATTCAATAGTCTCGCCAAACCCAGATATACCTGACATAACATCATACACAGCCCCGACGCCATATGAAGGAAATACTATTCCCGATATACAACCAGTGCCATGTGAATTGACAGGGCTTCCACCAAGACCACAGTTACCAGGATATTGTAGACTCACCAAAACCAGACATACCTGATGCGTACATCCCCCCAAAGCCAGAGGAAGGCAACAATATTCCTGATTTACAGCCAGAGAGCATGAGTGAAATCTACCCCCCCAACACCACCGCGTCAAATTCGACACCCTGAAAGCTCACTTGAAATTCCTTCTGATTATGTATTCTCAGAGTCTGTATCATCATATATGAGACCACAAGTCTCCGACACATCTAACATACTGACAACAGCGGACCCCGCAACACCAAAAGAAAAAATCCGTATTCCTGTTCAATGCAACTGAACCCGGAAGTGAAATCTGACATCCATACCACATGGCGTGTGTGAGTGAAGATGTTTGACAGAATGATTTTTACCTAATTTTACGTTGTATAATAAGACAATGATTACTATATGGATGTACCTGTGAGAAATTATTATCATGTAACCATGATATAATTTTTTGGAATATTATTTCATTTTGAGATTCATCGGTTAACTTACCAAGAATTCATCTCTATGAAGATTAACAGAAAAAAAAAAAAAAAAAGGCCAGCAATTCTCTTAGGCTACGTTTATTTGCTAGGGAATGGGATCCAAATTGGGAATCAGATATCTATTTGGTAATCAGATTTCCAGTTATTTGATTCCATAACAGTGTTTGGTTGGGTCTAGAAAATCGATATGTGAAGTTTATGCACATCTCGCAAGAAATGAAATTCACATTTGAAATCTTTCATTAATTTGCTTCATTTTTTATTTTAAAGTTATTTGTATACGTTGTGTCACCCAAGTTTGTGAAGTGTTTATATTTAAAAAGTTCATATTTGTTTTGGTAATATAATATTTTTAAATTTTTTTTTACTAACTGGACCAATGATGTGAAAAATAAATCTGAAATCTAAGAGGCCCTTTTCTGAAGCACATGTCACTGAGACTTGTTGCTTCAACAAGTTAAGGAAATTAAAGTCATAGTGTATTTACAAAATCTTAAGAATATCCTCTAGGCGTCCCCCCAGGCAGGCAGTCATAAAATCAATGCTCAGGCATAGCCTTTTGCACCCCAAAGCACCCAAACTCACTAAGCATACGCCTCACAGATGTTTGAAATAGACAATTCTACTTTTCAAACTTAGGCCCAGATGCCCGACTTTGTGATCAACATGCCTTCTAGGATTCAAGTTCAACAAACCTAAGTCAAAATAACAGGAGCAAGAACAAACTTAAAAGCAAAAAAAAAAAAAAAAAAACTTTGAATGACAAGTTTTAGGCCCCCACACTCGTCCAAAAATTTTGTACTTTTTTTTCCATGACAAATCTCAAGCTTCTCACTGATTTTGAAGGACCTTTGTCCTTGAAATTAGTAATCTATATGATGCAAGTCTAGTCTCCCATTCTTCTTTATTTATTAAAAATAACAAGTTTAATTCTGCCTCATTGCTTCTTCAAATCATCCTTACTACTCATTGTTTTCTATTAATTTTTTTCTGTTTCTATTATTCCGAGAGCTCTGTGTGTCAATCCTTCTTCTTTATTAAAGCATTTTGTATATCAACTTTTCTTCCATAATTTTTGTTCAAGTATGTATCTGTCAGTTTATTTTAATTTTGGATATTTTGCATTACTTTAAAAAGAGCAAACAAGAAAAATTATGCGGTTTAAGCTCCAATCCAAGACACGTGAAACGCCTGATAACATACGCCATAAAATGTGCATTGGAAGTTGAAACTGCATTATAGTCATAAGGAGCAGAAAACAAACCCCAAGATCTTGCAATGTCTGCTCAACCCGTTTGATAGTCCGAAGTCCCGCAGATGAACTTGCAGCTTGCACCATTTGCTCGAGTGCATACGTTCTTAAATAAACGCGCATCTGCATAAATTCTTGATCAGTAATCCTAACAGCAAAAGTTTTCCCAAAAGCATAGCACCCAAAGCAAAAAGGAAAAAATAAATAAAGTGAGAGAGAGAGAGAGAGAGAGAGAGAGAAAGGGTAAAACTTAAAAGGTGCACAGATAAGAGACAAATGTATTTTCTGGAAGAAACCAATATAAAGACACCCAAATAAGAACCACCAGAAATGAGAAACACTTTTTTCTATGGCCAACAAGCATCTTTATGAACTTCTTAACTGGAATATAGAACCAGAAAACAAGATCTCGCAACATCCCAGTGGCCACCTTACTTGACCTTTCTTATCAACATTAATGATCAACAAAACATAATGCGACTGTATGCAACTTATTAGTCACCCAAAAAGAAGCAAAAAGTAAGGTGAAAAAAATCTGGTAGAACCCAACTTATTAGACCAGTAAGGATTGCTAAACCAATGGTAAACCAGTTTAATAGAAAGGAGGATTGCTAGCCGAAACAAGGATTTTAACTGCTTTCAGGCGTACCATGCGAAGAGAAGCCATAACTGAAGCAGTTTCTGATGCTGGATTTGTGACAGTAGAAGAGGGAAACTGAGAATTTGTAGAAGGGCCAACTGCATCAGCAGTAATTCTATCAGCACCAAGTTGTCCTATATCTGAAATGACTGGCAATTTCGACTCTTGAGAAGCCTGAAAAAAAGAAATCACCTGGAAAGGATAAGTTCCTAAACGACAGAAACAATTTTAAACAAACTTTTGTCAGTTAGCTGTATGAGATAAAAATTAAAAATCAGTCAACCTTAAGTAGTAACGAATTTCTATTCTTTGCATCGATACTCATGCTAATAAAGACTATATTAATTAACTGTACCAGATAACTATCAGTTTATTGTCATAAACAATAATCTGGTAGAAAGCTGTCTATACAGCATTTAATATCAGTTTTTTATGCATGTAAACATGGGAAGCACATAAGATTGGGGGTTGTAGGAAACCTTTATAGTCTTCCGGGCCTCAGTTATCCTCTTCGCTTGAGCAAGAACCTGACATGTTAAAAGTTGAAAGTAAACCAAAAAGTACAAATAATAATGGAAATAAATGTTTTCATGCAAGAAAATTATTCAGACCTCAACATCCCTGCGCTCTTGATGCTTTGAATGAGAGAGCAGCAGGTTCAGGGCGCGTTTCCGCTCAATCTCTTGAGATACATTGTAGGGTTCCTACATCATCGGAGGGATTTTAAATAACAAAGAGGCAGCAATAAATTGCTAAATTTCTGCAGAAAATGCGTAAGTCAAAACACACTCAAATGAAAACATCCAGCACAAAAATGCTTAAAGATCATCCCCAAAATAAAAAGGCTAGAAAGTACACATCCAAAATAGTAGTATAAGGTGATAAGAAATTTTGTCAAACCTTAACAAGTGGATGCCCAGAAACATCTCCTGGAGATGGAGCCCTAGCAATCACGATTGCTCGAGATACTGCACAAACAAGCGTCGAGATAAGGATCAGATACTTCTTAAAGATCGCACTATTCCATAACATAAGTTATTTGGCCAAGTCAATTAAAATGCATACTTAAAGTAATCTAACAAAGAAGGAACTTATCAAAGAGATAAAGACAGTAAGTAGTAAGTACCACTATAATAACGATCCTTAAGTTCCTCCACTGTTTTTTCTGATGGGAACCTATCTGCTATCACAATGAAGCGGAGATCAAACCGTTCACACAAATCAAACAATTGATCTGTCTCTTCCTTGGTCCATGCCTGACAGAAGAAGAAAAAAAGTATGAATCCTGAGCAATGTGATGGCATAGGAAAGAAACCGAAATAAGCTGGAATCTGAGTAAGAATATAACTTCAATACAATAATGCCTGACTACTTCTCATATTGAACCCTGTTTACTCAAAGGTTATCTAAGTTTAGTGACATGAGTCATTCACGAGTAAAACTGTACCTCTTTCATATTAAGGTTTACAGAACAAGTATTTCTACAGTCAGCTTGGTGATTCTTCTTTTAGGTTCAATACCATCTCAGATACAAGAAGTCAATTTGTTCTTTATAAGTTGCTTTGATCTTGAAAGCCATGATGTAACACAGAAAATGCAAGTAAACATCTTTTTAGCTATGAATTTTGAATAAGAAAGTGAGGCGCCAGCAGCATTTTTCCCTTCAGTAGAACTTAATAAGGTTCAAGTGGCAGATTGAAAACCTTTAGAAACAGAGTCACGGGTCACAAAACTAGGCTTAGATAGCATAGAACAAACATATGCCCTTTAAAACTGTGTTTTAGTACTGGTTGAATACAGCCCTAACTTCAAATCATACTTCCTACTAGATTACACAGTTCCAATTCAGCTGCAAAAGGTAACCTAACAGATAGAGAAAAAATTAATGGTCACCTTAAGAAAAGGCCACAACAACTATAAAGGCAACGCTAATTGATCAATATAGATTGACCAGAACAGTTGCTAAGGTCCAAGTAACACCTAAGGTCAATACGAAAGAAATTCTTGCAAATTTATCAATATCAAGTCTTTGAAAGAAAAAAAAAAGCTGAAGATTTTTGTTGTTAACTATGTACAATGAAAAATGAAAAATGTCTGCAAAAGCAACTCTGAATACATACAGGATCAGTCAAGTACTTCTCGTACTCCTCATCAGTGTACTTGATCACATCAACAGACTGCATTGCATCAAATAAATTAGAAAGATCAGTAATACTAAATATAGAAATGAAGACCAATTCTCAATAAATATAAGTACCACGTCGATAGAGTCAGAAGAATACCTTGTTGAACTTTGCAAATGAATAGTCACCTGTCGGAGGAATGCCATTTACCACACGGACCTAGAAACATAAGAACTCAAACTTATTACTCTTGCAAGTATATATATAGCATCAGAAGTGATCAAACTTAAAATCCAAGAAACATACCCAATGGTAAAGCTGCAAATTGTCTTTCCTAGCAGAATTTGTAAAAGGTAGCCATTGCCACGTAATCTGCATAGAACATTTAAGTTTTAAAAGAAAATAAAAAACGAAATCAGCATCATTTATGAATAAATATATACAAATTGTGAACCTTCTCATTGTCGGATTTTGCTTTTCGTTTCAATTGATTCACATCAACGGCGGGCATCAAAGGCGCCAATCCTCCGGTAAGCGCGTAAACCTACATCATAACATCAAACAAATTCAAAAGGCAATTTAGTACTATTTCAAGCAATTAGAGAAAGAAATTTGAATTCATAAAGTATAAACCTCGCGCGAAATGCCATCAGGTTTTCTCTGAGATTCTTTGGGGGGCTTCGACTTCTTCTCTTGTATAGGCAAGCCACTATGCAAGCCATTCTTCGGTATTCCCAATATATCCTTCGCATCCATCTGAAAATTCCAGCTCTTCCCAACCAAAATATCTGATTTAAAATATAATATTTTCCATAAAAGTGAATCACTAGTAATTGAAGCGGAAAATTGGATAACTTGGGGGATTTTTGAGGTCGAATTATTGCAATTAAGATGAATTTAGGGTTTAGAATAAAGCTAAATTAGGGCTTTTCCGAGCTAGAAGAAGAGAGGTAATAATCCTCTGCAATTCATTCTGCGTAGTCTCTAGTAACTGTTTATACTCAGCCCAACTCTATAGTGGGACTAAGATTGAACTAAAAATAGTTGGGCCCAGTAAAGATTTGGGCCGATAAGCCCAGTCCTATCAATTGCACATGAAATAGAATGTTTTAACTTTTAACTAATCTATTTTAAAGGCGTAATCACATTAGTTTTATAATACTAATAGCAGTAATGTAATAACTAATTTAAATATAATTTGAGCTTAAATATCATTAAATCATTTTTTCCTTTTAGTTACACTGCTTGTCCTAAGCCTTTGTAGTTGATTGAAACATGTTATAGAGTATTTTAAGCAAACCGAAAACAACATTATTATTTTGATTTGAGCTATATAGAGTTAGACTTTTAGTAAATTAACATAAGTCGAATTTGAACAGCTTACTAAAAGCTGCAATTGGACGAAGGCGTCCACATCAAGAAGATTGTTTTTTTACATTGTCATCGAATAATATTTTTTTCTGCAATGACGATGGGTGAATTAGCAAATATTTGTTGTTAATTTGGACCACCAAGAAATATATATTAATATTGATAGACGAACAATATGGTAATCACAGCCATTAAGGAACAGGATAACGACTAAATTCGAGATGCCATCTGCTCTTGTGCATTTAATTCGCTTGAAGAATGTCCAAATAATTAAGAAATACTTCTCCAGCCAATGCTTGGAATATTTAATTCTTTATTTTTCCAGAACTTAATCATTGTTTGTCCGGACCCGACTTGGTCACGCCCAAATGTATTTCACAAGGAGAGTGTATTACACTTACTATATAATTGGTAAGTTATATTAAAAAATACACATGAGTTTGACCGAGCCGAGAGCGAGCTAGAATTTCCCGGATTCAGTAGGAACACTCTTGCATCAGGCGAAATATATTCAAAAATCTCTTACCTTCTATATATGGAGGATGAATAAGATTAAATTAATCAATCTATAGTTTAATCATTCGGCAACACTATAAGATTAAACTATAGTGAAATCATGTTCCACTGCACAATTTGGTCCCCTAAAGTTATATTAATAATTATAATCCAGTCTTATGTCACTGATCACCATTAACTAATTAAAGCCTAATTAAGTGCTTAAATTAGCATATTAGAGGGGGGCTTTGCCTAATGCTCCACATGG
Source organism: Buddleja alternifolia (assembly GCA_019426215.1). Lineage (NCBI taxonomy): Eukaryota > Viridiplantae > Streptophyta > Magnoliopsida > Lamiales > Scrophulariaceae > Buddleja > Buddleja alternifolia. The sequence goes on from CM033391.1 coordinate 58,985,140, forward strand.
CAGGCGAGATTAGGGTTTCCGACAAGTAAGTGAATTAATATTAGTATATTATTTGATTCGATAATGACCACATGAACGTGGGCATTCTTGTTCTGCCATGGCCGGCCGGCCGGCAGTTATTGACTTTTAATCCCTTAAATTCTGGAATATTAACATTGTACTCTTTTTAAGGGGGAAGTTGGATAAGTGTGCATTAGTTTTTCTTTTTGTAAGAATCAATATATGTGCAAATCAGAGTAGGATACATGCATGTAAGCCTAATCATGTCCCGCAATTGTAGTGGAGGAATATTCGTTTTATTCTAAATTTAAAAGTGTAAGTAAATTCAAAAATATTTGACTTGTTATTCTATATATGAGAAAAATACAAAATTAGTCCCGTAATTATAGGGGTCTGGCAAATATAGTCCCGTATTTTGTGTTAGTGGCAATTATGGTCCTGTATCTCCAAAAAAATCGCAATTTGAGGACAAATTGACTGGAAAGCTCTAATTTTGGCCGGAGTTTGCCATGTGGCATTCAATTTGGGGATTTTTTTTTTGGCTGAATTAGTCCTGTAACTATAGAGAGGTCTGGCAAAATTAGTCCAATTTATTTACCCATATGCGAGACACATCAGCAATTCGGCCAAATTGAAAATTTCAAGCGAAATTTGTCCTCAAATTGCTATGTTTTTGGAGATACAGGACCTCAATTGCCACTAACACAAAATACGAGACTACATTTGCCAGACCTCTATAATTACATGATTAAGTTTGCATTTTTCTCTTCTATATATTATTTGATCTCGTTATTTAATTTGTCTAAAAGAATACTAAAATAGTCTTCTTTTTTTTGTACCACTTAAATTAAAGACTAGGAAATTAAATTTGTTGATCAGCAAAGTTATAATATTGCGTAAACATAAGTTATCAGTCTATCAATAATGATAACAATCTTGACTATGAATTAATTATAAATAGCCGAATGAATATGTACGAATGGTCAAATGTACAAATTATGAACATTTACGAAACTTGGATATCTGTCCAAGTACATCACGAGGAACAATACTCTCCTTAAACAACCAATGATTCTGTTTCATACTAAATTTAGAACAAAGCTTCAAAGACCTTAGCATAGAATTTTTCTACAAAGTATATATGTCACCATATCATCCCACTTAAATGTTCAATCTAATTAAACGTCATGTTAATTGTGCAGTTATGATTTGTCATAATTCCTAAGGAATTATTGAATTATCAATCAATAGTAACCCTATATGATTTTGAAAACGAAAAATGGCATCATATATATATATATATATATATATATATATATATATACACACACACCAACGGGGTTGATCCAAATGGTAAGCAGCTTGGTTCCGCTTAAGCAAGGTCTCGGGTTCGATTCCTTGTGTACGCAGTTACCCCCGTTGGGAGACTCACCCACCAGGTCAGATGTGCGACCCGAGTCGACCAACAAATTAGTCCGACAATGTTCGGGATATTGTGGTAGGCAACCAAAATATATATATATATATATATATATATATATATATACACACATATGTTGTATTTAATGTCTCACCCCATATAAATTAATAGACTCAATTGAAAAGTCTTGACATCCTCCCGACCACCTTCTAAAAAGGAGAAAATTATTGAACTAAAAGTTTGAACTAATCTTGAATCCGAGAAACTTTTCAACCTAATTAAGCACTACTTAATTATATTAACACCAAAGTACCATGGGTAGGAGCATAATTTAAGTCAAATTTACGGTCACAAAAAGTCAGCCGTTTGGTTTCTGAAATTTGCCGTCACATTTGGGGGCACGTTAACTACTTGTCACATGTTGCAGCTTTTGTCTGCGGCTTTGCATGTGGCCGGGGAAAACTTATTAGCTTATTCAGAAACTAACGATTCTTCCCACTCTTGGTAACATATATAAATGGTAATTATCTCGTATTAAACAAGAAATAAACTAATAAAACATTGTACACTGACTTAACTTGACCTAGGTTTTCTCCCCATATAAGTTGATTAGGGCTCTTAATCAACTATACTTGATGAAAATTAGACACAAAATTTTAATTGCATTGTTCCAACTTCGCCCGGTTGTTATATTTAAGCATTTCAAAACATTATTAGAAAGCTCGTTAAATTTATGTTATCTAGACAGTTTAATTTTTTTAAGGATAATGATCTATTATTTTACAGGGTTCAAATAGCACGTATCGTTTAAATAAGTTTATGAGAATAGTTAACGCGCGCAAAGTACTCAATTCATCCAATTATTTACTAATATCCTAATCAAGAAAGCTGTTACGAAAATGTAATTAATTAATCAAAATATTCAGAATATATATACCTTTGGAAAACTTTAGTTCAAATTAGATAAAAGAAAACTTTAATCATTCACACAAGAGTGACTTCATTATGATTTCTATGTAATTAATGTATACAACTATTAAATAAAACATGGGTTATAAACTTATAATATATTATTAGTTTTACATAGAATTTTTTTCTATCGTCAACAATTCTCTTACACAATCTTCAATACTACAACAGCCGTTTCATTTGCGGCAATATAGGATATATATATATATAGTGCCTAGTGCATTAATGAAGAGTCCATTAATGGTTAATTTCCCAAAATCTTAAAAAGCGAAAGTCAAATGTTGATTAATTGTCTAGTCTTCTTTATTAATTTATTCTTGTGAGCGGGGAGAGAGAGAGGAAACTTGCGCGTTTATTTATTGAAATGAATGAATATAAAAAATTGAAGTGAGAGAGAAAGGTGATAAATAGAAGAATCCAAAGAGAGGGGACAAACGGCCGCTGCATTTAACATGTTCATGCGTGTATTGGTTCACATTTCACCAAACAAATATTTGCCGACCTAATATTTGTCGCCCTTTTTACTTCTTCAAAGTTCAGACCACTTTTTATTCTGCCTCACTAAACATATGTATCATATCCCGGCCCACATCGATTAATTCTATGTTAGAATAACTCGAGTGTGTATTATGTATATATCCATTTTGCACAAATATATGGGGATCTCATATAATAAATTTTACTGAGATGAGAAAGACACTTGGATGATCTAGCTAGCATATATAAAATTTTCCACGCCCACAACTATCCACGCCTTTCTCTCTATTACAATTTAATTAATTCTCATCTTAAAAACATCAAAACATTTTATTTTGTTTATGTTTTTAAATTATTCTGTTCTGTCTTGTTGGACTGAATTTGCTATTTGTTTTTAGTCGAGAGAGCTAGCTTAGCTGTCTTGCTTGAGAAGCACAGCTTGGACGCATAAGTCAAACAATTCACAAATCAAGATAGAGGGTTGGTAGGGATATATATTTGCCTCCCATCAATTAAGAATTAATTAAGGATAATTGTTTTGATAAGTAAGAATTATGGGTAATTACCACAATGATTTTATTTTATTATTATTTATTTTTGTTTAGAGACCATAGGTCATTATAAATTAGGAGCTTCCAAGATATGCTATTTTAAAACAATCACAATTTTTTTTTTATAGGATTTGAATGAGGTCCACCATAATATACCGGGACATAGCATCCAAAACTTGCTAAAAGAAGATAGAATTAATTTCCTAGTTGACCCAACATTAAAATCTAGGTTCTATATATTCTAGTCAAAGTACTTGAATTGGTCCAAGACTCCAAGGTCCTCCATCGTGAAGAAATTAAGTAGTTCAAAATTTGGTACTTTATTTGGGAAAAGAATAACACTTTCTTTTGGGAAGAATTTTTACAGTTTGAAGAATCAATACACTTAAATTTGTATATTCCGTTACAACTAAAAGCAAATAAAAGAAAAAAAATCAAATTGTATGTATAATATGGAGAAATACATATATAATATTTGTACTAACTAAATCTCCCTTCAATTATGTCGGATCTTAATGGTTTTTATTGTTGTAGAATTGACATATATATAGTCGTCGGCACATACTAAACTTCTCCCTTCGATTCTATTTTATATTTTATTTTATTAACTACAAGTAGTACTTATTTAATTATTTAGTAGTGTCAATTTGGTCTTGGCCACGTCTCTCTATTTAACCGCGTAAACTCAAGCAAACAATGAATCCTCCGCTCGCTCCATATATAATTATATATACCTCTGATCAAATCATCAGTACACTTCAATAACTCGTAACAAATTATTTCTTTCTTCTATCATATTCATATCACTTTTGTTGATCACTTAAACAAAATGGTAGTTTCTTCTCCATCTCCTCTTATTCGTAGCAAGAAAACTCGTGCCCTCGGAATTCCAGTCATAGATCTCAGCCTCGACAGGTCTAAGCTCCGTGAAATGATCGTAAAAGCGTGCGACGAATACGGGTTTTTCCAGATTGAAAATCATGGAGTTTCGAAAGAAATAATCTCAAGAGTTGAAAAGGAAGGCCGAGATTTTTTCGCGAAACCCGCATTCGAGAAGCAAAGGGCCGGGCCTCCAACTCCATTTGGCTATGGCTGCAAGAACATTGGATTCAATGGAGATAAAGGCGAGCTCGAATATGTTCTCTTGGAAGCCAATCCTCATTCTGTTCTTCACAGATCCAAATCCATTTCTACGGATCCTAAAAACTTCAGGTAATTAATTCATTCATATCACTTGTTTTTGGTGAATTTCAGTGTCATTCTTGAATTAATTAATCTTTTTTACGACTATTTCTGCACTTGCATGCAAATAGTTTCTCTATGCCCACCTGTAAATAAAATATTTTTCCAACTACTAAAAATAAAATAAAATATGAAATATTGTGCGATCGAGTTAATAAGAAATGATTAAATTGGTGGAAAGTTCTTATTTGGTACAACTCAAATAATGAATAACACTTAATTTGCCGTCCTGTCACTATGTAACACTTAACAAATTTCACGGATTTCGTTAAAGGCTTCGACCCATAAAAGCAATTTGAGTAACAATTAAGTTTAGAATTTCCATGTGAAATTCGTTTATTTTTCCCCCCTTATGAAACACGCATTTATGGTGACCCAAAAAAATAAAAAATATACAATAAGATATCCAACTCCCAACTTTTTCCACGTCGTTAAGTAGTCATCAAAAAATATTGGTGGGATTCAAATTAATAGTGACACGTCCAACCCTAAAATGAGGATAGCTGCTTCAGATCTTCAGTATGTAGGACCATATACGTAGTAGTGACATACAACCTGATTTTGCAATATTTATTAATATTTTGGGTTGTACTCCATTCAATTCTTCACTTTCTTGTTTAGCTGCTATCATTAATTGTCTGCGACATACTCTATCTGTATAAAATATTGGAAATATATAATAATTAACATACATATATATATATATGTATAGTATGATGTTGAACAATTAACAACGAAGCTTTTACTATAGGTATATTATGCTAAACCTAGTTCAATGGTCCGAAAATCTATTCATTATAAATAGTAAAATGTATTATTTGTAGTCTCTACATATATTTGTGTAAAATTAAAAAAAATGGACACGAAATACATTCTTAAATAATTGATCTCAATATGACATAAAATTATCTCTAGCTCAACTCTGGACACGGTGAAAAGGGCAATTAGTTCATGCCTCTTTTATAGTAATTTCTCGTTCAGTGTTAGATATAGTTATCAGTCTATGTCAAACTCTCCCCCCGTAAGCATGGGGTTGTTTTAAGGTGGAAGGCAACTTCAATTAGATGCGAAGAAAATGACTTTATTTGGGTTTATTTTATTTTTTGGTTATTACTTTATTTGGGTTTAAAGTTGGACTAATGATTCACCTTAAAACGATGTGCAATTATTGTTGGATCGCATCACCTCGCATCAACCCCAAAGTAAGAGATAGGTCACTTTCTTTCACGTTTCGTGCAACAAAGGCATTTTTGATTTGTCTTCCTAAATTTTTTTTTTTTTTTTTTTGGACAATTGGGGTTTTTTAATTGGTTTATTAGAGATAAAGAACCCATGCTTGAAATTCTCTTATGTCGGGGCAAGCAAAAAGAAATTTGAATTACATGTTGTGTTGCAAAATAGTGTTATTTTGTATTTCATTTTAAATAGGGAAAATTATTTTTTTGGTTCATTAACTTGGTCTCTCTTGCGTTTTAATCTTTTAAGTTGACGTGTTACAAAACTGGTCCGTTATCTTCTGACTTTTTGTAATTTTAGTCCTTTTGTACTAAAAAAATTAGTAAATTGAATCCATCGATTTAGTCAGTGGCATAGTCAATTAGTAAAAAATGGGAAATCTGATTAGGTAGATTTTCATTGCAATTTTATGTTTTAAAATGAGTAAAGTTATCTACTTCATACAATAAAGATTTTATGGCTTTGTGTTTTTTAGCTTCTAATTGATGATATCTAATAATAATGTGTAATGATGGTATTGATGGGTATCGACGGACTAAATTTACCAATTTTTTAAGTACAAAAAGACTAGAATTACAGAAAGTCAGAAGATAACGAACCAATTTTGCAACACGTCAACTTAAAGGACTAAAACGCAAGGGAGGCCAAGTTAGCGGACTAAAAAAATAATTTTTCCATTTCAAATATATCAATATCTATATATAATAAAATACAATCTTTGAGGCTATCTGTTGGGAAATATACATATAGCCCGACTAAGCACAGCGGAAAATTAAATTTTTAGTTTCTAGGATTTAAACATGCGAGTTTATTAATCCTACGGGCTTATCACGTATCATAGGCTTGCGCATCTTTGATTTGTTATTTAAAGCTTTAATAAAGAAGATCTTACCTTATTCGATTTTTCGTAAAAATCGAAGAGTTTCTTCTTCCTTAACGTAAGCTCCCTAGCTTGCTTCTCGTTCCTTGAATCAACTCCTTTGTTTTTCCCTTTGATGTAGATTTCGAATTCCTCCACCAAAAACGTCTTTGATCGGATTCTTGATTCACTTCAGAGACCCAAGTGTTTCTCCTCTAAAGTTGATCCACACCCCGGATACCCACTCGTTTATAATCTTTAGCTAGGTTGATCTATAAACGTTTATTCTAACTCTAAGGAATAGTGTATGGGATTAAGGTGAAAGCAAAAATTACTTCTCTAAGTATTTTGGATGAATTCTTGAATTCAAGATCTTGATGAATAATCAAGAACTCAAGAACACTATATGAAGGAGAGAGAGAAACGATTTTCTATGCAAGAGGAACAAAATATTTTGGCTTCAAAAGTCATCATCTTATTTTCGTTCTCTACATGTCCTATATATAGGACTAGGTTCTTGCAATTCTTTTCCATGTAGAACTCTTATACATTAATCCTTTTCCATGTAGGAATCTTATACATTAATCCTTTTCCATGTAGGAATAGAAGACTAATTAATTTCTAAATAGAACTCTTCTATTTTAATTAGTTTCCTTTCTCTCCAAGAAATCTTATTTCCTTCTAGAAGAAAATTAATTAAACTCTTTAATTATTTTCCTCCACCAAATTTTCGACCAAACTTAATAAAATAGTCTTTTAATAATTAATCCACCATACTAGATTAATAAAAGTCACTTCTAATTAAATTAAATGCTTTCTAGACTTAAGCTTAATTAAATTGATCTTATCAACTTAATTAATTTATTTATCCAACACTTGAATAAATAAAAGTCTTAATTAATTAATCTAATTAATTAATATATTAACTCAACTACTTTGAATTAAATTTCCTTAATTAAGAAATGGATTTGTCCGAGTATTGTGTGTGACCCTTTAGGTTCACCAACATACTAGTAATGGGTTCATAACCTTTATGATTTAATTTGGACAATTAAATTGTCTCGATTAATTAAACACTTTTAATTAACCATCTTATTATTTAATCTCCATTAAATATAAGATACCCATAAATCAAAGAAAAGTTTCTAGCTACTTATCTTGAAGACCTAGATGTAGGCGATTCAAAGTGAACCTTTCCAATCGCGCATTCCATGCAAGTGAGATTCTTCCATCAACTAATTTCCCAATTGAATTAAGGATCGAGGAATCTTATTGGTCGAGATCCTTATAAATTCAATCTTAATAATTCAAGTGTGTTTGACTAGTGATTAATTAATTCAAGAAACTCATTTCTCAATTAATTACTTACTTGCCTTGGCCAAGGACTGACTCAGTCAAACCACTTAGAATATTATAGGAAATTCACTTGTTCATCTAGACAAGTGATGGATCCTTTGTTGTCAACACCAACCTCCATATACGAGTCACTACACCCAATCACCAGTCCATATGTGTCCTTGTAAAAGAACTGGCACAGGAGTCAAAGTGCAGTAAGTCAATATACAAGATTACTGTGATGACTCAAGTCAAAGAATTAATCTTGCACTATCGTGATTAAGAAACTCCTAATTCGACATATATAGAAATAATTCCAATTTAGGAAGTTTCAGTTAGGGTAATCAGTGAACTTGTTCTCAACAAGCACCCGCGTATGTGCATTTGTGTCAACTACACTAATGTCTATAAAACGAGACATTCTCTAATTAAGAGTGTGCATCATAGGCGCAAGTCTATCCGAATTATCAATGTCCCATCTTGATAATTCTATGACTTGGACAGTATTTAGAAATCACAGCCTTAGAAACTTGTTTTATGATATCCATCCAATGAGATATCAAGCCCCATAGCTATGTGTGAATTCTAGGGACTTCATCATACAGTTATAACGATATAAACATAAGATGAAGAAATGCCTTTTATTAATATAATGTAAAACGAAATTGTTTATTACAAGAATAGATAAAGAAAGCGTATCTAGGATTGGCTCGCAGGGCACTATTCTAACAATCTCCCACTTGCACTAGAGCCAATCTCCTTGGTATCTAAGACCCATCTTCTCAAGATGTCTTTCTAATACGTTACGAGACAAGGGCTTAGTTAGTGGATCCGCTATGTTCTCCGTTGTGACGACTCTTTCCACACGTATGTCGCCTCTACCAACAATCTCTCGGATCAGATGGTATCGCCTCTCTATGTGTTTGGATCTTTGATGAGACCTCGGCTCCTTTGCTTGAGCAATGGCGCCATTATTGTCACAATACAAAGGTACTGGATCGACAATGCTAGGGACTGCACCCAACCCTTGGATGAAGTTCCTAATCCAAACAGCTTCCTTTGCTGCATCAGATGCAGCTATGTATTCAGCCTCGGTTGTGGAATCCGCAGTAGTTTTCTGTTTGGAACTCTTCCAACTTACTGCTCCACCATTGAGGGTGAATACAAATCCCGACATTGATTTCAAATCATCCACCTCAGATTGGAAACTAGAGTCAGTGAACCCTTCTAGTTTCAATTCTCCACCGCCGTATATCAAAAACAAGTCCTTAGTCCTTCTCAAGTACTTGAGGATTGTTTTCACGGCTACCCAGTGCAACTCACCTGGGTCGGACTGAAAACGACTCACTACACTTAATGCATGAGCCACATCAGGCCTTGTACATAACATTGCATACATAATACTTCCTATGGCAGAAGCATATGGTACGCGAGCCATCCTATCTCGTTCCTGGGATGTCGAAGGACACATGGATCGAGAATACCGGATCCCATGACTCATAGGCAAGAATCCTTTCTTTGATTCCTCCATACTAAACCTTTTTAGCATTTTGTCTATGTACATTGACTGAGACAATCCTATCATCTTTCTTGATCTATCTCTATAGATTTTGATTCCTAAGATGTAGGATGCATCTCCTAAGTCTTTCATGGAGAATTTGGTGGATAACCATACTTTAGTCGATTGCATCATTCCTACATCATTCCCAATGAGTAGAATATCATCAACATAAAGTACTAAGAATGTCACTGCACTCCCACTGACTTTCTTGTACACACATGGTTCATCTTCGTTTTTAATGAAACCATACATCCTTATAGTTTCATCAAAACAGATGTTCCAACTTCGGGATGCTTGCTTTAGTCCATAAATGGACTTTTGGAGTTTGCAAACCTTTTGCTCACTCCCACTAGATATGAAACCTTCTGGTTGTTTCATGTAAATCTCTTCCTCTATGTTTCCATTGAGGAAGGCGGTTTTCACATCCATCTGCCATATTTCATAATCATAATGAGCAGCTATTGCAAGCAAAATCCTAATGGATTTAAGCATTGCTACTGGCGAAAAGGTTTCTTCATAGTCGATACCCTCTCTTTGAGTGTAACCTTTTGCCACTAGCCTAGCTTTGTAGGTCACTACCTCTCCATTTGCTCCAAGCTTTCGCTTATAGATCCACTTACAACCAATGGGTACTATACCCTCTGGTGGATCTACCAAGGTCCATACCTTGTTGGAGTACATGGAGTCCATTTCAGATTCCATGGCACTTTGCCACTTCCCAGAATCAATATCACATATTGCTTCGTTGTAGCTTCTTGGATCTTCATCCACTTGAAGCTCCTCCTTATTACTTTCTAGTAATAGACCGTACCTCTCAGGTGGCCCTCGGATCCTTTCGGATCTTCTCGGAGGTTGTGTGTTAGATATTTCAGTGTTTTCTTGTGTTTGTGTTTCCAAAGTTTGTGAGATAATTTGTGGTTCTTGAACTTCTTCAAGTTCTATGATCTCGCCCTTTCTATCTAATAGAAACTCCTTCTCTAAGAAGATGGCATTCCTTGAAACAAACACCTTTTGCTCCGATGGATCATAGAAGTAGTACCCCGCAGTTTCTTTAGGGTACCCCACAAATTTACATAAGCTAGACTTAGACTCTAACTTATCTCCCACTAGCCTTTTCACGTAGGCTGAACAACCCCATACTCGAAGATATTTGTATGAGGCCGGTTTACCACGCCATAACTCATAAGGCGTTTTGGGCACTGATTTGGAAGGCAATCTATTTAATAGATATGCCGCAGTTTCTAAGGCATAACCCCAGAAAGATGGAGGAACTTCAGTGAAACTCATCATGGAACGGACCATATCCAATAAAGTCCTATTCCTTCGCTCAGACACCCCATTCAATTGTGGTGTTCCAGGCGGAGTCCACTGAGAGAGAATCCCATTCTCTTTAAGATAACTAAGGAATTCGTCACTTAAGTATTCTCCTCCCCGATCAGATCGAAGAGTCTTAATATTACGACTTAGTTGTTTTTCTACTTCATTCCTAAACTCTTTGAACTTTTCAAAAGCTTCAGATTTGTGCTTCATAAGGTACACATATCCGTACCGTGAATAATCATCGGTAAAAGTAATGAAGTAAGTACACCTTCCTTTAGTACTTATACTAAAAGGACCACAAACATCCGAATGGATCAAATCCAAAAGATGGGTGGCACGTTCCACTTGTCCTACAAATGGTGACTTGGTCATTTTTCCTTTAAGACAAGATTCACAAGCAGGCATGGTTTCCTCTTCCTTAAGGTCGAGTACACCTTCCTTTGCCAATTTGTGCATTCTTTCTTTGGAAATATGTCCTAGTCTAGCATGCCACATTAGTGTACTGTTTAAGTTATCTTGTTTTCTTTTGTTACTATGTTGAATGTGAAAGACGGAATTAATTGGTTGAACAGTGTATAAACAATTCGTCAAAGTACTAATAAAAAGTAAAGAACAATTTTTAATAATGGAACACTTTCCATGTTTTATTAAAAACTCAAAACCCTCTCCATCTAAAACAGGGATGGAGATAATGTTCTTTATTATACTAGAAACATAAAGACAATTATTTAAAACTATTCTAATGTCGTCGCCTAATGCCAGGTTGACCGTTCCTATCGCTGTGGCAGCAACTTTTGCTCCATTGCCAAGTCTCAGAACGATCTCATCCTTTCCTAGCATCCTACTTCTTGTCATTGCCTGCAAATTATTGCAAAGATGTGATGCACAACCGGTATCTAATACCCAAGAAGTATCGTTAACAGATAAGTTAACTTCAACATAAAACATACCCTTGGTCTCACTTAGGGTCGCAAGGTACTCCTTGCAGTTCCTCTTCCAATGCCCTGGTTTACCGCAATGGAAACAATCACCCTTATCTTTATCAGCTTTAACCTTCTTGACCCCACCTTTAGCTTTTAGCTTCTTGTTCTTTTGGGAACTTTTCCCTTTCCCTTTCTTTGGCTTTTTAGCCTTAGAATGGGCAGAACTCACAAGTAGGACTGGCTTGTCCTTCTTGATGGTGGCTTCTGCAGTCCTTAACATGCTTAACAAGTCAGGCAAGGTCGCCTCCAGACTGTTCATGTTAAAGTTGACCACAAATTGATCGAATGTGCTAGTCAAGGATTGAAGTACTAAGTCCACTGAGAGTTCATTGTCTAGAAAAATGTCAAGACTTGCGAGCTTCTCAATGAGCCCAATCATCTTAAGCACATGTTCTTGGACATTTGACCCCTCAGTCTTACGAGCTCTAAAAAGTTCTTTAGACACTAAGTACCTTTCCCTCCTAGACTTTTCACCATACAACTCTTGCAAGTGTTTGAAAATATCAGCAGCACTTGCCATATTTTCGTGTTGCTTTTGCAACTCATTCGACATTGATGCAAGCATCGTGCACCTTGCTTGGAGGTCATCGTTTAACCATTTCTTATGGGTTTCGATTTCCTCCTCCTCAGCATCCTCGGGTAGAGTCGAGAGGGGTGCATCAGTCAAGACATAGGCTCTATTCTCAGAGTTGAGCACTATCTTAAGGTTTCTAAGCCAATCAGAATAGTTGGGTCCAGTGAGTTTGTTTGTGTCGAGAATTGTGGAAAGCGGGTTCTTAGCCATCTTAGATATCTAGTTATCTACAAATTAAAGCGAAACGGAGTTTAAGAAGATGTTTAATACATTATGTGTAGATATGATTTTAAGGTCTTTTAATCATAAATTACCTCCCACTATTTAATTCAAATTCAATAACCCTCATTAAAGAATTCGAGAAAAACAATTTTTTCTTAGTGAGTTTGAAGTCCGATTTAATTATTACATACCCCAATTTTATGGACACATACATAATAATTAAAAAGGTAGACAACACTTATCAATTACATCCCTATGTAACCCTCAATTATTTTACCTCATGTTTTACATGGACCTCAATTTTATGCGCCCCCATGTTACTCCTATGTTAAGTTAGACCCATCAAACCTACATGTAAATGACCTACCCAAAAAGTTCCACTTGCAATGGTCAACTTAGAGGATAAATTACCCATGTGCATCTCTATGCTTAGTAATAATCACGGCTTTCTCATTATAGAAAGTCCCACTTGCAATGGTCGACTAATCTACATAAGTAGCACCGACATGCTATTACTTTTGATGGTAGGCATGGAATATTAAACCCCGTTTAATTTTATCCCATATTAACTTAAAATTAAAATCATTAAGATTTTATAAACTTATCTAATAAGTAAGGGATTTTAGTATATTATGAAAAGGTCTCATCGCTTCGATTATCTTATCTAAGTCTCTATCCTAAACATGCCCAACATCACATGAAAGGAAATATAAAAGATAAGCATAACCAAAAAAAAACATGTATCTAATACATAGAATCATGCATCTCATACATTAAATCATGCATCTCATACATAAAATATAACATGGATATTTTGGGCCATATCTAAATCGATCCTATCTAGAGCCATCAAGGATCGAACGCCGGCAAGGCTAATAATAAATAACGAAAAGTAAACATGCTTGTACAATTCTAATGGCCTCAAAATTCCATCATGCATATCAACTCATGAAAGCATATGCAAATTCTTAATTTACCAAATGGTCTTCATAAATTAAATTAATTCGGGGTTTCTCAATAAAACTAATTTTTTTTTTTTTCAAAATTAAACAATTTAAAACTCCTTTTAAATAAAATAATTTTTAGAAAAATTCGACATGCGAAAACGGGTCGGTGACCCCTTGCCGACTATCTCGGACAGCCCATATTCGTGTGTCATTGGGCTGTTGTAACAGTCCCTATGTGTGCGTATATACAAACACATGTATATGTATTTAATGCAACCATTCATGATCACTAATTAGACTCCAACTCCAATTAAATTACCAATGCTACCGCCAATCAAATTCGGCTGCTTGTTGGACATAATACATGCATGTTATACAAAATTGCACATATAATTTGTTTCTCATATTTCCGTGAGCGTGAGTGGGCTATTAAAAAAAAAAAAAACAAGACATCTATTGCAATTTCTCTATTACACACACAGTGTATTTAGCCCCATCAATTTACAATCATTGTATATTATATATCTCACCATATAATAACTAATTAATGGAAGTGGACTCTCAAGTCCATATAATTACCGCCCACTATGTGCAACGACGGCGCCTGGATGCTCGACATACCAAACATCGCACCCAATCCGATCTTATGTAATCCAATTACAAAAAATAATTTTCAGATTTAAACATCTTTTAAAAACTGAAAATAAATAGTTTTTATGAAAACCCCAAATCAATAAAATTCATGAATTTAATTAATTTTAAACGTGCATCACATGTAACGATTAAAATTAAACGGATCATGCATTCCGATGCGCGAGCCTTAGCTCTGATACCACTGTTGGGAAATATACATATAGCCCGACTAAGCACAGCGGAAAATTAAATTTTTAGTTTCTAGGATTTAAACATGCGAGTTTATTAATCCTACGGGCTTATCACGTATCATAGGCTTGCGCATCTTTGATTTGTTATTTAAAGCTTTAATAAAGAAGATCTTACCTTATTCGATTTTTCGTAAAAATCGAAGAGTTTCTTCTTCCTTAACGTAAGCTCCCTAGCTTGCTTCTCGTTCCTTGAATCAACTCCTTTGTTTTTCCCTTTGATGTAGATTTCGAATTCCTCCACCAAAAACGTCTTTGATCGGATTCTTGATTCACTTCAGAGACCCAAGTGTTTCTCCTCTAAAGTTGATCCACACCCCGGATACCCACTCGTTTATAATCTTTAGCTAGGTTGATCTATAAACGTTTATTCTAACTCTAAGGAATAGTGTATGGGATTAAGGTGAAAGCAAAAATTACTTCTCTAAGTATTTTGGATGAATTCTTGAATTCAAGATCTTGATGAATAATCAAGAACTCAAGAACACTATATGAAGGAGAGAGAGAAACGATTTTCTATGCAAGAGGAACAAAATATTTTGGCTTCAAAAGTCATCATCTTATTTTCGTTCTCTACATGTCCTATATATAGGACTAGGTTCTTGCAATTCTTTTCCATGTAGAACTCTTATACATTAATCCTTTTCCATGTAGGAATCTTATACATTAATCCTTTTCCATGTAGGAATAGAAGACTAATTAATTTCTAAATAGAACTCTTCTATTTTAATTAGTTTCCTTTCTCTCCAAGAAATCTTATTTCCTTCTAGAAGAAAATTAATTAAACTCTTTAATTATTTTCCTCCACCAAATTTTCGACCAAAACTTAATAAAATAGTCTTTTAATAATTAATCCACCATACTAGATTAATAAAAGTCACTTCTAATTAAATTAAATGCTTTCTAGACTTAAGCTTAATTAAATTGATCTTATCAACTTAATTAATTTATTTATCCAACACTTGAATAAATAAAAGTCTTAATTAATTAATCTAATTAATTAATATATTAACTCAACTACTTTGAATTAAATTTCCTTAATTAAGAAATGGATTTGTCCGAGTATTGTGTGTGACCCTTTAGGTTCACCAACATACTAGTAATGGGTTCATAACCTTTATGATTTAATTTGGACAATTAAATTGTCTCGATTAATTAAACACTTTTAATTAACCATCTTATTATTTAATCTCCATTAAATATAAGATACCCATAAATCAAAGAAAAGTTTCTAGCTACTTATCTTGAAGACCTAGATGTAGGCGATTCAAAGTGAACCTTTCCAATCGCGCATTCCATGCAAGTGAGATTCTTCCATCAACTAATTTCCCAATTGAATTAAGGATCGAGGAATCTTATTGGTCGAGATCCTTATAAATTCAATCTTAATAATTCAAGTGTGTTTGACTAGTGATTAATTAATTCAAGAAACTCATTTCTCAATTAATTACTTACTTGCCTTGGCCAAGGACTGACTCAGTCAAACCACTTAGAATATTATAGGAAATTCACTTGTTCATCTAGACAAGTGATGGATCCTTTGTTGTCAACACCAACCTCCATATACGAGTCACTACACCCAATCACCAGTCCATATGTGTCCTTGTAAAAGAACTGGCACAGGAGTCAAAGTGCAGTAAGTCAATATACAAGATTACTGTGATGACTCAAGTCAAAGAATTAATCTTGCACTATCGTGATTAAGAAACTCCTAATTCGACATATATAGAAATAATTCCAATTTAGGAAGTTTCAGTTAGGGTAATCAGTGAACTTGTTCTCAACAAGCACCCGCGTATGTGCATTTGTGTCAACTACACTAATGTCTATAAAACGAGACATTCTCTAATTAAGAGTGTGCATCATAGGCGCAAGTCTATCCGAATTATCAATGTCCCATCTTGATAATTCTATGACTTGGACAGTATTTAGAAATCACAGCCTTAGAAACTTGTTTTATGATATCCATCCAATGAGATATCAAGCCCCATAGCTATGTGTGAATTCTAGGGACTTCATCATACAGTTATAACGATATAAACATAAGATGAAGAAATGCCTTTTATTAATATAATGTAAAACGAAATTGTTTATTACAAGAATAGATAAAGAAAGCGTATCTAGGATTGGCTCGCAGGGCACTATTCTAACACTATCCACGTAAGCACATGTGTGGATAGTGTCGCTGAACTTAATTTCGACACATAAATAATTGTTAAATTGAATATGGAAAAATATAATTATCAACTTTATCTAAAATATTAAAAATTAAAAGTTCAAAAGTTACCACCCTAATTTGAATTCATATATTAAACTCACTTTTTCCTGTCTAATTCTCTTATTAATAATTGTTACAAATCGTTAATTTTGAAAAAAATCATTTTACTAAGTTCACCAATCATGCAATATATTTAATACTCATATAAATAGAATACAATATAATCGCTAAAATTGAATCAAATCTTTTAATTCTACATATTACAAATATGTAAATCATGTCAATTTTGTTACTATTAGACTCTGCATAATTAGTATTCCGTGTCAAGGCACGAGGTTACAAGTAGTTAAGTATATAAGGTATATCTTTAAATATAATCTTAAAAGTTTGTCAAAAAAAAAGTATATAATCTTTAAATGAATTTTGTGTGTATATATATATATATATATTTGACGTGTAAATACATTACGAATTCTATCTGTCATATAAATGATCATAGTGGTCTACCAATCACTTACAATTGTCACAAAATTGTATGGAATCGAAATCAGAGAATATACCAAAAATAATAAAAGTCAAGAGATGAAGTGTGAAATCATCATGAACTGAAGAAAAACGAGAGAAAAAACATGGAGTGCTCCAAATATAGGAAAAAACCTGTTTGTCATTTAAGGGGAACATAGTACTATGTAATTTTCAAAAGGCCAATGATTTTGTTCTAAGTTAATGTTATTTTTGTTTATGTTGTTTGCAGTTGTGCCGTGAATGATTACATACAATCGGTTAGGAACCTGGCATGTGAGATTCTTGATATAGTGGCCGAAGGATTGTGGGTCCAAGACAAACACGTCTTTAGCAAGCTTATACGAGATGTAAATAGCGACTCATGCTTCAGGATCAATCATTATCCTTCCGTCAATCTTGAAGATAACTGGAACCCATCTCCCAACTATAATCACCCGAAAACTCGAATTGGATTCGGAGAACATTCTGACCCTCAGATCCTCACAATCTTGCGATCCAACGATGTTGGTGGCCTTCAAATTTTGTCGCGCGATGGATTATGGATCCCCATTCCTCCCGATTCAGATAAATTTTGCGTATTTGTGGGTGATGCCTTTGAGGCTTTGACTAATGGGAGATTTGTTGGTGTAAGACATAGAGCGCTAGCAAACTCGGTCAAATCAAGGCTGTCTATGATGTATTTTGCAGCTCCACCACTTAATGCGTGTATATCACCTATACCACAAATGGTCTCATTCGAGAATCCTTGTCTCTATAGGCCGTTCACCTGGGGAGAGTACAAGAGTACTGCATATTCATTGCGATTGGCTGATCATCGTCTCGATTTGTTTAGAGATAAAAATATACATGAAGAATTCTAGCTCAAACCTGATCTAATCAGGTTGAATATGTATGGTTGATATATATAGTTAGAGGTAATTTGCTATTTGGTTGCTCGATGGATTGCCGTAAATCAGGAGTACGGCTTCGAGTTTGTGCAATTGAACTTGTGTAGATGTTACATAGAAGTTAATTTGAAAGGAGAAAACGAGAATTAAGGGAATAAAATATTGTGTGATGGTAGGTTAGTTGAGGGGCAAAATTTTAGTTTGAGTGATGCCCACATCTTCTTCTATTAAGAGAAATAGTTAGGAAAAATGTAACAAATTTATTTGTTTGAAAAGTTCAATTGTGTTTCCGACCATAATATATGGTTTGTGAGATTAATTAAGAAATATTGGTTAATACTGACCCCGAGCACATGAGACACATGACAGCTTGTGCATGCTACATATATATGTTTAATTGATTTGATGGTTCGATCAACTAGGATAATTAACATAACTAATATATACCTATACTTTATATAAATTTATAAGTTGACAAAAACGGAAAATGTCTGAATCAGTTTTTAGCTACTTTTTATTTCTCATTTTTGTGCTTTTACATCTTACAACTTGACTGAAGGAGGCTGTGAATGTTGATCTATGTCAATTCTTAATTATGGTAGTGAACCCACAAAACTTTCATTTGGACATATGACTTGTTCCAATTTTTATCGAGTTCATAAGAAATTAAATAGGAATATTTGGAATTATTCATGATTTAACGACAAATTAAATAAAGTACACCGTGCAAATTATAAGATCTGAAAATGACATACATTAAATTACAAAGATTTGTTTTGGACCAACAATATAAGTACTTAGGTTTTGGTCATGCTGTTACTTTGGCGAAAAAGAAATTATATCTACTTGCTTCTAATCATACCAATATTGAAAATGGCAATGACAACTATTTTAAAATTTGGTGGTAAGCAACATTACTTTCCTTCAAGAGGGGTTAATTGTAATGGATAAAGTTCAATCATTGTAAGATGCGTACTTATTTTGGCAATCTTCTAAGTCGAAGTGTGGCGATAAATTAGGACCACTTAAGGACTTTTAATAGGTCGCACATACTAATCATAAGATAATATTGTACTTCTCTCATTGACTTCTCCTTGAGTAAATTTTTTGTGCAAGAAGTAGGACATGAAATATCATCTCAAGTACTCCAAATATTAATTGAGGATACTATTGAGAAGATTGATAGTTATTTTTTCTCTCTTACCTACCACATATTCTTAATATATTTGTAGGTTATTTATTGGGACATTCTATGCTGGGCCGAGACCATTGGTCTCCGCCTAGCATGACCGTTGGATCCCCCCACTAGGGGGGGTCATTTACCAATTTTACCCCCCCCCCCTTTGGGGAGATCCAACGGTCCATACTGGGCCGAATTTCCCTTATTTATTTCATAATTGAAATATGGTACACATTATATATATAGTACGATTGTACAAGGAATCAAATCAATAATACAATAGTTTTATTCCTTTTTTACTTACAAGATTATAATAAGATTGTGGTGACCAAACCTCCGAATCAACAATAACAAATGGACCGAAATTATTGGCAGTCAATACTAATTACACGACTAAATATATGTAAATATTTGGCAACGGAATTAAAGCTGATAGGCTGAAGGGTTAATAAGCCAAGTGTCACCATTGATATAATATGTACCAATAAAAGGCATAGCTTCTTCATCCGTGAGTATTCTGGCCCATGGCACTCGCCCCGTCAAGTTGGCCCCGGCTCCGCTGCATTTGTATTCTCCATAATACACTTTCCTATACATATATACAATTATGATCTCAACATTTCTTTTTTAAAAAGGCATTAAAAGATATCTTATCTAATATAAATTAGAGGAATGGTATGTTTAGTTCTTAGATGTTTTTTTTTTCACTTCTTATAATCTTCGTAAGAAATGAATATTTAATTGGATTTCGTGGCTTATGTTTATCATTAATATTTGAACATATCATGGATTAATGATAAAATGGTGAATAATTACCTGATGATATATAATATATAGTATATATAGGATAAATATATATACACACACTTAACTGGTCGCGGGTTCTTTTGCCCCAGTCGCTCCATCCTTGTGGAAGAACAATTTTATCCATGAAAGTGTAAGAAAATATAACCCTGGAATAATCGCCCCATGCCCTTCCAAGGTAAATGGACCCACTCCCTGTTATGGTGCAGTTCTTGAAGGAAAATCCACTTGACATGGATGAATCTGACCGTTTTTGGGCTGTTAATGAGGCCACCTTCTTAGTCACCGAGTTCAAATTGCAATTCTACATGCCAATATATTTATTATTGTAATAATTAATTTCGATTTTGCAGACATTTTATTAATTTCATTTTATAAATAAAATATTGTGCATGCGTACGTGCTGACCGACCTCGTACAGAGATGTACCATAGCCAAAGATGAAATCAACAGAGCCCTGGATGAAGCAATTACTGAAGTAGTGAAGGCCCTTGTGATCATAAAGAGTGTCCTGACTGCCGTAGAAACTGCAGTTGTAAAAGGCGGCCTTAGTGCCAGATATTCGCAGCGCCACTGCTTGTCCGCCCACCGTCCCCACCACGTGTGGAGCTGTGTTCTGCATTTCATCACAAACACTACATGATATTTTTGTTATTCAATATTTGCCTGCCATATCCAACGAATTTATAATTATAAAGTTATTGAACCGCACCAGTATTTAAGCTACCCAATTTTAAACCAACTTAATTTTTTTTTCCTGCTATATATATATATATATTTTCATATTTATTTAGAATTTTTGGCTTAATCCAGATAGCTTAGGAAACTATTACTCTAAGTGAATATATCTATTATTTTCCATTAATTAAAATGTGATGCTGCCCGTGACTTGTGTATGCTTGGATCTGACCGTGAACTTAGGACAAAGGTTTTAATATAGGAAAATTGAATGATTTTG
Organism: Buddleja alternifolia; assembly: GCA_019426215.1. Classification (NCBI taxonomy): domain Eukaryota; kingdom Viridiplantae; phylum Streptophyta; class Magnoliopsida; order Lamiales; family Scrophulariaceae; genus Buddleja; species Buddleja alternifolia. The sequence goes on from CM033391.1 coordinate 59,006,289, forward strand.
GAATGTTTCTCGTGGAATATATAAGAATCCGCATAACTATGGCATATATATTATATTAGCATGCAAAGTACTTGTACTTTGTATGTATATAGGAATTAATTCATATATATGAGCTGACCTCAAATTTAACGTTGATGGCCATAAAGTAATCCGCGTCAACGGCAACAGTAGCACTTTGAAATGTCCTCAGCGGTGTCCCATCTCTTCCACTTACAGAAGAAGCGGTGTCGTTTCCCGTGATGGTTGGTGGATCACTTGCGTTTCCTACTAATGTTATGAAACCCATCGTTCTAGGGATATTCACCTTTTCCCTACATTATTTTTCACAAAATCCTTGTGCATGACTTATTTTTAGGAGTTATCAGAATTTTGAATTTCCACGATGGTTACAAAAATGAATATAGATTTTTACTGCATTGATGCTATTATTCAAATGCATAAATAACACAATTATTATAAACAACTTGCATACCTATAGACGCCTGAGTTTATATGTAGCAAGACCCTTCGATTATTGTACAAAGGAATGGTGTCTATTGCTTCTCTGATTGTCTTGAAATCACCACTGCCATCTTGACTAACTCTTATTTCCATTCTGTCAATCTCAGCCATCCGTAGCTTCAAATCAACAGCACTGCTCATCTTTCGGCTGATCAATGAATCGGATTTCTTCAAATTTAATGATTTTTTCTTGTAATTTTCGACATTCCACGTCACCCATCTGTGGAAGTCAGTGCTGTCCGCTGAGCAAATGTTGAAAGAGGGAGTTGAAAGCAAGAAGAAGAAGAAAATCAGTTGGATATGAAATTTTGGAGCCATGATAAGTGTGGAATTTTGATAGTTAAAGCTAGTTGCATGAACAAAAGTAGATATATACTTGTACTAATACTACTACTCTAGCACTAGACATTGGACATGGGATACACACATTCTAAATAGTGTATTTACTATTGTGGCCTTTTAAATTTTGTCAATGCTTGTATCTTTGTTTATTTGAATATATTAATTAGTTCTTAATTTAGGAGAGAACTATTCACTTTCTGACTATCAATTCTTCCAATTAAGAGAGTCTTATTCAACAAACGGGTGATAGAAGAATCATATTCATCTTTTGAGAATTTAAAAGCTTTCGTTGCTTCAAAAAGATTGAAAAGCTTAATAGTTAGTTTCCACTAACTCTAGATGAGTTTCAATCAAATTAATTTACCTCAATTGAATGCCTTGAGACCAATTATTAAGTTGCACGGATAATAATATGTGAAGTGTGGCCGGGTGTAGATTGGGATGAGAGATAAGATGAGGGGCATTTTAGTAAATGGATATCTTAGTTGTGATTGGCCAGAAATTAGAGAGGTCCCAAAATTTGTCCTCATTTGTAATTTAACCATTTTGTACAGGGTTGAAGCCAATGAGATGAGAGTATTGTTCTTGATGGATGGATTGGTGGAGGTAGCAAGAAAGAATATGAATGCAGCTTAGCTGTATTCCATCTGAATTTGCCTCTTCCGTTGGGGTATCCCACAACATGCTCTAGTGGAGGGTACACGCCCTAGTATTACGTCACACCACTAATTCTAATCTTCAACACTCGGAATTATAATTGGATCTCGATTTGTCGAATTCAGGATTGTTTATAAGGCGAACGATTAATTATATATATAATAAAAGTTAATCACTTGCCTTGCCTTGTCAACTTTCCTCACAGTTCTGTTAAATAGAAATTGGATCAATTTTTTCACAGAGATCAAAATTTGCAAATTATTAGCTGACATTCAACAATCACAACTTTGTCCATTTTTCGTTATTTCCTTCCTCGTACGTAGTTTTCCCCCCTTTAATATTAATCAAAGCAACATTTGATGGATTATGGATATGAGACAAAAGAAGTACAATAATTAAATTACGTAGATGGAGATTTTGTCTTTTTACAGTATTTTTAATTTTATATATCAATTTTGAATAGATTATCTACGTCTTTAGTGTAATCTATAGTGTGATCATGAATATAAATAATAATGCATTGAACGTTATTGCTTGATTTGGTCCTACAAACTTCACTTAACAACGAAAGCAATTGTAAAAGATGAGAGAATAAAGAAACAAATCGTGTACAAATTAATTCCTCGAAGTATTCATGTCTAGCTTCGAGTTTCTCGACAAAATGCTTTATTTTTGCCCAAATTAAGCTAAAATTCTCTTTGCATGGAACAACCGCAGCATGTTTAAGTCACACATACAACACACCATCTGATCATCTCAATACGTTGGCAAACTTCACCTGAAACTAAGCAGTTTTTTGAACTGTTTTGATTAACATTATCATTGAAACTGAAAAAATAAAACCCAAAACTATTTTAATAAAATATTAAATAAAGGTCCTCTTATTGTTTCCTTGCTTATCACATGTACTGTATAAAATTAAATACACACGAACTATCCCACTGATATTCTTCTTTTTATTCTCTCTCTCTCTATATATATATATTTGGATTTGTTAACGTCATCCGTAGTATGCATGACGTATCTGATGATCATTTTATGACCAAAGCCAAAAGAAATCATTGTCAGAATTAAAACTGGGTTGACTTTCCATTCCCATGGAAACCATAGCTTATGAAAGGGCTACTGAAAAAGTCCAGCCCATTATCCAGTACTGAAACTGGATGGGCTTCTACGGGACCGGACAAAACATCTTCAGAAAACTCGGCCCAGGAATCCATTTGAAGTGGAGGGGTCTTTGGTACGTCATCAGAACTGGAGGGGTCAATATAATTACAATTATGGGCTTTGGACGCTAGGATTTGTTCAGACAATGTGGGAAGCCAAATATTAATTATGAAGTCCCTGAACTCTGCACTATTTATGTCGTATTTCAGCTGCTTTGCTAGCTTATGAACTCGTGTTCTCCAGAAGTTCTTTATCACATTATCAGTTCTTCCTGGCAAGTATTCAGCTATCTTTGACCACCTTCAATGTTTTAACTAAAGATCAGATCAGCTCCAAATCGAAATATATACTATTTTATATAGAAATTAAAAACACATATAAAAATTGGAATATATATATATATATGTATATTGAGGGTAGTTAATATAGAGAACCGATTTCCATAGAAGCAGTGGAGCTGTATGATTCGGAGTTGCTCCCCTGGTGTGAAGTTTCCTAGTCGAATATTTGGGCGCAAGTAGTTTAACCATCTCAATCTGCAGCTCTTTCCTGTTCTCTTCAACCCTTTTAATTACACCAATAAAAAAGATAAGGGTTTTCAATCAGTAATTAAGAGATCGATGGATAAACAGACATATATATGAAATTTAATTAATTAATGCAGTTTTCTGGACATGAGACGTACTGCTTGTGTATACAATATATATGTAATGATTGTGTGTAATTATATTTATATATATATACCTGCATTACGAGCGAGGTGGTTCCAGTGACCTTGGCCATGGATAGTAACATAGTTGATGAGTATGGAGTCTTCTTCGTAAGACCATGCACCTTTTCGTATGCTAATACTCTCTTCTTCTTCTTCATGAATTGGAATATCACCATTTAGGGTTTTCATCTCTTTGACATCCATATTATACACTAAAGATGGGGGAGGCGGTGGAGGGTTGCTTGGTATTAGTCCCGAGTACATAATATAGGACTTATATATATAGTAGATTGTGTACAAGATGTGGCTGCAGATGGACGGGTCAGATCGAGTTTGTGTTGTATCTTGGATTTCGATTATAAGTACATGAATCTAAAATGGATTGGATTCGTAATGGTTGAATCAAATATACAGGGCAACTTTTAGAGTTATACAAAATACGAATCGAATTCTGTTAAATTTAATAAACTAATTACACGATGAATAAATTGCATCTATAATTATATATGATTGATTGATGTGCATGCAATTCCCAAAAAATAATTTCACAAGATAAATACTAAGATGCTTAGGCTCTGTTTGGATACGTTTTCATTTCATTTTCAACAGTTATTTTCTAAAATGTATGGGGATGGTCTTTTTTATTTTTGTGTGAGAAAAATGAAAAAAGTAGATGTGGTTGGTTGTGTTTTTAAAAATGGTTGAAATTAGTGATTGTGATGTGTGAAATGATTGAAAAGTAATGATTAGATGAATAGTGTGGATTTAAAAATTTAAAGGAGAAAAGAGAGAAATGTTTAAAAAATTTAAAAGAGATAAGAGAGAAAAGTGATAAAAAGAAATTGTGAGATGAGTGATGTGAAATGTAATTTTACTGAAATGATTGAAATTTATTGGGAACGTAAAAATGAGAATGAAAATCGGAATATTTTCAGTTAAAAATAGTATAAAGTGTGTATTTTCATTTTCAAATAAAAGTGAAAATGGAAAAAGTTAGTTGAAAACACAAACAAACAGGACCTTATATTCTGATCAGCGAGTGTGGCGAATTCCAATCTCAGAAAAATTTAAATTTTCCTTAATCCTTTGTCCATTGATAGGAAACAATATTGTCTCCAATGTCCATTTATTCTATGGTCTTGCAACCTTGTACGGACAGATTTGGCTATTTTAAGTCAATGAAACCTTTCAAGACGATCGTGCAAAGATATGGAATCTTTGAAAGAATAAATCGCTTTACTTCCAAAAGGGGGACAGGGAGATAAATATTATGAGCCACAAATTAAAAATTCTAGAACAAACCCGATTTGATCGCACCCAAATGTATTTCACAAAGAAAGTATATTACACTTGTCATATAATTGATAAGTTATTGTAAAAAATACACACGAATTTGACCGAATTGGGAGCGAACTAGAAATTCCCTGTAACGTAATTATATCATCCCAAGTATATATCCATGTCGCAGCCGCTCTATATCTTATACAGACTACAGCCAGTTTAGTACGCATCTCTAATCTTGACAAGTAATTTAACTCATTATTCAAATTTAACTTATTTGTATTGTACACTAAGAGAATATTAGAATTTGATAATTATTTATTGTAACAAAAAAAATATTTATATACTAATCAAAGGTTAGAGTTCTCCAAATATTTGGATTCTACACCGTAGGTTCCTAACTTGAAATTAATCAGTTATAATAATAAGTTACTACGATCAATATATAGATTATTTGTCCCGATCGATTATAAAGAAAAAATAGATTATTTGTCAATATATAAAGTCGTGTATCTCCAAATTAAAGAGATGATGAAGGAAGAATAAGAAATAAATATTACGCCCTCATGTGACGTACGTAGAAAACGAAATTGGGATTGATTGGCCGTAGCAAGAACCGCCTAGAATGAGAATAAATAAATGGCACAAATCCTTGGTAACTTTTTTGGCACATTGCCCCATTAGGGTAAGTGGTAACTTTTATTATTCTCTCTTTTTTTTAAAAAAAAGAGTTTAATTATTGTCTCCTTTTCATAATTCAAATCCTTGGTAACTTTTTTGGCACAGTGCCCCATTATGGTAAGTGGTAACTTTTATTATTCTCTCTTTTTTTTTAAAAGAATTTAATTATTGTCTCCTTTTCATAATTCAGTTATTATTAGTTTATGTTATGTGCTTTAATTAATATGGTAAACGTAAAAATTATATTATATCTTATTGTTATTTTCCTAATATAATTTTTAACTTTCATAAGAAAAAAGGACTCAATTTCCAGAAACAAAAACGCGTGGATGCATTTTAATTAAGAATACTGAACAAAAAATAGAGGATTAGTATGAATTTTCCTACGTTCAATTAGTGTTTACACCAAAAGAAAAAGATAAAAATGGGCTCCGAAGCCCAAAAGGCCCGATAGCAGCAGAGGCGAAAAATCATTTTTGGAAGTAGCCCATTAGAGGACAAAGCTATATATATATATATACGCATTGTTTTGGGCCGGAGAAATCAATTGAAGTAAAGCACAAAAGAACGAAGAAGTCCGCCCCTAGAGAGTACGCGCCAAGATAAGGGATTTTGAAAGGGCAGTTGCAAGCGGTTTCAGGAGTTATGGGACGTGGGCTCATCAAACTGGGATACATGCGATGAAAGAAGGACATAGAAAAAAAGGACACACAATCAGACAGACTCTTCAAAAATTTCTTTCTTTCAGTAGTTTGTAGCAATCGTAGACGTAATTAGGCTTAGTTTAATTCTAGAGTAACTAATCAGTAGCATAAAATAGTTCGTTAGCAGCGTTGTAATCGAGCACTCTATTCCTGTATCAAGAAGAATTCATCCAAGAATTCATGGAGATATATTTTTACTTGAGTTTTTAAGTGTTGATTAATTACTCGAGTTTTAGTTAATCTCTTAATTGATTGCGAGCATTGCATCACGAAAATATTTGCAAGACTTAAACCACCAATTAGCATATATAAGTAGGGATTATTAGATAATTTTAAATTGTGAATTATCAAGGGGTTTGATCGATCACTCGAAATCCTTCCCTAATTTAGTTTGTTTTAAAACACAAAACAATTAGTCTACTAATGTCTGATTGTGTTATTTTTTTCAAAGTAAAAGTTCATGGAAACTTCTTTAACAAAACCCTAGTGTAACATCATCACATATCTTGGATGGGGCCATTATCAATCGACAACAAATCTATTTAGCCAAAAAGTCAATTCAATAACAACAATTATCAGTGGATCCATTTTGAAGGCAACCAGATCTATTGGCCTACATGGGACATTTTCAGTGCCAAGCCCCAATTAAAATCATCCCTTTTAGCTTAAGTACTACTTTTCACCGTAATATTATTATTCCAAATTCAAGCTTTTTGACCCATCCATGTATTCTTTCGTGCTGCATTTTAACAAGAAGAAAAAGCCCCATTTCGTGGTCAATTCTCAAGTAAAACTTTTCCTAACTCTGTTATTATATCTCCTTAAGAATAAGATTTGTGCTAAGTTAGGTGTATTTTATTTATTATAACCGTATAACTAATCCTTTTGCAATTGACCATAAAAAAGATAAGAAAAAGAATAATCATTTTGGATACGAGTGAATACAATCCCGGCTGTTTCAGGTGTAAATTAATTAATTTACTCTAGTCAAATCAGTTATTGTCAAAATCTATATCAAACTTGAAATATTGAGTTTGAACTTGGTTTAATTATTAATGGAATTAAGTTGAAATGAGTTTTAATGGAGTTGAACATGACCTCAAATTCAATCTTAGACGAGCTTTCAACAATCAATTTCCGTGTTTGATGCATGGATATGAATACGAGAATACTGACACAATACAACACAAATATGAAATACGACAAATTTCAAAATTTGAGAATACGATACTTCGAGGATACATGTATGTAGGGGTGTTCACGAGCCGAGCTTGGTCATTTTCCAGGCTCGAGCTCGAGCTCGATTATTTGTGTTCGGGTCGAGCTCGAGCTCGATCGAGCCGTATAGCATGAGCTCGAGCTCGATTATTTCCACTGAGCTCGAGCTCGAGCTAAACATATATATTTTTATTTTTAATAAATTATATTATTATATAAATATTATATTATAATATATATATATATATATATTAAAATATATTAATTAAAAAATATATATATAAAGGGAGCTTGCGAGCCGCCTATAAAAAAGCTCGAGCCGAGCCGAGTTTTTTTCGAGCCGGCTCGGCTCGGTGAACACCCCTACATGTATGTAAATGCATGTATAATATCTAAAAATAAATTTAATTTAATAGATTAATTGACATAGATAAAATATTGTCTAGTTCTTTAAATTTCTATTTGTTTAACATTTAAGTTTTAATTTTAACAAAAGACCAAAATTATTATCTATTTTATCCCAAAAAATATTGTATAATATTAGTTCGGGTACTTCAAATTTTGTATCGGATACGGTATCTGGAGTTCTCTCTCTCTCTTAAAATTTTTTGGACACTTCACAAATGTCTCGGACATGGTTATAGTGGATACTCGGACACGGTCTCCGAAAGTATTTATAGCAGATACGAGTATGATACAAACACGATACTAATCATAGAATTTTTTGACAAGTATCTAATAACTCGACTTTTTTTTTCAACTCTATCTATTTGTCTAAGGGTGAATTTTATAGAACCTTGTCCCTCGTTATTTGGCTGATTTATTAAATTGGCAATCTAAGGCTGTGTTTATTTGTGTTTTCGGAGTCATATTTCCATTTTCATTCTCATTTTCATTTGAAAATAAAAATATACAGTTTATACCATTTTCAATTGAAAATACATTTATTTTCATTTTCACTTTCACGTTCTCCAATAATTATCTTTTACTTTACCAATTTACATTCACATTTTTCTTTCTCTGTTAAAAATCCATTTCCCCCCAACAATTGTGATCCTATAATGGAATAAAATACCAAGTATTAACCTTTGTAAGCTTGTGCACATTTTAAGACCCATTATGAATATTTTTAGTGCTTTTTTTTGGGTCAATTTATGTTATTTTTACTTACAAGTATATTTAATCAATATAATATTATCTATTATTTTATTTATACTATATACATAATCATTACTTTTAACTAATTCAATCATTTCACATATCATCAAATCATCAATTCCAACCAATTTCGGAAACACAACCAAATATGCAGTCATTTTCACGCAAAAATAAAAAAACTTATTTACCCATATATTTTAAAAAATGACGATTAAAAATGAAATGAAAACACATCCAAACAGTGCCTAATAATTTCTGGATAGTTGGCATCTGAAAAATCCGAGATCTTATGGAGTATTGTTTCTCTATCCACTCGGACTCGGGTCTAATCTAATGATCAACTTCTTAACTCATGTATTACTGTTAGTGTCCTAAACGTCACTCAAATTGAAAAGCTTGGCTCAAGCCCAAGTTGTAACCCGTTGGATTTGGAGGAAAATTAATTTGGGCCTGGACTTTATTTTTTGCAGTATCCAACGTGGCCCATATTAGATTTCTAACCATCGCATCCTTTTTTGTTTTTGTATTTAAAATAAAGCCCATTCAATTTAACAGGTGGAGAATGGGGGCGAGGCGCATGTGAAGACAGTGGCAAATTGTTATTAACAATAAAGTGGAAGAGAAATTAATGTAGGCTACTAATTTGAGGTTTGACGAGGTATCACGTGGTACCAAAATAATAAAAGTTGAGGATTCACGTGTTTTGAATTCAACCAGCTTAAATTTGCTGATAGACTCTCTCTCTCAGGTTTTTGGTCCGTATATATTTTGTCCCCTTCCGGTTTCTTGGTCCATACATATAAATGAAAACATGTGAAATGCATTGTGCATGTATATTTCCTTTAAATAGTACATTATTATCATTAGAAAGCTAAATTTAAAAGTAAAGCTGGCCCTTAATTTGAACAGCAGAAACTAGAAATAAAAATAATGTAATGCTTAAATAGTTACTGATTTATCAAAAAAAAAAAAGTTACTGGAAGAAAGATAAAAGTTAAAAATGGTTCATGATTTTCGTGCCAGATTTTGGGTCCCGTGAGGCTATTAATCAGACAAGACAACGTCAACACAAGTAAGTGCACTGTGCATATATTGTCAATATCAGAAAAAAATACTCTCGGTATATCATAATATTATTCCAAAATAGGCCATTTCAATCTGACTACAGATATGGACCTGGACCTCAATACTAGTTTTTTTTTTTCAATTTTCCTTATGGTTAAATTGAATGAAATATTGTCGATGAGGACATTGGCTATTAAAAGGATCAGCCAAGAAATTTATTACAAATGTGCATGCGTTGAATACTGGAATATTCCCTTCTTTTTTATTTTAGATAAAAGTAGGTCGGATCAGCAAGAGATTTGCTTCTCCATTCTAATTGTTTTTTTTCTATCCCTCTGGCTTTCACCTAAAATATTGTATTCTCTAGATAAAAGTAACATTTTCTATACAGTATTTCACTAATTTTTCTTATCTAATAATGCAACTTAAAGATGACAAGAACTCATGATAATCGAATTAAAATTAGTCATTAGATGAGTGATTGTATTTATCCTAAGACTAACACCCATAATTAATGAGACAACAACCAAAAATCTGTAATTGGGTGAATAGCAGCCCATTGATGATTGAAATACAGGCCCCGATTACGCCAGAATTTCTAGCCTCTTCGCCTTCCTATCGAGAAGCTTCGGCCAACCGCATTATCATACTGACACGTGTCACCACACAGCCCAGAACCATCGGAGATTAAAAAATTAATCACTAGACCTCTATATAATCTCCACCACTTCCACCATATTCGTCGCCCCCATTGCACGCAAACAAGAGTTCATAAATCTTTCCATTCTCTTCATCTCTTTACAAAAGCGTCGGAAAGGAAAAAGAACAATTTTGTTTCATAAAAAACAAAATTTTGGAATCACCTCCATTCTTTCAATTTCGACTCTACAAAAATAAATCCCATTTCGTTTCTCTGTAATTACCAAAAATCTCCAAATTTCTGATTAAAAGATTTCAAAATGGCACCTGAAATTGTGGGAAATGGGATCAAACCCGTTGATATCTCCAAAACGGTGAAGCTGACGACAAGCAGCCGGGCTTACGTGACGTTCTTGGCGGGCAATGGGGACTATGTAAAAGGCGTGGTGGGGCTGGCCAAGGGGCTGAGGAAGGTGAAAAGCGCTTACCCGCTTGTGGTGGCCGTGCTGCCCGACGTGCCGCCGGAGCACCGCCGTATATTGGAGGATCAAGGGTGTATCGTCAGAGAGATTGAGCCCGTTTACCCGCCGGAGAACCAGACTGAGTTTGCCATGGCGTATTATGTCATCAACTACTCCAAGCTCCGTATCTGGGAGGTAAAAAGCTATAAAAAACACAGTCTTCACACGTGTCCGCATTATATTTCTTGTTTAGTGTTCGCACGTGACTTGAATGTACTATATTTATCACCAATTTGTGTGTTAATTTTTGGTATATTTTATATTTGATTTGTGTACGGTGCAGTTTGTGGATTACAGTAAAATGATATACTTGGATGGTGATATCCAAGTGTACGACAACATTGATCATTTGTTCGATTTGGAGGATGGGCATTTGTATGCGGTGATGGATTGTTTTTGTGAGAAAACATGGAGCCACACACCTCAGTACAAAATTGGCTACTGCCAGCAGTGTCCGGAGAAGGTACATTGGCCGGCGGAGATGGGCCAGCCACCGTCCCTTTACTTCAACGCCGGCATGTTTGTGTTCGAGCCCGGGATGTCCACATATGAAGATCTCCTGAAGACACTCAAAATCACCCCTCCTACACCTTTTGCTGAGCAGGTAGTTATATGATTCACACCCCACACAGCTGAAAGCTATTAATAACAAGTTCCAATTTTTATAAGTTATTAAATTTTGTCATTTTGGTGGCAGGATTTCTTGAATATGTACTTTAGGGACATCTACAAGCCTATTCCAAATGTGTACAATCTTGTTCTTGCCATGTTATGGCGACATCCGGAGAACGTTGAGCTTGACAAAATTGAAGTTGTTCACTATTGTGCAGCAGTGGGTGTCATTTTAATGTTTATAACAGAATTTTTATTAGTACATTAAATCTAAGAAGTTTGTGTTGATATACATATACAGGGGTCGAAGCCTTGGAGGTACACAGGGAAAGAAGAGAACATGCAAAGAGAAGACATAAAAATGCTGGTTAAGAAGTGGTGGGCCATTTATGAGGATAGCTCTTTGGACTACAGGAAAATGGTGGTCCAGGCTGCCATGGAAACTGGAGCATTGGAGCCGTTGATTGCAGCAGCCATGATCGAGAGCAATGCACCTCCTATGCAGTATGTTTCAGCCCCTTCTGCCGCTTAACATCAAAGTAGCAGGGGCTTGGTGCTGGGTATATATGTATCTGTATGTAAGAAGGCGTGGGTCTCTTGGTTTTCTTACTTAGCCCAGTTTTGCTGGGAAATCGAAGGCTTAATGTTGATAACATAATATGGTCTTTGCTTATTTCGGTTGGCTTTCGTTGCCAAAATTGTAGTTGGAAAGCAGCCGGTTGCCCGCTTTTAAACTCAGTGTCCATGTCCTGTGTTGATTTTTTTGGACTCTTTGAGGGGTTTTGTTTCTTGGTTTGTATCTCTTTTTAATGGTAAACGAATTATGCTTTCCTCAACTTTTTGGTAAATTGTATGCTCTATATATTCTACTTTAAAATGGTAACTATCCATTAATCCATTTCATGTCTGAGAGAATCAGTCAAGTAGAACTTTCAGGTTAACTGACAGCGAAAATAAACACAAAAGTGGTAAACGAGCAAAGACCAGTTCTGATTATAACTTGATAGGGTCTAGCCGAAGCTTGTCGTATTTATCAACTGAAAACTAAGGGGGGATTCATACGTGAAGAAAGTGAAGGAAAAAGAAAATACAGGAGAGCACAAGTTTGTACTTACTGTAACGTGAGTGAACTTCCAGGGTCTATGCGTATGTTGCAATAATTTTGACGGCCTCTACAAGATCAACAAAGCCAACATATTTGCTATGTAATAGCTATGACATTAATGAAATACAACAATATTTAAATCAACGGGATAGACTGTCAGAGGCTCGAATCTGAGCTGAGTTTCACTCTCTTAAAACGTGATTAACTATGATATTCAATATATAAGAAGTATTCCCACATTGGAAGGCATTGTAATCCACAAGAAGGCTCATTACAATACTTGGTCTACAATTATGAAATAAAAGATAGGTAAATCCACAAGATTGATGAAATCCACAAATTATTATGGACTTCATGGAATTGATGGCAATGTCCTCGATTGAAATCAAGGTTCAGTTAAAGGTTCAAAGCAAAAGGAAAGGAAAGCCATCATGGATTGTAAGAGAGATGAACCTCGGACCAAGGGCTTCAACCCTGCAAAAGGCATCAAAATGATTATGGAACACATGGCTTGCTTAAAAAGTGTTCAAAACAGTAACTATATATTCAAATAATTTAAGCTGTTTGAAACTACCACCTTGTTGGCAATGTTGTTTGAAAGCCAGTCAAGACCCTCATACAGCCCTTCACCAGAAGTTGCACATGTACTCTGAATGTACCTGCGTGTTTGGATGCCATAGTTTAAAGTAATTACATGAAGATGCCTAAAGTAGCGAGAGAAAAAGGTTTGTTTATAAGAATTTACCAATGACGTTGGCGGAGGGAGTGAAGGCCCAGCTTGTCAGTTATTTCAGCAGCATTCATTGCATTTGGAAGATCTTGCTTGTTGGCAAACACAAGCAAAACAGCTTCCCTCAATTCATCCTGACCAAGTGAATAGACGCAAATGGTTAAAAAGGGCAATAATGGCAGAATGTCAACTTCTTCGGCATATTAGCTTTAGATAGTGGCAAGTGTTGTAAGGTAAAATTCATTTTTCCATTCTATACCACTTCCGTTTTCTTTAATCCACCTAACTGAGGCCGGGTATTTCTGTGGGGCGTTATACTGGTGGGGTACAATTGTTCTTTTCTCATTTATAATTTCCTGTTCAGGGATCAATTGGCTTCTAGTACCTCATTCAACATCCTGTGTAGCTCATCCCTTGCTTCAACCACACGATCTCGGTCATTGCTGTCAACAACAAAGATTAGGCCCTGAGTGTTCTGGAAGTAATGCCTCCACAATGGACGGATCTGCACAACAGTCGAAACACATCAAATTAGGAGAAAAATACTCAAAGTTGAAGACAATCAGGTTATCAGGACATGGACATGAAGAGGATAGCAGTTGTCGAATTATGATTGACACACTAATAATAAATATAAAGTCTGCTTATCCCCAATTTAATAAATAGAAGGTGGTTGCGTAATACATTTACTAAAAGTTCTTCGTCTAAAACAAAAATCAAGAATGATGATCCAATTGGATCATATGGACTGAACTGATTTAGCAATAGAATTGACATAGTTATAACTCATACATTATCGGGGAAGAAATAACATAACTGGTTAATGCATACCTTGTCCTGGCCACCGACATCCCACACAGTGAAGCTAATGTTCTTATATTCCACAGTCTCCACATTGAATCCTGACCAAAAAGTAATTCAATCTATAATTTAACAAGTTTTAAAATGGGTCAGATACACACATATAATCACAAGATAAAAGTAATAAAATAAGATATTATTGCATCACAAAATATTTCCTGCAATGACTGGTTAATGAAAACTCAAAAAGAACTTCTAGGAAGAACTTGATTCATGTAACTCAAGAGTTGTGACATCAATGCTGACATACTGAAGACGAGATAAAGCAAGAAGATATCAAATTACGGAAGTTACCAATAGTAGGAATTGTGGTGACAATCTCTCCAAGCTTGAGTTTGTAGAGAATGGTTGTTTTACCAGCAGCATCAAGACCAACCATTAGTATACGCATCTCTTTCTTGGCAAAAAGCCGGCTGAAAAGCTTACCGAAAGACAACCCCATTTCTGCAACTGTCAATTGGCACAATTTAAGATTACATCTTAGATTCAAATCATCAAGTACGAGAAGAGTGATGTTAACGATGATATACAATGTTTTCATCAAGTACAAACAGAATGGTGACTCATTATCATTGTTTAATCTAGAAAACGACCATTTCATCTTATAATATCAGAACCTAGGAAGCTTTGTGTGAGATTTGTCATATGGTTACAAATTTTTAAATGCATAATCATCATCATCAAATTGACAAGAAAAACTATGAAGATATGTGCTTCATAATGAGCTCTCTAAAAAATAACCTTAGTTATATCTTCACGAGACAAAGGATAACGTCAAAAGGAAATGGTATAGAACAAGCTAAGATCTCTGTATGATGATGTAACATGGGCTACACACTACACAATCTACACTAAAAAAACAATACTTATATATCTCCTAAAAACTCAAACAAAACTACCAAGTCCTGCATATCTGGAATAAATTACTCAGCCTCAGCCAGTTGGGTGAGCAAGTACTAGATCTCAGCTCAACGTGATAGGATTGCGCGTAATAGGATGAATTAGGGATACTTGCAACTAAAATTACAATTCCACTTTGAAGAATCATAACGAATTTTTAATACAGAATCGTCACGCAAGTAGCAAGATCGATGAGGAGGAGGATCTATAGATTCATAATCTCGTAAAATTTAAACATGAACATAATAAATAGAAAACAAAATAATCTATATTAGAGAGAATTGATATTAAATAACTAGAAAAATTGAAGCGATCGATAAAACCTAATAAGACTTTGAAGATAGATCTATAGGATAAGCAGTGAAATATAAAAAGAGACAAATAAAGTCGTCTATATTTACTTACATTGAGGATGAGAAGGAGAGGAGCTGGAACTGGAAGGATGGATTCAAGATCTCCTCCCGGTGAGGTGAGAGGATGATGAGTTAGGTGTTTGCGTAATATGTGAGAAAGGAGATGATGATCTTTCTTTATAGTGAGTGGTGATAGATGCTAGATTGCTAGTCCAGCACGCTCCAAAAATTATCTTCGGACGATGTCGGTAATTCGCAATATGCCTCCGACATGCCTATTTTACGTGTCGGATATAGCTAATATGTGTTCATGCTTAAAAAAATAAAAAAAGCATTTTGGGCTCCGTGTCTGACACGACCAAATATGTGTCCAACACAATAATGACACGATTGACAATTTTCCTAAGAAATTTGATAAGTGTGGGTTCCAATCGAAATAAAAAAACTTCAAAACTCCTAATTTTAATTTTTGTGCATTTGATATTTTAATTGTATTTGTAATTGTTTTGTAATATTTGGCTGTTTATATTTTTGTTTTGCATTTGTTATTTATTTATTGTTGATAAGTAGTTGAATTTTTTCAAGGGAAAATTTCACTTTTGGTCCCCTACTTATACACCAAATTCGATTTTGGTCCCCCAATTTTCCCTCTCATCAAATGTCATCCATTAGCTATCACTTTTTAATCAATTTTGGTCCCTTCGTCAACTTTTGGGATCAATTGAAATATCAAAAATTGCATTTTGCACCCCAAAAGCATAAATTATGATAATTTCCACCCCAAAAAAGAATTACTAACAAATTTCACCTGTTTATCATATTTTTAATTATGATATATTTACATATTTTTTAATTATGCATGAAATAAGACATGTTAAAATATATTATAAATGTATATGAATACCATAAACTTACACACCTTTTTGAATTATATGAGAAACGAAATGTATTTATGCGCTCCACATTCTGCAACAACTTTACTTTGTTGATGATATCTCGGAAACTCGGCTAAAAATACTCTTGATTTTGTTCCATTTACCAAGCATTTTATGTAATTTAATAAGGTGCGTAATTTTATGATATATATATATATACACGTTTATAATATATCTTAACATGTCTTATTTTATGCATAATTAAAAATATGTAATATATCATAATTAAAAATATGATAAAAGGGTGAAATTTGTTAGTTATTTTTTTTGGGGGTGAAATTATAATAATTTGTATTTTTGGGGTGCAACATGCAATTTTTGTTATTTTAATTGACCCCTAAAGTTGACGGAGGGGCCAAAATTAATTAAAAAGTGATAATTGAGGGACGACATTTGATGAGAGCCGTAACTGGGGGACCAAAATTGGATTTTGTATAAAGCTGGGGGACCAAAAATGAAATTTTCCCATTTTTTCAACATATAGAGATTTATAAAGAAACAAGAAAATTACAAATTTAACAATAAACAAGTAAACAACATTTTCATAGTTTGGTTTTCTAACAAGTTATATTGAAATTAAAATCAATATCTAATTTATGTTATATATATATATATATATATATATATATATATATATATAGATTTGACATTCGTGTCGGAGCCGTGTAGTGTCCTAATTTTTTGAAAAATGCCGTGCCCCCTGTCAGTGTCATGTCGTATCTGTGTCAGTGTCCGTGCATCATAGCTGCTAGTACTAAGGGATGGGTATTTCTTTTAGATTTTTTCTTTTCTTTTCTGTATTTATTTATTTGTTTAAATCTTTGGGTGACGTCGCCTGTCTTTTCTCGAAACGAATCTTCTATCCCACAATGGTATATTACAATAATGTCACATCATTGTGGGATTGACAAGTGTCCATTTAAAAAAAAACTACTAATAATAATTCAAATTAAAAGGACACTTGTCAATCCCACAACACAATGATGTGACACTATTGTAGTACACCATTGTGGGATAGAAGATCCCCTCCGGTCTTTTCTTCTCTCGGATTTAATTTAATTGTTTCCAAGTTAATACTACTTTCTTTGTTCTTTAATTTTTCTTTTTTTTTTGGTTGCATTCTTTGTTCTTTAATGTATCATTTACATATGTAATCAGTACTATATTATGATTATGAAGCACATCCAATAATAATAATAATAATAATAATAATAAATAATAATAATTAACTAACTATTTTAAAGTAAAGAAAGTCTCAAACAATTGGTACAAATAGAATTCAAAATTTTCAATATATCGTCGCTTCAACTTCGTCAATATAACTATTAACTAGGCCTCGTTACCTTTTCCAAGTCAAGAGTATATTTGTTGCGAACTTTGGTGATAACTGACAAGATTGTGATTTTTTCTTTTTGGTAATAAGATTGTGATTTGAATTCTGGATCTGATTATAGAAAATAACTAAGTAATCAACGCATTGGGATTATTTGGTGCAACTCTTAGAATTTCAGTTTTGATGTCATAAATTTGAGTAAGAATTACAATTATAATTCAATAACGCGCCCATCCTGTAGCTCATTAATTCATTAAATTTGATATTTTGTCAACCTGCATATGTGTGGTCGGGTTGAATTTTTTTGTAAAACTGCCTAAACTCGATCGCGTTGAGGCGGTTTTACAAAAAAAAAAAATTCTTAGATCTCCTAAAAATCCAAACTAAACTACCAAGTCCTCCATATCTGGAATAAATTACTCAGCCAGTCGAGTGAGGAAATATGAGATCTCAGCTCAACGTGACAGTATTGAGCGTAAGAGGAAAAATTAGGGACACTTACAATAAAATGAACAACTGCAATTACACGTCCACTTTGAAAAATCATAACGATTTTTTAAACAGAATAACATCACACAAGATCGATGATGAGGATCTATAAATAAATCAATTCATAATCTTGTAAAATTTTTTATAGTGATGAACTGATGATAGTACTAAGGGGTATTTCTTTTAGATTTATATCTTTTTTTTTTCTATATTTATTTAGTATTTAAAAATTTGGTTTCTTTTATTATACCGGATTTTATTGTTTCTAAATTAACGGTACTTTCTTTGTTCTTTAGTGGATAGATTGCATTTTCTTTTATCAGCTATGGATCAATTAAATATGTCCTATATTATGATTATCGATCATCATCCAATATTCATTGATTGATAACAATAAAAAATAATTAACTGTTTAAAAAGTAAATAAAATCTCACAAAATTATTACAAAGAGAACCCAAAACTTTTAATATATTTAGGTTTCAAATCCATTCGTATAACTAGGTCTGGTTAGCTTTTCCAAATCAATTTATGTTTTGACGTGGACTTTGATAATAAGATTGTGATTTCGTTTTTGAAATTGATTATAGAAATAATTAAAGAATCAATGCACTGGGATTATTTGGTGCTACTGTTAGAATTTAACTTTTGAAATGTCATAAATTTCAGTCGAGATTATATGATTTATGTTGAATACATTAAGTTTGATTCACACTTGATTGTAGTATATCAAAGGAAATATTTTACAGAATACAAAATATAAAATGGAAAATCAAATTAGAGTGTATATGACTTCAATTATATTGCAACTCTTCGGTTTAAACCTTATTTCATTCTCTAGGCATTTAATTATCTCATTGATTTAACCGCATAATTAATGCATTAATGATGTTCGTTACATTAACTTCCTATCTTTTCCTGGTTTGCGTTTACTTAATTAATATGAGTTAATATGTTACTTAAGAAGACCACACAACACATCTTCAAAATTCAAACTATAAAAGCACACAAACACTACAGCTCAAAAATTGTACCCAATATTGAAGTTGTTCTGTAATTTATTAGTAAAAATGATTCGTAGTAAACTAATTTCTTTAGTTATGCTAGGCATGATAATCTGTATTTCATCAAGAGTTGCATCAGCAGGCCGCAATCTTGATGAAGATCCAAATGAATTGCCACCATGTTGGCTAGTGCTTGTACCACCATGTATAGATGATCAAGGAGACCCAACGCCAATCTACCCAGGTGCACCTGACATGATATTTGACCCACCCCCAACACCAGAGAAGGGAACCACTATTCCTGATTTACAGTTAGCTCCCATCAGTGAAATCAGGCCTCCAATACCCCCTGCCGAAATCCAAGAAGATTCACCAAAAATTCCTTCTGATTATGGATTCTCTAAGTCTGCACCGTCATATATGTGGCCACAAGTTCCACACACATCTAACGTACTCACAAGTGACAACATACAACCCCTCGAGACTGAAGGAGCAAAGCCCTATTCTTAATTCAGGGCAAGAGTTCATAAGTGAAATATGACATCTATACGACATGGGGTATTTGAATGGAAACGTTGTTTGACATAATGATGTTTTTTTTTTTTAATAATAAGACGATGATTAATATATGGATATACATGCAGAAATTATTAGTACGTAAGGAATAAATCCCATTTTGAGATTTTTTTTTGTTTTTTTTGGTTACAATCTCATTTTGAGATTTATTGGTTAACACTTCCCAAGATTTCATCTCTATAACGAAAAAGAGCAACAATTATGTTAAAGTTTAATTATGCCCTCGAACTGAAAGTCAATAAAATACTTGGACCTTGGTCCTACAGTCACGAAATAAAAGATAGCAAGTCCACAAAATTAATCAAGATCCACAATTATTATGAACTACATGGAAGAGAACAAAATGTCAATTGAAGCCCGAGTCTAATTTGAACTCTTTTTCAAAAACGTCTATTTATTTTCATTTTCTTTAAAATGCGTATCCCTTTCTTGTAGATTCTTTGCAGATTCGTAGCCTGTAGCTTGAGTCGTAGCCTATTCGTCCGACAGATCCAGCACCATATAGTCATATTTCTAAGCCACTTGGCTCATCAATGAGCTCCCATCCTCGAGTTAATCCTTCTTTAGCCAATGCATCCGCCACACAATTAGCTTAGCTTCTCTCGGGATATATTGCACTTTCATTTCCCAATTCCAAAGCAACATGTCTCGGATTCGTTTTATAGCATCATATTTGTGTGAAAAGGTGGCTTCGTCCAAGCTTCCCCAAGCTTCAACACAATCAGTTTCCGCTATAGCCTTTATGACTTTCATGCTCTACGCCGTTTAGTGACCCATCAGCTTCTCCAAACAATATGTTACATTCCAAACAATACGTTGTGGAAGCCAACATGGTGCTTCAGGCTGAACTCCTAGCTTTACAATATGGTTTGGAGATGGCTTGGAGGTTACATGGGCAGATGGTCCAAATCGAAACCGACTCTAGAGAAGCAAGAGACTGTCCTTAATGTCACATTTTCTCACCAAGATTTTGGGATTATTTCCTGCATTCGCCAACTTTTAGCTCGGCCCTGGGATGCGCGAATTATGCACATATAGCGTGAAGCTAACAAACCGGCGGATTTCATGGCCAAGAACGGATTCAGTCACGACGTTATAATCATTGATAGACCTACTAATAGTATCCAAAACCTCCTAGAGCAAGATCGGAAGGAAATCATGTGGCATAGACTAGTTATTGTTGATTCCGGCGGATTAATTTGTTAGGTTCCCCCCTTCTCCCCGTTACAGAAAAAAAAAAACAATATGTTACATTATTTATAGAATATAACAATGAAGTCGGAATAACTTATGTATGTTTTTTTTTTTTTAACTCTACTCATGTACAATGTATGCTAAATGTGAACGATATAAAAAACTATTTTCAGTCAAACTGATGCATAACCCAATAACCCATATCATTTAATCTTACAAAGACTATCATCATGATTAACCTAAATATTGCATAAGTTTGATAAACATAATTTCAAGGTTTATGCACAATGATTTTTCATGCCATTTTATGTATTTCTAAAAGATATATAACATTTGTTTTTAGTTTCCATCAAATGTTTATCCGTATTCCAGAATGACTTACTTTTCAAAACCTTTTTCACATTATTATAAGTCGAATATTCTGCTTTTATTTTTCTCTACTATTATAAAATTATGAGTGATTTCTTGAAACTTTTGATGTACCTAATATATCCCTATGTAATTTACTTTTAGTTAGCAAAATAGTCAAATAATAAATAAATAAAAAAGTTATATATATCTACTAAAATAAGGTATATAATTACATTAGAATTTTATAATAAAAGTACATATGTAGTTGCATACTGAGAGTCAAAAACAAATAATAAAAATAAATTTCAAATATCTACAATAATACAATAATAAGAAGTATAGTTACATTAGAACTTTAAATAAAGTAACTCCTATTTATTTATTCATAAAAAAAATATATTGAAAGTCCAATATGCCAACATATACGGTACAACAAAATTACAATAAGTTTACATTTAATATTAACTTTTAGGAAATAGGAATGCATATCCAATCAGCTTCTTATTTTATATTGTAAGTTAAGATGAATATGAACGGAAAAAACCTAGCTCAACAAACTAATCAATTATAAATTTAAATTCCTTAGTTTATTCGGTAGAAATTTTGGAATCCTAACTTTAATTATACATAAATTTAGTGACTTTTGAATCTAAAATATCCCTTTGTAATTCAATTTTTTAATGGTAAAAGAGTAAAAAATAAATAATAAAAATAAATTTTAAGTATCTATAACAATAAAAAGTATAATTACATTAGGTTTCTACTATTTAATTACATATAGACAAGATTACTCGATCCTATTTATTTATTCATTAAAAGAAGAAGATTAAAAAGAAAACTAAATCTGTTTGAACTTTGAACAAACAAATTAATGATACAAATAAATATAAGTTATTCACATTGTTGATTATATTTTGAGTTTTAATCAATTATATGAATATTACGTAATCGAGAAAATTGAATATCATCACAAAAGGCATACAAAAAATAATTTAGTAAATTTCATTACTAGTATTAACTAACTAATTAATTATAATAATACAAAAAGAAAAATAGTAAACCATTGTTACCTCATATAGTATTGGGAGATATATTGACATCTGCTATTTTGATTTAATATTTGTCACTTTCATTTAGTGATGACTCACACACAACACTTAATTTTTAGGGAAAATTACAAAAAACTCCCTATGTTATGGACCAAATACAGCCACCTCCACCGATTTTGCTTAATTACTTCCACCTCCCTAAATTTACTGTTCAACTTACATTTGACGTTCCGTGGTATTTTGTACGGATTTTGATGACGTCATCACTTTTTTTTTTGGAAAAACCTATTTTGCCCCTGGGTTGACATTTTTGATTGTTGACTATTTTTTTTGGACTAGTCTACCCTTATTTCACATTACGCTTAGCTCCATATTTAAACTAATTCATTACATATACACCCTTGTGAACAAATATATTTTTTGTATATACAAAAATAATATATTTTTTAACACAAAATTACAAAATAATATATATTTTCAGATATATATATATATATATATATGTGTGTATATGTATATATATAAAAAAAGAAATTCAAAAAGAAAATCAAATAAATTCAAAATATTAATTAAATAATGAAAAAAACAAAAACAAAAGTAAAAGAATGGAAGAAGACGACTGACTTACAGTCGTCTTCTTCCCCCAGCCACCCCCCCAACCCCACCCCCGCCTCCACCCCCTGCCATCACCCTAAACCCCCACCATAAACGCCCAGCCACACCCCCCCCCCCCCCCCCCCAACTCCCCCAGAATGGAAGAAGACGAACTCATCTTCTTTTCCTTTTTTTTATTTATTATTATTTTATTAATATTTGAATTTATTTGCGGAGTGACGACGTGAGGTGGCCGGAGGTGGAGGCGGCGCGAGGTGGTCGGAGGGGTGGAGGCGCGAGGAAGAAGATGAACAAAAAAAAAAAATTATTTTTTCTTTTATATATATATATAGACATGTGTACATTTATACAAAAAAAGTATTGACTTTTAATTTTAATTTTTGCTCAAAGGGTATAAGTGTCTTTTGTAGAATTTTAGATTTTTTCTTTTTCCTTCTTTTTTTTTTTGTCTATTTTAGTTAAGGGCAAAATAGACATTTCATCATTTTTTTTCTACATTACATTGGACATCCTCATTTTAGGGAGGTAGAAGTAATTAGACGAAAAAGAGGGAGGTGGTTGTATTTAGCCCATAAGTTGGGGAGTTTTTTGTAATTATCCCTAATTTTTATTTAACCGCCTTTCTTTTACACTCAAGAACTCGACTAACCTTATTTGTGAAGGTTTGATTTCATTTTATCCTCTCAATTTAATCATTATAGAATTGCATCAACTATAATCTTATTGCTATAAAAAATCGAGAAAAAAAAATACGACACAAGTATCCAAATTTGAGTTATTACGAAGAGATTATTATAAGTACACAGAACTCAATGAGAGGAAGCACTCGACCCATTAAAATTAAACAAGATAATGTATAAAAGAATCATAAATTTACATAAAAAATTATTTAATGCTATTATTATATAAGTCTTGATTTTCAATTAACTTAATTTCTTCAAATATTCATTCAACTTTCTATGTCAATCAATATTTAATTTTTTAAATAATTATAATTTATTTTGTAGTTCATTAGTTAAGTTATTGTTTTTATTTTTGAGGGGTATTAGTTAAGTTATTGTTCAAATTTTGAATTTATCAAGTTGAACAATATCTATGTATATGAATTGCTTTAAAGAGATTATATGATTTACGTGCGACGCACGTGTTGTTTACTAGTAAACTTAAAAGGCTCTGTAGTTATATTATTAGAATTTAGATTAAAACCTACATGTCTAGTTGAAGTTAATCTTGAGATCACTAAAAATGGGAAAAATGTCAATTATAGTCCCTAAAATATTACGCTACTTAATTACAATCATAAACTCAAGTTTGTTATGCTACAGTCTCCAAAGTAATAATGTCTTCTCACTTTAGTCCTTTCCAGCGTAGTTTGAACTAGGGGTGTTCATGAGCCAAGCTCGAACCGAGCCTGGCCAAATTTCTTGGCTCGAGCTCGACGAGCCTGAGAAAAATGAGCTCGAGCCGAGCTCTAGCTAAGAAAAAAATAAAAAATAGTTCTTTTAATTAATATATATGATTAATTTTATATTAATATATATAATCAAATATAATCAGGATAAATATTAATTATATCATTATTTATATAAACATAATATTATAAGAAATTATATTATATATATTTATATATTAAAAAATAAATAAATATTATATTATATATATATATATTAATAAATAAATAATAAAATCTTATTTTTTATTCAGACTCGGGAGCCGGCTAACGAGCCTTCGAATAGGCACTTTTGGGCTCGAACTCAGCTTGTTAGGCTCAAATTTCTCAAGCTCGAGTTGAGCTTTTTTCGAGTTGGCTCGGCTCGTTGGTCAACCCCTAGTTTGAACGGAAATTCAGCGTAGAGCACATAGAGGACTATAAGTGACAAACATAATAGTTTAGGGACGGTAAGTGAGAAATGTAATATTATATTTTGCTGTATTAAATAGCTAAGCACGTAGAGCTCAGACTATGTTACTTTAATCCTTTAGAAGTGGTGGTCCCAAGTGGCATACGAAAGGGTCTAGAAGGGGGAGGGGGGGTTAAATAGACCCTGAAGTCTTTTTTTGACTTCAAAAATTTCGTATTAAAATCGTTTGGACGCTTGAAAATGTAAACGCTTGGTTAAGTGTTTACTAGAAGACTCTTTTGATAAAGTTAACTTAGACTCAAGATTTGAGTACTATAACCACTCAGGTTTAAGCGTTCAGTCCTTTGATTAGGGTTAGCACAGCGGAATGATTTTACAAGTCTTCTCTTTGAAAGGTTTCAGCGTCACAAAGTTTTCCTTAGTTGCTTTTCTTTAAAACGTTTTGAACGCTTAGAGTGCTTAGCGCTTAGTTAAGCGCTTAAGACTGATTTGAAAGCTTAGCGTTCTCTTTTGGAAATTGTTTTAATGCCTTTTTAAAGATATGATGTGCAAATATAAAGTAAAGCAATAAAGTTGTAAGTGACACAAAATATTGTAAGGTTCACTGAGTGGTGTAATTCCAGCTACGTCCTTCTTCTCCTTTGCACTTGGAGGCAATCCACTAGATTGATTCTCGAAGAGTCACACAGAGACTTCTACAAAATAGGGAACATGAAGAGATGGATATGGATGACTTGAGCTCCTTGGTCACACAGATTTCTGCTGCAAGCCACTTCAATCCTCTGCTTCTGGAAAGGCGATCTTGAGCTCCTTGATCACACATATTTCAGCTCCAATAAAGATCTTTTCCAAGATGGCCTTGAGCTCCTTGATCACACAGACTTCAGCTCCATAAAGACCTTTCTTCAACAAGTTTCTCTTACTTAAAAATACTGCTTGTGGAAGTCAACAATGTTTCTCACTCAGATGAAAGGTGAGGGTTTATTATTATGACCCTCCTCTAATATAGAATGAAGATCCAGCTCCCTCTGCACTATATATCCATATCTCTCAGGCTGTTGAGGTATCCCACTTGACCTTCGCAGTTGTGGTGGTGTTACAGAAGGCTCGGTTCTCACTTCCTGTGTAGATATATCCACTGAAGTTTCATTTTGTTCTTCGAGAACAATCTTTCTACCCGCTCCTCTTTCTTGATTGAACTCATCTTCAAGAAAGTGGGCTTGTAAAGCTACAATGATCCTCTAATCATCGTGCAGGTAAAAAAGGTATCCCATTGAATCCTCAAGATATCCAACGAAATGCCCTTTCAAGGATCTAGCCTCCAACTTGTCCACTTTAGTCTATTTGACATAAGCCGGACATCCCCAAATCTTGATATGATTAAGACTTGGTTTCCTATTTTTCCATATCTCATATGGAGTCTGAGGAACAGACTTGGACGGACATCTATTTAAAATGTATACAACTGTAAGTAGCGCATAA
This sequence comes from Buddleja alternifolia, assembly GCA_019426215.1. Classification (NCBI taxonomy): domain Eukaryota; kingdom Viridiplantae; phylum Streptophyta; class Magnoliopsida; order Lamiales; family Scrophulariaceae; genus Buddleja; species Buddleja alternifolia. Next base: position 59,032,384 of record CM033391.1, read on the forward strand.
CCCCACAGTGAAATGGGTAAGTCAGTGTAGCTAAGCATGGAGCAAACCATGTCCAACAGGGTTCGATTTCTTCGCTCTGCTACTCCATTTAACTGTGGTGTCGCTGGAGGTGTAAGCTGTAATACTATACCATTCTCTCTAAGGTATATATCAAACTTGTCACTCATATATTCTCCTCCTCGATCCGATCGAAGAGGTTTTTATATGTTGACCAATTTGATTTTTCACTAAAGCCTTGAATTCCTTGAACTTTTCAATGGATTCAGACTTATGTCTCATCAGGTACACTAGACCATATCTTGAATGATCATCAGTGAATGTAATGAAGTAAAGAAAACCTCCTCGAGCCATTTCTCCAAATTGTCCATAAACATCAGTATGCACTAAACCTAAGATTTGTGAGGCTCTTTCAAAAGTCCTTGTGAAGGGGGATCTAGCCATCTTGCCTTTGAGACAAGATTCACAAGTAGGTAGGGTTCCAATCCCAATGGACCGATTAATCCATCTTTCTCCATTTTGTGAATTTTATGTTTGCCGATATGGCCGGCATGGCCTAATCTAAGATGCCAGATTAATCTTTAGTTTATTCCAAGCCTACTACATTTTCTTTGTATAGTATTCACAGAACACTAATTCTGGACATTAAGGTAATACAATCCATTTACTAAAGAAGCAGAGCCTACTAATTTATTACCATAATAAATATTGCAATGTTCATCAATAAAACGGAAAGTATAACCAAGTTTAACTAAAACAGGAATTGAAACAATGTTTTTAAGCCTATTGGGCAAAACTAAAACATTATCCAGAAAAAGTAAGTGTCCAGAATTTAAAAGCAATGATGTAGATCCAATTCCAGTAGCTGCAACGCTTTGCCCGTTGCCTACTCTTATCTTCACCTTATCACTGTCCAGCTTCCTTCCTTGCAGCATCTTGATTCATACAACAAATGTGAGCACTAGCTCCAGAATCAAGAATCCAAGATGTAGAGAAAATGGTTATAGAACAATAAGTTTTATGAACATAAAGTTCCATACCTTGTGCGGCCGGCCCATGTGTGGACAATTCCTCATCCAGTGCCCCAGCACACCGCAGTGTAGGCATCTATCCATCTTTTGTGGCCCCTTACGCTTGCGATTCACAGGAGCTTTCCCTTTTCCTTTATCGACACCACCCTGAGCTCCAAGCTCGCTACCCTGCTTTTTGGCAAAAAAAATCAGGAAGTGACTGCAAAATAAGATCGGTTTGAAGATGTGGGTTCATTGTAAAATCGAGAGCCTCCAATCTTTCGATCCTCGAGATCATCTTGAGAACATGATCCCCAACTTTCTTACCTTCTCTCATCTTTTCCCCGAAGAGCTATTTAGATATCTCATATCTAGCAGTACGACTGTGCTCACCATAGAGCTCGACCAAGTGTGCCAAGATAGCCCTTGCAGTGGTCATCTTCTCATGGGACCTCTGAAGCTCGTTTGTCATTGAGCCAAGAATGTACCCACGCACTCGTACGTCGTCCTTTACCCACTTTTCGTGAGCTTGGACTTCTTTCTGGTTAGCACGTGTTCTGGCAGACGGAGCAGGGATATCAGTGTCCAACACATATCCCAATGACTTCATGTTGAGAACTATTCTGAAGTTCCTAAGCCAATCCACGTAGTTGGTCCCGTAAGGATGTTCTTTTCGAGTAAAACAGAAAGTAGGTTGATAGTCATTTTTGTTTTTGAGAGAGATAAATCAAATAACTGCAGAAAATTAAACCAGACTTAATTAGACACATGTAACTAAACTAAAACCAAGTTTAAAATCAAGGACTTCAACTTATAACTTGGCTCCCACTGCATTTTTCGAGATCTACACTCCCACTATGAAAAAACGAAAGTGATCGTTGTTTATAACTTCATAGTGGGGATTGAGTTTTTTAATTAATGTAATGGATGACAACCCTTTAACGATATTTGGTCCATTATTTAATTAAAGTGATGTCCAACATCAATCTATCCAATAGATGGTTCAATCTTCTTTTTCCCATAATCCACCAAAACCGCAACCTTCTAATGATTTATAGGCTTTAGGACTATCTAAGTTTATTCCCACTAACTCCTCATAATCTAACATTTGAATTTCACTTTGCAACCCTTTAACAATATTTGGGATGAAATATGTCTCGATTAAGGTATCTAATGCACTTAATAAAATTTTAGAATTAAATCTTGATATATGACCCCCACTTACTGGGAAGATGCCATATACTAGGTTTAAATCTAAACTTTATTAAGTTTAGTGGAGGGAAAGGATGCCTAGCACCCCTTACTAACTTAGTATAATTTTTGTTTGGGAGAATTCATGTTCTAAACACTTATTTAAGTCTTACTTTGCACATTATTAAATTTATATAGCGCATATTGATAACATACATGCTTCATACAAGTAATGAACATGCATCGAAAGCAATAATAAACCAACACATTTATCCATGGGCTTTATCTAGAGGGCCCAAACCAATGGGTCATCATGAAAACGAAAAATAAGCCTAGTTATTCTTCTTGGGCTCCAAGCTCCTTCTTCTTTTGGATTGATCTTCTCTTAAAAGGTCTATTCTATTTCTATCTATTACATGAGATTAAATTAACAACCTATACATAATTCTAGAAATAAAATAAACGGGCTCAAATCCGGCCCTTATAACCCATTAAAAAGAAATACAATTAAAAGAAAAACAACCTAAGCCTATGGACAATGTCACCATCATATAATACATGCTCGCGATAAATTAAAACAATTATGTTGGTGATTAAGTTAATAATTAATTAGTCCAACTAATTAGTTTCCTCAATAAAATTCCAAACTTTATTGGCACTTATGATAATAAACCATCTAGCGAGAATTTATTACTTAAATAAATTAATTAATTAATAATCCTCCAAGAATAATTAATTAATTATTTTACTTAAATAATTAATATTCAATAAAAATAATTTGGGCTCGATATCAAACATAAATTACCAACCATTGACATATTTAATATTCAATTAATTAGGCCCAAAACTAATTTATTGAAAGTCCATAATTTTAACTAAAACAATTTGGGCTTGTTTAATTAAATCTAGGTTATCATCCTTTTGACCCACTCGGATAATTAAAATAGGTCAAAACACATTTATTTAAAAGTGGATCCGAGAATTTTGCGACCTGACCCGTTAGGACTCGGGTCATGGACCCGGGCCCACATAACCACCCGCTGTGCGCCCAGCGCACGACACTGTGGCCTGGCCGTGCGCTGGGTGGCTAGACGCCGTGCATTGCGCGTAGACAGCGTGCGCATATACATCGTGTGCTGTCTGCGTGCCTAGTATGCAGACTGCGCATGTTGTTCTCATCGCGCTCGTCGCGGGGTTTTTCACTTTGATTTTTCAATTTATATACCATCATACTACAATATTCATTAATTAAATGCAGAAAAATCATGGCTTTAATATCACAAAAACATATTTGAATACATGCTTAAAAAATGCGAAAAACACATAAATCATGTATTCAATTAAATACGGAAATCAGAGATTGGATACCACTGTTGGGATTTAATACATAAAACGCAGCGAAAAATAAAACTCCCACATGGTTCATCTCGATTTCGCATATTCAAATTGTGTTTCGAAATATGTACCTTATTCGCGAATTTTAGTTCCTGAACCAGAAATCATGATCCCTTTTGAACAGCAAAATTGTCGCCGTCTCTAAATTGCCACGCCGGAATCAAAAGCCAAAATCCTCTTCTTTTCTTCCTTGAATTCGGCTAGATGGAGAGAAAGAGAGATGAAAGATTATTTTGAATTGGAGAGAAAGTTATGACTTGAGGCTTACTTTGATTTTCACTAAGTAGTATATTTATACTACTAATGAAAAACAAATAACCTAATAAACTTAGGCACATGAGGACGCCCACTTAGGGCTTTTCTAAGCCCTATGCTTAGTCCATTTTAGTTTGTTTAATTATATATTTAATTAATATTATTTATCCAATAAATAAATTAATCAAATAATTAATTAAATCCTTGTTAACTCTATAATTAATTTTTTCTAAGAACTTAATTAACATGTCAACTTAATTTATTAATAAAGTCATCCAATGATTAATTAATTAATTAATTTCGATATCCAATTCCGAGAATTCTCTCAAGTTAACTTCCATGATTTTTTCTTTTGCAATTTCTTTAAGCGCGACTCTTTAGGTTCGTCTCAAAAGGCAATTGGGAGTAATCCAAGAGGATGTGAGTAACACCTAACCAGACCCGTGGCTCACATCGTATCCCAATTGAGAACGAATGAATAAGATCATTCCAAACCTTTTACGCTGTGAATACTGTACGAGTATAAACCATTTATTCATATATCCTAGTCAAGTGAAAGTGATGGTTTAGTCAAACTCACAGGACTCGACCATATGCTTAGCTCAAATGAATCGAGGTCAATGAGTATACCTTCATGTCTAACATGAGTATCTCTTTATGCTTTGGCCAAAGACTTTTGACCTCATTCATTCATGACTGCATAGGATATTTAGCTCATTCACTTATGAGAGAATAAATTCCATTTTGTCAATCCGTTAAGACTGCCACTTGTCCATCAAGTCGCACTTCGAGGTCGACCCCACCAATGGGTGAATTGGATCTGACAGCTCTAATGACAGAGTTGATGTCACAAGTACATCCTCAACTTGATTGCTCAGGTCTAAGGTTCACACGTACCTATCACAACTTATCGGTTTTGTCATTGACTGTCAATAAGTGAAAATCCATGTGACAAAACTGATGCGAGTCGTGTTCGAACATATCATGAGTCTAACTGAGATGTCTATGATATAAGTTCCCACTACCATTCCCATAGTGATTGACTGACACTTTCTCTGTCAAAACTTACATCATACAAGTCTCTATTCTGTATTGATGTCCAATCAATGCTTTCTTCGACTTGCGAACCAAATTTAGATAATAAGGATCAAACTCTTCTAGTGTCGTTCTTCCTAAACCATAGGAAGTAGAATGTTTGCCTTATTATCAAGGACTTTACGTTGTTTATGAAAACCTTACAAACGCCTATAAGAAAACAACAAGATAATGCCTTATATTACTTAAATATATTATTTAGTTACAAATCAATGCCCCTATAAATCTATCATCTTTATGGCATTTGAGGGCATACACACTAACACTCAATACCTCTCACATAAAGAGGAGGTGGATTCTTGGGTCTAATACCCCCATTTTGACGAAAAAATTTATTATCTTATTTGCAACTTAAGAATACACTAAAAATATAAATATTGGTCTATTATTTTAAAATACAAAAAAATGTAATTGTAAATAATCTATAAAGAAAATATTAATTACACTCGAGGAGTTAGTTTTGTATTTGTTTCCATAATGATACATTAATAATGACACAAACAAATGTTCTTTTTCATAGGCCAAAGTTAAATACAAGCATGATACGTAAGAGTAATGTGAAAATAAACTTTTTTTTATTTAGGAACAACTCGTTTAGTAGTTTCGTATTTTATCGTATGTTTGCAAATCCATATTTATCATTTTTAACGCATAACTTTTAGTATAAAGTCCATGCTAATAATCTTTTGTAGAAGTAATCCCAAGATCTCTTGATTCTAGTTGTGTACAATTGGATATCATGTTTGTTGGTGGCGTATTAGGCCATGTCACGCTTAAGTGATTTGGGGTCATTTCATAAATATAAAGTTAGAGTGTGGTCTTCCCTGTCCCGGGTGGGGGACCCGCGCCATTCCCACCCGAACTTTTTGTAACCAAATATATATATATATATATATATATATATATAAAGTTAGAGTTTGTTTTTATAATTCACATAGATCCACTTAGCTGATCCAAGGAAAAAAAAAATAGATCCACTTAGCCAACCGGTGGCAAGTTGCCTGTAGGGGTGGACGTTCGGTTCGGGTTGTTCGGACCCCGAACCGACCCGATCGGGTTCGGCTTATTCGGTTCGGCTTATTCGGGTAAAAGTCGGGTTCGGGTTTATACCGAACCAGAACTCCATAATTCGGTTCGGTGTCGGGTTGGATTTTTTATTTTGTTCGGAGAATTCGGGTCCCCAAACAAGCCGAATTAGAATTAAAAAAAAAACAATTAGTTAAAACCTCACTCATCTCTTTCACCTCACTCACGCCTCTCTGCCTCAACACCTCACTCACCTCTGACCGCCGTAGCCACCAGTCACCAGTCACCGCCGAGACGCCGATCGCCTGCCTCACACTGTCATGCCGGAGCCGAAGGTTTGTCCTAATTTTTCTTAATCTTTCGATTTTCCCCAATCTAATTTGATGGAGTTGTTGTGAAAATTTTGGTAAACTCTCTAATTGCTATGAATTATGATATTAGTTTGTTCGGACCCCGAACCGACCCGATCGGGTTCGGCTTATTCGGTTTGGCTTATTCGGGTAAAAGTCGGGTTCGGGTTTATACCGAACCAGAACTCCATAATTCGGTTCGGTGTCGGGTTGGATTTTTTATTTTGTTCGGGGAATTCGGGTCCCCAAACAAGCCGAATTAGAATTAAAAAAAAAACAATTAGTCAAAACCTCACTCATCTCTTTCACCTCACTCACGCCTCTCTGCCTCAACACCTCACTCACCTCTGACCGCCGTAGCCACCAGTCATCAGTCACCGCCGAGACGCCGATCGCCTGCCTCACACTGTCATGTCGGAGCCGAAGGTTTGTCCTAATTTTTCTTAATCTTTCGATTTTCCCCAATCTAATTTGATGGAGTTGTTGTGAAAATCTTGGTAAACTCTCTAATTGCTATGAATTATGATATTAGTTTGGTCAAGATGCATGATTTGAGAGATGATTTACAAATTTCTGGGTAATGCAATCTACCAAAAATGCCTCTGTTTTTATGCTTCTGGGTAAGCTGAAAAACAAAGGCTTAAACAGAGGCAAAATGCCTCTGTTTTTCAGCCATTTGGGCCTCTAAAAATAGAGGCCCAACAATTCATTAAAAAGTTTTTGGGCCTCTATTTTTAGAGGCCCAAAAATTTGTTCCAAAAAATTTGAATTTTGAACCCATAAAATTATGTTCGGACCCCCGAACCCCGAACCCGATTAAACCGATTAATTCGGTTCGGTTTCGGGTAGCACAATTTCCAAACCCGAACCCGAATAACCCAAACCCGATTACCCCGAACCCGACAAACCGAACCGAACGCCCACCCCTAGTTGCCTGTATATTCTAATCTAACAGAGAAACTTGGAGATTAGTAGTACTCTTTTTCTATCAATACCACTAATGACATAAGGCTGTCAAATAGTACACGAAATTCTTTATTGCAAAATGGTGTTGCATCTCTTATTACATGTGTTTCTATGCATGACAAGTGTATAAAATTCTTCCTTAAATAAATAATAAATTTAAATTTTATACACTTGTCATACATAGAAGCACATGCAACATGAGATATAATACCATTTGCAAAGAGAAAATCCAGACTGGTCGAATAGGCATATCCAACCTAACAAAATAACCGGCTATTTAGCAAAACAATATGTTATTTAGTTTGATACTCCAAATATCTTTATTTATTTAAATACCCCAAAATGACCTACTTTCATATACCAGAACCCCAAAATCAGAATTTTGTGTTGAACATGACAAAAGACATGCAACAAGCTAAGCACCACTTTATTTTATTTTTATGCTCCGCTATAGTACAGATTCTTTGGGAACTTTAATTAAATTAATTTTTAGTTATTTTTATTGTAATTTTAAATGAAATGCTTGCTCATTTTTTATGAGTTGGTGTTGTGAATGTAACTATGATCGTAATTTTTAGAACCAATCACATCCATATAAACAATAATTTTTTAAAAAAATTTACCTGAAAAAAAATTTCTTAAAAAATCTGATATCGATCATGTCAATAATTTTTACTTGCTCATGTTGTAAAATTTGCTTGAAAGACAATTGGACCTTGACTCTAATTGTTCAAGAGGGTTAGTCTCCTAGCTAGATTGACATAAAATCAAGAAAATGTGTTAGACTTGACGAGGATCGTTATTAAAGCAAAAGACTAGCTAGTTTATTTATCGTTGCAAATTATTTTAGATGTGGGCACTGCACTGTGTCGACCCGGTTCAAATTTTTTCAATGGGTTGAGCCTGCGAGCATGTATATTTGGGCTCGAGTTCGGCCCATTAAAAAGCGCAAGCTCTAATCAAGTTGGTTCGGTTCGATATTAACTCTTGAATAATCTGATTATCAATTATGTCAATATATACATATCACTTAATAATTTTATATTGTCTAAAGCTTTATTTCTAATTTCTTGTATATATAATATACTTAACTTTATTTCAAGATATCAACTCTATGTTACCATTGTCAACTTATATTATAATGTAACTTTGTGTACATGGGTAATTAACTACATATGTATAATACTAAGTTAAATAGGTCAAAGGAATGCTAGAGAACAAAAAGGAAAAAAATAAACCTAGTGACATAAAAAATATGGGACTATAAAGCTATAAGAGAAGAATAATATATGGAGGGTATATTTTGCATAACAATCGAGACAAGACAAAATTTGTTCTAAAAATATAAGGATATTTTGGTCCATTATTCGACACAAAATAAATTTGGAGTTCCATTATCAAATTTGAGAATGCAAATATCAAAACTCTATTTTTATTTTAATTTCAAATTTTCAATCTTGGGAAAAAATGAAAGAACACATTTTACAATAATAAATGATTTAAACTAAGAAAATTATATAAAAATGTTAGATTTCAACATAAAAAGTAAACTTCGTTCTACTTTATCGATCCAAAAACTCCCAAAAGGAAAATATTTCTATAAATAAAAACTGAATTGATTAATTCTAAACTTAAGAAATCAAGGATAATTTTGTGATAAAAAATTATTAATCCTAAATGTTAGATTTTTAAAATAAGAAATTGTTGGAGTGGATATTTTATTTTTTTTGAAATTTTTAATATAAAAAACTATTTCAAATTTTCTTTTAGTAGTGTTCCCTAATTAATAGGGCAAGAGAGGTGCGGGGAATCACAATTTTCTTGTCAATGAATTGGGCAACCGACACTCTTAAGTTGCTGGTTGATTGCCACAATGTTTGGCTGGTATTTATCCGTAAGGTTAGTAAACTTTACGGACAGTTAGATAGGTTTTTTCCATAGAAAAAATAGGTAAATAGATAGATAAAGTACGGAAAAATTGAAGATAATGACGACACACAATGTTTTCATCAAGTATAAACAGATGGTGACTCATTATCGGAGGTTCAATATCACCGAAATTTTTTGAAATTCCCGAAATATCTCGAAATATACACCATATTCAAAAAATTTCAAAATTTTGTATTCTTGCCCCTGCTACGTGTACTATACATTCATTTTGGAAAGTGTGATCTTTATGTCAATTCTTGTGCAAATAAGTCATGTACTCACTAATTGACATTAGATTGTTTTCAAAGAATATATTTATGGGATGAATATTGTCGAATATGTTGTGCCCGTTGTGGTTTAGCAGAATACAATATCAGAAGGATATTACCATCATTATATGCAGTACTACCAACATTCAATATCATGGGATGAATACTGTCAACATTTGACTAATAATTTGTACATGCAGTACGAAAGTGGAGGGAGAAGAGAGACCAACGATAGTGATTTCGATCCTCCAAAAAACTCAATGTGGTTTTAAATGATGATTTGTATTAAAATTGTGGTTTTTTGTTTTAATGAAGTTCCTAGGAGATTTGATTATTACTTTACTCTCAAATCATATTTATTTTATATTTTTCGCCACAGATTTTAATCATACTACTTAAGAAAATTCACTATACATACATTATATATACAATATTATTTATGTAAAAGATGCATAATTATGATATTTAAAGTTACACAAAGTTTCGTTGCAAATTTCCAAATATTTCTATAAATATCCATGATTTCTTTAAAATTGATATCGAAATTTTGAATATCCCCAAAATTTCCATCAAAATTTCCTAAAATTTACTACCCTAATATCGATATCGATACCGATACCGAAATTTAAAACCTTGGTATTACTTATGTGGGTTTATCGTTTATGAATTATTAAATATATATACAATATATAATTGTTATAAAATGAAATATGAAAATATTATTATATATCATAAAATTCACTTGGTAGTATATCGAAACGGGTGACATGAATGAGCCAAAATATTGGATCCGCACCAAAATGCATTGAAAGAAAAATACGGTGAATGAGGATTAAACACGTAAGCTTTTGGTCTCCCAAATCATTTTCCAGCATTATTCCAATGTATTACTAGTGTGCATCACATCCCATATCTGTACTTTTCTTAAAAATGTTTCACTTTAATTCTACATTTGGTACTAATCGGTATATCAAAGGAAATACAAATATTTCAATGGAAAATCAAATTAGAGCGTATATGACTTCAATCGCAGCGCTTCGGTTTAAACCTTATTAAGTATCTAGATGTTTAATTAATTAATGCATTGATTTAACCGCCATCTTTTCCTAGTTTGCATTTACTTAATTAATATGAGTTAATACGTTATTTAAGAAGGCAGCACAACACATCTGCAACGTCAAACTATAAAAACACACAAACACTACAACTTAAAAATTGTACTCAAATATTGAAGTTTTCCTGTAATATTATGAGTGAAAATGATTAGTGCTAAACTAATTTCTTTATTTATGCTAGGCATGATAATCTCTATTATTTCATCAAGAGTTGCATCAGCAGGCCGCAATCTTGATGATGATCCAAATCCTGATGATCCACCATGTTTTCTAGTGCATGATCATCCACCATGTATACCACAACCAGACCTACCCCCATGTTGGCTAGTGCTTGTACCACCATGTATAGATGATCAAGGAGACCCAATCTTCCCAGATGACCCACCCCCAGCACCACAGAAGGGAACCACCATGAGTGAAATCAGGCCTCCAATACCACCTCGCAAGATTCAAGGAGACACATCTAACGTACTCACAAGTGACCACATAAAACCCCTCGAGACTGAAGGAGGAAACCCCAATTCCTGATTCAGGGCAAGAGTTCTTAAGTGAAATATGACATCCATACGACACGGGGTATTTGAATCGAAACATTGTTTGACATAATTGTGTTTCTATTTGATATAATAAGATGATGATTAATATACTTGGATATACATGTAAGAAATTATTAGTATGTAACCATGGCATGCATATTTGTTTGGAATAAATTTTATTTTGAGATTTATTGGTTTAACATTTACCAAGATTTCATCTCTATAATGAAAAAGGGCAACAATTTTATTAAAATTTAATTGTCCACTCGAACTCAAAGTCAATAAAATACTTGGACCTTTGGTCCTACATTCACGAAATAAAAGATAGCAAGTCCACATGATTAAGCAAAATCCACAAATTATTATGAACTACAAATATCTATTGAAATTCGGGTCTAATCTGTCTTTGTAATTCATGGCTAGTTTGGCACACTCGGTAGTGTACAATTTGTTTTCCATAAATCTATACCCCTTCCCCCATATTTCTCTCTTATCTCACGTTTCCAGTTACCCAAAGCCGCCGCCTCTTCTCCTCTCTTCCCCTCTCTTTGATCCATATATGGTCACTATCACCGAAGCCGAATTATTGGGGCTCTTAGAGATGGATTAAAATTTGCATGGAACGGAGAATTATGGGAATTGAGATTGAAACGGACTTGAGAGTGGTTTGGAAGTCGGTGATCACTCATGGTGACGTCGAGGTCATCCCCTTGGAAGCATAATCTCGTATTGTAGAGCATTCCTTCATATGCCCTGGATGTGTAGCTTCAAGCATGTTTTTAATTAGAGAATGTAATAAATGTGCAGATCACTTGGCCAAAAAAGGACATCGAATTATCCATGGTATCCAAACTTGGGAGATCCCCCCGACGACATTCTTGACCTCCTCAAGGAGGATTTAGTGGTGTAGAAGCTGTTGTTACTTTACCAAAAAAATAAAAATTCAAATAATTAGTTCATTAACAGAATATATTTTTAATTTACGGTGGATCTGGTTCTAGAAAAAGAACTAACTCTATTCCCCTCTCTTCACGTTTCAGATTTTAGCAAAATTATGTGTGTGTGCAGATTATTTGGTGATCTGTATGTAGGTTTTTGATTTCGTTCAACTTTTTCTTAAAAAAAATCTTAACTCTTCAAACCCTTTTCCAAAAATGTCTGTTTATTTTCATTTTTTTTAAAAGGGAAAACTGCAAAAAAAACCCTGTGAAATCTAAAATTGGCTGAAAACCCCTTGTGAAAAAAAAATAGGCTGAAAAGCCCCTGTGTTATTTTGAAACTGCACGAAACCCCCCCTCCGTCACAAACTAACGGAGGGTGATATCCACGCACTCGTTATGCGTTTTTTGTAAAAAAATTTTTTAGGAAAAATGCAAAAAAAACCCTCTGAAATATTTTATTGGCTGAAAACCCCCTGTGAAAAAAAATATAGGCTGAAAACCCCCCGTGTAATTCTGAAATTGCACGAAACCCCCCTTTTTTGTGATTTTAGCTAACTTTGGACAGATTTTTAGCTATCTTTGAATACAAAACTGCTTTGTTCTAGATGTCTTCTGATTATGTGAAATATATGTTTGGATATCCCTATGTGTCTAATTTCATGGGAAGAAAACGTTTCATGAATCCGAGCTTTTTACAATGACTTAAGAATTTTCTCGTGACGACGCGCACAGCTGTCTGCACTGCCGACAGATTTTGAGCTAACTTTGAATACAAAACTGATTTGTTCTAGACGTCTCCTCATTATGTGTGATATATTTGTGGATGTCCATATGTGTCTAGTTTCATGGAAAGAAAACGGTTCATGAATCCGAACTCTCTACAATGAGTTATGAATTTTCTCTTGAAGACGCGCACGTATGAGATAACTTTGGACAGATTTTTAGCTAACTTTGAATACAAAACTGCTTTGTTCTAGACGTCTCCTCATTATGTGCGATATATGTGTTGATAGACCTATGTGTTTAGTTTCATGGGAAGAAAACGGTTTATGAATCCGAGCTTTCTACAATGAGTTATGAATTTTCTCTTGAAGACGCGCACGTATGAGATAACTTTGGACAGATTTTTAGCTAACTTTGAATACAAAATTTCTTTGTTCTAGACGTCTCTTGATTATGTGCAATATATGTGTGGATAGCCCTATGTGTTTAGTTTCATGGGAAGAAAACGGTTCATGAATTCGAGCTTTCTACAATGAGTTATGAATTTTCTCGTGAAGATGCACACCCATGAGATAACAGCCAACAGATTTTTAGATAACTTTGAATACAAAACTGCTTTGTTCTAGACGTCTCCTGATTATGTGCGATATATGTATGGATAGCCCTATGTGTTTAGTTTCATGGGAAGAAAACGGTTCATGAATCCGAGCTCTCTACAATGAGTTATGAATTTTCTCATGAAGACGCGCACAGCCAGCCGAGAAGCTCCAAAAAAGTTAACCGCAGGGGGGGTTTCGTGCAATTTCAAAATTACACAGGGGGTTTTCAGCCACTTATTTTTTTCACAGGGGGTTTTCAGCCAATAAAATATTTCACATGGATTTTTTTGAATTTTAAATTTAACGGTGTTAAAGTTTGTGACGGAGGGGGGTTTTGTGCAATGTCAAAATAACACAGGGGGTTTTCAGCCTATTTTTTTTCACAGGTTTTTTTTTGCAGTTTTCCCTTTTTAAAATGCACATACCTTTCTTGTAGATTCGTAGCCCGTACCTTGGTTGATGGATGGGTTGTAATTTGAGCTTGTGAAAAGCCAAGGCTCGTTAGGCTTGCCAAGCCAAGCCTAAATAAGCCAAGCTTTTTGGGCTTGCAAGCCTAACAAGCCAAGCTTTTTAGGCTTGCAAGCCCAAAAGGCTTGGCTTGTTAGGCTTGCAAGCCTAAAAAGCTTGGTCCATTTGTCCAACGGGCTGAAAAAGCCCGGCTAATTAATTTATTTTTTTTTGAAAATATAATACATATAATAAATAATTCACAAAAATATATATATATATATAATACATTAAATAAATTTGGGCTTGTGAAAGGCTTGGCTTGACAAGCTTTTTTGGCTTGCCAAATTGAAGGCCAGCAAGCCAAAAAAGCTTGCCAATCTTTTTCACAAGCCAAAAAAGCTTGACAGGTATTTTCACAAGCCAAGCCGGCTTGGCTTGTTTGCTTCACAAGCCAAGCCGGCCCTCTTAGCAAATAAGCCAAGCTTTTCGCAAGCCAAGCCGGCTTGGCTCGTTGGGCTTGTTTGACACCTCTTCATGGGTACCTTGGTTGATGGATGGGTTGGTTGGTGGTTACCCTAGACCTATTCCTTCGATGGACCCAGATCTATAGTCATATTTCTAGGCCACTTAGCTCCGGCCAAATCTTGATCATAGTGAAATTGAACCTCAACACTTGGTTCATCAATGAGTTCCCATCTTCGAGTTGATCCTTCTTTAGCCAATGCATCCGCCACACAATTAGCTTCCCTCGGGATTTATATATTGCATTTTTACGTCCCAATTCCAAAGCAACATGTCTCGGATTTGTTTTATAGTATCATAATATTGGTGTGAAAAGGTGGCTTCGTCCATGCTTTCCCAAGCTTCACCACAATCAGTTTCCACTATATGGCATTTATGACTTTCATGTTCTACGTGAAATCCATAAGTATGCGCCGTACTATATGGCTAACAGTTCCGCTCCAGTGGGAGTATTCGGCTCAAATATACAGCGAAATCTTTGATCCACTTGCCCTGATTGTCACGGGCCGCGGCAGAGTCCTCCAATGCACGCCAACCCTCCGAGAAAATGTAGCCCAATTAAATTAGACTACAATTACTGGAATGGGGCACCATAAATAAGGCCAGTTAGGCCACTATAAATGGGTCTATTGTTCAGCCCATTACAGCCCATTTATATTCTTGGTATTACTTATGTGGGTTTATCATTTATGAATGATTAAGGCTCTGTATGGTTGTGATTTTTAAGTGCATTTTCATTTTTTGGATCAGCAGAAAATAAAAATTGATCCAGAAAATAAAAATGCACACTCCAAGGTAAGTTCTACAGAAAATAATCAAATTTTAAATCTTACTATACATTCCCCTATATAATTACTCATCATTTCATCACTTCATTCTCTCTTTTCATTAATTACATAATTCTACTATCCAACATATTCTCTTTCTTACTTTATCATAAATAAAATATTATTCTAATTTTTTCTTTCATCATCATTACATATATAACTAATTTAATCAACTTTATATCACATCTACACAATTTGCAAACATTTCTCAAAAACACATCCAAACAAACAATAAATATTAATATTTTCATACGAATTTCTATAATACACATTCTTCAATAAAAATTCAAAATTCATTTTTGAAAATACAACCATACGGAGCCTAAACATATATACGGTATATAATTGTGATAAAAAGAAATGATAATATTATTATATATCATAAAATTCACTTGGTATATACCGAAATGGGTGACATGAATGAGCCAAAATATTGGATCCGCACCAAAATGCATTGAAAGAAAAATACGGTGAATGAGGATTAAACACGTAAGCTTTTGGTCTCCCAAATCATTATCCAGCATTATTCCAATGTATTACTAGTGTGCATCACATCCCACATCTGTACTTTTCTTAAAAATGTTTCACTTTAATTCTACATTTTGTATTAATCGGAACATTTTATTCTCAATAAACAAGACATTTGCAACCTCGGTATAATGAACTCCATCCCAACTAATGTATGGCGCCCCTACTTCGCACAAGTCATTAGATCCATTTCCCCAACATACTTTCTTCGAATCATAGTTGTACGGTGGTCCGCCATACCCACAACATAACATCATGGAAAACCTTCATTAATAATATAATAGAAAAAAGATTAAATTTGTAATTATGTTTAAAATGATCATATGATGAGTTTATTCTACTGTCTCACCATAGAAAGTAGAATTAGCAATTAGATCATATTTGATGGAGTACATGTCCACATAAACAATAGTGGAATTTTTGATCTCCTGTCGCAGTTCTTGACAGAGAGCATGTAACTTGGCATTGAATGCTTTCGCACTTTCATTCAAAGGCCTAGTGCATCCATTTCCATCAAAATCACTAGCATTTATTTTTCTTGATCCTAGATGTTAGGGCAAACAACCTAATGGGCCGGTGTTGTGCACCCAAAAGTTCTTCACCCCGCCTAGGTAATAAATGGCCTATAATCATTATTAAGAAGATGGTCAATATATAAAACAAAGGTGGATGATATAACGTTAACACATATATGTTTATAGACTTTTGAATAAGCATGTATACCCGCATTGCATCTCTCATTTCAGATATGAAAGAAGGGATCTTTTGAATAACTTCAGGATATGAACTGGAACTAAATGCAATCTCCAAATCGGTTTGTCCAATGTCGATTGTGTACCGCACATTTTTGAAATCCTCTTCCCGGAGCAGATTTTTGAAACCTGCAGGAGATGTAATATTTTATGTGTCAAAACTATATATTACTAATTGATCAGAGTATACGTAGGAAATCTAGAATTTAATAAGGATATTATACTATTAGAGTACTGGAACTCGATAGAACGGTTTCAAAAAAGTTTGAATTGTTGCACTTGAATGGCCAAATTGAACTCACCGCATTTACCATCAACATGCATGCTGTGTTTAGATCCATTTAGTATTATTTACGAAGGTGTGAACGAGTCCCGTAACTTTCCTCATTTATAGGGTCCATATCAGACTTTTAGTCCTCTTGCTATGGATGCAGCAGAGTAGCAGATGCAGTAGTATGAAGATAATGTGGAAGAGGAAATTAAATGATCATGATTTATATTCCATTCCATTAATCACATATCCAAATATATATGCTGATTGGACAAAGCATTATTAATTATCCCATCAATAGGGAATGTGTTGTGTTCCATTTACCATATTACGATTAATTGGCCATAATGCCAAAATTAAATATCAAATTTAATGCATATACATTCATTTAGGCAGATATATGCCATCGCCTTAGCCTATATATATATTTGAGGAGCTTGAGCTATCATTTATCAGGAAAAAGAAAAGAGAGAAAGAATATCCCTAAGCCGTTTAAGTTTGATTTCTGTCATATATAGCAAATATGCATCACCAATTCTTTGCTTCTCTTGTGTTGCTATAAAAAATCCTGTTAAATTTAACATCGGAGACACCAACTCCGAGCCTATGGGGTGAACATATGATATCCTTTTGGGCATCTCTTGTCTCATCAACAAATGGGACGACGATTTTCTGATGTACTATTAATCATTGAAAATCTTAAGTTGTGAATTGGTCATAAATCATAATTTAGTAGAAAAGTGCACTCATTTTGCACGTAAACACAAAATATCTTTTTTATATTTGAGTGTTAATTACATGCTATACTAGAAATTTAAGTATATGTAAATATAAATAAAAAAAATGGCTAGAATAATTAGGGATACACAAAAAGGTTTTATAAGAAACTGAAATGTTTTATAGGAAAATAAAGAGAAAAATGAATCCTGTAAGAAACTAAATTTGAAAGTACAATATGTTTTAGTTTTCATTAAATTGAAAATCAGAACACTTTTGTAGTTTCGATAAAAACGCATGAATAATATAGTGGATGTGCACTGACTAAGCTTGATATGACAAATGTTTCATTATTCTATAACCAATGGATATAAAATAAAATGCAATACATAGTGGATGTGCAATGAGTAAGCATTATATGACAAATGTTTCATTAGAAAAGTGTATGTGTTGATTACAACATTAAATACTTACTAAAACATTATGAGGATATAATTCAAACTTTTGTGTTATGATATGTATGCAATATAACTTGCATCAATTGAAAATCTTAAGTTATGAATTGGTCATAAATCATAATTTATTAGAAAAGCACACTTATTTTGCACATAAAACAAAAAATATCTTTTTAACTTTGAGTGTTTAACTTAGAGTATTTTGCACAAAAAACACTGCAGAAATGAACTCACCGCATTTAACATCAACATGCAGTTTAGATCCATTTAGTATTATTTACGAAGGTGTGGACGAGTCCCGTATCTTTCCTTATTTATAGGGTTTATATCGGACTTTTAGTCGTCTTGCTATGGATGCAGCAGAGTAGCAGATGCAGTAGGATGAAGATCACGTGGAAGATGAAATTCAATGATCATGATTTATATTCCGTTCCATTAATCACATACCCAAATATATATGTTGATTGGACAAAGAAAGCAAGTAAAAGGTAGTTAAACATATTTGCAGAGAGAGAGAGAGATTAAACTTAACAATTTCAAGTTCCTCTAGTTTCTGACACTTTTTTTTTTTTTTGATAAATAATACTTCAAGTTCCTCCAATATATATAGGGGGATAAGGAGATGCATACATCCTAATATGAACGTCTATGCATTAATTTTGGTGGTATGGTAAATAGAACACGACACATTGCCAACCATTTATTTTTTAAGCTGTAATAATCAATGATGGTAAGTTGAAAAGTCCAAGAAACATATCATGATCTTTCTATAAGCTTTGTTCGAGCGAAATATAAATGAGAATGAATTAAGGATAAATTTATTTCACATAATTTCCAATTATTAAAGAGCATAAAAAGAAATTAAGTTGATAGCTTGACTTGAGAGCTTTTTAGTGGTAATCTTATGCCAGATCAAATTCAATAATCCGTATGTGTATTTTATGTCTAATTTTTTCACATAAGTACATGACCATAGATAATACAATTTACTGTGTGAGATAGTGATAGAAATAAATTAACAAACAACAATTTAGTTCACTAACGTATAATTAAGAAATTTATTATAATACCATTTATGTTGTTAGGAATGAAAGAGATGGAGAGAGAAAGGATGATGAGGCAGGGTGGGGCGTTCAGGGATGGAAGATTATCAGAAATAATACTAAATGGCTCTGAACGTAGCAGCATGCATGCATGTTGATGCTAAATATTCCATTTAGTTTTTGCAATTTTTTTTGTGCAAAATTCTAGTAGAATGGCTCAAGGAACAGACTGGAAATTTAATATCCTATAGTAATTAAACAAAAGATACATATCCATATACTAATTAATGCCTAAAAACTTCTTATATAGACCCCATAATATTATACTAATAGTAGACCAATCCATAATTAATTAATATGATGATTTATCTATACGAGAGCGTGTATCTTACAACGAAAATCAATGACCAATAGTCCGTCAGAAAATCGACATTCCGTTTGTTGATGAGACAAGAGGCGTTCAAAAGGATATCCTATGTTCACCCCATAGGTAGCCTCATGCTCACCGGTGTCAGAGTTGGAGTCCCAGAAGTTAAATATAACCGGATTTTTTAGAGAAACAACAGCAACACAAGGTAAATCATCATAGGTAGCCCCATACTCAATTTGTGCAAAATAGTCAAAGTTAAACACTCAAATTTAAAAAGATATTTTTTGTTTATGTGCAAAATAAGTGCGCTTTTCTAATAAGTTATGATTTATGACCAATTCATAACTTAAGATTTTCAATTTATGCAAGTTATATTGCATACATATCATAACACACAAGTTTGAATTATATCCTCATAATGATTTAGTAAGTATTTAATGTTTTAATCAATACATACACTTTTCTAATGAAACATTTGTCATATAATGCTTACTCATTGCACATCCACTATATATTGCATTTTTATTTTATATCCATTGGTTATAGAATAATGAAACATTTGTCATATAATGCTTAGTCATTCCACTATTTTATTCATGCGTTTTTATCGAAACTACAAAAGTGTTCCCATTTCCAATTTAACGAAAACTAAAACATATTGTACTTTCAAATTTAGTTTCTTACAAAATTCATTTTTCTCTTTATTTCCATATAAAACATTTCAGTTTCTTATAAAAACTTTTTGGTATCCCCAATTATTCCAGCCATTTTTTTATTTATAGTTACATACACTTAAATTGTTAGTATTGTATGTAATTAACACTCAAATATAAAAAAAGATATTTTGTGTTTACGTGCAAAATGTGTGCATTTTTCTAATAAAATATGATTTATGACCAATGCACAAATTATAATTTTCAATGACCAATATTACGTCAGAAAATCGCCGTCCCGTTTGTTGATGAGACAAGAGACGCCCAAAAGGATATCATATGTTCACCGCATAGGCTCGGAGTTGGAATCTCCGATGTTAAATATAACCGAATTTTTTATAGCAACAACAGCAACACAAGGGAAGCAAAGAACTAGTAAAGCATGGAATGCCCGGAAAACAAGTGAAAGTTGGTGATGCATATTTACTATATATGACAGAAATCAAACTTAAACGGCTTAGGGATACTCTCTCTCTCTTTTCTTTTTCTTGATAAATGATAGCTAAAGCTCCTCAAATATATATAGGCCAAGGTGATGGCATATATCTGTCTAAATGAATGTATATGCATTAAATTTGGTATTTAATTTTGGCATTATAGCCAATTAATCATAATATGTTAAATGGAACACAGTACATTCTCTACATTGATGGGATAATTAATAATGCTTTGTCCAATCAGCATATATATTTGGATATGTGATTAATGAAATGAAATATAAATCATGATTATTTAATTTCATCTTCCACATTATCTTCATCCTACTGCATCTGCTACTCTGCTTCATTCATAGCAAGAGCACTAAAAGTCCGATATGGACCCTATAAATGAGGAAAGATACTGAACTCGTCCACACCTTCGTAAATAATACTAAATGGATCTGAACGTAGCATGCATGTTGATGCTAAATGCAGTGAGTTCATTTCTGCAATGTTTTTTGTGCAAAATACTCAAAGTTAAACACTTAACTTATAAATGATATTTTTTGTTTATGTACAAAATAAGTGCGCTTTTGTAATAAATTATGATTTATGATCAATTCATAACTTATAATCTAACATACTAATTCTATTTTTTGAATATTTACTAACAGTTGAAGCACGCTCGATATGTATATATGCAACTAAAAATATCTTGACAAAAATAATTTACATATTAAAAAATTATAATTAAATTCATGTAAAATCAATTGAAGTGACTCTATAAAATAGGCCAAGCAAGAAAATCTTTATCACTTTTCATTCTAATGTTGTTTGAATCAATTTCGTTACTTGAGTATTAAAAGATTATAAATCAAGTTTTATTAACATATTAAAAAAGGGAAATTCTCATTATTAATAAGAGCATGAACTACAAGTACAACAAGCGCAAAGTAATGAGACATGTTTGGTATGAGAGAAATCAAACTTAGAACTTTAAAATAGCCTAGGATACTCTTCTTTTTCTGTTAAGTAATAACTTATGTCCTCAAGTATATATAGAGGATAAGGAGATGGCAGTTGGCAATTTGGCGTACGTACTAATATTATCATGTATATGCATTAATTTTTTGATAAAGCTCGCTGATTAACTCTGGGAATCCAGGATTAAGAAAGCTATGTACAAGTCATATAAAGTGTTACTTGTCTCAACCCATCCTTTGCTTGACTATGCTGATGCTAAATGCAATGCTCTCAATCAGTACTTATAGAGAAAATCAATGATCAGTCGTCCGTCGCCAAGTCGTCCCGTTGGTTGCTTCGCCCATAGACGTCTATCAGGATGTCCAATGTATTTTTTGTTTGTTCCATAGCCAATTGTGTCAGTGTTGGAGTCATTGAAGGTAAAGATCACATGATTTCTGGCATATTGAGGAGCAACAAAATGGAGGCATTAGCACTTTCAAACAACTCAGAAATCAGGATACTCTTATGTTTTTCTGATAAGTCATGGTTCAAATTCATCGAGTATATATAGGGGGATAAGGAGATGTGATGTATCCTAAGACGATGTACGTGCATTAATTTTGGTATAAATTTGAGGCATTATGGCCAATTAAAGTGGATGTCATAATGTGGCAAATGTATAAACATATTTCTTATATGAGATAATCAATAATGCTCTTTGTCCAAAATGAATATACATCCTTAGTTGGTTGTAGAATAATGAAACCTTAGTCATATAATGCTTACTCATTGTACATCCACTATGTATGGCATTTTATTTTATATCCATTGGTTATAGAATAATGAAATATTTGTCATATAATGCTTAGTCATTGCACATCCACTATATTATTCATCCGTTTTTATCAAAACTACAAAAGTGTTCCCATTTTCAATTTATCGAAATTAGTGGGATTGGATGCTAAAATTAGTTTGCCCAAACAACTAGGATCGAGAAAAATATATGCTAGTGATTTTGATGGAACTGGATGCATTAAGAATGGAGGTGCGAAAGCATTCAACGCCAAATTGAATGCTCACTGCGAAGAATTTCGACAAGAGATGAAGAATTTTACTATTGTTTATGTGGACATGTACACAATCAAGTATGATTTCATTGCCAATCCTACTTCCTATGGTGAGACAGTAGATTTATAAACTAATTATTATATGATCATTTTAAACATAATTACAAATTTAATCTTTTTTCTATTATATTATTAATGAAGGTTTTGCGTACCCATTGATGTTATGTTGTGGGAATGGCGGACCACCGTACAACTATGATCCCAATAAAGCATGCTGGGGAAATGAATCATATGACTTGTGCGAAGTAGGGACGCCATACATTAGTTGGGATGGAGTTCATTATACAGAGGCTGCAAATTCAATTGTTGCCTCTAAAATACTCTCGACTAACTATTCTATACCTCCACTTAAGTTTGATTTCTTCTTAAACAATGTATGAAATATTTGCAATAATTAATAAAACAATTGTTCTTGAATTCATCACTTCAACAATGAACTATAGGGTACTTGACTCTATGCAATAACACAAGTATGTACTTAACATACTCTTTTTTGTGATTATTCAAAATTATTAATTTGTACAACTTGAAATTAAAAAAAATGTTCAACTTTCATGAAAAATCAAAAGGAGTGATAAAACACTGAGCCCACCTATTTAAGCATTTTTCCTTTTGTAATCTTATATGTGATCTAAAAGTAATTAAGAAAATATATTGACAAAACATATTGCCCTTAATCGGTGGTATTATGAAAATGACTTCCCTCTCTTTAGTAATTGGTCTTGTTTATCGAAAATAAAATGTTCAACTTAGTACAAAATGTAGAATTAAAATGGACCAGGACATTTTTAAGAAAAGTAGAAATGTGGGATGTGACGCACACTATTAATACATAGGAATAATGCTGGATCATGCTTTGGGAGACCAAAAGGTTACATATTTAGTCCTCGTTCACCGCATTCTTCTTTTTGGTTACATATTTAGTCCTCGTTCACCGCATTCTTCTTTCAATGCATTTTGTGATGGTCCAATATTATCTTCAACTGTTGGCTCATTTATGTCACCCGTTTCGGTATATACCAAGTGAATTTTATGATAAAATATATATAATTAGGGAAAAGTACACCAACACCCCCTCAATAATGGGGTAATTACACAAACCTCCCATCAATAATTGATAATTACAAACATACCCCCTCAGGGGGTCTATTTTTAAGGTTTATAGGGGGTACAATTGTAAGAATTAGTATACACACATAGGGTGCAATTGTAAAAAAAATTTAACATGAGGGGGTCTATTTGTAAGGTTTATAGGGGGTGCAAAAAATCTTTAACATGAGGGGGCGTGTTTGTAATTATCAATTAGTGAGGCGAGATTTGATTATGCAAGTAACTTTCAAACCTGTGTGGCATATGCAAACCTTAATTACAAGAGTTGAAGGGGAAAAAATGTTTTATTGTGCTCGGGTAGAAGCACAACAACAAAAAGAAAAAAAGGTCAGAACCCAACTTAAATCATCTTCAGAATTGGAGTCCATAACCATCATCGAGCGAAGTGCTTTGCTTGAAACATCGTTGTCACTAAAATTAGTGACATCACGCGTAAACGAATGAAAGCTGCATGCAACAGAATACACAGGATGTGTACAAAAACTCATTTTGAAACGGAATTGAAAGTTTAATTTGTTGAAGATATTGGACCTTAAATCCATTGGGTCTTTACTTATAAGTCCAGTTCGTCTGTGGCCCATCTTTTGTGAAGATTCCCAACCCAATATGCCTGGCACAATTTTTCATATATAGATCGAGTGTGCCAAAATAGTCACAAATTACTAATACAAATTACTTTGACAAGATGATTAAATGAGTCATTATTTAACAATTTTGAACTTTAAAATTTTGAGATATCACAATCATCTGTATATGACGTATCTCACGTAAATTTTGTCATATGAAAAATTGTGATTGTCCCATAACATGAACGAAACTCTTAAGAATAACTCATATAAGTTGTGACAAGAGTTGGTACTAATCCGTGAAAGAGAATTTCAATCTTGAGTTATCATAACATGTTGTATCTTCAAATGATTTAAGACTATATTATAATTTGATGAAATAAGTTTGAATTTCAACTAAATTAGCAGCATAGAATTTTCGGGAAAAATTATATTGGATCAATTCCAATGCTCCTAATGTACATACTTCCTTGGTTGCTCATCATTATTTACTGACTAAAGAGCATTAAATAGAAAATTTTGGTAAGTTAAGAAGTCCAAGAAACATATCATGATCCTATATCATGATCTTTACATATGCTTTGTTCAATGAAAAATATTCCACAAACATCACTATTCAATAATTAAAGATCATTAAATAAAAAGGAATTACGGATAAATGTACATCACCTAATTTCCAATAATTCACCTAATATTTATTCACTAAATGTAGCATCTAATTAGGCTAAGATCCATAATTAGGTTCATACAATTGAAAAACTCCATATATTAACGGTCTTCAATTTTTTTAGTCATGTTATTTTAACCTTATTTTTCTATTTAATGCTCTTCAATTATTAAAAATCAAAAATTTTCTTGTTTGATAATTCTTTAATATTACACAGAGTATTATGCATTTCTTGAAAGCTAAAAAGCCGAAAATCTATATCAGATCAAGTTCAACGGTGCTAATGTTTATTTCTCTCACACCGTAAATTGTATGATCTATGGCCATCACACATACTTATGTGAAAAAATTAGACATAAAATATTCACACAGATTATTGAATTCGATCTGGCATAAAATAACCATTAAAAATCTCTCAAGTCAAGCTTATCAACTTAATTTCTTTGTATGCTCTTCAATAATTGGAAATTATGTGACATACATTTATCCTTATTTCCTTTTCATTTATACGCTCGATCAAAGCTTATAGAAAGATCATGATATGTTTCTTGGACTCTTCAAGTTACCAACATTGATTATTACAGCTTGAAAATTAAAAGATTGGGAAAGTGTCGTGTTCCATTTACCATATCACCAAAATTAATGCATAGATGTTCATATTAGGATGTATGCATCTCCTTATCCCCTATATATATTGGAGGAACTTGAAGTATTATATCAGAAAAAAAGAATAACAGAAATTGGAGGAACTTGAACTTGTTAAGTTTAATCTCTTTTTCTCTCTGCAAATATGTTTAACTACTTTTCACTTGCTTTCTTTGTCCAATCAACATATATATTTGGATATGCGATTAATGGAATGGAATATAAATCTTGATCATTTAATTTTCTCTTCCACATGATCTTCATCCTACTGCATCTGCTACTCTGCTGCATCCATAGCAAGAGGACTAAAAGTCCGATATGGACCTTATAAATGAGGAAAGATACTTGACTCGTCCACACCTTCGTAAATAATACTAAATGAATCTAAACAAAGCATGCATGTTGATGCTAAATGCGGTGAGTTCATTTCTGCAGTGTTTTTTGTGCAAAAATACTCAAAGTTAAACACTCAAATTTAAAAAGACATTTTTAGTTTATGTGCAAAATAAGTGCGCTTTTCCAATAAATTATGATTTATGACCAATTCATAACTTAAGATTTTCAATTGATGCAAGTTATATTGCACACATATCATAACACATAAGTTTGAATTATATCCTCATAATGATTTAGTAAGTATTTAATGTTTTAATCAATACATACACTTTTTCTAATGAAACATTTGTCATATAATGCTTACTCATTGCACATCCACTATATTATTCATGCGTTTTTATTGAAACTACAAAAGTGTTCCAATTTTCAATTTAACGAAAACTAAAACATATTGTTCTTTCAAATTTAGTTTCTTACCGAATTCATTTTTCTCTTTATTTTCGTATCAAACATTTCAGTTTCTTATAAAAACGTTTTGGTATCCCTAATTATTTCAGCCATTTTTTTTATTTATAGTTACATAAACCTAAATTTCCAGTATCGCATGAATTAACACTCAAATATAAAAAAAAATATTTTGTGTTTACATGCAAACTGAGTGCACTTTTCTAATAAATTATGATTTATGACCAACTCACAACTTAAGATTTTCAATGACCAATAGTATGTCAGAAAGTCGTCGTCCCATTTGTTGATGAGACAAGGGACGCCCAAAACGATATCATATGCTCACCCCATAGGCTCGGAGTTGGAGTTCCCGAAGTTAAATATAACCGGATTTTGTATAGCAACAACAACAACACAAAGGAAGCAAAGAACTAGTAGAGCATGGAATGCCAAGAAAGCAAGTGAAAGTTGGTGATGCATATTTGCTATATATGACAGAAATCAAACTTAAATGGCTTAGGGATACTCTCTCTCTCTTTTCTTTTTCCCGATAAATGATAGCTCAAGCTCCTCAAATTTGATTATTTTCTATATATGAGTTTATGCATTCTGCAAGACCAACACAAAGAGGAACGCCCTGATTTTATACCAACCGTTCACTATCACAATTAGTGATTATTGCTTATTAAGTAAGAAAAAACCGTTAATAGTTAAATATTACTTTATTTGAATGAAAATTAATGGGAAGTCATTAGTTATTGGACTCATGATTATCGTGCATATACATGTATATATATAATACTTTCAAAATGAATGAATAAATAAATAGGAGTAATCTTATATAACTCTACATCTATATGTAATTTCATATATTACACTTCTTATTGTTGTAGATACTTAATATTTGTTTTTGATTGTTGTAGTTACTTAATATTTGTTTTTGATTTGCTATTAAAAATTTGAATTCTATAGGAATATTTTAGGTACATCAAAAATGTAAAAAAACCAATTCGTACTTTTATTATAGAAATAGATAGATTAATTATAACATTTATTACATGAATATAGAAGTTGATCATTAGATGAGTCCGAGTGGATGGAGAAACAATACTCCATAAGATCTCGAATCTTTAGATGCCAATTATCCACAAATTATTAGATTGCCAATTTAATAAATGAGCTGGACAACGAGGGACAAAGTTCTATAAAATTCACCCTCAGACAAATAGAGTTGAAAAACAAGTCGAGTTATTAGATACTTGATGGAAAATCTATGATGCACGGATACTCTTAAAATGATCATGTGCATTATCGTGTTTGTATCATACTCATATCCACTATGGATACTCTTTGATAGTGTGTCTGAGACATTTTTGGAGTGTCCTAAAATAAAAAGAAAAGAGAAAATTCTCAATATTTTTTGGGCTAAAATAGAAAAATAGATAATGATTTCGGTCTTTTGTTAAAAATTAAAAATTAAATGTTAAACAAATAACAAAGAATTTTAAAGAATTACACAATATTTTATCTATGTCAATGAATCTATTGAATTAAATTTATTTTTAGATATTATACATATATATGTATTCTCGACGTATCGTATCCTTAAATTTTGAACTTTGTCGTACATTGAATCCATATCGTAACGTGTCTGTATCCTCGTATTCGTATTATCGTGTATCATAGATGGAAATTGATTGTTGAAAGCTCGTCTAAAATTGAATTTGAACTCATGTTCGACTCAATTAAAACTCATTTCAGCTTAATTCCATTAATAATTAAATCAAGTTCAAACTCAATATTTCAAGTTTAATATAGATTTGGACAATACCTAATTCGACTAGAGTAATTAAATTAATAAATTTACACCTGAAATAGTCGGGATTGTATTCACTTGTATCCGAAATGATTATTCTTTTTGTTTTCTTTTCCATTGTCAATTGCAAAAGGATTTGTTATACGGTTATATATAAACTTATAATAAATAAATTACACCTAACTTGGCACAAATCTTATTCTTAAGGAGATAGAATAATAGAGCTTTAGGAAAACTTTACTTGAGAATTGAACACGAAATGGGGCTTTTTCTTCTTGTTAAAGGCGATGCATGTGGATAAGAAACAAATGCAGCACGAAAGAATAGATGGATGGGTCAAAAAGCTTGAATTCGGAATAATAATATATACTATATACTATATACTAGGGTCTTGTTAAAGAAGTTCCATGAACTTTTAATTTGAAAAGAATAACACAATCAGACATTAATTAATAGACTAATTGAACGTAGGAAAATTCATACTAATCCTCTACTTTTTGTTCAGTATTTTTAATTAAAATGCATCCACGCGTTTTTGTTTCTAGAAATTGAATCCTTTTTAATTTCTTATTAAAGTCAAGAATTATATTATGAAAATAACAATACGTTATAATATAATTGTTACATTTACCATATTATAGCACATAACATAAACTAATAATAACTGAATTATGAAGAGGAGACAATAATTAAATTCTTAAAAAAGAAAAGAGAGAGAGAATATAACACATCAGAATACTCAAAAATTAAATAACAAAAAGTAAAAGGAGGTCTGTTTTCAGATTGGCGACCAGTACGTGAAGTAAAATGGGAATCCATGCATATATAATGGGGCAATATGCCAGAAAAGTTACCAAGCTTTTTGACCTCAAGTGATCCAATTCATGAAAAATTGAATTGTTTAGAATTTGGGCCATTTATTTATTCTCATTCTATACGCGGTTCTTGCTACTGCCAATCAATCCTAATTTCGTTTTCTACGTACGTCACATGATGGCGTAATATTTATTTCTTTATCTTCTTTCATCATCTCTTTAATTTGGAGATACACAACTTTATATATTGACAAATAAACTATTTTTTCTTTATAATCGAGGCAAATAATCTATTGATCATAGTAACTTGTTATTATAACTGATTTAATTTCAAGTTGAGAACCCACTGTGTAGAATCCAAATATTTGAAGAACTCTAACCTCTTATTAGTAAATTAATATCCTTTTTTTTTTTTTTGTAACAATGAATAATTATCAAATTCTAAAAATCTAGTAGTGTACAATACAAATAAATTAAATTTGAATAATTGAGTAACTTGTCAAGATTAGAGTTGCGTACTAAATTGGCTGTAGTCTGTAGATATAGCGGCTGCGATATGGATAAATACTTGGGATTATAATTACTGTTAGGTATTTGTCCACAATAATAAATAAACAAAAAAATGGTTGGTGGCCATCAAAGTTGAAATACAAAAATAAAATCGTAGGTGGCCATCAAAGTTGAATTTCTCCAACCAATTTGTTTTGAACGGTGGGAATTTCAACCAATGGGAGGAGTTTTGGTAGGTGGAAATTGTGCTATAAATAGCAGTCTTCCATTGCTCATTTGATCCATCCCAAATCGAGAGAAAAACATAGAGAGCAAAGTGTGTGTAGTGTAGTATATACTAGGAAAAATGTAGTGTATACTAGGGAAAACAATTTGTGGTAGATACAAATTGTACTACACGGGAAACACTTGTGGGGTTTTTCTTTCGGGGCAATACAAAGGGGGGTTGAGAGTAGTGTTCTATATAACTTTGAGAGTGATTGTACAAGAGTGGTTTTCTTGAGTTTGTCGATAAACTCAAGTGTGTATTTTTGTACCGGTAAATTTCTCTCATAGTGGAAGAACGGAAACTCTTGTGGACGTAGGCGGATTTTGCCGAACCACGTAAATCTTGTGTGCATTATAGTTATATTCTTCGAGTATTATTTTGTCATCAACTTGTTGGTGTGACTTGCCGAATCTTAATAAGTTAAATCTCGGGCCCAAAACTTTCGCTGCGCCCAACAATTACGTTATATGTTAATTTGTGACTCATAATATTCCTCTCCTTGTCCCCCGTTGGAAGTAAAGCGATTCATTCTTTCAAAGATTCCATTTCTTTGCACGATCGTCCTAAAGGTTTCATTGACTTAAAATAGCCAAATCTGTCCGTGCAAGACCATAGAATAAATGGACATTGGATACAATATTGTTTCCTATCAATGGACAAAGGATATTAAGGAAAATTTAAATTTTTCGAGACTGGAATTCGCCACACTCGCATATCAGAATATAAGTATCTTACTATTTATCTTGTGATTGATTATTTCTTGGGAATTGCATGCATATCAATCAGTCATTATATAATTATAGATGCAATTTACTCATTGTGTTAGTTTATTAAATTTAATAGAATTCGATTCGTGTTTGTATAACTCTAAAATTTGCCTTGTATATTTGATTCAACCATTACGAATCCAATCCATTTTAGATTCATGTACTTATAATCGAAATCCAAGATACAACACAAACTCGATCTGACCCGTCCATCTGCAGCCACATATCTTGTACATAATCTACTATATATATATATAAGTCCCTATATTATGTACTCGGGACTAATACCAAGCAACACTCCACCGCCTCCCCCCATCTTTAGTGTATAATATGGATGTCAAAGAGATGAAAACCATAAATGGTGATATTCCAATTCATGAAGAAGAAGAAGAAGAAGAGAGTATTAGCATACGAAAAGGTGCATGGTCTTACGAAGAAGACTCCATACTCATCAACTGTATTACTATCCATGGCCAAGGTCGCTGGAACCACCTCGCTCGTAACGCAGGTATATATATATAATTACACACAATCATTGCATTTATATATTATGTACACAAGCAGTACGTCTCATGTCCAGAAAACTGCATTAATTAATTAAATTTCATATATGTGTCTGTTTATCCATCGATCTCTTAATTACTAATTGAAAACCCTTATCTTTTTTATTGGTGTAATTAAAAGGGTTGAAGAGAACAGGAAAGAGTTGCAGATTGAGATGGTTAAACTACTTGCGCCCGAATATTCGACGAGGAAACTTCACACCAGAGGAGCAACTCCGAATCATACAGCTCCACTGCTCCTATGGAAATCGGTTCTCTGTATTAACTACCCACAATATATATTTATTTATTTTCAATTTTTTGTTTCTATATAACATAGTATATATATTTCGATTTGGGACTGATCAACTTTAGTTAAAACATTGAAGGTGGTCAAAGATAGCTGAATACTTGCCAGGAAGAACTGATAATGAGATAAAGAACTTCTGGAGAACACGAGTTCATAAGCTAGCAAAGCAGCTGAAATTCGACATAAATAGTGCAGAGTTCAGGGACTTCATAATTAATATTTGGCTTCCCACAATGTCTGAACAAATCCAAGCGTCTGAAGCCCATAGTTGTAATTATATTGACCACACCAGTTCTGATGGCGTACTAAAGACCACCGGGCCTGAGCCACTTCAAATGGATTATTGGGCCGAGTTTTCTGAAGATGTTTTGTCCGATCCCGTAGAAGCCAATCCAGTTTCAGTACTGGATGGTAGGCTGGACTTTTTCAGTAGCCCTTTCATAAGCTATGGTTTCGTTGGGATGGAAAGTCAGCCCAGTTTTAATTCTGAGGATGATTTCTTTTGGCTTTGGTCAAAAAATGATCAGCAGATACGTCATGCATACTAAGGATGACGTTAACAAATCCAAATATATATATATATATATATATGTAGAGAGAGAGAGAATAAAAAGAAGAATATCAGTGGGATGGATTTTTCTATGGGGGACCGGGAGTATTACTCCTTGTGTCTATCTCTTTCACACACTGAGAGGCGTATTGTGTGTGAACCCCACACATAGTTGTGTGAAAGAGATAGACATAATGGTACACAATGGTACACCTTGGAGTAACACTCCGGATGTACTATAAAATTGTCCTCAGTGGGATAGTGTGTATTTAATTATATACAGTACATGTGACAAGCAAGTAAATAATAAGAGGACGGTTATTTAATATTTTATTCAAAGAGTTTTGGGTTTTGTTTTTTCAGTTGCAATGATACTGTTAATCAAAGCAGGTCAAAAAACTGCCTATTTTCCGGGAAGTTTGCCGACGTATTGAGATGATCAGATGGTGTGTTGTATTTATCTTAAACATGCTGCGGTTGTTCCATGCAAAGAGAATTTTAGCTTACTGTGGGCAAAAATAAAGCATTTTATCGAGAACTCGAAGCTAAAGAAGAATACTTTAAGGAATTAATTTGCACACGATTTGTTTCTATATCCTGTCATCTTTTACATTTGCTTTCGTTGTTAAGTGAGGTCTATAATGAACAACATGACTTATTTATTATAGCATTGCATGCAATGAATTCAAAAGGCTATAAGATTAGATTAACTATAAATACAATTAATTTATTTACTTAACTAATCTTACTTTTTTTTTTTTTACGAAAACGATGGGAATATATTAATTAATCAAAAGATCCGCTGCCAAAGCTTGCGCAGCATCAAACGGAAGATCGAGAACCGACTCCCGATTTTCCACCGCACTCCGTGCCAAACAGTGTGCAACACGGTTTCCCGAACGTTTGACAAACATGAAAATACAAGAAATAAAAGATAGGGAAGAAGATCTAATGTCATCAACCAAAGGCCCTACGGCCGAAAAGTTTTGAGAATCCGAAGTCAGATATCGGATAAGATTCTCACAGTCCCCTTCAACTTCAACATGTTCCCAGCCTGCTAGCCTACCCATATCCACGGCTGCGCGGGCTGCTAGAGATTCAACATACTTTGGAGAAGCGACAAAAGGAAGCCTCAAGGAACCCCATCGAATACACTCGCCGGTATGATCCAGAGCAATAAAACCCACTCCTGAAGCCCATTCCTGACCAAATATTGCACCATCAAAGTTAATATAGATAACTCCCATCTTCGGTCAATGCCAAACAGCCGGTTTCGGGTAAGATGGGGCTGCCTCACCAACACTCCTCGCAACCCGAAACGAAGGCAGAAGGATCCTAACTTGAATAAGAAGCACACTCGGGTCAATAGTAGCATGACCTGTCCACGTTAGATTTCTACTATACTAAATGTACCAGCATAGAACAAGAAGCAAGCAAAAATCATAACTCTCCAAAAAAGTGAAGAAATGTAAATCATTCCCTAACATTCATAATTATTAAATATTAATTATTATTATTATTATTATTATTATTATTATACGTTCTAGATTATGGATTATAGATAATAAGATGTGGGGTCTTCTTAAAAGAGAAAATAATGTATTAACTCATATTGATAAGGCTGGTGATAATGCCAATGCAAAATCCATAATGCCAGAGCAAATTTTCAATAATTCCTGTTTTGTCCTTGCCAATCAATGGACCAAGCTCGTACGTTTTTTTACATTCTTAATTTGTACTTTTCATTGTGCCAGCAGAATCTCTTCTTTATTTTTTTTGACTCAGGGGGGGGGGATACCCAAACGAAAATTATCCCGACAAACCCGGGGTATTAGTCGTCTCTCGAGGCCAAGTAGTTTCTAGCCTATCAAGCTCGATGTACATGGTAGTTAATTGATCCGCGACATGAAGTCTCTTTAGCTCTTGATTAAATCCCGTCTTTGCCATACTATCCGCCACTTGGTTGGCTTCTCTCCAAATGTTCGAAATTCTAACTTGCCAAGGGTGGTTAAGCCAATCTCGAATTCGAGATATAGTGTCGAAGAAATGGTGTGCCTCCGTAGCTTCGGAAATCGCATGTGTCGCCTCCCAACAATCCGTTTCCATAACAAGATTGTTAGTGTGATTATCCCATGCAACCTCCAATCCCGTCTCTATTGCTATAAGCTCGGCCTCCAAACAGTTGGTAGCCTCTGTACCGCCTTTGAAACCACCTGCCCAGCAGCCAAAGTGGTCCCGTAAGATGCCCCCAATCCCTGCATTGTTAACTCCGGTACGATTACGTGCAACCCAAGCTGCATCGACGTTCATCTTGAGTTCATTTATCCTCGGCTTCGTCCAACCCACGTTCAGCGTTTCCGTAAAATCCTCCGGGTCGTGAGCATGAGCTGAATTCATCTCTCTAATCCGATTACGGATGACATCTAACGTCAAGGTGGGCAAGCTCCCTTCGTCGCCATGCACCGCATCGTTATGTGCCTGCCACAGTAAGGAAATAATTTCAGTGAAAGCCATATTCCACTTCTCACACCACGCATACCTGTTAGCCGTGTTCGAGAGATTCCAGTCGACCCAGTCTTTAGTATCGAGTGAGAAGAAGGTGCGGTGGTAGCGTGGATGGACAAGGTTTTTCCACAACGCCTGGGCCCAAGAGCAGTCTCGGAGAGCATGCAGATTTGTTTCTGTAGTGTGGTCACAAAGCATGCAACTCTCTTCCTGTGAGATATGGCGAATTTTCTTATAGCTGTTCGTTAGGATTTTGTTGTGACGTAAAAGCCAAAGCACAAACTTCCGGCGGTAGGTACCTTTGAGTTTCCAAATACGTCTCCAATTAATTTCATCTCCCTGGTGGGTGTCTCCTCCCGTAATACGATCATACGCACTTTTGCAAGTGTAAATCCCCTTAGTAGTGTATTTCCACACCAAGGTGTCCTTCTTAAGTCTTAACGCTTCCAGATTTATCAACTCGATATTCTTTCGAACCGGATCCGAGAGAGGAGGAATTTCATCCCACCGCCACCCATATCCCGGGCACCAGTAACTTTCCACCGTCCTTTTCAAGGTGGCGTTGTCCAGCTGGTTGGTAAGAAGATCATTGAGGACCAAGTCACCAACCCACGGGTCCATCCAGAACCTCACGTTAACCCCTGACCCAACTTTCCAATGCGAGTTATTCTGAATTAGAGGGAAGGAAGCTTGAATGCCACGCCAAGTGTGAGAGGTCCGACATCGGGAACGAGCTCTTTGGCGAAGCAGATATTTGTGGCGAAGCACTTGTACCCAAAGCCTCGAATCATCCGTCAAGACCTGCCATGCAAGCTTGCCGAGATAAGCAAGGTTCACCTCCCGCATTTTACGAAGACCTAAGCCCCCATGCTCCTTATTGTGGCATAAAGTATCCCAAGAGATTAAATGAATCCTTCTATGATCTGAAGAGCCGCCCCACACAAATTGTCTGTTCTCCTTATCAATTTCCTCACAGATGCCGGCTGGGATGAGAGAAGTCTGCATAAGGTAGGAAGGGATAGTGGATGTCACCGCCTTGACTAACGTGACTCTGCCTGCAAAGGCGAGCTGATTTCGCTTCCATCCTTTGAGACGCCCTCTCACCCGATCAACTAAGAATTGATAATCTTTCTTTAAAATCCTCGAGTGGTGAAGGGGCGCTCCGAGGTACTTGCCAAGATTATGCGTGATGTTAATGTTCGCTCGATTGGCGACTCTTCTAGCTATCATATCCGGGGTGTTGTCCGAGAAGAAGATGCGGGATTTTGATCGATTGACAGCCTGGCCCGACATATCACAGTAGTCTTCCAAAACCCCACTAATAATGTCAACTTGATGAACCGTGGCTGCCCCGAAGAGGATTAGGTCGTCTGCAAACATGAGGTGAGAGAGGCGGGGACCTGATCTCGAAGTAGGAATCGTGTGCCAGAGATTTTCCTTGACGGCTTTGTTGATGAGCGCACCTAATTTCTCAATACAGAAAACGAATAAGTATGGGGAGAGTGGATCTCCTTGCCTTAGCCCTCTTTTTGGATTAAACCAATCAGTTTTCTCCCCATTCCAAAGAAGTGAGAGACGGGCTGATGAGGTACAATCCAAGATAAGACGGGTCCAAGGGGCAGGGAAATCCATCTCTTTAAGCACATTTTCTAAAAATGACCAATCTATTCTGTCATATGCCTTCTCAAAATCAATCTTAGATATAAAGTAGCCTTTGGATCCCCTAGTTAACCTCATACTATGAATAGCTTCTTGGGTAATAATAATGTTATCTGTCGTTTGCCTCCCTTTAATGAAGCTACTCTGTGTTTGAGGTATTAGGGTGTCCATAAGCAGCCTTAGTCTATTAGCCATTGTTTTCGTAACAATTTTGAGAATCACGTTACATAACGAGATAGGTCTGAATTTAGAAAGATGGGTGGCATTTTTATCTTTGGGGATGAGAACAATGTGAGATTCATTTATGTGAGGAGCAATAGTACCTGAATGGATAGCTTTCTGCACTAAGAGAGTAATTTCATCGCCGAGGATGTGCCAACATTTTTGGTAGAAAAGAGGTTGGAGCCCGTCGGGTCCTGGAGACTTGGTAGGATACATATCCCAAAGGGCCTTGCGAACCTCATCTTTAGAGATCGTAGAATGCAGGTAATCTTTGTGAGACGAGCTAAGTCGAGGGAAGTGGGCTGTCGGGCGGTAGACTGACACCCTCTCCCCCTCCCCATACAGATTACGATAGTAGTCAACTGCCATATCTTTCATAGTAGTGGGATCCGTAACCCAGCTCCCGTCATCAGTCTGAAGAGTGCTAATCTTACCGCGGTTCTGTCTAGTCGAGGCTATGGTGTGGAAGAACCTCGTATTCATATCTCCCGCTTTGAGCCAGCGGATGCGGGACTTCTGTTTCCACATCAACTCTTCCTGGCGAAGGATGGTTTGATATTGGAGAGTGAGTCTAATTTCCAATTTCTGGAGCGAACGACTAAAGCAACGCCCCTGGGCCCTCTGAATGCCCCCAATACGCACCCTCAGCTCTCTTTTTTTCTTAAAGATATTCCCAAAATGTTCGATGTTCCACATTTTCATACGACTCGTGAGTGAGTGGATCTTGTGGTGGATATCAGACTCCCCCGTGCTTATCCACTTCTCCTCTAAAAACTTGAGAAACTCCGAGTCAGTGAACCAGGCAAGCTGCATCCGGAACGGTCTTTGACTGCTATGATCCTCCCGGGACTTATGCGTACATAAAAGGAGTGGGGAGTGGTCTGAGCCAATACGCGGGAGGTGAAGAACTTCTGCCGTGGGGTGGTGCGCTTTCCAACTTGAATTGCACAGAATCCTGTGATGAACTTCCTCTCATCATTCTTCTTTCTCAACTTCAACTCATCTTCCTAACTTCACAAAAAATATGAAAAACGCATAGATTCATCCTCCTAAATGGTGAGTACTTCACTTGAATGATGTTTTTCTAGTAAATAACAATGAAATAAAAATTTAAAAATCTACACCACCTCAATAACGTCATCACATTAATTATGTGGTTAGATCACATGCATTAACTAAACCTCCAGAAAATATACTGAGATTTAAATTGGACCTCTTGCTGCTTGATTCATTTATTTTAATTTGATTTTCCATCTTATATTTTGCATTGTAGCTTTCATTGAACAAATATTATATAATCAAGGGGCCAATTGTAATTTAACTTCCTGTGTTATCTCGTAAGTGCAGAAAAAGCCCCGTGAAATAACAAAGGGCAATTTAACTCCCCATGTAAAAAATAATGAAGCATTTAACTTCCTATGCACGTCACTCGCGTATTTTGAGAGTGGTTATGACATTTTTGTCTTAATAAGACCATTTTACCCTTATCTAATAACCATTGTATCTATTTGACAGAGATCAATGGTTGAGATTCAATACATATATCTTATTTAATTAAATTAATATCAGCCTTTCATTTTTATAGAGATGGATGGTCCAGATTTATCCTGTTATATAAATTTATTTTATATATATATTTTTGAGTTTTTATTATTCATAATTAGTATAATATTTTATAAACTAAATTTATAGTATCTTGATAGCATGCCCTTCAAATGCATTTTCTTGAGAATGTTCTTTGAAAAACAATTTTTTTGGGCTAGATATACCATCCAATTAAGGTTTAAAATATGGAAACCTCAGGAAAGTTTTTGTGTCCAAAATATTCAATGAAAATATTTTCCAATCTCAAAAACCCATTATACAAACTTTTTATTTAAAAAAAAAACAAAAACAAAAGTTAAGTTAACAAATTTTTGGACTGTATTACTCTGTCATTGTTAAATTAAGAATGGGTCAAGTGATTTTTTTTTATCAAATTTTTTCTTGTTTTAATTTTTTTAACTTTCTAAATTACATTTATACGAATATTATTTTTATTATTCAATAGTTTAAATATTTTTATATCATTAATTTTGATTTTAACATGATAATTTTATAATTATCTAAAAGAACCCTTTTTAAATTTTTAAAAAGATTAAAAATTCAAAAAAATCGGAATTATAATCATAATGAATTAAATATCCATTATCAATGTTAAAGTCCTAAACAAATTTATTTCAATACATTAATACAATTGATTAATTATTAGTGTATAAGGATAAGGGCAATTAAATTCATAAATTTATTAACTCAAAATGTTGGGTTTTTTTTTAATGAAAAGTTGGTGGAATGAGGTTTTTAGAAGGAAAACTAACATTGTTGATTTTTTGGATATAAAAATTTATTTGAAGGGATTTTTAATAATTTTCTCTAACAATTTCAAGAAGCTATTGGCATTACTTATTAAGCATTTTTTTATTATTATTATTATTCTTCCCAAGTTCCCAACTA
Source organism: Buddleja alternifolia (assembly GCA_019426215.1). Classification (NCBI taxonomy): domain Eukaryota; kingdom Viridiplantae; phylum Streptophyta; class Magnoliopsida; order Lamiales; family Scrophulariaceae; genus Buddleja; species Buddleja alternifolia. The sequence continues at coordinate 59,071,169 of CM033391.1, forward strand.
TGTTAGGAAAAGTAGATAAAGGTTGAATAATATTATATATATATATATAAAAAATAAAGGTTGAATATTTATCCAATTTATCTCATCTTTGTTATTCTTCTTTATAGTACAAGTACGCTATTGTTACATGAGATACAAAGTTAAGTCGCTTCAAACATTTTGTTGCATAATCGTGTAACACTTTACATTACACATATAATTAAGAAATAATGCATTGGGATTATTTGGTGCAACTCTTAGAATTGAATTTTTGGAAATAATGCAATGCAATTTTGATTCTAGTGCTGTTTTATGTTATTATTTCTGTAATTATTCAGAAATGAGGTACTCTGAGTCTCTGACAATTATTTATTAGGATAAATATATATGACTACTTGTGAAAAGCCTAAATATCAACCCGCCACCCTAAATATATATGACTAGTTGTGAAAATTTGATCAGAATGATTGATAATGTTGTTAATTGATCCTTGCACTACGTGATCAGCTATTAAAAATCAAAAAAAGAAAAAAGAAAAAAAGGTAATAGATTGTAGTAATACGCTTCATTAAAATCCTTAATAGAAAAGATATATTTATCTTCAAGAATATAATTTTGTATTCCATCATAAAGGGCATTTTGGTTAATTTGATGAAATGAAAAGGGAGTCGGAGTGCCAATAACAAAAATTTGAGTGTCTTTAACAACTTCCTATTTTATTTCCTTATGTTAAGACTCCTTAGTCCTCATCTTATTTAAAGTCTGTTTGCAAGAGCTTATGCTTTTAAAAAAGTACTGAATTTTAGAAAAAATTGTAAAAATAGTTGAAAAGTTAAAGTTGAGTGTGTTTGCAAAAATTGCTAAAAAGCAGAAAAAAAATAGAAAAAACTGGTAGAAGTACCTAAAGACCTGCTTTTAGTTTCTGCTTATTTTCAGCTTTTTTTCATTGAAGCAGAATTAGATGCAGTGAAACCAAATAATAAAAAGCAGTTTAAATCCAATAAAAAGCTGAAAAGTGTTTTTTTCAAGTTTTAGCAAACAGGCCTTTAAAGACCACGATTCATGATTTAGGCCCTAAAATATGTTGGACTTGCTTAGTAATTAATCCTATATTAGCACGTGCACTACGGGCCTGATCCTGAGATGAACTCGTTAGAGGATAACATGTCTCTGGTCTTCAGCTCTCACCTAAATTCTTGCTGAGTTCTCACAACTAAATCTATGTAGTTACGTACTTGCTTAGGAGACAAGCCCGGATTAACCTGAGTATAGTCAAGTCATGAAGGGTGGGTTGAGCCCAAATTTATATATTATTATCATCAGCTCGACTCAGTCAATACAGTTAAACCATTGGGTTTTGATCCTTTAATATTTTATCGGCTTATCAGTTCGGTCTAATGGATAATGTTCACTAGCATCATGTAATATTTAGTTGAGAACGCCCGATATTTACGCATGACAACGAATTTTTTTAACTTGAATAGAAAGAACACGAGCTTTTATTGCATATTGGTACATAATTTGGTATGAGCTTTCTTAAAATGTTCCACTTTAATTCCGCGTTTCATAATTTGAACATCTTATATTCTCAATAGAAAATACTAAATAATTGGGAAACATGATTTTCGCAAGACCTTGGAGCTAGCAAGTATGTTTAATTAATTTTGCCAATAAAATTCCAATTACTTTTAGGTCACATATGAGATTATGAACGATATCTTTTTGACAATACGTTTAATCCAATATTAATTCATCTATCCTTTGCAAATTTTTAATAATAGATGAACCCTTTTTCTTATTCCAAGTTGTACGTAAATTTTTTGAATGATTATATTAATTTATTTATACAAAGAAGGAATATGTTAACTAGCACATATAAAAACAAATTCATTTTTCCATAAAAGACCACTTCTCATTACCAAACACTTACGTTCAAACATAAAAGCATTACAAAGTAGAGCTAGGAACAGAAGGAGAAAACGTAGAACATTATCTATCACTATTGGACAATATAATTATCAAAGTGCAAGATCCCGTCAGACAGAGAAGCTCCATATTTGGCAAGTGCACCTGCAAACCTTATTTGCTTCACTTATGTGAAGGTCACCGATACTTCACGTTAACTAACTAGTTAACTAAAGACTAGAAAAGGAATCCGAAGAATATACCGAAATTTTATTCTTCTTTTTTTCCAATTTACTCGTTTGTTTGATTTTTCAATCCTGTGATCATCTTCGGCACGTGGTTGGATTACATTGTCTGAAAAATGGAATTAGATTTTAATATTTCAAAAGACTCTCCCCCAGCCCTACCCCCCAAACCCCCGAAAAACAGAAAGAAAAATGAGAAAATGAACATGCATTCAAATCCTAAATAAGGAAACAAATAATGGCCATCAGTCACACAAGGTTATAGCTAGTCTAGTATGTAACTCGTGCTATGTACCAAAATAGTTTAAACAAATATGTACATCAATTTCTCTCTCTTAGTCCACAATGGATGCTCAGTATGAGTTTGATTAGGAATTAACACTTTGTTCCCAAATTATCATTTTCGTGAATAAATGGTTTATTATTAAATTATTGTGGTACTGAAATTATAACCAAGAAACACCTCAAAGAGGTACCATTTTAATATGATACGTACCGTTTTCTATTATCATATATAGTATTTTTTTTTTAAAGTAAAGTTATGTGTTCTGATGTGAATTATATAGTTAAATAATCAAAATAAAGTGTAAAATAGTGCACATATTACAATGAAAAGAAATACCTCGAATGATCTTTATGACCAAATATAAGAATATTTCAAAAAATGAATAAAAAGTTGATATGCATGGATATCAATCAATGAATGACTATATAAGAGTAAAAGCACGCATAGTAAATTTTCCACTATTGAGTAGCAAATTCAATTGGAATTAAATTTTCCTATTTAAAAAATGGAATTAGATTTTAATATTTCAAAAGACTCTCCCCCATCCCCACCCCCCAAAAAACAGGAAAAAAAAATGAGAAAATGAACATGCATTAAAATCCTAAATAAGGAAACAAATAATGGCCATCGGTAAAAAAATCTAAAAATCCTTTTGCTATGCATATAAATTCTCAAAATAGACAAACATACATAAATTAAAAACATAAGGTTATAGTCTATCCGTGTGCACGTAAATTACAAATATTCAATATCTTCCCAAACTTTCATTTACATAAGGGTGTGTATGAACTTTGCCTCACTTTAGTAATTAGAAGAAATATATCTTATTTTGTATAATATATTTTCCTTTCAATATACGTAAAAACTATATTATCAATATTTATCATATTGAATGACATATCTTTCCCTGTATTGCTCTCTTGGATATTATGGAACCAATAAATGATATTACTTCACAAAAACCAATAATAAGAGTCCAAAATATGATATTAGTTCTCAAATAGACAAAGAAATTGTAGACATGTCTCTAGAAGTAGAGCTGCTAGATATATTATTTTCTTATCTTCGTCTTAGCAAAAATGTAACCGTGGAAGTGGTCTCCCATGTACATTTACTATGTTTTGAATTAGTGATATATTTAGGTTTGCTAAGTTGGTAAATATAATCTCATTATATAAAATATATATTTGTCATTGCTTTGTACTCTTTTTAGAAAAATGATTTGTATGCTTAAAGTGACATTGGTCTTGGAACACAATATTGAACTAAATTAATCTATGCCTTATGTGTTTAAAATACATAATTATTTAAATGGTAATTGCTGGTAGCTAGGGGATTGTTTATACTATAAAATAATTTGGGCTTTTGAATTACAGAGCCCAAATAGCCCAAAACTGTAGAAATTCGAAAAGAATGAAATTGGGTCCACAGAAAATGACAGCTCGAATCAAGTGCTCGAGCGCTCCAACTCGAGCAGGTTGCTCAGTTCCAGCTCGAGTAAGTGCTCAAGTAGCAAAGAAATTCATGCTCGAGCAATGTACCATTGAATACATACCCCACTTGAAACACTATATTTTATTATATATCATATAATTCAACACCTTTTTGCCCCACCACATACCAAAATGTCAATAAAGTTCTTTGATATATATATATATATATATATATATATGTATATATGCGTGTGTGTATATATATATATAACAGAAAGAAAGTCCCTAGATGTTTATTTCCAAGAATCGAATCCGAAGAAATAAAATGAAGACCAAATAACCAATAATCTGCAAAGACGTGTTAATTCGAAAATATTTGAAAGAGCGGTTGAAGACGGTTCCCGAAGAAAAGGAACGTGGGTTCCTTCAAAATATTTGAAAGAGCAGTTGAAGGCGATTCCTGAAGGAAAGGAACGTGGGTTCCTCAAAGACCCATATATAGACGAGCCGCGGACATGAACAAAACATGACAAAATCATCAGACTTCTACACTTTCTTTCTCTTAGCGTAAATTAGGAGTAGTTCATAGCGTAATTTAGGAGTAGCGGTAGAATAAATGTAATAGTTGCTTATCGAAAACCACTAGAATGCAGCTGCGAAGCATGTATCCGTAGTTATCTGTAATCATCACGATTGAAGACTTTCATGGAGGTGTAAATTATCGTTTATTCAGATTTAAGTATCGAATAGATAGTTTATGCACTGGACTTGAGTTTTCAATCGTCCCTTTTGAATTCGAACATATTAAAGTATGAAAAAAGAAAGATTAAATAATATATTCGATCGAGAGATTCTCACGTAGGTATAAAATTATCTTGTGTCAGATTTAAGTATCAGAGAGATAGTTTTTACCTGTACTTGAATCTTTCCTTCACTGTATTATTGTTTCATTCGAAGACAATAACTCGAACCACCGTTTAGCGACTCGAACGCAGGGGGTGAGAAGTAATACATTAGATCGAGAGATTCTCACGCAGGTATAAGATTATCTTGTGTCAGATTTAAGTATCAGAGAGATAGTTTTTACCTGTACTTGAATTTTTCCTTCACTGTATTATTGTTTCATTCGAAGAAGATAAATATTTTCATCAATTGCGGTCCTAACAACTAAGTTAAACAACACATCGAAGTGTTAAAATCTGAACCACCGTCTAGCGTACCGAACTCGAATGCGGGGGTTGAAAGATAATTCTAAGTGGAGAATTGTCGCGAGGCTCGGAACGACTACTCGAAATCCTTCCCTAATCTAATTTGTTTTTATTTTCGAAACAGGGATGATTGGATCTTGCGGCATGAATTGCTCTCATAGCAGCGCATCGTTCAAATCATGAAGCTCAATTCGTTGTACGGTATAAAAGTTCCATTTGCATATTGATAATTATAGTTTTACCAACAGGGGTTGGTCCCAGTGGTAAGCAGCTCGATTCCGCTTAAGCAAGGTTTCGGGTTCGATTCCTTGTGTACGCAGTTACCCCCGTTGGGAGACTCACGCACCAGGCCAGATGTGCGACCCGGGTCGACCAACAGATTAGTCCGACAATGCCCGAGATACTGTGGTAGGCAACAAAAAAAAAAGGATAATTATAGCTTTTAGTACAACAAAAAATACTCAATCCTACTGATAGAATATCAAATTACGTCAAATAAGCTATGGATAAGATATTTGGCCAATTCATACCTTATTCTACTATTCGATGGACTCAGTGTGTGTTTGATACAACAATTGCGTAATTAATTAAGAAAAAATTGATTGTTGTTCAATATATTATGACAAAACTTGAATTTCTAACTTTGCTTTTTTTTTTTTGTTTGATGGGAACGGTAAAATTCATTACTTAGAATAAATCGTTTACAAGAGCAATAGATGCCAAAATCGGGAGTCCAAGAATATCTTCTTGGGCCTCCAAAGCCGAGCGCGCTAGTGCATGTGCCACTACTCTTAACAAAAGAGAAAGAACAAGATTGAAACGACGATGCTAAAGATCGAACATCATCAATTAAAGGTCCTAAGGCGCTAAAAACCTGAGAAGAAGACTGAAAAAGTAGAATCAATGCAAGGCAATCACCCTCGATGATAACCCGATGCCAGCCCCTACGTACAGCAAAATCCAATGCTAAGCGAGCTGCCAGCACTTCCGCGAGCTCCGGAGAAGAGAGAAACGGAAACCGATTTGCCACAACACCACAACCTATATGCCCTTCATTATGGAAAACAACACCATCAAAGTTTAACTTAATAAAGTCCAAGTCAGGAGGCTTCCATTGCACCGGCCATGGTTCTGGTTGAGTAGCTTTGTCAACCGAAGTTGAGGACCAAAACACCCGAAGAAAGTCTCTAGCTTGAGAGCACAAGCAGTCCACCTGTAAAGATTGGCGCTCCAGCAGATTTTTGTTCCTATTATACCATAAATACCAACATGTCACTAGAAACAAACAGAAATCATAATCATTGAGATTAGAATGTACATCCCGAAACCATAGCTCAATATTATACGCACTTCTAGCTAAGCTATTCCACGGCAAATTCGAGAGACACCAAACGACGCGAGCATAAGGGCAAGCAAACAGAATATGTTTCAAGTCCTCATGGTCGCCATTACAAAGAGAACATCTTCCCGACACATCCAGCCGTTTTTTCAAGAGCTCCTCCCCCGTTGGAAGGGCCTTCTTACATGTTTTCCATGCAAAAAGACGAACTTTAGGAGGAACACGACATTGTCAAATAAAACTCCGTTTAGCATTCGTATCAATTTCAGAAGAAGAACTAGGCCTCCTACGATCCCGTAATTCCCGAGCTAAGTGTTATGCACTACGAACCGAGAAAAAATCCCTTTTTGTACAATGCCAAACCATGCGATCCCTGTTAGAGGCACTTCCCAACGGTATAGAAAGAATAGCCTCAGCCTCTGATACACTAAAGAGCTCCCGGACTAGAGTAGAGTCCCACCACCCGTTTTCTCCAACTCTTAACTCACAAACCTTTGCATCAGGATCCAATACTCGAGGTGAAGAGGAGATCACAAACCCGTTCGTTCTTGGGAGCCATGGATCCCCCCAAATGCGAACTTCCTTGCCCGAACCGATCCTCCACCGACATCCTTCTTTCAATAACTCTCTAGCTCCAAAAATACCTCGCCATGTAAGAGAAGGGTTCGATCCTAGTGAAGCTTCCAAAAATGATGAGTTTTGAAAATAACGAGCCTTCAAGATTCTACTCAATAAGCACTCCGGATTTTGTAGAATGCGCCACCCTTGTTTTGCCAACATTGCTTGGTTGAAAAACTCTCTAAAACCCAAGCCCCCCTTATCCTTACTTTTGCATAATTTCTCCCATGCAATCCAATGGATTTTTCGGTTATTTCTATTGTGCCACCAAAAATTCGCCATACTCGACTCCAATTCTTTTATGAGCCCATCCGGTAGTTGGAAACAACTCATAGCATAAGTATGGATTGCTTGGACCACGGCCTTCAAGAGTACCTCTTTTCCTGCTTGAGATAAAAACCTAGCATTCCATCCTTGAAATTTTTTCAACACTTTTTCCCTAATTGAATCAAACACTTCTTTCTTTGAACGCCCCATAATTGCCGGTAGACCCAAATATTTATCATGTTTTTCCACCACTTGAACTCCCAAAATACGAGCTAGAGGAAGTTTGACATCGTTTGGAGTATTCTTGCTAAAAACCATTGACGACTTTTCAAAATTGATTTTCTGACCCGAGACTGCCTCATATCTCCTCAACACCGTCTTTATGCAAGAAAAAACTGAGTTCGTGGCTTGCATAAAGATTAGTGTATCGTCGGCAAATAATAGGTGTGAAATTCGATGAGCATCCTGTGCCACAGCTACCCCCTCAATATCCCCATTTCTCTCTGCTTCCTGTAAAAGGCAACTAAAAACCTCTGCAACAAATAAGAACAAGTATGGAGACAACGGGTCCCCCTGTCGGAGTCCCCGTTGTGGATGCACGAAACCAAACTGCGAGCCATTAAGCATAAAAGAGTATGATACTGAAGAAATGCACATCATAATTAAATTAGAAAAATCCTTATGAAAACCCAACCTATCTAGTACTCCCGCAAGAAAATTCCACTCGACCCGATCATAGGCTTTGCTCATGTCTAGTTTGAGTGCAACTTGACCATCATTACCCCAATTTTTGTTTTTAAGAAAATGGTTCACCTCGTAAGTTATAAGAATGTTGTCTGAGATAAGTCTACTGGGTACGAAAGCCGATTGAGTTTCAGAGATAATGGAATCGAGGAAAGGTTTTAGACGATTAGCAATACATTTAGAAACAAGCTTGTAAATGACATTGCAAAGGCTAATAGGGCGTAATTGAGACATTGACTCCGGATGATCACATTTGGGAATTAGAACTACATGAGTGAAATTCATTTTGGGCATCATATCACGGTTGTTAAGCATATGGAGGACACAGCGAGTTACATATTTACCTATAATGTGCCAAAATTTCTGAAAGAAGATAGGAGACATACCATCCAGTCCGGGAGATTTGTAAAGGTGCATTTGACTAAGAGAAAATGAGACCTCTTGGGCTACGTATGGGCGTCGCAATTGTTGATTCATCTCATCAATCACACGGGGTTGAATGATATCTAAAGTCGAAGCCAAGTCTTCTTTAGTTGGTCTAGTGGATGAAAATATATCTCTAAAATAGTCAAGAATGATACCTTGGATATCACTCTCATTCTCCCGCCACTTACCCTCAGAATTCTTTAGTCTTGTGATTGTATTTTGACGTTTTCTCTCCGAGGCCCGGGCATGGAAGAATTGAGTATTTCGGTCCCCGTCACGCATCCAAAGCACTCGACTTCTTTGATGCCAAGCCGCTTCATCCCTAGCTCTAATTTCCTCTAACTCTGTCCTCGCTTTAGTCACTTGAATTTTTGTCTCCCCATTTAAAGGTCCCTTTTGAGTCGAAGTGATAAAGTTTTCCAACTCGGCAATTTTTCGACTCCTTTGGCCCGTGGATTCATTTTGCCAATTCAACAAACCCACTCGACATGATTTGATGTTATTCCAAACATGAAATACCGAATCCGAACTCGATTCACTCCGCCAAGCCTCGCGAATAACCTGTTCGCACATTTCAGATTGAATCCACATTGCTTCAAAATGGAATAAACGTTTTTTCCTCTTTAATTTGGGAGGGGGTGCGGGAGTCAACTCAATTAAGAGAGGAGCATGGTCCGAGTATGCTGATGTTAAGTGAGACACCTTTGCTTCCGGGTATATCCTACACCAAGCCGAGCTTCCACACGCTCTATCAATTCGTTCCTTCACCTTGTGAGGAAAATCTCGATAATTGCTCCATGTGAACTTGTAACCCACAAAGCCTAGATCATGTAAATCACATGCTTGAAGAGTTTCCCGAAAGTGACGCATTTGCCAATTTGCTCTAGGAGGGCCACCCTCTTTCTCAGATTGGAAGAGAATCTCATTATAATCACCCGCCACTAGCCAAGCACGATTACCATTGGGACATAAATGTTTAAGAAGCTCCCATGTCCGTCTCCGTCTTGCTACATTCGGCTCCCCATAAAAACCCGTAAAACGCCAGTTTTCCACATTAAGCCCTGGGTTCACTAGCACATCAATATGGTTTTTCGAAAAAGATTGAAGGAAAACATCCATGGACTTGTCCCAAAGCAAAATCAGCCCACCTCCAATCCCAATGGACTCCACGCAAACTCCGAACATATTAGACAAAAGCTTTAAACGTTCAAATTTATCCTTTTTTCACTTTGTCTCCGACAAGAAGACAATCGAGGGTTTTAAGACGTGAATAAAATCCGCCTTTTGACGAACCGCCCAAGGGTCCCCCAACCCTTGGCAGTTCCATGCTAGGATACTCATTGCGATTGGCAGTGACTGCAGGGCAGTCACCGCCAAAGTGGAGTTTTGTTTTTTGAGAGTGTGAGGTTCCTCCTCACCCTGAGAATCCGAGACATCAATGAGCTTTTGTTTGGCTCCTACCCTACTCTTTTTCCTTTGATTTCTAGGCTTGTTTCGTGTGACATGAGTTAGGCTAGCTCCAGGAGGGGGTGAGGAGATTTGTAGGGGAATATTTATAAGTATAGGGCTCATGACATTGTGGTTTGGAATATTGGAACTACTGTGGATAGGGGTTTGAAAAGGTGTAGGGTTAGGGCTTATGTTAGTGAAGTGGGAAGAGATAAGCTCGGTAGTGAGGCGATTCAATATAGAGGGATGGAGGCTATGTTTGGAGTTCAAAGCAGTAGAGAGCTCATGGAAATTTGATGGTCCACCCTGTTGACTTTGGCCTTCAGAAACAAAAGGATGCGGCATCTTTTCCAAAACCTTCACTTCATCAAAACCACCCTGTTTAGCCACTTAAAATCCCGGCGGTGCACTACGAGAGGAAGATGAACTCGGGCTAGACTGCCGGTGTGAACGTTGAATGCCAGAATTTGGCCCACCACTTGGCCTATCTCTCCACGTATCTCCTGGAGATTCCCCGCTCCTCTCTTTATTGGAGAAGATGGGTTTCCGACGAGAAGTGGCGCGTAGGTTTTGGCCAAATGGGAGTTTCTCCGGTTCAACAAAATTATCATCGTATCTTCGTTCGCAAAAGCCCTCCGAATGTCCAATGATTCCACAGAGGTAACAGAAAGTGGGAAGCCTCTCATACGTGATATCAACTCGGAAAGTCTCCACAGATGGCTTTGTGAGAGTAATAAACCGCTGTAAAGCTTTTGTGATATCCATGCTGATTCTTATCCGGAGTGTCGAGTCCCAGTTCAACCCTTCATCTGGCACGTCGGCATCAACGAATATCCCCACAATGTTTCCTAAGAATTCCGCCATATCCCGATTTCGTTGATTCAGGGGGAGATTATGTATTTGGACGTATAGTTCAACCCAATCCAAGTTTACCAACAGTGGGTTATCCGTCTCGAAAAGACGATTAAGAACAACCATTTGATTATCGAAACTCCATGGAGTATTTTCCAACACCAGGTCTCTATCCCGAATGTGGTCAAAAACAACCAGAAATCGCTCTTCATCCATACGTGTGAACTCAACCTTCTTTGCAGAATTGAAAGCTGCTGTTAGGGTGGAAGACAAAGCCCTGAAATTTACCTTTCTCTTCGAGACAACCCTCCCAACGAGCATTTGACCTTGAAGTTTTTGCCCCTTTTGTCAGATCTGTTGAGGTATAATCCTTTCTTGTTCCTCTTTTTCCGAAAAAGACAGTAATCCTTCCAACCGAGATATATTTTCGTCCATCTTGGAAACCGATGAACAAAGCTTCAACTTTAGAAAAATGTGAATAACAGTTGAGATAAAACAATAGCTGCAAACCCACATGTGCCAACCAGAGAAATCACGAGAAACTCAGACAAAGCACCCAAGAAAAATAAGAAAAGGAAAGGTTAAAGTCAAAGCTAAAAAGTAAGAAAAACTTAAGCATGCAAAAGGAAAGCAAGAGCAGCAAAAGGTTTAAACAAAAGAAGGAAAATATTAAAAGCATAAGCTGAATCTAGAGCTGATATTGATGGTGATATAACATGGATAAAGGAAAAGTAGCTGTCATATGTTGTATGACATTGCACCAGATCTGATAAAAACAAAACCGAGGCATGGATGAGGCCCTCCCCATTCACCAGCAAAGCCCTAGTCGACCGAGCAGAAACCTGCGTAGATGTACACCTTGCAAATATTGAATGAATACACTCGTGTATACGCTCCCCTTAGCCCCCCATGTGCAAGGATGAATCTTCAGTAAGCATACTCTCTAGCTAGGAGAAGAAAGATGAGACAACCCTAAAAGAGGAAACTCTAGGAAAAAGTAACTCTCATGAAGAGAGAAAAAATAACTCTCATGTAGAGAGAGAAAAATCCTAACTTTGCCTAAACATGAGTTTTTATAGTAAAAGGGTTTAGATCACAATTACACAAAAGAGGCCAAAACACATACAATCACGATTGTAATCGAGATACAAAATGTGAACTTCTCAACTGCAACCCTTATTTATAAATTATGACTCGGCCAGTGAAATGATACATGTCAGTCACTTTAATTTTAATAAACTTCAAAATTAAATTTTAAGTTTCTATATTTCATGATTATGAGTGACGAAAAAGCAAAAGATATTTATTTCTAGGCAGTATACTAACACAAATACCTAACACAAATTCTAGACAATGACAATAGTATACCACTATATAGTGGCACAATCATCGAAAAAAATAAAAAAGAATAATGAGTGAATCAATAGATATTGTCATTGCATGATAAAAGAAAAGGTAATTACATTGATAGAATACAGTATAAATTAAGTGTTAGTCAATTGTTGACTTGAAACTCTTCTATTTCTAATGGATACAATAACTTTTTCCCCACTATTATCAATAAGATACTAAAGAATTTGTCAATATTGTTTGATGAATCTTTTCTGATATGACCTCGTGAAACTCTTAACAATTAAAGCAGTAATACTAACAATAAAGGAAAATAATTATTTCAATTATATAAGAGAATAATTGACAAAAGAAAAGAGAAACTTATATAGCTAATATAATGCTTAGCTTGCTTTTGATGAACTTTTAATATCCAGAAATGATTATGTTAAAAGATATGTCCAAGTTTATATAATTCGATGCCATAAAACTATATTTATTTAAAATAGCAATAGTAAATGCAAATCCCTGTTGACAAAAAAAATTACATAAAAAGATGCCAATGTTTGATCCCAAAAAAATAATAAGTGCAAATCCCTGTTGACAAAAAAATTACATAAAAAGATTATGGGTATAAATTTGCCACGTGTAATTTTATTTAGTACGATGAATGGAACAAAAAATTGAAACAACCCACAATTTTAAAATAAAGAGAAAGGGGAAAACAAAATAAAGAAGAGTTAACAACAATGTCGCATCAATCTAAATATGTAAGAAATTCTCCAAAAGAAAATCAACACATACATAATCCAAAAAAATCTCTAAATGTTGAAGAAAACAAATATTGGAACAAGAATCTTTATCAGAAATTTGCATATAGTTCAAGAATGTATCATATTCCAATATCAATATTCCGGGTCATTCTATGTCATACCGGTATCAATGGTCCCGGTGTGGTGTATACCATTAGATCCCCCAATAGGGGAAGTCATTTACTAAAATGCCCCCTCATCCAATGGTATACACCACACCGGGACCATTGGTAACGATTTGGCATAGAATTTTCCCATTATTCCTTTGTAGGTCAAAGAAAGAGAACGAAACAGTAGGTTTTTGGGCCCATTGATACTGCTACAGAAAACTCTTGACGGCTCGTGAAAGAAAGAGTGGCAGTGCATGCAACCTCGAGGAAGACTCACCTGATATTCCTCTTGAGTCCTGATCATGGATGATGGATCCCTCGACTCGATTCCATTCCACCATGTATATATAATTCTCCTGATTATTATGACTTCCCAGCCTCAGGGTCTGCATCACCATGTATATGGCGGCAGCCCTCACTTGGACCGGTCTCGGACGTTGGCTTTTCCTTGCGGTGTTATCATATGGCCATCCGTAGACATACCTGCCATAGTTGACACTCTAAATCCTCCCCCCAATTCCATTCCACCTGATGAGATTCAAGAAAATTCTATTTTGGGTGTACGGACTGATTTGTCTGATTTTCTATCTTGTATGATAAGACGATAATTACTAAATATATGGTACTTGAAAGAAATTACTACCATGTAACCACAACATTTTTATTGGAATAAATTTCATTTTCAGTTAATTAATTATCAATAAGGTATTAATTGGATTGAAAAGTTATTGATCGCGTACCATCTATTTCAATGTGATACTTTATGATCTCATATTCCAAGCCGTGCACTCTAAATGTAAATGTATATAATGTTTCTCTAAATATACTTTTGATTGTGGATGGTATGAAATGGATTTTGCCCAATTATGCTTCAACAAAGGTCACATTACATTACATATGGATGTAGACCTCTTTCCCTCGCCCTTGGCGACCAGTCAGAGGTCCAATTTCAACTCATTTTCACTGTTATCATCATTCATCAACTTCAGTCGGCTATAGCCTATAGCATCATTGATTGAAATTAAATTGTCAATATTTTACCAGGATTTCATCTCTACAAAGCATAAAAGGGCCAACAATTCTCTTAAAATCTAATTATGATACTCGATAAAGAAAAGGAATGCCCTCAAACTGAAAGTCATTACAATAGTTGGTCCTAAGTTCACGAAATAAAAGATACAAATTTCACAAGATTAATCAAAATCCACAAATTATTATAAACTGCACGGAAGCTATTACAAATATCCTTAATGGAAATCAAGGTTCAGGCAAAAGTTCAAGAGCAACGAAGAATGAAGTCTGTCATGCATATTATCACAGAGATGAACCTCAGGCTAAGGGCTTCAACCCTGCAAAACCAATCAAAACGGTTATGAACATGTTGATTTGGTTAAAAAGTGGCAAATTGTAACCAAAGATAAAAAAAAATAAAAAATAGTAGATATGATTCAAGCTGATTGCAATTCCTACCTTGTTGGCGATGTTGTTTGAAAGCCAGTCAAGACCCTCATACAGCCCTTCACCAGAAGTTGCACATGTACTCTGAATGTACCTGTGGATTTGGATGCCATAGTTTAAAGTACAGAAAAGGATGCATAAAGCAGTAACAGAAAAGGTTTGTTTATAAAAATTTACCAATGGCGTTGGCGGAGTGAGTGAAGGCCCAGCTTGTCAGTTATCTCAGCAGCATTCATTGCATTTGGAAGATCTTGCTTGTTGGCAAACACAAGCAGAACAGCTTCCCTCAATTCATCCTGGCCAAATGAATATGACTCAAATGGTTAAAAAAGGACTTAATGGCAGTATGTCAACTTCTTCGGCATATAAGCTTTAGATTGTGGCAGGTATTGTAATGTCCATTTCATTTTTTTATTCTATACTAATTCCCTTTCTTTTTTTTTCCACCTAACTGAGGCCGGGTAATTCTGTGGGGCGTTATGCTGGTGGAGTACAGCTGTTCTTTGCTCATTTATAATTTCCTGTTCAAGAATGAATTGACTTCTATTACCTCATTCAACATCCTGTGTAGCTCATCCCTTGCTTCAACAACACGATCTCGATCGTTGCTGTCAACAACAAAGATTAGGCCCTGAGTGTTCTGGAAGTAGTGTCTCCACAATGGACGGATCTGCACAACAGTCGAGACACATCAAATTTCGTGCCAGACAGGCCTTACCAAATGCACTTTAAAAGGAAAATTCTGACTGATACATAATAATTTTGTTGAAGGGATTGACACACTAATAATAATAGCTAATAACCAGTCTTCTTATCCCAAAATAAATAAGTACAAGGGGTTGAGTGGATTATAATTACCGAAAGTTCTTCAATCCACCACAAAAAATTTTAAAATGATGATTTAATGGGGAACTTCATGCCTCAGTCAACTTTATTGATACCATACATATAACTCAATTATTGGGACAGAGGAATAACAAAACTGATAGATGCTTACCTTGTCCTGACCACCGACATCCCAAACAGTGAAGCTAATGTTCTTATACTCAACAGTCTCCACATTGAATCCTGACCAAACAACACTTCAGATTTTAATAAGTTCTAAAATGACACAGATGCACAAACATATAATCAAAATATATAAAAATTTATACAAAAATATTGTTAAGTGATTAATTAAAAAATTCCTGCAAATGATGGGGAATGAAAAATCAGAAAGAATATCCAGGAGGCCGTTTGAGTCATGTAACTCAAGATCTGTGACATTAATTATAACACATTCACAGTCAAGATAATAGAACAGCATGATATCAAATTGCGGAAAACTCACCAATAGTAGGAATTGTGGTGACAATCTCTCCAAGTTTGAGCTTGTAGAGAATGGTTGTTTTACCAGCAGCATCAAGACCAACCATTAGTATACGCATCTCTTTCTTGGCAAAAAGCCGGCTGAAAAGCTTACCGAAAGACAACCCCATTTCTGCAACTGTCAACTAGCATAATTTAAGGCCACAATGTAGATCCAAATCATCAACAAGTATGAAAAGAATGATGCAAATGATGCGACAGAATATTTTTATCTAGAAAACGAGCATTTTATCTTATAATATAAGAACCATGGAAGGCTCTCCGGGAGATCATTCGTCGATCACTGCCAAAAATAAAATATAATACTTTTACTGCGTATCAACAAGGAAAACAATGGAGATATGTGGCTTCATCAATGTAGATCACCACAAAGCCTCTTAGCTATCATCATCAGAAAACGGATCATGTCAACAGGAAATGGAGAGGACAAGTGAGTCAAAGGGTACCACACTACAATCTACACCTCAATAACACATTTCCCCGAAATCAAACAGAAACTACCAAATCCTCCATAACTGCAAAAATTACTCGGCCCGTTGAATGAGAAAACACGAGATCTCAGATCAAAGTGACGGATCGCGCGTCAGACAGAAAATTAGGGATACTTACAGTAAAATTACTACTCCATTTTGAACAATCATAACGAAATGTATACACACAATAACGAGATCGATGGCGAGGATGAGGATCTATGAATAAATCGATTCATATCGTGCAAAGATTAAACATGAATTTACATATGCACAAATGAGAAAACAAAATCTAAATTACAGAGGATTAATTTGATTAGTTCAAACTAAGTGATCAACAGCACCTAAGAATTTGGAGATCTAAGGATCACCAGTGAAAAGTTGAGAGGAAATAAATAAAAAGAGGCAAGATGGATGGACGCTACTTACATTGAGGAGGAGGAGGAGCGGAGAGGATTGAGCTGAGCAGAGATCTCCCGGTCGTCTAAGATCTCTCCAACCAGCGTATGCGGATGATATGATGAGTTGTCTGTCTCTATATGCGTAATACGTGAGAGAGAGAGAGAGAGAGAGAGAGAGATGCGATTTTTATAGAGTGAGTACTGACTCAGGGATATTTTCTTTTTAGATTTATTCTCTCCTTTTATTTTGGCCCCTCGCATTTCATTTTGTTTTCTTCCCGATTTTATTCTTTCCAAGGGCATTGGAAATTTTGCTGTGGATTGTAAATTGTAAATTACAATTTTTGAATGATAGAAGATAGTCATTTTATAATTTCTTGAATTGATTATTAAAAAATATTTAAAGAAATAATGCATTGCCATTATTTGGTGCAACTATTGGAATTGAATTTCTGAAATGCTATGAGTTAAGTATAGAGTATTATTTATTTTTTTCCAAAAAATAAAGTATAGAGTATTATATATGTCTATAATTTAAAATATTTTATCTACTTGTTGATTTACAGTATACTTAATCAGAAAATCAAATTATTGATTATTGAAATAATATTTGTGAAACCCAAAATGAGAATGTTGGGTTAAACACTTCAATATTTTTCATTTATTAGTATTATTTATTTGGCCGGTATTTTGATATCACGTATGGTACATTCTGAAACTGATTATAGACATAGGAAAGTATAAAAGGGATCATAAACATAGGCAAGAAAAATACATAACATACGCCAAAGTCGAAGTCAGAGAAGCAAGACTCCCAACATTGGCAAGAAAAACATTTAACAGTTAACACGAAATATGATTGCTAATGTCTAAAACTTAACGACTTCCATCCGAGTGCTTCATTCATCAGAAATGACAACAACTCTACATTCCAACTCCAGTAAATGCTGCCAATCTCGAAATCTCTGATTCAACTATTAGTTCCACATTTCATTAATCTGCTCTAGTTCACCACAGTTTACAACAGAAACTGTAGTAACAACCAATATAGTTCAAACTCAAGTAGATGATCCAGCAGAGGACATATCAGCCCATCCTCCCGTCATCCTCTCGGCCTTTTCTCCTCGCTCACCTGAAATAATTAAACCATTCCTACTTATTATAGGAACAAAAACAGAAACAAAATAAATTAAAAAGTACCCAAGTTCTCCTCGCTTACCTGTCCGAACTCTTATTACATCAGACACAGGAACCACTGCACATTAACAAAACAACATCAAGAATTATAACAAATTAAACATTAATCAAATTCATGCATAGAAGGGAAAGTAAAAGCTGAGACATCTCAAGTGCAAATGCAGGCAGAACATGTAGTAACCCGTGAGATGTTATGCTAATATTATATGTTTCACATTGGTTTAAGTAGCTACTTAAAACCTCCAATACTCCACCGCTTACATCTAGTACGAAGAGCTAAAAACCAAATGTTGATACAGTAAAATTTGGTTGAGTTAAAACAAAATATAAGGAAACATCATACAAGAGTTTTTAGGTAGAAGTTTTGCTTGCAGTAGAATTTTAAACAGCTCGAGATCCAATTTCTGTAATCCATAAAGATCAATTTCTCTCATTTGACCAACTGCTTTGATAAGATTTCAAAGTTATACTAATGTTTAAGTTATTTTTACAATTTACATATCCTTCTCGTCTGTGCCACTTAAATCCACAAATTCTAACTCTATGGGAAATTTGATGTTTAAGTTATGAAACTATCCCACTGAATACCTTTTGACAAGGATAAACAAGATTCTTAAGGGGATACACACAAGAGAAGTATGAACTAGAACAGCTTATCTACGCTTGCTAATTTTTATGGTCTCAGTGAATAGTGTCAAATCTGTGCTCTTGTAGACCATATGAAGCATATAACAGATAAATAGGGCAAGCTCGACAAACAATCAAGTGAGAACCATAACAATGAAAAATCAGGAATATCCTGGTGGTGAAACAGAATTACAGAAAAAAGAAAAGAGATCCCTGAGGAATCTGAGACTTCAGCTGACAGTTTTAAGTGTATTGAGAGAGGTAATGCTTTCCAAGATTAGCTTCTTGTTTAAATAATGAATAATTTCTTTTATAAACTTACAGAAAATCTTGCCGTCGCCAATCTCTCCAGTTCTTGCCTCCTCTATTATCTTTTCTATGACTTCTTCAACCTAAGCCAACATAAGCTTTATGTTAGAAACTGGCTAAAGTTCAGGAGGACAATGAAAGGATGGTTAAGACGTAAGACTAACATGATTTCATTATTTGGATATTTAATAACTTCAAATTTTGTCTTTAGATTCCTGTACCTGATCTTTGCTCACAACAATCTCCATCTTAACTTTTACAACCAAATTGTCTTCAGAAAATTCAGACCCTGAAGACGTATGAAAATATTAGAAGCGTAAAGTTCCTCCTATGGGAAAAAGATAACACAATAAACAAAACAAGTTAATAATGTTAATTAGGGGCAAGGACATGCAACATCTGTATACGCCCCTAGTTTACCCACACCCGTGGCAGGTATTAATGTCTTTGGATGAATGTAAGGCTTTGATAATAACATGAAAAGTAAATACAATGAAGTCTTAAAGCAAGAAACATAAAAAATTTGATACTTGTACATACCAGCTTGTCTTTCTGTAGAGCCTCCTTGAGAACCAAAGCCTCGTACATCAGAAATCGTAACACCACGGATTCCCATTTTTAACAATGCCTTCATTATCATCCAGTAGAATTCTTGAGTGAAACATAATAATTTCTATTCTTTTTTTTTTTTTAGTATAGAAGAACTTTACCGAATATTGTTCCGCAGTACAAAATTCCGAAATTGGCATAGATGAGTTGAAAATCCCAAATGTGGTGTATTAACATTTTGTGACCTTTTTAAGGTACAAGTATATTAGACAAGAATAAACCCTTGGCCAAAAATTAATCTAAATAGATGTGAAAACAACATAGATAGATTGTTTAAAAGGCAGCAACACTGAGTAATCCCTCAAAGCGCACTAAGTAAACATGTGTAACATGACATGAGTTCAATCACCAATAACTGTTTAGAGGATAATAATAACTATATGAACTGTATTCTATTGCTTATGCAACTAAATTAGGAAAGACAAAATTCATTTGGACTGTGAAACTAAGCCCTGGCTTCGCATAAGAGCCAACTATGGACAAAATGAATCTAGAATAGGGTACATGAGCAATGTAGATTGTGTGCAGCTACTAGGTATAGTTGTCTGTTATTAGATCACTAGAGTTCGACTAAGTTATTTGCATGGTCGAGTCGAATCAACAAAACAAAAAGGAAATATGAAAAAACCATTAAACTACCAAAAAATAGTAATTACAAATTCAGCATATACTACAACAATTCACTTGTTCTTACCGAAGAAACCTGTGGGATCCTCCAAGGTCTACATTCTCCAAAGTTTAGCAGCAAAACATTAAAACGTTACAAGAACAAAGAATCGTCAGCGCTAGAAAAGACAGAAAACATATATCTATGCATAAGTAGAATCAAGAAATTTAAATGAAAAATGAAATGCAAGACGAGAAGAACGAGTTAAAGATACCTTAGAATTGCTTCCACTTTGTAAAAATTGGCCTCGGGGATGTAATCTACAACACGTAAAAACCATTGGACAAACAGTTGGTGAGTGTGAAACAGGGATCCGACACCTACACAATGCTGAACAAATTCAATGAGACCGTAATGATGGGTGTGATCTGCAGACCTGGGGGATTATGGGCTCTAATAATCGGAAGAGAAGAAGCAGCTGCAGTGGCGCGTTTAAGAGGGGTGAGAGTACTGAGGTGAGAGTGGCGGAATTCTCGGAGGCCAGGGGCAAGTGAAACCGACGCAAAATGAGGGAAACGTTGGAGGTGAGAGTGAAGGAGGGTCACGGCGGCGGCGTTGGATTTGGCAATTGATGTGGAACCCATCGTCGGAGGAGGATCTTTGATAAAGAAGCGGAGGAGCCAACGGAGGTGCGTAAACACTCCAAACTCGGGATTACAAATTTACAAGTGCGGTGTGATACTCCCGGTCACCTAACAAGTCTTCTATCTCACAATAATATTCTATCCCACAATAATATACTACAATGATGTCACATTCAAGGGCATTCACGGCCCATTACCATATATTCGAGATTATTTGCAAACTCAACTAATTATAATTCAAAATAATTAGAACTGATGAAAAAATCAGAAGTTGATATAGCAAACACAAGTGAAAAGCAAAAGAAAAAGAGTTATAAATAATTGTTTGCAAACAAAGTGATTCAGTTTTAAGCACTACAGGTGATTGCGATTTGATTTTACGATTTTTTTTTTATTAATTTCAAACCAAATTGCCAAGTGTGATTTGAAGAAAATAAATTTGAAATTGTCAGTTTGTAAATCAAAACTGATTATGCTGTTTTATGCGGTTTGGTGTGGTTTGGCGGTTTTTCAAATTATTTTACATTTTAACACTAAATAGGCAAACGATGTTTGTCATATTTTTTATTAAACTAATTAATAAAAAGATAATGATATTTCGTAACTACGAAAATACTTGTCGGGGAAATTTATCAAGATTAAAAAACTAGAGTAATTACATATTAGGACATAAGAGTATCATACGCTTAGAACAGGAAAAAGTACAAGTATACCACTTTAAATATTTGTTTTTCACGAAGTATAAATAAAATATGTAAATATTATATTATATATATATATATAGAAATATATCAAATAAATACACACTCATATATAAGAAAATGTCTTAATCTAGCTTGTACGAATAGTAGGACGAGAAATTTGTATATAAATAAGTAATACAAAAAATGACATGTTGTAATTGTTTGTTTATTAAAACCTATGCACTAAATCTGCAAAATGATATTGTAAAGTATATAATTATATTATAAGATTATAAAATAATAGATAATCTAACGTGACATTGCTATTACAAATAATTGTGATAGTTAAATAGAACAAATGTTATAAATATAATCGATAATACTTTTTTTCGTCAAAACACTTCGAGTGTCTATTATATAAAAATATATATATATATATATATAACACTAAAATATCATAAGATATTATCACTTTAAGTCTCAAGCACAAATGTTGATTGAATATATTATTAATCATGTAAAAGATATAACTGTATCAATTTAATAACAAATATTAAATAAACTACAAATATAAATAGTATTACGAGTACAACCTATTAAAGTTCATATTAAAAAAAAATAATAAGAAATATATATATGTATGTATGTAGGGGTGGCAGTGCAATACGATTTTTTTTAACACTCATTTTGAAATCAAACCACATAGGGCAGCGTAGTTTTCATTGAAATTTAAACCACGGTTTGCTTAGAAAATTGACAAAAACGGTGCGGGCGGTTCAGACGGTTTTTCAAAACCAATGTTCATCCCTATCAAGCACCGGTTAACTAGTTTAGAGATTATAGATTATTATCACTTAAATTAAGAGTATTAAAATCAAAAATTTAATTTGTAAATACTCTTAAATAAATTATTTAAGCAATAAGTTAATAATCACTTATAAACACTCCTAATGTTGCAATATAAACTTCATTATTTAAAAATTTACATGATTAATGGTAGTATTAACTATTCCTTTAGTATTGTTAACTGATACTTAATATTTTTCTTCATAATTATTAAACATTTTTTTCTAATTAAAAAATAAACACTTTTTTCTTTTAATATATAGTGTATAAAATAAACGATAATGTGATCATAGAACTAACAGCTGGAGTTTCAATAGAAAAAAAGAAAAAAAACATTCAACTAACTAATAAGGAAGAATACGGAAGAATAGATAAAAGAGTATGTATGCTCTAATTCTTCAGCTGAAACTAATCAACAAATCACTCGTCAATTACATAAAAAAAATAATCTAAGAATGAACTTAATAAACTAGAATGTGAGGCGAATATTAATATATTTTAGAATATTGTGGTCTACGTACAATTTTTTGTCGGGATAATGATATTTTTACTCCTTCAAGTGAAAAAATCAATATTAAAGTCCCTAATGTTCAAAATTTGTCTCACTTAGGATTCTTTTGGGACATTTTTACCCTTTGATTGATTCAGAATACATTTTTATACATAAGAGTAAAAATGCCCAAAAATGAGTTTAATTGAAACAAAATTTGAACATTAAGAATAATAATGTTATATTTTTTCACTTGAGGGACTGTTTTGACACAAATTGTCTACTTGAGGGACTAAAAATGTCAACAACCATTTTTTGTCCATAAACTTAACTAAAAAAATACGTTTAATGCTAATATTTTTTTTTAACAGATTAATGTTAATAAGATTTAGTGTATTGCCACTTGAACAAGCAAATGAAAACATAAATTACTAATTGCATTATTGATGTAAGCTAGTAAACATATAATTAACAAATCAAAAGTAAATATAATAAAGATATTATAGGAATTTAGAAAAAAAACACATCAACTAATTTTGGTATATGAATGTCAGGCTCTATGTAAAATAAATATTTCAATTACATAATATATACTCATTACTAAATAGTATAAGAATATTATCTCATTTATTATTATTTATTAATGAGCAATTTTGTCCATTCATTTCTAAAGAAATTAAAGAGGAATCCTTTTAGCATATTAAAAATTTCATAACTAATGATTGGATATTATATAATTGAAACAATAAAACTTGAGCAACCAATAAAAATACAAACTGTTAATCAGATAGCAATTAGCAACTAATGGGTCATAAATGTAAAAAAAAAAAATCAAAATGACGTAGGTATTGGATATCGAATTTTATCCGGATTGGAGTAACAATTTCCATAAAAACGCGTCCAAGCTTGAAGCGCAAATTGCGGTATCGGCGCTAGAAAGTGGTCGTGGACAATCAATGGCTACAAACGAGGTATTGAAAGAAAAAGATGAAGAATTTGTTTACAGGATCAGTACCGCCGAGGAATGGGAGGAGCTGCGGAGTAGTGGCGCTACGTTTGGGGGAGATCTTGATAAGTCTACTGCTTGTTTTCACCTCAGCAACCTGAATCAGGTTTTTCTTCCTCTTATTATTTTTATTTTTTTGAAAAAAAAAAATAATGATGAGGATTTAAGTGATTAATCTCTGATTAGAGGATTCCGATAGTGTTAATTTTATTGGAGATTGTAGTTATATATGACAATGGGCTGTGATTCTTGTCTTGTGGATGATTAGCTATGACATGATATTGGAATCTATGTTCTTATAAGGGAATATTGAAGCAGTGATAATTTTGTGTTAACAAAGAAGAGGATATTTAAGGAAATTGTACTTTGATGAAACCAATCATATATCTCTAATCATGCTTTATGATGCCTGTAATTCCAACGTCTGCATATCTCTAAAATTGCAGGTTGAAGACTCTAATCCAAACCTCTCTTATGAAAACTTCTTTTTACATGTCTGTTGCCAACAACTTCTTTTTCTCTTTTCTTTTAAATATATGTCTTTCTTTTTAAGTTTCTTACTTCTGCAGAATATTTAATTACATGCTTTTGGGCCTAAGGATTTGAAACTGAGCATTCTTTATAGAATTGATCTTTTTAATTCTAGAGTTACAGTGCTGTAATAGCTGATTCCCCGTTCCAGATTCAACCATTGCATTAGGATTTTTTTTATGGAAAAATACAAGTAATATATAAATCCTGGAGTTCCAAAACAACAAGAAAGAAACATTCTAAGGCCTAAAGTTTCAAACTAGCAAGAATTGAGCCTAAAAGTTGGAGGCTGATATGGTCATTCCTTATAGAGTGGTGAGCCTACTTGGCTAGTGAACTTCTATGGATATGTTGGGCAATCCAAGATCGTGAAAGAAATGATTGCACTAGGATAGGTTACTAATAAAATATATAAATTGATTTTAGAAGATGTATACAGTTAAATCGGGCTACGTTAATTGCATCCTCGCTAAATATTTCTGTACTCAAGATTACTTTCACAATCTGTTGGTCCAATTGTCAATTATGTATGTGTTCTCAAAATCTTCTGCACCAATATTGTATAAATTTTCAAAATACAAATTTAGTCAATTCCTGGAACTTGGTGTTTCCCTACCCCCACGATCTCTGTGACTTATAGAGTTCCACAGCGTTCCACTTTACTGAAACTAAATTCTTAATTCAATACATCTTTTGGATTTGCAGGTCCAATCAACTTTACAAAACTTCTTCTTGAACGTTAAGGAAGATCTGTACCTGCTCCAGATTGATGTTAAAAAGGTAATATAACTATGACTACAGTACAGACTCGTGTAGCTCAAATTGTGATAGTCATCTGATCTGGACGCCTTTTAATTGACCACAGATGCGAGTATCAAAGCTATTGAATCAATGTATACATCCAAATATAGTATGTTTTAATGATCTAACACATTAATATTGGTTGTTACAGCTTGGAGATGGGTTGATTTATGAAGCTGTGGACGAGTCCAACATCTTTCCTCATTTCTATGGTCCATCTCGGAGTTTCAGTCCTCTTCCTATGGATGCTGTCACGAGAGCAGAGAAGTTGACCATCTCAGATGGCATATTCAAATGCAGCCTACTGAACTGAATCATGTTTTAGTCGTCATATGAGCATTGCTTTTAATTTCTAAGTTGTATTAGTTCTGTATCATGTGCTTGATTCGTATTTACTATTGTATACAATGTTAGCGAGAAAGCAAATTTGCACCGACCAGTTGAGTTATTATGAAAGCAAAGGATTTAAGTCACTTGATTTCAGCATGCATGTATACCAGAAATAACCTTATGTGCAAAAGTTTCCACACAACTTCTTTCTTTGATCTCGTTAGGTTAATTGTTTTTTTTAATGTTGATCCCAAAAATCACCGCTGGGTACTCGTTAAGTAGTAGAAGGCTTGTTTGCAGCGCGGTGTCCAAAAAGAAAAGTAAAAGAGAAAAACCAGCCTCAAATGATAAATTACTCTGGCATATTAGATGGTTTCATTTCAGGCTTTATCTACCCATTATGGAACAGTAATCCTCACAGTAAGTTAATAAGTGGATGTGGTATGTATATCTGTCAACTGAATGGTAGTAGGATGAAGATTATCTGGAAGAGGATCTCAGGATATATATATATATATATATATATATGTTGATGAGACTAAGTGCATTATTGAACATCCCACCTATATAAGAAGTATGTCCTATTCTTTCACCCACATAATTACATCCATTTTTCAGTGGCCACAATGCCAAAAATGCCATACAAGTAATGAATATACATCCATGTTTGGAAATATGTGCTCTCCCACTATATTTATTTGACTAGTGCTTGAGCTGGTTAATGTGCCAAGTTTTCTTTCTCATACCAAAAATGTCTGGAGGCTTTTCACTTGCTTTCCTCTCTCTTATTCTGTGTCTCCCTTTTGTTGCTTCTCAATGTAAGAGAAATCCAGTGATTTTCAATTTTGGTGACTCAAACTCAGACACGGGCGGTTACGCTATAGCAACCGGATTCAATTTTGAATATCCTGATGGGCGCGCCTTCTTCAATCCGCCAACGGGCCGATTATGTGATGGACGTTTGGTCATCGATTTCCTCTGTAAGCACCTCCACGCATCAAGCACCATATGATGACTACTATTATGGGGATTGAGAAGTTTTTAGGCATTAGCATAGAAATATGATGTTTAATTTTATTTTATTTTTGCCTATTAGTTTCAAGTCTATTCCACCATCTTTTGCATAGGGCACTGATTGAAAACTTTGTATCTAGCAACAACTTGCATGCTAAAAATTCCAGAGCAAATTATATTATAAGTAATTTTTATTACTATTCTGATTATCTTCACCCGTGAATGGCACAAACTGTCATAATCCTGATATATTCCTTTTCTCTTTCCATCTCTTTCATTCCTTTTCTGCTATTGGTTGAAGTGATCCACAAGTTGCATGCTTCTTGTATGCATGTGTAAATATGTACCTAACAAAGACCCGATTCACATCTAAATTGGCTTTTCATGGTTGCGAGCTTTTAAATCAAAATATATAGAGCTGGAGCACACTATATAGCTAATAATATAAATTGTTTGTTTCCTGTTAATTCACAGGTGAAAATTTGAAGACCAATTATTTGACTCCTTATCTGGAATCGTTGGAACCCGATTTCACAAATGGTGTTAATTTTGCTATAAGTGGCTCAGCCACTCTCCCAAGATATGTTCCATTCAGTTTGGACATCCAAATTCTTGAATTCAGGCGCTTTCGAAACCGTTCTATTGAGTTTCAATCTAAGGGTATAATTAATACTCTTATGAAGTTTTAAATCCCCTACTCTGATGTAATACATGGCTTTGACATAAAACATAAACTTCTCCAGGATTCAAAAATGTGGTTGGTGAAGAGGATTTCAAAAACGCGCTTTACACAATTGACATTGGACAAAATGATTTGACGGGTGCATTTAACTCCCTTTCATATGCTGAAGTTATTGAAAAGATCCCTTCTTTCATTTCTGAAATAAGGGATGCTATGTGGGTATGCTCATTCAAGGTCTATAAACATCTGTTTTTAAAGTTACATGATTTGGTCTAACCAACTTTGTAACAATTATATATAGGCTATTTACCTAGTTGGCGGGACGAATTTTTGGGTGCATAATACAGGGCCATTGGGTTGTTTGCCTGAAAAACTGGGAACAAGAAAGACAAATGCTACCGATTATGATAAAAACGGATGCCTTATGTCTTTAAATGAAGGAGCAAAAGCATTCAACGCCAAACTAGACGCTCTTTGTCAAGAACTACGACTTTCTATGAAGAATTCAACTATTGTCTATGTGGATACGTACTCCATCAAGTATGATCTTATTGTTAATTCTGCTTCTTATGGTGAGTCTTTCAAAAACTGATACTCCTCGAGTAGATTTAAATACAATCTTAAAAACTTAATTTGGCTCTTCTTTCTAAGGTTTCAAGAATCCATTAATGGCATGTTGTGGGCATGGTGGAGCACCGTATAACTTTGATCCAAAGATTAAATGCCGCGACAACGGATACAACTTGTGCGAGATAGGGTCGTCATATATAAGTTGGGATGGAGTTCATTATACACAGCTTGCCAATTCTATTGTTGCCTCTAAAATACTCTCAGCAAATCACTCTACGCCACCACATAAATTCAACTTCTTCTGTAACAGTTAATTACGACTCTTTTCTTCCTTAGTTGTTAGTGATCAATAAAGCAAGTCTTCTTGACTAATCATGTCAACTTTAGTTGTTAAGCATTTGTTTTGGTATTTTAGTAGTTGAAAGATTTAAGATTGATGGATTGATGATGAACTATATTGTACTATGCAATATTATGAAATATGCACTCATAAAAGTATATTTTTTATGTACTAGTAAATAATACGTGTGTTGCACGTCAATTATATGATCTCGTTAAAATAATTCACATACATAGATATTGTTCAACTTGATAAATCTAAAAACTTAAAAAATAATTTAATTAATGACTTATTAAATATAAACTACCCCTTATAATTATTTAAAAAATCAAATATTGATTGACATGAAAGATTGAATAAATATTTGAAGAAGTTAAGTTAACTTATTTATTCTCCATCACATCGTGATCAACCATTAGATCAAAAAATGATTCAAAAAAATACTAAAATATCAAGAAAATTCAGAAAAATCAGGAAAAAATAAGAAAAAAAATATAAACCTTGTGAAATTCAGAAAAACATTATATGTTGTAATTTAATTTTACTATGGATGCAACAGAAATATAGTTGATGTAATATCAAAATGAATGAGTTCAATGGATAAAATGAAATTTACCATTCAACAAATTAAATAAGGAGGATAGTTGAATAAATAAAAATAAAGTGGTGTGCAAGTCAGCAGGAAGTGAAAATAACAAATATTGAATTACAAGAAAAGACGCCAATATATCTCCCAAGGTCATGAGGGAAGAGTGGTTTACTTTTTCTTTTTTTGTATTACTATTATTATTATTATTATTATTATTATTATTATTATTATTATTATTATTTATAGTATTTAAGCAAAATAATAAAAATGACGCCTGAATTGTAAAGCTTTCCCAAGTCTTTCTTGGTAAGTTATTTTTAGTCTGCTTTTTGTAATGATACCATTTTCTCAATCCACGTAATAATCATATAATTAATTAAAAAAATAGAATATTAACAACGATATTCATTTAAATTTATTTGTTCAAAGTTCAAGTAGAGTAAGCTTTTTATCTTCTTCTTTTCTTTTGATGAATAAATTATAGTGTATATAAAAACACGATTCAAACAGGTGAAAAACTCCCAAAATTATCAGGGGATTTGCTTCATCAAAGAATAAATAAATGAGAGAATTAATAATATAACTCATTTTAAAAATAACTAATTTGGAGTCTATCATTGTCAATTTTGAGTCCTTCAAACAAACGAATTGTAACAGTGTTATGTTTTAACTCGGTGCAGAATGAGTGATACACATTTTATCGTTTTAGGATTTTTTTTGTTAAACATTTTTATCATTTTAGGATAATTAGAAGATATTGTACCTTTGCAACAAATGCGATGCAGGAGGAGTTCTCTTCGAATGGTTTAAATTTGATTCCATTATAGTCCTACTGTAACTATACACTTCATTGTTGTAGATATTCAAAGTAGGGGTGTCCCCAGTTGAGTTCGGGCATTTTTACGAAAAAAGTTCAACACGACCCGACATATGCGAGTTAACAAAATATTAAAATAACACATAATTATCTTTTCAAACTTAGAGGGTGTTTGGCTAAGCTTATAAGCTCATCTAAACATCTTATAAGATGTTTTAGAGCTAATAAACTCCATAAATTTGTTTGGTAATTTTTTTTAAAAAAACAGCTTATAAGACAAAAAAAATAAGATTTTTAGGTCTTATAAGCTGTTTTTGAAAAAGTAACCCAACCCCACTTTTTTAAAAACATCTTATAAGATCCTAAAACATTTTATAAGATGTAGGAGTTTATAAGAAATTTTGGATAAGCTTAGCCAAACACCCTCTTAGTGGTTTGGGTTAGGGGTTCCAAGTTTTTGGCAAACGGATTGGAGGATATTTGAATCTTCATTATAGCTCCTACAACTTATTTATAGTTACAAGTAATAAGGAATAAATTAAAGAACATAAATATGCTTGTAGATTTAATTGGAAAAAATTGAGTAGGTGAGATAAGAAACAACAACAAATAGATATTACTAAATAAAAAATATATCGTGTCATGATTTGTAATGATTAAAAACTCTCAAATATTATAAATATAATTTGTTATATAAATTCACCATACATATATATTTGTTTCCTTTGTTACGAAATCAAAATTTTCGTTCAAATAAAATAAAAACAATTTCTCAAACATGATACTCAATTTTTATCCAAAATCATCCAAATAAAATATAATTGGGTTATATGAATATGAATAAAACTATTCTTGTTAGAAAGTATATACGTGTATTTTTTCAAAGTTTTATATATAGCGGTTGGGTTGCGAGTTACAATTATTAAACTCACTATTCAACCCGAAAGTGGTGGGTATATCAAATTGTCCCTAATTACTTAAAAAATTTAAATCGGCATTTTCCGGGCAAATCGACTCGATTTTAGCAGTTCAGACGGATTATGTACACTCCTAATTCAAAATTTATTTTTATTATTTATATGTGAATTTTTCTCCATTAACAATTGAATTACATATTTTAGATATGTCAAAAGTTCCAAAATTTTTATATCATTTTAGTTAGGATTCCAGAATTTGTGCAGAATGAGCTGCCAAACTTAAACTTGTGCTTAGTTTTTCATTCATATTAATCTTAACTTAAAAAAAATAAAAAATTATTGAAATATCCATTCCTATTTCATGGGATTTAATATTAGAATAGATAGATAATAATCGTTCGATAACTTGGAATAAATAGGGGGTCATTGTTAAAATGAAAAACCTAAGGGAGATGACATTTTGGACCCAACCTATTTTTCACATCCTAATCTATTGTGTGAACTAAAAGTAATTAAGAACATACTAAACATACGTACTGCCCTTGGCCTTGATGGAGCCTGCAGGTCTCACGAGACTTGGAATGGAAAATGATATTTGTTTTTCCCTCTTATTAAATGGTTATTTAAATCCAGCATAAGAGAATGTTCAAAATCAGAAAATATAAAATTAAAGTGGACTTTTACTAGAATTATAAACACGCTGCCAAGGATTTTCAAGAAGCGGGGATAGCTCAGTTGGGAGAGCGTCAGACTGAAGATCTGAAGGTCACGTGTTCGATCCACGTTCACCGCATAACTTGTTTTATTTTTAGTTCTGTGTATGTTTTTATTTGGGTGGGAATCCAATATCGTCCACCTCTCCACTTTCTATCTGATAATGGGAACAGGTACAGATGTCAGGTGGGACACAAAACCAATATAATCCTACTTATGTAAGAAAGATTCAATGGTTCACCTGATAATTATGATCCATAACATTCATTCTGGTCGGCATTTTGTCAAAATTACCACATAATAACAATTATATTCCATTTCGGTGGTCCAAGTGTTTTGACAGAAAATGATTTTATTTACGCTGCACATATCAATTTTTGTTATGACAGAGAGTACAAATCCAAGATGAAGGATATATATATAAAGCCGAATGTCAAAGCCATCAACCTTCAACATTTGCTCTAATAACACAGTAGCAGTCAATTATAGTACACCCCCTACTCCACCTACCAATCATCATCAATTTTATTATGTACATCCACCTCATATTCCATCATACCATAGAACAATTAGGAAAAGAACAAAGTAACACAATTCCTAACAAAACTGCTACAACACCTCCATATACTGCTCAGCTGAAGCTGCCACCCTCAAATAAATGGGCAAGGTTAAAAACCAAGAAGACGAAAAACACAATCAATGGTTATTATCCATCCAAGAAACTCCGCAAGCTGCACAAAGCCTCAGCAGAGAGGCTGCAACACCTTAATCTCTTTTGGCGAGTCGATGATTGCTCCACTTGATCCACTGAAGTAAAACAAACAATAATGACCGTCAGATTATCAAAAGTGTTGAGCCGAAGCGCCTCCATAACAAGATCCTTGGCGCATTGCTCAGGGTCGTCGTGTCTTCTGAGCCCACGTCGCACGAGACTAACTGCTTGCTGACTAGACATAACGTCCCACACCCCGTCACATCCAATTATAAGGAACTCATCTTCTTCTGTCAGAACAATTTGTCTGAATTCCGGCTCAGCAATGAGAGGTGATGAAGAACCTCGGGGAAGCTTCATGTCCCAGTCTCCTAGAGCACGAGTAACTGAAAGAACACCATTGAGATATCCATCGTCGATGAATCCACCCAATTCCTCAACACGCCTACGCTCTAATGTGTAATTTGGCCTGTGATCTTGAGACATATCAATTGCCTCGCCTTTCCGGCATAGAACTGCGCGACAGTCTCCCGCATTGGCCACCATTAGAAGCCTGGAATCCAGTAAAGGGTTTCAGTGACACGAAAAAGTACAGAAACTATAATATTGTATATAAGGATTTGAAAGCCATGTACTTCACATTTATCAATAAATCCATTGATTACAACTTACAATGGATTTCAAATCCTTTGAAATTCATTTTGAGCTACTTTTCAAACTTTATAGTGGATTTCAAATGCACCTAGCTTAACAGTTATTTCAAATACTTCTTCCAAATGCATTCATCACGTCCAAATCCATCAATTCAAACACAACCTAAATCTAGTTAATGAATTCAACTTATGAATGTACCTTCCAATGACAAGAGCTGTTAAAGCAGTAGTCCCAGAGGAACTGCAGACACTGCCGTCATCAGCCAGAGCCATGTCTGCTAGAAGAAATCCTTTCCTTAGACAGTTCTCAAGCTCTACTAGAAATTTTTCGTTAACTTCAGAAGTTTGCGGGAAACTAGCATCTTCGAAAAAGAATCTCATTGCATTTTTTCTAACATAGGCTGCTGCCTCGGGTCCTCCATGACCATCAAATACCTATACAACATGTAGATAAACCAGTAAGATGATGCCATTACACCCTACAAGCAGGATTGAACAAAACAAGGGCGAAAATTCACTTACCCCATAGAAGGCACTAGGTTCAGGAAAACTTATGAGTGATCCCAAGTGTGCAGAGAGATCATCTATTCTTATGTGCTCATCTTCCATGTACCTTCGTGGACCAATATCAGCAAAACTACCAGAACGAATACTTGGAACAAATTGCGGCACAGGGTTTTCTGGGGATTTGATGTCCTGAAATGTAAATAGTACAAACATGTTAAAAATAACTCCACCGATTAAATATATAGAAATGCAGGAACAAGTGCTTCATAATTCTTGTTCATATACAACCAACTGTATCTTTATAATGCTGCCTTAGTGCCGTTACCAGACCTCAGATGTCAAATGATAATCAGTTCGACTTATCAGGCAAATAGGTATGGTAATGCGTCCAGTTCAAAACACCCAGACAATGTTTTCGGTTTCTTTCTCATCCATTTTTAGTTCGTCCAGAACTATTAGATAGCTCTGAAAGTATATGGACTTTGTATTGGACTCAGTTTGTCACTTTTGGCGAATAGGTGAGGAAAGTAGCTTGTAGAGGATGGATTCTACACTAATGAACGTATAGAGGTGGATGCTTGATCATTATTAAGCCAATCAAACATATGTAAATATTTTGCCTGTTCAAGCTATTATATAGACTAGTATTTAATATGTAGATATAAAAATTGAAAAAGAAGTAGAGAACTGAGATCATTTTCAGACTGAAAATCACAGCAAATGGATGAAACAAAAAATCAGGACCGCTTTCTTCAAATTTATATATATATTTTTTGTTGTCTACCCCTAAAATCAAAAGGCGCTAGAGAATTTTGCATCCACAAATTATTAGGGAGTGCATACAGACTTTGATTAGGAATTATTCCTCTCCCCTTTTACTTTTCCTTTTTGTTGTTCACAATCAAAACAGCCAATTAAATATCAGACATATCTCAAAATAAAAATATTCCAATTGTTCAAAACCTAAGCCCGTGAAGTGAAGTGAATTGAATACAAGGATGCATATGTCAAAGCTAAGAGCATAATTTGTACAAAAGTTGAAGAAGAGAGACCTAATCAATGATATATGCAATAATTCAAGATAAAGAAGAAGAAGAAGAAGAAGAAGAAGAAGAAGAATAGTACGTTAAAGAAGCTTACAAGTTGAGAAGAGGGAACATCCAACACAGGAGGGATGCTCTTTTGAACAACCACCACCTCGGCTTCAGCTACCATCCTTTTTTCAACACATACAAACCTATAATCCTCTCCTCCTTTTTCAGATATATATATTTTTCTTCAAATGATCAAAACTACTTTGAATTTTAGAGTTGAATACTTTTATATAATTTTGCAAAGATATTTCTTTTCTTTTTCAGGTGATGGAAATAATAATAATAATAATTAATAATAAGAAGTTCTGGGAGTTTCTTGGGATTTCTGTTCGTTCGTGTGACAAAAACTGGTATAAGGTGGGCCTGAAGTAATACTTATAGTTGGGGATGAAGAAAGACTTGCAACCGGCTGTTAGCTGTTGTGGTAAGCGACATTTGCCGGTTTCTGCACCCTCTAAAAATTAATTGGTCTTATTATGGTGGTCTATGGAGTGGGTGAATGGCATACGCAAGTGCAACGTTTGGCCGACACGTGGAGGTTTTCATGTTGTTGGAGGTGTGACCCTGACGCGCAATAGCTGTTTCTCTCCCGCTGCTTCATTTTGACGTAAATCCTCGTTGACTTTCCAATTTATGATCATCACATACTTAATAATACTGCTTTTCTTTCCTTCTCGAAAGTCAGATAATGTTTAAGTTCAACACCTTTATTTAACAATGATTTCATGAATTCAGATTGCTTGGTTAAAAAAAGAATTATAAGAATAAGAAAGATTTCATGGATTTGGAATAATCTTTTAGTCTTAAGCAATATATAAAAATATTACATATTGCAAACTCTTATAGTTGGTTTAGAGAGTCCAACAACTAACTCTCTTACATTCATTCATCCCTATAATATGATAGAGCAAGAATCTGATTTAAAGTCAGTGATCATAACATAAAAGTTATAAAAGAAAAGAAAATTAAAACATATACATGCAAATTGTAGAGGCTGACATTCTACATTCATCACGGTAGTTTTCCATTATAATAAACTCAACTTATTGACTAAATACGTTCAAAGTTATGGAATGTGCTATACGTAAAACGAAATTGACAAAACAAGTAGTGGCGTAAGTAAGATTTGAATGTTTGAAAGAGAAGGAATTGAGGTAGATAGCATTTAGGTTTTTCAACACTTTGATCACCTTAATTTATATCGCAAAGAAATCATGATATTTAAATCCGAATTTATTATAAGAGTAATATAATAATTTGACTTGAAATAAATGAAAGAATGTTCACATAACATAAAACGTCAATATGTAGTCTAGAGGTGTAAGGTGAGTCGAGCCGGCTCGAGCTCGAGTTTATTAATAAACCGAGCTCGAGTTTGCATTTGAGTGTTCATAAGCTCACGAGCTTTAATCGAGATGTCTAAAGATCAAGCTTGTTGAAAAATCGAGATCGAGCTTGCATTTGAGTGTTCATAAACTCGCGAGCCGGCTCACGAGCTTTCACTATTATATATGTGTGTGTAATTATGTTTACTTAATAATATATTCAATTTTTTTGTAATATTGTTCATGCACATTATATTTGATCAAATGATAATATTGAACAAATATTTTACTTGTGAAGAGTCAACTTTTGTATGTTTATATATTAATGCATTTATTATCCATGCCTTATTTATATTAGTAATAACAAATTGTATGAATAATATTGTAATAATAATAACTAAGTAATTAAGAAATAATATATTAAAAAATATTATGAAAGTTCTTTTCAATTCGAAATTCTCATTCTTATAATTTTTTAATCAAACGAATCCAATCTAACTATTGCCTTTCACACTAAATATATTTGTTTATGTTGTCATATATTCATTTCGTAATTCATAATAGTATGTATATATTTTTGTAAAGAATAAATTTTATTTTTTTTCTTCTCCAAGTTCTCATCCCCACTGACAACCCGAGTACTTACAGTTATCCGTTCATCTTTACGTAATTTTTGTACAAATCTCACGATTTAAAATATATGTTCATTTAATAGAAAAAATGTTCGAGCGTGCAAACTAGCCAAAATCTCAAGCTTGTCTCGAGCTCGAACGAGCAAAGGAGTTGAGCTCAAGCCAATGAGCCAACGAGTTGAGGTCGAGCTTGACTTGTTTGCCTCGAGCTCGAGCTCAAAGGAAATGGGATCAATTGAGCTTGAGCTCAAGCTCAAGCTCAAAGAAAATGGGCTCGAGCGATCAGCTTGGGCTTGAGCTCGAGCCTGTAAAATTTGCAAAGTTCGGCTCGAGCTCGGCTCGTTTACAACCCTAGCCTTGTACACTTGACTTGTATGTGTGTGTATATATATATATAGGGTATGAATCAAATACATCCCTATAGTTTGGGTAAGATATAAGACTCAATCTAGGCTATTTCAACCATTTGATCCCAAAGTTCATATTTAAAGCCATTATTTTGGATTTTATATTTAATTTAATGATGATGGGGGCATTTTGGTTAATAGGTCTAACAAAACTCATACAAATAACATGTAAGATCAAATCAAATGTCACTATATCCACCCATAACAGATCCCCCCCCCCCCCCCCCATTTAATTCTCTTCTTCCCAATTAAAGAATGTAAATTTTTTACAGAAGTATTGATGCGTATTAACGCAAAGAATGCAAATAACATAAAACTGATACACAAAAGTTAAAGATTGATGCACAGAACTCAAGTAATTATCGAGATCAATTCAACATCATAGTCAATTCATCATCCATACAAGCTCGATTCATCATTTCCGGAAATTCGCATTTTGTCCTACAGAACATAATATCTTAATAATAATATTGTATTCTTCAGAACATAATATCTTAACAATACACATGTTGTAAATTGTTAAATTAGTTGGTGTAATGTAACTGTATGATATGCAAACACACAATGTATAATTGCTTATATGATATTGTACACTGAGTTATAGAATAATGTATAATGGTTTATGAGATTGTAACTATATGATGTATACTTACACTGTATAATTTGTTATATGACACTGTAATAATCTTATAATATACTGTATATTGGTTTATATTATATTGTATAATAGTTTGAAATCACTAATTGTATGTATAGAAATCAAATCCTCCTTATTTATGTTATTTATCATCAAACTCAAGTAATCATCAAGCTCGATTCATCATCATCGTCAATTCATCATCATCGATCGTGAATACAAAATCTTATGCAAAAGATTTCAACTTTGTTATGTGATTCCTTTGTTTTTTCACAGGCATCCCAATTTCAAATAATTTTTTTTTTTGTTCTTTTAATTTAAGTAGTAATGGCAATTTAGAAAGATAGAGTAAGGTTCAATGTTGGTGACCTCCGCAGAACATGGGAGCTATACATTCCCACAAACATCCTGAAAAAATTGTTGTACAGAGAGGCCCTGTTATATGGCCTCATGGACCACCTGTTATATAGCAAATATTAGTGTATTACACATTAAAAACTCAGTATACATTAGCTTGTAAATCACAAATACATCATCATACAGTAGCTTATAAACCATTATACAGTAGCTTATAAACTATTATACAGTAAATACAACGATAATATACAATGTGTGATTAGTGACATACAATTAGTGATTTCAAACCATTATATAGTATCTTATAACCCAATATACAGTATCATATAAATCAATATATAGTATCATATAACTCATTATACAGTGAATACAATAGCTAATTAATCCATTATATAATAGTTAATAAACAAATATATAATAAATACAAACAAGGTAAAGTACGGAAATAATGGAAATAAATAAAAATAAAAATCCGACTGAAAACACAAAAACGCAAAAAAACCTAGTAAAACGATGGAATTTGGGCCCGAGAGGGTGGTGCTAGCATACTTATGATAAGTATCTAAGTTGTTTTTAAAACGACGTTTCCTTCAAGATTGAAGTAAAGCTCGGGGCCAAATTCCAAAAACAGTTTTTGCCTTTCTAAAATTTAAAATATATATATTTTTTATTTTTTTAAAAGAAAAATACAGTATATAAATGGTGATATACAGTGTGGTATTTAGTGACATCACAATTAGTGATATTTTAAACCATCATACAGTAGCTTAAAAATCATTATACAGTAAATACAACGGTGATATACAGTGTGTAGTGACATACAATTAGTGACTTCAAACCATTATATAGTATCTTATAAACAACTATACAGTATGTTATAACACATTATACAGTATCTTACAACCCATTATATAGTGTGTGTTTATACATCATACAATTACAATCTTATAAACCATTATACAGTATCTTATAACACAATATACAGTAACTTATAAGCCAATTTACAGAATCATATAACCCATTATACAGTGAATACAATAGCTAATAAACAAATATACAATAGGGGAGATTGATATTTCGTGATCAACTTTTCAGTTTGCGAAAATCTGTCATCTTCATGGCTATTTTTCGGTCGTCTTCCCTAGCGACTCGAGCAGCGACATCACCGCCATCCCATAGCGGCGAACATCGCCGCTCGTCGCGCCTCCTATAGCGGCGGGTCTCGCCGCCTTTCTCGGAAGATCATTGAAGTCAATGAGTTAACACAAATTCCAGAAATTCAATATTTCAGATTTTGGTTTTTTCAATCTCGATTTTCCAGAAATTCAGAAATTTCAGAATTTTAATTCAATCAAAACTGATTCTAGTGAAACCAAAATTTCAGATTGATATTTCTTAATTTTCGGTGATTTAATTTTGGCAACAAATCGAGAGATTGTAGGGGAGATTTTGGCAGTTTCAAATGGAAAGATTTTGTGCCGCTATTTTTGGTAGTTTGATGTTGTATAATGATGCTATTGACTATTAATAGGGGTGAAAGACGAACCAAACTACTCGATACTCGGCTCGAGCTCGATCGCTAAAAGCTCGTTTGAGGTCGGTTTGTTAACTTATCAAACCAAACTTGAACAACTTTTTGTGTTTGATAAGTTTTGAAGCTCGGCTCGATTAGTAAAAAATAATAAAAATGTGTACAAAAAAATCAAACTACTCGAGCTCGACTTGTGTTCGGCTCGATTAAAGCTCGTTTGAGCTCGGCTCAATTATTAATCAAACAAGCTCAAACATAAACTTTGAAGCTCGATTGTATTTCAAACAAATTTGAACAATATTTTGTTCGGTTCAACTCGGCTCGTTTACACCCTACTATTATACCCCCTGATACATTTGGAGCCTAATATCCCTCCTGTTTCTTGATAATTTTTTGAACTGTTAAATTTAATATATTAAATGATATATATTGAGTCTTATATCTTATCTAATAAAAGGTATATATTAAATTTTGACCATATATATATATATATTGTACATTTGGGCTTCCTTTAGGCCCGTCTTATCATATTCAATAAGTATTCATTCAGTATTATTATTGATGCCGAGACCTCGCTGCAAGCCTGCACTTGACTTGGTCCTTTCACGCCACTAGACGTAACAAAAGCAAATTATAACCTCTTCATTACTAAAACTAATTGTAATCAAACTAACAACTCAATTATTTGGGTGATGTAACTTGTCAGCCAAATCAACAATATTATTCCCATTAACTTAACTCAAAAAATCCATTTCCTTTTTTTATTTAAGATCGATATTTTTATTTTTTTAGCTTACTTGGCAAAGATAGTTTCTCATATATATATTTTTTCTTTGATAAAAGGTTTCTCATATATATGTTTCACCCAAAAACGCCAAATAGAATAGGTGGCTTCTCTCTAAGCACGACACATCATATACATATTCCATATTGAGGCATTTATTACCCAGACGCAAAGCAACTGAACTGCTTGCTGATTATTTAATCAATAATCGTGGCTGCCCTGGCTTTCTTATGTTGGATATATATACATGGCTCAAACAATGAACACTAGATCTTGATCATTTTCTTTTAAAGAAAGTTAGAAAGGGCCGGTTCGGGTCATTTATTATAGGTCATGACATGCTATTGAGATCAAAAATTTAATTATAAAGGTATTTATATATCGGCTCTACCAACATGACTCTTTTATAGGTCGAAAGAATTAAACTTCCAGCCGATTAATAGAAAGTGACCGATCCTTATTACGAGTCTATGCCGATCTTAATTGAAAATAACGTTGAACAATAAATCACAGCTCACCGAAAAGACGATTTACTTTGTCTATTTGCACATGGCAGAAGTAGAATATGATAAGCCTTCTTCTTTTACTGGGGCAATTTTAATAGACTCGGTCCACAAATCAACATTGAATCCCCTACTAAAAGGTGCAATTGCTAAATTATCCCCTTAATCCAATAATGATTTGTAAATGGAGACAAATAATCTCGATCCACCAGAATTTCATCACCCATTAACTCATTATTTATAACTCTGATTTTTCCTTTGTAACTTGTCCCCTTCGCATGCAACATTTACATCGAATCCATTATCTTGGAACTTGTACTTCTCATCCGAATACAAAAATTAAATTAAAGAAACAAAAAATTGTTGTACTCACGATATTATTATACGAGGAAAAAGTGGAATGAAAGAAATTTAGTTTTACTTATGTCGATGAAATTTTATCCGTAGGTTAATAACTCGTAGTAAGGACAGATACTCCCATATATAAATTGTAGCGTCACACTTTATAAGATATGATGAAAAATAAGGCTATAATTGTCATATAAAACACATGGCATACTAACTCATAATATACATAGGAAAAAGGAAAAGAGAGAAGGGGAATCATTCCCATCTCCCGGTCCAAACGGCGCCGTGGGATTTGTATCGACCTGTCCTTTGGAATATATATATTAAAGATTAATGGAATGGTAAATAATTAGGGTTTGGATGAGAGAGAAAAGAAAATTTTGAAAAAGCAAAAGAAGAGTTTGAACGGTCAAAAGGCAAAGAAAAGTAGTACAAGTTGTTGTAATAAAGGAATTTCAGCATTAATTAATGGTATTATATTATATTGCAATTCTTTATATTATGCTCACAGGCACAGCTCCTCTTTTGTTGACTCAGCCACCTGCCAATCCATCAACTATATTATTATTATTACCCAACAACAAAACAAAACAAAACAAAACAAACAAAGAGAGGGGAAAGAAAACAACCATTTTTCTCCCAGAGCCGAAAGTAGTTGTAAAAGCACTTGACACAGGACATTTTTTTTTTTGATTTTGCAATTGATCTGTTGTGATATATTTTGTCACAATTAATCTCGAAGAGGTTGGGTGGTATTTCTGATGCCAAGTTTCATCGCCGGAACAAGATTACTTTCTTAAAAATTGGTAAATTTTCCTTCTTTTTCTTTCTTGTCTTCGTTTCATAGTTTGATGTCTGTTCGATTCAGCTGAAACCTTTGAGATTTAGTACTTCTGGTATCCTTTTTTAGTTTAGTTCCAGGCTTTCTTTCTCTGATCGATGCTTCTCCTTTTCGCTGGAGATGCGCGTAATTTCGTCAAAATTAAAAATTTATATGGGGTTTGTATTTTCTTACATCTATCATTGTTTTGGGAAGATTCTCTTTAGGTAGACCGTTTTCTTTTTCTTTTTTCTTTTTTTTTTTGGATTTGATAATAGTACCTGTTACTTCCCAGATCTCGTTGTCCTTATGCCGTCAGTCATTAATTTAAGTATATAGTCTTCTTCCTCTAATTTTACTGCAGCTGTTGGGAACTTTTTGCACTGTTACTTTTAAATTTTACATTTTGGAAACCAGTTATTTATGTTGGTTAAGTTTAGGTTGAGTTTTTGGGTAATAATATTTTCAGTGTCTTATTTGAACTTTGGCTCTCCTGGAATTTACCATGTGAAAGTGATTCAAATTTGAACATCTGTCATTTCAAACGCTCTTGTCATTTTTATATCTGGTTTTTTAAAATCAAGTATCAAAGTAATTTGTCATCTGATAAACCAATTTACCGAGCATCAACAGGATAGCAGCACAATAAACATGAAGTTACAAGAATGCTTGCTTAATTTGATTATGTATGTACATACAGTTATAAAATGTGAAAATCTGAGAGAATTACATTCACTTGGCAATGGATTTCTAGTGGTTGAAATGTAGTTTCATCTATCTTCATTGAAGACCATATTAATTCGACTCAATACATTTTCATGGAGTACTGCAGTTTGCTCTTTTGCAACCCCTCTCTTTATTGAAACAATAAATTGTAATTTCTTGCAGATAGGTTCTGAATTAATTACGCGAGGTGGGCTAGTGGTAAATAAATCTGCATTAATTTCAATAAGAAAAAGATGGCCTCGATAAGTGTAGCTCCTGCGCCTGGTGTGAGAGATCCTACAGGAAAAGCTGGTGGTCTAGATAAGCTGCCGGATGAGATGAATGAGATGAAGCTTAGGGATGAGAAGGTGTGGTACCTTGTCTTCATTTTTCATTTCTACTTAATTGTTTAGTATAATCTAGCAATATAGAGACATGATAACTGTTTTCATGCTTCATAGGATATGGAACCAGCTGTTGTAGATGGTAATGGAACAGAAACTGGTCATATAATTGTGACAACAATTGGTGGTAGAAATGGTCAGCCAAAGCAGGTAATATTTGGCGCTTGGATTTTGCATTATGCTAAATGAGCTTGTTATCTAGTCTGCTAATTTATTTATTCTCGTTTGCTTTTAGACAATCAGCTATATGGCTGAGCGTATCGTGGGACAAGGATCTTTTGGAGTAGTTTTCCAGGTAGTCTTCTGAATCCTCTTGCTTCTGTGCTTAATGCTCTAGATAGAAAATAAGAGGCTTCTGTGAGATCAAAAGTAGGCATTCTAAATTTTCTATCATGTTATTGTGCAGGCCAAATGTCTTGAAACAGGAGAAACAGTGGCTATAAAAAAGGTTCTTCAAGATAAGAGGTACAAGAACCGTGAGCTGCAAACCATGCGTCTCCTAGATCACCCAAATGTCGTGTCTTTAAAGCATTGTTTCTTTTCAACGACTGAGAAGGATGAACTTTTCCTTAACTTGGTGCTGGAGTATGTTCCTGAGACTGTTCATCGGGTGATTAGACATTATAACAAGATGAGCCAGAGGATGCCAATGATATATGTGAAACTTTATGCTTATCAGGTATACTTTGACTTGCATTGCTCTTGATGAATTTTTGCATAGTGATTTAATATTTTAATTCAATGTCTAAATTAGTTAAACTTTTTTCCACCAGTCAATCTTTTTGTATTTTCTGAATTAAAGTCTTTTTTCCTGTCAGATCT
Organism: Buddleja alternifolia; assembly: GCA_019426215.1. NCBI lineage: Eukaryota > Viridiplantae > Streptophyta > Magnoliopsida > Lamiales > Scrophulariaceae > Buddleja > Buddleja alternifolia. The sequence goes on from CM033391.1 coordinate 59,114,432, forward strand.
TCAGGGCACTGGCTTATATCCATGGTAGTATTGGAGTATGCCACAGGGACATTAAACCTCAGAATTTATTGGTAAGTTTATGATGCTGTCATTTTTTATCATGGCAAAGGGTGAGGGACTGACTGGTTGCATGCTGTATACAGGTTAATCCACATACTCACCAGGTCAAATTATGTGATTTTGGAAGCGCAAAAGTATTGGTGTGTACTATTCTCTGCCCTCCAATCAACATGTCTCGTCCCACTTGTAATCTCTTTTAGTATCGTTTATCTTCTTATTTGGCTAAATTTTTATAGGTCAAAGGAGAGCCAAACATCTCTTATATCTGTTCAAGGTATTATCGGGCTCCGGAACTGATATTTGGTGCAACAGAGTACAGTACTGCTATTGACATCTGGTCTGCAGGATGTGTTTTGGCTGAATTATTGCTTGGACAGGTTGGTGAACCAGTTCTGTCTTTCTCGTCAGATTTTTTAAGGATGGAGTCATGTTTTATTCCTGAAATGATGTTATTTGTGGTAATTTCAGCCACTTTTTCCTGGTGAGAGTGGAGTCGACCAGCTTGTTGAGATCATTAAGGTAATCACGAGGCAGACCAAATCTTAATATATTCTACTTGCACATTATTGGTTTGAAATGGTTAATGTAACGCAAGCGAATGGATACTGAGTTTGGACATGTTTGTTTGCACTTAGGTCCTTGGCACTCCAACAAGGGAGGAGATCAAATGTATGAACCCCAATTACACCGAGTTCAAATTCCCACAGATAAAAGCTCACCCATGGCACAAGGTAATAAATGGAATAGTACCACTGATGCCACCTTTAGTGTCATCATCTCCTGTGACATGTAATTTGACACAGTTTTCATCTTCAGATATTTCACAAGCGCATGCCACCAGAAGCTGTGGATCTTGTTTCAAGGCTGCTGCAGTACTCTCCAAATCTACGATGCACTGCGGTAAGGATACCAGCATTTCGCTACTATGTAGAACAACATTGCTCTTTTCATTCATGGTCGTATCAAACTTCCACTAAATGTAAAATGTTAATATTTTGACATTTATGTTGCTTATAAACACACTTTATGTGAATTTGGGATTTTTCCTGTATATCTGAAGTAGTTTATACTTTATACACAGTAGTATTTTCCAAGTGCTACGGTCTAGGTTGTGCAATTTTATTAATTAAATGGCAAGGGATACAATAGGGCATTGCAGGAATTTTTCAGCTAGACTGCCAATCATTTTGGTTTATCAGTCTCCACAAGATTGTAACACTGACATTAATAATGTATTAGAACTCATTTTCATGATTATGACTTGTGGTTGCTTAACTGTAATGCAGCTGGAGGTATTGATTCATCCATTTTTCAATGAGTTGCGTGATCCAAATGTTAGACTACCAAATGGAAGATTCCTGCCGCCTCTGTTCAACTTTAAGCCACATGGTGAGATCCCCTTCTTAGATGCTTCTTTTATGCTATACTTGGTATTGCCATATATACAAGTATCTGAAATTGTTCCCCTCTCTTTCTGTTGATTAGAGCTAAAGGGCGTGCCAATGGAGTTGCTGGTGAAACTGATCCCCGAGCATGCTAGAAAGCAATGTGCATTCCTTGGGCTATAATATTTGCTACTGAGGAAATGAAATATGTTTGTACCCCCGTGCAAAGTGATATCCTTCCGTGGAATTAAGTTTTCTTGTATTTATCGACTTTGAGTCCTAGTTGGAGAAGAAGGTGGTTTTATAAATCTCTGGTGTTGGTGGTATCTGACTATTTATTATTGTTGTTATTTATTTATTTGTTTGTGATGACAGATTGTAATTGTGTTGTTGAATGGAATCTTACTAGTGTATCATCTTGTTTTTAAGGGGGGGTAACTTAACGTTATTAGTGCTTGTAAATGTAAATCTAAAGAGAAATGGGTTTGGATGATACTTTTTGAGTGTGTGTTGATCATGCTTGATTGGTTCTGCAAATTTTATATATGTATCTGTAGCTTCTATAATTGGCAGGACAGGAGCTCCGACCTTTATTGGGCCGGGTTGGAACAAGCCTACTCGTATCTGAATTTTGAATGAACTAATCCTTTACTATTATCCGTTTAATTGTGTATAAATAAAGGGTGAGAGGTAAAAAATAAAGGAAGGAAAAAGATGTGGAAAATACAATTTAGGGGGGAAAAAGAATTCATGTATCGAGTTTCACCATGTGGTTGTAATCGGAACGAATTTTTTATCTGTCATTGTGGGATTAATTTGAATTATTATTAACAGTTTTTTTTAATTAAATATTTATCAATCGTACAATGATGTGATACCATTGTGGGATAGAAAATTTATTTCGGGCTGTAATTAAGTTACATCGTCAAAACATACGGGGTATACTATAACAATTACAAGACATATGATATGAGCACTCAAATCATCTGAGACTTGCATTGTCTTAATAATATTGTTTGTCGTACAAAAAGTTTGCTATCTAACCTCTTTTAGTTTCCTGATTAATAGACTGATTAATGATTGCTCGTTCTTTCAAGCAGTGGTCGTGCCTTAGCCCCTAAAATAATTTTTGCAATTAAAATATTTTTTAAAATATAAATTTAATATAGATTATATACACTTATCGGGCGGACATAATATGCAATATAAAATATTTTGCAATGGAAGATCTCGTGTGTGTGGAGAATATGAAGGAAGTCTTTTGTTCTATCCAAGTAGTAATGTTGATCTTTATTAATATAGGCCAATAAAATAATGTTATGTTTTGTTCCCTAAAAATAAAAAGAAAAGGCAGTATTTTAATTAAATTGAAAAGGAATATAAAAAGAGTGAGTAGAGTTTAGGTGGCGGCACGAACCACATAATCCACTATAGTATGTAGGACAGGGCAGAGGGGAGGATGGGTGGGTGGGTGAGGACTGTGAACCCACACCTCATATGTCTAAGACAAACTAAAGGCAGGAAAAGTTGATTAATTACTTCATGCCATGCGCACACCAAACCAAACCAAAGTTGGACCGAAAGATGCCTCTTTTTATATTCTTTTTGTTTGTCAAGTAAAAGCTGCCTGAGTGGCTAGTAAATTAATATGATAAGAAAGAATTCTGTGTTTTTGTGGTTGCTTGACGTGACGGGGAGAGGAGAGGAGAATACATAAAACTGATCCTCCTAAGTCGTCTTCTCCCATTGCATTGACACAAACTGGAACTCTTGCTCTGATATTTGTTTGTTTCTGATTTTGAACCAAAACTTAATGCAATTACATATAGAGTTAAGGAAGCTCGATTTCAAGAATATTCTGCATAGAATAATGGACTTAATGAGTAGAGATCTACGTTGGAGATGCTGCATGATCCTTTAATTAATCTATATTATCTTTATGCTAATATATATAACCAAAATCTTAACAATTTTTCTCTTATAGTGACTGGTGAGTAATTAGGTATACGGTGTAGTTTCAGTTTTGCTGACTGTATATCTTCATTGTTTAATAAGTAAATTAATAAAAAATAATTACAATTAATTGGAGAAGGATTATTATTATTATTAAGATAAATAAATTAAAATACAGAGAAGGGTTACACACTTTAAGAGGGTTAGAGAGTGGACCAGAGGAAGTGGGAAGTTATGGGATGAACATGGGGTGGGGTGGGGTGGGGGGGCTAAATCTAATACCCCCTTACTCATTTCTGTTTTTCCCGCCTCACCTTTTTCTTCCACACTCAAAAAGCTCTCTGTCTTATATTAAACTGGTCGGTTATTTCTTTTCTATCAAAAGCCATTAAAATAGATATATATATATATATGTATGTATGGTGCACAGAATTTCAGCAAAATATTTCCACTATTGGAGTAATATATATAGATGAACTCAGCATTCCTACTTTTGCCACGGTTTATATTCGGCACCAAGTTGATCATATAGTGCTCACTTTGTTTTTTAACACTCATTCATAATAAATCCTAAAAGTCTCTTTCTACTCTGCATTCTCATTCCTTGTCTTTTCACTCATTTGTCAATATCCATAATAATTCTTGTTTCCAGTTTGCCTCTCCTCAAGTAATTTTCATCACAGTAAAAATGGCGACGTTTCGTGGGTTTTTATTCGTGTTTTATTTAACTTTTGGACTAATGATTTATTGTGGGGAAGCTAGATACCATCACCATCATAAAAAACACAAGCATTCACATCATGCATCATCTCAAATTTCAATGCCCCCTTCTCTGCCCCCCGAGACCTCCACCCCCGGCCCCGCCCCGTCTCCTGATGACAATTGGAATAATTATACGGATATCTATGATGTGAGAATGTTTGGTGCTGTTGGAGATGGTTTGACAGATGATACTGAAGCGTTCAAATCTGCATGGGACAGTGCATGCCAAGCAGATTCTGGGACCCTACTCGTTCCATATGGTTACACTTTCATGATTCAGTCCACTATTTTCACCGGTCCTTGTCAAACCGGATTAGTTTTTCAGGTAATCTTATGTTATATATCTTGCTTTATTGAAAGGAATTCGATTTTACGTTCAAAAGTGGCTCAATTTTGTATTTTTGTGTAATTTTGAAAAGGTTGATGGAACTATAATGCCGCCTGATGGGCCCGACTCGTGGCCAAAGAATAACAGTAGGCGACAATGGCTCGTTTTTTACAGAGTCAACGAAATGTCCCTCCAAGGTGGAGGTTTAATTGATGGCAGAGGTGAACAGTGGTGGGAATTACCCTGCAAACCTCATAAGGTATTTATTTCATTTTTTGATTTTTGGATTAATATAGGAATCTTTTTTTGCTGACTGTTACCACTAATGAATGTAGGTTGCTAATGGAACTATAGTCAGGGCACCATGTGATAGTCCAATTGTGAGTGATGCAAGACATTAACCTTGTTCAGACAATGTTTTTTTATGTGTTTATTTCTGATTTTGGAAAATGTCTTTTTTTTGTTGTAGGCTATAAGATTCTTTATGAGCAACAACTTGACAGTCCAAGGAATAAAGATCAGAAACAGCCCACAATTCCATTTCAGATTTGACAACTGCAAGAATGTTCATATAGAATCAATCCATATAACTGCTCCAGCTTTAAGTCCTAATACAGACGGGATTCATATAGAAAACACAAATAATGTAGAAATATACAATTCAGTAATCTCCAATGGTTAGTATATTATCACTCTTTAGCATGACCTTCCTTACATATGTGATTTTTCTTAAATCTCACGACATCATTCTGTTCCAGGCGATGATTGTGTTTCCATAGGAGCAGGTTGTTATGATGTAGACATTAGGAACGTAACATGCGGGCCAGGCCATGGCATAAGGTATTTAATGATCATTCAAGATCACAATCAATCCTATTTCTTGTGTAAACTCTCATGATTTTAAGTTATTTTTTTCTTTCTTGATTTCAGCATAGGGAGTTTAGGAAACCACAATTCACGTGCGTGTTTATCCAATATTACTGTTAGAGACTCCGTGATAAAGAATTCAGATAACGGAGTTCGGATTAAGACATGGCAAGGAGGTTCTGGAGCTGTATCAGGTGTGACTTTTGAAAACATTCACATGGACAATGTAAGAAACCCAATCATAATTGATCAGTTCTATTGCCTAAGCAAGGATTGTGCAAATACAACCTCAGCAGTGTATTTATCAGACATAAAATATACGGGTATCAAGGGAACGTATGATATTAGAAGCCCGCCAATGCATTTTGCTTGCAGTGATTCGATACCATGCACAAACATAACACTTTCGGACGTTGAGCTGCTTCCAGCTATAGGAGATGTGGTTTTGGACCCTTTCTGTTGGAATGCTTATGGAGAACTGCAAACGCTAACTATTCCACCGGTTTCATGCTTGTTAGAGGGCATTCCGAGGACTATTCTGGAAAATGATTTGGGATTTTGCTAAAAAATACTAGATTTAATTTGATGATTTTCTGCTAATAATAATATATGTACATATATAAGCTGACGGAGGAGAAGGGGAATATTTGAATCCCACCTCCTCATTTTTCGTTATCTCTGTTTGTTTAGTTACCTCATTATTGAGATTTCTGTGTTTTAAGAATATATTGTTGTACGTGTGTTTTTGATTTCTAGTCTGCTCGGCCCAGCCAGTTTTATCTTAGAAACTCGACGAACAATGTTCATGTCCTACCTATATAGTTAATTTTCCCGTTATTCTGATAAATTTTTGAGACAAGCTAAACTTGTTTGCATGGCATTGTGTAACAAAATAATTGAATGCAAAGAAGGTAGAGAGAAATGGGAGAAGCAAAGAGAATGAAACTAACGTAGAAGTAAGATGAAAGAGAGTAGGTAGGCAGGTAGGTCCGGGTCATATCGCACGCGGGAGTGGGAGTTTAGAGTTAGAGACATATGTAATATGCTCTGAAATGTTTGTCCAGGTCGGTGCACGATTTAAAATTATTTCCAAAGAACCACCCAAAATAATTAACCTTTTCTCAACTAAGAAAAGCGATGGAAAAGAAATTTGGGAAATGGGATGTTTTCGGCTGCAGATAATTATGTATAGTTATGAAATATATTTTGGGGTGGAGGATGACGAACTTGTTGGCTGTATTAATTATTAAATATTGTATAGGGGACGGACTACCATTCGTGAAATTCTATATCACACCGGTATCAATAATCCCGATGTAATGTATACTATTGGATCTAGCATCCTACACAGATATAATCGTTAATATGTTCGTCATCAGCCCCTATTTAATTACCAACAAAAAATGGTGGAGTACTTTAGCAAGTGTACTGCCAAGTCAAATCCGTCCGATATCCTTTAATTACCAAAAAGAAATATAATGAGTGAGTTATTTTAGTAATTGTTGTTGTGGAACTCAGAGTCATATTTCACCAAATATAGAAATAGCGAGAGAAATATTGTACTAGAAAACCACACTAGATTTAATTCCCAGGAAAGATTGGAGGCGTCACAACGGTCGCGCTTAAAACCCAACCTCCTCGACAGAATTAACTAGACGAATTTAATAGCACAATATAACACTACAACTATAACTAACAATGGCTACTTGAAGAATAGCACAAAATAAAGAACACCAAATTTAACGAGGTTCGGCTAATTTAGCCTACGTCCTCGGACCTCACCAAAATATTTCACTAAAGGACTAAAGTGAAACTATTACAAACTATAGAGGAAGAAAGTAGAAATTGCTAAAAGACTTAGGCAATTTGGGATATCTAAAAGGTGAAGAGGTAGCCCACCTTTATACAAGAATTGAACTCACCACTTTCAATGTTTTCCTATGTGGGATAACAACCAATTCTTTAACCAAATGAAAAATGAGCCATCTTCAACAAATCTCCACTTTGGCGAATTTCAAAATCTTCAATCTCCTCGTCAAACGGGGTCACCAAAATCAATCTTCAAATTTTCCAATGTTCCTTTCCAGGATCATGCATATACTTGCTCACAACCCCCACTGCTTGGGAAATATCAGGCCTCGTACACACCATAGCATACATCAAGCTACCAACAGCATTTGCATACGGTACTTTTGACATGTATTCCCGTTCTGCATCAGATTTCGGTGACAAAGCGGCGCTAAGCTTAAAATGAGGAGCAAGCGGAGTACTAACTGGTTTTGACTTTTCATCAATGCCAAAATGCCTCAACATCCTACTCAGATATTGTTTCTGAGTCAAACAAAGCCTCCTCAATTTTCTATCTCTGAAAATCTTCATGCCGAGAATCTTCTTCGCCTCACCTAGATCCTTCATCTCGAACTCCCTTTTCAAATGAGTCCTCAACTTCTCAATTTCTATTAGACTCGGGGAGGCAATCAACATATCATCAACATACAGAAGAAGATATATGAAGGATCCATCTTGTAGCTTGTGCAAATACACACAATGATCGTATTTGCTTCTTGTGTACCCAATTCCCATCATAAACTTGTCAAATCGCTTGTACCACTGCCTCGGAGATTGCTTCAATCCGTACAACGATTTTTGAAGTTTACAAACCAAATTTTCATTTTCAGCAACTTTGAATCCCTCTGGCTGAGTCATATAGATTTCCTCTTCCAAGTCTCCATGTAAAAATGCAGTTTTACATCCAACTGAACTAGTTCAAAATCCAACTGTGCTACCAAAGCCAACAAAATCCTAATGGAGGAGTGTTTTACAACTGGAGAAAATACCTCAATGCCCTCCTTCTGAGCGTAACCTTTGGCCACCAATCTGGCTTTGTAGCGAACATCACCTTGGCTAGGAAATCCTTCTTTCTTTGCAAATACCCATTTGCATCCAATTGCCTTTGTTCCCTTCGGGAGACTGACCAGTTCCCATGTTCGATTCTTATGAAGGGACTGCATTTCTTCACTCATGGCAATCCTCCACTTATCTTTCTCTGGTCCTTTGACTGCTTCAATATAAGTGGTAGGAACATCATCAGCGGCAATTGCAGATGCACAAGCCACCATATCATCAAAGCGAGCAGGCTTTCTGATTGTCCTCTTTGGCTTGCTAGTTGCAATTGATTCAAGTTGCTGTGGAAGTTCTTGGGGTTGAACTTCCTCTTCTTCAAAATCTCCTTCTACCGTAGGAGAATGATCAAGAGTTTCTTGATCTGCTGGGACAACAAACTTTTCAAACTCCACCTGTTTGGGAGTACCATCCTGCTGTTCTACATTCACCTTTTCCAACACGGTAGATTCATCAAAGGTGACATCCCTGCTAAAGATTATTTTCTTTATTTCTGGACACTAAAGGCGATAGCCTTTTATACCAGAGGTGATCCCCATGAACACAACTTTCTTTGCTCTAGGATCCAGCTTTGATTCCTTAACATGATAATATGCAGTGGAACCAAACACATGTAAGGAATCATAATCAGCAGCAGGCTTTCCAAACCATTTTTCAAATGGTGTTTTTCCATCAATAGCAGTAGATGGTAGACGATTAACGAGATGGCACGCATATGTCACAGCCTCAGCCCAAAATTCTTTACCCAACCCAGCATTGGATAACAAACACCGAACTTTCTCCAGCAAAGTCCGATTCATGCGTTCTGCCACTCCGTTCTATTGTGGTGTATGTCTGACAGTGAAATGTCTGACGATGTCTTCATCCTCACAAAATTTCTGAAATGGACCACTCCTAAATTCTCCACCATTGTCTGTACGGAGACGATTGACCTTTTTATCAGTCTGAGTTTCCACCATCTTTTTCCATTTGAGGAATACCTCAAACACTTCATCCTTTGTCTTCATCGTATACACCCAAACTCTCCGGGAAAAAACATCAACAAAGGTTACAAACTAGTGCTTCCCTCCCAAAGAACTCATTTTTTGAGGGACCCACACATCCGAATGAACATAATCCAAGATACCATAAGTATTATGGATTGATGTTCCAAATTTAACCCTTGTCTGTTTCCCACGAACACAAAGTTCACAAAACTCCAATTTGGAGTATTTCACTCCTTTTGTTTTGTGAACGACCTCTGATGAACAAAACTTCTGCATCTCCGCCTGAACAAACTTGCTTGTCCTTCTCAGTTCATAACTGTATAGGGCAGCACAAACTTCGCTAAGAGATACAGCAGTAGCCTTCCCGTGAAGTAGAGTGGTTTCAAGAAACTCAAACTCCTCAGGAAGGGATCCCAGCAACATCAGAGCCAAATCCTTCTCATCCAAATTTCCGTTCTTTTTCCTCTATATCATTTGGTTTCTTTTCTTCAATAGCTAAGTATAGACCTTGTTGAAAGAGTGCGTCTACAACTTCGCTTTGCCACATACCAAAATGGCCTGTGCCATCAAAAGACTCCACTGCCAATCGTGTATTCGCCACAGTAGTTCTCGCCCAAATGGACGACGACGATGCTTTTGAGGTAACTTCCATTTTTGGTTACAAATTATTCTTCAATAGCCCTCCAAATGCGAAAGCCAAATAACCCGGGAAAACTTTTCTGATGTGGAAGATCAGATTAAACTGCGACCACAGAGCATACTCAGAATACCCGAGCTCTGATACCACTTGTTGTGGAACTCAGAGTCATATTACACCAAATATAGAAATAGCGAGAGAAATATTGTACTAGAAAACCACACTAGATTTAATTCCCAGGAAAGATTGGAGGCGTCACAACGGTCGCGCTTAAAACCCAACCTCCTCGACAGAATTAACTAGACGAATTTAATAGCACAATATAACACTACAACTATAACTAACAATGGCTACTTGAAGAATAGCACAAAATAAAGAACACCAAATTTAACGAGGTTCGGCTAATTTAGCCTACGTCCTCGGATCCCACCAAAATATTTCACTAAAGGACTAAAGTGAAATTATTACAAACTATAGAGGAAGAAAGTAGAAATTGCTAAAAGATTTAGGCAATTTGGGATATCTATAAGGTGAAGAGGTAGCCCACCTTTATACAAGAATTGAACTCACCACTTTCAATGTTTTCCTATGTGGGATAACAACCAATTTTTTAACCAAATGAAAAATGAGCCATCTTCAACAATTGTAATGTAATGCTCTCTTGAAGGACCTAAATATTGTCTTCAAGTTCTCTGTCTTCTTCTTCTTCTTCTTTTTTTTTTTCCAAATTCAGCGTAGGAAATGTAGGGGTGCGAATTTGAAAACTTGACCTCATATTTAATAGGCGAGATGCTTAACCAAATGATTATTGACCTTCAATAAGTCTCCAAAGAGCTCGTAATTTGAATGAATAATTGTTATTTCACTGCACCAAAAAAATAAAATAAAATTATCTCATGAAAAAGACGAGACTTTGATTGGTTGTGTTATTTTCCAATCTTATCCCGGTTGGTCCACAAAACAAAACTTCATTATTCTAGATTAGTTACTAGCGAATATAAACGCAAGTGTCCTCCTACTATGATGAGATTACAGATAATTACCAACAAACAATATATATATATATATATATTACGTAGGCTCTTGTACGTAAGGAAAAATTTTATCCCAGATTCGCTTGATCGCACCTAAGTATATTTCACAAGGAGAGTATATTACACTTACCATATAATATAATAAATAAGTAATTTTATAAAATAGCTAAAATTTCCCACCACGTATGCTAGTGACACAAGCCTAACAATCTTTTCAGCCGCCGAGTTAGGTGGGGCAGGGGCAATTCCGTCATTCGACTTTAATTTCGACGTAAACCAGAACGAAACATGGGCTATAAATTCTTGAGCAGAAACATTTATTTTTACACCACACCACAATTCTTCTTAATTCTGACAATTCTATATATATATATTGAGGAAATTATTAAGAAAATGGAAATTAGCAAGAAGCGCAGGAAGAGGCGTAGTGGCGGTAATTACAGAGAAGTTGAAGATGAAGATGATGATGAAAAGATTGAGATATTCTTCGCGTTGATGAGGAGGAATATCAAGATTTATCAACAGCAGCACCAACTGCGTCGTCTGCAGGAGGAAAGTACTAACAATAACAACAACAACAACGGAGGAACAAAGAGGACAAAGTCTGGGGGCGGTTGGGCTCCGGCGTTCCAGTGGGAAGATTTCACGACACAAATCGAGTTCAAAACACCCTTCCCCACCACATTCAATAATAATCCTTGTGGGCAGAAAGGCAACAAACATGCAGATATGTAATAATAGTACTTGAACCAACTGGTTTGAACCTTAATTAATTAATTACACACATGAATATTGTTGTAGTATTAATAAAGATGATGAGTTCATGTACAAGCATTAATTAATTGTAATGAGAGATTGGCTCCAATCCAAATCTACGCACGGCTCAAATCAATACATATTAATGTCGTTACCTAAATAGAACAGTGCTGGTGTTATATGAATTAGAATATTGCCGGCCGGAACTTGAACACTACCTTTTGTTACGTTCGATCTAAATTCTGTAAAAGTCTTTCAAGACAAAATATTATCTCATATTATAATATATGGAAAAACGTTACAAGTCAATGTCATCGTGAAGAGACCAAGTTTTTTTAAATTGCATCATTTTTGATCAAGTCCGGTATCCAAAAGATCGCATGCGCACAACAATTTCTCGGAAGATGAGAAAAAGAAAAAAAAAAATCAAGACAAAGATAAGAGACAACAAAACATTTTGGGGCCTTGCGTGACTGAAAATTAGATGCATAAATTTGCGAGGAAAATTACCTGAAAGCAATTTCCAGCATAATGAATTTTGCAGGGAAAATTACCTGAAAGCAGTTTCACGTCATAATGGGCCAAAAGGACAACAGATAAGAATCAAGTTCAAGCCCAAGACTGTAGTAGCCCAAATTGGTGTAAGATTGGGCTACCTTCTTAATTTACATTCCCCCCTATGAAACTTGTTTGATGGGCTTCACGTATCCAATGTATTATAAGTGGGTCGGTACATACTCAAACAAGTAGAAGTCTTGAATGACAAATCAGCCCAACCCATATGTTTAAATTATCCTTCAAATTAGTAATACCATTTGGTGGCACTATATACGGTAATATAATGTGGTTCGAATCATATCACATGGGGAATTATTGGCAAGAATTATATTACCGTATATAGTTATTGTCTCATTTGTGGTCAGAACGCAGGTATCACTTCATCCTCACTATTAACGGCCCAATCTAAATCTCGAGTAACAATGTAACCTTCTCTGTTTCAAATGTTCGTAATTTGTATACTATGACATTGACAGCAAACAAGATCCTCTGTTCGCAAATCCCAATTGCATCTCCTGTTGTAATACACGGGTGAGTGACACGTGTCCGACGGTTGAAATACGGTAAGGGATCTTTTAATTTTCTCTTCACATTCGACCACCCTTGTATACGCGTATCACTTGTGTAGCAGTATTGGAGAAGACTTTATAAAATTAAGTTACAGTATGATCCACCCCTCCAGATGCTTCTATTCTATTATTTGTTTCAGTTGGCAAGATGAGCAGAGGTCAAAAGTGTTGTATCATGTTAAAGCTGCTTTTATCCTTGAAAATCGGCACACCATATACTATATTTTGGAGTCATTCACGGAAAGAACAAAGATTGTATAATCATTAGAATGTGACCTGAAAATGGTTTCCCACTTAGCAAGTCAATGCTAGCAAACCACAGCATTCTTATGTAATCAACAACGTAGGACCTAATTTTCTTTAACATGATGCAATTCTTGCCTCTGCTTTTTTGTGTGGGTCAACTATTTGTAAAGCAGCTTCTTTCATTTCCTTTTTTTGCATAACTTGTTGTCTATCTACTGATTTGTTGTCTGTCAAGTTCGAGAGAACCTGATGGTAATAGGACAACCTGAACCAGGAGGAGTTGTCTGTACACGGGGGGATATTTTTTCTCTTTTCTTTATCGGTAATTAAAGCTTCAGTCATATCAAAACAAATCAACCAGAAGCACAATGTTCAAACAAAATACGGTACCAATCAGATTGTGCTTAAGATTATATAGTGTGTCCCACACAAAATGCAATCATGCCAGTTTATTTGGGTCCAGGAAATGTTTACTTTTCCAGAAGAACGTCGGCCTGCCGTTCAATTGAGTAACACTTGATGCATGCACGATTTTCACTCTTCAGATGAATTTCGCGACGTAATTGCTTAGTTTTTCTGGTGTTAAGAATAATATGAAGAAATTATACAACAGTGAGCACTTACTATTGTTTCCATTAACGAAATCAATACAAGGTAAATTTTACAGGTCTCCCTTGAAAAAGGAGTTGGATAAGATTTCTACAACACCATCACCACCAAAACAAAATACTAGAAAACATATGGATTACTGTCTCAAACTCACCACGGAGGAAAGGGGTTGTCTTTCCTCAGTGGTCTGAAGTCGAGTTACGTGGACTTATTCCCAAATGAGACGGCCCTACTTCTCCAGTCTTTGGACTGTAAGGTCCTCTTCGAGGAGTTTGTCCTCTTAGTTCAGTAACCCTTGGACTGTATGCTTTCTCTGAGAAACGGGGGCTTTGGAGTTTAAGATCTCTTGCAGGTGTTGCCGATGAACTAGTGATCTTTGGACTGCACATATGTTTGATCTCACCACGACTTCTTGTAATAATTCCATCTAAAGCCTCTGCCCCTTCAGCGAAAGAATCTCTACCACCCAATTCTCCCTCCTGCAAATATATATACGTATTTAGCATGGAGCAAAATTTTATTTATAAAAATTTTCAAAAAAAAAAAAAAACCGAAAAAAGAATTCACCAATGGAATGTTGAAGGGTACTGCCGGCGCCTCTTCATAGTCAGCAGCATCTAAATCTTGAAGATGAACGCCTTTGAAAAACTTAGGCAAAATGTATTGTCTTACGGGGACTAATAGCATAATTAGGAGAGGGAAAAGGAGTCCTGCAATAGGAACCCAAGTAATCCCAAAACAAAGAAGCAAATATGCCGTTTGGAAGATTGTAAATGTTGCAATTGTCGTGAAAGGAACCGTCTCCACAAAGGACGCATGGTAGTCTTCCAAAACTCTGCCAATTAGATAAAACAATGACAATTTTAAAGAGTTAGCAATAACAATTTGGTAAAAACAAAATAACAATATAACGTATAATTCGAAGGGCTTACTTGTATCTTCTGCTTGGTGCAGTGAAGAGAAGTAATATCCTTTCCCAGAATTGGTTACCGGGTAAGCTTTCAATGGCCATGAAAGTAAAATAACCCCATAAGACTGAAGTTGGAATCATTCGCAAGGCTGGCATAGCAGCAACACATCCTCCAACCATAACAGCTTGGAGCAAGTTGCTGACACGCTGTTCTTTCACCTCAACAGGGAGTAAATCGTCAATTTCCTTGTCAACATCGAAAACTGTTTCATCAACTGGAGCATCAAAGCTTCCCATGCTTGAGGCTAACTGAATGGTTGATTCTTTCAACTCCTTCAGACCCTGTCGAATTATTTTATATTGTTTAAGTTGGTATTTACAGAGTATTCTTTTTTCTTTTGAGCTTCTATTTGACAAATATAAGAAAATAGAATACATACTGTTTGTGACGGCTCCTGATAAATGAGAGGAGTCTGCATTTGTCGGTATGCTTCTTGCATGTTTCCATATAATTGTCCCAGGCTTGAGTTCTGTTGTATACTCTGTCGTGCTGTAGCAACAAGTCTGTTTCTCAGCAACTGTATGTTCAAGAAACAAATTTTAGAAATGGAACAAGATGAGGGTAGTTTGTAGTTCCGAACAGCTAAACTGAAGAATCTTACAGAAACTGCAACAAAGTCCCTGCAATCACCCTATTTATAGAAAAAAACACAATTAAATTACCTGGTGTTTAAGAGTAGCTAGACATTTTGTATGCATTGGTGACTGAGGTATTACACCATTCGATGGAGGTATGCCAATAAGACCACACATTAATGTCTGCCAAGAGAAACAAAAAACTTTTACAGTTTAACTCGGGACAATAATAATAAGAATTATAATAGAAGACTGTAGAAGCCAAAAAGTAGGCAAGAAGACGAGTCGAGCGTACCAGAAAACCTAGAAGAAGTAAATCATAATGGAAAGAAGATGGTTTTCTCAAATTGAATTCTTTCTGCTGAGCCAACTGAGAGGCGACACTGTGGTCAAAATAGTAAAGCACCGCAATCATTGTTGCAGGAATAAAAGCTCCAAGAATGTAGAGAACCGGTACATTTAGCATATCCTGCCAAAAATTAGACCACAATCTATCAAGTTTATTAAGTTGTAGAAAAAATAACTATGTAACCAGTTCATAAATTTCAGCAACCTTTATCACAGTCCAGTTTTCATATGCACTAGGTGACCAAGGATTTGGGCTAAAGAGACGTCTTGGGATCCCTTGTGGTACACTTCCAGAAGGTATGTATGATACAGCTGTCCAAACCAACACCATTAATGGCACCCCATAGTCGGCTATAAGGCTCCTAACCCAACCTGTTTTGGAAACATAAACAATCATTTCCCTGATCCAACTTCTTAGATTCTGATCATATTATGAATTTGGTATCTAGGATAATCCTCACCAGACCCGTAGCGCCATGACCTTGCTTTTCGGCTTCTCAGTGCAGTTAGCAACAGACCAAATGATAGGACCAGAGCAAACATGCCATTAGCAAACCGCCAAGAAGGCATATACACTGTTAGACTAGAGTTTTCCCTTTTTGGGATGCGGAACTCATCCACAATTCCCTGAAAACAAATAATCAAAAAACTCGAGTTTAAAGATGAGAATTGACATCCCTTCTACGTGGCCATATTGTTTAGAAATTAAAATTAGAAAATGTTTTGTTACCTTGATAGCTTGCTGCATGAAGAGCATTGCAATAAGCATACCAAACAATTCACCAGCCACACGGGTAAACCTATTGATAATAGAGCAAGCTCCTAAAATAGCCAGCAAGAACAACAAAGCTGCAGTCCAAACGCATACCCTGAAATTTTTTTACAAGATGATCGTTTAGGCAAATGATAATCACAGCTTTATCATGAAAATGCACAAAATAACGAGGCTCACCATCCAGTCCATGCAAGGAAGAGTTCACTACCCAAATCGGGCCTTTGTTTAGCAAAGTTGAACATGAAGGTGTACATAATAACAGTAGGCTCAGCAACTCCCAAAATTAGCAATGGTTGCCCTCCAATGATTGAGTGAATAATTCCACAAACTGCAGTGGATGCTAAAGTCTGAACTGCTGTTAGAACTCCATCTGCAATTGTTGGGTTTATGAATTACAATTGATACGTCCGTATTATATTCAATAAACTTTTATAAACACTAATAGAGCTTGATATGATTTCATCATACTGTATTTCTTCTAATTGACTAGGTAGCAATACCATTACACATAATTACTCTCAATCGTAAATTTGAAGTATAACAACAACAAAAATGTATAAACATGATGACGATGAATGAGCAGAAATATGAAGAGAATTTCACACCTGTATTTCTCTCGAGCTGTTCGCCAAAAGAAATCACAGGAATAGCCGACGCGAAAAATATGTAGGTGGTAGGTGCCAAGATCCTGAAATTAGTGGGACGGAATTACAAAATAGGAATTTGTGGCAAAATCTCAAACTTGAGCTGAGCGCAATGATGATGATGATAATACCTGAAACCAGCCTTGAATCCACTAGTCCAATCTTGCTTGTAACAGAGGAGTCGCCCCTGAACATCATTCTTAATCCCACGAAAGGGCACAAATGTTTCTTCCATTCAGGATTTTGCTGTTATCTTTCTTTGTTTCTTTCTTCAAATGATGATATATGGGTAATGGGTTGGGTTGTTTGTTAAGAACTGGAAATGGATTAAACTGAAATCCTCCTCTACTCTACGGCATTGCCATGAAAATGCTAAATTAAAATATGCCAACTTTGAAAAGTAAATCAAGATTTGAGAATATAATAACACACACACACAGATTAGTTACTACATGACACGGCTGGCTGATTAGAATGTAGAGAGGGAGAGAGAGTACACTGTACACACCACAACCACAAGGATGGAGAAGTCACATTCAAGAACAACCCAAAATATTTGTGTTTGCACTTAAAAGTGTTTTTTGAAGGGAGAGAGTAAAGAACAATGTGAGCGACTTATGAAGACAGAGAGAAGAAAGACCCAAATATATATATATATATAGAGAGAGAGAGAGAGAGAGAGAGAGAGAGAGAGAGAGAGAGAGAGAGAGGGAGAGAGCTAGCTATTTTGTTCAGAAACAGAACTAGCTAGTAGTAGTGTAGTAGTTAAAATAAGCTGAGTGACTGCCCCGCCCCTGCCCCTGCCCCTGCCCCTGTAGTGAGAGAGAGAGAGATGGGGTCCAAAGGAAGGGAGTTAAGTCACAATGCACATACATACATGATACAACTACAAAATAGTAATGTTTAATAGTTCCAAAATCTGTTGGAATTGGAAAAGAAGAAGAAGAAGACAGTTCAAGACAAGCTGGATTTAGTTTTTTCCTTTTTTCTTCTTTGAATAACATCAACAATCACCCACCAGAAAATACATTTTTGGATTATTTTATCAAGAAAATTACAAATTATATTCAGAAAAATAGAAAAGAAACGCCAGCTAAGATTTCCTCCTCTGTTTTTGTAATGGCAACTGCTTGCGTTACATATGAATGATATACCAAGTACATTTTTTAAGGGGGTATTATGTTCTTAAATTTCCATCCAAATACGAAATTTTCATCGAAATTTCGAGTTTCCAGAGGTCCAGAAACACAATTTTACTTTCGATCCGATGTTGTAAAAGATATCCACCGAAATTTTAATCGAAATCTGAAATTTCAAAGAAAGTTTAGAATTATTTTGCAAAATATCCACCGAAATTTCAACCGAAACCCAAATTTTAAAATAATATAAATTATCTATATTTTATTTAAATAATTCATGTTGAATTTGATTATGTAAAAGTTAATTTTAAATATTCTTGTTATTTCATTAGGACCATACCTATTTGATTCTCCTAAATAAATGGTGTTGAATGATATACTTTATTGAAATTATATATCTTTTACTTTAAAGGAGTACTTATGAGATTTAGTCATTATTTTACTATAAAATTCAACTTATTTTATATTTCTGCAACAAATTTTAAATACAACAAATAAAACTTGCTATATATTGCATATATACACTATTATAAATGTAAAAGATACATAATTGTGTAAATTAAAGCTATTCAAAGTTTCATTTAAAATTTCAATTATTTTTATAGAATCGAAACCGAAATTTAAGATGTCCTGAAATTTCCACTGAAGTTTCCTTAAATTCCCAAAATCTACACCGATACCAATAATTAATATCTGGGGGTATCAATAGTTGGTGGTAGCAAAGCCTTTAAATTTATTTTTTTAATAATTAGAAAGCCTTTAAATTGTTAAATACTAGTCAAGTATATATATATATACACACACTGACACACACATAAGCAAATATGGCTCTGATAAAACTAATTCCCCACCGCATGAAATTCTATAGATTTAATTGAATATTATTGTATTTATGAAGGGTCAACAGTTGAAAATGAAAAATACGTAACATGACAGCAAAACTTTTCATGTGAACCCCAATATAATACAAACATTATTACTATTTATTTGTTTGAGTATACAATATAAATTTGGAAGAAGAGGAAGAATCAAGCAAACGCGTACATGCACTGGCTACCCATTATTTAATTTGATTTAAATAAATTCAAATTCAATTATTTTCTGGCCAACCTCCCGTACTCTTTCTTTTACTAGATCTTGCATGCTGAAGCCCATTTTACATCAAAAGTTGACTTTTATGAATTTAGTACGTATTTTAGTGTCGTATCATACGCATACACATGCTATTCTTTTTACGTATCTATATAGCAATAAAAAGGTTTAAAAAGAAGTCATAATTATTAAATACGAAAAAAGAACGTGATAAAGACTTTCACAAACCGCGCACTAGTGTCCCTATAGTTTCTAAGACAATGAACTAAATTATCAAAATAAAAAAATAGACTCCAAATTGAATAATGAAATTAAGATAAGTTAATTCCTTGTCAAATTAGAAATGTATATTGTTTTCAAGCCGGTAATCAAATTAATTAAGCTATGATGCCTGGACTCACCCACTATAAAAATGATGAAAAAATGACTTTTTTTATTGGACAAACAGTTTTTTAATCAATTCTCTTAATCAAAGTATTTAATTACATAAAAGAGAGTTGTTTCATCATATTGCGTTCAGCCTAGCTCTTGCTAATAGTAGTATTATGATCAGGGTAGAAAAGAATGATAGAGAATCATGTAATTCTAGTGTCTTCGTAGTTAAAATCATTCTGTACCCAAACGCAACTAAAATCGAGACTTCAAAAATGGGAACATAAATTTAGGAAAAACAATTATTATAACTAAATAGGGAAAAGGTAGGAGAAAAAATATTTAAAAAAAAACAGAGATCCAATCATACTTTTGCACCATATACTAACTTCAAAAATACTAGGTGGAGAATCTCTTTTGATTCAAAAGTATCTGGCAACAAATGTTTTTAAGGTGATCGGACACTTAACACTTTGGATCAAATATTTTAATTTGTGTTTCCCTTTATATATTGTGTTTTATGAATATCTGTCAAATGTATATAATCTTCTTAAATATATATACATATATGAAATATTCAATACACTAAATGTACATGTATAATGAGAAATACAAAATAAAACAATGAATTAAATTAAACTGAAGATCTTCTAATACATGAACCTTGTGCTTGTTAGTGCAGTAAATGTTTTCTTTCTTAAATGTACATAGCAGCAAGTTGGGTGGTGGGTGGTGGTTGGATTATATATATATATATATATATATATATATATATATTCATGTAACTTTAGGGTGAAGAATTATAAAGAAGCAATAATTGACTTAAAACATGAGAATTTGGGGGTGGAATCGCAAAAAGTATGGAATAACATATGTTAATAGTTATAATGGTGTATACAAAATATGTTCATTTGCTAGTCAATCAAATGACACTGTCGAAACCATCTTGTCATGAGTCACGACACATTGCTTGAAAGAATTAAATCCCACTAACGCCCATGTCCTTGAAACAATACAAAATAACAATTAACAAGACGAGACACTTTAAGAAAAAGATACTAATCCATGCGGAATCTTTCCTTTTTGATTATCAAAATTGTAATACTTTTTTTTTTGGGTATGCAATATCTATGTACAAATAATGCTCTTATTCGTGTTAATTCCTTGCATTTGCTCTTACTTTTGGAGTTGCATTCAAATGATTTTGTCTAGCACCAAAGTTCTTTTTAGCTTATAGAAGCAAAATCATTGAGAAATATGAGGCCATGACAAAAACCACCTAACTAATAAAAGTCGACTAGTTCATTTTCAATCTCAACCATTAATTAATAAGCGCAAATTGGTAGGCCCTCTGATGATTGATACAGTATTTTGATCCATCGTATTTCAATATCAAATATTAGGACTTCTTAATCATGTTCATGACCATGTTACTAAATCATTGAATTTCGGCTTTAGTAATAAAAGTTTGAACCACCACATATTCCAAGAATACAGGCACAAATGAAGGCACAAGGCTAATACTAAAATTCACAAGGAAAACAACTAAATTCAACCAGAACTTAATACATATGATTCCGAAAGTTTTTTATTAGAAATTTTTATACTACCTATTCTGATACTGTCCAAGTGGAAACATGAGTCGTCGAATGTTTATACAATGGTGATATACAACATAAAAAATTCTTAACTCATCATTTACAATAAATATCACTTTATATCTGGTGGTTTATTAGTTGTTTAGCAGCCTAAACCGTGTTTATAAGATTTACCCACAAATATTTACTCTTATATAACAGACCAATTAAATTAGGTTACAATGAACTAATAGAATGGGCTACCTCAAATTATTGGCCCCTCAGGCGGAATAAGCTATAAATGTATGTGGTAATACTAGAGATAGTTCAGCCCAGAGCGGTATCTGATCCAAGAAAAAAGCCCATCTATTGTTTTGACCTGAAGCTGAAAAGTCCAAACAAGTGACAAAGTGGGCATGAATGGAAGGGCTAATCGTTTTTAACTGCTAAGATCAATTTCCCTCGAATACGATGCACATAAGCTCTCAGGAAAAGAGATTGAAAAGTATATTACAAAGTCATGTAATGAGGAACTAATCTTTACAAGTAATGTCTCTCACCATTTCTTCCATTTACACTTCAGTTTGCATAGAATCAGAAAGAGCAATATTAGCAATAAACTCAGTTACCCAGGCATTATGTGGTTGATTCAGCTGTATAGGTTTTAGCAAACCTTGCAAACCGTTTCAATCCTCGTACCAGCAAGCTTTCCAGAAAAGGTTGGAGTGCCTAAATGATCGGAATAAAGTGAAATTCAGTTGGATTATGTAATGTAATTCTAGTTCAAGCTACAACAAATGAAAACCATCTTGTTATTTTAACTTCCAAAAGTTTTACAGCAGTCGCAGGCAAATTCAGTCCATTGTTCAACAATTGTCATCACAGGCAACATTTGTCACGTCATTTCACATATCTAGATTGAACACTAAATTCTACGCAATAATAGTGGTGAGAGTACTTACAGATGCCACTGGAATCAGCAGTTGAGGAACTTCATATGAAACAGTAAGCTGAAATAGAAGAAAACCCAATATAAGAACATATTGAGATTTCCAAGCTGCGAAATTGTTTGTGGGGAAGGATATATTATCCCCATATTTTTATCATTCTTGTTAGCATTTATCTAATAAGCAGAACATGAAATGGTTCTTGTTATATATTTCATGCTTTTCACGGACAGGTTTGTGAAATAAGATATTTGACTCAACTCCTTGCGTAGGATATGTTTTAACTTAGTTGTTTATAGATTACCAATTTCCAAATAGAAATGCACCATTTGAAGTGAGAGAGTGCAAATAAGAGATGATTAAGAGGCATGTAATACAAAAGAAATACATAATACAGAAAATAAGGAATTATAAAGTTGATAGTTTTTTGAAGAAGCCTTACTTCTACCACACAAGAAGAAGTGCCTTTAGGGAAAAATCTTACAGCTCCCCTGCAACATAAAGTCTTGCCAAAATTAGTGTCAAGCATCACTTGATGGAAGACAACTTCTTCCCCTTAGCAGTTTCTGTTTATAGATAAATATTCACTGAAATTTATCTCCTATTCATAGGATCGTCAGATTGCGTTATAGTTTTGAAGAAATTTCTAATCTTTCAATCATTAGAAACAAAAAGACAATGGCACATAAGCATTTCTGGTGTGATTATGAGTATTCCTTCTCAGGATTTGCATTAGGCAGCACCTGGAGAAGGAGAATCCAGCTAATAACAGTAACTGTGCACATAGAAACAGATATGCACAAGAAGGATTCATGATGTCCCAGTATTTAGTGTGGTTGACATGTAAATAAACGATCAAAAACTTTATGCAGCCTCGTGCATAATCATTAATTTGTGATCAGCACCAGAAGTCAAGGAAACAATTGAGATCACGATGAAATCCAGTGGGATATTGTTGTACCAAAAAAAATTGTATTTGAAAAGAGGTAAACTACAGTTAACCCGAAAATCCTGATTAACTGAGAATGCATTTTATAAGAGAGGTGTCAACACCAGAAATCGAATTTCTATGCTAAATTTAACCAGACCAAGGAAAAAAGAATACATTTCAGCCTCTAATGAACTCTACACATTTCCAAATCCAGCTATGGCACTATAGTGATGCACGCTCACTGAAAATAAAATCATGAAACTGTATGCAAAATCTTGCTGATTTGCGTGGCGCGAGATTTGTCTGTCATATGACTTTCATTACCTATTAGGAAGCCCCTCCAGAGATCTCCAGTGAATTTTCTGGTTTAGTATAGGCTGCAATAAAGTAAGGACGGAGAAATTTGGTCGGCTACAAAATTGGATTGAAGACAGTAAAAGAATTATTGTAATAAATGGCACTTTTGTCTCTTTACCTGCATATTCCGAGCAAGCCAAGAGAATTCGATGTCACGCCCAAATGCTTTATATTTGAGTGACCATCTTGATAGGTCGGGTTTATCCTCCAGAATCTGGGAACAGAATTAACATGAAAATTTATTCCCTATTGAGGAGGTGAAAGATGTGTAGGTAGTATTCCTGGTGAGTCCAGACCTTAACAGATGAAATGAAGGGCATCCATTGGGGTATGGCTTCACGATCAGAGTAACACTTGTAAGCAACTGAAATGGGCACATCTATATCCATCTTTACCCTGCAATAGGTGGGTAGGTAATGGGGGAAGATAAATATGCAATCTTGATTATTATTATTATTATATAGACGACGACGAAGACGACGACGACGGCAGCAGCAACAAATGAACTACTAATTTCAACTAAATGAAGAAGTAACATCAATCGCAGCTACGACTAGTAAGCAAAAAAAAAAAAAACAATTTCAAATAGAAAAAAAAGGGGGAAGGAAATTGGATTACGTGCAATCTTGCCATTGCATGACAGGAGAGAAGGGAGGTCGGCGGGATTTGAGATGATTAAGAGAAGTCCTATTCCTCTTTTGTGGGGGGGCATAATAATAATTATAATAATAATAAAATCTGTTGGTGTTGAATAGAGAGGAGGGCAGAAGAAGCGATGGCTTATCTAGGTTGACTGCTGCTCTGTGGTTGACTAATTGTTGTACCACTGCCGTTGCTGCTACAGACATTGTCGGAGAGAGAAAGACTGTTATCGCCGATGAGATGATCAGATATATATCAAGTCTTGTTTTTAGAGTGAGACTACACAGATGCTGACAGCCTACCATTTTTCGCCCTTTATTTTAAGCTTTGTCACCAAATCCGTCTGTAAATTACAGCCACACTTGGGTCGGGTCGGGCTGATCCTACCCCAAAGGGCTAAGTAGTTCCTTTTTGGCAAAATATATATATATATATATATATATATATATATATATATATATAAATAAAAAGCTTAAAAAGATATATATGTAAATATCTTATAGTAAGACGTTAGTTTTGCATTTTAAGCCAAAATTTCACGAAAGTAATATATGAGTTGAAGAAATTAAGGATGCTAGGAACTTGCAAGTCATTTAGAAAAGTAAATAAGACCACAAGTTATTGTTTTGATATCTAACACTCTTTTTCATTTTAATTATTATATATATATTTTTTGTCGTGTAAATCATGATTGTGATTTGAATTATCTTTGATATGCCAATGAACGTGGTTTTATGTAATTAAACTTGGAGCATATTTTCCAAAACAATACTTAAAATAATAGTAGTATGTTTCAGATAGTAAGTACCATACCAGTTGCTGATCCAATCTACGACCCATTTCATTTTGTTGCCGAACAAACAAATAATAATATCAAGATTAAACGAATTAGGTAGGAGTGAGTGATGATGAACCAATGGAGAAACATACTAGTACTACTGTATGCCAAATTCTATAATGTAATTGCACAATCTGAATACTGGTTAGATTTGAGAAGCAGACCATCCATCATCCAATCTGAGACGGAATTTCCCCAGAAAAAACATCAGCGTTAAACAATGTGATCAAATTAACTACGCCCTGCTTCGCTCATTTAAAGATCTGGAACTCTGAAGATAATGCTGATAGCTTATAAAGTTAATGTGTACACCAAAATGCAGCACATCTTTGGCCTCTTTTATGGCCCTAACACTTTTTGTCACAACTACTTTGCTGGTTTGAGTAAAATCCTGTACCCCCTGAAAGATACAAAAGTATGAATATTGAAACACTTATTAAAGATTGTCCAATTAATCTCAACTCCAGAGTCCGGAGCACCGAAACAATGATTAGAAGGGAAATCCTTTATTGAAGTTCTTCTTTGAGGACTCTGCTAATCTTCTAACACATTTTGCATCTTTATAGGCTTCCATCAATTCGTTCGCCACGTCGTTTGGGTGACAAGTAAGGAATGCAGAGATGAACCTCTTATCCGACATCCTCAATGCTCTCAACAAAGCAGGTCCCTTAATTTGAGGAACAAGACCCATGTCCTCTATTTTACATGCTATCTGATAACGTGGCTTTAAAACTGACTCCAAATTGAAGTAAAGCAGGAATGGGTTACGGAGTACTACACTGGCTGGTAGCCTCATTATGCCCAGTATAAAAGTCATGTGTCTCTGAACTTTATCGATAGATAGTGTCAAAACAAGTGGAGAACGTCCAATAAGACTAAAGATGTCATCCTCAGGAAGCCCATATTTCTCCATATTCATCACCTTTTCACGGATGGTCTCTATGCGCGATATGGCAAAGAGGGAAACCACATGTTTATACATTTTGGATTCCTTTGGCACCCCTGTTCTCCTAATGTAATCTATCTTCTCATCGTCGAGGGTAGTTCGGGGTATCAAAGTGGGCCGAGACAGAAGCACAGCAATCAAGTCCTTTTTGCTAAGACCCAAAGACTCATATGTGGCAATGACAGGTTTGATTTTATTATGGAAGTCATAGGTAAGTAGAGAAGGATTGCGCACAATAGCCTTCACTAGGACCTCCCTTGAGCCAAACACGTCCTCGAGATATTCAAGGCGTTCATGTAACCATGCATTGATTTTGCAGTTGAGAAAACGGGGACGACAATGTACCATTTTTACTAGGTCAGTGGATTTGATGCCCAAGTGACAAAGTATTTCAAGCTTGGACTGAAGGATCCGGATGTCGGTTTTACGTAAAGAAGGACGCCGCTCAAATATCTTAGATATATCATTCTCGCTACAACCCCACTCTCTGAAAATGTCAGCTGAGTTTTTATTTTTGTCCCCAACACCTGCTAATTTGAACTGTCCGTCTAGAGTTTCACCAGAAACACAAGCTGTAGTATAAAAAAGACTCGGTTTTACAATGTAAGGAGATGAACTGTAGGAGAGTAACTTCAAATACTGAGAGGCGACGTCATCAGTCTCCTGAAGTTGATGTGTCCCCTGAAAACACATAAGAATAAAATCGTTATAAATTTCCACCTTACTGCAACAGGTTCACACTTCCTTTTATCATATTTCATTTTGTCACAATAATCTGTCGCATCCTCAGTGCCGATCATTGAGTTGGGTAACAACATGTTACTCATTCAAAGATTAGATGTAACAGCCTAATTTTTGACAAATATAAACATTTCATCTCTCATATAACTGCAACAGAAAATCATAAGCCCCATATGCAAAATGACAATTCCCACAGTGGTTTCTCATTCTTCTCGTTATTCAAGAATAAAAGTAGACATAACAAAGTAGATTAACCATCCACACCACAACTAAGAGATTAGGGAATATGATTAGAAAAAGGTAATTGGAGACCTTATCCAAAAAAAAAAAAAAAGAGTTCAAATCGGAAAAACAGAGAAACCATAGTAATTAGCAGCAATTCTCAAAGTAAAGAAAACAAACACGCATTTGTTAAGTAGAAGGGAAACTTACGGTAAATAGAGAAGTAAAGAAATGGGAGCTGTGGTTGTGGAAGCGCCGGGGAAAAAGAGCAGCACTTCTACTAAGAGGGAGCAGGAATGCCATTTATCTAACTAATACAGATAAATAGCAGAGCTCATATATATATACATACATATATAAATCAAACTAATTAAATATGAGAGAAAAGTGGGTATCAGGTCTTGCCAAATTGGAAAAGAATGATAAACACTCTGCAACTGCAAGTGAAAGTGAAAGTGGGTTTCGTAAGGGGGGACGTGGGGAAGGGGCCGATGTCGAATGCACATCGCTGGCGGCGGCGGCGGCGCTGGTAGGCAGGGAGGAGTTTGAGAGAGGCGATGGAGGAGAATTCATTTGGTCTTTCTTATTTAATTAAAAAAATTATATACACCGTTCGATCTCAGTAGAGGATCTCAATAGACATCCAACGCCTCTACAAGTTTTGTGTCCACGGTCTCTATTGGGTATTACCCGGACCCGGAGCCATGCCACATGTTTTGTCAGGCCTGGGTTTCGATCCTGAGTCCAGAACTAATTATCAGTTTTCAATCTGGGCCTAGACAAAGTTTTGGGTCTGAGTTCGGATTATCCCTACATATTTGCGGGCCTAGTTTCGTCCTTGTTTCTAAGCTGATGCACGAAGTTCCAGTATTAATTCTGCATAAAATGGGCTTGTGCTATATTGCATTTATCTGTGAGTTGAGTTTGTCTGAAGCCCGATATCCTACGCGTTTATAAAGCCTAGTTTTCTACTTCATGAGCCCAATATACTGCTTGGTTTTATACAAATGCAAGTTGATTTCATATACTAGTAACAATAATTAAGTACATGACTGTGTACTTTTGTTAAATTATTATATATATAAATCATGTAGCTGTGCTACAAGTGTATAATGTTTATAAAGAAAATCAGTATGCAAAGTATTCACATGCCACGCCGAATTCAATGAATCCACTTTTGCGAGAAAATATTTTGAATTTACTCTGTGTGACAGGAATCGTAGCTGAAAATTACAATAAATGCAACGAAGAGGGGAAAGTCACCTAAAGATTTGCAATAATGTAAAAATATCAAAACTATGAGATTAACAGCTTCACTTATAAGAGTGTAATACACTCTCCTTCCATAATGCTCTTTGGGTGTGGCCAAATCGGGAACGAGCTAGAATTTTCCTGGTTGGTTTAAACAGGGAGGGAAGTAGGGAATACTCCTATTACAATGAGAAAAGTGAGATTACTTAGTATTAATTATATCTCGAGCTCTGAATCCTAGTGACCCTTAAGTAGCTAGCTAGTAGTAATAACTCAAATTCATCTATTTAAAGATCGCATCGCAGACAGCAGATCCAAGACCCTTATATTCAGCAAGCACAAATCTCATCATCAACTTAAAGTTTTGCACTTTGCACGTTGCTGCTGGTTTCTTCAATATGTCAAAGCCAAGGTGAGCAAATTAAATTTATTGATCACTAACTAATTTCTCTTACCTCAATTTCAATCTTGAAAATGTGCGCTTAATTACATGCACCAAATGATATATTCAAATTAATTTATTATAATGTGACAACAAGGTTGGAAGGTAAAGTGGCACTCATCACCGGAGCCGCCAGCGGCATTGGCGAGGCCGCGGCAAGATTATTCGTGGAGCATGGCGCCGCCGTGGTGGTGGCTGACATACAAGATGGATTGGCTGGGCAGCTTATCGCTTCAATAAACTCAGAAAAGGTGAGTTATTATCACTGCGACGTGAGAGATGAAAAACAAGTTGCGGCCACCGTTAGTTACACCCTGGAAAAGTATGGAAGGCTTGACATTTTGTTCAGCAATGCGGGAATAATCGGGCCTTTGACGGGCATATTGGATCTTGACATTGAAGGACTGGACAATGCTATGGCTACAAATGTTCGTGGGGTCGCCGCCACGATGAAGCACGGTGCACGCGCCATGGTGGAAAGGAAGATAAAGGGATCTATAATTTGCACAGCCAGCGTGGCGGCGTGCCTGGGGGGAGCTGGCCCACATGCTTATTCGGCTTCAAAGAATGCTGTGGTGGGTCTGGTTAAGACGGCTTGCAGCGAGCTGGGTAGGCATGGGATTAGAGTCAACTGTGTTTCGCCGTTCGGGGTGGCGACGCCACTGACTTGCAAGGCGTATGGTCTGGAGCCGAGTGAAGTTGAAGCCAACAGCTGCGCCGCGGCTAACTTGAAGGGAGTTGTTTTGACGGCAAAGCACGTGGCTGAGGCGGCTCTGTTTTTGGCTTCCGATGAGTCAGCTTATGTTAGCGGACAAAACTTGGCGGTTGACGGCGGCTTTACGGTCGTTAGCCACAGTTACTCTTCCTTCTGACTCTGAGCAAGGGTTTCTTCATTTTTAATTTGGCTTCTTCTTCTTTTTCTTTTTTTTTTTTAATATTGATCTTTTGCTTTTACGAGATTAATGGAATTGCGACAGTCAAGTCAACCACTGGGAATGGCAATTCCCATGTGACTTTTCCTAGTAATACGCACGCATGTCTATGATTTTTTTTGTTTTTGTTTGATTTCAATTCATTGAACTTGTGTTCTCACGTTTCAAGAACCTCCTTGACTTTAAGAAACTATGTCTATTTTGGGATGGTATTTTGATAAAAATTATTGATAAAAAATTTATGGGGAGACGTGCATGTTTGATAAGATTGTATTTGATTTTATTTTGAAAGTTAGTTTTTGGGTATTTTTTTTTGTGAGATAATGTTTGATTTTGTTTCCAGAAGAAACAAAAGTTATTGTAGCAGTCAAATTATGAAACTTTTGTCTGTTAAAGAGTAGAGAGAAGAGAGAGAGTACATAGAGAGGAGTGTAGGGACAAAATAGGTGTAGAAAGAAGGAAATTAATTATTATGTTTTTTAATCAAAAAAATAGTGTATTTTTGGCCAAATATTTTGTGAATCAAACATGATTTGGTGAGAATTTTGGATCAAACATGGTATGAAAACATAACCAAACATTGCCTATAATTAACTAGCTACTATTTCGAAAATTCTAGTCCATACCCGTTGAATCCAAATATAATTTACAAGGAGAGAGAATTATACTTATCATATGATTGATTATAAATTAAGTGAATTACTCTTAGATTCGATTATCTATATATGAATAATGCTTATTAATAAAATTACTCAAAGTAGCTCCAGATTTAATCACAATAATCGAATGAACTTAAAATCCATATTAATGTTTTTACAATACTTGAGAAGTTAAAAATAAACCCATGGAATTGTGCATTCCAAGAAAAACATGTGAAAATAAACCTATTCAGATAAAAAAAAATAAGGGAAAGGGGATAATTCAACTTGCATGATATCATAGGTCATAGGGCTATTTGTGTCCACCTTTCCTGAATTATCGCACAACTTTGGCAAAAAAAAATTCTCAAATGTTAAATTTTGTCATCCACCAAAAAAAATTATATACTACTTGTTCAACCCTTAATTTTTATTTCTTTCCTAAATTTTACTTTTTCCTTTTATTCCTTTCTTCTTATTATTAAATAGAAAAAAGAAAACAATAGAAATAAACTTGTGAATTTTTTTTATTTAAAAATAATTCTAAATTAATAATATGTTTAATTAAAAATAGTTATAACAAATAATATACTAAACTTATTTTAAATAAACTTTTAAATATTTAGTTTTACAGTTTTCTTTTTGTGATTCTCAAATTATATTTTTAATAGTCAAACAATTTTTTAATAAATTAATAGTGCTTTATTTTATTTTATATTCTTGTAAACAAAAAAAAGTTTATACCTTTATAAGTTTGTATTATTGACTATTACAAATAATAAAAATTCAAAAATTGAAAGAATAATTTCGCTTTAATCTCTTTGCTCACAAAGCCATTGATGACTCCGGAGTAGATGGCATCACTAGAAAATTAAGAGGTTCTACATATTATGTTGGTAACTTAGGTATCTCATTATTTGTGTCCATTGTTATATTAGATTTTTCAAATCATAATTTTTTCCACGAGCGAATGTTTATTTTTTTTATATTTATTTTGTTTCTTATTCGTCTTCTTCTACTTAGAACAAAAAGGAAAAATAAAAAGAGGCATATTGGCTAAATAGAACGGGAGTTTCAAATTAAAAGAAAACTATTCTTTCAATTTTCAGATTTCATTTATAAGCAATAACGTAAATCTGTAAAGATGTCATTTTTAAGAATACTAATAATTTATTAGCAACTTGTTTGGAACATTAAAAATATAATTCAAGAACCACTTAATGATAATTAAGAAATCAAATATCTTAGCTAATTAAATAAGTTGAATAAATTATTTGTTATATCTATTTCTTAATTAAAAATAATTAATCATTTGGAATATTTGTAAATAAGAATTTTCATGAGCTTAGTTCTATTTCTTTCTTTTCCGATCTATATAGTAAGAAAAAGGGAAAAAAATGAAAGGAAAAGTAATAAATATTTTAAAAAAAAACTAAGGGTAAAATAGGTATTATATATAAAAAATTTATATATAGAGGCGGTGAATGCCAAAATTTAATACATGAGAGGAGGTTTTTGTCAAAATGCAATACCACGGGGGAGATGGATGCAAATAACCCATAGTTCATATGGATTCATTTATTTTTTTAAGAAAATTTTGGAGTTGTGTTTTGTAATATATTATCATTATCTTTCAGATTATTTGCTCATACTTTATAATCAAAATTGAACATAGAAAGTTTGGGGTTATGAAAGGCAATAATTGCGGACAATGGGTATAATTAATAACAAGGTAGACTAATTGGCAATAACTCTAATTTGAGGTGCTAACGGCTAAGCAAGCAAAGCATTATATTTCATTAAGTTCCTCCAATTTACCCCCCAACCTACTCACTTTGTCCCACTTTTGTGATAGTCAACTACCACTACTTTGTGTTCTATCTTTCTTATTGGCTTCGTCCTTGCTGCAGACTGGGAATTGGGAGAAAGCAAAGAAAATGGAGAATTCAAACTCAGGTCTGGGCTTCGGATACTACTACTGGTTGCAGTGGCAAGTACTGGTTTGTGCTCTAATAATCATCCTACCCACGGCAATAGCCGTAAATCTTCTTAGGAAGAGAGGCGGTGAACCAGTGAAGACCGCCGATCTGTGGGCCCCATGCTGGAGAAACCTCCATCCACGGTGGCTTCTCTTCTACCGTGCTTTCGCCTTCGCTGCCATGTCTTTCTTGCTTTATCAGACTGTTGCTTCTTTCGGATTCTTCGTATTCTTCTTCTACACTCAGTAAACCTTCCTTCTTCCTTCCATCACTCCTCTCACCTAACCCAAACCCCCTACTACTACTTCAATTAATCAATGCTTCCCTCACTCACTCTGTTTAAAATGAATTCATTTTTAATGATGGTTTAATTTAGGATACTCTGTATATATATATATATCTCCAAACACAGTATCTTATGTTCTGTAAATTGATTTTCAGGTGGACTTTTGCGTTGGTCGTGGTCTATTTTGCAGTGTGTACAACATTAATGCTCCCTTTCTAATTGTTACTTTAATGATCATCAATATCAATCTATATACCTTGTGACATTGTGTTTCCAATAATTAACTTGTTCGATTGTAGCTTGCGACCATTGTTTCTACTCGGGGATGTAGGGTTCAAGCGAGAAAACCACTTGCTCAGAGTGGGGAACGGCACAGATTTCTCAAAAAGGATTCAGAAGAGATTAAGTACGACACAAGTTCAACTTCCAAAGAGAAAGTAGGCGGAGGTTTTATCAAGTTAGAATCTGATCACAACCCAAACCCAGATGAGGAGCAAGTTGGGTTTCTGGAAAATCTTTTGCCTATTCTTTATCAGGTTAGTGTGCTTGATATAATACACAGCGAAGGTGTGTTTCTTTCAAGCTTTACTTTGTTATTCTTATTGATGATGTTCTTTTTCTCCCAACGAGGATAATATATAATGTACGAATGAAACCTAAGCTGCTATTTCATTTTCAACAGACCTGTGCAGGAGCTGTTATGCTTACGGACATTGTCTTTTGGTGTCTTCTGCTCCCATTCATGACGAGTGAAAATTTTCAGCTAACCCTCGTCAGATTTCATCCTCTCTCCATATCAGATTCATCGTTTATTTATTTGCCAAGTTTCTAGTCGATTTTATCCCTGTACAGGGTCCAAGCGTCTGTGTCTGCTTTGAAACATGTTTAAGACCACAACAATTCACTTTCAATTTACTTGTTACTTTCTGAGGAAAACATGTAATCGTGAATAATGCTTATTCTGTCAAATATATGGCAGTTGATTGGATGCATGCACTCTTTAAATGCTGTTTTTCTTCTCCTTGAGTCGGCTCTCAATCGCTTGGTAAGTACCACCACTGTCCTCCAAATGCTACTTTATAATTATTTAATCAGAAGCACTGTATTGCTCGCTTTGATCTACTATAAACGGATTTTCAACATTACAGTCCTTTCCCTGGTTTGGGATCATATATTTCGTGTTCTGGAGCTGTGCTTACATCGTCTTTCAGTGGGTTCTTCATGCATGTTGCTTTACATGGTAATTGTAGAACATAGACTCAAGAGAACAATTCTAGCATGTAAATTAATTTTTTTCAGTCAAGTTCACTTTAAAGCTTCTTGTGTGCAGGTGGCCATATCCTTTCCTTGACCTTTCAACTACATATGCACCTCTATGGTAAGAAATTTGCTAATGGTTTCTAGCCCACGAAACTAGAACCTGCATATGGTATAATCATATAATGTACATTCATATTTTCAGGTATCTGGCTTTGGCTTTAGTCCATATTCCATGCTACGGGTTGTATGTGTTGCTCGTCAAAGCAAAAAATGCAGCTCTCTCAAAAATGTTTCCCCATTCATTTGTGAGGTGTAATTAGTTTCATCCATCGTCA
Organism: Buddleja alternifolia; assembly: GCA_019426215.1. Lineage (NCBI taxonomy): Eukaryota > Viridiplantae > Streptophyta > Magnoliopsida > Lamiales > Scrophulariaceae > Buddleja > Buddleja alternifolia. The sequence continues at coordinate 59,148,323 of CM033391.1, forward strand.
AAGCTCAAGTTTCCTAATTTTTTGTCTAAAAATCATCAGCTGCTAGTGATCTACTGATATATATGCTGCTGCTTTGTAAGACAAATATTTCATTTTGGAAGACGCAGAAGGGAAATTACTGACAGCCTCCTCTCACTTGGCAGGATTTCAACTGAGAAGAAGCAAGTTTAAGCATTTGCCTACTTTTGATACTTGGGAGCTTCCAAGTTCAGTTGAGTACAACATAAATTACATTCTTGAAGAACTCCAGTTGTAATGTGAAAAACTAGATCGATGAATTTTTATATGCTAAGTGCACTTTTCATTAGGCGACCATGGAATGACACTTGGAATCAACCAAATCAAAAGCACACACAACGTTACGATGCATGGATATGGAGTATTAAACTTCTATAAAATTAAATATCCTAGTCTAACCCCGAGTGGGTAGTAAGAAGTTGAATTTCAAACTTTGAACTGAGATGTAATAGCTATCCTAAGCTTTGGGGGTAATTCTCCAAGAACTCATCTTCAATCTCGATGACTCACCTTTATCCATCTCAAAAACCCACTAAAAAACTATTGACAAATTTGTTGGCTGCATACATGCAAGATAGAAAACTCGAATGGCAGGGTGATCTATCAAATGGTATTATGAAAGGAAATATACCATTGCACAGTGTTTGTACTACGAGACCTATCAATAATCCCAATCTCTCAATAACATAATATGATGTTATTGGGCAAACCCAAAACACTCACAAGTTGTGAGCATAAATATGACAATTTAATACGACCATAAAATATCATTAGAATAGGAAATAATCATCAATAAAGCTAACGTGCAGTTCAGGATCAAAACCACGCAATATCAAGATTCATGATTGGTGTGACAGATAAAGAAGAAATAACAAAATTTCCAACTGCAGCAGTAAAATTAACTGTAAACTAAATTGAAATTGAAATCCCAATCTCAAAACATCACTTTAACCAAAATCCAAACTCATTAAAAACCTAAATGGTAGTCATAATAATAATCGTTCAGAAAAGACGAAGATTAACAACATATAAAAGCTCTGAGGAGATAGATAAGCTTGCAAATCTCAAACTCAATCGCCACCGGCCTTATTGTAGACATAAGTGAGGCCACACTTACCACAGTAGTGCCTGTCAAAATGATTAGCCATGAAAGTTCCAGCACCACACTCAGCATTTGGGCACTCCTTCCTCAACCTCTGAACCTTGCCAGAATCATCCACCTTGTAGAACTGGAGAACAGCGAGCTTAACCTTCTTGTGCTTGTGCTTGATCTTCTTCGGCTTGGTGTAGGTCTTCTTCTTGCGCTTCTTCGCTCCTCCACGGAGGCGGAGCACGAGGTGGAGCGTCGACTCTTTCTGGATGTTGTAGTCGGCGAGGGTGCGGCCGTCCTCGAGCTGCTTCCCGGCGAAGATGAGGCGTTGCTGGTCCGGTGGGATGCCTTCCTTGTCCTGGATCTTGGCCTTGACATTGTCAATGGTGTCGGAGGATTCCACCTCCAGGGTAATCGTCTTACCCGTTAGGGTTTTGACGAAGATCTGCATCTTCGCGGCGGAGGAATGCAATGAGGCTAAACAAGGGTTTAGGTGTGGATGCGACTCTGATAATGTGAAGGTGGGAGAACCAAGTGCCGAGGCGAACAAGTTTAAATAGACTAGGGTTTTTTTTCGTAAGTGAATAATGGGCTTAGTGTTTCAGTTGTGTCTGAAATTTAAACTTGTAGTAGGCCTAATAAAGCCCATTCAGCTCAAAATTAATTGTAGTAGGCCTAATAAAGCAGCTGAATGACGAAAGGAGGCCCATTCAGTTGTGTCTGAAATTTTGTCTATTAATTTACTAGTATTTTCTTATAAAAATTGTCACTACGTTTTCATGATGGCTTGATTATTTTCAAAATAAAAAATAAAAGAAACTTGATTGTTATAGTGGAGTAGATATGTATGTTTTATAAAAACATAAAATCATTATTTAGCGACATTACATAAATCTAATTTGAGTTGTTAATAACATGGCTAAAAGGTTATTAGTTGTAACCCGAAAAAAAACAAAAGGTTATTAGTAAAATTTTTTTTTTTTTTTTTTGGTGAAAATTAGTAAAATTTGATATATGGGTTAAAAATAAAAAATAAAGTGAAACTGTCGATTAGAAAAATATTTGAAAATGAAAAACCAAATAAGATGACGGCTTCCAACATCCAAGCGGTTGTTCAGCTAATTGAAGCACCGCAGGGATAGGGAAGGCCTCGTAGTAGGGTTTAAGATGTCGTGGGAGGCAGGCAGGGAAGAAATGGCAAGTAGAAGTCACTGCAAATTCTGGCTCCCTAAGAAGAACAGATTTTGTGCAAACTCCCCTCTGCTTAACTCTACGTACGTAATCTCTCTCTCTCTCTCTCTCTCATATACATCTTCATCTTTCCTTGGGTTATCCATTACTGATACTGATGATAATTTCTTAATCTCAATTGTTTAGATTCTGCGGGAACCACACCCAGAGGTCTGATGCAAAGTGGATTCTGTGCCCAATCGACCCTTCTCAGTAATCCCTCCTCCTATTATCACGCTTTTCACATTTACTTTACGCTTATTCAAGTAATTACTAGTGTTATTTTGTTTTAGTAATTGATTTTGCTGTTTTATTAATAGCTCTGTGCTTGACGAGAACCTTGAAAGTCACTTAAGTAGATGTCCCTTTCTGAAACAAGCTCAGTCTCTCTCATGCCAAACTTTCTACCAAAAGGGCATTAATGCCGGCAGAGAAGATAATGATGATGATGATGATGATGAGGGAGGAGAAGGAGAAGAAGAAGGGGATGAACACAAAATTGCCCCCAAAGATTCAACCTTTACTTCAGAGATGAAGAGGAATGCAGTCTATGCCTTGTCTGTTCCCCAATTTTGTGAACTGATTGCGAAAATCAAAACCCTTCATGCATCCATATGCAACTGTATTCCTCATTCTTACAGGATTCCTGAAGCTTGTAGCATTTGGACCAATCGACAAGTTGACAAGTATTTTCATTCAATTTCACTTCTTTATATATGTTTGTGCACCCAACCAGTATTATTGAACTCTTAGTTAATCTTGTATATATGCATTTCAGGAAATTACCGTATCAAGAGAAACATGTTTTGCAACAGGCGTCGATTCTTGGGAATTTAGAAGAGTTTGGGGTGTTCAAAAAATCTTGTTTAAGTGCAACAAGTGAGCACTGTGATTCTAATGCAGAGTCTGAGAGTGACAAGGATGTATCTGCAGTGGTTGAGTTTGGAGCTGGACGGGGGTACTTGACACAGATGCTGGCGGACTGTTATGGGATCAAGAAGGTGTTATTGGTGGAGCGGAAGTCTTATAAGTTGAAGGTCAGTTTATCCTACACCACTTTCTGAAACAAATATTTGCTCTTTTCAATTATTTATCTAATTTTCAGGTGGTGATCACAAATTCAGCTATGATGAGTCTTTGAGCGTCAGTAGTTTCAGCTCACATCGAATGGTTCTAATTTATCTTTCATGCTAACTGGTACTCTTAGGCTGATCGAAGTTTGCGACAGAAAGAGAGCTTAGTATTAGAGCGGTTGAGAATTGACAGTAAGGCTTCGTATCCTGGTTCTTACCAATGCTTGAAACCATCTCTTTTCTGTTTTCCTCTTTGGGTTTTTTTTTTTTTTTTTTTCACACTCGCATTATGCCTAGGAAAAGTGGATGAAGAAGAAGCTTCCTTAGAGAGCTCCATTCGGACTTGAAAATGAAAAGCATTTTTACCAAACAAAAACATTATCACTTGGTGCAAATGGACAACTGATTACAGTCACTTCAGCATCTGAGTGAGAAGTGCCTAGTTAAATATTGAAAATGGCCAAACTTTTATTGGATTAGATTTTGCTCTTCCAGAACAACTCAATCTATTGTTTTAACTTGCTTTTCTTGCATGTGTACGCTTTTCCTGCCTCTTCATCCCAGTGTTGTGCTAATTGATCCTTTTCCAGCTGTTTTGATTCTGTACTATCTCCTTATGTATTCCTTCCACTATAGGAGATAAACATACATTGAGATGATAGTGAGAGTAGTTTCGTACATTTCGTCAATCCTTTCAAGTCGTGAATTATTATTTGAGTCAAATATGACATGTGCATGATAGTTTTGTTAATAATACAACTATACAAGGGAATATGCTGAATCATGGACTTCAGCGTCATACATTTCCTATTGATTCTATTAAGTATTTAACATATGACATCAAAATTTTACTATGCATGTTTCCGCTATAATACAAAGTTAAGTTAGATTGGACTCGTGTCTGAAAGCGTCGGACTTGAGATTTGATGATATTAAAACCTTCAATTGCAGTTGAGGATCTGAACTTGAATGCTGTCGAATCATTACGAGGAGTTGGCTATGTGGCAATTGGCAAACATCTCTGTGGGCCTGCAACAGGTAATGGAATTTTTTGTAACTGGAGTCCTTTAATTAATTGCCACTGGATGGGCTATTACATATAATTCAATTTTGGTTCAGATATGACCTTAAGATGCTGCGTTCGCCCACAAACACATGAAGATGCTGCTACTCAGTCCCAATCTAGTTGTTACCTTAGAGGCTTAGCTATAGCTACATGTTGCCATCATCTATGCCAGTGGAAAAACTATATAAGTAATCAATTCAACCTATCCTTCTATTTTAAATGTGAAAATGTGGCTATTGACAACTTTCTCTGTATCTGGAATATCAATACCTGGCATTCTATAAATTATCATTGCTCTGCAGATAAGAGATATATGTCTGATTTGGGTTTTACCAAGGAAGATTTCCACGCGATTTCATGGTTTACCAGCTGGGCTGTTGATGCAGATCATGGCTCAGAGTTCTCTGTCACAGATTGGTCGGCCCAACTTGAAATTATGTACGTCGGATTACATAGTTACTCATCGGCATTCGCATTGTGTTTATTTTCTGGTGCCCGTGCAATTGAGTATTTTATTATGAGAAATCTAATTGGATATTTTGCAAGAATATTGTCTGATCTTTTGAGTTTGTAGGAATGAGAAGAAGTGGTTGGAGTCAGATTTAAGTGGAGTTGGAGATATAGTGAGGAATATGGAGCCGATTGATCGGGCATTGTTGGGGTACATGTGCAAGGATATCATAGATGCTGGAAGGTTGAAGTGGGTAAAGGCACAAAGACTGAAATCTGAGCTGGTCAAGTATGTTCCATTTACCATTTCTCCTGAAAATCACCTATTGGTTGCTGCCGGGTAGAATATCTTGATGTAGCAACGGTGCTGTTCCATGTTCCATGTTTCCAGTCCACATAAAAACCTTTGATATAAATATTAGTACGATTTTTATTAGAGGATCTGAATTATTCTCTTCAAGTACTGAAAGAAAGAAAGAAAACCTTAGAAAAGTTTGGTGGCAGGCCTTTTCCTTGACCAATAATACATTTGTTAAATCATTGTTACCGTTCTTGGATCCCAAGCAAGGTATATATATATATATTGATTGACAAGAAAATGAATGCTTGCTTGCTCGTCCTTGATGATTTGTGTGTTTCAATGATTAAATAGTTGCAATATAGTTTGTATCTATGTAGGATGGATGACAAATACAATGAATTTATAATAAATTCATTCACCAGGTCCTCCTGAAAGCAATAAACATCAAAAGACCAAGAGTACGATTCGCTGAGCATAAGATATCTCTCTATTAATTATTACCAAATTGAAATTGTGGAAATGTATATCTACTTTATTTTTTGCTGGTAATCTTGTTATATTTTCATTTAACTGGCTAAATGTCAAAATGAAAAAGAATTTGTTGTTTCTTCATGTTTGAGAGTAAGAAAGAGATGAGAAAAGCAAGAGAGACGATACATTTTCTTCTTTAGTAAAATACGTCATTCAGGGACGGATTTGGGAGGGGGGCAGGGGGGCCCCCGGTCTCCTCCGAGATTTTAAATTTTCATTGTCGAGTACATATGTTTTCGTTATATGGCCCCCCACGAATATATAAATAAGATGTTACAATGCAAGACAAGATGGATTTAGCAGCATTGGTGGGCGCTTACTCCTTCCAACAGGAGGTCGTGTGTTCAACTCCCGTATGCCTCATCCCCATGCCAACATTCTTTTTCTTTTTTATTTAGGCCCGCTGTACTCTTAATTAATAGTTGCTATTTTATACTTTTTTGAGAAATTAACAATATATTATTGTTGGAATTTGCGGTTGATTTATTTTTTGTTTTTTAATTTAGTCGTATTTTCTTGTTTACTTAATTGTAAATTGATTTGTGATGAATTACTTATCACTATTATTTTAACTAATTCTTTGTATCTAAGAATAAAATTGACAAAGTCACTAAGTTCAAATAAAATGTGACAAAAAATTAAATAGGACGAAAAATATTGAGAGAAAGTTTTATCACTAATAAATTAAATATTAAGTTCAATTATGAAATCATTTAATACTATTATCAATATAATGAATACTCATATGAACAATTATATTCGGATAGAGTTTAATTTACTCTCATGTATATTTACTTATTCAATCGTATGATAATAGGTACTCGAAGAAATACTAATACAATTTCGATTTAAAAAAAAAAAAATTGCTTATATATATATTTCGAAACCTACTATATTTTATATTAAAATTTAATTTTACTTTTATACATGATATTTTTCATTTACTTATCTATTAAACTATAATAAATTTCGACTGTCAAATGTAAATCGAGCCCCAGAGTCAATTCTTGGATCCGTCCTGACGTCATTCAATACGTATATGGATTTTCGACACTTGCAGTACAACTTACCCTTTACCTTTGCATCATCATCATCATTTCTATCTCCCTCACTCTCTCTCTTAGTATTATTATTATTTTAAGGGACCTTCACTGCGACCCGTCTCTCCGGCTAGCTGGCTGGCTCCACCTCTCTATTCATTATATTATATATAAATACCCGTGTCTACCTCTCTCTCAATTACTTATTAAAATCTACTACCACCTAGCAGAGTCGAGTCCATCCAAAGCTTTTACGTTTCGCCGCGAAATGGAACCCACTGGAACTATTGTCTTCACTTCTGTTGGCAGACCTTATTACGGCTTCGATATTTTCTGCGTCAGCTTGGCCGACTCCGTCGAACACCGCCTCACCGACGGCGTATCCATTAATTTTAACGGCCAGTTTGTTGATGAAGATAAGACGCTTGTTTATATCTCCGAGAGATCTGGGTCGCCCCGGATTTTTTTAAACCGATCCGGAAATGCGGATCCGGAACAACTTCATTCCCCACAAGAAAGCCTCTTCCATGATCGTCCTGTCATTAAGAACAAGGAGCGTCTCTACTTCATTTCAGCTCACCAACAGCCTGACAAGCCGTTCAACAGCTGGTCCGCTCTTTACTCCACCCAGCTACATCACACAACCACTGTGCGGTTAACACCTTATGGTTCCGTGGACTACAGCCCCGCCATTTCTCAGTCTGGGAAACTTATTGCCGTGGCTTCTTATGGGGATCGGCCTTGGGGTGGTGAATTCCATGATCTCCAAACCGATATCGTTGTTTTTCAAGAATCCGATCCCACAAACCGTGTTCTTGTGTGCCACCATGGCGGTTGGCCTACATGGTCAGGTGACTCAACCCTTTATTTCCATCGCCAGGCGGATGATGGGTGGTGGAGCATTTTCAGGGCTGATTTACCTCACAATTTTGCTTCCTCTGGCGCTTCACTTGCTCCAATTCGTGTCACTCCGCCTGGACTCCATTGCTTCACGCCTGCAGCTATGCACAACAGCAAAAGAATCGTGGTTGCCACTAGGCGAAAGGGCAAGAATTATCGCCACATTGAGATTTTCGATGTTGAGTCTCAGGAATTCTATCCAGTTACCGAGCTGCTGAACCCTAATTCTCACCATTACAATCCTTTTGTTTCCCCAGAATCTACTTTTCTTGGTTATCATCGATTCAGAGGGGAGGCAGGACCAGGCGAGTTGACGATTCCGCACCTTGAGCCAGTAATTTCTCCAATTCAAGGACTGCGCATGCTCAGGCTCAACGGTTCTTTCCCTACCTTTTCACCCTCGGGTGATCTGATTGCATTCAACCACGACTTTGATCTCAATTCTGGCCTCAAAATTATCAAATCGGATGGTTCGAAAAGGTGGACATTGTTTGAGAATCGCACAACCTTCCATAATTCGTGGAGCCCGGCTGATAACAATGTCATCTTCACATCTATTGGGCCTATATTTCAGTCTGCAAGTGCAACTGTGCAGATTGCTCGAGTCACTTTTGATCCTGCAAATTTATCTGATGATCGTGATAAGATTCCTGTGGATATCAAAATTCTTACGAAAGAAGAAACGGGGAACAATGCATTTCCTTCTTGCTCACCTGACGGTAAATCTGTTGTGTTTCGATCAGGGCGTTCTGGGCACAAAAATCTGTACATAGTTGATGCTGTGAGCGGGGAGTTTGAGGGTGGAATCCGTCAATTGACTGAAGGGCCGTGGATTGATACAATGCCAAGCTGGTCACCTGATGGGAAGTTAATTGCATTCTCTTCAAATAGACACAACCCGGATAATGTGGCAGCATTTGGGATATACGTGATCAAGCCGGATGGTACAGATGCTCGGAGAATTAAAGTGGCTGGTATAGAAGAAGAAAGGGAGAGGTTAAACCATGTGTGCTTCAGTGAGGATAGAGAGTGGCTGCTTTTTACGTCAAACTTGGGTGCAGTGACTACGGAGCCGGTGGGACTTCCAAACCAGTTTCAGCCGTATGGGGATATGTATTTGGTGAGGTTGGATGGCAGTGGCTTGCAGAGGCTGACGTGGAATGGGTACGAGAATGGGACGCCAGCGTGGCATCCAAGAGTGTTGTCGATAGGTGGTGGTGGTAGAGATGAGGAGGAGCTGAAGATATCTCGTTTGTCTTTGAAAGGTGGGAATTGGAATGGAGAGGATAAGTTGAGGGGTCAATTTGATGAACCATTGTGGATCCAGTGTGATTTCTGAATTGTGACTGTTATATCTTCTATCTATATCTATATATATAGTAGATAATAATCAGTCAGGGCAGGGGCAAGGGGAACTATGATTGATTGATTGTTGCGGAGCTGCTCCTGAGAATGCCCCTTCTAGTTCTAGTTGTGCTTTGTCAGACGATCCCTTTCCTCCCAAGTTCTCTATGTATTTTTTTTTTGATAAGAAGTTCTCTATGTATCATTGACTAATAAAAATGTCTTATTAGCATATGTATTGTAGTATTTGCTAATGCATATTGATTAATGTCACACCCCAGCATACCCAAAATTATTAGGGATTGAGCTGGTAGTAATGAACTGCAACAACGACATGTTAGAGGTTACTAAAGGTTCCCCCAATAATTCCTTTTAGGATCAAGTCAAATTACTCAGCTTCAAATAAAAGGGATGTGCGGTAATGAAATAAATAGTACTAATTGTAATTTGAGCCAAGATACCGGGAGGTTGCTTTGATTTTAAAAAAGAGAAATGAGAAGAAATGTGTATTTGTTATTATACAATTTACTTATGTTTGTTTATGTTTTCAAATTCCATTTTCAATATCTTGGATCACAAAATTCTAAAAATCCATAATACAAACCATTTTTATCTAAATTCTACTTTTTTCAACTTAATTTTTTCAATCCCCCATATAAATACCTATCAATCACTATATCAATCATTTCACATATTTATCAATCAACATCATTTCCTCCAATCGTTACTTTTTTATTCAATCTTCCACATTTTACTATATATTAATAATAAATTTCAAATTTCAAAATATATTAATAATAAATTAACTTTATATATCTATCTTATTCACATAATCATTACACAAATAATTAACTCAATTTTTTAACTCATCATACATCAATAAATTATTATTGATTTGACATATTTTACAAATCTCAACCATTTTTAAAAACATAAACAAACACAACACACATCACATCAATTCTCACACGAATTCATGTAGTACGCATTTCCCGAGAAATTTTCAGGAGTTTATCTCAAAAACATAAACAAACAAACCCTTATTTCTATTGTAAATGGATTCACCTTTTTGATGAGTAGTTAGTACTATATCTTAAGAGTTCTATATGATTTAAATATATATATATATATATATATATATATATTTGATTTTGAGGTATACTAATATATGATGGGCAAAATAGAGGTGTATGGCTAAGCTTATTTTAAAGAGTTTTTAATCTCTTAATGCTAATAAGATATTTTTAAAGTTTATAAGCTCTCAATCTTATAAGCGGTTAAAATTAAAGCAGGGGTCTCCTTATTTATTTTTTAAGAGTTTATACGCTCCTAATAACTTATTTTGAGAGTTTATAAGCTGTTTTACAAAAAATACCCAACACTTTGTAACAATTTATTAGTTATCAAATAATTTATAAGATATTTTAAAAAACTTATAAGTTGAACCAAACACTCTCTTAATGATACAAACTTAAAAATCAAGTGATTATTGATTATTATACATAAGCAAAATATATAAGCTGGATTTTTGTTTGTTTCTTAAATTTCAATAAACTGTTAAGGTATTACCCATTATTTATTAAGTTAAGAATAGATCGATAGATTTTTTTTATCATAATTTTTTTGTTTTTAATTTTTAAATTGATAAATTGTATAATACATATTTTATTTTTCAATATTGAATATTTTTATAATTTATTTTGATTTTAATATGATAATTATCTAAAAAATATATTTTTAATTAAAAAAAATGAAAAAAATCTGAAAATTAAGATTAAAATCATATTTAGTATCAATTCTCATGATAAAAGTTCTAAAACAATAAATATTCTGAAACAATAAATATCTATGTGAAACTTCAATCGCTTAATTTTTAATTTAGAAGGCTAAGGACGATTAAATTCATAAACTTATTAACCCTAAATTTTGAAATGAAAAAATGGTGGAATGAGTTTTTTGGATAAAAGATATTTTTATGGGGTTTTGGTATACAAACATTTATTTTGAGGGGGTTAGTATTTTTCCTTAAAACATTATTCATGTGTGGATATGAATATATGAATACTTATTTTGTTGTTATAATAAATATGGGTTGTTAAGACTTGAAGGTAATGTGATGTAGACTACGAGATTGATGCATTTTTTTGATCAGTTGGATTGAAAACCAATACATATGTAAATTACTGCACGGTTTGACGGTGGAATTTTAAATAGACGTAACTTTAACCCGATATGAGCAATGAAGTGAGCCACATGTGCTTACTCATTTTTTTGAAGATAATCTAACTCAGTTCAGTATCGTCGAACGAAGTCACCATTCGTCGTGAAATTCCAACTTCGAGGTTGTCATACGCTTGTCCAAATGATTAGCATTTCTTTAATTTATCAATGGCTATATTTTATTTTTACTTTTTCCATTGGGCTTCATATTTTGCGATAAATCGTCTTGTGTGAGACGTTATCTTTTAGCCAAATTTTGATTCTTTTATAGTTATAGTTGAATTTTATGTCTAACATTATTGTTTTGGAGTAGAAGTAGGACTGTAATGTGATTCCTAGTTGAGTTAGGATATGAGTGTTCGTTTTTCCCGTTAAGATAACCAAGTTTTGAACTTTATAATCATCTTACAATTAATAAATTATTAAAAGAAAATAAATTAAAGAAAACATACTTCCGATAGAAAAAGGGGTGCAGTCTTTTTCTCCACGTTTGTATTTTCTTAGATTATTAGAATCCGTGTACAAAGCTTCCGTGTCCTCCTCACAAACCCTAGAAAAGCAAACAACCCTGAGATTGAGAATACCCAATATCCACGATAGAAACCAAATTTGGCCGTCTCGATTTCTAATTTATATATCTATCTATCTATATATATATTTATCATTCTTTTGGTCCAGAAATCGTTAATTTACCACAATCTCGATAGAAACCGGCATTCGATTCGAATATCTGTTGATTATAAGGGGGGGCGATGGACGATAGCTGTGCTGTATGTGCGGAGAGCTTGGAGTGGGTAGCCTACGGTGCTTGCGGTCACAAAGATGTTTGCTCCACTTGCGTTGCTCGCCTCCGATTCATCTGCGATGATCGTCGCTGCTGTATCTGTAAGACTCAGTGTGACGTTGTTTTCGTCACCAAGGTAGATCTTTTAAATCCTCTTTTTTTTCCTTTTTTTTTTTTGTGAATTTCCTATTCGTTCGATCTGTTTTGTCAAAGATTGGATTAATTGCATTGACGAATTTGATTTTGATGAACATCATCTTGTGTAATCGGAGTCTATATATATGAAGTTAAACTGGATATATATGGATGCATTCATTAGCTACCTTTTGTCTAAAATAATTGAAGAAAGTAAGTTATGTTTGATAGCAAATCTCAGAATTACTAGAGCCATGGTGCGACCCGTATGTTTGCTGATATCTTTTACTGTGCATTAACTATCTTCGCTCCTGACTAAATAAGTTTCTTCTCTCCTTGGATGCATGTAGGCCTTAGGAGACTTTACCAAGACGATCAACGACTTTTCACTCTTGCCTTCTGAAGTGAAAGAGGGCAGAGTTGGACAGTACTGGTATCATGAAGATACGCAGGCATTCTTTGATGACCCAGATCACTACAAGATGATCAAGGCCATGTGCAGGCTTTCCTGCAGTGTGTGTGATAAAATGGAGGACCAGCCCGAAGATGGGCCCAGGAGAAGAGCAAAGTTTAAGAACATTGAGCAGCTAAAGGGTCATTTATTCCACAAGCATAGATTGCTCATGTGCAGCTTGTGCTTGGAAGGGAGGAAGGTGTGACATTGTTTTCTTTGATCTTCTATACCTATGTGATTAATGAGCTGTTTTCTTAGTCTTGTATATTATGAGGAAATATCATGCACTAAATGCAGGTATTCCATGTTCGGCCATATCTGGTATAAATATATCGGTTTAGGAGCCTTTTAAGAAGCTTAACATTTAAATTCATGCACCAAGGTCACATTATGATGCAATAAACAAAATGTGGTTGATATGCTGATTGATCTTGTGATATATCTGACATTCAGACTTTGAAATATCTTGAGTATTGTCAGATGCATAAGACTGCCAAGAAAAACATCACTTAGCTTATAATTCTGAATCTAATTTCTTTTTGATACGCACATCTCTGACAGAATGTGCCAAATATAGAAAATTCTGTAGCATTTTAGTGGTGGTTTTGGGTTCATCTGGTAATATTTTGACAGATTACTTATCAGTAGTTTGGGACTTGCTTTCTCAGTTATATGTGGGGAGACTGGAGATAGTTGTTTCAATATTGATTGATTGATTGATTAACTTTAAAGATATTTGTTTTAGACATCCCTAATAAACTGCCCTTCTGCTACAACTAACAGTGAATGCTTTTCTTCCCTTTATTTTCCATGGTAAGGATTAATACTAAGTAGACACACTGGCCTGACAAGTTTCCCTTGGATTCTCAGGTTTTCATTTGCGAGCAGAAGTTGTATACAAGATCGCAACTGACTCAGCATATAAATTCGGGTGATTCTGAGGTAGATGGAACTGAAAGTGAGAGAGGTGGCTTTACAGGACATCCCATATGTGAATTCTGCCTAACACCATATTATGGGGACAATGAGCTGTATACACATATGTCCACCGAACATTATACTTGTCATTTATGCCAAAGGTAATCAAGTTAATCTTAATTGAATACAGAGTGAGTTGACTGGAACACGTCTTTAGTGGGTTGATTATGCGCAGGCAGCATCCAGGACAATATGAGTACTACAAGAATTATGATGACTTGGAGGTAGAGCATTCTTTGCCTGATTTATCTGAAGTTCTTGTTTGATTTGATCTTATTATTTGAAATTACTCACCTCTTTAGATCCACTTCCGTCGAGACCATTTCCTATGCGAGGATGAAGGTTGTCTTGCCAAGAAGTTCACCGTCTTTCAGTCTGAAGCAGAATTGAAGGTTGGCTACTTGTGCATATGCCGAGAATGAACTTGTCTGTTAATAAATGCACTTGTTTCGACTGGTTATTCATTTTTCTTTTTTGGGTTTATTTCTCAGAGGCATAATACTTTGGAGCATGGAGGGCGTATGTCTCGTTCAAAGCGCAGTGCTGCTCTTCAGGCATGTTGCCTCAACTCTAACTCCTAAGATTAATGTACCATAAGCAACTACTTTGTCATTTGGCTCTTTTTACTTCTCTTGCTTTTTGTCCTTTGTTCTCTTTTTCTGAGGGGTTGGTTTTTCGTTTTTTATTTAGAGGTGGGTGGGGTGGGAAGCTATGCATGATATTACTAATGTGCAGTCTGTTTCATTTCCACACATGATGGCATGAGTATGTTTTCATGTGTTGTCTGGTTTCTACAGATACCTACCAGTTTCCGATATAAACGAAATAGTGAACAAGACAATCGCCGTGGAAGAGGGCGTATGTTTCGGCGGGATCCTTCTGACGATGAACTTTCCTTGGCAATCCAAGCAAGTCTCGAGACAACCAATGGTGGACCATCCAGTAATCGGGCAGTCACTGATCATGGAGAAATTATAGATGCTGAAACACTTATTCCACATTTTGAATCTTTAGCTAACCCTGACGCTGAGACATCTTCAAGATACCGGCAAGCCGTGTCTCAAAGTTCAAGAAGTGGAACGCTGGGGGAGTCTTCCTTTCCTCCTCTACAAGTGGCCCCTGAAAGTAATCAACAAAATCCCCATCCTGATGCTCTTCCTAAAAATACAATGGCAGCACACATCCGTCGCCAGAGCAACCGAAAGGTGAATGTCTCGGGTTCAACTCCTGCTTGGTCAGCAGCTCGCCGTATCCCTGCTCATCCGGCTATTACTCCTCATGCTTGGCCTGCAATAAATGGTGTTTCTGGATCAGCTTCTAGCTCTACACAAGCTAGACTTGTAGCAGAAGTTGGACCAGTGTCATCTAGTTACTCGATTTCTGGTCAGGCTCGTCCGCCATCATCTTTCGCTGGTTCATTAGTTTCATCAAGGACTTCCGGAAGCACGAGTGGGATGAGTCATTCTTCATCAGCCCCTAATCTTTCGGAGCACGGATCTCTTGACTCCTCAAATACTGATTTTCCTCCAGTTTCATCAGCAGCACAGACCCGCAGGTCATCTGTTGCTGACCAAGGGGTTGTGAAGGTAGAAGATGTTCAAACGGCAAACAAATCTCTGGTGGAGAAAATGCGTGTTGCTCTAGGGTTTGATGAAGACAAATTTGCAGCTTTTAAAATCATATCTGGTGAATACCGCCAAGGTTCAATGGATGCTGAGACGTACCTAGCACATGTAGAGCAGTTTGGTTTGTCTCATCTTATTGTTGAAATGGCTCGACTCCTACCTAATGCTCAGAAGCAGAAAGAGCTTATTGACGCCTACAATATTAATATGGCATACAATGCTCGAATAGAGAATGGTTGGAGCAATGGCATACGCATAAAAGATGGTAATAGTTCCAAGAAAGGCAAAGGCAAGTCTGTAGAATCAGGCAACAGTATTTCTAAAAACAACTTAGCTGATAACATTATTAGCACTGTGAAAGAACTGCAATCAAACTACAGAGCTTCGGAAGATGAGGTCGAAGTGTTGTCAAGGGATGGATATCGAACTACGAAGGACAAATCAAAAGTTGTGGTTGATGATTCAGAATCAAGTAGATCTGGTCAATTTACAAAACAGAAAAGCCAGATTGAGTCTTTATCTGCTGGTGGTGGAGCCAATCAAAGTACAGGTAATGGTGATGGGAAAAACAAGCAACGGAAGAAAACCTCAAAGTTTCACAGAGTCCGTCTTGGTGATAGCTCTATGGAATCACTTTTGGATCTTAAGAATACTGACCCTGATCCAGATCCTCAGTCAGATTTAAAAGAAACTGCCGCAAATGGGCCAAATAATCCAATTGAGAGTTTGCCTGCTCGTGGTGTGTGGCGAAATGGTGGAGGTCAGAAGCTATTGGCAAAGACTTCAAAAGGACCTAGAAACTGAGTGTTGAAGGAGTTGAAAATCTGTAGATAGCGGATAAAATACTTTGTCATGATCTGTGGACTTTATTCCAAGTTCAACTGCCTTTTATTGGTGTGCCTTGGCTGGATGAAGTATCAATCTCCGTTCTAAGGGGAAACCTGTTTTTGCATGAAGCAATTTTTGTTTGTTTTGATGAAGTTTCGACTTGGGTACATGTTCGTGTGCTTGTACCACTGATTGAAGCAAAATACCTTGCCCATATAGTTTACAAGATGATTTAAGACACAATCTGTTATCAATCAATGTCGCTTGGTATTGCTTTTGGAATTACGGCAGAACTATTAGAAAATGGACATGATTATGTGACTATTAAGTTCTCTTGAAAGAACTCAGATGTTCTGCTGTGATAGCCCCATAAATGAGGCACAGTTTTTAGATTATTTGTTTACTGTTGTGGTGAAGTGCAAAACCATGGGATATTCTTGGCATAGCTCATCATTTTGAGAATAAAAAATTGGGATAATTACACTCAAGCCTCCACCCCTAATGATGGGGTAATTACACAAACTTCCCCTCATTAATTAATAATTACGAACACACCTTATCAGGGTCTATTTATAAGGTTTACAGGGGGTATAATTGTAAGAACTGTTATGCATATGGGGTGCAATTGTAAGAAATTTTTAATATGAGGTGAGGGGTGTGTTTGTTATTATTAATTAGTAAGGAGAGACTTGTATAATTACCTCATCACTGAGGGGGTGTGAGTGTAATCACTGCTAAAAAATTTTAAACTGTGTTTGGATATGTTTTCAAACTCAATTTCGTCCAAAATTTTGGCCCAATTGTGTTTGGTTAACACAATTTTGGGCAAAAAATATGTTATTTTTTTGGTCAAAAAAACAAAAAACAAAAAATACAATGATTATTTATTTAAAATTTACAACTTAAGTATTGTTCTCTACTTTTGTCTTTCCTCTCTTCTCTTAACTTTTAATTATTAATAGACATAAACTTCATGATTTAACTATTACTACAATTTTTATTCCCTTTGAAAACAAAACCAAACACTATCTTACCAAAAAAACCAAACATCAAAAATCAATTCTCAAAATAAAACCATACACAATCTTATTAAATATGCACGAATCCCCATAAATTTATCACCAATAATTCCATCACAAAACATAACTAAACATAGCCTGAGTTTCTGGTATGCGCACCCAGACTTTAATGATGACTTAAAAAATTTGTTCACGATTCTGTGCTTAATCAATTTAAATAAAATAAGACCAGACGTTACAAAACGTTTCTAATTAACAGGAAACGATAGATAACACAACAATTTGAGTTCCCTTGATGATCCAATAATATAAAACACGTATGGTTTAAGGAGAATTTACAGAGGCTTGATTGATAATATACATCAATTTATTACATATACACGGTTTGTGTGCCACAAAGTCAGACCCAGGCAGAAGTAATTTGCGAGGACAAACTTATCAGCACATTGGAGTATCACCACAACCAAAGGTTTTCTCACTGCTGTAACACATGTAGAGGAACCCATCATCATCCTTGTACGAATCATACACCGTCTCAATCAAGCTTGCTGCGGCAAAATTAAGAAAAGAAAGGTCAATTACTATGTAAGTGGATTACCTTGGTAAAATGATCCCCACAAATAAAGAGATGTGATCGAGATTTTACATGTTTGCGGTAATGTATTCTTAACAAATACAAAGAGAGCTTTCCCAGGAGCCAGATGGAGCCTGCCACTCAGGATGTGGATAAATTGGCCAACAGACATGTCGCAAGGTACCAGAAATCTGTGGGCAAACCACATGATACAAGTACAAAACAATTTATGAACTGTTGAGCAATGTATCTTACTTCACCACCAAATCATATTCACACTAAACCGTACCAAGAAGTAAATTAGTGAAATATTTAAAACAAGGTGATGGTCCTGCTGCGAAAGACGATGACTAGGTAAATGTTGGAATAATTAATTTAAGCTAATATGGCAGGATAGAAAGCTACACCTACTTAAATGGCAAAAGCCGCGAAGATAGTTGCTACACACACTGATAGATACGCATAATGGGCAAAAAAATGACAGTTTGAAAACGGCGGGTTAGCACGCCTGGGTTTGTCTTGCTCAAGGAAATGAAAACTATATGTCCTGGTCCATGTGTCATGTAAACATTGCTTTAGAAATGAGACAAAGAAGATTATATTTTCGTTTTACTTGGGGTGAATGACACCTGCACACACGCATGCATGCACATACATAATACATCCATACAGAGGGGGAGGGGGAGAAGATCTACTCTCTCTGCCTCATTTTTATAAATTATGTTTAGAGGGGAATAACCATTCCTTATTCCTGAGAAAGCAATAAGTGAAGCACAAAAACTAAAAAGAAAACAAAGAAGCTTTAGGATTAAGTATTAGAACACGAATGGAATTTCTGCAAGTTTAAACTTCAGGGCAAGTTAAAAAAGATAAGAAAAAGAAGACTTCAAGGCAGGTAAACTACACTGAAAGACAACTGGCAAACAAGTACAATTAACTTACTTCTTCTTCTCCATCTCTGGAAGGTCAGTTTTTGTATACCTTTCAACGACAATCTGCAACAGGCTCAACAATTATACAGTCACACCACAAAATACTCCAGAGAGTTATATCAACTGGCTATTAGTAGTTAGAGGCATAAGGAAGGTATCCAGTGTTCCATTTCAATTTGCTTATTTAATTTCTTGAAGCATTCATGTGTATACAAAGACCACAACTAGAGGGCAACTTATTTGCACTTCACAGTATTCAGTATGTGTTCATGAGACTGTCTTTAAATTATCCAACTTTTGTCCATCAAAGAATCTTGCGTGTTTCTTCTATACTACTATGTTTGACAAGTTTCTTTCAAATCTTCCAACCCCTACCTGCATTCAACCCCAAATAAAAAACAGTATGTGATTAACATGATACTCAAGTACAACCCAACCGAACATTAACCACATGATATTTCCTTGATAATGTTCTTGTCTAAAACCCCCAAGCCTCTTTCCCTTTTGAAGCTAACCAATTCAAAAAGTGGCAATTCAGAAGAAACCACCTAGATGGCAACATTAAGACAATGTAAATAGTTCCAATTTTCTCAAAGTCTAGGATATACTAATGTTAAGACCTTTTTCTTTGTGCTCTTTTTTCCTCCTCGAACATGGGCAAGGTAGCTAAACTAAAATGTTAATGTATCACGGAGTGAGCTATTTCACAACTTTTTGACAGTTCCAACTTCCAGCACGTTGCACACACGAAAGCAAAAATCCACATATTCGGTTTCTTCAAAGGTGAGGTCTGAGGAGCGTGGGGTGGTAAACAAATTGAGTCAACTCAAACAAGTTTTCGAGTTTCTTTAAATTTATATCGAGTTGAAAAGTTGAATTTGGTCTGACTCAATAGTTAACCGAACCAGGTCCGAATGAGTTGTAATCAAACCAATACGAATTGAGCTCAAGTAACTAGATTTTCTTCCTCTACAATTGAGTTATTTTTAACTAATTGAGCGGAACTCAAGCTGAGTTTGAAATCTTATATGAACAAAAACATAACATAAGATAATTCACAAAAAGTAATAGAAAAACTGTAAGGAGGCATAAGAGAGGGATTTACAGGGAGACGATCGGGATATTTGGCAATGATGTCTTGCGATTCGTCCAGTCTTTCCTCTGCAATATTATTATTATTATTATTATTATTATTATTGTAATCAATAATTCAATCAAATAAAACAAAACAAAAGAATAGGAGGATTGGTTTTAGTTGCAATCAATCAATAATAAGGGAAGGAATGAAGTAACTAACCGAAAGAAAATTGTTCCTTGAAAGGTTGGGTCTTGACCTTGCCCCCCATCTTCGTTCTGCTCTGGCTCTGCTGCTTAAGATATATATATATATATATATATAGAGAGAGAGAGAGAGAGAGAGAGAGAGAAAATCAATTGAGCGATTTAAGACTATAGGATTGGATGATGATGATGATGCTGCTTCGGAAAGATCAAAACAAATAAATAATTCTGTTTACCAATTCATTCACCAAGAAAAGAAAAGATGGAGAGATAAAGTCGTGTGTAGGTATAAGTCAAAATTAGAAAATGTAAAATAAAAGTGAGACACTGCGAAGGATTTTCAACAGGCGAGCATAGCTCAGTTGGGAGAGCGGCAGACTAAAGGTCGCGTGTTCGATCCACGTGCACCGCATATTATACCTGCTTGTTTTAATATTATTATACGTTCTTTCTTTCACGTCTCCAAGTCGAGTCCCTTTTCTCTTAAACCCACCCCTGCCCTGCCTCTGCCTCTGCCTCTGCCTGCGCGGCGCCTCTCATACAATTACAACCAACCTCCATTCCATTCCAAATCCAAACAACACATCACACAACATATTCTCTCAGAGCCATGGCGGCGACGGAATGGCAGCTCCACCGCGGGCAGTATCTTGGAGAGATTTCTGCCCTCTGTTTCCTCCGCCTCCCTCATCACCTTTCCTCACTCCCTCCTCTCCTCCTTGCTGGTTTGTTCCCTCCCCCTCCCCCTTAACTTAATAACTATTCATTCTTATTGTTTTTCCATCAACATTCATATATATCTACACATATATTTCCATTCTGCAGGAACTGGTTCTCAGATTCTGGTGTATGATTTGGTGAGTGGAAACATCATAAGGTCGTTTCAAGTCTTTGAAGGAATTCGTGTTCATGGTATCTCTTTGGACACCTTTCATCTACACCCCAACCCCAAACCCTCTGCTCTTGCTTTCCGGATTGCTGTCTTTGGGGAAAGGAGAGTTAAACTTTTCAGCTTCCACATTGGAGGACCAGATACCCAACAACACAACCCTTTCCAAAATATCGAACTAACTCTTATTCACTCCCTCCCCAAATTTGGCCACTGGGTTTTGGATGTATGCTTCCTAAAGGTGGTGGTATCAACCTTTTTTTAACTTCACAAATTGTTATATTAGCTATTTCAGAAATTTTTGTTTGGGTTTCAGCTGCCGTTGGAGTTATTCTTTTTCTTCTTGTTGTTGTAGTAGGATGGTGCAACTTCGAGTGAGGATGCCTGTTATCTTGCCATCGGATGTAGCGACAATTCTGTCTACTTCTGGGACATTTGGAGATGTAATGTGTTTACTCAAGTTGACAGTGCAGGTTGGTTATACGCCATTCATTTTAGTTTCAACATACGGTTTTAATACATTTCTGTACTAGAATAGTCAAGAATGAGAACATTCAAGACCTTTAGCTGCAGTTGAATATTGGATAAAGAGGGAAAACTGAAATACTTGCAAGCAG
This sequence comes from Buddleja alternifolia, assembly GCA_019426215.1. Taxonomy (NCBI): domain Eukaryota; kingdom Viridiplantae; phylum Streptophyta; class Magnoliopsida; order Lamiales; family Scrophulariaceae; genus Buddleja; species Buddleja alternifolia. Next base: position 59,169,702 of record CM033391.1, read on the forward strand.
CTAATATACAATGACTTCCTATCTAATGCATTACCAGATTTTGTTTCTGAGTAGCCATTTTGGTATTTTCAATTTTGAAAATGACTGAAACTCAATTCAATACTAGAAATCTGCCTGAAAAATCGGATTTTTGAGTTGATTAATTTTTTATATAATGTGCTAGTTGTTATATTATACCATATTATCTTAACAAGTATTGAGTTATTTGATATATTATTGTACTTTGTACTTTGACCATGCAATTTGTAGAGAGGTGCCTATTGTACTCCATGAGGATGTTCGGAAATGAAATTGAATCTCTATGTATCGCATCTGGTACAATCTTCAATGAGGTAACGTACAGGCAACTTTAGGTTTTGTCAACAAATTCATGATTTTATTCTTTTTTCTTACTTGGAAGGTTCATTTCACATTTCTCCCAGTGTAACCCTCCCCAGTGCATAATTACATCATAATTTACTGCTTCGACTTCCAGAAAATGGCCATGGCATAAACTTTTTAGTTTTAAGTTTTGTACATCAAAATCAAATTAAATCAAGCTGGAGAACCCGTTTGGTTTTGGCAGATTGTTGTTTGGAAAGTGATCAATCAGAATGATGCTGCGTTAATCCATGCAAGTCATCCCGGAGACCATGTAGGGCCGATTATTGATGAGGACTTCCTTCTTCCTGGTCCCAAGTACAAGGATGCTCTTATTAGTAGGCTTGTGGGACATGAAGGCTCAATCTTCCGCATTGCTTGGTTCCCTAACGGATTGAAACTTGTTTCTGTTTCTGATGACCGTAGGTTGATAATGTTTTTCCAGTTCAAACTATTAGCTAACTTACTCAAGAAACCAAATAAAAAACTGAATAATTGATTCATAACTCTTTATGATATGCGATTTCTTGATTAGTGCAGCGCGCGTATTTGGGAAGTTCAGGGTGAGAATGGATTTTCCGGCAAGGTTGTGCAGGATAACATTAATCACTTGACAGGCCCTGTTCTATATGGGCATAATGCCAGAATCTGGGACTGCTGTATATTTGACTCTGTAAGCTTGCACTTATGTTTTCATTTGTGTTTCTGTAGGTATAATAGTTCTACACATGTGTTGGTGGTGTGGGAGTTAAATAATAAGTGAGTATTGGTTAAGGATAACTGGATAAGCGCTTTACTCCATTTACTTAACCTCGTGCTTCTTCTCCTCGTTGATTTTTATTTTCTCTAGGACAGGGATATATGTTAAATTGATTTTCTCAGAGTGCTGGTTATTGCTTCGAATTGCATTGATAGATGAACTAATATTTTCACACGTTGCAGTAGTCTGAAGTAACAGTAAAACTATTTCCGTCATGGATGAGCTAATTACCATATCTGAAGTGGAAAAACTAGTCAAAGTTTGTTCACCTTGCCCATCTATAAATTTATCTTTTGAGCCAGATTCCAGTTTTAAAAAATACTAACTGGAACAGACTTAGAAAGATGTTCACAAGTTCATCCATGCATCCATGGTGACTCTGAATCAGAAGGAACATTCTTGTTACAGAGTCCTTTATTCACTCTTGCACCGGATTCTGTTTTTAATTTATTTCCAATCATTTGTTGAATTTGATGGTCTGGTTTCTGGTTGCCTGTAAGAAGGTTATATGTTTACATGGCACATTTTTTGAGATAATTGTTTTCTTTTGCGTATGAAACACAAGGATTTGGTACTCCACATTTATTTACTCATTTCTTATTGCCTTATCAAACTACTCAGTTAATCATAACTGCTGGTGAGGACTGTACATGCCGTGTTTGGGATCATGATGGCAGAGAACTTAATGAGATCAAGGAGCATATGTAAGCTGCAACATTTTTCTTAGATGTGGCTATTATGGATTGCTATTCGTGGTTGTTTCTACTTGTTTTTATTTATCAAGTATACCATTTAACTAATTGGGTTTGTAAAGCATTTGGTGCGAGAGCTTTATTTTTGAATCCATTCGGTGGGTTCATTAGTGGTGTGCTCTGCTGTATTTGCAATGCTATTTGACTTCTTTTTGTGGATCTTTCCTTTTTGGCTAGCTTGGTGCATGCATATGGACTTGTGTACTTATATACCTTCTTATGAGACCCCATACCTAAGATTTCTATGTTTTTTTGTTTTGCAGTGGGAGGGGAGTATGGCGATGTTTGTATGATCCCAGCTCTTCACTTCTTGTCACTGCTGGTTTTGATTCAGCAATAAAAGTTCACCAGCTTTACATATCTTCAAAGGGATTAGAAGGAACTGTTGCATTAGAGGATTCCAATGACAGAAAGGAAGTTTTTGCTCTTTCTATACCCAATTCGTCAGGGCATGGTAGTTTCATGGACAGGTATCTTTGCATCTAGTTTCTAAAGTACTTGACAATGTTCATGCATTTAAGCCCTCAAATATCTTTGTATTAAAAGGCTTGGAATGATGATCAACATACTAAAGAAAGGATGAAATTGATTGTTGGAACAGTGCATTATTGGTTCTGTTCATCAGTATTGTGCTTAAAGACACTAAAACACAAGTTTATTATGCGAGTCCCCTAAACCATGGTTGCACTTCTGTCAGCTTCTTGTTGTCTTTTGAAATTCTTCCTATCCTTGTTATTATGATGCCACTGAATGGCCTTGATGACACAGTTATTTGTTTATTCATGATGTTCCTAAGTAGTGTAACACAAGTAGGGATAAACCCCCTTACGATGTGTTCGTCATATGGTTTATCAAAATGCACGAAGCTATATTGTAATTTGTTGTGCTCATGAAAAAGCAAGTCTCAAATTTCCAAATTGATCTGATTGAAGTTGACTTTGCAAGTGTCTGTAACAGTTATTCTTGCAGTTGATGAGCTGTATCAACGTGTTCTTCGTGCTCACATATGTTGCTTGTTCTTATCAAGATATACTTTGAACCGCTTTTCATTTGCATAATTCTTACTCTTGGGGTTGGGGATGGGGCACCTGATTTGGTCTTGGCCCTTTATACTTGACTCTCAGGTGAAGTGAATGCTCAAAAGAGTACACTTGAGGTGCAACAAGCCCTCATGCAGGTAAGAACTCTTAAGATTTGAGTAAAGTGAGTTGATGCACTTGAGTGACATGGCCTTCCGTGAATAAAAGATGCCTTTATGTTGTGGGTTGCTTTTTTCCTTTCGTAAGTATATTTGAAGTTTATAAACTATTTTCTCAAGACTTGATAGTTAGTGCTGTAATACTGCTATTCCGTTGAGCATTCTTGCCTCAAAGCTTCTCACATCTTAAGGAATCTTGCAGCAAAAGTGAATATGTCCGCTGTTTGCACTTCTCCTGCGAAGATTCTCTATATGTTGCCACCAATAATGGTTACCTGTACCATGTTAGTCTATTTAACAATGAGTCTGTTAAATGGACTGAACTTGCCCAAATCAGCAAAGAAGCGCCAGTCATTTGTATGGACTTACTATCAAAATGTTCCAAGCCTTTTGGCGGATTTGAAGATTGGATTGCTGTTGGAGATGGTAAAGGGAGCATGACGATCGTTCAAGTGGTTGGAAGTGCTCGGAACCCAAAAGTTGAAACTACTCTTACTTGGTTAGCTGAAAAGGAGAGACATCTCCTGGGCACTTATTGGTGCAAGTCACTACAAAATAGGTAATGAGTAGTTTCATTTCTAGCTGAATTTAAGGTGCCGACCATCAGTTCTTGCATTGATGTTGATTATCAGATTTCACAATTGAGTATGTAATCACAAGTGCCAGCACAATTGGAGAAGCTAAAGTCAACTTTCAACACATTTAGTTTTTTTGTTCACAATTGAGTATGTGATCACAAGTGAAGCACAATTGTAGAAGCTTTCTACACATTTAGTTTTTCTTTCTTTAGTTGGTGGAATAAGCAACTAAAATTCTTTCTTTTGTATTTTTACACTAATGCCCTTAAATTAGTGGTCGAGAGCTAGTGTTGTCACATTACTTTAATTGAGAGGATAGTTCAGAAATTAAATTCCCTTTGAAAATAGAGTTTTTATCTTGGGACGCCTGTGAAAGAAATTGGCAGCAATAAATTTGACCGGTGGAGTACATAAATGAATACGAGAAAAATGTTTCAGTATGCCCATTCGCCGTGGTAGTTAATTCTACATATACATTGCTTCTGTTTATGTGTGTCCTCACATAAACTAGGTCCATTAAAGCTTTTTATGAGCTGTGATTTCAGCATTATGTAACTCATGGCTTCACTCCTAGTATACTAAAATACTATTATTCTTCATTGCGCCTAATAAATTGAAAATGGTAAAAATACAAACTCCAGTAATTCCTGAATGCAGGTTCATCTTCACTGCCGATCCTGGTGGGAGATTGAAGCTGTGGAAGTTATGCCAAAGTGTTCCTTCTGCTTCTCTAGTTGGTACAGAAAGTTATGATGCACTCTTAGTTGCAGAATATGCTTCATGCTTTGGAATGCGAATAATGTGTGTGGATGCTTCATTTGATGAAGAGGTAAATTTCTTTGTAATCATTTTCTGTTTGCTAGGATTATTGTTCTCTTATTGTGAATGAACATGCTGTAAAAGTATATACCGGCAGACATCTTATGAATACCACAACTATGACTATGCACTATATACTTTGTTCCCAGTACTCTACAGAAAATGCAAATTGCTAGTACTTCTCCTGCTTTTTGACAATTTGTCATAATGAAGTCAGGATTTCACAATAAAGTCAAGTGGAGATGGACCACCATATGATCTCTAATTTAGTGTTAGTTATTGTCTACAGTTGCAGATGGACCACCATATGATCTCTAATTTAGTGTTAGTTATTGTCTACAGTTGCTTGTATGCGGAGACATTCGTGGTAATCTGTTACTGTTTTCATTGCCAAGAGGCTTACTCTGCGGTACTCCTATTCCTGCAGCAGTGAAAGCATCTCCAGTGAATTACTTCAAAGGTGCTCATGGAGTATCAAGTGTGAGCAGTGTTTCTGTTGGTGGTCTGTGTTCTGATCAAGTTGAAATAAGCTCGGTATGATCTGATTCTGAAACTCCTGATTCTAAAATTCACAAATTCATTGTGATTCCCTTTTCCATTTATGCCAATAAAACATAAAAGCTGTAGTGAAAAGACACCATAAGACTAAAAAAGAGGAAAAATGTGTGGTCTTTGTTTGTGAGGTATCAAGATATTGTGAGTACTTTTCCTTCTAGCTTGTGAGTATTGATACATTTGTTTGGGTATCTAATTCTTTCGACCAGACGGGAGCAGACGGATGCATATGCTACTTGCAGCATGATAGAGATCTGCTTAATTTGGAGTTTAAAGGGATGAAGCAAGTCAAAGAATTAAGTGCAATTCGATCTGTCTTCATCACTGCTGACTGTTCTGATGATTTTAGTGTTGGCAACTATGCAGTTGGTTTTGCATCAGAAAATTTCATAATATGGAATTTAACTTCTGGAACAAAGGTGCTCTTTCTCTCTCTCTCTTTGTAGATATATACACACACACACACACATATATAATTTCCCAAAACACACGGGTGGTTCCGCAATTACCCCTTTCGTCAAGGGTGTAAATGTAATTTACCCTAAAGTTATTTATGCCTAGTTAGTTCAGAAGAGGGTTTATGTTTTCCCGTGAAGCTGGGAGGTTAGCTTCCTCATCACTGATGTATATTAATTAATATGTTTAGTGTGAATGCTGACATGATCCTATTATGCATGTTTGGATGTTTGCCAAAGGTGATGCAAATTACATGTGGGGGTTGGCGCCGTCCTCATTCATATTATCTTGGTGACTTCCCAGAGATAATGAACTGCTTTTCTTTTGTTAAGGTATGTTCTCGAGATCAGTTTATGTGCTCTCATATTGAGGGTCTCCGTATTCATTAGTCACTTGAAAGAAGGCTAATTCAAGACAGTAGGAATGAAAGTCTGAAAGAACTATGCTTCCACATTGTTAACAAGTAAAATGCATCATCTGGGAAATCATTTTTTCATCTGTTTGAATTGATTTCCATTAAATCAATGTTTCCCCACTGTTTAATTTACTATTTTCTTTAGCTGGAGTTAAGTACTATTTTTGTTGGGATACATAAATCGTTGTTATTGGATAGGGCCGTGTCAGTTTTCTGCTAACACCTATGCTTGGTACCAGTCAGCACGCATCCTTACACGATATAAGCATCCTTTTAAGATCTTATGCTACTGTCTTGTTATGAAAGGTGCAATTTAGTTGGGATTCAGATGCACACAAGATGCTTGAACATTGTTTTTTTTCCGCCCGTTTTTAAAAAAAAATAATTTTTACAGTATTTAATTCTCACAAAAATACTAACATGCAACCTCTCTATGCCTTGCGACAGGATGATATCATATATATTCATAGGCATTGGGTGACAAAAAATGATAGTCAGATATATCCTCGGACTCTCCATCTGCAGTTTCATGGGAGGGAGATACATTCCTTATGCTTTATCTCTGCAAATTCATTGTGTAGTTCAGATGAAAATCAGGGATTGTTTTCTGGATCTAGTTGGATTGCAACAGGTTCTGAAGATGGAACTGTGCGATTGACTAGGTATGACATTTTCTTTTCTCGTCAAAAAATATCCAACATGGCCTGTGATAAAGTGGAGAGAGTTCTTGTATTTCACCCGGGTCTTCAGTCTTTTGCAAATTAATGATGATATAAATGTTTCAGGTATGAACAAGGCATGGAAAATTGGTCATCTTCCCAACATCTTGGGGAACATGTTGGTGGATCAGCCGTACGATCAGTATGCTTTGTGTCAAAGATGCATATATTCATTCCAGATTCTATTGGCATGCCTAATGTAGTTAATGGACAAAAGCGAACCTTAGTGGATGAAGAGAATCCTTTTATATTAATATCTGTTGGTGCAAAAAGGGTTGTAACTGCATGGAAACAAATGGTCACAGTGAGAAACAAAAGGATGGACACTATATGCAGCGAGCTAGACAATAAGAATGAATATAACTTGACAGGTCCAGCTCCAGCATCTGCATCTTCTTTGTCCTTCCAGTGGCTCTCCACTGATATGCCAATCAAACACAATAGTAATGTGAAAAGAAAAAACACCAAAGTTCTTGAAACAGCTGAAAATCTTAGCACGACCACTTTAGATGCTATTTCTGTTGAATCGCTTGCTTCAGAATACAGGAAGATGAAATCAAACCTCAGCCTTGAAGATAATCATGAAAACGACTGGAGATACCTCGACGTTACTGCTTTTCTTGTTAAAGAGGCTGGCTCCAGGTCTGTTCATGTAAAAAGAAGGTCTTTTGCTTCCTGTCATATTCACTATAGATTATTTCAATCAATGAATTAGTGTGAATGTGTTATTCTGCAGGATTTCTATCTGTTTCGTTATTGTTGCTTGTTCAGATGCTACGGTTACAGTAAGGGCTCTTGTGTTGCCTTCCCGGCTTTGGTACATATTAGATTGTCCATTATTAACTTCAAGACATCTTGTTCGAATTCTTTGTATTTTTTTCTCGTTCCAATCTCTTGTTCTCTCTCTCTCTCTCTCTCTCTCTCACACACACACACACACAACATCATGGCAGGTTTGATGTTGCCTCATTGGCACCCTTGGCATCGCCTGTGTTATCTTTGCAGCATGCCGTCATTCCTAACGTTTTGCCATCCAAAGGTTAGTTAACAAGAGACTGATCTAATCTAAACATTGATTTTAGACGAAATAATTTCAGTGATTTAAAAAAATTGGAGTTACTTGATTTAATTAAGAAATCATTGATCTTTTATTAAAGTCAATGCGTAAGAGAACTTTCTTTGGATCCATTTTCAGTTTTTCCCTGTTATTAGTCTGCTTACATGGAGCTATATCATTTAAATCGTACAAGTTTTTACCGAGTATCCATCATACTTCCATGACGACCATAATGGGTCGAGTATTTATCTGAAGTAATTTGACTTTTTTCTTAGTTGGAAGATGTAATCTGGATATTTATCCATTCTCTCTTACTTCGGAAACTTTTTGGATGTTCTAATTTGGTCCTCATTATGTAATTTTTCAGAAAAAATAGGAAGTTTTTACTTGGCATTTACTGGATCTACTGATGGAAGTATTGCAATATGGGATCTGACAGAATGTGTTGAAAATTTTATGCGAAGAATATCAAGCCTTGAAATGGAAAAGTACATGGAATTCCAGAAACGTCCACGCACTGGTAGAGGAAGCCAAGGGGGTAGATGGTGGCGATCCGCGGACAGTAATAACACAAAGAAAAAACCAAGGGATGGAAGATCATCTGGCCATTGCATTTCTGAAGAAAAAACTGACAATGGTAAATTAGTCTCTCTGGAATCTGGCAATGAAGTGGAAAATCATCAGAGTAGAACATTTGAAGCGTCTCTTTCTGAAAAAAGTAATGCTCAAGTTCCTTACCAAGTGGGTGATCAGGTTTTAGAAAGAAAAAGAGAGGATTTATTTCCAGAAATGAGTGTATTGGCGGCTATGCATGTTTTGAATAACGTCCACCAATCTGGGGTCAACTGTCTTTATGTTTCAGATATTGAGGACTTTACTAGGCTCTCTGACTCTAGGTTCTCATTCTATGTTGTAACTGGGGGTGATGATCAAGCAATTAATTGTCTTCAATGTAATTTGGAAATAAATCCTATTAGAGATAATGACGCAACCATACATTGCGCTACCCAACCAGTGACTATGAACAATCACAATGACCATTGTCTGATCCAAAACCATCAGATGCAATTTTTGTGTGTGGATAAGATTGTCTCAGCTCACAGCTCAGCTGTCAAAGGTGCTACTACTTGTTTATTTCAAATTCATAATTTAAATTCCTTGGATAATTATGCTCACTGTTTGAACGTTGTTAATAAAAGGCGTATGGACGGATGGGATATGGGTATTTTCTGTGGGTCTTGATCAGCGTATCCGGTGTTGGAAGGTTAGTGGTGATGGAGTTAGTGAGTGTGGACATATAATAATTAGTGTGCCAGAGCCAGAAGCATTGGATGTTAAAACCTGTGGCAGGTGAGTGATGGTCATCATAAATAGTTCTTTCCCCATTTCCCATCACAAATCTGATATTATGTTTGTGTTGGTATCCAGAAATCATTACGAGATTGCAGTGGGTGGAAGAGGGATGCAGATGGTTGAATTCCGATGCTGACATGACATGACACGACACGAATGCATTTTTGCTTTTGCAAAATGATGATTGATTACATAAGAATGAATGAATTTATGTATTTGTAATTTTATTCCTTTTTTCCTGGGACTCCGTCACTCCTCCTCCTAATGTTCCTAAAAGGCATGTTTAGTATTTGTCTTCTCATTGTCTATAACTTTTGACTTGTAAAAAGCCTTTTAGTATTTTGGTGAACTGAATCTAGACTTGTTCCTCTATAAGTTTTCATGCCATATGATGACTAAATAATTCAAATTATCTCTCTCTCTCTCTCATTTATTTATTGCATACCAAATCAAGTCAGGGGTCGCCCGCGTTGAACTGGACCTGACCGACTGACTGGCTTTAATTCATGCAACTAAGATTTGAGTCTAACAGACCGACTGAAACAAGGAAAGAAAAAAGGCTGTGTGAGATCATTCAATATCTAGGCTAGCTGCCATAAATAACTTCAATAAACTATCCTAAACTTTTATGGTCTGGTCAATGAAGGGAAACCATCGAGACTTAGCGATCCGGGGTGTCCGGTCGCAAATTCAGCCCTACATATATAAATACCACTCCTTTGAAATCCATTATTACAGAATACAGACTCAGATCTGTCTTTTACACCACAACGCTTCTATATATATATATATATATATATATATATTTATCTAAAAGGTACCCTTTTTTTTCTTTTCTTTTTTTCTTTTTCATGTTCTCCTTGCAATTTTATTTTACTTGGATGTTGAAGTATTTTCTTGTTGCCAACGGAGCACTACCGTCACTGCATGTATATACTATATATTTACTCTTTTTAGTTTTTGAAATTTAATTCTGCTGCTGCTGTTGCGGTATACAATACAATACAAAATACATACATATGATATAAACATTTGGATTTGTCTCCAATGATGTAGGTCTTGATGCTGACAACTGCAAGGTCTTAGTCAACATTGAGCAGCAGAGCCCTGATATTGCCCAGGGTGTGCATGGCCACCTCACAAAGCGACCAGAGGTTTTTGGTGCTGGTGACCAGGGTCATATGTTGGGGTACGCCACAGATGAAACCCCTGAATTGATGCCTTTAAGCCATGTTCTTGCCACCAAGCTTGGTGCTCGTCTCACTGAGGTACGTAAGAATGGGACCTGCTCTTGGCTGAGGCCCGATGGTAAGACTCAAGTGACAGTTGAGTACTACAACGAGGGCGGTGCCATGGTTCCTGTTCGTGTCCACACTGCGCTCATCTCCACACAGCATGATGAAACTGTCACCAATGATGAGATTGCTGCTGACCTTAAGGATCATGTTATTAAGCCTGTTATCCCTGAGAAATACCTTGATGAGAAAACCATTTTTCACCTCAACCCCTCGGGCCGCTTCGTCATTGGTGGTCCCCATGGAGATGCTGGTATCACGGGTCGTAAGATCATCATAGACACATATGGTGGATGGGGAACACATGGTGATGGTGGAGGTGCTTTCTCCGGGAAGGACCCAACCAAGGTGGACCGAAGTGGGGCCTATGTTGTTAGGCAGGCTGCGAAGAGCATTGTTGCCAATGGACTAGCCCGGAGGTGCATTGTGCAGGTTTCATACGCCATTGGTGTTCCAGAGCCATTATCTGTTTTTGTGGACACTTGTGGAACTGGAAAAATTCCCGACAAGGAGATTCTGAAGATAGTGAAGGAGAACTTCGACTTTAGGCCTGGGATGATTTCCATTAATCTGGATCTCAAGAGGGGTGCCAATGGCAGATTCCTCAAGACAGCTGCATACGGGCACTTTGGAAGGGATGACCCCGACTTTACTTGGGAGGTTGTGAAGCCCCTCAAATGGGAGGAGAAATCCGAAGCTTGAAATTAATCATGTTATATTTGATCTTCCCTTGGTTGATGCTTGCTTTATAGTAGTGATTAATAATTTGTTTGTTTTTACCAATGCTGTTCTTCAATAATTCAGAAAATCTGCTACATTTTTATATATATATTCCAATAATTCAGAAAATCTAGTACATCTTTATTCATATTTTCCTTTGAAATCACACAAGAATAGAGTCATTCAAGTATTTGAAATTTATAGACCATTGTGTTAATAAGTATTTGAAATTTATAGACCATTGTGTTAATATTTAATTAGATATATAGCTAAGCCATTAAGATATGAAATAGTCACACCAGATTTGATATATGAATTTTCTAGAAGACAATGTGACCATAAATTTAATGAATAGTTTAATGCTTCGTTAACTTGATCTTTAATTATAATTGGCATGGAAATCCATCCACTATGTTGGAATTTAGTGAAGTCGGATTATAAAAAAATGGAAAGTCGGAAAAATGGAATTAAGACAGAGTTGGAATGGCTCGTGGCAAAAGCAAGCGCTCTCATGCTGCAACATGAAAAAAGCATGCTGCAGCACGGTGCCACTGGAGATTCAGCGTGAGTCTGACTGAACAAACTTGGGGCGCAAGTTTGGTGAGTTTTAAGCGGATTTTTGGCAGATTTGAGTCATATTTTGATTGGGTTTGTTTCCTATTGTAATAGAATTAGTTCCCTTAGTTAATTAAGATTGTGTTTCCTAATTTGTTAGGCTATGTATGGTTGTGTATTTAAGAAATATTTTCATTTTTTGGATCACCAAAAAATGAAAATACACAGTCCAAGCCAAATTTAACAGAAAATGGTCAAATTTTAAATACACTACACATTCCCCTATACACTACACTATCCCACTATCCAACTCATTATCTTTCTTTCCTTTTCATATATATATTTTTTTATTATTTAATAATATATAATTTGAATTTTTTTTTTACTTTTTCCTCCCCCTTTGACCAATTTAACTTTTTAAGACTATTTTTTGTGATTTTGCTCATTGAGATAAAAAATTTCGCAACAATACAAGAGAATTGAAAAACGAACTCCGCAACAATACAAGAGAATTAGAGAATCAAAATGTTCCAAATAGGGACACCAAAGACTCCCTTGTCATGCTAAATTTACCCAAGTAATGATCTTTGTGGGAGAAGTGCATGATATTCAAAATTTTCAGCAGAATAATAACAACTTGACCACAGATTTTTAGCTAATTTTGAATACAAAAATGCTTTTTTCTAGACATCTCCTGATTATGTTTGATATATGTATGGATAGCCCTATGTGTCTAGTTTCATGGGAAGAAAACGGTTTATGAATTCGAGCTTTCTACAATGAGTTATGAATTTTCTCGTAAAGACGCGCACAGCTGTCTGCACAGCTGACAGATTTTTAGCTAAATTTGAATACAAAAATGTTTTGTTCTAGACGTCTCCTGATTATGCGCTATATATTTTTGGATAGCCCTATGTGTCTAGTTTTATGGGAAGAAAACGGTTCATGAATCCGAGCTTTCTAAAATGAGTTATGAATTTTCTCGTGAAAATGCGCACAGCTGTCTGCACAGCCGACAGATTTTTAGCTAACTTTGAATACAAAAATGTTTTGTTCTAGACGTCTCCTGATTATGTACAATATATGAAGGGCCATATATCTAGAGCTAAAAAGAAATGAAAAAGGCGACAAAAAAAAAACTAAAAATGAAGGGCCCCCCACTCCCACCACCTAAACCATGCGCCCCCACCACTGTTGGTTTTTTTCTTTTCATTCTATTTCTATAATATATATTATATTATGTGTGTGTATATGTATATATATATATACACATATATACATATTCTCCCTCACCCACCCCACACTGTTGGCTACCTTTTTTTTTTTTTTCTTTTCATTCTATTTCTATAATATATATTATATTATGTGTGTGTATATGTATATATATATATATACACACATATATACATATTATTTTATTATCAACTCATAACATTATTCAAAAAAATATTATTTTAATATCTATTCCCCCATCATCATCACATTCATAACCAACTCAATCATTTCATATATTAAATGCTAATAAAAATCAACTTTATATCACATCTACACTACTTTCAATCAAATTCTAAAAATACATCCAAACAAACAAATAAAGTCAACATTTTCACACGAATTTCTCTAATACACATTCCCCAAAAAAATCTCAGAATTCATTTCCGAAAACACAACCATACGGAGCCTTAGGGTTTTGGCTTACTCCACTATTATAAATTGGAGTTTTCAACTTGTAATTGTTGGATTCACTCGTTCACACAAAAATAAAGACGTAGATATAGTGTTGACTCATGGATATAGGCAGTTTGCCGAACCACGATAAAATTCTCGTGTTCATCTTTCATGCTTCTAGTTTAATTCTTATTACAGTTTAGTTGCAGGTAGCACGGATTTAGGTCGTAGTGAAGTTGGAGAAGATGACAAAGGAAGATATGATTAGTCAGATTGTCAACCAAAAAGAGTAGTTTTGTTTAACGTTAACGAGAAAATGTAGAAAAATCATAGTGCCAGCAAATGGTAGATCTGTAGTAACAGAGATAAATTTGTGTTACCAGGTGGCAGACACAAAACCAGTGGGATAAATTGTGATATTGGTGGTTGATCCATTGAGCCACAGGTGCTGAGAGAGCTGAACGAGTTTCCAGAAACCAAAGGGGCAGGTTACGGTGTCAGAGAGCAAATCTACCGAGCCAGAGGTCAGAGTGACAATATCGGTAGCCGAGAAGGCAGATTCGTGTAGTCGAGAGACTGGAGGGATGGTTGTGGAGGCAAATCCATGTTGAGAGAAACCATGAAGCAGATGCACAACAACGGGAGGTCAAACGTGGAGCCAGAAGTCATGGAGGCATGATGCGAAGCCATTTAGGCAAATTCGCAGAGCCATGGCTTTTTGGCATAAGGGTGTGACATGGCTTGTGCAGTGGGAGCATCAAATACATGGATGACCTAAGTTGGCCATTGAAAAAAAATAGTATTTTTTGGCAGAAGGGTGTGACATGGCTCGAGCAGATATGTGGGTGACCCGAGTTGACCGTTTAAAAATCGAGAATGTTGGCGGATGAATCAAGACATAGCTCATGCAAGGGGCAGAGAGCAGATATGTGAGAGATCCGGGTTTGCCATTTCAAAAGTCCTTGGTGCAAGGATGTCAACGAACAGGTTGACCAAGGTGGTTTTGGATTGTGAGTCATGTTTCGAGTTTCGTGGGAGTAACCTATATCTTAGAGCTAGTTAAACCGAGAGGGATATGTCACAGTATTTAGGAGTTGGCTGACCACCAAAAGAATAGAGCAGTGATGAAAGTTCAAAAAAGAAGCACAAAGTTCACAGTGAGAGTTCGTCAAGTGGAAGGCATTGAGAGCGGATGAATTGATGAGACAAGGAGATGTCTTGAGTTTGATCTCTATTGGGTTTGGGGATGTGCCAACTAGATCGAGATTCACTTGGGAATAGTGAAGTGGTGGTTCAAGTTGAGTTCGTGAATTTTTTACCTGTCTCCAAGTGGGAGATTGTTGGTATTTAGTGGAGTCAGATCATAAAAGAAATGAGCTAAAAAAATGGAAGCAAGATGGAGTCGGAATGGATCGTGGCAGAAGCAAGCACTCTCATGCTGCAACATGAACAAAGAATACTGCAGCACGGTGCCACTGGAGATTCAGCGTGAGTCCGACTGAACAAACTTGGGGCGCAAGCTTGGTGAATTTTGGGTTAATTTTTGGCAAATTTGAGTCATATTTTGATTGAGTTTGTTTCATATTGTGATAGGAATTGTTATCTTAGTTAATTAGGATTAGGTTTCCTAATTTGTTACGGTTTTAGCTTACTCCACTTTTATAAATAGGATTTCTCAATAATTGTTGGATTCACTCGATTCACTCAAAAATAAAGATGTAGATCTTGTGTTAGCTCATAGATGTAGGCAGCTTGCCAAGCTAAGTTAATTCTTCGTGTTCATCCTTTATGCTTCTAGTTGATTTTCTTGTTTATTTTCTTCATACTATAATGCTACCATCCCTAAGACGATACACTCTTAACATGCAAAATTGAATTTCATTTCCCTTCCCAATTGACGTCCGTTTCGCGGACGGCAAAACCAATTTGCTACTCTACACCCACCCACCCACCCACACACACACACACACACACATATATATATATATATAATTGAGAGAAAGTAATGTAAACTAATTTCCATAATACGTATGGGCTAAGGGGATCTTTCAAAACATCACATATGTGTGTCGATATGGTTCTAGTCGTACGGAGACGAGTCAAGTCGACTCGCTAGCATGGTGAGTCGACTTGCAAGAGCTCGAGTTCTTCATTTTTTTTGAGCTTGAGTTTCATTATTTACATTTCTGAGTTCACAATCCACTCGTACCTCAATTATATTTTTGATAGGTATTGAGTGATGTAATACAATTTTTAAGAGGCTTAGAACTAGAAACTCGACTCGACTCAAAAAGATTTATTAGATGCCAAATTCAAGCATGAACTGAACTCTTGATTTCCTTCTCTCTTGAGGTCGGACTTAGAGTTTAAATTGACTTATAATAGAGAGTTGGAACAAGACATATGATACGAGAAGAACTGGTTCCTCCTATTACGTCTCGCTGGCAGAGTCAAGTCCGACTTATTTATATTATATATTTGTGGGGGAAAATTCTTGGGTGCATCGGGTGTGGAACCCAGTTGCATACACCAACACACCAAAAAATAATATATATATATATATATATTCAATATAAAAATAAGTCATATAACTTTTATTATTTTTTAGTGTGTATTGATGTATACAACTGAATTCCACACCGCACCAAGAATTTCCCTTTTGTGGGTGGTTAAAAACGTAAAGTAGAATTTAATCAAAGTCCCAATCGTAAATTATTATTATGAGAAAGAAAAGTCGCAGTCGTCGTCGTCGTCATACATCATCAGATCCGACGGCCCACCACTTTCGCCCACTTTGCATTATTTTACCCAATCCCCCCCAGTGAGAGAGAGTCCACAATACATATTTGCTGCCTTTGATTTCCGTCTTTGTCGCCGGCTTCGAAGTCCGGATCTTCTCTTTTTGACCGGCCGCTCTCATCTATTTTCTAATTCTCTCTCTCTCTGTCACTGTGCTGAGTGTAGTTTGGAGTTACTTACTAGAGTTGCAGCGGATTGGCTGAGGGTACACTTACACAGTTGCAGCAGCAGTTTAATTCAATTTTGTCAAACAGGTTTGGCTTTCTTATCTTTTTCCACGCTTCTTAATCTTTGTTTGGAGATCGACCTTCCTTTTGCTTGTCCGAGTGTGATTTGAATGATTTGTTATCTGCGAGATTAAACTCTTTCTTCCCTAAATTCACGTCTCAAACATTAACTACTTATTTAGTTCCTATTTATATCAAACAAATATTTCCTGTTTTACTCTTCCGTTCAATCAATTTACGACACCGAAAATGCTTTAATCGAAAAGATTTTCAACCTCAATAAGAGAATACATACCAGTCTTTACTAGAAAGCATTGCATCATATGGAATACATACATATTACTTTGGGCACTCTGAACTTTCACCCATTTCCATCTCATTCAAGTTCGTTTTATCTACTTTATTTGTACACAAGCTTGCTTTATGACCTCCTCGTTTTTAAGTCCGTGGGACTTGGTGTTCACTCTCATCCTTGTTTATGTAGAATTAGAAAGACAATGCTACACTTTAACAACATTGCTTAAATGGGTTTTGCAATTTCTAAGGGAGGCATATAGTAAACACTTAGATTATTTCGAGTGCCCAAGTACTACTTGATACTCAAAACTGGGTTGATGGCCAAACCATATATAATAGTATAAAGAGGACAATGATTAACGTAGTAATCTAAAATTCATACAGCATCCTAAAACGGAAGCTGGAATTCTATCCTGGAATAATGGTAACCATTTTCATACAGCGGTGTTTAATTTTAGAATTTCAGTGATTGCACTACTTCAAAAATTGGATGACAGACAATGCTGTTGTGAAAACAATATGATCAAAGATTCCTTTGATTCTTTCTCAGCTTTTGTATGTAGTCCATAAAATGCAATCACATTTATTCTCTGTTCACTGAAGTTTGCTCATCACATGAGCATATGCTACATTTCAATCAGAGTTCCTTTAGTTGCATCCACATTTAGTATCTCTAGTACCTTGTAGAGTCAAGACACTGGGCCTCCAAAGATTACCATGTATGCAGAATGGACAAATAGTTGATCCCTAGATTGTTTGTTGCTCAGAATGTTGTTAATCTCAGTGGCCATGTCAAATAAACATCTACTCAGGTCACAGGTCTGAACTCAGAATATTCTGACAATGTCTATGAACTCACTGGATTGTTTGTTCTACCATGCTGTTGTATACTTGTCTTTCTAAGTAACTGGTAAAAACAGTTTTTCCTCGAACCAATTTTCATATAACTGTATGACTGGGAGCGTTCTGTTGCTCAGAGGATTGAAGAAGTACACATTTGCTCAAGGAGGATTCTTTAGTGGAAAGAATTATGAGTTGTTTTAGCTGTTGCGAAGAGGATGAGATCAACAAACATGCTGATGGTGGCGGCCAGTACACAGTAAAAAATTCAGCTGGTAATTTTACAAACCTATGGTTGGGCCTTCATTTTTTATGCTGGAAAGCTTGAAATTCTTCTTTCTGTGCCTTTTATCGAGTCAAATTTGATGTAGCATTTCAAATTATTGAACAGAACTGCTATAGGTATTAGGTCCTTCCCCTTTTTATCTCTGCATATTTTGACTGGCTTAATGAAACTTATACACTTGTGGGCCTTGACCTTTTTTGTTTATTTGTGGGATTGTGTCCTGTTGGCTTCTGAACTGGACCTCAGCCAAGGAAAAAAGGACAATGCCACACATGGATTCCATTGCTTTATTTGGCACCTTAAGGTTCTAGACTTGTTAGCCAAATTGATTTTCCTTGTTCTTTTTTTCCATTCCTCTTCAGCATTGCTTATAATTTGCATGGTTGAGATTTGGGGACAAAGTTAACAGTCACATGTCAGAGCAGCTAGTACATCAATTTTTGGTTTGTCCTAGCTACCTGCTCAGTATTTTTGTGGATATGATCTATCATGAAAAGTTGAGGCCTTTTTGATCCCCCCGAGAATTTAAATTTTCGTTGTTGGGTATATATGTTTTTGTTCTATGGCCCCCCAAAAATATATACTTACGAATTCAGTTATTACCAAACAATAGCTGCAACCGAGTTGGTAAGTTCTTTTTCCTTCAAACCCTGAGGTCTAGAAATCAAATATTCTAAGCCACACACCACTATCTCTTTTTATTTTTATTTTGACAATACTTGCTTTTCAAAAGATAATTATCAAAGGTAATTATGAGAGGGGGAAAAAAAGGGAAAGAGGAAAAACATTACCTAATATCAAAGATAAATTTAAATTGTGAATAATCCAACTTCTTTTTGATTAAAATTAATAAGCACTTTTCTTAAAACCTATATGGAGCTTTGTTCATTAGGAAAAAATTACAAGACATCAACAAATTTAAAGACAAGGTGTCAAATGGTGAGATGGGGTATGAAAATCAGTAGAGGAAAGACGGTGGGGAGCTGTAAGAGAAGGGCTTTGTTCGCTGCAATTATATACTACCTATGGCTAGAAAGAAATAGGAGAGCTTTTACACAAGATAGAGGGACAACTAAAAGTATAGTGGGAAAGATATGGTATAGTTTACAATGTAAGTTTGGGTTTATGCAGAGTTCCAGGTATACCTGGATAAGATGATGTAAATATGTTTTGAGTAATAAAGCTTACCGGTTCCAAAAAAAAAAACAGACAAGAAAAAGTCTTTTACCATCAATTATTAGAGTTTATCTACCACCAGACATGCATAAAATGATGATATTAGTGTTAATAGTTGTTACTTTATTTTTTTCCAAAATATTATCATTATAAGATAGTTGAAATTTCTGGTTGATTTATCCTCTCTTTTTTCATTTAATGTTATTTTCCTTATTCGACTTAATTGTACATTATGGACAAAGTATCATTATTTTTGCTTGCATCTAATAATAAAATAGACAAAGTTATTAACTTTTAATAAAATGAGACAAAATCAAGTAGGAAGAAAAATATTTTGAAAAAAATAATAATAAATTAAATATTAAGTTCAATTAAGAAACCTTTTGATAATACTATCAATATAATGAGTATTCATATGAGCAATTAGGTTCATAATTAGACTTTAATATGTAATTTATGTGTATTTACTTATGCAATCATAAGAACGTCAAGTACAAATTCGATATTTTCATAAACAATTTGTTTATATGTTTTGAAAACTACTGTAATTTTTTAATGATCGTTAGTTTTTCTTTTGCACATAATAATAATAATAATTATTTTACTTATCTATTAAAGTTCATAAAATTCTACATACAAATATTATCAAAAAATTTACTTTAATGCATTGTAACTCGGCCCCCCCAACAAGTAATTTCTGGATTCGTCAAGCAACTAGTTTCTTAGGCTGAGATATCATCACCCCATTTGGGTTTAGGAAACTAATTTAATTCATTTTACCGTTGCCAGTTTATGAATTGCAATGCTGCTCATCCTGGCTAAAAGTTAGACAAGCTCGAAATCATGCAAATCTGCATTTCCTTGGTTTATGATAAATCAGTCTGACGATATCCTTCAAAGTCAATTTCTCTTCTTCATACTCACTATTAAAGAAACTGTCTTTTAGGTTCTAAGATTTTGTGTTATTGGGATTAGAGGTGTTGATTGAATTAGGGCTCTCATTTGGTGGAACTATGCTTGCGAATTCTTTCTGTTTGCTAGTACAAAAGCTTACTTCCCTTAATTCGCTACATTATTTAATCTTTCTGATTGCTGTTTACTTCCTGCTTTTCATTTGTCAAGCAGAATATATTAAACAAAGATGAGTTTTTGTGGTAGGGAGTGATGGATATCATACTACAGAAGCTGCATCGAAAGCTCAAGCAGTGAAAGTCCAGCCTATTGCAGTTCCGTCAATTCCAGTGGATGAATTGAAGGAAGTGACTAGTAACTTTAGCACTGATTCTTTAATAGGGGAAGGCTCCTATGGAAGAGTTTATTATGGAGTTCTTAAGAATGGTAGGGCTGCGGCTATAAAGAAGTTGGACGCAAGCAAGCAACCAGATGATGAATTCTTGGCTCAGGTTTTTTTTGAAGATTTAATCTAATTATAATCTTGGGATTAAGTATTGAGCCTTGAAAATATATATTACCTTTTGACTTGAAGGTCTCCATGGTTTCGAGGCTAAAACACGAAAATTTTATGGAACTACTCGGTTATTGTGTTGATGGAAATCAACGCGTTCTTGCCTATGAATTCGCTTCTAATGGATCTCTTCACGATATCCTTCACGGTATGTTAATCACTCTTGCACCAGCAAGAGTTCTTGTCTTTGGCTCATTCTTTATCTCACTGTTCTTGTCTGGGAAGATAGTTCATATGCGCCATCAGGATTACAAATTAATTCAGCTTCCAATTTTTACATGAATGAAGTCATTTTCCTGTACAACAAAACTCGTTTTACTACACAAAATAGCTTTTTGTGTTAATAGTCTTTGGATAATGCTTAACCAACTAGCTAACTAATAGAGCTAGCACGTAACGAATAACATTTTGTTGTAGTAGTCATTATCCATTTGGTTTCAGGACCTTTGGCAACTCCAGATCCTAAGCTGCTGCTGTAAAGCCTTCAATAGTTAATCTGATCTCCATGTTGATCCTTTTATGTTTAACTCACATGCAAGTATTGGATCAGCATTCTGTAAACTAGAGTATTGTGAAAGGTCGAAGTTGAGATGTAGAGAAGAGAAATTCATCTTAGTTTTTCTGGATTTTTGTTATTTTTAATACAAATCACACGTTGCAAGACACTGTCCCTCTAAAAAAGTGAATCTTCATCCCTTTTACAGTTATAATCTCAAGTTTACAATGTTATTTTTCAGGAAGGAAAGGCGTAAAAGGAGCACAACCTGGTCCTGTTCTTTCTTGGGCGCAACGTGTAAAAATTGCAGTTGGCGCTGCTAAGGGCCTTGAATATCTTCATGAAAAAGCAGAGCCTCACATCATCCACCGTGATATTAAGTCCAGCAATGTATTAATATTTGATGATGATGTAGCTAAGATTGCTGACTTTGATCTATCAAATCAAGCTCCTGATATGGCAGCACGTCTTCACTCTACCCGTGTCCTTGGCACATTTGGATATCATGCTCCAGAGTAAGTTGCTTGGGGTTATCACACGTGCCTCTCTTATCCGTGCCTCGATCATTCCCCTCCTCACCTGTACTCTTGGTTAACGAATTATACACACACAGAGTGATATGAACTGCGTGTTGCATCGGAAACCATGTTTTCATAAAAAATTATCTTGTTTCTTCCGAGTTTCTAAAATGATAAGTAGCCCTTACTTTTGGATCTAACATAATGCCTATAATGCATCCTCAATTGCTTGTGCATCTTTTTTATTTTGTGTTTTGGCAGATATGCGATGACCGGACAGCTGAACTCAAAAAGTGATGTGTACAGCTTTGGTGTTGTCCTTCTAGAGCTTCTCACTGGGCGTAAACCTGTTGATCACACATTACCTCGTGGACAGCAAAGTTTAGTAACATGGGTATTATACTTTATTCTTTTCTTTTCTTCTTTTTCCATGTAATTTCATTAGTCTATGTTTGGTCCTTGGATTTTACTTGGGAGAACACCAAAGGAAGTATTTTAAAATATTTACATGAGAGTACTCTGTGCTTTATTCTGTTTCTTCCTCACCAAACCCAAGGTCCAAACATACATTAGGTAGTATTCTTTGTGTAGATTAATTATTGCATGATTCCCGTTATATGTTTCAGGCCACCCCAAAACTGAGCGAAGACAAGGTCAGGCAATGCATTGATGCTAGACTGGGCGGAGAATACCCTCCTAAAGCTGTTGCTAAGGTAATTATTGACTTTCTAGTTAATCGAATAATGAAGTTGCCATTTGCAGGCGGTGTATGTATGCACGTAAATACACATGGCTCTAATGTACAGATCATCATTTGTTACAGAAGAATGAGATTTATGTGATGCCTCTGCAAGTTCCTAGGTCACAAGAATAGATGGTTGTGATTTCGTCCTGATGTATTTGCAGTTTCTGATATTTAAATGTTACTACCTAAAAAAGGCGAAGAAAGTGCTTGACGGATATAATAGGCGGTGATAGAGATGAGAGTGGGAGGTTGTGTCCCTTGTTTTGCGCAAATAGCATTTCTTCTCTCCATGTATTTAGGAAATTTTCCCAAGTTCGGAATGGGAGAGTGTATTGCATTGTTGTTCCTATTATTTAACAATATTTTTTACATCATGAATGCAGATGGCTGCTGTTGCGGCTCTGTGTGTCCAATACGAAGCTGATTTCCGGCCAAACATGAGCATTGTAGTCAAAGCACTCCAGCCTCTGTTAAATACCCGTCCCGGACCAGCTGGTGAAAGTGGTCTAACATGAGAGTTGGATGCAAGTTACATCCTCTTGGCCTGGAGAGTTGGTAAATCTCGCCCCGCCTAAAAATCTTTACGTTGTCATATACTTCTTGTTAAGTTATAATGAAGAAAGAATTGTACTTGGCTGCTAGAATCGGTATCTGTCTTTTTTGTTCATAATGTATTTTCTTTTGAACAAAGTTCATAATGTAGGATTATTTGTACTAATCAAGTGCGAGCCGTATAACATTTGTTGTTCTTTATATATACGTGTGTGTGTGAGTGTATGTGGATATCTTATTTACTAAGTTAAAACTTGGATCCTAATGAAATTTCAATAGGTCTTCAATAAGTCTGATGTGCTCTAGAGTAAAGCATGATATGAAAAATGGGGTTAATAAGGGATATGGCCCAAATATTTTCATGAGTTTTCAGAACTTCCCAAATACCTCATAGAGCTTGCTTACCGCTGTATCTATCTATTTGTTTAGTTTAATTTTAATTTTTTAAACTTGCTTTAATATATATATATGTTTGTTGTTGTAAAAAGTGAAAATTTGGCATATAGTGGAATTAAAATGAAATTTGGAGGGAATGTGAAGATGCATGATAAGGCTTTTCATCAGAAATATATGTGAGATGAAACAAACGGATCTTAGTTTTTGGGGAATCTGAGAGTAGTGGGGAGAAATGGAATAGGATGTGCATCTAAACATGCAAGGGTACAAACAAACAAACAAATGTGAACTCAACTATCTAAGCAGTGATAACGTAAAAGGGTGATCAAAGTAGTATATAAAATATGATTGAACTGCTACACATTCATTCATTTGGTAGTTGGTACTAGTCCAGTGGCCCAAACCAAATATTTAATGACATTTTAGTAAATACATATACTGATACTGATACAGCTATGCATGCAAAGAGGGGCCCAGCATAGAATTCACTTTAAAAACATTCCCGGCTGGCCGACGAATACAAAATTACAAATACAATACTCCCTCTATTCTATGTATCATAAATCATAAATTCATAATAATAATCATCTTAAAAATTAGTAACAATCGAAATTAGTCCTCGTTTCCCAATGCCAAAATTAACGGACATAAATATCCCCAAATCTTAAGCGGTGGCAGCAGTGAAGAAGGAAAATAAGAATTCGATAAATACCATAAAAAGAAAAACATTAGTTAGTAAGTGTGTATATATATATATATATATACATAATCAAGAAAGAAAGAATTGGAGAGGAGGGTTGTGGATGCCATCTGATGGTGGGGGATGGGGAAGCGAGAGGAGGAGGAGTTGAGGCGAGGGCGAAGATTTCGATATGGTGGGATATAGAGAACTGCCAGGTGCCCAGAGGGTGCGACCCACACGTGATTGCACAGAACATAAGCTCCGCCCTCGTCAAAATGAACTATTGTGGGCCCGTCACTATCTCCGCCTATGGCGACACCACCCGCATTCCTACCTACGTCCAGCACGCCCTCTCTAGCACCGGCATCGCTCTCAACCACGTCCCCGCCGGTATCTCTCTCTCTCTCTATTCTTTCTACTTTCTTGCTTTTTGACATTGGAATGCTTTTTTTTTTTTTTTTGGTGTGATCAAGTAGCATGCCCACAAATTGTATGTATGTGTTGTGTGTGTGTGTAACAATTAGATTCCTTGAATTTATTTTCTTCTGTATTGGGTTTCGGACTTTGTGAGATTTTCTTGGTAATTTTTACTATTTATTATCTTGGTGATGAAGATTAGGCTCCTTTATTTTGTTACTGAGGTGAAGCAAAGGTTGCTTCAAGTGCCAATGCTTAAGCTCTATCAAATGTTTCCTAGGGAAATCAATTTTTTAATTTTATTGTTTTCGATGCAAAATGAAGTTGAATAGTTTTCTTTGATAAAACTTTTCATTATTTCGCTCAACAAACAGGGGTGAAAGATGCAAGTGACAAGAAAATATTAGTTGACATGCTCTTCTGGGCAGTGGATAATCCTGCCCCTGCAAATTATTTGCTCATATCTGGTGACAGGGATTTTTCAAATGCTCTCCATCAATTACGTATGCGAAGATATAATATCCTTCTCGCGCAGCCCAATAAAGCGTCAGCTGCTCTTGTTGCTGCAGCGCAGTGTGTATGGCATTGGACAAGCCTCGTTTCTGGAGGATTCCCTTTCAATACTAAAAATATTAATCCTTCTCAACAACATGAAAAGCTGACTTCGGCCCGTCCCATTATTCCTTCGACTCAACCCCCTGATACCACTCTTGCTCTGGGAGGCCAGAAGTTTCCTGTTCCTGGAAGAATCGCTGATAGCAACTCTCAATTGTCATCTGGTTCACAAAGCTTGAATCAGGTTAACATAACAAGAATGAAAAATTTGTCCATTAAAGTTGGTGAGAGTAAAAGCCTGCAGTCTTCCCATCAACCAGAAACTGTACCAGCAAAACGGTTTATGAAAGCGCCCCATGAATTCTTTATTGCACCCTCGAATACCGTTCGACCAAGTAGGTCTTATCCAAATCTATTTCCTGGAAATCTCGATACCTCATATAAAAATGCAAAGAACCTTGCTGAAAATTTGCACAATCAGTTGAAACAGTCTCGACCTCCTTATGTTCCAGATAAAATGATTTCCGTGAATTCTAATAATACTTTGCTATCAGTTTCTTCAATATCAGATGAATCTAGGGTTTCTGCAGCGTCATCTGTAGCAGCATCTCCAGATGGTGGCAAGCTAAGTATGTCTAATTACTCTAAAAAGGATCCAGTTCTCAGTAATCCAAGTGGAGAAGATTCTAGATCTAAATCCACGGTATCTCTGAACCTGAGTAATTCATATGTAGATGATAATGGCACAGTTAAGTCCTCCACGAACCAGTCATGTGATAACGTGGATGGTAAGTATCTTCATTCTAAACTTCCTTTTTCCTCACCCTCCAATGGAGCACCTAATAATGGTGTACGGGGAAGGCAAGGATGCCATCCTCCTCCCGAAGGCCTTATAGGTGTTATCTTACTAGCCTTGAATATTCTGAAAGTTGAGAAGATTGCACCTTCAGAAGCAAATATAACTGACTGTATACGTTATGGTGATCCAAAATTCTGCAACACTGATGTGAGGAAGGCTTTGGAATGTGCCCTTGAACAACAAATGATAGTCAAGCAACGTCTAGGCAAGATGGAGCTTTATGTTGGCAGGATCGAAAGGTTATGGACGTGTGAGAATCCTGTCGGTGGTAATGTTGAACAGTATCCAGAAGCCACCTGGGGGGCAATTCACAAGTTTATAACTTCCCTAGTGGGACATTCTGCAATAATAGCATCTGAATGCAGGTAATAGTTTGCTCAAGTGGTGTTAAATTGGTGTCATTTGCTGAAATTTAAATTGCTGTGAAACTGATTTTTTGGATCTGCTGTTTAGGTATGAAGCTGCTTTGATTCTTAAAAGGTCGTGCTTAAAAGCATTTCCTTTGGGAGAAGTATTTCGAATATTGAACTTGATAATTACCATGAAGAAATGGATTAACCATGCACATCTCGGATGGCAACCTATATCTATAACTGTTTCTGAAACTAAACATGATAGTGGTACTTGATTTTGAGCAAATGATAATGCAGTGCCCATAGTTTGCCACAGTGGTTGTGGGCGTAAGTAAGCATATGGCTTCAACACTTTTTCGTATAATTATACTTGACAGTGTGCCACAGTGGTTGTAAGGAAGGGAAACTCTACTTTGGTGCGATTCTGTAAAATTTTATGCTTTCATCTTCGTAGCTGGTATGGCTAATTTTTGGGCTGCAAAGGTAACACCGTAACAGATGGATAATTGTGTTAATTTTCATTATGCCAAGAAAAAAGAAGAAGCGCACACACACACGCATGCACACACTTATTCTCATTGGTTAAGATTACTGAGCAGCTGCAAAATGGCGTAAACATTCGATTCAGTAGAGGCTAGTTATTCATCTACTTTGTATTGCTGAGAAAAACTGGAGTAGACATTCAAATCAGTAAAGGTGATTAAGAAATGTCTTGCAAGTTTGATGGGCGATCAGCAACTATGGAGAAACATTGTTAATTGGAGAAACCTCTCCAAGTATATTGATTTTTCAGAGGCAAACTGTGAAGTTTATTTGAATCTTTGATTTTGAGGCTGTAAAACTTGGTATATGAGTTGAGAGCATCTTCGTTTAGTCTTGAAGTTTGAATATTTTTCGCACCTATTCTTTTTATTGATACTGTTGTGGATGTTCATTGTGAAGTGAATACAGGTCTTTTGATTTTAAAATGATTATGTAAAAATAGCACTTCACTTAGCATAGCAGAGCATGGCATAGCATACATAAAAGTGAGGACCCAAAATGATGATTTATTACTAGTAACACAAGACACATTCATTAGTGATACAATTTACATGTAATTGTATGTGGATATTGGCTTGTGAGGTTCTAGTGTACCAAAATTCAAACTCTTGTCATGCAAAATATTATTAGTACAGTTTGAACTTAGGAGCTAATTGTTAAGTCCATCTCTACTCGCGCGCACTCACACACACACACACACACACACACTCAGAAACACACATCTGAATTAAGGGAGAAAGGGATTGAAAGAAGGATGGGCCTCCTTCTGTCTTCTGTAAGCCCTGGATATGCAAGCATGCATGGAAGCAAACAGTAAATATCAAGAAAGCAATGCCAACCAGCCCAGCACAGCACTTTAAATTAGTAAATTTAGTATTTATAATCTTCACAAGTACCTGGCAGCAGTTGATCCGCCAAGTGTAAATGCGCCAATAATTATCAAAAGGAAAGGAACAGAAGCAGTAGCAGCAGCAACTCTAATATTTCTTTGTCCTCCTCCTCCATGCCCTCTTGGAACCCCAGTTCTTACCACCCATGAATACGATGATCCTGATGCTGGTTAACGATGATTATAATAATAATAATAATTATTATTATTATTCTTTTGCTTTCTGATGATTGTTATTACCAAACCAGGGAGATAGGAGGAGTATAATTATTATTAGAAAAACAAACAGTAAGATGAGAGATGAGATGAAAGACTAGTCCAAGTACCTGTTGTTGGTAAACTGTGTCCACTTTCCCCTGCAATACAAAATATACAGGGGCAGGCAGCAGGTCAAAAATTCTGGTTAGAACAATTACTACTACTAGTACTATTAAGCTTTATTCAAAAAAAAAAAAAAAAAAAAAAAAAACAGAGCCGGCGAGTGTGTATGTATTATGTAACTAGAGATGAAGAAGAAGGATGATGAGAAAATTTACCAGAGGTCAAGAAAGTGTAGGCTTCTGAGATCTGCATTAACAATATTCAACACCACCCAGTCAGTCATTTTAATTAAGATCGATATGGATCGAGATCAAATGAAAACAAACAAACAAACACAATTTAAGTATTTGTGTTGTGTTGTTGATTGATCCAAAACACACACACACACACACACACACACAGAGACACCCCCCTACCAATTTGAATTTAGACTCAGCCTGAGCTTTTTCAAGAGCAGCTGGGAATCGATCTGGGTGAGTTTCCCAAACCTTTCTTCTGTAAGCAGCTTTGATCTACATACATACATACATACAAATTATTATTATTATTAATAATAATAATACAGAATAACGTCTCAAATTCAGATTTAAATATCTGTTTAAATAAATAAATAAAGAGGAAGGAAGATAATAAAAAGTGATGTGAGTAGCCAAGAAATACAAATTAAATTAAATTGTAGATATACACAAGGAAGGAAGGAATGAGAAGAGACTAAGAGAGGAGAATTAGTAGAATTGGATTGGATTGGATTGGATGGGGGGTAATTGATTACAAGGGAAGGGGAAAAGGAAAGGGTACCTTACCTGGGATGGGGAGGGACGCGAATTTAGGGGAAATCCCAGCAACATTTTGGCCTCATTCATCATCATCATCATCATCTGATCTGATCTGATCTGATCATCAGATTGAATGCATCTCCCCCATATATATATATATATATATCATATATATATATATACACACACACACACTAATAAAGGGGATTATGACATCCAACGGTGGAACAAACTCTCAACCCAATTCAATTCAAATTTACCCCAAACAACAATCCTACTTCTTGTGTTCTCTTGTATTACTAACTTTATATGATGATTTCCGCTATGAGTGGAAAGCCAAGCTCCACGTCAGTCACACTTCAATTTATACACGACAATCATGATGATGATGATGAAATCTATTTATATTAGTCAACAAGACAGAGTGGTACGAATTAGGATAGGCCGCTCCCGTTAGTACTTAATTCTGCCAGTGCCACTACTGTTTCAATTATAATAATCATGTATACTGTACATATTTTAATAATTAATTATCTCTTATCTAATCTAATGTCTCCATTTTATTTATTTTACTTGGTTATGTTGCTAATTTTTCAATTTCCTCTTATAATACTGGTACACAACACATGTGTCGTACGTAAATCATATGATCTCGTTGAAATTCAACTATATAGATATTTATTCAAGTTGAAAATGCTTCTTATACAAAATTTAATTAATTAATATTAATTTAACTAAGTAAAATTATTACTCAATAAGCCAGAAGTATTTAAAAAACTAAATATTGATTAACATGAAAAACTCAATCAATGCGTAAAATAATTAGGTATAAAAATTGAAACCTTGATATTAATATATAAGTAAATTCTTATATAAATTTTTCTTCTTTTATGGACTAAACATTCTTATTTTATCTCCTTGAGTTTGTTGTGTATTCATAACCATCTCTTCATTATAACTCAAAAATTTGATATCATGCAATTTTCTTGTTTCCCTTTTAATCCCTTTTTCTTTTTCTTTTTTGGCTTTTTCTATTTTCAAAAACAGCAGTTGCATGTTCCCTCTGGAGAACATTCCCACGCATTTTAACCTTTACTTTACTTTTGGCAAAATCAGTATAGATTGATGCAGGTAATGCAACACTGCTAATGCATTTTAACCTCTATTTTGCTTTTCATTACTAATGCTTTCCGTTTTGTTTGCTTGGCTACTATTAAATGTATCCTTTTCATTTACAAAGTTAAATTTATTAATAAAAATGTAAGAGAAGTAAAAGAATACATGCGACTTACGTCACACATAAAAGTTCATGTGTAATAGAAAAACTAGTAACAACATAATGAGGATTTTTTTCTTAAAGTAATTAGATTTTCATTACTCACATTTTTTCCTAAGCAACATTTTAACCATCTTTCAAATAAATATTCTTCTACTAACACTCATGAATTAGTGTCATAAATGTATTTAATAAAATATATAGGCTATGTTTGGTTATGTTTTGGGATGGTATTTTGGTGAGAATTATTGGTGAGAAATTTATGGGGACACGTGCGTGTTTGATGAGATTGTGTTTGGTTTTATTCTGAAAGTTGGTTTTTGAGTGTGTTTTTTCGGTGAGATAATGTTTGGCTTTGTTTCCAGAGGGAACAAAAGTTACTGTATGAGTCAAATCATGAAGCTTTTGTCTGTTAGAGAGGAGAGAGAAGAGAGAGAGTACATAGAAAGGAGTGTAGAGACAAAGTAGGTGTAGAAAGATGGAAAATAATTATTATGTTTTTTTTGGACAAAATAAATACTGTATTTTTGAACAAATATTTTGTGAACCAAACATGGTTTGGTAAGAATTTTGGACCAAACATGGTATGAAAACATAACCAAACATTGCCATAATATTTCTGAGGCAAAACTATATTTGATTGAATGAACATTTAAAATATTTGAAGGCAATAAAATGATAAAACATCGATCAATACAATTTTTTGAACATTCAAAAATTAAATCATAATTTAACTAAATAAATTCTTACTCAATAAAGTACAATAGTTTTAATCTTGTATAAATTCTTTGTTTGACCTTGATGATTCATGGTGTTGGATTTTCATTTTCTTTTTTATAAATCTTCTTACATATTCAATTATTTATTCATTTCTTTAAATATTTGATTGTGGGTGACATTTCTTTTCTTCTCTTTAATTCATAAATGTTGAAATAAAACGTAAATATAAGAATATCAAATATTATCTTAAATTAATTTACCTATTGTTTAGATTTTATGTTACTTTTAGAAATTATATAAAGCTCATTGTTAAAGATTCTCGAAGGTAAAAGTTAAAATAAGAAACTCACTTTTTCAATGACTCAACATACAAATATGCTATTACTTTGAGTTTGTTTAGTTTTTAATGTTAAATTCGTTGTATTTAATGGAAAACCAGTTTGGTTTGACCATTCTTTCTGAAAAGATTATTAAGAACAAATTCATCAAGTATTAAATTAGATTAATCAATATCTATAAATTATATTATGATATTAGTTGAAAATTACTTTTTCTTTGTAGGCCAAATTGAAAGTATGAAAAAGATAAAAAGAAAAATGAGAAAGTCAGGTCTCTTTACATATGCAACTGCGCGATTGAATAAAATTTGGAGTTTTTATTTTTTACATTTATAACATATAACTTCTTAAATGGTGAAGTATCAAAAATATTTTTTTATAATCGTTTTTGAACGACATAATCAAACAAATATCTTTAAGGAAGTAACAAAGTCAATATAAATATGATATTAAAAATGAAAAAAACTAATAGATCACTATAAAGATAATTGTTCTTTAGAATATTAGTTATTAGAAATAAATCTATTGGTATAACTTTTTATTAAGTTAATAATTAAATTTGTCTAAACCATAATGAAAGAGTATTAGAAGTTAAATAAATATCTTTGGGGTACAAATTTTCAGACAATCCTTAACATGATAATATATATACTCGGTAATGCAAGTGTACTAACAAATAGAAATAATATTAATTTTGAAGTACAGGTATTCAAACAATCTATAATATGATAATATAGTAAAATAATATATTATAAATATGTATGCCTTTATTTAGTATTATGAAATAATTATGGATGTCTAGTTAACAAAATATGGACAATAAGTTAATCTGCAAGAAAATGATTAAAAATTAAAATAAAACAATGTTGAATTATTAACATATTATGAAAAATTTAGTCTTAACACAATTTCAAAATTAAACCATTATATATATTTGCATGCACCATATATTATATGTTGACCAAATTTACTACTTCACACCTTAAATACTGGTAAGTTATCTTCTATATATTATTTATAATTATACTCAATTTTATTAACCAATACAATACTCATAAATCAATTGAAAATTAAGACATAAACAATCGCATAAATCATTCTACGTAAAGTCTACATCTTTTTTCTTTATCTTTATTTAATGAACTAATAAATAAGAGTAACCTCACGTCACTTTACATTTTTTTTTTATTATTATTATCTATATGTAATTTCATTGCAAAGTTCTAATATAATTATACATCTTGGTGATGTAAATACTTAAAATTTATTTTTATTATTTAATTTTAACTCTTTTACCATTAAAAAGTTGAATAACACAGATATAATTTAATTTAATTAATAAATAAAGAGGAGTGACCTAATGTACTGATACACCCGATATAAACTTCCATTATATAGTCCGAATGTAATTATACACGTTATTGTTGTAGATCTATACAACTTATTTTTATTATTTACATTTACTATTCTACTTTTTTGCCATTAAAAAAGTAAATTAAATATGGACATATTTGGTACATCAAAAGTTTTAAAAAACAACTCATACTTTTATAATAAAAAGTAGATAGATGTCTGACATAATCATAATTAGTAGTTTGTTTGCAATCCATGATAATCTATATCTATATCTATCTATATCTATACTACAATAAAAGTATGGATCTTGGAAGGTGTTTCTTCCAATTGTGAAAGTGAAAGTACATTGTTGTCCTTATCTAAATAACTTATAAGTTGATTATTATTATTATTATATTATAATTATAAATTTTAAATATGTCACTATTTTTGTAGTGATGATAATTGATGCAAGTTTGCCGCTGCCGTTTCATTCCTTATATAATATGAAAAGTTTCATCTCAAATAATACCCTTAATAAGAAAGAAAAGCCTCCCAACTCCTCACCTTTCAGCTACAATGGAAGTTTAAAAGTCTCATGACCGCATTAAAGACATAACTTCTTTCTTATAACTCATAACATTTTCATCTAGGAACAATGCATCTACAGAGCGCTACTTCCGCCAACACTGTGGGTACAGGCATGTTAGCTATATCAACTTGGCTTCCACAGCTTCGTTCACCTCCTTGTCACGAACCAACAAATGTCAATGTATATGTATCTCTATATGTTATAGCAGTAAGGACCGGTGGTTTAAAATCGAGTGTGTTTGGTTTTGGTACTGATCAATTTAATGAGAATGATGATAAGGAAAAAACACAAATGAATCTATTTTTCAGTAGATTTTTTTTTTTGGTTAGTCTCGGGACCTGATGGCTGTTACAGTTCTCGTGAATATTCAAGACGAAGTTGGTAGAAGATTGGGTTATGGGATTTTTTCTATATCAATGTTTGTTGTGATATTGATATTTTTAGCAGGAACACGAAAGTATAGATATAAGAAAACCTCGGGAAGTCCTATAGTCCAAATTCTTCAAGTTATTGTGGCTGCTGTAAGGGTCTTGAGGCTCCTAAGGATGCAAATTTGTTGTATGAAACAACCGTAGAATCGTTAAAAGTTCATCACACCGATCAATTCAAGTAAGTACTCTGTCTATCATGCTACTATTTTTCTAACTTGCATAGTAACTAGCAAATTCTTACACATTTATGAACTTAATAGATTCTTGGACAAGGCTACTATAATTACAAAAGAAGATTATGCAGAGAATAGCGATATGTCTCCAAATCCATGGACCCTTTGTTCGATTACAAAGGTCAAGGAAGTTAAAATGATCCGGCTTCTACCAATTTGGGCGACAACAACAATATTTTGGACTACTTATGCGCAAATAATAACTTTCTCAGAGGAACAAGCTTCTACCATGGATAGACATGTAGGAAGTTTCGAAATTCCTTTCGGTTCTTTAACTGTCTTCTTCGTTGCAGTCATTTTGATCAGTTTGGCAGTGTACGACCGTGTCATCATTCCCTTATGTAAAAAATTTAGAGGAAAGCCAGGTAATTAATCAAATATTTTACGTTCCAAGATATTTATTTTAGAGGTTTCTTGGTGAATTAACATATTTGAAGCAATTTTTATCAGGTTTCACAAATTTACAAAGAATAGGGATAGGCCTATTCCTATCCACATTAGGCATGGCATCAGCAGCACTTGCAGAGACGAAGCGTCTCGCTAAGGCAAAAGAAGTAGGCCAAAACGCAACAACGGTACCTCTAAGAGTCTTTCTCTTGATCCCACAATTCTTGTTTGTGAGCACAGGAGAAGCGTTTATTTACACGGGACAGTTGGATTTCTTCATCACACAATATATCACCCAAAGGGATGAAAACTATGAGCACAGGCGTATTTCTCACCACTCTTCCGCTCGGTTTTTTCATGAGTAGCTTGCTCGTTTCGGTTGTTAAGACAGTGACAGCTGGCGATGATGGTAAAGGGTGGGTCGGGGATAGGATCAACAACGGGAGGCTCGATTGCTTTTACGGTCTTTTGGCTATATTGAGCTTCATTGATTTTTGGCTATTTCTTCTCAGTGCTAAATGGTGTAGATCACAGAGAATCAATTTGAATCTTCCGAAAAGGTGGTCAAAAGCTTTTTTTTTTTTTTTTTTTAAGAAACCACCCTAGCGGGGAGGGTGTTCTCGGGCCCCTCATCCATTCTTTATATCATCCAAAATAAAGCTATAAATTAGGAGTGCTAACTCCCTAACAAAATGAGCTAGGAAAGCATATAAAAAAGGAGTTCTAACTCCCTTACATCGTATCCAAAAAACAATACTTAAAGTGAAAGAATAAATGAGGAGTACTACTCCCTTACAATTGATAAATAAATCTATTGATCTTAGCTCCATTTGAAACGAAAATTAGGATATATTATGTCCATCTTTGTTCTCGCCAAAAGCGCTCTAGGAACTTCCGACACCATCATCACTGAAGAAGTTCTCTCGTCACAAGCTAAATTTGCCAAAAAATCTGCTGCCCCGTTTCCTTCTCTGTAAATATGTGTAACCCGAACATCCAACCTTCTCCTCAACATTCTAATGCATAGTAAGAGGTGTTGGAAAGACCAAGCACCCGGGTCTTTCGACTCCATAATATCCATTATAACTTTTGCATCCAACTCCAACCATATTTTATTATAACCCGACTCCTCACAAAGCTCTAAACCCTTGTAAACCGCATATAATTCCTCATATATATTGGTATTAATGTGAATGAAATCAAAATAAGCAAATAAAATCGTACCTTTATGATCACGAGCTAAACCACTGGCCCCAGCCACCCCTGGATTACCCCTTGATGCTCCATCCGTATTTAATTTAATCCAAGCTGTCGGGGGTGGATACCATTGCACTTTAATAGACCTCAATCTTGCACTATCACCTGTCGCTACCCCCATCCTCTGCGCCAACATCCCTTCACCCTTCCAACTTTTTTGATTAGTATTGTCGAAACGATGAAGTAACTTGATGTAGTGCTCTACTCTCAAAATAACCCTTGTGCTCTTCGGACGGATACCTTCATGTTTTCCTTTGTTTCTCTCTATCCAAATGAACCAAACTATAAGAGCAGGAAGTACATTCCTAATACTGCGTTTTGAGTGTGTTCCCGCACGCCATGCTTGCCACCATGTGAAGATATTGTTTGTATCCGGAATCTCGAAATTACAAAGGGTAGCAAAATGTGTACCCACTTGAGTTGCCAGCTCACCATGAATAAACAAATGTGATATGGATTCAATAGCTCCCTTCTTACAGCAAACACATTTTGACGGCATGATGAAACCCCTTCCTTGCATAATTGTATCAACAGATATCCAACTATTGAGAAACCTCCATGCAAAGATAGAAATAGTTGGCCGATAATATTTTCCCCAAAGATTTCCAAATAATTCTATCGCATCCGTCTCTTCTCTAATAGAATTCCAGGCAGAGTTCATAGTGAATTGTCCATTAGTAGAAAGACGCCAAACCGGAATATCAGCTGACAAGCTACCACAAGGAATGGATTTGACCCGATCGACGAGTGTCAGTTCAAGCACACGGCTAAGCTTATCAACATCCCATTCTCCATCATGCCAAAATGTCGACACCGTATCTAAAGTATTATGAGGATCTCTTGCTAAATGGAAAAGCGAGCTTTCTCCAATCCAATTGTCAAACCAAAAAGAGGATTTCCCAATACCAAGTTTCCATCCAATGTTATCTTCCACCTTATCTCTAATTTTTTTGAGTCTTTTCCACGTCCTAGAAGATGAAGCTTTTATCTCTGCAATAACAGAACTAGAATTACGACAATATTTTTGCACCATGAAACGAGCCCAAATAGAGGGTCCCTCCCTTAGCATCCACCAAAGTTTCCATCCAAAAGATTCCGTCATATCTCTCAAACTTCGAATCCCAATACCACTCTCATCTATAGGATAGCAAAGACTTTCCCAAGAAGCCCAATGTGTCTTTCTCTCATAACATTGTTGAACCCCAGAAAAAACGATTAAAGAGCCGTTCTATATGTTGAATTACCGTGCACAGTGGATCAAGCAATTGCATTAAGTATAATGGCATCGAGAATAGCACACTCTTTATAAGAGTCAACCGTCCCCCTTGTGATAAAAAAGACTTTTCCCAACCTCCAATTCGTTTAATAATTTTGCTAATAATCGACTCATACAAAGAGCAGATATTTCTTCCTTTAAACAAAGGAGCACCCAAATAATTGAAAGGAAGTGTCTTTTGCACAAAACCGGTGTACCTACGTATTCGATTAATTCGACCCCTGGATGCTGCCTTTCCAATGATAAATGCAGATTTGTTTCGATTTATAAGTTGGCCCGACACTTCCTCATACTCATGTAAAAACCTCATTAGTCTTGTTAACACCCGTTTCGATCCTTTCGTGAAAATGAGAATGTCATCCGCATAGGCTAGATGACTAATATGAAATCCTCCCTTTGTGTCATACTGCATTTTTGGTCTTCTAGTAAACAAATTCTCCAAGCCCCTTGATAAGAACTCCGAAGCAATTACAAAAAGAGTCGGAGACAGAGAGTCGCCTTGTCTGAGACCACGAAATGATTTAAAGAATCCCGCACCTTGGCCATTTATGAACACCGAGAACCGGCAATTTTCGATGGCATTTCTAACCCAATTGACCCAAGTAGACAGGAATCCAATCTTATGTAAAATTGAGTATAAGAAATCTCACTGAACTCGATCATATGCCTTTGCCATATCTAATTTGATCATGATGTTCCCTCCACATTTTTTATTCTCAATCTCATGACAAAGTTCTTGGGCTAGAAGCACATTATCCACAATATTCCTTCCTTTTATGAACCCCGTTTGAAATGGTGAAATTATCCTATCCATTAACCCGGATAATCGATTAGCCATTATCTTTGTAATCACCTTATTACTAACATTACAAAGACTAATTGGCCTAAAATCTTTCCAACTTACTAGAGCATCGATCTTCGGGATAAGCACAATAGTGGTAGCTGTATATCCCTTAGGAAGGGGAGATCCCGAAAAAAAATCCACAACCGCGTCCATAAGATCAGTTTTGATTATGTCCCAGCACACTTGATAAAACATGGAAGTGTATCCATCAGGACCTGCCACACTGTCCGAGTTAATGCTCCACACCACCCGTTTCACCTCCTCTATAGTCGGCAGCAAGATTAACTCACGACGATCCTGATCCGAGAGCCAAGTAGGAATGCAAGCTAAATCTGCCTGTCTTCTAATTATATTATCCAATGAAAAGGCTTTCTCAAAGTAAGTTGCTGCCGACTTATATAACTCCTCCTGGTCCCTAATTTCTTTATCCTCATCAATAATCCTATGAATTCTTCCCTTGCTTCGCTTTTGTTTCACCCAAGCTTGATAGAATTTCGTATTCCTCTCACCATCCTTCATCCAATTGCAAGAAGCTTTTTGTTTCCAGAATTCTTCTTCAATCGTGAGGTGCCGGGCGAGAACCGCAGCCGTCTTGTTCATTTTGCATAGGTTTTTATCCGAAGGGTCATTATCAAAGTCCAACTCGCAGTTCCTAGCATCATCTTCCGCCTTCTTGACTGCCAAGGACACGTCACCAAAAACTTCTTTATTCCACAATTTCAGCTCGCCTTTCAATCTCACCAACTTTCTGTGGAGTTTAGTCAAACCCCGAGCGTATATAGGTTCATTCCATGATTTTGTCACCATGCTTATAAAATCTGGGTGCTTTGCCCATACATTTAAAAAATGAAATGATGACGGCTTTGTTTGCACACACTCCTTGATCGACACTAATAATGGGTTATGATCCGAATAATTGGATCTAAGCAGATGCTGGACATTGGTTATTGGAAATAGGTCTTGCCAGGAATTTGAATAGAAAACTCTATCCAGCCGCTGAAAGACCCCTCTTTTAACATGCCATGTAAATGTACTTCCATCATAGCCCGCATCTGTAAGGTCACAATCAAGGGCCATATTAACGAAATCTTCCATTGATAGGCGCTTTGGAGCTGCTCCACCCTTTCTTTCGCTTGCATGCATAATAATATTGAAGTCCCCTCCAACAAGCCAAGGTTCGCCCACCGGGTGGATTTTACGGAGATTATCCCATAACTCTTGACGTTCCTCTCTAGTGCACTTCGCATGCACCCACGTACAATATATCGGTCTCCGAAGCAACACCGAGCGAACGCGAACATGCAAAAATTGAGCGTTATTATCCAATATTTCAACATCATAATCATCTCGAAAGAAAAACCATATGTGGTTATTACAATTTTGCACTACATTATTAAAACCAAAAGTACGAGGCATCCGCACAGTATCAAGCTCAATCTTTGGTTCAATAAGAATTAAGAATTTGAAATCAAACCTACTACAGAGACGTTTAATACGAGTAATAGATTTTTTATTCCCCACTCCCCTTATATTCCATATGAGTGAATTAATCATTTGACTAACCGGGAGTAATCTAACTTCTTCTTTCTTCTTGTTACCATCCTTGATGCCGTGAGTTTTGTAGTTTTCCAGATTTCACTAGGCGAGATATCTCCAACCGAAGCAGCTTTTCTGAGTTTCTTTGAGGTTACGTCCTGCCACGCATATTCACCATTTTTTATGTCATCCGGTTCTGCTAAAATGCCCCCATGTGCAGGAGCTAACGCTTCGAGACCAAGGGTAATTTGTCAATTACATTCATCATCCAATGATGCCGAGTGCTCATCCTCTTCTTCACTACTATCCCGCTCAGTGTCAAGCAGCCCCTGAGAAACTTTATCAAAATTGTCATCGTGATTCGTGTTTTTACCATCTGTAATAAGTAACACCTGGTCATCTGGAATACCCTCAACTCGATCACCTTCATGGGATTCTTGTGTGTTTTTTGGAAACTCTTGACTATTTCTTTTTAGAATTCTTATTTGTGTATTTGCTGTTTGGCTAACATCAGCAAAAAATTTACCACTTCCATGTTTGTCCACCGCATTCAGATTGGTATGCGAGGGTCCTACAACGTTAACATTCAACCCTAAATCCGAGACTATATTATTAATTTCTCCAGGCACCTGTTGGCTATCAATAGGTTTTTTTCCACGTTTCTTATCTAGTAAAGCTCGTAATTCCTCCCCCTTCTCCGTTTCTTGTTCCGTTTGATTTCTTGTAGCACCATTTTCTTGTTTTTCATTGTTCACGTAACATGCTGCCATAGAATGACCTCTATGACGACAAATCCTGCAGTATTCGGGGATGCCCTCATATTGAACCTTGCAAAATTGTGTCTTGCCATTAATTTGAATTGGGATTTCCTTTTGCAATTTCTCCAATACATTCAATTCCACACACATTCTGGCGACACACGTGTTCTCAATTTCTGTAGTAGCTTCATCTAGTTTAAGAGGCTTGCCAATAAGACTCGCTACATGGTACAAGAATTGTCTGTGAGACCAATGAGGTCTCAGTCCAAATACCTTAATCCATATTGGCATAATTGGAGATTCTTCCTTCGGATCAAATTCAGACATCCACTTCAAAACCCGCATAGGGAATCCATCAAAATACCAGGTTTGTTTCATCCAAACCCTAGCATAGTCATTAGGGTCAAACAACCGAATCCAGACATGTTTATGATCTAGAACACCAATCTTGAATCCTTGTTTCAATCCGAGGGCAGCAAACTTGGCACGTAATCTCGTCATCGTTGGGTATCCATGAGAGAATTTCCCTACCAGAGAGTATTGGTATGGGGCAGCCATAAAATCATCTTCTTCCTTTGACAAGAAAATAGTTTTACGTCCATTAATCACTGATGCTGTGCCGATAACTTTTGAATCAATTCCTTGCACAAAGGCTTTCTTGGCTTCTCGATCTGCCATTGCTTGTGGGATAGAGGTCTCCTTAAATTTATCAGCATATGTCTTCTTAGTGGTTATTGTGGGGTTAGAGACGGACGGATCATGTTGATCCGCCGCTGGTGGCGGCTCCATAGGTGGCAAAACCCTAGGAGGAAGGGTTTGGTGAAGTTTGAAATGGATTGTTCTCCAAAATTATATATATCAAACAACATCCAAGGTGGTCAAAAGCTTGATTATTCTATGTTTGTTTATGTTTTTGAGTTAGAATTATGAATTTTTTTTCGAGAAATGCAAACTATGGAGATTCGTGTGAAAATGATTTGACGTATGTTGCGTTTGTTTATGTTTTGTAAAAATAGTCAAAATTTGTAAAATATGTCAAATCAATGGTGATATATATTAATGTATGACGTGTGAATGAGAGTTAATTATTTATATAATAATTATGTGAATAAATAAATGATAAATATAAATTAAAAATGATGAAGTATGAAAAAGAAAGAAAAATAATGATTGGAATAAATGATTTTTTGATTGATGATTATATGAAATGATAGATATAGTGAGTGATAATTAGTAGCTAGAGGAAATTGAAAAAGTTAAGTAGAAAAAGGTGAGTTTTGATGAAGATAATTGTATTATAATTTTTTAGAATTTTGTGATCACAAACAAAGTGTTTGATACTTTCTCTAGTTGGTGGACTCAAATAGTCAAATGAAAGCATCTGGAAAGGAGTACAATATTTGAAGTTATCATCATATCATTATGGCCACTAAAGGGACTAATATTTTAAGATAACTAACATGTTCAGGTTCTATAATTGGTTAGTAACGATGTACGATAATCAAATGACTAGAATCCAAGAACGGACACTAAAGGGGCTAATATTTTAAGAGAATTAATTTGTTCAGATCATATGATTGGTTAGTGATGATGTATAAAAATGAAATGACTAGAATTCGAGAACTTATCTATATCTATACTAAAATAAAAGTATAGATCTTAGAAGGTATTTCTTTTAATTGTGAAAGTACATTGTTGTCCTTACCTAAATAACTTATAACTTGATTACTATTATTATTATTATTATATTATATTATAATTATAAATTTTAAATATGTCACTATTTTTGTAATGATGATAATTGATGCCAGTTTGCTGCTGCCGTTTCATTCCTAATATAATATGAAAAGTTTCATCTCAAATAATACCCTTAATAAGAAAGAAAAACCTCTCCAACTCCTCACCTTTCAGCTATAATGGAAGTTTAAAAGTCTCATGACCTCATTAAAGACATAATTTCTTTCTTATAACTCAGAACATTTCCATAACTACTATATAATATTCTCGACCAATTTCAAATCAGGAAGCCATGTAAACCCTCCGGCTTAAACAGATGCTCCCGTGGATGTGACCTGGGATATTATACGATGCTGGGTAAGCACACTTCATATATTTTTCCCGGCACGTGTGAACCCTATGCTTGTATGAGGCTTAACCTTTTCCAACCATCATAGTACTGTCCATGAATTTTTGAAGTTTGAAGCGAAAATAGTGCTTGAGTTGTATGAAATGTCTCGCTATGCTTCTTGTTATGAAATATTGTGTGCTTAATTTTGAAGGTATTCTCATTTGTAGTAGGCGTAAAATTATCTTGGGAATGTTTAGCCACCTAATCAGGCCGGAATTCTAATCCATGCTAAGGAACTTATTCTATATTTGGAGACCACACGTTCACAAAGGATTTGCATTGCATCAAGACACCTTTGTAAAGTTAGTCAAAATCTTAAACTTGGGGGTGAGATGCATAATTTGGTTCCTACCGGAGGGTAATATAGGGTTATGAAAATTTCAAATCAAATAATTCACATATAAAACTTGAGATTATAGACAAGTGATGGGCACAGAGAGAGAAATAGAATGTCCAATCGTGAATCTTAAAATTCTCTTTATATTCATGTTTTGAAGGGGGACCATCGTGTGAAGAGGTTCAAATGAAGAAAATCATAGCCGGTGAGATCAAGTTGCTCCAACTCCCCTTCAGAGTTCAAAGATCACACGAGCATACACCTAAACATCAGTTTTGAATAAATGATCATAGTCGTGGGATTTCAATTTTTCACCGGTGATTGGTAATTTAAATCACTTGCCCTGGAGACAGAGGAGTTATGTAGAAACCACCCTCAGTGAAAATTGAAGTTTATTCATAGGAATTTAAATATGATTGCCCATCATTTGTCCTAATGGACATCTTTGCATAATGTTTCTGAATTTGTATCCCCTAGATGGCATTCCCATTTCTAGATTTTTGCGATTAGGAATAACAATATATAAAATGCTAATGATTTGACAAAACTTTTAATTAAACCCTTTATTTCATAGAGTAAAAACTATATGATGACGGAATAAGAAAAGGTATCTGATTACAAATACTAATTAAATAATGAGTATCTCATGTTAAATAATAAATTATATTTCAGAAGTTTTCTTTCATAATTTGTTTGGTCTTTATTTTATTTTAATTTTTACTTATTGCTTATGTTATTTATTGTGTTGCACTTGTGCCCATTTTTGTGTTAGCATTGTGTTTAGCACTTTACAAAAAGAATGTATCGCTTAAAGTTCTCTAATTGTGTTTGCTTAGTAAATTTAAAAATTGAATCAAAAAGATCATTAGACTTCAACAAGAGTCGATACATCTTTCATATAGACCATTAGACTTTTAGGGGGGGAAATATTTGGGTTAAATACAATTTGCACACTTGAAGTATGTTGTTTTTTAGCATAGAATCTTGACACAATTTTTGCACAAGCATCTACCTTACTCAACTTATAGTTAGATTATTATAAGTTAAGAAAAGTTATAAAAAAAAATGGATATCTTGTGCAACGCACATGTTTTTTACTAGTGTGTGTGTATATATATATATATATATATATATATATATATATCCATGATCCATCCATGCATTCAGCAGTAGTATAAAAGGATTGGAGTGGTGGAGATGATATCGGAGGACCGCTGGAAGTATGATGATTTATCTCTGTGGTTATCCGCCTGTCGTTGCTCTTTGTGAGCTTCTCCTCAAATGTTGGGACTACTTCTTTTCTGAAATTCTGCTTATCCATTAATTACTTCAACATTCTATATGTAGGAGGAAGTACCGTCTCCTTTCCTTCCCTTGCGCGCGCACACACGTATTAATTCATCCCAGTACTCCAACTAACTCTATCAATAATAAAGAGTTAGTAACTTATTTTTCTCCTCCCTTTTTCCTTGAATAAAACTGTTAAACATTTGTGCTTCTCGTCTCGTCCTGACACCTTAATCAGGACGAGGTAAAAAAAAAAACGAATTTACATATGTAAAAGAAAGAAGTAAGAGGAGGAGAAAATTCAAAAAGAAAAAAATGAAGGGGAAGATAGCGATATCAGTAATATCAATCCTACTGGTGGTGGGGGTGGTGGTGGGAGTGGTAGTGGTGGTTAAAAATAGCAAGTCTTCAAAGGGAGGTGAAAGTATGAGCGCATCAATGAAGATGATCACCTCCATCTGTGACGGAACCAGCTATAAGGAAATGTGTGCCAGGAGCCTTGAATCTGCCGCGAAAAACTCATCAGCCACGGCCAAGGACTACCTCCTGGCCGCCATTCATGCCACAGTGGAAGAGGTGAAGAAAGGATTGGAAGCCACCGGAAAAATTTCGGTGAACAAAGAGGCTGACAGATCCAGTCACGTGGCTGTAGAAGACTGCAAGAACTTCCTGGATAGTGCGCTCGATAGCCTTAACGATACTATAACATCTGTGATGGATAGCACCACCCACACCCTTGAGGAACACGCCCACGAACTGCTCAGTTGGGTGACTGCCGTTCATGCAATGCACACAACCTGTCTCGATTTTGTTCCAAACCCGGAGATCAAATCTGCAATCCAGAATGGGATAAACAATGCCACTCAACTAGCCCACAACGCAGTCAATATTATAGCTGATCTGCCTGAAGTCTTGTCTTTGTTTGGTCTCTCTGACAATGATGAGAGCTCTCCCTCTCCGTCCCCCTCTCCCTCTAGGCGCCGCCTTCTGTTGACCAATGATGGTTTTCCCACCTGGTTTAGTGCTGCAGACCGCAAGCTTTTGGGGAAGCACAATAAGGGAGGTGGTGGTTCAAAAGGAAACAACAACAACAACAACGGCAAGGACAATACAGTTTATGTTGCTAATATTGCTAACATAAAGCCTAACGTGGTGGTTGCCAAGGACGGGAGTGGTAATTTCAAGACGATTAGTGAGGCCATTGCAGCATACCCCGCCAACAACAATGGGAGATTCGTCATTTATGTGAAGGCCGGAGTTTATGACGAACACATCGTAATTGACAAGAAAAAGTCAAATATTTTCATGTATGGAGATGGGATAGCGAAGACAATTGTAACTGGGAATAGATGTT
This sequence comes from Buddleja alternifolia, assembly GCA_019426215.1. Lineage (NCBI taxonomy): Eukaryota > Viridiplantae > Streptophyta > Magnoliopsida > Lamiales > Scrophulariaceae > Buddleja > Buddleja alternifolia. Next base: position 59,214,243 of record CM033391.1, read on the forward strand.
ACACAAAAGGCAAATACGAGCCAAATGAGTCGGCGTCATTCAGTAACGAGGCATTGGGATTCATTGCGCGGGGAATGACCTTCCGTAATACAGCAGGTGCAGAGGGGCACCAAGCTGTTGCATTTAGGAATAAGGGGGACAAGGTTGCCTTGTTTGATTGCAGCTTTGAGGGTAACCAAGATACACTCTACTATCAATTTCTTCGCCAATTTTATCGTAACTGCGTGATTTATGGTACGGTTGATTTCATATTTGGGAGGGGGGATGCAGTAATCCAGGATAGTGATATTATAGTGAGGAAACCGATGCCAAATCAATTTAACGCGGTTACTGCTGATGGAAGAGAGATAGAGAAGGCGAGTAACGGGTTGGTGCTCCATCACTGCAGGATTCGGCCAGACAACTATCTGCATCCCGTCAGATTCGGTGTCAAGACATACCTGGGGCGTCCCTGGTCCCCTAACGCCTTGACTGTTTTCATGAAATGCGAGTTGGCAGATTTCATCCGCCCAGAGGGTTTTAGGGTGTGGGATGATAAAAAAATAAAAGAAGTAACAAACCATAAGACTTGCCAGATGTTTGAATTTGAGAATCAGGGGCCTGGAGCTAAAACTGATAGAAGGGACTACAAGAATTTCACCAATTCCAGAGTTATCAGCCCGCAGGAGGCTGCCAAATACACTCCTGGTCAGTTCATTATGGGACACGACTGGTTGCCGCAAACTGGTTTCCCTTATAGGCTTGGTCTCTGATCATTTATATCATCATCATCATCATTGTATCATTCATTAACAATGAGAATTCATAATGTAATATATATATATATATACACACACACACACACACAAATAGGCATTCCTTTTCTATTAATTAATTTGTAGATGAGGTACAAATGTAATAGCATTATTAATTACTTATCTCACCAGCTCTACAATATTTGTGAATATCTCATCAGTATAATTTGTTTGTTCATAGCTTGTCTTTGATTTCTTATATATACGTTAATAATGTAATTAATCGCCTTACCTGGAAATTAAAAAAGAAAGGAGTGAGGCGTATTTCAGCTAGATTTTGATCCAAGCTGAAACTAAACATTAATTTGCCATGGGCGTGACTTCCCTGCAGGCATAGGAAAAAAATCAAAACCCCAGGCCAAATTAAAAGTCTAGTGTGAGGGCGACAGGCCAATCGCCAACGTATGCATCCTTGGAATTAATATATCTTTTCATTAAACATTAAGGATTAATTTCGTATAAAAATATCCATCCCTCAAAGTGTATATATATATATATACGCGCGCGCAGAGTTTCAAACCCATTTAGCTTAGAAAGTTTCTACACACTCCACAAATGAACCAAGCTTTGTAAAAGCAATTTTTTGCAAATGTCAATGCCAGCTCCCTACCACCTAAATATATTATCTATTTGTTTGAGGGTTAATATGTACAGTCGATCTCTCTTCTCACTGTACCACTATTCTCCAGTATCGTTTGAATTATAATTATGAATATTATAATTCAATAAATTAAAGATATAAAGATCTGTAATGTCTCCATGCATTTTTTTTTTTTTTTGATAAATTCCATGCATTTTATTTACTTGGTCATATGTTGCTGAGTTCTGAATGTCCCTAAATAATGTCTCCATTGTATAATTAGCTCATCTCCTCTTATAGAGTGATAATAGTTTGTTTGCATGATATATAATATATCCATCCATGCATTCAATGTTAGAAAGATATTATTGAACAACTCTTACGATACGAGTGGTTTCATATAACCTCCAAGTTATTACACTCGCCTCAAGACAATATTCTTCGCCTCCTACCGACTGCAAACGAGTTATATAGCGAATTTGTTTCATGATACAATGGAGCCCAATCACAAAAACTGTGAATTGCACTTTCGAACACAAACCCAAAAAGTCAAAATTTTATGGGCTGACTAAACGTAATACGTGAATTGTGGTTGTATAATTTGGTGGAAATGAAATGGGATTTTCTTAGCATTACCGTAAACAAAGAAATTGAAAGATGGAATTATAGAATTTTAGTGCTAATCTGTATATAGCACGAATGAAGCAGAGTAAAAATCCCTTTTCCATCCGTTTCTTCATCTCTCTCTGAATATATAGATCATATACTCACAGTCTCACACCATTTGGAATTAATTGTCACGAAGTGGAGACAACTTTTCAAGGAAAGACAATTTTTCACAAGAGTGCATCCCACGTTCAATTCTGATTTTCAGATTTAAAAAATCAGAAGTTAAAGAGTTGCAACTTTTGAAATTACAATTCTTGGGTATTCAAAATAAATTACACCCATTTAATTTGAAAATTATATAATATTCAGCACAAATATATGGAGGATTGGAGGTGGAGATGAGATGAGATCGGACGACCAATGGAAATGATGCATGATTAATGTTTGTGGTTGTCCGCCTGCTGTTGCTTTTTATGAGCTTCTTCTCAAATGTTGGGACTAAAACTAATCTTCTGAAACTCCGCTTATCCATTAATTACTTCAATATTCTATAAGTAGGAACCTCTCACTTGTGCTTATCCATTAATTACTTCAACATTCTATCTATATATATCAATATAATCCATCCCACTTCACCTAACTCAATCAATCGCTAAACTGAATAAAATAGTTAGTTACATAATTTTCTCCTCCTTTTTCCTTGAATAAAACACTTGTGCTTCTCATCTCGTCCTGAGATCTTAATCAGGACGAGGTAAAAAAAAAAACAAGAATATATATGTAAAAGAAAGAAAGAAAGAACTTAGAGGAGGAGGAGGAAGTTTAAAAAAAAAATGAAGGGAAAGATAGCGATTTCGGTTATATCGGTCCTACTGGTGGTAGGGGTGGTTGTGGGAGTCGTGGTGGTGGTTAAAAACAATAAATCTTCAAAGGGAGGTGAAAATATGAGCGCATCAATGAAGATGATCACCTCCATCTGTGAGGGTACCAGCTATAAGGAAATGTGTGCCAGGAGCCTTGAATCTGCCGCCAAAAACTCATCAGCCACGGCCAAGGACTACCTCCTGGCCGCCATTCATGCCACAGTGGAAGAGGTGAAGAAAGGATTGGAAGCCACCGGGAAAGTTTCGGTGAACAAAGAGGCTGACAGATCCAGTCACCTGGCTGTAGAAGAATGCAAGAACTTCCTGGACAGTGCACTCGATAGCCTTAACGATACTATAACATCTGTGATGGATAGCACCACCCACACCCTTGAGGAACGGGCCCACGAACTGCTCAGTTGGGTGACTGCCGTTCATGCACTGCACACAACCTGCCTCGAATTTATTACCAACCCAGAGATAAAATCTGCGGTCGAGAATGGGATAAACAATGCCACTCAACTAGCCCACAATGCAGTCAACATTATAGCTGACCTGCCTGAAATCTTGTCTTTGTTCGGTCTGTCTAACAATGATGAGAGCTCTCCCTCTCCGTCCCCTTCTCCCTCTAGGCGCCGCCTTCTGTTGACCGATGATGGTTTCCCCACATGGTTTAGTGCTGCAGATCGCAAGCTACTGGGAAAGCATAATAAGGGAGGTGGAGGTTCAAAAGGAAACAAGAACAAGAACAACGACCACAATGGCAAGGACAATACAGTTTATGTTGCTAATATTGCTAACATAAAGCCTAACGTGGTGGTTGCCAAGGACGGGAGTGGTAATTTCAAGAGGATTAGTGAGGCCATTGCAGCATACCCCGCCAACAACAATGGGAGATTCATCATTTATGTGAAGGCCGGAGTTTATGACGAACAAGTCATAATTGACAAGAAAAAGCCGAATATTTTCATGTATGGAGATGGGATAGGGAAGACTATTGTAACTGGGAACAGAATAGCCGGTAAAAATCTAGATCCGTCGACGACATTCAGTAACGAGGCATTTGGATTCATTGCACGGGGAATGACATTCCGTAATGAAGCAGGTCCGCAGGGGCACCGAGCTGTTGCATTCAGGAGCAAGGGGGACAAGGTTGCCTTGTTTGATTGCAGCTTTGAGGGTAACCAAGATACATTCTACTATCAAGTTCTTCGCCAATTTTACCGCAACTGCGTTATTTATGGCACAATCGATTTCATATTTGGGAAGGGGGATGCAGTGATCCAGGATAGTGATATTATAGTGAGGAAGCCGATGCCAAATCAATTTAACACGATAACTGCTGATGGAAAAGACATCGAAAAGGGGAGTAACGGGTTGGTGCTCCATCACTGCAGGATACGGCCAGACAACTATTTGTACCCTGTCAGATTTGATATCAAGACTTACCTGGGCCGTCCCTGGTCCGCTAACGCCTTGACTGTTTTCATGAAATGCGAGTTGGCAGATTTCATCCGCCCAGAGGGTTTTAGGGTGTGGGATAACGCACAAAACCATAAGACTTGCCAGATGTTTGAGTTTGGTAATACCGGGCCTGGAAATAAAACTGATAGAAGGGACTCCAAGAATTTTTCGCACTGGAGAGTTATCAGCCCGGAGGAGGCAGCCAAATACACTCCTGGCCAGTTTATTATGGGACACGACTGGTTGCCGCAAACTGGTTTCCCTAATAGGCTTGGCCTCTGATCATTTATATATATCATCATTCATTAACAATTAATGCATTTTCTATATATATATATATATATATATATATATATATATATTATCACAACTAGTTCTCATGATCAGACACAAAAAGATTCTAGAGTTTATCCACATTAATTCTTTTTAATTTTGTTAATGAGGTACAAATGTAATAGACACGTAGCCATTATTACTTATCTCACTCTACAGTATTTGTAAATATCTCATCATTATTACTATAATTTGTTTGGTTGTATCACAAGCTGGAAAAACAAAAGATTACTTGGCATGGACATGATTTCCCTGCAAGGATAAGTTAAACCCAAGGCCAAAAGTCTACTGTGAGGACGACAGGCCAACATATATGCAGCCTGCAGCTCCTAAAAATATGTTTTGTTTAAACATTCAGGCTTAATTTTTTCATATACAAACATCCCAGAAGTTTATATATACTAGTAAAGAACACGTGCATTGCATGTGGTTTATACGAACTTATAAGAATAATTGCAAGAAGTAAATAAATTTGAATATTAATATATATAATAAATATGAATAAAAATGTAACATCATTATGAAAAATTCTATACTCAAATCTTTCATCTATATCTATTCTAAAAGTGTGAATGAGTTGGGGTGATTTAAATGATTTACACCTTTTGGGTTAGGGCCAAAACAACCCTATTCTAAAATTATCCTAAAATATTAAATAAAATATTAAAAACTAGACTAAATATTATCCTCCAATAATCTATATCTATATCTATATCTATATCTATTCTAAAAGTGTGAATGAGTTGGGGTGATTTAAATGATTTACACCTTACATGATTTACACCTTTTGGGTTAGGGCCAAAATAACCTTATGCTAAAATTATCCTAAAATATTAAAAACTAGACTAAATATTATCCTCCAATAAATCTATATCTATCTATCTATCTATATCTATTCTAAAAGTGTGAATGAGTTGGGGTGATTTAAATGATTTACACCTTACATGATTTACACCTTTTGGGTTAGGGCCAAAATAACCTTATTCTAAAATTATCCTAAAATATTAAAAACTAGACTAAATATTATCCTCCAAATTCCAATAAAAAATAGTAATTATTTTTATTGAATGTGCATGTACTTGAACTTTTTTATTTTTTGCTATGTACATGTACTTGAATTTAATAGTTAACAAGTTTGTTCAATGTATATGTTAGGTGAAGTTAATACTAAATGAGAAACCAACCTTTTATATGTACCCATTAGATAAAGTATTCAACAATTCAGTAAGGTTTCAGGCTGTCATGCAAAGATTTATATCCCTATATGGAGTTCAATCTCTTCTTTCCTTAGGAGCTTGTGTCTTAACATTTTAATTATGGTTAAATTCTAATAATTTAAATTCAATTTTCAATTCGAAGAATCTGCATGGGATAGGATGGAAATGAACAATTGAACTTAGTTCAATGTATATGAGCTGAAACTTAGTTCAATGTTTCTTCCCTAGAAGCAATTTTTCCTTGATCAGTTTCACTTAGGAGACAGTGGCTTTAGATGACCATTCAGCAGTTTCAATAGGACCAAGTGAAAGAAACACTCTCAAAAATTGACCTTGCAAGTTTCAAGATTAGACAGCTTCTTTCAGGGGGTCCATCTTAATTTGCCTGATCAAGGTCGACTTGAAAGACCAACCAAGCAAGCTGCTCCTAAGAGGAAATTTTCTTAAGAGTTACAGTGGATCCATGCATGTCTTGGAGGCTAAATTTTACATAATATTTAATAATCGCATAAGGTAATGGATGCTATGGTTCTATTCTTATTAGTTACTACTACAAGTTCGAACATAAGGGACTCCACAAAGGATTATCTGTTTCATAGTAAGTCTTGGTAACCCACTTATCTAATCTTAATATTGGTAAGTATACAAACATGTGAGAGAAATAAATTTGAATGTTTTAATTTTTTATATGAAATACATCAAATAAGAACATTTACATGTATATAAAAATAAGCTCAACAAATTTAAGGGTATATTCATTGTCCTATTTGAATACACGGGAGAACTTTGTCATTGAATATTTAAACGTATTTCTAATTGAAAACTTAAAATAGCCAAAACATCTTTTTGAAATTTTTGGATATCTAAATTAAAAAATATTATTACTATATAGGAGGCCTGAAAGATTAATTTTGTTATTTTGACAGATATTCAGTCTTAGGAATATTCATTATTTTGTTGATGCATATCAGAACTCTGTCCATGAAGATTTAAACCTATTTTTAATTGAAACGTTAATATATTCAAATATTTATTTTTATTATTATTTTCTCAAACACGCTTGTAGAATTATAATTAGTTTCAAATATTTAGTACTTAGAAGTTAGAAAGACCTTTTTTTTCACTTTATTTAAATGTCAAATTATATCATCGTTCCTGAAAATATAGTTTAAAATAATCTTACCAAAATAACAAGCTAACGGGTATTATTTTTCCTAACTCATTTTACTAATAGCATCTTTTTAAGACTAATAAAACATTTAATGATAAATTTCTTTAATAGATAAACTCTACAATCCATATATAATATGATTTCATATTTATTTAGTTGATTCTTATACTACTACTTTGTCACTCTCTCATTATTGCAATGATTTGAGGAGAAAGTTGTTATTTTCAAAAGATTTTTGGATTAAGAGAAAGTTTACCTCGATGGCAATCCGTACCAAAATATAAAAAGATTAAATAGACTATATATTATTATAATCTAAATTCAATTTTGTCATATAATTATAGCACGCAAGGTCAATGTTATTAATTTGAACATACAGTTTAGCTTCCATTTTAGTTAAATATCTTAACACACACATCAATGTTTAAATCTAATTATTTATCTATCTATATCTATAGTACAAAGTTAATTTCTCAAAAAGTTGAATTTTTTTTATGCCTATGTGACCCTAATAAGTATTACATTATATATTCTTAACTAACTTGGGAATAATATAAAATTAACAAGACTTCATAAAAGAGAACATTTTGCACGGTCGCAGCTGTAGCATTTTCTCACCATTTTTATCTTATCTCTAAAGAAGGATTAATCTATAACATAAGCCAAAAAAAATTAGAAAAGATAATTCAAGTCCTTTGGTGCAAATAAAGAAGAAACTAAATAAGGTAAATCATGTGATATCATTATGGTTTTTAATTACACGGTACTTTAATGCATTTAATAATATATTCTTATATTCTATGTAATTGCATTTTTTCTTATCACATCCCAAAGCATGTCTATGTAAATAATTAATATTTAATTAACTCTTATAACTAAAAAACTACGAATATAATGCATAGCAATTTGGAAGAAAAAACATTAATGTCTTGGAAGTTTTCAATTTTTACTATAATGTGGGAATAATTATCTAAAAAGTCTATGGAGATGTTACAGATTTAAAAATGACCACGAATTTTGGACATGCACATGCTCATTTTATTGTAAGCTTGATCATTTCACTCTACAAAAGTTTTTAAGCATTTTTTCAGTAACTATTTTCATAGACGAGATATTGGCATAGTGATTTAAAATAATTAAAAAAAAATTGATAACAAATTCTATAGTTTAAGGTTTGGTACAACTTCAGCTCTTTCTTGAAAATCAAAAAATGGATAGTCAATCAGTGTAGATTTATTAGAAGCTACTCTCATACAATACAATATAGTTTTAATTGTTGTGATAAAATATAACTTGAAATTAAATATTTACATGGTTGTTAATGAAAAGAAAAACTAAAAAATCCTTTTATAATACATTCTTCTATATGTTTATGTATTTTTTGTTCATATTCATTTGTTGGGAGGTGAGAGGGAGATTGGAAAAAATGATTATGAAGAATATGTAAGCATGTTTTTACCATTTAATTTTATGGTTAGTTAATAATCAGTAATAATGTATAATATGAGCTTGTCGTTCTTGGTTTCTCAAGTTGGTAATCAAATATTATATCTTAGAATTCAATTATTCTAAAATTTTATACTTTAGTTAATATCTCAAATCAGGCCTGATGCTATGACCTTTTCTTTTATTATTTGAGCTTAAAAAAACAATATTTATTAAGCATATATATAGATTCAAAAAGTAAAATTTTAAATATAAGATACATATATTTATGAAGAAAAAGATGTATTTATAATTACGTAAAATTCCTAAAAAGATACTTGAAAAATAAATCACCTTAATTAATACCATAAACTTCACATTTATATTGATATTACCATCTTAAAGTTAATGGTATATCTGAATTCCTTTTTACAATGGAAATCAACCAAACTCAAAAAGTTTTTTCATAATTCTTTTATAAGGGTCATAGTTGTTCGAGATATTTTATATATCAAATTCAGTGGAATTCATTAAATAAGTGGCATTTGTTATTTCACTTTTGACCTTCATAAATTGATATGTATACAGTTTCTGTAAATAGCTTACCATCTAAGCAATAGTGGAGAAGGTTAAATGATATTCTTTATTGTTTTGGTAATTCTCTGAATATCCTTTCATTGATAAAATGATAACTTCATCCCACTTTTGACATTTGATTGGTTAAAAATAAGAAGAAACATAACACCAAAAACCAATTGTTCAATGAAGGGAAGACAGTTGAAATCTCAAGAAAAAGGCAAATCACAACCCACCAAGGACAAAACAAGTATACAACCATGAACCTAGAATAATCGTAGATTATTATTTAAGAATTTAGTTTGGATATTCAATAATTTTGTTTCTTTGAATATTTTACTCTATGATTTTAGAGAGACAGGATATTTTACCAACCTTATTTATGAAAATATATCATGAGAGTATTGGAGAAACATTTAATTGGATTATCACTAAAATTTAAATTGTTAGTTAAAAACTAAATTATGATGATTGCAAGAGTCAAGAAATAAAATAACTTTCTACATTATGTATTTTTATGTTATTGTGCATCAAGGTACAAGCATTTTACTACTTCCTATATTTTTGTCGGTAAAGACGTTATCTTATTAACCAATAAAATTTAGACCTCTCATTTGGATGCTATATTCTGAAGTCTAATAAATTTTTATTTATCCATTAAGGTCAAAGTTTTTGATGTTTGTATTAGTGAATATTATTCTAACTATTTATATAAATCTTTCTTGAAAAACTCAAAAGAAACGTACCATCCACGCGCGTTACTAGTATGAATAAGTTCTAAATTGTCTTAAAAGTCAATTGTCTTTCATTGCTTTCGTAGTAGTTCATTAACACGTTGACTATGATTTCTTTTCTCCTCATTCAAATTTTGTTAACGAACATAATCTAAATGAAACTGTTGGCAGTTCATAAATAAATTAAAATTGATTTGCAATAATAAAAAATTTTAAACTACAAATAACAGGAAATATAGATAAATAAGATTTTAATATTATATGAAGTTCTAATTAGTCCTTTTTTGTTTGATCTTGATGGATGTTGCGACCTTATTTTATTTGACTCATGAATTTATATTTTACATTTCTTTCTCAAATTGCTCAATTTCTCTTCATCATCACTTGAAATTATATCATTGAGGTCCCCTTCATTATTATTTGTTCTCAGTTGCTTTGTCTTGTTTGCATCCCTTTCTTCAAAATATTTGTTGTGTTTCTTTTGAAGCTATGTTGACATAGAAATTTTTTTAAAGAGTTCCACTTGTATTCTTTTCTCGACCATTCTTGCCTTTTGTTTTCTGTTTCTTCTCATTTTGTGTTTGTACTCTTTAATTGCATCTGCGATGACATTAAGTTTGCTCTTAACTATTTCTGCTTTTCTATTAAGTATTATAAGAATCCAAAATTCATTTGATGCTTGAAAGCTCAGTAATCTATAATATATATACTTTGAGTTATGTTATCATCAAGAAGATGAATATAATAAAAATTGGGGTAAAGACTATTACCCATGCGAACTTTACGAATTTATACACTTTTTCAAATGACTTTTCTTACACTTTTTTTGTCTAACTCCATGAGTTTTATGTTAGATTCGTTAGTTTTGATATTGATATTATTTAGGATATTTCCACGTCTAGTTGTTTTCTTGTACTTATCTTATTTCCTTGATCTTATCTCTTGTACTCTCTATTTAAACATTGTGATGATTAATAAAATCCTAAGGGGAATTACAATTAACATGGTATCAAGCCTCTTTTTTTTTCGCAGCAAGACGCCGTCTTCCAAATTGCCTGCCGCCGCTGCCGGCGATTTTTTCTTTTCTCCCTCCCTCTAAGACGTTGTTTCCCCTCAACGCACCGTTATCTCTCTATAAAGCCTTCTTCCACACCAAGTTTCTGCCTCACCCAGTTTCTGCCTCCTTTGGATTTCTGGTGACTCTCCATCATAGTCTTCAACTTAATTCTCCAGATTTATCATCATTCACAGTAAGGTTATTGCCACTTCTCTCTATTTTTTTTCCGTCTATTATTGTTAGTGATAAGATTGAATTTCGATTTCTTTCCATATGTCTACCGAATCCTCTGAAGCTACACCCCCTCTGCCCGAAAACCAACCCAAAAAATCTACCCTTCACCCCGCTCTTGCCGCCGGCAATATCACTTCTTCCTTTGGTTTTAAATTATCCGATCATGATTCTAATTATAAATTATGGCGTGGAATGTTTATGGACCTTTGTAGAAGTGACTCCGTCTTTGATCATCTCTCTGGCTCTTCAAAACCTCAAAATAACCAAGACGATGATTGGTTCGCTATTGATTCGACAATTAAACGTTGGTTTTATTCAACTGTTGATCTTAAATTATTGAAAAATATTGATCTTGAATACGCAACGTCCCATGATATTTGGTTTGCAATTGATGAAAACTTTCGAAATAATAAACCCTCTCATTCTCTTCAACTTAACGAACGATTTCGAAACCTTCAAAAAGGCTCCCTCACTATTTCCCAGTATTGTCAAGAAATGAAATTTCTTGCTGACAACTTAGCTGATCTTGACAATCCCGTAAAAGAAAACGATTTCATTCTTCAACTTCTCCAAGGTTTGCCGGAATCATATCTTCCCCTAGTTACTGTTATTATCATGGTTCGCCGGAACGCCGCTTTCGTGGCCGGAACGGGAACGGCCCCCGCCGTTCCAAAATTCACAGGCATCTCGGTTTTGTATGTGGACCGTTCCGGAACGGCCGAAAAGCGGTGATACGGCCGAGATACGGCTTTGGAGCGGCCGTTCCGGCGTTTCTCGGCCACTGAACGGCTGAAACGGTGGAGGAGCACGCCGCTTCTTTCTACCATCTCGGCTAGGCTAGGCTACGCATTGTTGCTGCTTGGTTCAACTCTCAGAAATTAATGTAAGAACGCTGCTTGGCAGCTTCAACTTTCAGTTTTTGTCTTCAATTTGTCTCCGTAACTTGAGTAGTAAAGCTATCTCCTAGTTTAGTGCAAAAATGGCAGACAAAGAAAATGAATTTTTACTTTCATAATTCATTCTATATTGGCAGGAATAAAGTGGAAAGAAAAGATGAAAAAGTGGAAAGAAAAGAGGAAAAGACAAATGAAGAAAGAATCCTAAGAAAAAATGATTATTACAAGAAAAGAAAGAAAATAAAAGAGAGAAACATCTGACAAAAAAAAAGTTGATAAAGTGTGTATAGGACTAATTAATGCACACCTATATGTTTTTGTTTTTTAGGTGTATTATTGATTTTTGTAAGTTTTCTGATGAGTTAAAATTTACACGGTGCCTCTCTATCAATTTTCTTTTATAAATAAGACATTGTCTTATTGGTTTTTACACTAAGTTTTATGATAAGTTAAAAAATTTATAGATTCCTCTGCATCAATTCCTTTTTACACTAAGTTATAAGCCAAATTGCATTCCGTTTTATTAGCCTTTGTTGTTCAAAATCTTCCAATTAAGAAAGATAGACATTCAATACAATATTTACTAATTATAAAGTTTTTTTTAATAATTTTTGAGCAATTTAAGCAAAAAAATTGTGGAACGTCCGCGACCGTTCCGCGACGGTGCCATGGAACTGGAACGGTGGCCTCCGCGACGAACACCGCGACCGTTACGGCGAACCATGGTTATTACAACAAAAACTCATTTACCCTCCTTCCCTGAAATTTGCAATCTCCTCCTCCTCCATGAATCACGAGAAAATCGTTTTCACTCACCTTCTCCCTCCTCTGAGTCTGCTCTTTTATCTCACACACCTGCCCAAAACCATAATCGAAATTCTTATCGCAATAATGGTCGAAATAGAGGTAGAGGACGTGGCTTTAATCCTAGCCGTGGTGGTGGTCCAACAGGTGGTCGGTCCATGGGCTCCAGAAATAATGCCCCAATTTTTTCAGGTTCTAATTCATATTCAAGCCGTACTAATTCCATTGGCCCTTTTTCCGGATACTCCATTCAACTAGTGCAACATACGGCCTAAGGCCCACGCTTTTTGGGCCCAATTCAGTCCACTCCACAATTTCAGAACAATGGACTTGCTTCTGCTCATGTACACACGACAAATTGGACTCAAACCTCACAGTCAAATTCACCCATGTGGGCTTCCCAGGCCCACGCGTCTTCTGCCCAGCAGCCCGCCTACCATTCTGCAAACCCCACACATGGCATTCTCGGCCCAGCTCCATCTTGGGCCCCAAATTCGGTCACCTCCCAGCCGTCTACACCAAATTCAGCTCAGTCCACTCATGTTGCCATGGACCTTTCTTCACTCTTCTCCACAATGACACTATCTCAACCCGATGAACAGTGGTTTATGGATACGGGAGCAAGCTCCCACATGACTCCTCACCCAGGTAACTTACGTAATATCATGCATTGTAATAATTCTCATTCTATAATTGTAGGTAATGGTGTTGTACTCCCTCTCGTTTCCACTGGTAATACGTGTTTTTCTTCTGCTACTCTATCCCTTGCTCTCCAAAATGTTCTTGTTTCTCCATCTCTAGTCGCAAATCTTATCTCTGTTAGAAAATTCACTCGTGATAATAACTGTGCTATTGAATTTGACCCGCATGGTTTTTCTGTGAAGGATCTTAAATCTGGAACTTTACTTCTCCGATGCAATAGTGACGGTGACCTCTATCCTCTCCATGCCACTTCCGCCGCCTTCCGCCGCCTTCACATCTTCCATCTCTTCCACTGCCTCGTCTCCAACTTTATGGCATCGTCGTCTTGGTCATCCAGGAGCATCTATCTTTAATTTTCTTTGTCGTAGGAATTTTATCTCTTGTAATTCGAATAATTCACGTTCGTTATGCCATGCTTGTCAAAGTGGCAAACACAAGCGTTTACCTTTCTCAAGCTCATCGTCTACTAGTAATTCTTTATTTGAAATTATTCATTTTGATCTTTGGACTTCTCCTGTACCTAATTTAGGTGGCTATCGTTATTATGTTTTATTTTTGGACGATTTTTCCCTTTTTTTATGGATTTTTCCCTTACGCAATAAATCTGATGTTTTTAAAATTTTTGTTGCTTTTTATACTTATGTGCAAACTCAATTTAATCACAAAATTAAATCTTTTCAATGTAACCACGGTGGTGAATTTGATAATCAACGTTTTCATAATTTTTTTGCTCAAAATGGTCTTCTTTTTCGTTTTTCTTGTCCCCACACTTCCCAACAAAAAGGGAAAGCTGAACACGCTATTCAAACTATTAACAACATAGTGCGTACTCTTTTGTTTCAAGCTTTTCTACCTCCAACCTTCTGGGCCGAAGCATCTCACATGGCTGTTCATTTATTAAATATTTTACCCACCACTACTCTATCTTATCGCACTCCTTTTGAACTTCTCTACAACACTTTTCCCACATATGATCACCATCGTGTATTTGGTTGTCTATGTTACCCAAACCTTTCTGCCACCACTTCCCATAAATTATCACCTCGTTCTTCTGCTAGTATTTTCTTAGGATATCCCTCCAATCATAAGGGATTTAGGTGTTTAGACCTCACCACTAATAAAGTCATCATCTCACGTCATGTCACTTTTGACGAAACTGTTTTTCCTTACAATTCTTGATAGGAGTCATTTTTACGTGTTATTAAGCCCCTTTGCGTTTATGTTTTAGGTTCATTTATCGCTTGATTTTGTCACTTGTGCGTTTAATTTGTGCATTAAGTGATTTCAGGCCTTATGTGGGTACAATCGAATAAAGGGTGGAAAAAGGACGTATAAAACAAGTTTAGGCCAAGATGTTTCACACCTCTACGACCAAACAAGCAAGAAACAAGCTGGAGTTAGCCAAAATCATATTTTAGTACCATTTCCGCACACCTGGGCGCCAAATCAGAAACAATCTCCACATCGGAACGTCATTTTGATATATTTAGAGACCGAATTGGATGAAGTGTCCTTCTACAAAGTTGTAGATGTATGTCTTATCGTCACATGGGGACTTGAAGCATCAAATTCGGAGGTCTGTGGAGAATTTTATGAATAAAACACTATCTCTGCGCTGGAAAACACGAAAGTGGCAGCTCCCATTCTTAGTAGGTGGAAAACAAGAGAATGGTAGTTCACATTCTTGGTAGATGGAAAGGAAGAGAATGGTAGCTCACATTCTTGGTAGGAGGAAAGTAATAGAATGGTAGGTGGAAAACAAGAGAATGGTAGTTCACATTCTTGGTAGATGGAAAGCAAGAGAATGGTAGGTGGAAAGAAAAGATAATGGAAGGACATGTTCTTGGTAGGTGGATTTTTTGTCTATAAAAGGAGGATTGGAGGCCATCCTACAAACACACTTGAAAACACATTCCCCATTGGGGGAGCCTAAACACATCCTATCATCATCTTCATCATCCTTAGATTAGTTATGAATATTATCAAGAACCTCTGAAGGTGAAGAAATCAAGAAGCATGGAAGAGATGAAGATCGAAGTTCAACCATCAAAAATACGAGGGAGTTTCTTAGATTTAGATTTATTTTTGTCTATGAATATGAATCTTAATTTAAGT
The DNA here is from genome assembly GCA_019426215.1 of Buddleja alternifolia. Classification (NCBI taxonomy): domain Eukaryota; kingdom Viridiplantae; phylum Streptophyta; class Magnoliopsida; order Lamiales; family Scrophulariaceae; genus Buddleja; species Buddleja alternifolia. The sequence goes on from CM033391.1 coordinate 59,229,817, forward strand.
TCCTATCTTTTATCTTTTATGATGAAATAGATTCTTCGAACTAAGGCCATGTTGGGGCTAAATTATGATAATTGAGTTATAAATTGTGTTTTTCATATTAATTCTATTGTTGCTTTGTGTCTTGATCTTGTTTGAATGCATCATATGCTTAGCTACCATATGCATGATTTATTGCTTAAATTATTCATTCGAGAGAAGGTAATTTAAGGTGCAAAGAGGATCATCACATAATCCGTAAAAAATAGGGAATTGCCCCTAGAGATAGGTAGAGATTCCCGGGTGGTTGATGATGTTTTTTGTGCCCTAGACCTTTTATTGCTCGAGGTCGAGCAATTGATAAGTTTGGGGGAGTTGATAGGAGTCATTTTTACGTGTTATTAAGCCCCTTTGCGTTTATGTTTTAGGTTCATTTATCGCTTGATTTTGTCACATGTGCATTTAATTCGTGCATTAAATGATTTCAGACCTTAAATGGATACAATCGAAGAACGGGCTGAGAAATGACATATAAAACAAGTTTAGGCCAAGATGCTTCACACCTCCACGACCAAACAAGCAAGAAACAAGCTGGAGTTAGCCAAAATCATATTTTAGTACCATTTCCGCACACCTGGGTGCCAAATCAGAAACAATTTCCACGTTGGAATGCCATTTGGATAAATTTAGAGACCGAATTTGATGACGTGTCCTTCTACAAAGTTTTAGATCTATGTCTTATCTTTACATGGGGACTTGAATCATCCAATTCGGAGGTTTGTGGAGAAGTTTATGAATAAAACACTATCCCTGCGCTGGAAAATACGAAAGTGCCAGCTCCCATTCTTAGTAGATGGAAAACAAGAGAATGGTAGTTCACATTCTTGGTAGGAGGAAAGTAAGAGAATGGTAGTTCACATTCTTGGTAGGAGGAAAGTAAGAGAATGGTAGGTGGAAAACAAGAGAATGGTAGTTCACATTCTTGGTAGGAGGAAAGCAAGAGAATGGTAGATGGAAATAAAAGAGAATGGAAGCACATGTTCTTGGTTGGTGAATTCTTTTGGCTATAAAAGGAGGATTGGAGGTCATCCTAAAAAGACACTTGAAAACACATTCCCCATTGGGGGAGCCTAAACACATCCTATCATCTTCACCATCCTTAGATTAGTTATGAAGATTATCAACAACCTCTGAAGGTGAAGAAATCAAGAAACATGGAAGAGATGAAGATCGAAGTTCAACCATCAAAAATACGAGGGAGTTTCTTAGATTTAGATTTATTTTTGTCTATGAATATGAATCTTAATTTAAGTTCTTATCTTTTATCTTTTATGATGAAATAGATTCTTCGAACTAAGGCCATGTTGGGGCTAAATTATGATAATTGAGTTATAAATTGTGTTTTTCATATTAATTCTATTGTTGCTTTGTGTCTTGATCTTGTTTGAATGCATCATATGCTTAGCTACCATATGCATGATTTATTGCTTAAATTATTCATTCGAGAGAAGGTAATTTAAGGTGCAAAGAGGATCATCACATAATCCGTAAAAAATAGGGAATTGCCCCTAGAGATAGGTAGAGATTCCCGGGTGCAGTTAGCCGGATTAATCCGGGGAAATTCTAGAACTTGAATGCATGATTGTTGGTTAGATTCTCGGATAGACATATCTAGAGAACCATCAATTAATCATAGAATTATTACAGTCGAGACATCGGGTAGTAATTATTTAAGGTTTTTTCCACCAAAGCATCATTAGTCTAATAATATGAGAACATGTTTATAATGAAAATTGATTAATTTATGCCAACACATGTGTCTTAGTTGTTCTCTTCCATAGCCATGTTCTGATCCTGTCCCTAACCCCCTCGACACCGATGATACTGATTCGTCCCCTCTTCTTCGTCACCATGCTTCCGTTTCCTCCCCACCCTCCATCTCCTCTCCTCCATCGCCTCGCCCAGCTCTCGGCCCTCCCCCTTGTTTCTCTCCACCCGTCTCCACCTCTCATTCACCTCCCTCTACTTCCCATACCAAACCACCTCCACAAACTCCTATTCACCATATGGTCATTCGCTCTAAGACGGGTACACTTAAACCACGTCAAATCTTTAATCTCTCGACCACCTTGTCTTCCGAACCATCTCCCCTTCCTCGCTCTTATGTTCAAGCTCTTCGGGATCCTAATTAGAAGGCTGCCATGGATGCCGAATTTTTTGCTCTCCACTCAAATGGCACTTGGGACCTTGTTCCCTGCCCTCCTTCATCTAACATTATCGGTTCTAAGTGGATCTTTCGCCACAAGTTTCGATCTGACTGTTCTCTTGAGCGCTATAAAGCTCGTCTCGTCGCTCAGGGATTCTCTCAGCAACCTGGCATTGACTACGATGATACCTTTAGTCCCGTCGTCAAACCCGCCACCATTCGCCTTGTTCTCAGTCTTGCTCTCTCTCACTCTTGGCCTATACATCAACTCGACGTAAAAAATGCATTTCTCCATGGTCATCTCTCTGAGACTATCTACATGAAACAACCTCCTGGTTTTACTCACTCTGATTTCCCTCATCATGTATGTTGCCTCAAGAAAACTCTTTAGGGCCTTAAACAAGCCCCTCGTGCCTGGCATCACCGCTTCGCTACCTATCTTCACTCTCTAGGTTTCACTAGTAGTAAGGCGGATTCTTCCCTATTCATCCTCCGTAAAGGAACCTCTATAGCTTATCTTCTCCTTTATGTCGATGACATCGTCCTCACTGCCTCTTCATCTACTTTTCTTTCTCAGCTCACTACTCTCCTCTCTACCGAGTTTGCTATGACTGATCTTGGTTCTCTTCATTATTTCCTAGGCATCTCAGTTCAGCGGTGTTCCTCCGGTCTTTTCCTCTCTCAAGCTAAGTTTGCTCGGGAAATTCTTGATCGCGCGCAGATGACATCTTGTAATTCAGTCTCCACTTCTGTTGACACTCAATCCAAACTTTCTTCATCTTCCAGTGATCCTTTCTCTGACCTCACTCTTTATCACAGTCTTGCCGGTGCACTTCAGTACCTAACTTTCACTAGGCCTGACATCGCATATGCTGTTCAGAAACTGTGCCTCTTCATGCATGACCCTCGAGAGCATCACATGCATGCACTTAAGCGTGTTCTTCGATACATTAAAGGTACCCTTTCTCATGGTCTCACTTTGTTCGCTTCACTGTCCACTCAACTAGTTGCTTATTCTGATGCCGACTGGGCCGGCTGTCCTGATACTCGTCGTTCCACTTCTGGTTACTGTGTCTTTCTTGGTGATAACCTGATCTCATGGTCCTCTAAGCGTCAACATGTTGTCTCTCGCTCCAGTGCCGAAGCTGAATATCGTGGTGTTGCCAATGTTGTGGCTGAGGCATCTTGGCTTAATAACCTTCTTCTCGAACTTCATTGTCCTATTCTAAAAGCTACTATTGTCTATTGTGATAACATTAGCTCCGTTTATCTCTCTTCAAACCCTGTACAGCACCAACGTACCAAACATGTAGAATTAGATTTACACTTTGTTCATGAACGGGTATCCTTAGGTGAGATTCGTGTGTTGCATGTTCCGTCTGCTCATCAGTATGCCGATATCTTCATAAAAGGATTGTCGTCTTCTCTTTTTTCTAGTATTCGGGAGCCTGCCGTTTCGACTGCGGGGGGGGGGGGGGGTTAGATTCGTTAGTTTTGATATTGATATTATTTAGGATATTTCCATATCTAGTTGTTTTCTTGTACTTATCTTATTTCCTTTATCTTATCTCTTGTACTCTCTATTTATACATTGTGATGATTAATAAAATCCTAAGGGGAATTACAATTAACATTTTACACTTTCTTATATATTAGCATATGCCGCCATCCCCAGCAACTCTCAACATCAACCCTCACCATCGTCATCTCCCACCCCACCTATGCCCACGCTCTACAATAACATTCTTAAACTTCACAACCACTGTTTAATGAGCGAGAAGGCTGTGGAACCTAAGTGTTTCCAATCACCACCACTATTACTCAGTCAAATCCCCACCCTCCGTGGTCACCGTTGTCTCCGCCTCACTTAGCTAGTTTGAACGGATCATATTTTTATAACTTATAGAACATTGAAATTAAAAGTAAAAAAAGATCATCATTTTTATAACTTATATAACATTGAAATTGAAATTAAAAGTAAAAAAAAGATCATCATTTTTATAACTTATATAACATTGAAATTAAAAATAGAAAAATTGGCGATATTAAAATAAGGTATTGTATATTTTAAAACATATTGAACGCCATTGTTGCATTTCTTCAATTTCTTTGTAATCGGAGTTTTTTTTATACAATTGAATCATTGATGTTGTAGTTGTTTGTAACTGCAATTTACCTAATAAACAAAAAAAAGATTAACAAAAATAAATGTACATAGTTTATGAATTATCCATTTTTTTTTTTACATATATCAATAGGGTTCGATCAGCAATTTTGTATAATGTGTCTTCTTGATTAGCTACCATGTCTTCTAACAGCAGATTACCATGGAGTGGTATTCTTTAAAATATATATATACATATATATATAATTAAATAATTTAATAGATTAATAATTATAAATTATCGAGATAATTATAAATCATCCTCCGTTCTCATTGGTCAGTGGTAGATGAGGTGGATGGATAGGTCCCTCCAAGTTAGGAGGGGATACGTGACCTGCTTCTTGACGGCATGTGTATACATGTGGGATACCCGACACAGCCACCTGCTGCGAAGGTAAGCTTCCTTGAGGTAATGATTGAATGAATCCCAATGCAACGGTGGTGTTTTTCGAAGCGGGTAACATGGAAACCGAAGCAGGACACGGGATTTACTGTCAATAACTCCCCTGGTGCAACACCGGGCTGCGTGGTGGCCGTGGGAGGCGCGGCCTCTTCACTTGCCGTCTGGCCGGCGGCGGTCCCTCCTTCCGCCGCTGCCGTCGGCAGTTGCACTGCGGCATTTCTTCGCTCCAAACGACTCAATCCTTAAACTCCTTCCATTAAACTCCTTTTTCCACAGACGACGCCACTTGATGTTGGTTCAATTTTACACCAAGAAAATTCAAATAGCTAAACAAGACCTTTGAATTTATTTTTATATTTGATATGTGGAATAATAAATTAAAACTCAAAAATGTTGAGAAATGAAAGAAGAAATAAACTTCCTTATTGACTTTTAATATTGAAATACATAAACCCTAATATTTGAAGTGTGAAGATATTATCCCCTCTAAGAGTCCATGTCCATGCAAGCCTTCTTATAAGCATTGTGATGAGATTTTTTTGGCGCTTTTCTCCTTGCATTCTCCCGAGCATTTCCTTGGGCTTTTCACGAGCTTTCCCTTTGAAGGTCTTCTTCAATTTAATTAATTGGGCCCATTCGGAAAAATTAAAAACTATGACCCATATCACTAATTACTTTGAATAATGGAATAGGAGACTTCACAATAACATTAATACATAATTTGTCAACAAAATATATTAATACATAGGCAATATAACGTACAAATTTCATGCATTTTTTATATACTAGTCAACAAGACGTGTATCGTTGCAAATGAATCATATGATCTCGTTGAAACAATTCAACTATATAGATATGTATTCAAGTTGAGAATTCATTATTCAAAATTTAATTAATTTTAATTTAACTAAGTAAATTTTTTACTCAATAAACTACAAGTATTTAAAAAATTAAATAATGATTGACATGTAAAACCCAATCAAAACGTAAAATAACTACGTACAAAAATTGTAACTTTGATAATTATATAACAAGTAAATTATTACATAATTTTTCATTCTTTCTATGGACCAAACAATCTTATTTTTTGCTCCTTGAGTTTGTTGTGTATTTGTAACCGTCTCCTCATTACGACTCAAAAACTTGATATCATGTAATTTTAACCTTAATTATATTTTTGGAGAAGATCTATGTCTCAACTCCATAACATGGTTTATAAATATAAACGGTCAATAATGATTATTTTTTCTTTTAAATAATTTAATAAATAATCAAATCATTCAGTTAGTTCATTTGAATTAATAATAGATATAAGAATTATCAAATAATCAAATAATTATTTACGAATTATCGAATAGTTTAATCGTTGATCTTGCAGTATGGACACACTAAAAATAAAATCAAATAATAAATAATAATCAAATTTCACGGTTGGTCATTATGTTTTTAGTCTAACTAAAATTACTAAAATAAAAAAGAGTGACCTAATGCACTTCAACATCTATTTGTATATATTCCATTGTAGAGACCTAATAAAATAATATACATATATATAATTTATTTTTATTATTTATTAATTGACTCTTTTGCCATTAAAAAAGTAAATTAGATGGGGGTATATTAGGTATATCAAAAGTTTCAAATCAGCACTCATACTTTTATAATAGTAGAGATAGACAAAAGATAGAAATAGATTTTCGGTGTCAACTAGTTCAGACTGCACAAACTACAAAAGTCCGAGTATAGATTTAAAGAGTGACCAATGAGCTTTAAAAGAAAAATGCAGAGAAAGAAGTTTGGTTACGCACTTCTATATAAGTACTCTAAATTAGTCTAAATCTACAAAGAAAGTTGCGGGTAAGAAACCTGTATGATCATAATATTTCGCACGCATATACAATCATGTTCTTTTAGCCGTTTCATGTTCACACCTTTTTTCTTACATATTGAGAATGCAGCATGAATTTTGATCACAATGCCTCCAAGGAAAAAAAGTCACCAGAATTTGAAAATGTATATGACACTTTTAGTAGAGCTACCAAATCAGATTAGTATTTCATACGAAAAAAGAAAAAACGGTAGAGTAATACTATATTGTTTCTTGTTTCCGGGAAAAATAGAAAACTACCTTTGTAGTTTACAAAGGCCGCATAATATGTAGTTTAAAACTCCAAATCCGAGGGAACCAAAATATAATGGAATGAGTACGCTAAGTAACTTAAAATAAAGGGGAAAATTACACACAGACCTCCTCATTTATTGTGTAATTACCAAAACTCCCGGCCCCTCACTTATTGGAAATTACGAATACACCCCTTCAAGGAATCTATTTGTAAGGTTTATAGGTGTTAGAGTGGTAACCCCGTAGGGAAAATTGTATTGCTACTCAAAGTATTTATAATTACAAGAGAAAATACAATAAAAAGCCTAACTTAGTACAAGGAAACAATATATAAGGAAACCTAATACAAAGAAATAACTAAGATAATATCCATATTTAACACTCCTTCGCAGTCGGAGCAGGAGGATCCCGAATGCACAAGCTGGACCGAAAATCAAAGAATAATTGTGATGGTAAACCTTTAGTAAAAATATCCGCAAACTGATGCGCAGATGATACATGTAGAACATGGACGTGGCCCAAAGCAACTTTTTCTTGCACAAAGTGAATATCAATTCCTATATGTTTAGTTTGCCAGTGCTGTATTGGATTAGAAGAAAGATATATAGAACTAATATTGTCACAATAGACGACAGTAGCAAAAGAAAAGGGACAATGCAATTCGAAGAGAAGATTACGAAGCCAAGAAGCTTCAGCGACTGCATTTGCAACACCACGATATTCAACTTTAGCACTAGAATGAGAGATAACAGCCTGACGCTTGGAGGACCAAGAAAAACACAGTAAATGGATATGGAACGCCATAGTAACCGGTCCAATCCGCATCAGAGTACACAATAAGACGGTCATTACTGGACGGACAAAGATAGATACCAAGAGCGAGAGATCTTTTGAGATAATGGAGAATGCTTTTAAGAGCATGTAAATAAGGTTCACGAGGGTCATGCATAAACAGGCAGATTTGTTGCACAGTGTAAGATATAGCAGGACGAGTGATGGTGAGATATTGGAGGGCACCTACTAGACTACAGTAAAGAGTAGGATCAAAGACAGGGTAACCGAAAGAGGGAAGTTTGGCTTTAGTATCGACGGGTGTGGCACAAGGATTACAGTCAATCATGGAGGCTCAATCGAGAATTTCACTGGCAAACTTAGATTGAGAAAGAAAGAGACCGGAGGGAGATTGAGTTACAATAATACCGGGAAAATAGTAAAGTGGACCAAAGATCAGCCACAGCAAACTCAGAAGAGAGGAAACGAGTGAGAGAATAAAGTAAGGAAGAAGATGAAGCAATCAGGACAATGTCGTCGACATAAAGCAAAAGATAAGCAGTGTTAGAGCCTTGACGAAGAATAAAAATAGAGGTGTCGGTTTTACTGCCAACAAAATCGAGAGAAGTGAGAAAAGATGCAAAACGCTGGTACTAAGAGCGGACGACATGTTTGAGACCATAAAGAGCCTTCTTGAGACGACATACATGATTAGGAAACTTAGGATTGACAAAACTAGGACGTTGTTTCATGAAGACTACTTTGGATAGATGAACATGTAAAAAAGCATTTTTAACATCGAGTTGATGGAGGAGCCAAGAACGAGAGACGGCAAGGCTGAGTATGTGCAAATATGGCGGGTTTGACAACAGGGCTAAAAGTTTCATCATAGTCTAAATCAGGATGTTGTGAAAAACCTTGAGCAACGAGATGTGCTTTATAACATTCAAGAGTACCGTCGGAGCGAAACTTACGTAAAAAAACCCACTTACAACTGACGAGATTGACATTGGGATAAGGAGGCACGAGTTCCCATGTGCCGTTTGCGTGCAGGGCGAAAAGTTCATCATCCATTGCAACCTTTCAATTAAGGTTACAAATTGCTTGTGTGTGAGAACGAGGAAGATGAGAGATATCAAAGATACATGAGAGGTTAAGAAACTGACAAGGGCGAAAGATTCCATCCTTGGAACGGGTGGTCATATCATGACCCGATTGAGTGACGGGAAAAGAAGGGTCAGAGTGGCAAGCTTATGGCAAGGTGGATGGTGCGGCCATGTACAAGGGTATGGAAGTCGTAGTAGGATGACTAAGAAGGACAAAGGGATGAAGAAGAGGCAGGGGATCAGCATCGATAGATAGAAAACGATAATTTTCCCGTTGAGGAGATGGATGGAACGAGGAATAGGGAAAAACATCTTCGTCGAAAGTTACATGGCGAAAGATGATGATTTTGTTACTATTAAGATCTAAGCAACAGTAGCCACGATGGTTTGAGGGATATCCAAGTAAAAGACATGGGGTGGAGCAAGGGGAGAGCTTGTGTGGCGCGGTGGTAGTAAGGTTAGGATAACCAAGGCAACCGAATACGCGTAAGTGGTCATAAGTAGGAAAAGTATTATAAAGGAGCTCAAAAAGGGTACGAAAAGAGAGAGAAGTAGTGGGGAGAAGATTAAGAACATGAGTCGACATATATAAAGCTTCTACCTAAAAAGACGAGGGTAAATGAGCTTGGAAAACAAGGGATCGAGCAATATTGTTAATGGATTGAATAGTGCGTTCTGCTTTACCATTTTGTTGCGAGGTATAAGGACAGGGAAAATGAAAAACAATGCCATGATTTTGAAAGACAATATGAAAATTGTCATTATCAAATTCACGACCGTGGTCACATTAAAAAGATTTAATATCCGTATTAAATTGATTTTTAACATTAGTATAAAAATTAGTGAAAATACTAAACACTTCAGATTTGTTTTGCATGGGAAGAACCAATAAAAAATGCAAAGAATCATAAAAAAAAAACATAACATTTGAAACCATTCATACTCACAATAGGAGAAGTTCACAAATCAGAATGATTAATATCAAAAATATGAGAAGTCTTAGAAATAGAACTACTAAAAGGAAAACGACAATGTTTGCCTAACAAACATGCATAACATAAAGAATTAAATAAGCTAGACGACTTAATAAACTTCCTAGAACTTAAGAAATTTAAAACAGATTTTCCCGGATGACCAGGACGGCGGTGCCATATATGAGGAGAGATGGCAGCAACAAAGCTAACGGAAGATGAGGAGGATGGAGCACGAGAGGAGTGGAAAGGGTAGAGGTCACCATTGTTGTCACTGTGGTGGATAAGAGTCCCGGATTTATGATCCTTCACAGAAAAATCGAAAGGATCAAATTCAAAGGAACATTAACTATCACGAGTAAACTGACGGATGAAAATAAGATTTTTAAATATATAAGGAGAGATAAGAATATTACTTAGAGTAAGAGACGAGAAGGAGGTGGGGAGAGAAGAATTACCGATATGAGTAACAGGAATAACAACACCATTTCCAACGATAATAGATTTGAGAATTCACAAGGTATTAAGAGAAGAAAGTGTACCTTTAGAGTACTTAATAGGGGCAGAGGCGCCCGATCGAGTCCATGTACCACCCGTCATTGGGCTGTTGCGCAGTCATAGTAGAAAAAAGAGAAGCAATGTCTGTGGGCTGCTGAGGAGTAAGGTACGTGTGTGGGTATCTTGCCGAATGGGCCTGGACAAGTTGGCCTGTGGAGAAGCCGTGGTTGGGCTACTGGGAAGGAGGGCCAATCTGCTGGTGGTAGAGTGGCCCAACTGAGTCCGAGTAGGAGAAAGGAGGAGATGGACTATGCATATAGTTGGGCGGATATGGAGCTAGGCTGAGTATATTGAAGTGGGCCAAGGTGGAGCGTTGACGCGAAGCCAAGTTCTACGACCCAACAAAATAAGACTATTGCTGAGCTGGGCTGCCGAATTGAGGCTGTGTTGAGCCTTGTTGCTAAAAAGAGCCTACAAACGGATGTGGTGGGGGAGTAAAATCTGGAGCAGTAGGGGAGGCCCAAAAATTTTGTAGGCAATGTTGCTGCTGAAAATTGCTTGGACTAGAGCCATTTTCTCAGCCCGAACCGCGTCCATAATTCTTACCCCGACCTCTGCCTTTGAATTTACCATTATCATTGCGGGCATTGGGTTGAGAAAAAAGGGCAAGAGAAGAATTGGTAGAGGAGTTGGTTGTGGAGAGAGTAGATTCTTGGGTTTCATGTAGAGTAGCATATTACGAGCTTGAGCAAAAGAGAGAAAAGGTGTTTTGTGGGTAATAACATCAATGATACTAGTGTATGAGTCGGGTAAATTGTTGAGAATTTGAAGAATGATTTCTTGGTCGGATATAGGGGAGTCGACATCTTTTAAAATTTCAGCAAGTCTTTTCATGTCAGGACAAAAATTGGAAATCGATAGCCCCGATTTTTTGAATTTTTGAAAACGTTATTGTAATTGAAGAGAGCGAGATGGTTTATTATTATTTAAAAAAAGCTTCTATTGTTAGGTTTATGTCCTCAAATGCCGCTAGAGGATTAGAGAGAATAAAAACATTATAAGATTGTAATGGACTAATTGTTATTCTATTATTCAATAAAGGCATGTTAGTTGTTTACTTTATTATTGGCATTTATATATTTTGTAATCATCTATAAGTTCATGAATACAAGAGTTAAATCTTTAAGGCACTAGGGGAGTTTAATACTTGTATACTAAATTGGTCTGCAAGTCGAAGATTCCCAATTGACATTGGAAGTCATCAAGACTTGTATGATATGAGTTTTGACGAGAGAAGTGTCAGTCAATCACTAGGAAGTAGTGAAAAACTCATATCATAGGTGCACTGATGGAGGTCATAGCACTCAGACATGACTCACATCGACTTTTCACATAGGTTTCACTTTTTGACAGTCAATGACAGAATTGATTAATTTTAATAGGTGTGTCTGAACTTTAGACCTGAGAAATCAAGTTGAAGATATTCTTGTGACATTAGGCTTGTCATTAGAGTAGTTAGACCCAATTCACCCTTTGATGGGTCGACCTCGAACTGCAACCTAATGAGCAAGTAGTAGTCTTAACTAATATCAAAGATGAAATTTATTCCCTTGGAAGTGAACGAGAAATTATCCTATGCATTTATAAGTAAGTTAGATCTTAAGTCTTTGGTCAAAGCATGTGAGCTATTTGAGAAAGAATCAAATTAGAAAGCTCACTGATCTAGACTTATTATAAATATAGCATAGAATCAAGTTTATGAGTTTGACCTAAACCATGACTCTTACTTGACCGAGATATGAAAACGGAAAGTTTGTATTTACACGGGAATTACAATAGGAAAGGTAAACAATGATCTAATCATTTCATCTTATTTGGGATATGACGTGGGCCACTTAACTAGTTAGGTGTTACCCACATTTAATGGAATCCTTTCGTTGCCAAATAAAGATGAACCTAAAGACTCACTCTTAAAAAGAAAAAATTGAATGAACTAATGGAGTATTTCTTGTAGCAATATTTTAAGTATTGGATACTTAAAATTAATTAAATAGAATTAATTATTTGGAGAAATAAGTTAACTCATTTAAATTAATTAATACAATATTTCATAGAGAAATAAAATTAATTAATTATTCTATCTATTATTTAATTAGATTAATTAATTAATTAAATAAAAGATTGGATTGAGCTTAAAATTGGTGTACCATAGGCATGTTTGGGGCGGCCTATAGGCATCCTACATGGGCTAATTTTAAGCCCAAGGTTGTAACTTAAGTGATATAAATATATCACCTGATTAAACCTAGCATAACATACAAATCATAATACACTTGGGCTACAAGAAAGAAAATCTTCCTCTCCTCTCTTACCCTAGCCATCGGCCTCTATAGCCAGAGAAGGAGAAATTTTTCGTTCAAGATTTTTGGCGAGATAATTTAGAGGTAGCACCTTTGTACTGCTTAGATCAATAATCAATCAACCGGATTAATTCGCGAAATGCTTGAGGATTTCAAGAAGTTGAAGAAAGCTTGAGTTTTTCCAACCACTTCACTACAATGGGTAATGCATCGAAAACCTTATCATACATACGCGTGTTAAACCTCGGGTTGATCCTGTTTTGGGAAAATATGAAAAAGAAAAATTAAATTACACCATTTTCGCTGCATTTTTATTATTTTTCCCAACAGTGGTATCATAGGCAAACCATGAGGACTCGGCGTATGTAATTTACGTGTAAATATATGATTAGATGCATGATTTACAGTTTTTTGCGATGCATGATTAGATATGTAGATTTCACGTTTTTATATTCTTGAGGAATTTAATTGTAATTTGATTTTATGTAATTTTAATGTGATAAAATAATTAAGAAAAGATGGGGACCGAAAATCCCCATCTTCGGGCGGAGACGGGCGCTGGCGGCTTCTGGGTCTGCCGTGTGCAGGCCAGCACGCTAGCCCATTTTCCCAACAACTGGGTTGTCGCGTGCAAACGGGTTGCACGGCGACAGCCCAGCAATCGCGGGCTCGTTGTGGGCCCGCCCGTGTGTATTTTACACACAGATTGGTCAATTCGACCCGGGTTGATCCGTGGGTAACCCGGGTAATTTTTTTTAAAATAAGATATTTTATTTTTTATTAAAATTTAATTTTAATGCAAAAATAAATAATGTTGTTTATTAAAATCTGATTTTAAAAAAATTCAAGTTATCTAATTTTATTAAAGTTTGACTTTAAATGAAATTGGATACTTCTATTGTTTTAATAGACTTAGAGGTTAATTTATTATTAAAATTGAATTTTAATATAAAATTTATTGGAGTCTATTAAGGATTTTCTAATAGAATTAAATAAATTTATTTTCCTTGAGAATATGAATTCAATAATTAAATTTCGAATGTAATTAGAAATTAACATATATGTTTTTTGTGTGTTATATGATATATCATGTTTGACATATTATATGATGGGAGACATGATTGATGGACTTAGTCTCATTTTTGCTTTGTATTTCTTTTTATGGGTTGTGAAGGCCATTTTGATCCTATATTTATTTTCTTTCTATAGATTTTTGTATAGGTTGTTTATATTAAAATTTGTAATAGTCAGAAATAAGATAGGCACAAAGAAGAAATTCAAGTTGAGCCAAGGAGATACAAGAAGGAGTTTTGGAAGTTTTAGTGTAGTTTCTTTTAATTAATAATTGAGGCATTGGCTTGGCGAAATCTTGGATAAGGTCAATGAATCATGTGTTGTTAGCTTTCTAGGAATGCTTTCATTTATTTATTGATCCATGTTTATGTGTTTTGTATAAAATGGATTAATGTGCAAAATGAGACCGATTAAATAATTAAATTCTCCCGCATTGAAAATTATTAAGTTGATAAAGGGTACCAGGTATCATGTTCTCCACTGAACTTAGAAAAAATTGAAATGATATTTAATATATAATATCGTCCCTTAGCAATAGAGGTTATATATTGAAATATATTTTAGATTTTTCTAAGTGCATGAAATGCCATTAGTCGAAACAAGAGATAATACAATAAAAACCCTAACTTAGTAAACAAGGAAACAATATACAAGGAAACATAATACAAAGAAACAACTAATATAATATCCTTATTTAACAATAAGGTTAAATTTGTAAGAATTGTTAAACAAATAGGTGGTGTAATTGTAAGAAATTCTTAACATGAGGGGATGTGTTGGTAATTTTCAATAAGTGAGTGGGAGTTTTGGTAATTACATAATAAGTGAGGGGATCTGTGTGTAATTTTTCCTAAAATAAAAATCTGCAAATAGAACATATATCAAAAACGAACTATAATCAGTAAAGAAACTAACTTTACCATAGGCCTAGTTAGGATAAAAGACTTTGATGTCCTTAACATATAAAGTTACAGGAATAACCAAATGCATGTTTACATATATACCTGATAAATCATGTACCAATATTTTAATCCACTAACAGAAATGAAGAGAATAGAAAATCAAAGATAACCATGAGATGTAAAACTTGAATGAGCATGTCGAAGTAGATTTCAAATTTATAAGAAGATCATTGTATTTAGTTATTTGTTTTAATTTCTGGATGAAGAAGGGTACCCTGTAAGGAATTAACCCCAGTACCCAACAAATCCAAATTTATAGTCAAAAGTCAAAGCCACGTAGTGTTGAGCCTATCTTTCTTGAGAAGTAAATCAGAGACCTCGATCGGGGTGTCAATAGTCCTGGAAGTGAGCTTGAGCCCCATTTTAGCCATCAAGTCAGCGATTTGGTTTGCTTCTCCCACACATGAGAGATGTTAATAATATGCAGTGAATGATGTATGGACATGGGACATGGGACACGGATACGGAACACAACATTTTCCAAAAATTTTGGATACGACACAACATATATATCTATATATTACATAAATTAGATATTAATTTTAATTTTTATATAATTTGTTAGAAAAATAAATTATGAAAATATTATTTACTTGTTTATTATTAAATTTGTATTTTCCTTGCTTCTTTGTAAATCTCTATATGTTTAAAAAATTTAACTACTTATAAACAATAACTCAATAACAAATGCAAAATATATATATATATATATATATGTGAAAATTTAACTACTTATCAACAATAACTCAATAACAAATGCAATATATATATATATATATATATATATATATATATATAAACAACCACAAATTACAAAAGAATTACAAATACAATCTCTTTCTTAGATATCAAATATCAAATGCTCAAAAAATTCTTTTTCAGTTTAGGTAAAGATAATCCCTAATTAAAATATTAATTTCGAAATAATGTAGGTTTTAATTTGGGAATTTAGGATTTTGAATTTGCGAATAGGAGCCTAAAGAAAGTAAGAAGTTGAACCTTGCGATGCTGACTTGGAGATGGGGGCTCTTCCACAACAACAATGAAGAAGACGATTATGACCCTTCTCCGTTGAAGAAGACAGTGACAACGACGGGTTTGGAGTTGAAAATTGAAAGACGCTTTAGAGTTGAAAGTTGAAACAGAAACACATAGGTGTGTTTTGTTTGCTGAAAATTTTTGAACTTTTTCTATTTACAATCTGAACCCCACACTTTTTAATTTCTTAGGAAAACTGTCAACCGTGCCTCACCATGTCGGGCAAGCACCTGATCGTGTCCGACATGGTGTCCAAATTTCTATTTCTATTTCTATTTTTCAATCATGGAAGTAGGTGATCTCATAGTTTTTGGCATGTGAAGATGAGTTATTAGGTCAGAGGTGCTCCCTTTTCTTTTCCAATTGAGGCCGAAGAAAATGGAGTATCTTGTGTTTTTTTGTCATGAAACAAAAAAGTATTCTTTTTTTTTTCAAATTCGGTACGGTAAACATGAAAATTTTTATTTTACATATTCTAAGAGCGGAACGCGACACATGATGCCCGGAGATAATTTTCAGAGTGTCCATTCTTTATAGGCCCCATGATTAATCAAGAAGATCGTGAATATGAGAGATGATGTCAAATTGGCGGTAGGAAAAAGAGCCCTCGGTGATGCACTGATGCCAGCACCGTGGCAATCGGTCCCAAGGGTGAATTGAGGAAAATTTAATTAATATAAGATTATTTTGGTCTTAACAAAAAAGTTAAGAAATGTAAATCATGAAAATCATCACAAATCAAATAATTATTAGAATCAAAAAAGTTAAGAAATGTGAATCATCCCAAATCATTTATACATACATACATATATATATATGCCAGTCTAAAACCCACAGTTTACAGAGTTTATATACACTCCAGAAATGAACCAAGCCTTCCAAAAGCTTTTTTGCAAATCTTTACCACCTAAACAAATTATGTATTTGAGGGTTAATTTGTAGAGTCTAACCCCTCCTCATTGTATTACTATTCTCCTACATTATTGACAAATTTGGCAACCAAATGCTATAAATGATTCTCTAAGAGATCAGGAAGCGTAATCTTCCCTGAGTTATTGCGGTCAAGCTTGTTGAACTGATCACATATCTGCTTTACATCTTTTTCCCTGATCTTACCCATCTCCTTCAGCTTGTAGATTACATATTCTGATTTACTGCATCACAAAATGGGGTTAACTAGTTTGCAAGGGGAACTAAACTACAATGATTGAACAATATATAAGTCAGATTATTAAAATACATACATGCGGGATGATTGTGCATGAAATATGTGAAATGTCAAGGCATAACATAGACAGTCAGTCTCTCCGGAATATCACCATATAGATTATCAACCAAGGACATTAAAAATTGAGTCATTTTTTTCCTCTTAATAAAGGGATGAAAGTTGTTGCTTGCATCTCCAGAGGTACATTGTTCTCCATCATTCAACATATAAACAAAATGGTATGTACAAAGAAAGGCCACTTCAAAGACTGCAGAGCAATGTTGTGTTAAGCACTTGTTAATGATTATTATTATTATTATTATTATTATTGATTTTTCTGCTATGCATGACACTAAACATTTGATGGTGCACAGAGCCTTTCCTCAATTTTTTTATCCCCCTAACTGATATTACTTCTTTTTTCTTTGTTGAGCACTAAAGTAAAGATTCTACACAAGTCAAGAAAGAGGATCTTCTAAGTCGAGAACCAACGTAACCTTCAAGCAAGTGTAGGTCAAGCCTTCTCACATCTGTCCAATTTGATTAGAGTCGCATTATCCACCTTACAGTACTTGAGAGTTATGATAAAGAATGTTTAGCATTACATTGTCTTCTCTTTACTTGTTCAACAATACAAAATTTGATTTTGGATGTCAGGCATGATTATCAACAAATACTTGTCCATATTCTAAACTTTGAACATATTATGATTACACAACCATGTTTGGCCACACAAAACCCATGCAAGATTAGGCAAGACTGAGGTTCACCCCAATCAATTTCTTGAGGATGGAAGGTGAATGGAACAGGAATGAGTCCTTTAGACTGTTAACGAAAAGAAAAAGTAGTTTGTGAACTCTATACAACCTGATTGGGAGTTTGGAACCACACACAAGTAAGGAATCAGAATGACAAGGATTTTTATTACTTCGTGTTCAAGCTCCTGATTCAAAAGAGCTACCACTAATACGAAATATAGGAATAACTTATGTTCCATTATGCCATATTTCATATGTTTATAGGATTGGAGAAACTAATTTAGGTCCAGTAACAGATGACAAACAAAAGCAGGAATGAAAAGGCACCGAAAATCTGTTCTTTCCCCATATTTTGTAGCCAAGTGTTTTTCGACATTTCAGTACTCAAACCTGTGAACTTTTGACGTTTCAATTGAATTAGTGGCGGATGACATGCATTCGTCTCTCTTTAAATTGCATTGTTAAAGTGATTGCAGATGTTTGGTAATAGGAGGAAATAACACCTCAGAAATTAATACTTGCTCTGAATTAACATGGAATAATAGCGAAGTATTCCAATAATATTTATCACCATGATATTAATCATCAACCTTTAATCGACATTAGCAGATTCAATATGAAAAATGCATTGAAGGGGAAACAAACATAAATCACCAAAGGAAAGGAAGAGAAGAGGAATGGAGGTAGGTACCTAATAAAACCATTGTTATTAATGTCAGCTGCAAACAAGTCGTCAACAGTAATGTCCCGGTGCAGCACCCAATTAGTAATCTTGCGGTGTCTCTTGTCGATCCGGGCTTCGGCAAGATACAGAAAAGCCCTAGCGACAGCAAGAGTGGAGAACAATAGCCACATGGAGGCAAACAATCTCCCAGGCAGAGTCTTGAATGCCCTGTCCCCATATCCCACCGTCGTCACTGACATCACCGATAAATACACACAATCCACCAAATCCAGACGCTCCACAAAGTACAAAATCAGAGTCCCAATCCCGATACACACAACAACCACTCCCAGAGCCAAACTCACCTTTAGTCTAATTCTCATCCTGCCCTTGGCCACGTCAACTATATAATCCCTCGCAGAAAATCGTCGGCAGGTGGTCTCCTGCTGTTGACGATTATTATTATTTTTATTGGCTTTAATGCCGGCAAGGATCATATTTTCCTGCAAATCAAGCACGTAATTGACAACCCCAGTAAGCAGAATGTCGATGAAACCAAAGCCCACGAGCACAAATACACAAGCAAAGAGTTTAGCGAGGGGTGTGAGGGGGGCGATGTCGCCATAGCCAATGGTGCACATGGTGACAATACAAAAGTAAAGGGCGTCGACGACTGGATGGGTCTCAACGCCGGAGAAATGGTCAGGGTTGAAAGAATAGATAAGAACGCCGAGGGAGAGGTAAATGATGAGCAAAATAGCTGCTTGTCGGACGAGAGTTGATGATGATGATGATTGTATCTGATGATTGGGGTTGGGGCGAAAGTCTCTCATGACAGCCATGGCGGGGGCGGTTTTGCAGCGCTTGATTTTCTTGCGGGTCCAGGAGGAGGAAGAAGGCGGCGGAGGAGGTGTATTGAGGAAGGAGGCTTGGTCGTCGTCGTCGTCGTCTTCATATTCATCATCTTCTTCTTCTTCTTCGTAAATGAGGGGGGTTAGAATATGATGATTGTTTGTGTTTGTGTTTGTAATGAGGGGGGTTAGAATATGATGATTGTTTGTGTTTGTGTTTGGGTTGAAGGGTGAAGAAGAAGAAGAAGAAGCGGAAGAGGATGGGACTTGGATAGTGAATTCATGATGGAGGAGGAGGAGTTGCGCAGTAGGAGGACAAGGTACCACCAATAAGGATTGGTCTTCTGCTGCTGCTGCCATTGATTGATTGATTGATTCTGTAAAGTTAATTAAATTAAAGTAAATAGGACCCCCCCCCCCCCCACCCCACCCCATATGAGAATAAGGGCAAATAGACACGTTAGACAACTTCTTACTCAAGCAGATTATTAATTAATTCACACCATTTATTAATTAATCCGAATTATATATATATTATATATTATATGAATGAATGAATGAAAATAATGTCAGGGATAGTAGTATCAGAGCACGAAAAATAAACGACAAATAATAAATTTAAGCCTAAACATGAAGATTACAACACGAAAATTTAGCATGGTTCGACATAATTTGCTTACATCCACAAACCAACATAGATTACATCTTTATTTCTCAAAAGTGAATTTGAGTATATCAATGAATTACAAGTTGAATTTTTCTATTTATAATAGTTAAAGTAATCTAAACCCTATCAAATTAGGAAATATATTCCTAATAAACTTGGGAACAAGTCTAGATGTAATAGGAAACAAATAAGCCTCAAAAACTGCCAAATTCGAGTCCAGAACGCGTAAGAGAATTGTCAACACGCTACCAAACGCCGCATTGTTCGCCCCGATGCTGTGACATTCACGAAAATCCCTTCTGCCTCGAACGCCTAGGTGTTCCGATGAAACACCAAAGTCGTGGAGTTCACCACCCAACGTTGCGGCGTTGCTGTCTGCTATTGCCTCCCCTTGTCTTTCGTCAGTTTTCCTTTCTCGTTTCAACCTTTTCGCGACCTCAGTTCTTCCCGACCCATCCCGTCTTCATTTTAGCTTCTCTCAATTCTATTTTTGATCCGACTCCACTATATTCCAACAAATAAGGGGAGGGCCCCGACCCATCTCGTCTTCATTTTGACCCTCTCAATTTTATTTTTGATCCGACTTCATTATATGCCAACAAATAATGAGAGGGGAGGGGAGCCCACGTCCTTTAAATGTTACTGACGATGGACCACTACGAATCTTGTCTCATCATGGTCCCAAGTTCCCAACCCAACAAACAAACAGGGGAACTTTCTTCAATTGTTTTTCTATTAGTATATAGTAATATATATATATATATATATATATATATATATCTTTTATAAATTAGCTTCGGGTAATTTTATGTCAGATCGAGTTTAATAATTTGAGTGTAAGTTTAGTGTCCATCTCTCTCATACAATTATGTGTAGAAATCGCACACAATACTGTATAAGAGATATAAATATTAGAATCATTAAACTTGGTTTAACATAGATTTTTCTATTTACATGAATATTATGACAATGTTTGATTATGTTTCCATATCATATTTTGTCCAAAATTCTCACCAAATCATGTTTGGTTCACAAAATATTTTGTAAAAAATACACTACTTTTTTGATAAAAAAAAACATAATAATTATTTTCTATCTTTCTATACTTATTTTGTCTTTACACTCCTCTCTATGTGTTCTCTCTCTTCTCTCTCCTCTCTAACAGACAAAAGTTTCATGATTTGACTGCTACAGTATTCCCTCTGAAAACAAAATTAAACATTATCTCACAAAAAAAAAAAATTAACTTTTAAAATAAAACCAAATACAATCTAATCAAAGACGCACTTATCCCCATAATTTTCTCATCAAAATATCATCCCAAACCATAACCTAACATAGCCTATATATTTGAGTGGCGCCTCTCGACCCCTCCCAATCCCAGCCACTCAACTGTGAACTGACAAGGACGGAAGGCTCTTTTTACAATTTCTCCTATCTTCCTTCACACACAAACATTATTTTAGTGCAAAATTAAATAGAATCTTCTAAACAAAGCCCCCCCCCCCCCCCCCCCCCCCCCCCTCCTCTCACAAACAATATTATTAAACATATATTCTTACTCACAATCATTATACTCTCAAATCTCTTCCTCTCCCTCACTCTCTCTCTCTCAAACAATATTATTAAACATTTATTCTTACTCACAATCATTATACTCTCAAATCTGGATATATGAGCGAACTGTTTAGTCTCTCTCTCTCAAACAACATTATTAAACATTTATTCTAACCAATCCTCTTGGCCCACTGATAGAAGGCTACCATTGAGACAACTTGAAATCGATGCTAGAGCTCCCAAGATCGATTCTCGATATTGTCAAAATAATGCTTGACCAGCTGCAGCCACGCATCACGAGCGAAGATTAGTTGAGGTGCGCGAAAAAGCTGGCCCGAACACTTTGTGGGTAAACCAAAAAAAAAAAAAACATTTATTCTTACTCACAATCATTATACTCTCAAATCTGGATGTATGAGCGAGCTGTTTAGTAGAGGATTAATCTGTTTTGGTAATTAATACTACCATATATTTTATTAAGTATGATATTCTATCTTTTATGACCTCTAGTTTTCTACAAAAACTGATAATTAATTACTATCATACTCTATATATATATATATATATATAGGATATAGATCAAATACATCCCTAGTCTTTAGGTAAGATATAAGACTCAATCTAGACCATTTAAACTATTTGATCTCAAGGTCATAATTAAAGTCATTATTTCAATTTTAATCTTTAATTTAATAATGATAAGGGCATTTTAGTCAATAGGTCTAACAAACCCATGTAAATAACATGAAGGATCAAAATCAAATTCCTTAAATTCATCTTCCCTTTTTAATACGCAAACCCCGTCACCTCCCAGGTCCACTGGTTATTACTCCTCCTCTGCTTCTGCCTCGCCGCAGCGTTGCCGCCGCCGCCATCCATCTCCAGCGAACTCGACGCTCCCTCTCCGTCGTTCTCTTCTCTCTCGCTCCTCTTCCCGCTCAAGCTCAAGACAGTATTGTTCAGCGACGAAACCAATGTTAGTAAATTTTATAGCCCCAGATCTTTGAACTTCATGATAATCACATAATAAATATTAAATCGGAAGCGTACCTGAATCAGCCATATCAGATTAATTCTTAAATTCTTGAGTCTTCGCGGTTGGTCTTCCAAATCAATACGTAGTCCTTTGAGTTTCTCTAGGAGTCTCTCAATTCTCTCTGAAGATGGGGAATCATAAGAATAGAACAACACGTATGATTTGGGGACCACAACCCTTTTATAATAAGTTATTATTCTTATTTCCAATTTAGCCCATCATAAAAGAGGAAATAAAATAATTGGCTTCTACACATAATATCCCATAAAATCCCGTATTTTCCTTAATTGCTTTAAAACCCAAAATACCATATATCTTAATTGATCACATAATCTTGGTTCAATTAATATAATAACTATCAATACACGACTTTCACATATTGCCCATATATAGATTGGATTCTAAATCCAAGAATCTCCCACTTGGGCTATATGTGTCACCTTATAACCGTGTATTAAATAACCTTATGAGTACTCCAAATTTTGTCATCATTACCTTAAGCAATTTTCCAAACAATCCGGTCCATCAATTATACCAACATAGGATCAAAGCGGCTTTCATCACATATAATCGTGACTAAACCTATCAATGGTCACGTATATTGATATAACCAAATGACATGGATCAAGTACGGATGTGTAGCATGAAAATTACATGTCATGCGATCCTAGCATGCATATTTTCCACTGGTCCTCCCTTAAACCTTAGTGAGATCATTCAAACACGTTCAGAGATAAACATAAACCATAAACTTAAATTCCGGAATAACTAAAATAACCATAAACCAAATAACCAAATACAAATGTCTACAACCAAAAGCAAATAAAAGACACAAACTCCCACTAAAACTGAATATCCTCAAGTGCTACCACACCCATATGAGCAGTGTGCTCATGAAAGACCTTGGGTGGTAACCCTTTAGTAAGCGGATCCGCAACTATGGAGTTTGTACCTATATGTTCTATAGACATCTGCCCACTCTGAACTCTTTCTTTCACAACTAAGAACTTGATTTCTATATACTTAGACTTCGTCGAGCTCCTGTTGTTGTCGGAATACAACACTGCAGACTTATTGTCACAGAATATCTTAAGTGGTCTTTCTATACCATCTAAAATTCGTAGCCCAGTGACAAAGTTCCTCAACCATATTCCATGATTGGATGCCTCATAACACGCTACGAACTCTGCTGCCATGGTGGAGGAGGCTACGAGTGTCTGTTTAGCACTTTTCCATGAAATGGCTCATCCAGCAAGCAGGTAGACATAGCCTGAAGTGGATCTTCTATTATCAACGCATCCAGCGAAATCAGAATCAGAATAGCCTATGATCTCCAATTGATCTGATTTCTTGTATGTGAGCATGTATCCCTTTGTTCTTTGTAAATACCGCATGACTCTCTTAGCTGCTTTCCAGTAATCCATTCCTGGGTTACTTAAATATCTCCCTAACATCCCAACAATATACGCAATATCCGGACGCGTACATACCTGAGCATACATTAGACTCCCTACAGCCGAAGCATAAGGAATCTTCTGCATTTCCTTAGTTTCAAAGTCACTCTTGGGGCATTGACTTAAACTAAACTTATCTCCCTTAGCAACAGGGGTGTCTCCTGGTTTACAATCTTGCATGCCAAATCTCTGAAGAACTTTCTCGATATAACTCTTTTGTGACAATCCAAGAATACCCCGAGATCGATCTCGGTATATCTGGATCCCTAATACAAAAGAGGCGTCACCAAGATCTTTCATCTCAAAGTTCTTAGCTAGAAATTTCTTGGTTTCGCACAACATGCCTATATCGTTGGTGGCAAGCAATATTTCATCGACATACAAGATTAAAAAGGTATACTTACTCCCACTGAACTTGTGGTACACACAATCATCTGCTATATTCATCTCAAAACCGAATGAGCTGATAACTTGATGGAACTTGTGATACCATTGACGAGATGCTTGCTTAAGCCCATAGATGGATTTCTTTAATTTGCAAACCATTTTCTTTGAATCTCCCGATACAAAGTTTTCTGGTTGCACCATATAAATCGTCTCTTCAATGTTACCATTGAGAAACGCAGTCTTAACATCCATCTAATGTAGCTCAAGATCTAAATATGCCACCAATGCCATTATTGTCCTGAAAGAGTCTTTCGATGAAACCGGAGAGAAAGTCTCTTTATAATCGATGCCTTCTTTCTGTGTAAAGCCCTTAGCAACAAGACGTGCTTTGTACCTTTCAACATTGCCTTTCGAATCCCTTTTGGTCTTAAATATCCATTTGCAACCAATAGGTTTCGCACCTTCTGGCAATGGAACCAGGTCCCACACGTCATTGTCCATCATGGACTTTATCTCTTCATTCATAGCATCGATCCACTTTTGAGAGTTAGTACTTTCCATGGCTCGATGGGAGTTGATTGGATCATCTTCCATCACTCCAATATCAAAATCATGTTCTTGAAGAAACACAATATAATCATCCGAAATTGCATTCCTTCTCTCTCTAGTGGATCTCCTTAATGGCATTAGTTCTTGAGGTTGTAGAGTTTGTTCTTCTGGAACGACCTGAACAGGGAGTTGATTGATATTGTCTTGATCCGGAGTTGCTTCTTGAATAATGTCAGGTATGGAAGCCTGATCCTGATCATTATCAATAGCAACTTGAGGAATATCTACATATTCTTCCTCAAAGACAAAATCATTAGCCCTTTCACCCCCCGCAAACTCAACATCCTCAAAGAACCGGGCATTACCCGTCTCAAAAATAGACTTGGTAGTGGGATCATAAAACTTGTAACCCCTGGATCTTTCAGAGTATCCAATAAAGTAACAACTGATAGTTCTGGAGTCCAGTTTCTTTTCATTTGGCCTGTAGGGCCTTGCCTCAGCTGGACATCCCCAAATGTGTAAGTGCTTTAAACTAGGCTTCTTGCCTGTCCAAAGCTCATAAGGGGTCTTTGCAGTTGCCTTAGTTGACACTCTATTGAGTATATACACTGCGGTCTTTAGAGCTTCTCCCCAGAGTGATTGAGGTAAGGTAGAATGACTGATCATACTCCTCACCATGTCCTTAAGCGTTCTGTTTCGTCTCTCAGCAACACCATTCATGGTCGGAGACCCTGGCATAGTGTACTGTGGAACGATACCGCATTCCTCTAGGAATTTCGCAAATGGACCTGGTCGTTGTTCACCTGAACCGTCATATCTACCGTAGTATTCACCACCACGGTCAGATCTAACGCTTTTGATTCTTTTGCTGAGTTGATTTTCAACTTCAGCTTTGTAATTTTTGAACACGTCCAGTGATTGCGATTTTTCATGAATGAGATAAAGATAGCCATATCTTGAATAGTCATCTATGAACGTGATGAAATATTGTTGACCATTCCAAGAAGCCGAAGGGAATGGTCCACAAATATCCGTGTGAACAAGTTCTAAGACCTCTACTTTTCTATTGGCATCAAATCTCCTAACATTTGTTTGTTTCCCCTTGATGCAGTTAACACATGCATCAAAATCATTGAAATTAAGGGAATCGAGAATACCGTTGGACACAAGTCTTTCTATTCTCCTTTTGGAGATATGGCCTAATCGCTTGTGCCATAACGAAGCTGAATTCTCGCTGGTTAATTTTCGCTTAACACCTCGAGTACCAACATGCAAGGATTCTTCCAATGAGGCAATTGTATCTAACAAGTATAGATTATCATAAACCGACAAGGAACCAGATCCAACCAGTTTTGAATTTTGAAAAAGATCAAATTTTCTATTTCCAAAAGAACAAGAATAACCGAATTTGTCTAATGCAGAAATGGAAACTAAATTTCGTCTAAAAGATGGCACAACGAAAGTCTCAATCAAATCCAAATAAAATCCAGTTCTAAGTAATAATCTAAAATGTCCTATTGCCTCTACTTCAGCCGTCTTGCCATCGCCAACATAGATGTGTCTTTCACCATCACTGGGCCTTCGGCAGCTCAGGCAACCCTGCATGGACACACTGATGTGAGTTGTTGCACCTGAATCTATCCACCAAGTGTGTCCAGGTACCAAAGTTAAATTAACCTCAGAACAAATCAAACTAAGAAACATACCTTTCTTAGCACGCCAAGCGTGGTAGTTGGTGCAATGCTTCTTTATATGACCGGGAGCCTTACAGAAGTAACAACCATCCTCAGTTTGTTCCTTTTGCTGTTTCTTCTGTGGTGCTTTATCCGCAGTGTCCTTATCCTTCTTTCTTTTGTGGATTTTCCTTTTGTCCTTAAAAGTGTTGGCTATATGAGCACTTTCAGTCTTCTCTTGCTTCAACCTTTCCTCTTCTTGGACACAGTGAGAGATGAGCTCATTTAGGGACCATGAGTCCTTTTGACAGTTGTAGCTCACCTTAAACTGACTGAACTGTGCCGGAAGAGAAATTAAAACCAGATGCACTAACAAGTCCTCGGATAAATCCAACTTGAGTGCTTTAAGTTTTGAAGCAAGATGAGACATCTCCATAATGTACTCCCTTAAGTTCCCAGTGCCCTTATACCTCATAGAGATAAGGTTTGCTAAGAGTGTACTAGTTTCAGCCTTTTCATTCTTAGCAAACCTTTTCTCGAGGTCATCAAGGAACTCCTTTGCCGTATTCACCATTTCAGACATAGTGCCCCTGAATGCTTCTGGGATGGCACGCTTTATGATCATAAGACTTATGTGATTGGACTTCTCCCACTTTTCCATCTCCCTCTTAGCATTAGAGGTACTCTCAGCAGTAAGATCAGAGGGTTTAGGAAGTCTCAACGCAAGGTCTAGATCCATGACTCCGAGAGTGATCAACAAACTCTCTTGCCATGCCTTAAAATTCGTGCCATTCAACATAGGTATGGAATTTATACTAGCAGAGATATTTGCAGCAGAACCAAAAACTGAACAAAGAACATACAAACAATAAAACAAACTCACATAAGTACCAAAAAATAAACATATAATATCAAATAAAGGCAAAACCCCATCACAAGATACCGGGCACAACACTAACATTTAGTCTTTGGACAGAAATATTAATTTGTAAATGGTATTCTTGGATTAGTAATCAAATACTGACGATAAGTCATGTCAAACAATTGATCTTCCTTTGGGCCGATCCATTTTTCACATATAAACCAAATAATCGCCACATATTTATCACTACAAGTACATATGTAACCCAATTAAGCAATGACCTTCCTTTGGGCTGATCAAATACTCGCATAGATTACACACACAAATCCTTTTAACATCCAAAATCAAGTTAATCTCCACAAGAGAGGTTACTTTGGCAACATCTTGTTTCAATTAAATCAATTTCAAATGTTATACATCTCAAAAGAGACAATTGAGCCAATATTTGAATCTTAAGTCCATAATTTGCATGTATCAAAATACTTGACAGTAAAAGATACACACAAAACATGTAACATAAACTTTAACTCGTAAATAATCCTTTTAGTAGAAAGTGTTATCTTAATTAAAAGAATATAGTCTTGCCTTTGTTTCTACACACAGGCCTGAATAAATTTACATATAAACATGAATCTCAATTTATGCAAACTTTGACAAAAGAATCGTAAATTATAATACATAAGCAACACCATACATAACTCATCATGATTCAATTTGACCAAAAAAATATTGATTTGGCCAAAAGTTATTATGTAAACTGGCAGCAAGTGTCTTAATTCAAACAGAAGCATCAGAATTACATGGATTAGAGATTTGGAAATTCCAACTTCCTTTATGGAAGAATCAGACTTAATATATGAACATATATACAAAGACCGATTCCATACAGCAAAAAAACAAACAAACTAATATTTACTATGCTTAATCCCAAATAACATGAATTAACTTGAATCCTTAATCTATATGCATAGAATAAACAAAATAAGAAAACCCATACTTAATTAACCACCATAAGTACTATGTTCAATGAAGTTAATTAAGGCACTATCCAATTATAATTGTCGAAAGCAATAGAATTGCAATTCTCGCCGTGAATATGACGGCAATTGAGTTGTGGCAGAAATTGATACCATCTATTCACGAAACTTTCGGCATAACAACGATTTTAGAAATTACTTATCATATGAAATCATCGACCGTGATTTGTCGGCGGTTACCAAAGCAAAAATATAATTCACCAACCGAATCTCAAAACATGAATTGCAGCGGAAACAATAAATTCTCAAGATTCAACCGTATTATTCATAAACTTAATCGAATAATCATGAGTTCTTTAACCAGAGCTCTGATACCACTTGTTAGTAAATTTTATAGTCCCAGATCTTTGAACTTCATGATAATCACATAATAAATATTAAATCGGAAGCGTACCTGAATCAGCCATATCAGATTAATTCTTGAATTCTTGAGTCTTCGCGGTTGGTCTTCCAAATCAATACGTAGTCCTTTGAGTTTCTCTAGGAGTCTCTCAATTCTCTCTGAAGATGGGGAATCATAAGAATAGAACAACACGTATGATTTGGGGACCACAATCCTTTTATAATAAGTTATTATTCTTATTTCCAATTTAGCCCATCATAAAAGAGGAAATAAAATAATTGGCTTCTACACATAATATCCCATAAAATCCCGTATTTTCCTTAATTGCTTTAAAACCCAAAATACCATATATCTTAATTGATCACATAATCTTTGTTCAATTAATATGATGACTATTAATACACGACTTTCACATATTGCCCATATATAGATTGAATTCTAAATCCAACAACCAACACTTCGTCGTCACAATCGATAACCGTTACCGCTCGATTCATGTCGATTCCTCTGAATAACGATCTCGCATCCGCATTACGATCTGTAATTTCAAAAATTCCTTTTCAATTACTTAGAGTTAAAAGTTTAATTTCACTATGAAATAAACGAATTTGAAATTTCCATGCAAGTCGCCATTTTTTTTAAGGTAATTTTGTGCATTAGCTTCATTTCACCAGTAATCTAAAGCATGCACTGGATCTTGTTTTAGAAATAAAATTAATTGAAAAAAAAATCACATGAAATATACCAGCAGATTGTGTATCTATATGCTGTTGCATAAAATACCATTATATAGTAAATTATATACCATTATACAGTATATTATATTACATTATACAGTTCATATATTGGGGTCATACAATGTGGAACTGCATTTTCTTTTTTCTTCCAAGAGTTGCTTGTAACTGCATCAACGGCACTGATGCTTCACGTTCTAGCATCATACTACAGATGATTCAAAGTTAATGAATTCGCTTTCATTTGCCATTCAACAGACTAACAAATTGTATTAAGAGTTGAGAAAATAAATAGTTGATGTATATGGGTTCAAATTTTGGAGTTAGCCATGATAGCCTCCATTTAACTTGTGAGTTGAGATTCCACTTGTTAAATGTTTTTGTGTTCACGTTTAGATGTTTAAAGATTCAACTTCTCATTCCACATCAGCAAAAAACTTATTAACCAAAAAAGAAAGAAAAAAGAAGTTAATAGCAAATTGACGACTACCAGATATACCAAGGGGGGAGGTAAATGAATTTTTTAAAGCAAAAGGTGCAACTGTTACCTGTACAGTACAGTAAATTATATACAACTATACAGTATATTATATTAATTTGGTTTTTAATACAATAGCTAATTAATCCATTATACAATAGCTAATAAATAAATATACAGTAAATACAATGATGATATACAGTGTGTGATTAGTGAAATATAATTAGTGATTTCAAACCAATATACAGTATATTATAACATATTATACAATATCTTATAACCAATTATATAGTATGTGTTTATACATCATACAGTTACAATTTTATAATTTGATTGTAATTATAATCGACACAGCAAATCATTTTCAATGTTAATCAATACCTTTTTTTTTCGCAGCAATACATTATAAAGGGTTATATATTTACAATGTATAATTTGATCTAATCGACACAGCAATAGATTTACAATGTATATTTTTTTTTCACAGCAATAGATTGAGCCAATCGACATAGCAAATTCTCCTCTCTCAATTCAAGCTTCAAATTCACCGTCGTCAGACAACAAACAATTTCTCTCTTCTGCCTTCAGTTGCGAGCGGGGCATGGGGCTGTAGTGGAGCTTCAATGCTATTAACAACATGTTTACCTTTCTCCGCCCTCAACATCCATTGTGGCTTTGAGATTACGCCTGTCCCAAAAAATCCTTCTTTAATTTCTACGGTACTCTTTTCCCGTAGTGAAGCGTTAGACCAGTTAAGCCACGTCGGGACTGATCGTTCGACTGTTAACTGCCCCTTGTAATTCACTTTATCAGCATACAACATCCGCTTCAACAAGAAACCAAAAAAATGCCACAAAATAATATACAATGTATTATAACATATATACATTAACACTTTAATCATTATACAATTGTTTATAACACATTATACATTATATATATAAACTAAATATACAATAGATGATACACTGTAAAATTCAGTTTTTTTTAGTATGGATGTATAAATCACACAGCTGGGATACAGTAAAAAATCAAAAACTATACATAGTATATTGTCACATTTTTTTGAACACAAGTAAAATTAGAATAGGTAATGTACACTTACAATAAGAAAAAAAAAAGAGGTCCCGTATACATACGAGAGGCCGGATCCTCTTTCCATGAACCTTTCGTGTAGGCCAAACTGTCAATATACAGTATGAATAATGCATATCATTAAATTACAGTATAATAACTAATTATACAATATATGAAAAGCTATTATACAATAAATTGTAATGTATTAGACAGTAGTTGTAAACTGATTATTCAGTTAAATTAAACTCAATAATTTAAGAATAACAGCAACACCTTTGCACAGATATGGATATAAAATCAACAAACGACACATTATTTGCATAGAAAATCAACAAAAACATAATATGGGTTCCTAATATTCATCGTATAATTCGGCAAGTAATCAAAAAATGAAGTTTTTGACAACAAAATCAACAAAATACATAATAGTATCATCCATATCTTCGAACAATAAACGACAATGGTCTGTATAATTCATACCTGGTAAGCTCGATCGTTTTTTCGGCCTCATTGTATACCAACAAAAAATTTTGGTTGGGAGAGAAATATAGGGTTCGTCGAGTGCGTAATCACAATATGGAGTGAGATTTGGTAAGTATTGGCAGATTTTAACACGATTATAGGGTGGATTACAGTTTAAAATTAGTGGGTTTAAAAATGGGAGAGATTTGGGGGAGATAATGGAGTGAATTTAGGAACTGTGTTGCTGTATAACCGCCTCTAATTTACCTTTTTACCCCTCAGCCAGTTAGATTGTCATTTCCCGCGTCCTTTCAGTATTAAATTTGGCTGTTGGATTTAATGGATCCAATGGTGTATATTGGGTCTTATATCTTATCTAAGAGAGGGTATGTATTAGATTTTGACCCTATATATATATATATATATATCTTTCAGTCCGTGATCCAGTTAACCATATTCAAATCTATAAAATGAAGGTATTTAGAAAGGAAAAAAAAATGTGAATTTTAAGGTGCGACGAAAAAGAAAATTTGATAGGCTGGATTTTGAGCATAGGGACATAGAACTCGACAATGATGTAAGGCTATGTTTGGATTGATGAATTTGAATTTGGCAAGGGATTTGAAATGAATGGATTTCAAACCCCTTGGATTTGAAATTCACACCATTAGAAATACCTTGTTTGACTATATATGGATTTATAAAGGATTTCCAAATCCATGGACTTCAAATTCATTGTTTGGCTATAAATCCTAGAGCATTTGAAATTCTTCAATATTTTATTTGATTTTTACATTACATTACACTACACATATTTTACACACACTGCACACTTTTTACACACACTGCACACATTTACACACACTGCACACATTTACACACACACTGCACATTTCTTACACGCACAACACACTTTTTACACACACTGCACGCCTTTTACACATATTTTACACACACTACACACACTGCATATTTTTTACATATATTTTACACACACTACACACATTTACACATACTGCACACTTCTTACGTGCACAACACACTTTTTACATACATTACACATTTTTAAAACACACTGTACACTTTTTGCACATATTTTACTTACAACATACACAATTACACACATCTTATACGCACAACACAATTTTTACACTCACTGTATATTTTTTACATATTTTTTACACACAATACACATATTTACACACACTGCACACTTTTTACACATATTTTACACACATTTACACAAACTGCACACTTTTTTACACACAACACACTTTTTACACACACTGCATATTTTTTACATATATTTTACATACAATACACACAGTGCACACTTCTTACATGCACAATACACTTTTTACATACACTACATATTTTTTACACAAACTACACACTGCACACTTCTTACATGCACAACACACTTTTACACAAGCTAAACACATTTACACACACACTACACACTTTTTATGCACACAATACTCTTTTTACACATATTACATACTTTTACACACACTAAATACATTAACACACACAATACATATTTTTTACATACACTATACATATTTACAAACACTACATACATTTTGCACACTATTTACACAAACAACACACATTTACACACAGTGCACACTTTTTACGCACACAACACACATCTACACAAAATGCACACTTTTTATACACACTACATATATTTTACACACACTACATACATTTACATATAAATGTGTTCAGTGTTTGTAAAAAATGTGTAATATGTGCAAAAAGTATGTAGTGTATATAAAATATGTGCTATATATGTGTGAATGTGTGCAGTGTGTATAAAAAGTGTGTATCGTGTATGAAAATATGTGGTGTGCGTAAAATATGCGCTCTATTTTTGTAAATATGTGCAATGTGTGTAAAAAATATGCTCTGAATGTGTAAATGTGTGCAGTGTGTGTAAATTAGGTGCTATGTATGTGTAAAAAGTGGCTTTGTGTGTAAAAAGTGTGAATTATGTGTAAAAAGTGTGTAATGTGTGTAAAAAATATGTTGTGTGTAAAAAGTGTGTTGTGTGTGTAAAAATATGTGCAGTGTGTGTAAAAAGTGTGTATTATGTGTAAAAAATATGTAATATGTGTAAAAAGTTTGCAGTGTGTGTAAATAGTGTGCAGTGTGTGTAAAAAATGTGCAGTGTGTGTGAAAATGTGTGTAGTGTGTGAAAAAAGTATGGAGGGTGTGTGAAAATGTGGGCAGTGTGTGTAAAAAGTGTGCATTGTGTGTAAAACGTGTGCAGTGTGTAAAAAGTGTGCATTATGTGTAACATATGTGCAGTATGTGTAAAAAGTGTGTAAAAACTGTGCACTGTGTGTAAAAAGTGTGTAATGTGTGTGAAAATATGTGCATTGTGTGTAAAAAGTGTGCGTTATGTGTAAAAAGTGTGTAAAAAATACGTTGTGTGTAAAAAGTGTGTTGTGTGTGTGAAAATATGTACAATGTGTGTAAAAAGTGTGTTATGTATGTAAAAAGTGTGCAGTGTGTAAAAAAGTGTGCAGAGTGTGTAAAAAGTGTGCAGTGTGTGTAAAAAGTTTACAATGTGTGTAAAAAAATGTGTTGTGTGTAAAAATTGTGTTGTGTCTGTAAAAAGTATGGAGTGTATGTTTGCAAATGTGCAATGTGTATAAAAAGTGTGCATGATGTGTAAAAAATATGTAGTGTGTGTGAAAAATTTGCTGTGTGTAAATAGTGTGCAGTGTGTGTAAAAAGTGTGCAGTGTGTGTGACAATGTGTGTAGTGTGTGTAAAAAGTATGGAGTGTGTGTGAAAATGTGGGTAGTGTGTGTAAAAAGTGTACATTGTGTGTAAAATGTGTGCAGTGTGTGTAAAAAGTGTATAGTGTGTGTGAAAAATATGCAGTGTGTAAAAAGTGTGCAGTGTGTGTGAAATTGTGTGCAGTGTGTGTAAAAAGTGTGCAGTGTGTGTAAAATATGTGCAGTGTGTGTAAAAAATGTGTAAAAAAAATGTAAAGTGTGTAGTGTGTGTGAAAATGTATGTAGTGTGTGTAAAAAGTATGGACTGTGTGTGAAAATGTGGGCAGTGTGTGTAAAAAGTGTGCATTGTGTGTAAAATGTGTGCAGTGTGTGTAAAAAATATGTAGTGTGTGTAAAAAGTGTGTAGTGTATATGAAAATGTGTGCAATGTGTGTAAAATGTGTGCAAAAAATGTGCAGTGTGTGAAAAGTGTGTAGTGTGTGTGAAAATATGTGCAGTGTGTGTAAAAAGAGTGTAGTGTGTGTGAATATGTGTGTAAAAAGTTCGATGTGTGAGTAAATGTGTGTAAAAAGTGTGTTGATTTTGGTTGGAGTGGATTTTAAATGACATGGTATGGGAGTGGATTTGAAATCCATTAGAAAATGGGTTTCAAATCCACTCAGCCCTAAAATGGATTTGAAATACATTTATTTAGAATTGGGGCCAAACAGCAAAGAATGAATTTGAGCAGGGGATTTGAAATCCCCAGGTCCAAATCCATCAATCCAAACACAGCCTAAGATATTTTAAGCTGGATTTGTAAGATTGAAGTAGATGGGCCAGGAGATATGAAGTATTGTATCACTTTTTCTTGTGTAGCCCATGCTATATTCATTGGGCTTTTCGGTGTTGGACTTGTGTGTCCAGTTTTGGGCTCAAAATTGTATAATTCATGTGGATTCCCTACCACCAAAACTTGGACACACGCTTGCATTGCATGCATGTCTCTTTGGTCAGGAGAGATTAATCTTAATTTCTCAGTAATATGGCTTTTAATATTAAACTTTTGAAAATATAATTGGTTTCTCAACCAAAAAAATAAAGAATCTTGTAGTACTGCGTTTTCTTTGTTTGCGCAAGTGAAAGTATAATTAATCTTAATATATTTTAGTGTTCTTGTATGTCAAATGTAAATACAATTTTTTTTTTCAGTTTCTCATGGTGTCATCAAACGTCACGTCTTGCGGTCCATCAAATAGTTGGGAATAATGCTAATATGTGTACAACATTAAATCAATATTAATAACTATGTTTTCTAACACACACACACACACATAATGTACGTATGCATACGTAAGGTGGAAGAGGAGCCATTCTGATTCAAAACAATCTCTAAAGCAATATCATTTATTTATATCAGAAAGAGGAGAGAGAGAAAGGGAGAAAAAGGCGTACGTAATTTGACATATGACAAGAAGAAATTTCCAAGGTTTCATTCTACTGCCTTTTGAATGTCTGAAATATTTGACCAACCCAACCCAATCCAATCCAACCCCCTCTCTCTATTGACATTGTTAGTGGCGAAGCGATTGACTTATTCAAAATAATCTGCGTAGAATTATTAGAGTTTGATTTGATTGGGTGGGAGTGGGACACTCATCCTTACCTCAAAATCTTGCACGTTACAAGATTAGCCTGCAGGTCTAACCTTAAAATGAGACTTATGCGTGTTGTAATTCTCATTCTTTTGCCGGCATGCAGGCCATCCACTTTCTCACAACATGTAGCACATATATACATGAATCGATGTGAGTCTATTATTAATCATAAGCTTTAATTATTGCCCTCCTTCAAATCATAAATAACTAGTCACTATTTATGCACTTAAACATCCACCTCCCATGCACATATTACATATACAGTAATCGTGCCACACGTTAATTAAAATAATTAAATCTTAATTAATGGTCCTAATCATATATTTTCTGAGACAAGTTAAAATAAATTGAGATTTATCCACCAACCCAAATCAGACTCCATTAAACTCCCTAGTTTACCACTTCAACTGCGGCTTGTCACCTATATTTTATTTACTATATTGCCATCAAAATCAGCACAATATATATATAGGTCAAGATCTAATACATACCCTTTCTAAGATAAGATATAAGACCCATTATACACCATTGGATCAATTAAATCCAACAGTCCAAAAATAATCCAGAAACATGCGGCAAAATGGGTTCTAATTCGCTCAAGGGGGTCAATTTTTTCATTACACAGCATCATCCTCCCAAAAACAACGGCATAAAATCTTCCCTGAAATCTCTCCATTTGAAACTGCGAAAATCTCACCTACAATCTCTCGATTTGTTACCAAAATTGACTCAAAAAAGTTATAGAATCCTATTAAACCTATAATTCCATCGATTATCACCACAAAAAAATTCTGAAACTCTAAAAAATTTCTGGAAATGAAGATTGCAAATCCTCTGAAAATAGTGATTTTTTCAATAGTGATTTGAACACATTATACATCATATTATATTACATTATACACTATCATATAAACCATTATACAGTGAATACAATAGCTAATTAATCCATTATATAATAGTTAATAATCAAATATACAGTAAATATAAACAAGGTAAAGTACGAAAATAATGGAAATAAAAAAAAAAAAATCCGACTGAAAACGTAAAAACGCGAAAAAACCTATTAAAACGATGGAATTTGGGCCCGAGAGGGTGGTGCTCAGCATACTTATGATAAGTATCCTGAGTTGTTTTTAAAAAGACGTTTCCTACAAGATTGAAGTAGAGCTTGGGATCAAATTTCAAAAACAGTTTTTGCAATGTATAATGGTTTATGTTGTAATGTATAATGGTTTATGTTGTAGTGTATAATAATGAATCTAATCTATAATCTGTTATACCATTCTATATAGTTGTGTATAAAATTCACAGTGTATAATGGTTTGTATTGTAGTGTATAATAATTTATATTGTAGTGTATAATGATTTGTATTGTAGTGTATAATAATAAATCTAATCTATAATTTGTTATAATATTCTATAAAATAAGATTTATAAGTTGAATCCATAAAGAAGAAGATAACACTTGCTATAAGTTCCTGTGTTAATAATATGATTTTTGTGTAATTCATATACATCATATATATATTGATGTGTATTTTGATAAGTTACATATATGCACGCTTGCATAATATGCCTACACTTTTTTTCAAAATTAATAGAAATTGCTGTCTTATACCACCAATGAATGCCTGATAGATGTTCACCCATCAAAACACGTCAAATAAATTCTATTAGTGAAGAAAAACAATGGTTTGTGGGAAACTTCCAATGGTTTGTATTGTAGTATATAATAATAAATCTAATTTATAATTTATTATACCATTTTATATAGTTGTGTATAAAATTCACAGTGTATAATGGTTTGTATTATAGTGTATAATAGTTTGTATTGTAGTGTATAATAATGAATCTAATCTACAATCTGTTATACCATTCTATATAGTTGTGTATAAAAATTCACAGTGTATAATAATTTATATTGTAGTGTATAATGGTTTGTATTGTAGTGTATAATGGTTTGTTATTGTAGTGTATAATGGTCCGTTACAGAGAAATAAAGAGAAACTCATCTGTTCAAATTCACTATCTATTACATTAGATCAGTTGCTTAATGATGATTTGTAGACTCATAATTGATAACAGAAGAAGAATTCAGAAAAAATTGAATTGAAAACAGAAGAAGATGATGAATAGGGATTCGATTTCTGCATATCCTTCGATCTTTACAACCCCGATCTCGAATTTTATTGAAAAACAATCGATTTGATGATGAATTGAATGGGAAAAAAACAATATCTCGTATCAATTTGTTGGAAAACAACCGATTTGATGATGAATTGAACGGGTAAAACGATATCTCGAATCAATTTTACTGAAAAACAATCGATTTGATGATGAATTGAATGGGTAAAAAAATATCTCTTATCAATTTTGCTGATATATGTGATTATGGAAAGAATATATGAAATCGGTTATGGCTCGTGAAACTGGAGATTTGATTTGATACTGTGTATTAAATTGAATCTGTTAGTTATAATTTAATGACTAAAATGCCCTTTACATAATTAAAACAAATTATTAAATCAGTTAAATGTGTTAAATGTAGACCTTGAGATCAAATTGAATCAAAGGCCTAGATTGGGTCTTATATCTTACTTAATGACAAGGGATCCATATCCTATATATATATATATATAGTTAGTTAGTTGTATACAGATAATGAATGTGGATAAGATATTGCAAAATTAACAGAGAATTTTCTAGTGTTAAAGAAGGACTTTCATTTTTACTTTTGGTTATATATAGTTAGTTATTATAAGAAGAATCAACGTATATATATACTACCTACTACTTCATATATATACATATATATGTATATTTATTGGCCCACTACATGAATATATTGAAGTAAAACTATCAAGGTCTGTAGTGTATTTCAGCTGGTCCAAAAGGAACGAAGTACTGCTTCTTTATCCACCCACCCACCCACCCACGGTCTGAACTGATCTGAAATTAATTAAGGGAATAACTTCTTATATATATGGGGGCATATATATTCTTGTATGTCATTTTGAAATCTATCCATCTAACCCCTATATAAATATCTGAATAACTCAATTATTTGTTTCATTATAAAAAGACTTTCATACTCGCTCTTACTATTAATAATTAATAGTTAATAATTAAACTTATTAAGTAAAAAATTCCATTGAGGAGTAAGAAACTATTTAGTAGTATCTGAAATGATTTTAGTAGTTGGAAACTCTTTTAATAATCAATAAAAAAAATAAAATATGTTAGTAGTAGGACATTATTTAATATAAGGAAAAAAATAGATTTCTACCTTCTCTAAAATACTGACCAATAAAATAAAATATATTTTTATCCACAACCACCAACAAAGAAGAAGAAAATTTTTATACCCATAACCAATATATCCAACTTAAACAAAAAGTTGGTTAATAACTTTGATAATCTTAATTTTTATAAATATTTTTAGGTATTTGATAATTAGCAGTAAATTGTTATAGTGTCAGATCATTACTTTGAGTGAGTTGATTTGAAAATTAAAAAGATAACTTAAAAATTATACCTTATTCTGACATTAAGAAAAAAAAGTAATAAATGTGAGACGCAAATGCATATTCTGGGATATAGATGATCATTTTCTTATATATTTTATTTTATTAATTTCATTGTTGTGTGATATACCGTGTTTGTATAATAAAATTATCAACATATATCTGAAAGTTTGTACGTACTTGAAGTTATTAGCATATGATAACAAATATAAAAAAGGCATATTAAAGAATAAAATTATATAAGTACTTTTAGTGCGAAAATATAATATTTTTTTTCTTAACTCAAAAGAACTCACAAACACGAGTATTTTTATGTAATATGATGTTTACAATTATTTTAGAAAATTGATATCAGCACACCCATATTCTTACAATGACACTCTACTTACTTTTTAATTTTTTTTAAATGGACAATAATGACACTTTATGTAAATAAAAAAAAATACATGGACTAATGATCTATGCATAAACATACTAAAAGATAATACTAATATTATTTTATCAAAAGTTTAATTTTTTTAAATATATTTAGTTGAAGACACATGGTGGTGATATATGATTACAAAACAAATTAATAAAAAGTATAGGCTAAATACCAGTAATAGTCCCTGAACTTTATTATTTGTCTCATTTTAGTCCTTTATCTCTCAAATGCACTCAAATAGTCCCTTAAGTATATTATTTGTCCCACTTTAGTCCCTCATCTTTCAAATGTGCTCTAATGGGAAAATTACACTTTTCGTCCCTGAAGTTGAAGCCAAAAACACATTTGGTCCCTCATGTTTCGACCTCAACACATTTGGTCCCTCAACTTACAAATTTCGAACAAATGTGGTCCCTGCCGTCAATTTACCGTTAGAACTAACGGAATCCGCACTGTTCATCATCTTCCCCAACTCTAAAATCCGATTTCAAACTTTAAATTATGATATCTCACTCATTTCAAGTCCATTTTTAACGAATCTTATATGGTTAGAATCGTCTCAACGAGTAGAATCCATCCATGTAAGTTTTGTCCCAAAATACGCTGATTCTATTGACCCGAACCGCACAAATTCGAAAAAATCCATTTTTTGAATCAGCGTATTTTGGGACAAAACTTACATGGATGGATTCTACTCATTGAGACGATTCTAACCATATAAGATTCGTTAAAAATGGACTTGAAATGAGTGAGATATCACAATTTAAAGTTTGAAATCGAATTTTAGAGTTGGGGAAGATGATGAACAGTGCGGATTCCGTTAGTTCTAACGGTAAATTGACGGCAGGGACCATATTTGTTCGAAATTTGTAAATTGAGGGACCAAATGTGTTGAGGTCGAAACATGAGGGACCAAATATGTTTTTGGCTTCAACTTCAGGGACGAAACTGTAATTTTCCCGTGCTCTAATAGTCCCTCAACTCTTAGATTCATCCTATTAAAATCCCTGGAGTTTTTTTCTTTTTTTACTTTTGCAAAAAAAAATCCTCAAAACTACCCACCAACCATCTGCAACAATTAAAAGCGGGTCACAGGGTAGCAATGGCGAGAGGGGGATAAACAACAAGATTTGCAGATGGTGGTGGAGGAGGAGGAAGAGGAGGGCAATTTGGCAGATAGTAGAGGAGGCGACGTGGATGAGGCGACAACATTGGATTTGCAGAGGATGAGGTGACATCATTGGATTTTCAGAAGGTGGAAGTAGCGATGTTTGATTTTCCAAAGGTAGGGGATGTCATTTGATTTTCTGAGGGTGGGACGGCAGCACAATTTGAGAAGGGTGGTAATGGTGGCAACACAGACGGGGAATGGAAGATGGAAGGGATTGAGCTAGGAGAGCGGGATGAGGGAAAAAGTGGGTTAAGGTTTGGGTTTTGGAAAAGAATGGGATAAAGATTTAAATCTAAAAAAATTAAAAAAATATAAAATAAAATTGATAAAAATAGAGAGTTTTGAAAGAAAAATTCTTACAAAGGTAAAAAAAATGTCCTGTCCTAACACGGTGTAAGTCAGGTACCTCAAGCTTTCGTCAGTTTTTAACGGATAATTGACCTAAGGCACTTTAATGAGATGAATCTGAGAGTTCAAGAACTATTTGAGCACATTTGAGTGACGAGGGACTAAAGGTCTTTTTTTTTCTTATTGAGTGACGAGGGACTAAAGGTCTTTTTTTTTCTTACTTTTGCCAAAAAAAAAAAACTCCAAAACTACCCACCAACTATCTGCAACAATTAAAAATAGGTAACAGGGCAACAACGGCAAGAGGAGATGAATGATGAGATTTGCAGAGGAGGAGGAGGAGGGTGATTTGCCAAATGGTAGAGGAAGCGGCGTGGATGAGGTGACAGTGTTGGATTTGCAAAGAATGGGGCAACTTCATTGGATTTTCAAAAGGTGGAGATAGCGGTGTTTGTTTTCGAAAGGTGGGGAAACGTCATTTGATTTTCAGAGAGTGGGGGGGGGGGGGGTGCAATTTGAGAAGAGTGTCAGTGGTGGCAACACAGATGGTGGATGGAAGGTGGAGGGATTGAGCTAGGAGAGTGGGATGAAGAAAAAAGTGGGTTAAGGTTAGGGTTTTGGGAACTAATGAAAAAAAATTAATCTAAAATAATTAGAAAAATATGAAATAAAATAGATAAAAGTAGAGAGTTTTGGAAGAAAAATTCTTACAAAAGTAAAAAAAAGGCCCTGTCCTAATATGGTGTTAGTCACGTGTCTCAAGATTTCGTCAATTTTTAACAGATAATTGACTCAAGAGACTTTAATGAGATGAATTCGAGGGTTGAGGGACTAATTGAGTGCATGTGAGACGAGGGACTAAAGTGAAACAAATAATAGACTTCAGGAACTATTTGAGTTCATTTGAAAGATAAGAAACTAAAATGGTACAAATGATAGAGTTGAGGGACTATTGGAGGTATTTGAGGCCAAAATTAATAATCAATTCTTAACAAGTTATTAATTGACCAATAAACTAGACATATTTACTTTAATTTAATTTATCATCGAATCACTAGTTGCTTTAATTTCTTGTTAATCCGAAAAAGCATGGATGCATTGATTAACTTGCCAAGGGAATAAATTGTTTGATCAAAACTGAGAGTGGCTGCCTAACAAATTAAGAGAATCTTCTCTGTTAGGTGCGCCAACAACTCGCAATCGCAAGTTGTTTGACTTTGAAGAAAATTAAAATATAATTAATGGGTAAAAACCCTCTAATTAGGTATCTGTTGATTTTTATACATACAACATACATGCATACTAGTAATTAGTAATGTAATGTAATATATATCAACAATTATTGCTTCCATCATCCTTAACTGATATTTGAAATATGGACCAATAGGCTTGATCATTGAACCAGTCAGTCCTCTTCTATTTTATTTTGCAAAATATGAAATTGCACTCTGACCTACACACACCACGACTGCTTCTCTCAAACCATTCATTCTCCTTCTTTTCATTTATTAATTTGAAGTTTTACCATTATAAAACCTTCAAATTTCTTATTATTCGTTTTTATTTTCTCACTTAATATATATGTTTGATGTAGACATATTAATTAGTGGTAATTACTGGATTACACATAATTAAATTTTGATAGCGTTGCAAGATATTTAGAGTTCCCTCACGAAAGAATTAAAATAAAATTCCTGACATTTTTGTTAATTTGTCCATATTTTCTTTCTCTTAATATTATTACTATAATGATAATAATAATAATTTCATTAATCATAACATTACGGCAACTCTATAGCTAGTTGTAACTTGACTGAATCTCTTTGCCAAAAGGGGAAAAAAAATATTATTGGAGTATCTGCAGTTTCTCGGTCCCTTTCATATATAATATAAATTTTGTCCAAGAGAAGAGAGTTGGTGGCAAATTAAGGTCTCCTCTTTGTACTATTTGGTTATGTTTTGAATACATATAACCTATCTATCTTTAATTTTCTCATTTGGCTGAGGGTTGACATTCATTAGATAACTAGCTAGTAGATATGCATGAATTAAATATATAGGTTGATTTTATCTATACTCGTAGAGGGCTAAATTTTTTTTACATATATAATTACCACAAACGTGAAGGTTGCATCTATTTTTCTTATTTGTCAAACGACATGGTAACTTACGATCTATCTCCTCTTTTTCATTATCAGTTTGTGAATCGATTGATATATATATATATAATTGTGTAAAATATAATTATTTTGACATGCATGCATA
The DNA here is from genome assembly GCA_019426215.1 of Buddleja alternifolia. Taxonomy (NCBI): domain Eukaryota; kingdom Viridiplantae; phylum Streptophyta; class Magnoliopsida; order Lamiales; family Scrophulariaceae; genus Buddleja; species Buddleja alternifolia. The sequence goes on from CM033391.1 coordinate 59,273,382, forward strand.
ATTCAAATAGATATATCATCATAAAAAAAGTACAGCTTTAATAAGTTTATAAAAATATTTGAAGGGTAGAGTCAAGAGTGTGGTGGTAAGAACGCGTCTAGGTCGTATGCACAGGAGAAGTAAAGATAAACGAGCTAGCTTAGGTACGTTAGCAGAAATAATGTTGGTCAAAGTTGGTAGCTTTACAGTAAAAAGTATTTTGTAATCCATTAGAGAAAGATACACACACATATATATATAAAATTGAAGAGGAAAAGGTCCGAGTTTTTCCTTTTACGCGTGGTTCAATATAAAAACTGTTTTAATTTGTGTTTGTTGAATTGCTGAAAAGGTCTTCAAACCAATTTAATAAACGTATTACTTATCTAAGAAAATTTGTACAGACAAATAGAAATCACATTATTGCTATTAAGTATATATAAAAACCACATAAATTACTTTTGATTTGTAGTAGTCAAAATGAAAAACCTTTCTCTTTTTGCTAATATATCCATATATGGGTTAATTACACTATCTACCTCTTTATTTAGTGTAATTACAGTCGAATCCACTTATTTGTGACCCATAACAAATACTCCCTTTTAAAATAAAACCTTACATTTACCCCTCTGACTAACGACAGTTAGTCAAAAGTTACTTTTGTGGCAACTTACTAATTTAGATTCATGCCGCATCGAATTATGATTTTGCACCTAAAACAAACCGAAAGTCGGTATATTTTTGCATTTTTAAAAGATAATCGAATTGATATAAATTGAATTTGCACTTCATTATCAAGGTGTTAATAAATTATTATAAAATTATTTATTTAAAACCAAATTAAAAATTACAATTACATTCTCTTTAATATGAAAAATTACCCCTCATGAGCCAAATATAAAATTTAAAAAATATTTTTTAATGATGTTAGCAAATTCTGTTATTTATTTTTTTATGACAGGGAGCGATTGTAGTATTTTATTATGAGACGAGAGTATTTGTTATGTGTTCAAAATAAATGGATCAGACTGTAATTAGAGGGGCGGGGTTGTTAGTGAATTAATCTATATATTGGTTATATGTGTAATTATAAAGGCGGTATGAGTTGTCCAAGTCCAAATGATCACACCGGATCCTGATAAATGATTAAGTTAGTAAATTCAAAGGGCGTTGAAAATTAAACAATGATCATCACACCTACCCACCCAACCTAACAAACTATATATATACACTATGTATAATATCATTGTTTATATGAGTTCCTCCCGGCCAGTATTCTTGAATTGATCTTCTCCGGCTCAAATATATATATACTTTAAATTAGCACAGCAAATTAACAAAAAAGGATATTCTTTTGTAACTCATCAACAACATTAATGTTCATTGTGTAATCACAAGACAGACAGACACTGTGTCTCTCTTTGTCTCCGCCTCTAAGTTATTTATCATCATATCATCAGAGTTGAAAAGGTGATATATAGTTAGAAAAGATGGGTGTGGAAGAAGAGGCTTTTGCAAGCAGAGACCAAAACGGGGGGCATGATGAAGCACAGAGCGCAAGTGGTACGCCTACGCATGAGGAGAGTGAGAACGAGAATGAGAATAATAGTACGGTTCCATTTTACAAGCTTTTCACGTTTTCTGACTGGTGGGACAAAATGTTGATGTTGATTGGAACCATTGGTGCCATTGGCAACGGCCTTAACCCTCCTCTTATGGCTTTCCTCTTCGGCGACCTGGCCGATGCTTTTGGCAGAACCCAAACTGATAATGTTCTTCCCGTTGTTAGCAAGGTACGTACGTAGTCGTAAACTATATATTATCAATTTATTATAACACTACTACTAATGCTAATGCGTAATGCCTTCTTTTGTTTTTATGTTCTGCTCTCTGTTTATTTAAAATATCTTCCTCATCCATTCTAGGTATCACTAAAGCTCGTCTATGTGGCTTTGGGGTGCGGTATTGCGGCATTCCTTCGTAAGTACTACTACCCCCTCAACAACGAATAATTACTTCTAATCATCATCATATAATTATTAAATGATATCGATCCAAATATCAACTCTTTAATCTTTGCAGAGGTGGCCTGTTGGATGATCACTGGCGAGAGGCAGGCTGCTCGAATTAGGACTCTATATCTTAGAACTATTTTGCAGCAAGATATTGCTTTCTTCGATAAAGAAGTACATACCGGGGAAGTTATTGGAAGAATGTCCGGCGACACTGTTCTTATTCAAGATGCTATGGGAGAGAAGGTTGGGAAGTTCGTGCAGTTAATGGCAACATTTTTTGGAGGCTTTATCATTGCCTTCACCAAAGGGTGGCTCCTCACACTGGTCATGCTATCATCCATTCCTCCACTCATGATATCAGGCGGGATCATGGCCCATGTTGTATCCAAGATGGCAACCCGGGGTCAAAATGCATATGCTAGCGCTGCTATTGTGGTTGAACAAACAATTGGCGCCATTAGAACGGTACCCTCCCTCCCTCCCTCATATACATATCATATATCATAATCATCCTCTCAGTTCTGGACTCACTTTTCATCTTCAACAGTATTTTCTAACAGGTTTCTATATATATATCCAGGTCGCCTCATATACAGGGGAGAAGCAAGCTGTGTCTAACTATAGCAAGTCCCTTGAAAAGGCATACAAATCTGCAGTGCACGAAGGGCTGGCCACCGGACTAGGTCTTGGATCAGTTATGTTTATGATGTTCTGCAGTTATGCTTTGGCTGTTTGGTATGGCGGAAAGATGATCTTGGAGAAGGGTCACTCAGGGGGTGAAGTCTTTACTGTCATCGTCGCAGTGTTAACTGGTTCCCTGTGAGTATTCATTGCTAAAACAATTATACATGGACTATTTTCTAAATCTACGTACATATATACACAATCATAGCTGATATTCAACATATATAATCCATCTTTAACAACACGATATAAATGGGCGGTTTCAGGTCTCTAGGACAAGCATCACCTTGCATGACAGCATTTGCAGCGGGGAGAGCTGCAGCCTTCAAGATGTTTGAGACTATACATAGGCAACCAGAGATAGATCCATTTGACAGCAGGGGTAAGATATTGGGTGACATTCGTGGGGATATAGAACTGAGAAATGTTTGTTTTAGTTATCCAGCCAGACCAACTGAGGAAATATTCAACGGATTCTCTTTGTTTATCCCTCACGGCACAACTGCGGCATTGGTTGGTCAGAGTGGTAGTGGCAAGTCAACCGTGATTAGTTTGATTGAAAGATTTTACGATCCACACAGTGGTGAGGTTCTAATCGATGGGATTAATCTCAAAGAATTCCAACTCAAGTGGATTAGGTCGAAAATTGGTCTGGTGAGCCAAGAACCTGTACTTTTTATGGGTAGCATCAAGGAAAACATTTCATATGGAAAGGACGGTGCAACTGATCAAGAGATAAGAGCAGCGGCTGAGCTTGCCAATGCTGCTAAATTTCTTGATAAACTGCCTCAGGTTCGTTCAACTCAAATTTTATGATAAAGTGATCGGTGTGATTCATTTGTCGTTGCTTCATATTTAAATTGTCGTGCAGGGCTTGGACACTATGGTTGGTGAACATGGGACTCAGCTTTCTGGTGGACAGAAGCAAAGAATAGCCATAGCTAGAGCAATTCTAAAAGACCCGAGAATTTTACTGTTAGACGAGGCAACAAGTGCACTAGATGCAGAATCTGAGAGAGTCGTCCAAGAGGCTCTTGACAGGATTATGGTTAACAGGACAACCGTCATAGTTGCGCATCGTTTGACCACAGTTAGGAATGCTAATATGATTGCTGTCATTCATAAAGGAAAGATGGTTGAAAAAGGTTAGCTCCAAATACCCTCACATTCGTTTCTTTATCTTATATAAAACTAACTTTGCAACATGATTCGATAACATTTTTATGAGGTTGAAGCATATTTACTTTCTTGCAACATATTTGAACTTGAATTATGTGCTATGCATTGAATTTTGTTCCAGCAAGTTGCTCTACAGATCATAATTGAGATTGTTAAATTTCATATTGTAATGAGAAAAGTGAAGAGAGAGTAAGAGGACAAAGAGATTATGTGGTTAGTCACTCGCCCTAAGGGCTATATCTTACTAATTCTCTCTTAATATTGAAATTACAATGACCACCTATTTATATAAGTGAATTACACATGTGAAGAAATACTAAATCACTCAAAAATAAAATCAAGAAAAATCACCACAATATATCAGAGAAATATCATTGTGATCTTCCAATTATGCTGCTCATGAATCGTAGTAGAGATAAACTTTTGTAACATCTCAAGATAATAAAGTTTTACAGTGGAGTTCTTTAAATAGTATGGGTTGCAGAGGAAAAGGCAAAAGATAAATAATATTAGAAGGATTCATCATCGAAGGAAAGACTTAACACATTTTCAATCATGTTTTATATTTAAAATCAGGTACACATTCTAAACTGCTGGAGGATCCTGAGGGAGCATATTCTCAGCTTATACGCTTGCAAGAATCACGTAAAGAAGAAGAAGAAGAAGTTGATGAGCAAGACGAGATGGGTTACAGTATGGAATATGGAAGGCAGGCGAGTCAAAGAGCGTCGCTTCACCATATAATGAGTCGGAGATCCTCTAAGCAAAGAAGTGGAAGTCGACGTTCAGTATCAATCACATTTAGCCTATCCAGGGGACTTAGTGTTGCTAGAAGCGAATATGATGATCTGGAACTTGCTAACTCTGATGAACTGAATAATAAGCATCCAAAAGTGCCATTTAGCCGACTTGTGGCACTCAACAAGCCTGAGACGCCAGTTCTACTAGCAGGAGTTCTGGCTGCAATCCTAAATGGGGCAATAGTTCCGTTTTTTGGCATATTTCTGTCATTTGTTATCAAAACATTCTATGAGCCAGCGCATAAGTTAAGGCAGGATTCAAGATTTTGGGCGCTGATGTTTGTGGTTCTTGGAGTGGTGTCATTAATTGCATATCCATTGAGGACATACTTTTTCGGGGTGGCAGGTTGTCGGTTGATCAGAAGAATTAGGTTAATGTGTTTTGAGAAAGTGGTTAACATGGAGGTTGGTTGGTTTGATGAGCCTCAAAACTCAAGCGGAGTAATAGGTGCAAGGCTCTCTGCTGATGCTGCTACAATTAGGGCTTTAGTTGGTGATGCACTTGCACAATTGGTTCAGGATCTTTCCTCAGTAGCAGTTGGATTGGTTATAGCTTTCATAGCAAGCTGGCAGTTGGCACTTATTGTCCTTGCCATGTTACCTCTCATTGGATTAAATGGTTATGTGCAACTCAAATTCATGATGGGGTTCAGTGCAGATGCAAAGGTTGTCTATTTGAAACTCATGTGACAAGATGATATTAATATTATTATTAACTATTTTGCTTTGAAATAGTATTTGAAGAAAAACTTCCCTCATACTTTACGTTTATGTTTGTAGGTAATGTATGAAGAAGCAAGTCAAGTGGCTAATGATGCTGTTGGAACTATAAGAACAGTGGCTTCTTATTGTGCAGAAGAAAAGGTAATGGAAATATACAGGAAGAAGTGTGAAGGTCCAGTGAAGATGGGCACAAGACAAGCATTGATTAGTGGAACAGGTTTTGGTCTATCTTTAGCCTTGCTATACTTCGCCTATGCAACGGCTTTCTATGCAGGAGCTCGCCTTGTTGAGGCTGGAACAACAACATTTTCAGACGTCTTTCGTGTAAGTCTGCTAAATCTGTCATATTCGACAACATACTTCACAAATTGAAAACCAAATTTGTGTTTTTTTCTTTTGATAAATAATGTTGATAATTCATGTGCTGCAGGTTTTCTTTGCTCTAACCATGACAGCAGTAGCAGTATCTCAATCAAGCACATTCGCTCCGGATTCAAGTAAGGCCAAGGGTGCCACTGCTTCTATATTTGCCATCCTAGACAGACCATCAAACATTGATCCTAGTGATGAATCTGGCACGACACTACCAAATCTCAAGGGAGAAATTGAACTAAAACACATCAGCTTCAAGTATCCTACTAGACCTAATATTCGAATTTTCAGGGACCTCTCATTGAGAATTCATAGCGGCAAGGTATAGGCCATGACTCTCTATCTTGTTTCTTTTTCCCCTGAGAAAAAAACGTTGTATGTATGTGTGGACTACTTGTAATGTAACATAGTTCATAAATGTGTGTGTAAATTTCAGACAGTTGCTCTGGTTGGAGAGAGTGGAAGTGGGAAGTCAACAGTGGTTTCGTTATTGCAAAGATTTTATAATCCTGATTCAGGCGTTATTACAATTGATGGGATTGATATCCAGAAGTTCCAACTGAAATGGCTAAGGCAGCAAATGGGACTTGTGAGCCAAGAGCCAATCTTGTTTAATGAGACAATCCGAGACAACATTGGTTACGGGAAGGGAGGGAATGCAACCGAGGCAGAAATCATAGCTGCAGCGGAGCTAGCAAATGCCCACAAATTCATCAGCGGACTTGAACAGGTGAATGTTAACAAACTCATGTAAATCCTTTTCTTTTCAAGTTTTTCTTATTCACCGTCATCATCTCATCTCATATCTATTATCTACTATATTAATGTAGGGATATGATACAATGGTGGGAGAAAGAGGAGTTCAATTGTCAGGAGGACAGAAACAACGAATTGCGATAGCACGTGCCATAGTGAAAAGCCCAAAGATACTACTATTGGATGAGGCTACAAGTGCATTAGATGCAGAGTCGGAAAGAGTAGTTCAAGATGCACTTGATAGAGTGATGGTGAACAGGACAACAGTGGTTGTGGCTCATAGGCTATCAACAATAAAGGGAGCAGACGTAATTGCTGTTGTTAAGAATGGAGGGATTGTGGAGAAAGGGAACCACGACACTCTAATCAACGTCAGAGACGGTTTTTACGCATCACTCGTCGCACTTCACAAGAGCGCTTCTTAATCATCAATGTTTGTTTGTTTGTTAATGCAAGTAAATTCATTCTTGGAATGTAATGTAAGCTTTCTAATAATTTATTTTAAGGACGAACCGAAGATGAATATTGTTATAAAATGATATGATAGAATAAAGAGGAAGGCAATTAAGTAGGTATATATTAGGTGATCAAAAGAAGTGTATATATACATACGTATGGACTCCAAGGGAGAAAGGATAGATGTTCGTTCAGGTATGTACTACTCCATAGTGGAATTTACGTGTAATGAGTCCTCAGGATTTTTATTGTTACAAGTAAATGGAAAATTTCGTTGTTTTTTTGGATTCAACAGAAATGTCCCTCTAGTTTCCCTTGTGTGTGCTTGTGAACAAATAGCACCAATCGTTCTCTAATAATCGTGAATGACTTTTTATTTTGGAAAAGAATACTGGAAACAATTATAGCTCATGTAATAGAGAAGTTGATGAAAACAGATACTCCATATAAATATAAATTTATCACCTTTTTCACATGTAAGGAAAAATCAGCAAAACAGTAAGAGGAAAATAATAATAATATTAGTGATATATATAATTTTGCTCGAGGCTCGTAGCCTCGTATCCTTGTATAGTTATATAGATAAATTATGATTGAGGCTCGTAGCCTCGTTACCTCGTATCTGCTAACGGTCAGCTAAATTACCACTATTATACGAGGTTCGGGCATCATAGAAGCATTTACACGAAAGGTCCTTAATGGCACCATAATTGCATAGCACTACAAGATCCGCATGTTTTTAAGTGACCGGGTCGAGTTGACCCGTGACCCGACCCTACGACCCAAGATCCTAACCCTTCGTAGCACCACGTGTCATCATCTGTGTGAAACTTATCACTATCAGATCCGTACAAAATGAACATATATAAATACCTCCTCTCAACACATATTGGGGGGGACAATCTCTAGTCCTAACTCTCTTGAGCTAGCATCGTATCCATTGATATCTTGACAATAGACTCGAAGTACGTCCCCAATATACAAATTTGGGCTATTTAGCCTCGTAGACAAACGACCTAACAAACAACGACCCTATAATACGACCAAAAGGGTACAAACTCATTAGTAAAACTTAAACTTTTGAACTACGTTATGACTTGATCCTCTATAGAGGTACGTAGGCAGCTTGGACTAGAATCCAAGTGCAGTCATAAATTTATCATCACCACCTTCATGTGCCATACGAAGCAGCCCAGACTGAGACAGATCGATCCCACAAAATCGAGCTAAATCAATTAGGCATGATCATGTTTTTCTAAAATTGTTGTCTATAAAAATGAGATTGGTCTGCCACCAAGAATGGATAGAAACACGAGCAGGGTTGGGTTGGGTTCAAAATGGATATGAAAATGGAGGGGCGGTAGAAGTGTCAGTGGGGATAGCGGATCTAATTCCAAAGACTGCAGTGCAGGGGAAGAAGAAGAAGAAGAAGAAGAGCTTCAGTGGTTTCAGTTTGGACAATATAATTAATGTTCCACTCCACTAACCTTTTTATCAGAACAGATCTTCTATCCCACAATGGTGTGTCGATTGACAAGTGCCCATTTAAGAAAAACTGTTAATTGGACACTTGTCAATCCCACAATGATGTGATACTATTGTGGCACACTATTGTGGGATAGAAGATCTGCCTCACCTTTTTATGCCTCCACCACAAACGTACCTACGTACGTCTAAAAACATTAATCCTCCTCCCATTCCCCACCATTAAGTACCGGCCTTATAATAATAATAACAATAACAACAGTTTTCCTCCATGCCATGGCCTCCTTACACTTACAGGTTGGGCCTGGGGGATCGACATGGCTTAGGCTACAATTATCCCTAAACCACGACCACTACTACTCTCCCCCCTTATTATGCTAGCTAGTGTTGGATATTGTGTGTATGAAAAGTGTTTGAACACCATTTTTGCGTACAAAATTCGAATATCGTATGTATCCGGGATACAAAATATTATTGAATAATATTAATCTACGCCGTGAGTAGATAAGTTTAGCATTTCGAATTTCTCGATTCGGAGTAGTAACGAATGAGAAATTAAGTGTTAAAGTGGGGAGTTTGAATGTGGATATCCCACATTGTATTAAAACCATAAGATGAATGTGTTTATATATAATTACCTTGTGGTAAAGGGTTGGCCCTTGGAGTCTTCTCACTTTTGTTGGGTTTGTAGGGGGACAGGACCTAGACATGGTCCGTTTCACCACACGCGCGCCGTCGCCGCCCGTCCGACCTGACCGGGCTCGGGTCAGTGGGCTTGGGGGTTGGGTCGTTTGAGCTTGTGGGCTCAATAGTATATCTTTTTGGGCCAAATTTTATTTAATTAATTTTGGGCTCAAAAATTTCCCTTACTTGAAAATTCAACTACTGAAATTGCTGGAAAAGCCTAGACATGTTTTTGAAGAAAAAGTTGGCCACTTTTTCATTCAGTTTTAATTCTGCTTCTAGATGAACGGTTTGAATTCTGTATTCAAACAGTCACCTTTTTGTTACTGCCAAATTAATTCTGCTGTTACAAAATAATTTTAAAGCAGAATTTAATTTTGTGTTTATGGCTTTGTCTGAATTTCAAGCCTATAAAAAGGCTCTCCTATACACTGAAATTTACACACCAAAATCAAAAAGCATTTCATATTCTCTAAATCTTTTCCCTAAAAGTTCTAGCTGTTCTTGAGTTTGTTTGAGTTTCTGAATTATAAGTGGTTCGTAATTCAGAAATTAATCGTTGTATCTTGGGATGCTATTACATAAACCCATACCACCTGTAGCGGGGCAATTTTGCGTTAAGGAAAGAGAGTGTTCTCTGGCCTCGATTATTCGTTCTTACAATTTTTAGTTTGTTCGAGTTCTTCAAGTTCTAGTTCGTTCTTGTTTGGCAGAAGTTTGTAACAACAAACTTAACGCAAAATCCTTTGTTGTTTATTTTCATCAATTCGAATTTCTAAAAATGGCGAATGTTGGTGATATTGGTGCTCATGATGATGCTTCCACTACCCTTGACTTCAGACTTGGCCCGAGTGCTGGTCTTTGGTATTAACGCTGGTTCTGGTGGTTAAGGTTCTGGTTCTGGTTTAGCTATCGGCTTTGGTCTAGGTTCCGGTCCTGGTTCCGGCTCTGGTCCTATTGGTCCAGCTTCCGGTTCTGGTTCCGATCCTGGTTTATTTGTTCCACCAGTTAATCCTGTTATACCGGCTCAGGCTGAAAAGCCGTCGAAGTTCAGCGGGGCTGACTTCAAGAGGTGGCAGCAAAAGATGTTGTTTTACCTCACTACATTGAACCTGACAAGGTTCTTAAGGGAAGATGTTCCCTATGTCCCGGCTGAGTCAACTGATAATCAACTGAGGATGACATATAATGCCTGGATCAATGCTGATTTCCTTTGCAGGAATTACTTACTCAGTGGATTAGATGATTCGCTTTATTGCATATATCTATCAGTAAAGACTGCCAAAGACCTCTGGGAGGCACTGAACAGGAAGTATAGAACTGAGGATGCCGGACTGAAGAAGTTCATGTCGCGAATTTCTTAGACTTTAAAATGGTGGACTCTAGGTCCGTAACGAGCCAAGTCCAAGAGCTTCAGATAATCATATATGAAGTTCATGCAGAGAATATGGCTCTGAGTGAAACCTTCCAGGTAGCTTCTATTATAGAGAAGTTACCACCCTCGTGGAGGGATTTCAAAAACTACCTGAAACATTAGAGGAGGGAGATGAGTCTTGAAGACTTGGTTGTCCGACTTAAAATTGAGGAGGATAATCGGTGCTCTGATAAAAAGCCTCATGTGCTGGCAATGGCAAACATCGCTGAAGTTCCGGAGAGTTCTAACCGGATGCGAAAATTCCAAGGAAAATTCCGAGGAAATTTCCAAAAGAAGAAGGCTGCTGGGAAAGGATAGTCAAGGTCGGAAGACCGCTGTCACAACTGTAACAAACCTGGTCATTGGGCTAGAGACTGCAAAGAGCCCAAGAAAAACAAGTCTCAAGGGCAAGGTTCTGGTCAAAACCAGAACAAAGGCAAGAACAAGGTGCAAAATGAGATGCACCTAGCTGTTGATGATATCCAGTGCATCAACGAGATGATCGACAACCTGTTTAATAACCAGGTGCCAATTGATCTGATGGATCTTGATCTCACTGCCGTTGTGTTCGAAGCCAATTTGGTGGACAACCCGAGGGAGTGGTTCATTGATAATGGAGCTACTTGCCATATCTCTTCAGATAGGGCAACTTTCTCGTCCTATACCCCAACTGAAGGACGAAGACTATTTATGGGCAACTAGGCCACATCTCCGGTGGTCGGAATGGGGGAAGTTGTGCTAAAGATGACTTCAGGGCTGATAGGTTTTCTTTAACTAAAAGAGGTTTTTATGTAGGAAAAGGTTACCTTGAGCAGTGCCTTTTCAAAATGAATGTAATTCGCTCTCTTGTAATTGAAACCAATGGCAATAAAAGTATGGAGAATTCTGTTTATTTGCTTGAGTATTCTAATTTGTCGCATGTTAGACTAAGACATCTAAAATATAATACTATTCGAAAATTAGTTAACTTGAACTTATTACCAACTTTTAAAGTTGAAAATGAACACAAATGTGAAATATGTGTTGAAGCAAAACTAGTCAAATAACCGTTTTCTTCTGTGGAAAGAAACACCGCACCTCTAGAACTTATTCATAATGACATCTGTGACTTGAAGTTTGTGCAAACTAGAAGCGGAAAAAAGTATTTCATTACATTCATAGATGATTGCACAAAGTATTGTTATGTGTATTTACTCAAGAGCAAAGACAAAGCTCTTGAGGCTTTTACACATTACAAAATTGAAGTTGAAAATCAACTTGGGAAAAGGATAAAGGCTATCCGTAGTGATAGACGTGGCGAATATGGAGCACCGTTTGATGAATTTTGTGCAAATTCAGGCATTATACATCAAACAACGGCCCCTTATTCACCACAGTCAAACGGAGTAGTGGAGCGCAAGAATAGTACTCTTAAGGAGATGATGAATGCATTGCGGATAAATTCTGGGTTACCTCAGAATTTGTTTGGGTGGGGTGGGCCGGGGGGCGATACTCTCTGCCAATTATATCCTTAACAAAATTCCACCAAATGATTTTGGAACTCTTGTCCTTTTACTATGACGTGGTTCTTCATCCTCGGGATTAGAACTACTTGTAGAAGCATCATGCGTTCTTTTAAGAGGACTTTTTTCACTTCTTTCCTTACTTGGAAAGATATCCTCAAAAAGCGATGCATTTCTAGATTCCATAATAATACCTTCATGAATCTTCGAAATTTCTGACTTATGTACCAGAAATCGATAGGCGCTACTGTTAAGTGCATAACCAATGAATATGCAATCAATAGATTTTGGCCCTATTTTTACTTGTTTGGGTTTGGGTACTTCTACCTTAGCCAAACACCCCCACACTTTGAGGTACTTGTATGAAAGTTTGTGACCTTTCCAAAGTTCGTACGGAGTCTCACTCCTATTTTTGTGTCATACACATTAGAAGGAGAACCAAAGACGATTAATGAAGCTATGTCCAGTCCAGATGCTCAACTCTGGAAAGAGGCTATCAATAGTGAAATCGAGTCTATTATACACAACCATACCTTGGAGTTGGTTAGTAAGCCTTTGGACTGTAAAAGGATTCTGAAAAGAAAGTATAAGACTGATGGAACTATTGATAAGTACAAGGCTCGTTTGGTAGTCAAAGGATACCGGCAAACGGAAGGTCTTGATTTTTTCGATATTTATTCTCCGGCAACAAGAATAACATCCATAAGATTACTCATCGTTATTGCCGCGCTGCGTAACCTTGAGATACATCAAATGAATGTTAAGACTGCGTTTCTAAATGGCGAATTAGATGAAGAAATCTATATGGAACAACCCGAGGGGTATGTTGCTACTGGACAGGAGAAGAAAATATGTAAACTTGTGAAGTCATTATATGGACTTAAACAAGCGCCAAAGCAGTGGCATGAAAAATTTGATAACACGATGTTGTCAAATGGTTTCAAAATCAACTAGTGTGACAAGTGCGCGTATGTTAGACAAACATATAACGCTTATGTCTTGGTATGTCTATATGTAGACGATATGTTGATTATGGGTAGTAATCATGAAATTATCATAAATACTAAAGAAATGTTGAGAAAAAACTTTGACATGAAGAATATGGGGTTGGCAGATGTCATATTAGGGACTAAAATTTTAAGGACATCTGAAGGACTAGTCTTATTGCAGTCTCATTATAGTGTACCAGTCAAAACGCCAATGGACTTGAGCGTTCATCTACGCAAGACCCATGGCGAACCCGTATCATAGTTAGAATTTGCTAGGGTCATTGGAAGTCTGATGTATATCATGAACTATACTCGCCCTGATCTAGCTTATTCTATGAGCAAGTTGAGTAGGTTTACTAATAATCCTAATTTAGAGCATTGGAATGCCTTAACTAGAGTCCTTAAGTACTTAAAGTATACTAAAGGTTATGGATTACACTACTCAAGATATCCAGCTATAATTGAAGGATACAGCGACGCTAATTGGATATCAGACACTGACGACTATGCATTTACCGTCGGTGGAGGAGAGGTGTCGTGGAAGTCTTCTAAGCAAACTTGCATAGCCCGTTCCACAATGGAATCAGAATTCACAGCTTTAGATAAACCTGTGTCTCCCATTTTAATTCATTGTGACAGCATGTCAGCAATTGGTAGGGCACAGAGTAGTATGTATAATGGTAAATCTAGACATATTCGTCGTGGGCATAATACCATTAAGCAGTTGATCTATAACTGGATTATTTATATTGATTATGTGAAATCAAAAGAGAATATTGAATATTATTTGACGAAAGGATTGCCTAGAGATCAAGTATACTGCTTATCAAGAGGAATGGGGTTAAAGATTACAAATTAAGAATGGACACAGTGAAAACTCAACTATGTTAACTGGAGATCCCCAGATCATGGTTCAATGGGACAACTAAGTTGTGAAAATTCAGTGAGGCACTTAAGAGTTTAATAAACTCTAAACCTATTACCTAGGATAAAGAAGTGCAACCTGCAAATTGTACAAAGGTTAAGTTGGGCTTTTAATGATTCATATACTGTTAGAATGAAGTGGAGTATGGCAGGATAGTCTTAATTAGGAAGTTACCTATGTAAGTGTGAGGTGTAGGCCACCTCAACATTGAGTAAAATGTAAGCACTTATGAATCCAAGATGGGGTATCATGGCCAAAATGGACCCAACAGTGAGAACTAAGACAGCTCAGAGAATTTATCTTGTGAGTATCATTGTCTGATTTTACACGAACGGCTAACCAATTCAAGACATCGCGTTCATTGGGTAGCTTAGTAAATCCGATGATATTTCACTAAAAAAGGTTCAAAGCCAAAAGCTACCTCTTCTGATATGATAAATTTTTGACCGAACTTTTAGAGATCTTGCATTGCATTAATTTCATTCGTGTGGGGGATTGCTGGATATTGTGTGTATGAAAAGTGTGTGAACACCACTTTTGCGTATGAAATTCGAATACCGTATGTATCCGGGATACGAAATATTATTGGATAATATCAATATACGCCGTGAGTAGATAAGTTTAGCATTTCGAATTTCTCGATTTGGAATAGTAACGAATGAGAAATTAAGTGTTAAAGTGGAGTGTTTGAATGTGGATATCCCACATTGTATTAAAACCATAAGATGAATGAGTTTATATAGGGATGGCAACGGGACGGGAATGGGGTGGGTAGGGCAGGACTCAGGACCCGTCTCATTAAAAAAAATTCAGACCTGGACCCGGTCATTTCCCGGCGGGTCCGGGTCCTACCAGTTGGACCCGACTGATTCTATTTTTTTGACATTTTTTTTAATCTTATTCTCACAAACGCATTTAGAACATATAAAATAAGAAAATTACATCGAATTGATAATTCAACGTAAACAAATCCACTACAAGTCATCTGATACTTAAATGCAAAAAAAAAAATACAAAACGAGTTCAAAAAAATAAAGTCAACTCCATATTTGGGTTTACATCATCAAACTAATTCACTAAATCACTAATCACTTATACATTCAATAAACAATCAAATAAATATAAAATAATATTTATTATACTGAACGGGACGGGTCCGGGGCGGGTATCGTCTGGACTCATTTTCCGTCCCGGACCCGGTCTCAATTATTTGGACTCATACCCGTCCCATACGGGGCGGGTTCGGGACGGGTACTCGTTAGACCAGGTCTCGTTGCCATCCCTAGGTTTATACACAATTAACTTGAGATAAAGGGTTGGTCCTTTGGGTCTTCTCACCATTGTGGGTTTTGTAGGGGGAAAGGACTTAGCCATGGTCCGTTTTAGCACACACACTATATATATATATATAAAAGCGTCCTCGACCGGACCGAGGTCCGTGGGTCGTGGCCTTGGGCTTGGGCTTGTGGGTTGTGTGGTTTGGGCTTGCGGACTTAATAGTATTATCTTTTTGGGCCAAATTTAATTGAATTTTATTTAATTAATTTTGGGCTCAGAAATTCCCTTACTTGAAAATTCAACCACTAAAATTGTTGGAAAACACGTTTTTGAAGAAAAAGCTGACCACTTTTTCATTCAGTTTTAATTCTGCTTCTAGAAGGACTGTTTGAATTCCGTATTTAAACAGTCACCTTTCTGTTACTACCAGATTAATTCTGTTGTTACAGAATAATTTTAAGGCAGAATTAATTTCGTGTTTATGGCTTTGTCTGAATTTCAAGCCTATAAAAAGGCTCCTCCATATACTGAAATTTACACACCGAAATCAAAAAGCATTTCATTTTCTCTAAAAGTTGTAGTTGTTCTTGAGTTCGTTTGAGTTTCTGAATTAGAAGTGGTTCGTAATTCAGAAATTAATCGTTGTATCTTGGGACGCTAGTACATAATCCTGTACCACCTGTAGCGGGGCAATTTTGTGTTAAGTAAAGAGAGTATTCTCTCGCCTCGATTATTCGTTCTTACGATTTTTAGTTTGTTCAAGTTCTTGTTCGTTCTTGTTCGGAAGAAGTTTGTAACAACAGCTAGTCCATATCACCCTCACTACTAATTATTGCTTGCTGCTTCAAGCCTTCAATGAATTCTTTTCTGCTAATACCCACCCGTATATACTATATTCAAATTTTGACCTGTGATTTCTGAGGTTCAATTATATTTAATTTACTGCTATATATATATATATATATATTCATTATTTATTTTCCAGACCTTTTTCATGTTGACAACAACTTTTATTTTTTTATTTTTTTGCAATATAACTAATTCTAGGATACCTTGATACGACAAACTCGGGTAGATAGTTTTTAATTATGGGCCACACGAACCCTACAAAACTCCAAATAAAGAGAGATAATTCACAATTTTTGACAGTCTTAAATTAAACTCAGGATCTCCCACATAAAAGTAAAAGCTGGTACCACTACATTAACAAATCTTGGATCATGTCCTGTGTGATTAGTTGGTTGTATGTTGACTTTATTTTTAAGTTTCCATATTTTATGTCTTCACCTTAATCCAAGGCCCACACACGCAGGGATGGAACCAGAAATTTTAATGAGGGGGGCGAGATTATTGTGATATAGGTATACACTTTATTTTTGGCAGATAGTCGAAGAAGTCAGCGGTACGGTACGCTATATTTATGGAGGAAAATATAATAAGAAACTAGGTTCAATTACAACTTTCGACATACTTTATACTCTTATATCTCTTTCGTTATAGCCAGGATTTTGGATTTGGGGAGGGCGAACTCAAAATAAAGGGAAAAAATATGATATTTTTCGATTTTGAGGGGGGGCGAAATTCAAATATCAAAAATTTTATAAGGTAAAAAAATAATTTTTCAAAATTGAGGGGGGCGACCGCACCCTCTAGCCCCCCCTGGCTCCGTCCCTCCACACACACAACCTCATATTTATTATGTTGGACAGGACAGGACACTTCCCTTGCTGGACTTGTGGTGGTGTATCGGTACCTAATCAAGAGTTGGCCCAATTTTTCGTTATGTTATGGTTAATAATAAATTGACATCAACACTACTGATAGATTAGATGTATCGCAACCCCATATGGACTTTTTGTTCTTTTTTTTTTTAATATAAAGAGAGGGGTCCCTAACAACCTATTCGATAGATCCGAGATATTAGTTGCTTATCTTAGCCAAGAAAGGCCATTTTGATCTTGCTCCAAACTATTACAAATATTCGAACTCAAGAATTGCACTACTTGAAGGGGTGTTCAAAACCCGCTTTTGCCAAATTGTCAGCCTCTCGGTTGGCCTTACGCAAAATATGAACAATTGATACATGCCAATCCAATCGCAGTTGTTGCCTGATTTGCTCTATAATTTCAATATTATGATGGGCAGCAGTGCCCTCTCGAATGCTCATGATAGTCTCTCTACTATCTGATTCAAGAATTACCTCAGTCAGGTGGATATCTCGAGCCATTTTAAGACCCTGTAGAATTGTTGTCAGTTTAACTTCCAAAGGCGTGGCAATGCCCATGCAACCGCTAAATCCCATAATACAGTGTCCATGGTGGTCACGTATAATTCCTCCAACACTCGATTCGTTGGCTTGGACTTTTTGTTCTTTTGCAATGGCTTTTAATTTATTTATTTTATTATTATTATTATTATTATTATTATTATTATGATTATTATGTGTAGGAAATTAAGGAACGATAATCATTAAAATATATATAATTATATACTCTGTCAAAGTTAGGTAGTTGTATTTGCATACCAACGGCCAACCCTTGTTTGTACATGTATATTTATTACATCCATCTCGAGTGATTCTATGCCGCATCAAGTCCAACAAGGCCGGTACATAATACACCATTAAATGCAGGGACAAAATAGTAAAATCCAAAAATAATTTAAATCACTTGCATCTAATGTTGTTGAATAGACCGGCTCCATAGAACCCGATTTATTCTAGAATTCCCCCATTCCCAAACTAAAAAGCGAATTGAGTGGTGGGACTCTTGGCTGTTGCTTTCTCCCAAAGGAATAAACTCTACTTTTTTTATTTCTAATAATGAAATGAATTAAAATTGACAATTCCGATCCCCGACTTGTTGAGCAAACATAATCTACCCCCAACATAATTAAACTAACTATTTGTTTATATAACTTAATTGAACCAATAAAAAGTCAAGTTATCTTATTATTATCTATCAAAAGAAGTAGCTAGTTGAATGAAAAAATTGCGTGTTATTTATCTGGTGTCAATTTGAAGTTTTTCAAATATGCTACTTTTGATATGTTAATCCTTAAGAGTTAAGATCAGCACTTGTGCATGAATCCGCCAAAATCAAACAGATTTGCAAGATTCAATTAATTCATGGGAGCACATCGACCGGTCAGTTAACATGGGATCGTACCAGACTTTTCTCCAAACTATAGTCCTACAATCGTGCGTGCTACGCAACTACAAATTTGACTTTATATCTATTTCATTATTATTATTAGCATTGCTAATAATGCAACAAAAATTAAACAAAGAAAAATCAATGCTAGCTTCAATGTCAATAACCTGTGTATTTATTAATTATTATGGTCAAGTGCAATCCCTCTATAAATTTCATCATCCTTTGCATATTAATTTTTTTTATCCAACTGTGTGGATGTGACGATGCATGTAATATGACCATACATATATATACATATTTATATATAAATTAGTTGTCAATTGAAGTTATTAATTTGATTATGATTGAAAAAAAAAAACTGAAAGCTAATCTCATCTTGTTTTCGTTTTTGTATAAATGAAACGCTGTGATGAAACGAATTCAATGAAGAATAAAACTTAATTGAAGCGTGGTAATGGACTTGTTGCATGCAATTAATTATATTGCTTTCTCATGCATTATTTTCATGAATAAGAAGGAAGGAATTATTTTTAATAGGATCTATTTGTTAAATATTAGATGAGAATGGAAATACCTATAGGCTAGCTATAACTGGTAGTAGAAATTAAGGATGATATATATGATCACATCATGAGATGCTAAAATCAGCGTTGATTGGGTATATTATATTAATTATTATATACCGTTAATGAATATCATTCTACATAGGCAGGTTTTCTCCCTTTCACCTTAAGAGCCAACATGAGTGGGTGCATTAAGAAGGATGGTTTCCATATATACTCTCCTAGTCCTAGCTAGAGGTGACCAACTAGTCGAGTCGGTTTGAAAATAGCTCGAGTTGAGCCTAACAAGCTGAGCTTCTGAGCTTTTTTTATAGGACGAGCTCGAGCCCAAAAATGCCTATTCGAAGGCTCGCGAGCTTGAATAAAAGATAATATTTTATTTTTTTATTTAAATATATATATATAAGATAATATGTTATGATATTATATATGTACAAATAATGATATATTTAATATTTATCATGATTATATTTAATAATAATATATATTAATATAAAGTTAATACTATATATTAATAAAAAAAATGGAGCTCGAACTCAAGAAAATTGGCTCAAGCTTGAGCCGAGAAATTTAGCCAGTTCGGGTGGAGCTCGACTCGTGGTCACCCTAGTCCTGGCTACTTATTTGTACCCAAATTAAAGAAAAAACTGAAGTAGTACATGAGGCATAATTGCAACTTTGGTACCTCAAGTTGGCATGGTGGTTTTTTTGGTATTATATTTTGATTTATTGGTAATTTGGGTATGCTAATTTTCAATAAATGGCGCTTTCCGTACAAATCTAGCAAGAAAATTCAAAATTGTTGAAAAATATCATTTGGCGAGAAAATTGACTTGAATTTGAATAATTTGCCGAAGTAAATAGAAAACTAACCTCCAATTTGAAATTTTTGCATATGGAGGCCAATTTGAGGTCCTAAAGTTGTAATTTTGCCCAGTACATGACGGGCATGCATCACTGGACTCCATTATGTATATATATTATTCCAAGCTCTTTCCTACTAGAAAATGATGGCCCACCACTATCCTCATTAGATTATCTTTTGTTTAGATGCTATATCATCATTATTCTATCAAAAAAAAAGAAAGCTATATGATCATACAATTGAAATATATATATATATATATATATATATCTAATCTACCTATCTATCTATCTATCTAATCTAATCTAACATCTATATAAATATGTGAATAACTCAATTGTTTGTTCGATTGTGAAAAGACTTTCATACCTACCCTTACTATTAATAATTTAATATTTAATATTTAATAATTGAATTTACTAAGTAAAAAAATCTATTGAGTAGTAGGAAACCATTAAGTAGTAGAAGTCCAATTACATTAAATAATTGTATGTTTCGTATTATATAAGAATACTTGAGAAATAATCAAATTGCTATTGGCCAAAAATCCTTAATTCTTTTCTTTAAGTGCCGATGAGTGGGCAACTTGAAAGAGGGACTCATTGCTCCAAGGGTTAATGTTATTGGGTTTCTTTCACTTTAATCCCTAATAATTAACAAAAAAGTTGTTGGCTATAAAGGACCTCTATTTTGAAATTAGAGGATTAATTTAACAAAATGATTATTTTCTTATTATTAGTAGTAGTCCAATTACTTTAAGAGGAAAAACGTTTCTACGGACATATCGATATATTATATGTTAAATACATAAATATAGTAGAAAACCATTTAGTAGTTATATTATATATCCAATCACGAGGAACCAAGTTAGTTTGTATAGATTGTTAAAAATTCTATAATCTATTATATAATAGACACGGCCACACCTGCTCTTTTTCTATTACTTTAACAAAAAATATATGAATACAGTGCTTGAAAATAATGTCAGATAAGCAAATGTAGTAAAAATATGATCTATATTGTATTTGATCAATAAAGATTCATATACACAATATTCTTATGTGATATGATGATTATATTTGTTTTATCTTTTGAATCTTATAATAAAGAATATGCTTTCTATGATACTTTAGGCTTTACAATATGAAAATTGATACTATATTTTGAACATTATTAGAAAGAGTGATATGACAAAAGAAGTAAATGTACTTGCACGGATCACAAGGAAGAAGAAATAAAATTAGTGATAAATTTAAAAAATATACATATATTAAAGAAATATACACAAATACACTAGAGCAGAGTGCTAATATTTTTATCAAACATCGAAATAGATAAAATAAGTTTAGATGTATTCTTAAACACGTTTTGAGTAAAACATAATAGAGGTTGGTTAAGAAATAAAGAAACTTTTTGTAGAAAAAATTGGAGTATAAGGAAAATAAATATTTAGTTCCTATGTTGTTTAAAAAGACTTAGACAATGTGCATAAAAATTATTTTTTATACATGAAAAGATATAATAAAATATAGAAGAGTACTTAAATGAATGGTTATATTTGTTTATGTTTTTGGGTTAGTGCTTAGAGTTTTTTTTTTGGGAAATGTGCATTAGGGTATTAGTGCGAAAATGATGAGATAATTGTAATTTTTATCGAAATGTTAAGATTGAGACGAAGTGTTGTTGATTTCATATTTTCAAGTTACACTTTGTTTTGTCTATTTTGGAGAGGAAGAATGCTAAAATGTAAATTTTTGAAGGGGTGTTTTGATAGAACAGACATAGAAATATATTCTGAAAATATAAAAAAATTAAAATCTGCCATTAGTATTTATCGAACTCTTTTACTAGATGTATATGAGGATAGAATTAAATCTACTGGATGCTTGAACATATGAATTATCATATTATATGTACGTAGAAATTATTTTATGTTTCTGGTTGTATAGATCTAGAAGTTTGTATGTAAATATAGGGATCAAAATGAACAAAAAATGTAAAATTGTACTTGAAAATTAAATCAAATAAGTGATTTGAGTGAAAATAAAATGCATTCTTCATTTACTTGTCCAAAACATTTAGGGCTAAATACAAAATGCCCCCCAAACTATTCTTACTGTCGATGATTTAAATGATTTATTAGTTGATCAGATTTAATTAAACAAGACTCCATAATTTGTTAATTAATACATTACAAGATTTAAATAATTTGTTAATTTTGAAGACTTAAATTTTGACAAATTCATTGCTCAAGAAAGAATCACCGGGTAAGTCAATTGTCAGAAATATATATGAAAATAATTAATTATTTACGTAATCATAAATTAAATTATTCTATACTTCAATTTAGCTTTACAAGCACGTGCTACGCACAGTGATATTTTCTAATATATATATATATATATATATATATATATATGAGGACAAACATAATTATTTATTAACATTGATTCTTGATCTTACTGCGCTGTAAGACATAATAAAGCATCCATTAATCTGGAAAATACACGGAAGGAAGGTGATGGAGAGAAAATCGAGCCGACAAATGTCTTAAAATTCTAAATCATATATATATATATATATATGTTTGACCAAATTAATTAGGTGAGTATGATCAACTTTTCAGGTCTCCAAAAAGACTTGTTATTTGATGCTTGCTCATCAAGCTAAGGAACAGTTTTTGAGCTTGGACCAAAAGAAAATTATAGCCGAAAGCAAACTTAATAAATAGTCTCAGACTTCCATTGTATTGTACACAGAGAGAGAGAGAGAGAGAATACTGTTGTGAGTGAATACATAATTAGTTGGTAAGAGTTCCGCACACTAACTACTTTCACGAGATTAGATTAGATCTTCATCCACCCCCACCCGCCCCGCCCACTATTTGAAAGTGAAACCTCCTCCCGCAGCCTGCCCTGCAGGTAGGTCTTCTTCTTCTTCTTCTACGAACGAAACAAATAAAGACTGAGTAGCTAGCTAGCTGGGTTTTCATCTCATCTCTTGATTGCCATTTTCTTCTGTAAGCTGCTCTCTCTCTTTCCATTTCATAATATTATATGATCATTAGCTAGAGAGCCCCTTTTTCTGGTTTTCTTTTCTGTAATTCTAATAAAAGGGAAATTAGAATATCGCGTGACTTTACTCTATATATATATAAATTATACTTGTGTTCTTGTTTTTTGGAAATGTCCGACATATATGGCTGGCGGTGGTTAATTTCAATATATATGGGGGGATCTTTTGGCCGTTTTTTCAGGATGATGCGGTCCTATACATATACATATCTTTGAAATGATAGATACTAGTACTAGTTATCCATCTTCTATTCCTCTCTGTAAACAGAGCAATAATAAACTTGTAATTGCCATGGCCTCCAATAAAGGCGCCGTTTTTTCTTCTTTCTTTATTTGTTTTATCATATATATAGTAGTAATAGGAATTGTGAGTTGGTTTCCATTTCCTCCCATCACTTTAATTTTCTTGAGTTGGTGTGTGTTGATTACATGTCATGACCTAGATCCAGTTTCCTCACACTTGCATTAATTATTAAACTAATTACTACTTCGTCTCTCTCTGCCTCTATCTATATTCAAAATAGTACAAGTTGTCTTACTACTACTGCTTCTTCAATATTTGATTTCTATATCGCCAGCCAGCCAGCCAGCCCCTTACTTGATTGGAGTTTAGCTGCTGATCAACGAACATCATCAACTACAATCATAATATGACAACAGACAACGGAACTAATACTACATCAACAACAAATGATCAGGCATCCCCATCTGAAAGCCATGTGGAGTCGATGATGAACTCCTCCTCACAAAAACTAGATGAAAAGGAAGCTAAAAATGCAGTGCCCTTTTACAAGCTATTTGCCTTTGCTGATTCCACAGACAAAATTCTGATGATTGTTGGTTCCATTGGTGCCATTGGGAATGGCATGTGCATGCCTCTTATGACCATCCTTTTCGGGGAACTCATTGATTCTTTTGGTCAAAACCAAAGGGAAGGTGTCGTTTCTGTTGTTTCACGGGTAATAATAACAACATATGTTATATGTCTCCTGCCTCAAATATCTTCATACGTATGTATATATATGTTAGTTTCCATTCTGACTTTCATTGTTCTGTTCCTTTATTCCATCATCCACTCTTGTAGGTATCTCTGAAGTTTGTGTATTTGGCATTGGGATGTGGTGCAGCTGCATTTCTCCGTAAGTACACATGAAATTAAGTAAATATAGAAATTGGAAACTCTTCCAAAAATATATATTGATTTGAATGCTCTGTTTGTAATGAGAAACAAACTTTGAATGTGTTGTAGAGGTGGCTTGCTGGATGATCACTGGGGAAAGGCAGGCTGCACGAATTAGGAGCCTTTATTTGAAAACAATCTTGCGGCAAGATGTGGCTTTCTTTGATAAGGAAACTAATACAGGAGAAGTTGTTGGAAGAATGTCAGGTGACACTGTACTTATACAAGAAGCCATGGGTGAGAAGGTATTATTATTCCTAATGCGTTATTCATATTTACTAATACCAATTACACAGGCACCTTTATTATAGAAGAAAGATTTTTCATCCATTTTCATATTTTTTTATTTTTTTTTTGCTTTCTTTGGGGTGTTTTGAATCATGGTGCAGGTTGGAAAGTTTATGCAGCTGATAGCAACGTTCTTGGGGGGCTTTGTGATTGCATTTATCAAAGGATGGCTTCTGACCCTCGTCATGTTATCATCTATTCCTTTGCTTGTTATATCTGGTGCACTCATGTCCATCGCCTTATCCAGGATGGCATCTCGTGGCCAAGATGCATATGCCAAGGCAGCAATTGTGGTTGAGCAGTCAATTGGCTCCATCAGAACTGTATGTCCAATTTAGGTACCTTTTGATTTTTTTACCCTGTAGAATTAACATAACAGTTTGATATGATAATCATCCAGGTTGCCTCATTTACTGGGGAAAAGCAAGCTGTTGCTAAGTATGACAAGTCCCTTTTGAAGGCTTACCAATCAGGTGTACATGAAGGGTGGGCCAGCGGATTAGGTCTTGGATCTGTTATGTGCATTATATTCTGCAGTTATGCTTTGGCCGTTTGGTTTGGTGCCAGGATGATTTTGGAGAGGGGTTATACAGGTGGTGACGTGCTCAATGTGATTGTTGCAGTCTTAACTGGTTCAATGTGAGCAACTGTCTCTTTTCTTTTCTTTTTTTCAAAATTTCCTTCTTTTTTAATATCTGATGAAAGTCTTTTGTCTGCAATCATATTCATATTCCAGGTCCTTGGGACAGGCTTCTCCTTGCATGACCGCATTTGCAGCAGGTCAAGCTGCAGCCTTCAAGATGTTTGAAACTATAAATAGGAAACCCGAGATAGATGCATATGATAGCAGCGGCAAAATATTGGAAGACATTCGTGGGGACGTTGAACTAAAAGATGTGTATTTCAGCTATCCAGCCAGGCCGGATGAGCAAATATTCAGAGGCTTCTCTCTATTCATCCCTACTGGCTCCACCGCAGCTTTAGTTGGACAGAGCGGGAGTGGTAAATCAACAGTCATAAGTTTGATAGAGAGATTTTATGATCCACATGCTGGGGAAGTACTAATTGACGGAATCAATCTTAAGGAGTTCCAGCTCAAGTGGATCAGGTCCAAAATTGGTCTTGTTAGCCAAGAACCAGTGCTTTTCACAGCCAGCATTAAGGATAATATTGCATATGGAAAGGATGGTGCAACTACTGAAGAAATCAGAGCAGCAGCGGAACAAGCAAATGCTGCTAAATTCATCGATAAACTACCACAGGTCCTCTAGCCTGCCTGTTCAATTTATATTCTTCCTTCTTGTTCATTTTTAAATTGGGCAATGCATCATCCTTTAAGTTCTGTTTAATGTGAAATTCCCTACAGGGACTTGATAGCATGGTTGGTGAACATGGGACTCAGCTATCTGGTGGACAGAAGCAAAGAATAGCCATAGCCAGAGCAATTCTAAAAGACCCGAGAATTTTACTTTTAGACGAGGCAACAAGTGCACTAGATGCAGAATCTGAGAGAATCGTGCAAGAGGCTCTTGACAGGATTATGGTTAACAGAACAACTGTCATTGTTGCACATCGCTTGACCACAGTTAGGAATGCTAATATGATTGCTGTCATTCACCAAGGAAAGATGGTTGAAAAAGGTATCCTCTAAGTATAAGTGCTTCAGTAAAATCTGCTATTGTATATTCCAACAAGATACAATTTCATGTGTTGTCAATATCTTTTTCCACCACATGAGGAAGATAAGACAATTTCCTCTTTATAATTCTTCTAGGAATGCATGAACACCATTGTGAGGAATGATGATTAACAAGTTTAGTTTGTATGGTGCAGGCACGCATGCTGAACTACTCCAGGATCCTGAAGGGGCATATTCTCAGCTCATACACTTACAAGAAGCAAATAGAGACTCGGAAAATGTTGACGATAAAGCAAAATCAGGCATGAGCGTGGATTCTGGTCGACAATCAAGTCAAAGAATGTCGTTGATGCGCTCCATCAGTAGAGGGTCCTCTGGAAAAGGAAGTAGCAGTCGTCGTCAATCATTACCAGTCACATTTGGTGGTGTGCCTGCAACGCTTGATGTATCTGAATCTAATTTAGAAAATGGATATGTGGAAACATCTGAAAAGCCTCCAAAAGTCCCTCTTAGTCGCCTTGCCTACCTGAATAAGCCCGAGATACCAGTGCTGATAGCTGGCGCTGTATCTGCCATAGCCAATGGTGCAATAATGCCTATTTTTGGTATATTAATCTCAAGTGTGATCAAGACTTTTTATGAGACACCACATATACTACGCAGGGATTCAAAATTTTGGGCGTTAATATTCATGGCACTTGGGGGCGCATCTTTAGTTGCATATCCAGCAAGGACATACTTTTTCGGTGTGGCAGGGAACAAGTTGATCAGGAGAATTAGGTTAATGTGCTTCGAAAAGGTGATTAACATGGAGGTTGGTTGGTTTGATGAGGCTGAACATACGAGTGGCGTGATTGGAGCAAGGCTGTCTGCTGATGCTGCAAGTGTTCGTGCTTTAGTTGGTGATGCACTAGCACAGATTGTTCAAGATTTGTCCTCAGCAGCTGTGGGATTGGGTATTGCTTTTGCAGCTAGTTGGCAATTGGCACTTATCATCCTTGCAATGATACCTCTCATAGGACTTAGTGGATATGCTCAGATCAAATTCATGAAAGGGTTCAGTGCAGATGCCAAGGTTTGATAACTTTTAATTATATAATCTATATATAGGTTTCAGAGGATTTTGACGTATGTTGTTTGTGGTTGCAGGCAATGTATGAGGAAGCAAGTCAAGTTGCTAATGATGCTGTGGGGAGTATTAGAACAGTGGCTTCATTCTGTGCTGAAGAGAAGGTAATGGGAATATACAAAAAGAAGTGTGAAGGCCCAATGAAAAATGGGATTAGACAAGGATTGATTAGTGGGGTTGGCTTTGGTTTATCCTTTGCCTTGCTGTTTCTGGTCTATGCTACTAGCTTTTACGCAGGAGCTCGACTTGTTGAGGATGGGCAAATTACATTTTCAGATGTATTCCGTGTAAGTTCACTATATAATACTCCATGCATGCACCCCTCTCTTAACTTATATTATCTCGTGCCAAGTGTATCTGATAAGTTTCACAAAATTGATTGCAGGTTTTCTTTGCTCTGACTATGGCAGCAATAGCAATCTCCCAATCAAGTTCATTGGCTCCAGATTCAACCAAAGCTAAGAGTGCGGCTGCTTCTGTATTTGCCATTCTTGACAGACCATCTAAGATTGATCCAAGTGATGAGTCCGGGACAAAATTAGAAAGTATGAAGGGAGAAATTGAACTGAAACACGTGAGTTTCAAGTATCCAACTAGACCTGACGTTCAGATTTTCCGTGACCTTTCTTTGAGAATTCACAGTGGCAAGGTAACCCCTTAAATTAAATATTCAGCAAGGATTTGTTTCATTTTCAATTGCACCTCAAGAGATCAAATAAAATACTGTTGTGTGGACTGGTAATTAATGTTATTATTATATACATATGTAATGTCTGATGTTTCAGACCGTTGCTTTGGTTGGAGAGAGTGGAAGCGGGAAATCAACAGTGATTTCATTATTGCAAAGATTTTATGATCCAGATTCAGGAGTTATTACTATTGATGGGATTGAGATTCAAAAGTTCCAACTGAAATGGCTAAGGCAGCAGATGGGACTTGTGAGCCAAGAGCCAATTTTGTTTAATGACACCATCCGTGCTAACATTGCTTATGGAAAGGGAGGGAATGCAACCGAAGCAGAAATAATAGCTGCAGCAGAGCTAGCAAA
Source organism: Buddleja alternifolia (assembly GCA_019426215.1). Classification (NCBI taxonomy): domain Eukaryota; kingdom Viridiplantae; phylum Streptophyta; class Magnoliopsida; order Lamiales; family Scrophulariaceae; genus Buddleja; species Buddleja alternifolia. The sequence goes on from CM033391.1 coordinate 59,301,564, forward strand.
TGCCCACAAATTCATATGTGGCTTACAACAGGGATACGACACGATGGTGGGAGAGCGAGGGGTTCAGCTGTCGGGTGGACAGAAGCAACGGGTTGCCATAGCACGGGCCATTGTAAAAAGTCCAAAGATATTACTACTGGATGAAGCAACGAGTGCATTGGATGCTGAATCTGAAAGGATAGTTCAGGATGCGCTTGATCGTGTTATGGTGAACAGAACTACGGTGGTTGTAGCTCACAGGTTATCAACAATCAGAGGAGCAGATGTGATTGCTGTTGTCAAAAATGGGGTCATCGTTGAGAAAGGGAAGCACGACGCTCTAATTAACATAACAGATGGATTTTACGCCTCACTAGTCGCACTTCACATGACAACTACGTCTTAGTCTAATTCATCTTCTCATCAACAAATATTTTGTAGAAAGAAATTGCCCTAGTGTGTGTATCTGTTTTATTATATATATATATTTGTTTTGTTACAAGAAGAGAGGATGGAAATGTGAAAAATCCCAATTCAGTTTGCAATATAATTATCATTGATTAATAATACTTTTATTAAATTCTTAGTGCTTATATTGTCATATTTCAACTATATATTTATCTCCATTATCAAAAAGGCCAAGTCATTTTCCAAATAGTGGAGTTGAATATGAAAGTAAAGTTGTAGACGACAGGATGAGTACTTGTTTTGATTCTCAGCAATGCATCCATCCTAATTCCTAACAACTTGGATTATAATATGCTTCAATAGCAAGTATATATGCACGTGTTCTTCTGTGTCACAGATGACCCACTTTTTTGACGCCGTCATGCATGACGTATTTTCCAGTATATATTACATATTTATATCTGGCATAATCTCTTGTTTGAGATAGAGAAAAGTCTGTTCTATAAACAAATACCTAACTGACACGGGTACAGCGCAAGTGCATGAATACTACATGGGAATATCGAACTTAAAGTAAAAGTACAAAGATAAAACATTCACGAAAATATCTGCACTTGAAATTGGAAATAAACAGAGCAAAGATGCATATATCAGTCGTCGTCATCCTCGCTTTCATCACTGTATGAAACCAAACCAGTATTAGATTTGGAGTTATGTACTTGTGTTTTTGCCACGCTTGTTTCTTCATCTGCAATTTCCACTTTTGCTTTCTTAGCTTGCGGCTTTACTTTTATTACCATACCCAAACCTCGAGATGGAGGATTCTTCCTTACTCTCACCTGCACTTTAAGAAAAATGATATGGACGTAAAAGAAGAAACTATTATTGAATTACTACTTTGCCAAAATGAAATATGAACTTGTCCACCACTCCCACGTCTTAACTATGAATCCAAGCTACCCACAAGTATATAATGAAGTCAAAAGTGTGCCAGATATAAAATTTCTATTTTAGATTAAAAGAAGATTGTCAACAAACAAATTAGAGTAAGAGACACTTAATAAATAATTTTCTCTAAGCTAAACTTCTTAAAATATAATACAGAGGTAACTTTTTATGCTGGATGAGAAAATCCTGAAAATAGGATGACAGATATCATTATGCTCCAGCAACTAGTTAAACTGGATTATCACCCCTTATACACAACCATATAACCTTGAATGAAAATAAACTCTACAAATGTTTAGTAGGATACATTGTACTCTTGCATCTTCAAACTACAAATTCCTTAAAGATTTGGAAAATAATTAGCAACGAAACCTAGGCAGTAAAAAGTACTCTGTAGTGAAAGCAACCCTTGGTAACAATTTCCAAATAATGTGATATCAAAGCCATGTATAAGAGAATAACAGTAAACATGGAATCCTGTCATGCAATGCCTAACTTTCATCTAGCATTTCCTTACAAAAAAAAAAATCTCTTGCATTACCTAATAGACCAAACCTAGAATGTGGTGACGCCTCAAAGCAGAACTAGTTCGTAGGAACCAATTGTCATAGGTGAAGAAATTTAGCCCATTAATAACTTCAGAAAGAAGGGTTAAAAATCAAAAGCAAGATCATCCTAACCTATCACACACTCGATCACCGGAACCCACCCCCACTCTAGGGGCATGCTCACTCTCAAATTGCCCCGGAGGGAGGGGGGGGGGGGTAGAGTGCTTAATTCAATTACTGGAATGTTACTCAAAGAAAAGAAATAACCGTAAAATATATAAATCTAGAAGCACATGTTATGTATATCTAACCACCTGAGCTTTTGGAACTGAAGCCGTCTCCTTTAGCTCATGTACGATTTGAGACTGTGATGCCACTGCTGCCTAGGAGCCAACAATGTAGATAACATTGGTTTTATGTTATACAATCCTGACTAATATGAAATAATCAAGGGAGAACTATTAGGAAATTCACCTGAAAACTACACAGCTGTTGCTCTTCTTCATCTGCCATTTGTAGCTCATGTTCTCGCCTCGACTGAAAGGGGTTTAACCAAGAGCTAAATTAGGACATTATATACACAATTGCATAGTATCATCGAGAATCTATCATATAGTAAGCATACAGGAAAAGCAAGTGTCAGTTTACTTCAAAACCATATTTCAAAAATATTTATGCAATACAAGCAAGTTTGGAAAATAATAGTCTTGCAGAGGGAGAAAATGTATGTTCATTTTTTAATGAAACCATGTCTCCAGGATTTCAGAATTTTAGACTTTCACTCTTTAATTGGCCACCATCTTGAACCGAACTTTAAGTTTGCAACTGACTCAGAACCGATAATCATGACTCTAACCCCTCGTCAACATGCTATAAAGGGTATTTGCAGTTTCAATCCTTTGGCTTATTCTTTTCCGGTGTCATGCTAAGTTTATTAGTTCCTAAGATGATATGAGGGGCAAGCAGTGGCGTCGGTGAAAATAGTGATTTATGTTACATTACTTTAAAGTTTTAAATGCCTCAATTTGAATAAGTAGGGGAAAAAGAGGGTTAAGCTGTGGCAAGGAAAATCCTTATCATCATCTAGGTACAACCAGTGGTACGATATAAAAATTGGAAATCAGGACTGCTCTTCGAAGATTGAATTCTTTTTCTGTTTCTTGCTTTATTTGGAAAAATTATTGCATATTTTCTTCAGCCTGTAAGTCTGAGTTTTCAGTCCTCCAATATATTCTATCCACTTTCAGAGCATGTAGTCTCTTGCGTACCAAGTGAGACTCAGCAAAGGTACAATATGTTTTGAGTGAAGTGGATGAAAGGTTGGCTTCATGCCTGAAATTTTCAACCTTGTACTTCTATCACATTCAACAGCAGTTATAGCCTCACCATTTCTAACTTTTCTAGAAACTCAGTCTCGTCTTCATCCAGAGCTTTTGGTGGCCCTGCAAGAGCAAATATCAGTCTGATGAAAACAGCCATTGTGAAAAAGCACGAACCTAATTATTACTATCCAAAGGTAAGTAGGAACAGTTCTCACCAAAAGAGAGAGAGAGAGAGAGAGAGAGAGATTAGGAAAGATGAGTCAAAGATACGCAGCTCAGGTTACCTAAAGTATTGCAAAATAAAACTCAGGGAAATACAGGGACAGGGAAAAAAGTTTAGAATAGTTATAGGAACTGAACGGTGTTAATTTTTAGGTTTAGAATGATGCCATTCTACTATACTGGTGTTCCCCTGGAAAAAACCATGTCACAACAACATTCCTGTAACTGAAAGCAGTAACATAAAAATCGAACACTTACTGTGCTTGAAGCGTTCATTGAATTCAGCATCTTTCTTGTCCTTGTTCTCCTTCAAAACCTGTAATATCCAAAGTTGTAAGAGCATGGACATGGGCACCGGCATGAGAAAGAGACCAAAAAAGAAATGGCCAATTCAGAAATGTGTGCATAAACGACATCCATGATATATCCCTCACATGTGTAGTCACTCTAATAGGATATGAAGAAACAGGTTGTATAACTTGAGCATAGAAATCCAGTAGTAACTGACTTAAAACTTAAAACAATAGATTTGCTTGCATTACAAAGTTTACAATTGCGGGCAGAGACTTGCCAAGAATTATAATCAAATTCTATGACCAGCAATAACACTTAGTTGAGATGAGACAGAGACAAAATATATATATAATATAATAAGAACGAAGACATTCTCCAAGTGTAAAAGGCGGTAAATGGATCGCAATAATTGACTATGAACAAACATTTGTAGTCATCATGTATAATAAAAGTATAAAATATGAATGACCAACACCGACCTCGTAAAGGGGCCTGTCTCTCTGAGCAGTACCATCCTCAAGTCGAGGTCCCCGTGTCCTCCGAGCTTCTTCCAACTGAAATTGATCTAGTATGCCTTTTTAGTTTTGTATATGTACATGTATTAATTAAAACATAAATACATTTAAAAAAAATTGAGGAAAAAGAGATAATAATATTAACAGGAAATCGGGGAAACAAACAAACCTGGTCTTCCGAAACGAAGTTCATTAGCCTGATTGGCGGCGGCGGCGGCGTATCATCGTCCGCCATTTCCGAATATCTGTCGTCGGAGGCGGCGGCGGAGAGAGCAACTTACACAGTCGTGTTTCGCTCAGAACAGATTATTAAACACGTCCACGGGAGCGGAGGGGAGGCCGGCTGTTCCAGATGTATCGTATCAAGTACACTACACACGAGGGAGCGATACTTTCTTTTCTAATAATAATAATAATAATTATTATTATTATTATTATTATTATTATTATGTTTTTGATCAAAAATAATAATTATTATAATAACAGTAGTAACAAATAACATTAAGGAGTAATAAGTATGATGATGTTTATTTTACTAGTATTAATTAATTATTAATATATAAGTAATGATTCAATTATTTGATTTACCGAGAGAGACGGTCAGTCATGAGTGAATTAGGATAGAGAAACATGGATATGGATATGGAATATTTTGGAAAATTAAGGGCCTATTTGGCCCGTTATTTTCGGCTTCACTTAGCATTTTTGCGGAACAATAAAGCCCAAAACATGTTTGGACGGCTATTTCCTTTAACCTGTTTTTCAGAATTCTCGGAACACAAAGTGATGATTTTGAAGAACAGCTTTGAGGTGTTTTGCGATTAAATTGTCTATTTCACAAAGAAAAGGCCAGCCTCACCTTCTCTCTCGCGATCGGCGATTTTGGCTTCGCGGACCATTGCAGCGACTAGTCTCGACTCCAGCGACGACTAGTCTCGACTCCAGCGGCGAGAGCATCACCTCCGGCCATAAATCTGGAGTTGGTTAGTTGATTGTTTGTGATAGTTGTATCAACAAGATCAATTATTGGAAAGTAAGGGCTTAATGTTGAAAATTTTGGGGGTTTCGTCTCTGGATGCAGATTTAAGATGAGCGGCGCAACGACGGCAATCCTACCTTCTGACGCTTGATTTCTGAACCAATAGGTAAGAATTTTTCAATTTTTTTTCAGCTTTTACTCAGGATACTGTTGATAGTTGTGTGAAAAACTTGTTTAGTGGAAAGTTAGGTGTTTATGTTTATTCTTTGGTCCTTTGTTCTCTATGTTCATTTGATCTTGTTGGTACCCAACCATTTCAATATGTGCTTTTGCTGATTATATTTTAATGTAAAAGATGTATGATGTATGATTTAATTTTGATTAATTTTGATGTAATCTGATTCTTATGATAGATAATTGATGGAATCTGTTTGGGAGTCAGATATTGTGTTGTAATATTAGTGGAAATATGGATTTATTGGCTCCTAAATATGAATTTATTTCGTTTCAGATTAATCACCGATGATCATCACAAGTAGAATTATGATAAGACTTCATTAAGCAAACAAGACACTATTTTGGGGGGCGCTGTAAATATGGGATGGTTGACTCGTAGGCACGGCTCAGATTCTGTGGTTTGGGAGAGAAAGAACGCTAATAATTACCTCGAGCAAAAAAATGTGGCAGTCGATGATCAAAGAAATACTGAAATTCAACTGAAGGATTTCCATGGAGTCAGTGATAAGGAAAGACGAGAAAAGGATTATCTCAATGAGGGATATCTAAATTTACGAGGTAAATTTATGCGTCTTAATCGGGAAAATCTTCACAAGGAAGCAGAAAAAGATTTGAAGAAACAGGAAATTAATGGGTCTGGTTTTGATGATGAGAATGGAGTTCCACCGGGTCTTAATGAAATTAATGTAGTGATGATCAGTTGAAAGTTCTGCATGTAATTAATATTCATAGTCCATGACATCAATTGCCTTAAAAACAAATTTCTTTGAGAAATGATGATAGTTTAATTAGTGTAACTAGTACTAGCCGGGTCTGCACTTGGTTTGTGTTTCAGTTTGCAAACTCATAGGACATACGCACATAAAGATGAGGAGCAAGACCAGCAGCTTTACAGGAGTGGGATAACCCGTTCTTTGTCATTTATCATACTATCATAATGAGATAAATTTGCTTTAAATTTCGAGTAACATAGGATTGGTCATATTTTGACATTGCTTTGTGACATTTCGATGTAAATACTACTTATTAAACATTAAACTATATAATTTAAAAAATTATTAAATATTATTTGAACAGTATATATATTATACCTAAAAATAGGTCCATCCAAACGTGTTCTTGTGTTTTCTTCACTGCAAAACAGATTCATCCAAACGCATTCTCAGAGAACATATATTCTGCAAAATAGTGGGTCAAACAGGTTTTCAACAAATTTTATTCTTCAAAAAGTGTTCAACAGAACTGTTCTACAAAACTGTTTTGCAGAACTACGAAAACAAACATGTGCCAAAGAAAATGTTCTTTGTTTCGCCTGTTCTACAAAAACAGTTTTGCAATCACAAGTAGAACTGTTCTTTGTTTGGCCTGCCTGTTGCTTTTTTGAGAAAGAAAAAAACATTAGTCATTAGTCTTTTTTCTTTTTTCCTTTTTTGTTACATCCCGTGCAAAGAAAATAAAATGCTAAGCAAAACTAAACTCTAGTAAATCCCAGGTCACAGTTGGGTATCAAATCGTCCTCAAGGACTTCCAAAACACTCCCAGCGGGGTCATCCCATACTTTTAGCCCCAGTCCGTTTGCGTTTGGCCATGTCATCCGCATATTTGTTACCATCACCCAGGGGTGTGGACAAACTCAAACTCCCAAGCAAGGCTCATTAATCTTCTGCACTCTTCGATTATGTTCCCAAGCTGGTGGAGTCGAGTATTGCCGTTAATAATCAAATTCCAAGCTTACCGAGTCAATCTCCGCAACAAGTTTCTGGAATCGGCGCTCCCAAGCTAGTTTCAGGCCCTCTCAAATACCCAGCAACTCAAGCCATGTTGATTGTGATATTTCCTAACTTGATAGAAAATCCTTGAATCCAACCACCTCGTCATTAGTCATTAGCAGTACCAGTATATGTACAAATTAGAATATTTTCAGCGGAAATGATAAATAGTTAGTTGAATATACCTATTAATTTTCTCTTCTTAATCCCTTAATTAATTGTATCTACGGATATTTTATGTCAAGAAATTAAAGTTCAAAGTTACAACATAGATTCTCTTCTTTATTTGGTTTCCTAAATGGTTCATGTACGATGATTAAGCAAGAGACAAAAGAAACTCAACTGCAATTTTTGCCACTAAAAACCATGTCACCCAAGAGAGACTAAAATTGGCCAACAAAATACTGCACTTCTGGATCATCATATCAGTTATCACCACCACCCCACACCTCAGTAGATATTGTACAACATTTCACGGAATGCACAAAAGATATAGCGACTCATCTTTGAAGACATATCAGCACACTCAAAATGTAAACCAACATGGAGAACTGAGATCCCCCAGCAACTTCAAGAAATTAACTAACAGTATTTCAATTTGCACGGAGAATAAGTTAACCATAGCTACAAATTTATTGTCACGGCCGCCGATACAGGTAACTAAAACCAAGTCCACTAACAAAGATGTCAGCTTCTAGTTTTTACTCTCAAAGGATAAACCTCCAAACACTTCATTTGTACATAACAATTTTGGCTTCGCTATCCACTGAAGCCCTCCAAATTTCGTCATTCTTGCAGGCAAGCCAGACATACAAGAAAATGTCAAATGCAATTTATTCATCACAACATTCTCCTCTTCTCTTCTCAACAAACTGCACAAGGAAAGATTATCCTCAATCAGCTTAATAGTAATGCCATAACGCTGCAGTCAACAAGAAACAAGTCAAATTCCTAGCAATTCCAAGTATACTGATGCATGAGCGACCAAGTTTACCGTTAAGGGAACAGATCACAAGCCCCAAATATTATACATTGAACAGCTAACAAGCTCCTTCAAAAGAAGAAACAAATCAGTTTATTCCAGAAATGCTTTCAAGGCACCCTACTTTAATTAATAATATTGACTTCAATCTCTCATTAAGATTTCAAAACTTTCCAAAGTCAACCTCATCAAAAGAAAAACTATGAGCTCTATGAATGACCTTGACCAATTACATTGCTTCTAGGTCTAGCCACATTTAGGCTTGTAGCACAGGCTCGCAGTTTGTTTCATATTCACATTGTGAACATTCACTTCATTGAATGTCTTGTCCTTTCTTCTAGCAGACATGTGCGAATAGAGAAAGTCGGAAAGAGGTATGGAGAAAGAAAAGGGCTAAGCATTTTAATTTCAATGAAGTGTATTTTAAAACCAATTTACTCATTTCTCACCTCAACTTAGTTCTTTTGAATATTAAGAATCCAGTTATCTACGCAAAAGTGTTGCAGGCGTTATAAATTCTTTATCACGTCTATCAGTATTATAAGTCAAAACAAAAACATCATAGCATGCTATTGAATTATTTTGCAAACAAGATATATGTGCGAATAAAAAGAATACACAAGTTCCTTTTCACTCCAGGTTTACAGTGCAGATCCGAAAAGAATAATGAAAATCATGCAACTATACTTTCCATGTCTTTTCGGCTTGTACCAATCAAAATTACATTTAAAAAACTTGAAACCAGTCACCTAGTGGTGCATCCTGACAGAAAGTCTAGAACCAACTCTGAGCTGAATCCTTCTCCCACACAAAAAGTTAGGAAATGGAACAAATATCATTCCTTATACTACTTCCTTTTAATAATTCACACAAAATGGGTCAACACCCCAAGTCAAGTAGGTATATGACAATAAGACTCTCAAATTAAGATATATACTGATCATCAGAATCAATAGACATCCAGGTATCCTTAGCAAAAAAGGGGTAAGAGGCCAATCATTAAGCACAGGTATAAATCTAAGCACAGGTATAAATCACAAAAGGGCTTCCAGTTCAACAATCACTTTTTTTATCCTTGCTCTTTCATGTTTTTACTAGCTCACATAAAACACATTGCCTATGCACCAGATAGCAAAATATTGTTAAGGTGAAACCAAACTACTGATTCTTACTCAATACTATAATCTTTTTTTTTTTTTAAATTACAAGAGCTAATCTCATACTATAATCATACTTGTGCAAGTTCATGATATGATTACACACCTCTTCATTCTCTTCGAAGCATCTTGCAAGTCACTCCATCATCGAGAAGCTGAGTAATTGAATCTCTTAACCGGATATAATCATCACGAGTGTTGTAAACTTGATGAGAAATACGGGCATACCCTGTTACGCAACCATCCTTGTCCATGGCTCCAGTCTCCCCATCTCTAGGCACTTGACAATGTATGGGTACTTCCACCCCGAAATTTTCTCTCAAGTGCGATCTCAAATTTAATGCATCGTCATCACACAAAACTCCCAACCTTGACGGCAAGCCAACCATCACCATGCCCGGACACATCTCTGGTGGTGAACCAAGATTTGTTCCCCAAGCCTTGGCCAACATTTGTCCCATTTCCACAACTGCTTCGTGGTTCCTCTTTCGAATTCCCTCAAGGCCTCCTTCAAACCTATTAGTGAATTCTAAAACTTCAGGAATAACCAGCTGAGAGCTGTAATCCCGTGTTCCAATCCAGGCGCTCTCTATTGCCAGTCCATTCCCATATTCATGTGAAACCACAGGGTGGTGCAAATCAGGTGATAGGGGTGATTTTCGACAGTACAAAAAAGCAACAGAGGGTGGACAAAAAAACCATTTATGTAAATTGCTAACATAAAAATCAGCTCCAATTTCCTTGACATCAACGTGAACACTACCAATAGCGTGGGCGGCATCTACAAACACGCGCTCGACGCCTTCCTCTCTACAAATCTTAACCAATTGAGGGGCAGGAATGACAACACAGGGCATGGAGGTTATATGATCAATTATGGCTAACCTTACTTTCCTACCATTGGCCCTGCCTCTAGCCAGGCCTTTCCGAAACTCGAGAATGATTTCTTCATTGGAGTTGACAGGGAAGGGGAGGTGAACGACGATGACAGAGCCGCCAGCGCGGGTAACATAGGCCTCAATGGACTTCTTAACAGCCTGGAAAGCGCAGTGGAGCATGACAACAGCATCGCCCTTTTGGAAACGGCCTTCAGCGAAAGCCCAGCCAACATGCTGAAGAACAATGGCGGCGGCAGTGGTAGCATTGTCAACAATGGAGACCTCGTCAAGGTGGTCGGCGTTAATGAGATCCTTGATGATGGTACGGGAGTGGATGATTTGGCGCTGGAGGTGGTTGAAGAAGAAATCGTCGGGCTGGCGGAGGAAGCGGAGCTGCCAGGACTTCTGGGCGGCGATGATGGAGGCGGGGCAGCTACCGAAGCTGCCGTTGTTAATTCGGGCGATGCCAGGCTGATGGTGGGAGAACTCATCCCGAATTTCGGATTCTGTTATGAAGGAGAGCTTCAGCTTCTTGGTGGTCTTGGAGACATGGCTGCCTCCTCCTCCGTTGGTAGCCCGAGGGTCTTCTTCTGGTGGAGGACAAGGAGGAGGATCCATTTGGAAGAAGGAGATAGAATATGATTACTACGGCCCGTCCGTCTAGGGTTTGGATCCGGCAAAGTACGTTCACCGTTCAGGCGTCTCTCTCTCTCTCTCTTTTCATTGCCCGACAACACACAATACAATACATTAAGCAATTTTAATTAATTTATTTATTTGGGAAAAGAAAGCGTCTCCTTATCTTACCCAAAATGCGATTCACAGCCGCCCAACAACGGGCACTTGGAAAACATAATAATAAAATTAGTATAACATGGTAAGTAAAATTATAATAACTTATTCATGAATAATGTATTGTTTAAATTTTAAAAATAAAAAGTAGCTTGGATTTATTTCTGAACCGTAATCTTACTTAAATTTATCGTAACCGTGTTTTAATTTTATCCCTGAGACTGACACCACACCACAACCAACGGACCCCCAATCAATCAATCCATATTAATGCTCTCTCTTTTTCTTTTCTTTTCTGTGGATTTCACTCATCCCCCACACAAACCAACCTCTCATCTTCCCGCCTCTCTCTCACTCACACACCATACCATTGAAGCAAGCATAGTTGGTTGATTGTTCGGTATATCATCTACTCTATACGTACGTACATATACAAACTAGTCAGTATTTCTTTCTTGGTTTTGTGTAATATATCTGGGCAGACATGCCAATTGCACCGGCAGTTGCCACCAATCGCCCTTCCTCCGTCCTTCTTCCAAACGTCATTACTCGCAATTGGCTAGGGTTCCGTTCTCGACTCTGTAGTAGTCCACCCAATCTAAAGGGTGATGGTGATGGAGGAGGAGGAGGTAGAGTTAGATTTAGAGGTCGCAGCCGCAGCAGGAGATTGCGTGCTGGCCCCGTGGCGGCATTGGGTGGATTACTGGGCGGGATTTTTGGGACGGGCACAGACACTGGAGAGTCTACCAGGCAGCAATGCGCAAGCACCGTTGCACTCATCAATCACATGGAGTCTCAAATTTCGTCTCTCTCTGATTCCCAAATTAGGGAAAGGACCTCCGCCTTGCAACAACGTGCTACCCGCGGTGATTCATTGGACTCTCTTTTACCTGTATGTCATCTCATCTCCACTCCCCCACACCTTACCACCATCTTTTCTTTTATATATGTTTCCCCTGGTTGCTAATGCTAATTAATCAGCAAACTGTTCCCACTCCAATTACTTGTTTTCTCGCAGGAAGCATTTTCCATTGTCAGAGAGGCTTCTAAAAGAGTTCTAGGCCTTCGTCCTTTTGATGTACAATTGATAGGTTGGTTCTCAACTTGTACACTTATTCGTCTTATTCAGAACCTTTCACTTTTAACCTCATCACTCACATCAATCAATCGCCATCATCCATCTAGTGCGGAAAAAGGAGGGTTTGGAAGTTCACTCGGTTAACTTGCAATTTTTCTCACCTCATTTTATTCATGTGTACGCTGAATAGGTGGTATGGTTCTTCACAAAGGAGAAATAGCAGAAATGAAAACAGGAGAAGGAAAGACACTTGTTGCTATATTGCCTGCTTTTCTAAATGCATTGGCTGGGAAAGGTGTTCATGTTGTCACCGTAAATGACTATTTGGCTCGACGAGATTGTGAATGGGTTGGTCAAGTTCCACGTTTTCTTGGATTGAAGGTTGGCTTAATTCAACGTACGTCTTTCGCGTGGCTTCTTTTACCCACTACTTAGTGGGATTTTATAGTTCTGCCATTTACATCCTAATAGATTTTAACTTTATTTTATGTCGCAGAGTAAGCATTTTGTTTGAAGCTCCGGTAATCTTCCTTGCTTATTGGTTCTTAACTATTTCATGTTACTTGGACCAAACCTGCCCTTTCCAGTTTTGTTGGTGGAAATAATAATCATTGAGACATTGGGAAAATCGCTACCTACAACAGCTAACCTCATTAGTTTCTTTATAAAAGACACTCTCTCACCCCAAACTGGAGCTTAAATATACGCGTTAAGCAGAAATATTTAAAATTTATATTTTGTCACAAATATACTTTGATTTAGAACCCTCAAGATCCTTGCAGAAACTTGCTAATTGGTGTTCTGACTTCACATATAATGCATACAGTATTTCTTCTAGAAGAAGACCACCTTGTTTTCATGTGGCCAATTTAACGTGGTAACTGGCTTTTGATCTAATATATCATACTCACGAGGCAGTTCATTTTGCAATTGCAAGTGATACTCATAATTGCCAGCTTGATGATGCCTCTTTGGAGCAGTGGTTTATTATTCCTGCCTAGTGCATCATTATTCATCTCACATTTTCACAGAACTATTCTCTTTCTTCCCCTCTTCACGCCTCCTTATTTTCACTTGCCTTTAACGCTGTTTGAAGTGCATGTTCCAACATTCTTTTCATTGTGTTTTTTTCCAGTATATATGATCTCTGACGAAGATTGGATGGATAATCCTGATTAGACTGTTGCTGAAGAACAATATCTAGAATTCTTTATCTTAAATCTGATTAAATAATTAAATCCGCCTTCTGACATTCAGTTAATGATGCAGAGAATATGACAAGTGAACAAAGGAGGGAAAACTACCAATGTGACATCACGTATGTTACGAATAGTGAGCTGGGCTTTGATTACTTGAGAGATAATCTTGCCACGGAACGTTGTTTTATTGCTTTGAAAATCTCTTGTTATATTCTCTTTGTATGTTATTACTGAAAGTATTCATGATGCATGCTTGTCTGAAATGGCTATTTTTTGATCTTACAGAGCGTTGATGAACTTGTCCTGAGAGGTTTCAATTATTGTGTGATTGATGAGGTTGATTCTATTCTCATTGATGAAGCAAGGACTCCTCTTATCATATCAGGACCTGCAGAAAAACCAAGTGATCGTTACTATAAAGCTGCTAGGATAGCCACCGCTTTCGAGCGAGATATACATTACACTGTAAGAAATTCAACTAACCGAAGTTGTTGTTTCTGCTTGCGGCCAGTCTGTTATTGCACAAAACATGATGTGACCCTGCATGGATTGTAAATTATTTAGTGGATAGAAAATATCTTATAGTTTCCCTGATGTCTGACTGATTCAGCGATAGGCAGAGGCTAGCTATAACAACTGGTTAACTAAACTATGGTAACTTGTGCAGGTCGATGAGAAACAAAAAACAGTTCTACTTACAGAACAGGGTTATGCAGATGCTGAGGAAATTTTGGATGTAAAAGATTTATATGATCCAAGAGAGCAGTGGGCATCATACATATTGAATGCAATAAAAGCCAAGGATCTTTTTCTTAAAGATGTAAACTATATAATTAGAGACAAGGAGGTTCTTATAGTGGATGAGTTTACTGGCCGAGTAATGCAGGTGAATATCTACCTATATTTTGAGTACTCCTAGAATAGAAAAGGAACGGAAAGTCCATTCCCTTATGCGACACTAACGGTTATCTTGCTAACTATAAGACTGCTCTTGGGTGCAAATGTAGAGCGCCCCCCCCCCCCTCAAAAAAAAAACACCAAAAAAAAAAAACCCACACACACACACACACACACATATCAACACCACTATCTGCCTATCTATCTGCTCTCTCTTGATTTTTTAAATGGTTCTCATGTATGTGCATTGGTGTCTGTATGACAATGCACAAGTCAGAGAACTCTAAGTTTGAGTCACTATCTTCTGTAAACTTGTTGATTGTCAATGAACCCAAAAGGTTCTATTGCTTCATTGTATTTCTTTCTTTCTTAATTATAGTTCTACTTTTCTCTAGTTGTCAAAAGATTTTGTACTTTTCAGAAAATGAACCCTTCAGAATAATCGGTCAAACTTGGTCATTCTTCATTTCTATAAAAATATCACCAGATTTATGTCTATTTTGATTACAAACATTCTAGTGTCACTGCACTTTTACCAGGTATGTATGATGGCCTATAGGTTATGTTGTTTTAAGTTGTTGCTTCATCTTATCATAGTTGGTAGCCTGTTCGTATTGAAATAACTAACTCAGTATACCACTTTAGACTCCTTATATTTGTTAAGTCAGGTCATAAGTTAGTCACTGTAGACTCCTTTTAGTGGTTAAACTTGGGTGATAATTGATTTCTTTGAAATGTGTAATTGTACTGCATTAAGATTCTAAGAACCAATCAGTGGTATTCGAATAGATATTATGTCATCTGCTGTATTATTTAAATATTGTTTTTCTTTGGTAATAATACTACAGGACATCTCAAGAGTTGATTATGTTTCTTAGCATTCACATTGAATATGAGAAATAGTGATATTCTAGTTTTATATTTTTTTAATAATTTTTTTGCCTCTAATTATGAGAATTTAATATAGAGTTAAACCACATTGCTCATAGGGGAGACGCTGGAGTGATGGACTTCACCAAGCAGTTGAAGCAAAAGAAGGACTTCCCATACAAAATGAAACTGTGACCTTGGCATCAATTAGCTATCAGAATTTCTTTCTCCAGGTTTTGTATATCCTCGAGTATTTTTTTCCAGAGACTTTTGTGAGTTGTGTGCCCTTGGATTGGAAGTTCTACTGATGTTTGACCTGAATTGTTGATGTAGTTTCCAAAACTTTGTGGCATGACCGGTACTGCTGCTACTGAGAGCGCAGAGTTCGAGAGCATATACAAGCTCAAAGTTACAATTGTTCCCACAAACAAGCCCATGATAAGAAAGGTTCATTTTCATTTGAATTTTGTCAAAGGTTCATGTGTTATTTTGTTTTTTACTTATTGCGTTATAATTAAGAGCTCCTAGTGACTTGTATTTCCCCACGCCCTAAAGGATGAATCAGATGTAGTGTTCAGGGCAACTACAGGAAAATGGCGGGCAGTTGTAGTAGAGATATCTCGGATGAACAAAACAGGTCGGCCTGTGCTTGTTGGCACAACTAGTGTTGAGCAAAGTGATTCATTATCTGAACAGCTCCGTGAAGCTGGAATCCCACACGAGGTTAATATAAAAGTTTCTGATAATATGATGTTGAAGCAATAGTTTGCCTTCTCTTTCTTTTTTTCCTTTGCCTAGTAATCATCTCATTTAATGCAATATCTATAAAGGTTCTGAATGCAAAACCAGAGAATGTAGAAAGAGAAGCTGAAATTGTGGCTCAGAGTGGTCGTCTTGGTGCAGTTACAATTGCAACAAATATGGCAGGTCGTGGAACTGACATAATCCTTGGTGGTAATGCAGAATTTATGGCAAGGTTGAAATTACGTGAGATATTGATGCCAAGGTATCCTCTCACTCTCAACCATGTGTAATAGCCAAATATAAATGATTTCTTTGTGTTGAGTTCTGTGAGTACTTTCGGAAGTAAATCATGAGCGTCTCACTCTCAACCATGTGTAATAACCAAATATAAATGATTTCTTTGAGTTGAGTTCTGTGAGTACTTTCGGAAGTAAATCATGAGGGGGGGAGGGAGGGAGGGAGGGTGTTATGGAGCAAAGTGACGAGAAGATGAAGAGGGCAAATGATGTGGAGAAGACGTAATAGACTTAAGTGTTAATTTTAAGTATTATTAAGTAAATTTGTTATTGTATTATATAAAAGTTGTTATTCTCTTTTCAGTTTAGTAGTTACCTTAATTAGGCAGTTAGCAGCGTGTATGTAATGGGGGAAAATGATTGTAAGACAGTTTCTATCTTATCTATGAAATAGGGATCTGGGAAGCCTTTGGCTTTTGGGCAAGAACAAGTTTCTTGTGGGAAATCTTCATTCTTGAATTTAATTCTTAACAGAGGGGGAGAGAGAGAGAGAGAGATGCCAAGGTATCCTCTCATTCTCAACCATTTGTAATAGCCAATATGAATGGTTTCTTTGTGTTGAGTTCTGTGAGTACTTTCGGAAGTAAATCATGAGAGAGAGAGACGTAACTGTCTCTTATATTATAGCTTCAATCTATAAACCTATATTTTACTTTGTTACACACACACACACATTTATTATATTATACGAAGTCATCTTCTGGTAAAAGAATCTACCAGAATCAATTAATTCCGTACAAATCGCTTATTGATCATACGAAAAGGATGTTTATATCCAAGCTTTATAACGTAAGATCACCTGCCCAGTTAGATGAGGTTGAGACATTTGTTTGCAAATTTTGGTTCACGAGTATCATGTAACATGATATGAGATGTTTTGACGCATCCACATGCAGCTGTGTTGCTGTAATGACAAGGCAATTTTATGAAGAAGCAATTTAAGAATGTCAAAGATATTGAATGTGAATTAATTTTTTACATTGTTTATAACTGATTAAACTAATGCAGAGTTGTAAGGCCAGCTGAAGGAGTTTTTGTTTCTGTAAAGAAACCTCCACCAAAGAAGACATGGAAGGTTGGATTTTACTTTTTTAGCTGACTTTCTTTTATCTAGCCTATTCTCGTATGCATCATCATAACCTTGGTGCCACTACATCATGTTCCAGGTCAATGAGAGCCTGTTTCCATGCTCACTATCCAAGCAGAAGTCCAAAATGGCCGAGGAAGCTGTAGAGTTGGCTGCCAAAACTTGGGGGCAGAGGTCATTGACTGAGCTTGAAGCAGAAGAGCGACTGTCATATTCTTGTGAGAAGGTAAAATTCATTGAAATGGGTTCAAATCAGCTCAAACATGAATCGACTACAGTTGGAGGATAGTTGTCGCACAACTATGCATTTGCTAGTATAATACTTTCTAACCAATAAATTCAAAATTTGAATGTCTAGGGTCCTGTTCAGGATGAAGTCATTTCAAAGTTGCGCAGTGCTTTTCTGGAAATTGTCAAAGAATATAAAGTTTACACAGAGGAAGAGAGGAAGAAGGTAAGATGTACTTATAAATTCATTCCTTGTATTGGTGTTTCTTCAGAATGAAATCTTTTTTGGCCTCGCATAGTTATTTGTTTTTTCTTTTATTCATTAAATTTTAGAGGATAGACACTAGCCTGTCTAGTTTTTCCGCTTATTCTTCATCATAATAAAAGATCAGTATACATGTGACTTTCATCTTTTTCTTACAGTGGCTCTCCGTAGGAGGGAAAGAGCTGTCAAGAAAATAGAAGAAAATTACTTATTGATATCTTGCATGTATAATGGAAGGAAAGAGGAGACTTATTAGGGAAAAAAGAAAGGAACTTGAACTTCTGTTTCCCTCCACTCTTCTACTCCATCTTTTTACTTTGTTTATGCCCACCCTACTCCTCGATTGAAAGCATTATTAGACATGAACAGAGTTGATTGCTATTCAGCCATGAGTGAGAGTAGCACTAGGAAGTACTGATTGATCTCCATTGACCTTCAGTTCCTATTTGAAACCTTTATTTCTTTCTCTCACTTTTTTGTTTTGAGTTCCGATTCTGTACTCCGTTTATTCCGTCTTGAATTGCATAAAATGCAGAAAGATAAGGAGTAATAATCAGCTTGCCTTTTTTGGTAAACATAGAATTATGTAAAACTAACTCCTTCAAAATATGAGTTACTTGTAAGCACTTACACTAACTGATAAGAATCCTTGGAACTGGAAAATCATTCCTTTTCGTCAATCATCTTATAGCGATGTTTTTTAATGTGGTCGTGATAGGTTGTGTCAGCTGGTGGTCTTCATGTTGTGGGTACAGAACGTCATGAGTCGCGCCGAATTGACAATCAGGTATGGCTTTAAGGCATGGTGATGAATTGTCATATCTTTGAAGAGAACTCGGTGCTTTATTTTAATCTTGTTGTTTTATCCGCCTTCTATTTCTTCTATTTTATGTTGTCATCTGCGCACAGCTGCGTGGTCGTAGTGGCAGACAGGGAGACCCTGGAAGTTCCCGATTTTTTCTAAGTCTTGAAGACAACATCTTCCGCATATTTGGTGGAGATCGAATTCAGGTTCTCTTTGACTCCAAGCATTTATTCCTGTTGCCAGGATACAGTTGTATATTGTATATTGTATATAAGTCAATACCGTTGTGACATCTAGGGTTTGATGAGAGCTTTTAGAGTTGAAGACTTGCCAATTGAGTCCAAGATGCTGACAAAAGCTCTAGACGAAGCTCAAAGAAAAGTGGAGAATTACTTTTTCGACATTAGAAAGCAATTGTTTGAATATGACGAGGTTTTGAACAGCCAAAGAGATCGAGTATACACAGAGAGGAGGCGAGCTTTAGAATCTGATAATCTACAGGCTCTCATAATTGAATATGCTGAATTAACAATGGATGATATACTAGAGGTAGAAATCTGTCTCGACTCGCTACTGAGCCATGCCTTCTATATGCTTTGGCATTCATCAGCTGTAATTTTTATTTGATCTTCTTACTGAAATAGGCAAATATTGGTTCTGATGCTCCGAGAGAAAGCTGGGATTTTGAGAAGCTCATAGCAAAACTTCAACAGTACGTTGCATTCTTCCCTTCTGCAATTATACAAACATCAATAATGCATCATATGGAAAAATATACCCACTTGCACTAACTCAGAATCTTCCTTAGTTCGTTTCTAGGATTTCTTACGGCTTGTTATATCCTGGTATCATATGTTTCAAAATGCATGCAGCTTTGTTGTGCTGCTATTCATTTGAGTTAAATGGACAAATTAGTGACACACGTACTTGGGCAGTTCAAATTTGATCGTTCATGTTGCGCCTTGATCCCCTGCAAGCATCTAAATTTCGTGGGGGCAGTTCAAATATTAATGTTTCCTGATGCTTTCTTTCCTTTCAAGGGAATCTTAGCAGGCTATTTAAAGTCTAGCTTATTCTTTATAGGTATTGCTATCTTTTGAATGATTTGACCCCAGCTTTGTTGGAGAGCAAATGCTCCAATTACGGGGAACTAAGAGATTATCTTCACCTTTGTGGGCGTGAAGCATATCTGCAAAAACGGGTAAGTGATCTATTGAATCAGCAAGCAGGGAAAATACGATTTATGTTTAAGATGTTCGCGAGTAATGATGGTCTTGTTTATTCTGTTGTGGCAGGAAATAGTGGAGAAAGAGGCTCCAGGTTTAATGAAAGATGCAGAGAAGTTCCTAATATTGACCAACATAGATCGTTTATGGAAGGAACACTTGCAGGCTCTAAAATTTGTTCAGCAAGCTGTAGGTTTACGTGGGTATGCGCAGAGGGATCCACTGATTGAGTACAAGCTCGAGGGTTACAATCTTTTCATAGAGATGATGGCAAGAATAAGAAGGAACGTTATATATTCTATTTACCAGGTATTGTTGTTGGCTGCAGTCATTCAACATACACATACACAGGCAAGTCATTAACTCATATGTATTTCTTCTTCAATTTTGTCAGTTCCAACCAGTCTTGGTGAAGGAGCAAAACAAAGGAGAGCGTGGGAAAGGAGTTAAGCTTGACGCCATTGGAAAGGGCAGCAATGATGATGGTAACAATAATAATAATATTCCTAATCCAGTAACCTCTACCCTGCCCACCTCTTCATCAGCTGTTGGTCCGCAAGCAAGCAAGTGACATTAGCCAAAAGATTCCTAAGTACCATTAGTTGTAAAACAGATTGGTGGATTGAAGTACAAAGATTGTATATTATGTGTGTCTTGGGCAGTTGTACTAATATCATCATAGTTGAAATGTAAATGGATTCAAAATCGACATTTTAGATAGAAGTTCAATGATAACTTGAAACAAGTCAGTCGTCCTACTAGTCTACATAGACTCCTCCATGGACTTATGATTGCCTTGCCTGTGTTGTATCAATTCTTAGATGAATAGATATGCTTCTTTGCTGTGGCTGGTTATATCCGCTAGAGAACACAGGAATCCTGACATATCTCAAGAATTCGTAGATGCCAACCTTGACATTTTAGTTCACTTTTCAAGCACTAGGTAACATTAGGACATAACAAAATGCGCCCCCCCCCCCCCCCCCCCCCCCCCCCAACTGTGCAAGTATGGCACTTTGCCCCTTCTTACTATGGAAATATACATCAAGTTCTCGACTTGTGTAAAAATTGACATAAATATAGTGAAAGTTTCAAGCAAAAGGCAAGAGAAACATGACAAAATGGATTACTGATATCAACTTTCTTTTTATGAATGATTAAATTGAATTCTTAATACTTGGGTCCCGAATCATGTTTCATACAAACGGTCAAGCTGCTAACATTTTCTTGTTTATAATAATACACATGATGTTCTGTGTGACTGCTGAGAGAGGTATAATTGTGTTTGAATAGAGGACCCCCATATATGATACTACTACTCACCAATATATTTCTCACAAATAAATAAACAAGCAAAAAAAATTTCTCAAAGGCTGAGAATGTAAGTTTACACCTTATCTTGGAGAAGCCTCGCTTCCCTCATTCTTCAAAACAGAGCACAAGGCCTGTCTAGATATGTAATTTTCCAATTCTCTGGAGACTTTAGTTAACTTCAAATCAAAATCACTTCTGTATCTATGCTTTGGTGATGGCACAGTACCATCCAGTATTGGCGAACAGGAAAGTCGTCTTCGTGGACTTGAAAATTGTCCAGGTGAACCTAAAAGCCTCCCTTTTGAAATAAGAGGAGTCAAACCTAGTCCTGTACTTGCCGCCACATCTTTATCTGGTTTCATAAGTGGTCCACTTTTTGTCTCCAGCGGTAGGGGCTTCAATGAATCAGTTTCTACCATCGACTTATGTTTCACAAGCTTTTCCCTTGCTTTCTCCGCAGCAAGTAGAGCTTTCTCTCGGCTCAGGTTGATTAGTTTCCATGGGTCAATGCTTGCACGGAACCCTTGCTGCTTTTTGTTCATTATAGGTTCACCATCAATCCTTATGGCCAACCTTTGTGGGTTCTGAAACTTGTAAAGGTTTATTAGTATATTGTAAGACCTAAGCTAAAAAATAGTCAAACTGAAACAAGATGCCTGCAGACCTGTTGCATCCTTCCATCTTTGCATATTATCCGTGATATATATGCAGATTTCTCGGGTGAACCAAATCCACCACTCTCATCATCATCATCATCATCATCGGAAGAAAAGTCTGAATCTTCAAGTGATTCCAGTTCCATGGACTGGTTCTCTTCTTTCATCGCTAAAATATACTCATAGGTCGAGATTCCCTGCAACGAGTAATCTTCCAGTTTAAAAAATGCCAAGATGATGATGAAAAATAGTACAGCATCCAGAATGAACTAGTTCGCCTACACTCTTCACCCTAATTTGACATGTTATATACCTAGGACAGAAAGACAAAAGCCATGAACCAAGAAAAAGTCGCGTAGTTTTCGTTGTTCAAGAGTTCAAGTTTATAACTTTATAAACTGAGAAACATATTATCAAGAAAAAAAAGGATAGATGCTCAGCATTTCACGTGAAACAAGATAATTGAAACCAACTTCTGCTATACCTTTCTGATGAGAACTACATGAAAGAAAAAAAGCTGTCCCAATGCGGCCGTGCTATAAGTCGTCATCAAAACCAATATAACCTGTGAGTAAAAAACTGAGATAGTTTAGATATATCACCTAGCTTGACGAATGATTTCAAAGAGACAATGAGAATATTACAGATAAAGCAGCAAGAACTCCTCTTGGAAATTTTACATAGTGTCTTCTGTTTAACTCCTGTTCTATACCATTGCTATCAGCAAAGCACCTTATAAATATTGCCGCAGCAGTTCCTCCTTCTACAGTAAGCTGAAGCAGCAAAGAGTTATTGACCAATTGGCAAGTGAATATGGACATAACTAGAATGATCAAAGATTGATTGGGGAAAAAAAACAAGATTGACTAACCATAATCAAGACAAAAATCATCAAAAGAATGAAGGTTGTGTAATTCTTTTTCCCAACACAGTTGTTCAACCACTGAAATAATTCAAATCCAAGAACTAAGGTGATATTGTAGATAATAGAGAAGAAGGATGCAAAAAAATCCTGTATTTTATGATATTGCCTCTTACTCTGCAGTGGTGATCAAATCCCTCAACACAACGGTTGCAAGTCCTGCAATGTTTGCTGTACCTGTTAACCTGAGGAATAAGCAGTTGAAATGTAAGGTTTTAGTAGATAAAAGAAATCTTGAGAATTTTCTGCAACAGGCAGCAAGTGACAATCAGACCTCGAAATCACATAGGGAGCAAAATGAGATATCATCGTCTTTTGGATTAGGCATAAGAGAATCATCCTCGAGGACAAGAGGAAACGGTATAAGAGGCTCCATTGGAACTCTTGTATTCCAAGGATCTAGGTACTTCCTTCTTATGCAAGTCCTCAGGATCTTGCGCTCCATTCTTTTGAAGAATCTCAGCAAAATCCGGCTGAAGACATATCCATAGTTGAACTTTGGAAGGCCCACATGATTACCCTTTATCTTCTTCTTCTTCTTCTTTCTGAATCTAAATCTGATCTTGTCACCAGGATCAGTGGACGCACACCTAATAAACAGAAGAGCAACAGAAAGTGCCTACAGAGCACAAAGTAAGGAGAAAAGTATTATTAAGGTATAGTTGAAGAAAAGAGCGCAGCTGAGCTACTAAGATGAGAATATGAATATGAATATCAGTGTGTTTACCGCAAAGGAGAAGACAGTGTTGACTGTGATCTCTGCGATTCTGTGGCCAAGGAAAAGGCCAAGAAAGCAATAAAAAGCAGCAACTAGGAAACAGAAAACTGATATGCCCACAATCTGCAATACCAACCATTTCAATGAATGGGCAGAGCTGTAATCAGCGAATGAGTAGTACAAATAAATAAATAAAGAAATTCCAATTTAGAGGATTGATAGAGAGAGAGAGAGAGAGAGAGAGAGAGAGAGAGTGTTTGTGTGTAGATGATATATACCTGTAAAGGGTGGAGAGGGCGTTGCCAGCCGTGGCGTCTGGTGGCGATGGACATGGAAAAGAGGCGGAGACTGAAATATTCCAACAATTTTCCCTGTGTGGTGGTGGTGTGGTAAAGCTGAGACTGAGAGGGGAGAGGGAGTTGGATTTTGAATAATAATATATGATATGATATGATACGGATGAGAGAGTGTTTTGAAATAACCACCCCCCCCCCCCCCCCCTCCCCCTCCCCCCAACGGTCTTCTATTTGCTTTTTCTTTTCGAATTTGAAGAGGGAGACCCGAATCCAACCAAAAAAAATAACCGAGAGAGAGAGACACCAGTCTAGTCAACAATAGGCTCGGCTCATCATTCAAATTCACTTGGGCCTTTCTCCACGACACCCCAACGGACCAAAATATAAACATTAACTGAATTCTACTCCTCTTATAACCAATAATTATCATTATCTTATCTGCAACCTACACTGATGATGGAGTTAAATGTAATTTTATAAATAACAAATGATTGATGTTAAGAATATAAGATTGAAATATTTATGTTTTGTTTTATCATTTTATAGAGGGGGTAGGGTACTTGATGTTTGAAATATATTGAATTTACACATAATTCCCCTCATACACATGTTAGTTGGGGGTATAATAAGTATAAGGGATAATTACACACAGACCCCCTCACTAATTGCGTAATTACAGAAACCTCCCCTCCGTAATCGATAATTACAACCACACCCCCTCGATTTTTTTTTGGATTATATGGACACCCCCTGCCAATTTTTTCGAGCAGATTTTTGCTGACATCATCAGGATTTTTTTATGCTTTCCCCAAAATACCCCTGGACCAAAAAGTCCAGAAATTGTGATTGCCGAATATACCCCCAGGGGAGGTATATGTAATGTATACCTATTTTTCAGGGGGTGTCACTGTAATGTTTTTATAAATCATGAAAATAAAAATTAATTATAATTGATAATTGATCAAACAAAAAATTCACTAATTATAATTTTTAAATTAAAAATAGTAAATTATAAATAAATTCTTTAAGAATTATTTAAGTTATTCAGTTAATTAGTCAATTAAGAATATTATTTACAATCATTTAAATATTTAATTAATAATTTTAGTTAATAATAAGTAACCACTTTTATTAGTTATTATATTATATATATATATATTCAATTATTATATTATATATATATATATTCAATTATTATATTATATATATATATATATATATTCTATTTAATATTATTTAATTCATTAATTTTAATGAATATGAATAACTAATTTTATAAATCTTAATTAAATTTAATTAATAATTTAATAAATAATGAGTAGTTATTTTTGTGAACTATTATATATTCTATTTATATAAATATTTTATTTAACAATTATTTATACTCAATAAAAATCAAACTGATAACTAACAATTTTTCAAATTAAAACCAAAATAACAAAAAATCATAAATAAATTTAAGATAAATAATTTTATTCAAAGCTTTATTATTAATATTTTTCTTTTTTCTTTTTATTTTTCTTTTCCTCCTTTCTTCTTCATCATCTTTCTTCTTTACCCAAACCTAACCACCACCACCCCACCACCATACGCCACCCAATCCGGTTGTTGCCAACGAATCCGTCGCCCCCCTCCCAACACCAAGATCGGCCCCTCGCAGCCAACAAAATCCAGATCCGCCTCCCCATCCCCCGCATACACCACCCCAGATCTGCGATTTTGTGTGTGTGTGTATATATATATAGAGACTGAGTTTATGTGTGTGTTCTGTGTGTGTCTGCGGTGCGTGTGTATGTGTGTGTGTGCGGGGTGTGTGTGTGTGCGATGTGTGTGTGATGTGTGTCTGCTATGTGTGTGTGATGTGTGTGTGTATATATATAGATAGTTGATTGGGAAAAAAAATAAAAAATATAATATCTTTTAATATTATAAGTATTAGGGTATTTTAGTCCTTACATGAAGTCAAAATTTTCATTATTTTTTTCATTTTTTTGGTCCCAAAATTTGAGGGGCAAACATGTCATTTAAGCAGGCAAACTTGCTCGAAAGTGGGTCGAGGGGGTGTGGTTGTAATTATCTATTACGGAGGGGAAGTTTCTGTAATTACGCAATTAGTGAGGGGCTGTGTGGACTTTGAGCTTTCAGTTAATAATATTTTTTAAAAAAATAGCAATAATAATAATAATTGCTCTGATAATGGCTATTGCATGAAATTTAATACTCAAGTTTTTGATCAATTTGCTTTTCGCCTATAGTTTGTTGTGTTTAAAAGTTCCTGGAAACCTTATATAAAATAAAATTATTCATGAGAGCTCCCACAATCATATAATAGAGCTCACGCATAATTATGCGTGTACTGATATTCAAAATCTTCAAACCACTAAGTATGAGTCTATGAAATGATGGTATCAATGTTTACATGCAATTACCAGTACACCACTCAATAAATAAATAAAATAGAGATGCGCGGTGTCGACATTTCCACAATTGCTATGTACATGTGGGAGTGGACGGCTTTGTCATTGTATGTACGTATATATCATATTGCACGATTCAAGCAGTCTCTCGGTTGAGTAATATTATTATATTATAATATTGTGTATATGGGGGCAGAAGCACGATGGAAGCATTGACCGCTGACTTTGGACCGGATCATCATCCCTTTCAAAATTCATGTGAATAAATAGCTGCCACTTCTGAATCAATGAACAAAGTAAACATAATAAACAATACAATAACAAAATGTCTTGTTTGGGAGTCCTGTTTGGTTGCAGTTTGATGATGAGCCTGCTCTCTGGCTGGGGCTGCGCATCCTCTTCTGCATCCTCCCCCCTACTCACCAGACACCTCTTTGATTCCATATTCCTACACAAGGACGACCCTGCCTGCCCAGCTAAGGATTTCTATACTTACGACTCTTTCGTCCAAGCATCCAGGTGCTTCCCAAGATTCGGGAGAACTGGAAGCTTAACCACCAGGAAGCGTGAAATTGCTGCATTTCTAGCTCAAGTCTCCCACGAGACAACCGGAGGGTGGGCTACTGCACCTGATGGACCCTATGCATGGGGTCTCTGCTTCAAGGAGGAGATAACTCCTCAGTCCGATTACTGTGATTCCACCAATTCTCAATGGCCTTGCTCTCCAGCCAAATCTTACCATGGAAGAGGCCCTATTCAACTATCCTGGTAAGTATTATTGTGTGTATATATATATATATATATGTGCATATTTATGGACAAGTACAACCAGGAACTAATTTAAACTTATTTCCATCAGGAACTACAACTACGGACCAGCAGGAAGAGCCTTGGGATTTGACGGTCTTCATAACCCTGAAATAGTGTCCAACAATTCCATCATCTCATGGAAAACTGCCCTATGGTTTTGGATGACGGAGCAGAACCCCAAGCCTTCTTGTCACAATGTCATGGTTGGACAATACCTCCCCACAAACCAAGATTTGGCTGCAAATCGGACTCCAGGTTTTGGCCTTGTCACCAACATTATCAATGGAGGACTCGAGTGTGGAATCCCCAATGATGGGAGGGTCAATGATCGGATTGGATACTTCCAACGATATGCCAACATCTTTAATGTCGACACCGGACCTAACTTGGATTGCCAATATCAAAAATCCTTCTGATTCCGCTTATATCTTTTTTTTTTCCTTTTTCTTTTTTGTTTGAATAATTGCAGATTTCTACACATCACACTATTAGTTTATGTGGCTCTTATGTATAAGTAAACAAGACTTGATTCCTTAATAGACAACGCCTGTCTTAATCATAATACTGCAAAACCGGGTGAAGACTCATCACCGGATTTTGCGCTGCAGCCAACTTTCCAATCGCATAAAGCCTCACTAGTGAATTTCTTGATATACTGTACAGTGTTACAAGTTGAAGTTTTTTTTTATTGTTTTTGATCAGTAATTTTAAAGCTTTACTGGATGGCCCTAAACATGAAAAACTCTACCAACTACCAGAATGCACAATCTCGACTGGGTTACATATAATATAAATACAAAATGTGAAAATAAACAAGAGAGAAAAGTTGGAGAATATTTTCTTATTGCTGCATTAACGTCTGTTTAACCTAATACATGAAGAAAGCCTTTTATACATGGAGAAACCTAATTAAGGTAGAAGACTAAGTAAGGCAGTATACGGAAATTACAAGGACAACTAATAAAACTTTACATAATTACAATATAATTACAATACTCCCCCTCAAGTTGGCGCATGCAAATCATGGATCCCCAACTTGCCGAGCAAAAAAGCAAACTGCGAACGACCAAGAGCCTTGGTAAAGAGATCTGCAGGTTGAAATGCTGATCACACATGTCGGGTAACAATTGTCTTAGCTTGAACTTGCTCCCGAATAAAATGACAATCAATCTCGATGTGTTTGGTGCGCTCGTGAAACACTGGGTTTGCCGCAATGTGAATGGTAGACTGACTGTCACAAAAAAGAATCATAAGCGCGGAAGTATTGATCTCCAAAGATGTTAAGAAAGCCTTCAACCAAAGTAACTCACTCGTGGCCGCTGCCATAGCCCGATATTCTGCCTCCGCAGAAGAACGTGAAACCGTGCTCTGCTTCTTAGTTTTCCACGAAATGGGTGACTGACCCAACATAACAAAATATCCCGTAACCGAACGTCGAGTAATTGGACAACTAGCCCAGTCGGAGTCACAAAAGGCCCGTAACGTCAAATCATTGTCAGCTCGAAGAAGGAGCCCCTGACCAGGATGCCCCTTGATGTACCGTACAACTCGAAGGGCTGCATCAAGGTGCTCTTTGCGTGGAGTTTGAGCAAATTGAGATAACACATGCACAGTGTAAGAAATGTCGGGCCGTGTGATGGTCAGATAAATAAGACGTCCCACGAGGCGTCTATATGATCCATCGTCTGCAAGCAATGCACCATCAGCCAAAGCAAGGTTGTGACCTTGTTCCATGGGTGTGTCAACCGGACGACAACCACTTAATCCCGTTTCCGACAAAATGTCCAATGCATACTTTCTCTGACATAAGAAAAGTCCTTGACTTGAGCGAGCGACTTCAATACCCAAAAAATATTTCAATGTGCCCAAATCCTTAATATTGAAACAAGTATTCAAGTATGATTTGAAATCCGAACAAGCCCTCGAATCATTACCCATCAAAATGATATCGTCTACATAGACGAGGAGTCCCAAAAACACGTTCCCATTGCGATAAGTGAACAACGAATAATCAGCCCGGGATTGAACATAACCATATTTCTGTAATGCGTCACTTAACTTGGCAAACCAGTTTCATGAAGCCTGACGTAACCCATAAATCGACTTACGAAGACGACAAACCTTGCCGTCACTCCCACCATGAAATCCCGGAGGCAGCCGCATGTAGACTTCTTCGTCTAAGTCCCCATGCAGAAACGCATTATTGACATCCATTTGATGTAGTGCCCATCCACGCGACACAGCTACGGATAAAAATACACGAACCGAGACTAGCTTGGCTACCGGGGCAAAAGTCTCATGAAAATCGAGACCTTCAATTTGAGTAAAACCCTTGGCCACCAATCGCGCCTTGTATCGTTCAACGGTACCATCGGAGTTATATTTAATTTTGAACACCCAGCGGCAATCTATGGGTTTTTTACCGTCTGGCAAATTCTCCAAAGTCCAAGTATGATTTGCTTCAAGCGCTGAAATTTCTCGAGCCATAGCCTCACGCCAAGCAGGACTTTGAACCGCCTCTTTGTAACTCCGTGGCTCAGTGACCGAGCTGATGGTAGCTAAGAAACTTTGATATCCCTGCGAAAACTTGTCAGACGTGACATAACGAGCTAAGGGATAAGGAGTACCTGAGGAGCCCGTTTGGAGTGGAGCTTGTCGAGGGGGGTCTATTTTGGCTGCACGAGTACGCTGGATAGTATCTCCAGTGATAGCCGAGTAAACAACATAATCATCAAGCTTGACGGGA
Source organism: Buddleja alternifolia (assembly GCA_019426215.1). Taxonomy (NCBI): domain Eukaryota; kingdom Viridiplantae; phylum Streptophyta; class Magnoliopsida; order Lamiales; family Scrophulariaceae; genus Buddleja; species Buddleja alternifolia. The sequence goes on from CM033391.1 coordinate 59,331,168, forward strand.
TGTCTCGTAACCCGCCTTGGCTGGGAATCGACCATAACCACTCCATCCCGTGTTTCATCATTTGGTTGCGACTCGATAGGTTCGGAAACATGTGTCTCACTCCCCTTTAATTCCAGCGCACTGTCTCTATGGACAGAATGACCATCCTCTAACATATTATCAAACCCTTCATTGCCATGTTGCTCAAGAATAGGGCGAGGCTCCACCGAATCATTAATCTCCGCAAAAGGAAATGTATTCTCATGAAACGAGACATCTCGAGAATAAAACAACGTACCCTTATCCAGATCATATAATCGCCATGCCTTTTTACCGTGTGGATATCCCAAGAAAATGCATCGCCGACTGCGACTTGCAAATTTATCTCTCGGTTTTGGAGTGTGATGTGCATAGCAAAGACACCCAAATACTTTAATGTGATTGTATGACGGCTTAACATTAAACAGAATTTCATGGGGAGATTTCCCTTGCAAAGTAACTGTGGGAGTGCGATTAATTAAGTAGGCTGCCGTCAGAACACATTCTCCCCAAAAACGGATTGGCAAATTTGCTTGGAAACGTAAAGATCGTGCCACTTCAAGAATGTTCCGATGTTTACGTTCCACCCGCCCGTTTTGTTGGGGTGTGGCCACACAACTAGTTTCATGCACAATTCCTCGTTGTCGATAAAAATCTTGCATTGAGGACGAAGTGAATTCCAACCCATTATCACTTCTAATACGTTTAATTGATTTATTAAACTGAGTTTCCACAAGTTTGCAAAAATCACAAAGATATCGACAAACTTCACTTTTTTCTTTAATCAAATAAATCCAAACGGATCGACTACAATCATCAACAATTGTAAGAAAGTAATGCACACCATTGCTTGAAGCTTCACGATAAGGTCCCCACAAATCAATATGTATAAGATCGAAACAATTCTCAGCAATATTATCACTCAACGGAAAAACTGAACGAGTCTGTTTAGCTCGAAAACAAGCATCACAAATATTATTCACTTTTGACTCTACTCTACCAATAGCAGAAATAAAAGATAAATGTTGACTTGATTGATGACCAAGGCGCCTATGCCAAACCGTGAAAGGGTCTCCTTTATCAACTCTCAAAGCAGCATGTAGTTTCGTGCACTTGAAATAGTAGACCCCCCTCTTTAATTCACCCACTCCAATCGGCATCCTCGAGGTGTGGTCCTGTATCATGCAAAGGTCATTAGTAAATAATATTTGACAGCTCATATCAGCAATTAATTGATGTATGGAAATCAAATTGCATGTCAATTGTGGGACATATAAGACATTCCGCAAAGTCATGTGCTCATTTAAAACAACAAGCCCTCTCTTTGTTGCTTCTGTTTTCGCCCCATTAGGCAAAAAAACTGGAATTGAGGTAGTGGATTGAACATCGGTCACTAGCGTCAAATTCCCTGTCATGTGGTTGGATGCGCCACTATCCAACACCCACGCAAATTCATTAGGTCCCTTACCGGATAGTTTGTCTGTATTGTCATTATCGAGAAGCGTCAACAACCTTTGAAATTGCTCACTTGAAAGCCCTGTTATTCCATTTGCACCCTCGGCTTGTCCACTGGAGGTGTGAAATGCAGCCACCTTATTTTGATTTCGGTTGGTGGTTGAACTCCCTTGCCCTTGTCTACGTGTTTGATCGCCACGCTCACGGCCTCTCGGCCCTTTCCACTAGGTGGGGTATCCCACAATCTCGAAACATTCCGAAATCTCATGTCCATCTCGATCACAATGTGAGCACTTTCTGTCATTGTTTCCTCGTTGCCTTGATTGCCCATTTTTAGCTTTAGTGAACGTCCGAGCAGCCAAAGCTACGGCTTCCACATGCTCTTCCTGCCCTCGAACAATCGTTCGATGTCTCTCTTCCCGAGTGATAAACGCATAGGCCTTATTAATTGTGGGAAGCGGATCCATATTAAGGATTTGCGATCTCACGGTCCCGAAAACAGCGTCGTCCAGCCCCATTAAGAATTGATGCAATTTTTCTTCCTCTCGTTCTCGAACAAATTCTCTCGACGCCCCGCACGTGCACTTGGGAATAGACGAATAACTGCTTAGTTCGTCCCACATCCCTTTCAATTTTGTGTAGTATCCCATCACTGTCATTCCTTGTTGTCTAAGTGAGGTTATTTCGCCCTTCAACTCATGAACCCGTGGCGCATTCCCTACAGAAAACCGATCCCTTAGATCGTCCCACACAGCCTTAGCCGACTCCTCATATGCGATGCTTGGCTGAATAGACTTGTCGATGGAGTTGAAGATCCATGAGATCAACATGGAATTGCATGCTTCCCAATTGCTTGCCTCAGCCGAGTCGTCAGTTGGTCTTTTTAGGGTTCCATTAATGAATCCTAACTTATTCTTTGCTCTCAAGGCATTTACCATGGCCTTCTCCCACATGTCGAAGTTTTCTCCATTCAAAACGCAACTCGTTATCGTCGCCCCAGGGTTGTCTGATGGCGATAGGAAGAATGGTGACGACATGTCGACGTTCTTCTTCTTGTCGTCCATGAATCCAACCGAGAGGATTCGGCTTCAAGGGAGAACGGTTTGATGAAGGCTTTGGCAGGGCTAGGTTTAGGATCTTCTCCTAACCTGCTCTGGTACCATGAAAATAAACAAGAGAGAAAAGTTGGAGAATATTTTCTTATTGCTGCATTAACGTCTGTTTAACCTAATACATGAAGAAAGCCTTTTATACATGGAGAAACCTAATTAAGGTAGAAGACTAAGTAAGGCAGTATACGGAAATTACAAGGACAACTAATAAAACTTTACATAATTACAATATAATTACAATAAAATGCTTAGCTTGTGATTTTCTCAGGCTCATCTAGCAGATCTTAGTTCCAGGAATGAAAAACAATTCAATCCGACCTTTTACTTCACATCAAACAAGGATGTTACATATATTCACCTTAAAATGAAGCTCTGCCTGGTGTTTCATACAATGGTTTAAAATGCTAAAAAAAAAAAAAAAGAATTTACGAGGATGATCTTCTACTCCAAATATCACTATCTACTTAATTCTCATTTGAGGTTAACTGCATATCCTCTGAAGAATTGGAAGGAAAAAACTCCCACCTTCTGTTTACTGTTTCTACAGACCTTTTAACTAATTCTAAAATTCAGAAGCTAATCTACTTCATCCATATATATATTGTGACAAATAATCTGTTACCTCTGCTGCAACATCATATGCACCCTCCACGCATCTGCCCAAGGCTACACCAGACACATAGTTACCCCCGAGAAAGAGACCTTTAAAACCACCATTGCTCAGAGAAGTTCGCACATTATCCAACAAATCCAAGTGGCCAACCATAAATTGTGGAATAGCTCTTGGCCACACACGTACCCCCAGAACAAGTGGATCTTGTGCATTAGAATTTATAAGCATCTTCCTGAGATCACGATCCACTGATTCCACAAGTTGGCTCTCCGTCTGATCAAAGAAAGAGTGGTAAAGAAAGCAAGAATGTGAGTGACAGAAGTCAATATAGAAACTACTAAATGTGCTTCAAGTGAGTTCTGAGTGCATATGCATAGTAAATTGTAAAAATTCACAGCAAATTGATTTGACTCCAAAAATTGAAACAGCTAGCTATGAATTACCCCTTTACAAACATATTCCATTACCCACAACTTGAATCAAGAATAAGCGTTGTACTTTCTGCCTAACATTTCAGAGAGCTTTTCCAGTAAGAAGTTTGTAGACTTTGCCTTAAAATTTCTAAGAAGTAAAATTTCAAGTGACCGCACTATCCATCGCACAAAAATAAACAATGATATTACAATACTGATAGTAACAAAAATAAGAACATCAACCACATCAATGAAGATGATGAAATGAACAATAACCACAACCATGACGACAGCAACACATTAAAAACAAAAACATCAATTACATGGAGAACCCGTTTAAGCAACTTAAACAGATGGGCAATCATTGAAACAAGACGCATTTGCAATCACAATTTCAAACTGAACAGGAGTTTCATATGTTATATTATCATCTGGACTACATCACATTTTTCAAGTCGAGCTGGATTAAGCAATGGACACAGATCCTTGAATGAGTAATATCAAGGCATAAATTTGCAAAAATGGCAAGGTTTAGTAGCATTCAGTTGATACAAAGGACAGTTAGAACCAACCTATCACTTCCATAATGGAAATGTGGGCATAGATTGCTATATTTCTCCAGTATATCTTCTTAGACAATGGAGTTTGACGTTTTAAACAGGGAAGTACAATTTGTTAGAATCTTGGATTATTTGTTGAATACTTGAATATATTGGCCTGGGTCTCAGCAAGAGGTGATTATTTCATAGGATCTGAAGTCTACGGATGTTCAATGGTTCAACAAATTCAGCCTTAAGTAACCAAAACATGCTGCCATCCAGCAGTTAGCAGATAATTAGTACCTTTGACGTAATTCCAGGATTCGTTGCTCCTCCAATGTAATTCAAAAGAAGAACCCTTCCAGATGGGGCACGGTTTGGAAAAAGTGATGAGCTGTATATAGTTCCTGCAGGATCAAATGACCAGAAACAAAGGGTTTTACATCTGTCGTATAGAGAGCTTTTATTTTGACTCAACCAGAAACTTCACTAATCCATATAACATTAGTTTATCGTATTCAATGAAAGCAATATCCAGGAAGGTAACAACAAAGTCCATAATTGTACTTTTTTTTTTTTGATAAGTAAAATCCATTATCCTAGTCGATAACTCAATCATAGTGAATTTACCTAAAGTTTCCACCCCTTGGGAACGTGGATGCAACTGCCCAAACCCCTTTAGTTCACCATCTATCAAACATTCCTCGCGAATTGCTTCTTTTGGGTAGGAAATGGTGACCGCAGCAACAGGTGGATAATATAATTTTGATAATTCATCTGCTGCAACAGCCTGAAAACAAGTGCACATCAAATACCATAAAATTATGCAGTAGGTCCTTCGTAGGCATCATCAAGGAAAATATGTACTAAATCAAATAGCACCACATTAAACTTGAGCACATTTAAAGAACTAGTATATAGTACGTGCGTTGCAGGTGAACAACATGTGAAATGCATAAATTTAATAATAAATATAATGATTAATGTAGGTTCATCTGTTTTTTTCTTTTTCTTTTTTAATCTTGATTCGTATTATATTTGCATTTTAATTTTTGGTTTTAGGGATTCTTTTAGCACAGTTGTACTTATAATCCGAATAAATATGCTTTTTAGTAAATGGTTTATTTTCAATATATGATAGAATGTAAGATCTTGCTAAAATCAGTGTATGAATTATTGATTAAAACATTTAATTTAAAGAATTTAAAAGCAATGAAATAAGAGTAAAATATTATGAACTCAAATAACTGGATAAATTATTCAAAGAAAGAATATCAAATATTCAAAACCTAATTAATAATTCAGCCAAGAAGTTTTTTACTCCATAGGCCATAAAAATTGAGTTTATGATCACGTTAGTCTTTTTTGTTTGACCTTAATGACTGGCGTGTTCTCATCTTATTTGGTCATATAATTTTTTTCGTCTTCAATTTTTCAACTCTCTCTTCCACCTTACTCAAAATTTGGTACTTAACGGAGGGTTTGCTCTTCTTGTGATAAAATGCCGACAAATAAATGAATTGGAACAAAAAAGATTATCAGTATTTTCATAATAATTTTTTGTCTATTTTAAATTTGATTATAAGTTGTTTTGTTAAAGTTCAATTAACATATATCTACAAGTAAAGATTCATGAAACTAAAAGTTGAAATAAAGGTATTCACATGTTCAACAAATTAAATACATGAGATCATAAATATAAGTGGTGTAGGATAAATTGCTATCTAATTTGAGTTAATATAATTTTCAAAGTAAAAAAAATTCATATATATACTCCAACTTAAGATTATAATATGAACATGAAGTTACTAAAATAATTACTATAAATTCAATACTTGTTAAAGATATATTACTATATATTGAACAATAATTGCAGTGTATTAGAAGGGCGTCATTGTGTATATATAATTAAAAAAATCATTTTATGATATTGCATATATAATAAAAATTAATTGTGGGTAAATAAAACAATGTTAGTGGTAATTTAAGAAGTATGATGGGGGATTAACATATCATGTATTTTCAAAGCAAAATCTTAAAATAGTTCACACCGTATCACTCTCCACAAAATAAATCCCATTATATTGTTCTTTATGCCACATATGAGTACTGCTACATTATATAAAGTGTCTCAAGCCAAGCTGCCTCAACCCCCTTCAAGTCCACATCCCTACCACCCTTTAGGAAAAGCTGGGTTAAAAATTAGATCATATCTCCTGCGCCTAGAGGCTGGAACAATGCATACTTGCATGTGAATTGGAAGTGAACTCATAAGAAGTCTTCCAAGTTATCTCCATCTAACCCCATAAATAGAGATGATCACCTTGTTGAAAATGTAAAGCTTGTTTATGGCCACGGAGGATTGCAAGAATAAGATGATGATAATTGGAAACTCCATGATCACTGGTATCTAATCCAAATTTCCAACACGAATACATGTAGCTTCCATAAATTGTTGTTCATGTCTTGGCCAAACGAAGCCAATTTATAGTAAAAAAAGAGTTTAGTAAACCAAAAGCCAAGTAGTTAGTTGCTTATCAATATTAATTTACTGGTATATAAAGAGTCTTTCAGTTTAGCAATTTATTATAAAAAACACCTATTGTAACTTACTCCAGGTAAAGAGATTAATACCAATAGAGAGTAAGGAGGCCATCTTTTACTACACGTTAGGGGTATATTAAGGGTCATTCTTATCATTATTCAAATTAATTTACAAAAACAAAGATATATTACGAAAGGGTAAAGATTAGTCCAGTAAAAGAGATTAGTAAGAATAGAGAGTTATTGGCAGGCCTCGTGTTAGGGGCATATTAAGGATCACTCTTATCAATTATCATTTGAATAGGTTAATTTAGAATAACAAGGATGTACACTTTTTAGTATAGTATATAGAGTATAGATATAGATAGATATAGATATAGATAGATTATTTCTGAAGCAACCTACGTGCATGAAGACTATAAAGGCGTACTGCACACACATAATCAAAAATGCTGATATGCAAACCGAAGGAAGTACACATACCGATACTGATTATTCTTAGGAGGTCAAGGACTGGACAACCAAAACTGTTCATGTGATTAGGGTCCCAAATTCCCTGGACCCGCAAGAATCACCCTATCAATACTGCATGATCAGATCTTATCAAACTATTCCATGCTTGTTTAGGGTGCACTATATAATACCTCTTCTTCCATCGAACCAAAAAGGCTCAAATTGTTTACTGATTAGTATATTGCTTATGCTTTCAACGCAATCCTTTTTCACCACGTTTATCAATTATCATTAATAGTAGTTCCGACATATCCAGAACCAGTGCAAGTACGCAACGAGAAACTTTATGTGAAACAGAGTAAAAAGTGTTGGATGTTTTCTTCTGTAGCTTGTGTTCTGTAATGCCTGTCAACAAACCATTTCCTAAAGTGATGGTAAGGAAGGAAAAATTAGGGACTAGATTTGACCCTCCTTTGTGTTTCCTTCTTTGTAACCTTATAGCTAAAATAGCCTTCTTATTTTCTAAGTCAATCTGACTTCGGGCCATAATCATAAAAGTGAAATGCCTGTGAGCGACTTATGTTCAACATGAGGAAATTACTTAATAAGTTTAAGCACATCCAACTCATGGTCTGCTGCCCATTGTTTCATAATGGCCCATCATGAGAAGGCCTGAATTTTTCATTTCTACGAGGTTCTGGCTGCATTTGGCAGGCAACAAGAGGCATGTAATAACTAATAAAACCATATAAGTAAAGGTTATTGGCATCTTAGAGAAACTTATTTCAAGTACTTTTATAAAGTTTAGTCCTCTGGTTCATAACGTTTGGTTTGGTTGAAGACCCCTCAATTGATTAGAGCAACTCCCCAGTACTGTTTTTGTCTTGGGTTTTTTTTGTGGGGGGGGGGGGGGGGGGGGGGGTTCATTACCACTCTACACATAAGTGTCCCAGAAACAAGGTAAGAGTATATATAAAACAAACATACCGATAGTGGGCGTAATATTGTGCTTGCCACATAGGACGGAACAGTCATTACAACACTTCTACTCTGCAGAGAAGCAATTCCGCTGGGGGTATCATATGTCAAGGAATATCCTCCATTGTCCGTCTTACAGATAGTCGTGAGTCTCCATGACAACTTAACTTTGCTTCCTAAGCTGGAAATATGAGAAACCCATGTGCACAAACAAATGTTAAACTAGTAAGCGCTCCCTTTGTCCCATACAATTTGTTTCATTGTCAGCAATTTGCTCATGAATAGATATTATGACATTGCTCAAATTATAAGTTAAGTCCTGACCTTTTTGCATTTATTTTGAGCTGGAATTCTAACATATGTTGTATATTGCTACCATGGAAAGTTGTGTCTGTGTTTGATTTTGTTTTGAAGGGTTTTCTTAGTGAGATTATTTGGTGAGAAATTTTATCGGAAGCTGTGTTTTTTGTCGGAATGCGCTTGGATTACCTATTTCTAGATGACATTTTGGTTAGTTTCGGTGAGATCGTGTTTAATTTTATCTCAAAAGGGAACAAAATTATTATAGTAGTCAAATCATGTAAGTTTTTGTCTGAAAAATTGTGTTCATATATAGTTAATAACTGAAAGATAAATTATAGTATAATTTCAAAATAATTGCAATATATTAATGTGTATATATGGGAAAATTGCATCAACCTCCCTTGAACTATGGACATTTGGCAACCACACCCCTTTACATTTGATATGTTGGCATGAACCTCTCTTTTCTCAACTTTTCACTAAATTTATTAATGAAAGACTAATAAACCCTTCACATTTGGGGTAAAAAAAAAGATTAAATTAAATAATTAGTTGGAGCATGAAAAAGTACTACTAAATTATATAGTAATAAAAAATAATGCATCTTAAATCAAAAAGGTTATAGAAATATAGCTCTAAATTCCCAAAATGTAAATTAATAAAGAAAACCTAATTTAATCGTGAATCCTTTTATGATCCCAAAAGAAATTACTTAAAAATATTGATTTTAATTCTCTCTTAATTCAAGTAATGTGAAATTTCATGAAAAGTATGTTATTATTCTGATTATGCTAATTTAATTTGTTGCACCATTTTTCTTATTTTTATATATGGCAATCTTCCATAGACAAAAATTAGTACTTCTTTTAGTTTTTTCATAATATATTTAGTATAAATTCACATTCATGTTTAAGAATTTATGGTGATAATATGGGTTTTCTTTATTTTTCAATTAAGACCAGCTTCAAGAAAGAAAGAACAAATATTATGTTGCACTCTTAAGCTTTGAACTTTATTAAACTATGCCATTGTTGTTATGAAATAGTCATAAATTTATTATTTATTTTTTATTTTTTTTACAAATGTTACCATATAAGAACAAATACATGGTAGAATATATGATGTATATTTACTTCTTCTTTTATTTTGGTAATTTTTTCTGTAGGAAAACGTGATTTATGGCAATTAGATATTTATTAGGATCTTTTGTATTTTTTAGGATCTTCTATATCCCTAGAATAAGGCTGATTAGTGATTAATTTCCTTTTAGTTAGTGTATCCCATAATTACGGGATCTGATTATCCTTTCCTTTTTTTGCTGCTAGATTAAGTTGTATATAATTGACCCTCTTGTACACTGTTGGATATAATTTTCATAATAGAAGAAACATTTCCCAGCACATAAATTATGTTATCAGTTTCAACAGACATGGTCTCTTCACAAATTATTCTTCTTAGTTTCAATATGGTATCAGAGCCGTAAGGCTTTGAATTCCTAGGAAATATCGATCCGAGTGTTTGGCCCTTATTGCCAATAAATTTTTTGGTTCTGATCAGCCTTAACTGCTGGTAATTTTTGCTACAAGCGATCTGCCTTAATTGCCTATAGATCAGTTTTAATGATGGAGATGTTGGAGGTTGCAAGGACGACTATTTCAAGTACTTGTTCTTTGGCGTATTCAGGTACGTTTTCATTCTCTATTGAATTAAATGACTCAGCAACAAGCTTTGCTAACTCTTGGATCATGGATTCAGGAGCTACTGACCATATGACTCACTCACCAAACCATTTTTTCACATATTCCCCTTGTCCAGGCAATAGAAAAGTAGCCACAGCAGATGATTCATTGACCACTGTAGCAGGGGTAGGGGATATCAAAAGCAGCCCATTATTGACCTTAAAAAATGTTCTCCATGTCCCTAGATTATCCACGAACTTGATTTTTGTCCAAAAACTTACCCAAGATATGAATTGCTTTGTGATTTTTCATCGTAGTTATTGTGTATTTCGGGGCGAGGATTCGGGGAAGATGATTGGACATGCTAGAGTAAAGGATGGCCTCTACTACCTTGAAGAGCTGAACCAATCAAACATAATTACGGACAGTATATCTCACTCCATTCTTTCAAACTCTTCTTTATTGAATAAAGAGAAAATTTGGCTTCACCATCGTCGACTTGGACACCCATCCTTTAGATTTGTTAAAGTTTTGTTTCCTTCTTTATTTAAGGGTCTGAATGTTTAGGATTTCCATTGTGAAGTGTGTGAACTAGCAAAACACCAACGTGCGTCTTTTCCTATTAGTAATAAAAGAAGTTCAATTCCTTTTTATCTCATTCACAGCGATATTTGGGGGCCTTCTACTGTTCCTAATGTTTCTGGGGCAAGATGGTTTGTCTCTTTCATTAATGATTGTACTCGTGTTACATGGATATTTTTACTCAAACACAAATCCGATATCAGTATTGTTATCCCAAATTTTTGTTCCATGATTAAAAATCAGTTTGGGGTCAATATCAAAAAGTTTAGGTCAGACAATGCTAGGGACTATTTCAATCATGTCTTAACTCCATACTTTCATAAAGAAGGGATTGTACATGAGTCATCTTGTGTTAATACCCCACAACAAAATGGAGTAGCAGAACGGAAAAATGGTCACCTTCTTGAATCAACTCGAGCCTTTATGTTTCAGAAAAATGTACCTAAATCCTTTTGGGAAGAAGCAGTACTCACATCTGCTCATCTTATAAATCGCTTGCCTTCAAGAGTTTTAGGATTCAAGAGTCCAATGGAAATCCTCTCGACATTTTATCCAGATCTAAAAACTTCAAATAATCTTGTCCCTAGGGTATTCGAGTGAGTGTCATTTGTCCATGTTCACAGCCAAAATCGTGGGAAGTTAGATCCAAGGGCATTGAAATGTGTCTTTGTGGGTTACTCTTTGACACAAAAGGGTTATAAGTGTTACCATCCTCCGTCCAAAAAATTGTCTCGGTGGACGTTACTTTTAATGAAAGTGAGTCTTATTTCACTACTCCTTATCTTCAGGGTGAGAGTTCAAAAATAGAAGATAAGGATAGAGAGGATTTCAAGGATCTTTTTTTACTTAACTTGCCGTCTTTTTCTAAGCCCACAACTCAATCCAATCCTCTTATATCTGATCTCATTTTTGTGTCTGAACAAGCACCTCAAAATCAGCTAGAAAGTTCAAGTTCTGTCCTTGAGAATGTGAGATATGGCAAGGTTTATTCAAGGAAAAAGATGGCTGCCCCTGAATCTGTTCAAGTCCAAGTTTCTAACCCGGATCCTGAGAATGAGGTAACAATTTCTAAACCTTCATTAAATACTGAAACTGATTTTCATGTAAAATAATGATCAGGATCTTCCGATTGCGATTAGAAAAGGGACTAGGGAATGCACCAAACAACCACTATATCCTCTTGCTCATTTCATTTTTTTCAGAAAATTTTCACCATCTCATAAAGCTTTTCTTGTTAATCTGAACACCACCTTCATCCCTAGAACCTTATTTGAGGCATTGACCAATGAGAAATGGAAACAAGCTATGAATGTTGAAATGGAGGCATTAGAAAAAACAAAACGTGGGAGTTAGTGAAGCTGCCAGCTGGGAAGAAACCTATGGGCTGTAAATGGGTTTACACAGTGAAGTATAGGGCTGATGGATCAATTGAAAGATAGCTATACCCAAACTTACGGGATTGACTACTTAAAGACTTTTGCTCCGGTTGCAAAGATGAATACTATTAGGGTTCTCTTGTCTTTAGCAGCTAATAATGGTTGAAAATTACAACAATTTGATGTCAAGAATGCATTTTTGCATGGAGAACTGGATGAAGAAATATACATGGATTTACCACCAGGTTATAGAAATAATTTGAATGCTCAGGTTGTGTGTAAGTTGAAGAAGGCTTTATATGGGCTAAAACAATCACCACGGGCAAGGTTTGGGAGATTTGCAAAAGTAATGATGGCCATGGGGTATAGACAAAGCCAAGGGGATCATACGCTGTTTATCAAACACTTACCTTCAGGGGGAGTCACGGCACTTTTAGTGTATGTCGATGACATAATAATGACAGGGGATGATGACAATGAGAGATAAAATCTAAGTCGGTGTTTGGCTAAGGAGTTTGAGATGAAAGAGTTAGGCAAATTAAAATATTTCCTTGGGATCGAAGTAGCTCACTCTAGGCAGGGTATTTTTATTTCCCAACAGAAATGTCACTGATCTACACAACGAAAGAGGCAAAACAGCGTGTAAACCATCAAGTACTCCGATGGATCCAAACCTTAAACTTGGAAAGGCAGAGGGGGATGTTGCAGTAGATAGGGAAATGTATCAACGCCTTGTAGGTAGGCTTATTTATCTTTCTCAAACGCGACCAGATATAGCATATGCAGTGAGTGTGATTAGTCAGTTCATGCATAGCCCGAAAGAAGTCCATTTGCAGGCAGCTCACCGAGTGTTACACTATCTCAAAGGGACACCAGGAAAAGGTATTATGTTCAAGAGAAATGGAAGTCTAGTACTTGAGGCATACACGGATGCTGATTATGCAGGGTCAATTGTTGACAGGAGGTCAACTTCAAGATATTGCACCTTTCTTGGAGGGAACCTCATGACGTGGAGGAGTAAGAAGCAGAATGTAGTAGCACGATCTAGTGCAGAAGCAGAATTTCGAGCAATGGCTCAAGGCATATGTGAACTACTTTGGTTGAAAATCATATTAGATGACTTGAAGATTAAGTGGGACGGCCCAATGAGACTCTACTGTGATAATAAGTCTGCGATTAGTATAGCTCATGACCCAATTCAACATGATCGAACGAAGCACATTGAAGTTGACAGACACTTCATCAAAGAAAAATTGGACAGTGGTTTGATTTGTACGCCTTATGTGTCTACACAGAACCAACTTGCTGATGTACTTACCAAAGGGTTATGTAGTTCAACGTTTGAGAGTATTGTATCCAAGCTGGGAATGGAGAATACCTATTCATCAGCTTGAGGGGGAGTGTAGGAAAACGTGATTTATGGCAATTAGATATTTATTAGGACCTTTTGTATTTTTTAGGATCTTCTATATATCTAGAATATTCTAAGGCTGATTAGTGATTAATTTCCTTTTAGTTAGTGTATCCCATAATTACGGGATCTGATTATCCTTTCCTTTTTTTGCTGCTAGATTAAGTTGTATATAATTGACCCTCTTGTACACTGATGGATATAATTTTCATAATAGAAGAAACATTTCCCTGCACATAAATTATGTTATCAGTTTCAACAGGCATGGTCTCTTCACAAATTATTCTTCTTAGTTTCAATATTTTCTAATAGAATATACTTCTAAATTAGCACTTTTTTGGAAGAAGTTGTCGAATTTTATTATGAAGAAGCATATTTGAATAGTAAAATTTTAAGTACATAAATATTCGTCAGGTTCTTACTTATGTATTTCTATTTCTTGTTTTAAATGAGAAAAATTAGAAGTATTCGGGTTTATGAATATTGTTTGAATTATATGAACATATTTAAGCAATAAAAAATTTAGATTACAAAGAGAATTCATGGTTAATTAAGAGGATGATTATTTAGGAGTTTAGAGTTATATTTCTAGAATTTTAAAATGTGGATGCCACATTATTTATTATTTTTTTTATTATTATTATTATTATGTCATTTGACGATATTTTGATAATTTTCCTTTGACCAAAACATAATAAGTGAAAGTTAACTTTGTTTAATTCAAAAGTGAAGGGTATTTTAGTCATTAATTATAAAATATGATGAAAAAAGTGGAGGGGAGGTCCATGCCAATCTTTCAAATGTGAGGGGTGTGAATGTCAAATGTCCATAGTTCAGGGAAGGTAGATGCAATTATCCCGTGTATATACATATATGATAAATTTATTTTTATTAATATAAAACAGAAAGAAAGAAGAGAAAGGAAAGAGGGAAAATGTCAGATTTTTGACTTAGCAGGGGCATGTATTTCTGGCCAAACAATAAAATGTTTTTTGGACCAACATCATGAGAGCAAACATGATTTGGCCGAAATTTCCAGTAAAAAATTGGCTTGGGAAGGAAACCAAACATGGCATGTATCTTTTAGATATTATACGTAGAAAGTTATATCTTTCAGATATTATGTATCATATCACTTTAGATAGTGTTAGCTCTAGATAAGCATTAGTTGTAGTTTATCCCTGATTTTCTGATATCCTGTATGATAAAATCAAGGATTAGTTCTCCAATTCTTAGCCTTAATTCCATAGGTGATCCAGCTTATATATTTCCTGTGGTCTTGTTCAGAAAACAGTAGATAATGAAATTTCAGAGTATCACAAATTTCTATGGCAACCTTTTCACCTTTGTTGAATTTAGTACATATTATAAGTAAGATTTTGTTCGTATAAAATATTCTCTTGTGTGGCTAAATGAACAACAAGACAAAAGGATGTTTGACTTCCAATTGTTAGAGACATTGGGAAAAACAGAGTCTTGCAAACCTTGTTGAACAGAAGGAGCACCAGATACATCAGAGAATTCAAAAAGTGGAAATCAGAAATCCCATGTATGGTTTTATGTGATGTAAAAATGGAACAATGATTACCTCGACGAAATTGCATTTGGCAACATTCCCAGGCCCTTTGTGAATGATCCAACTGTTTGGCCTTTTGGTTTGGGTAAACGCCTGCAGATGTAATCAATCAAATTCCTAAATATGCATGCACAATTAACAGAAACAAACAAATCTATGCCTTGGTACGCGTGTCATTACGGGTCTCGAGGTGCCTTAGGATTACTGGATTTCTCCTTCAATGCTTTAAAGGTTCCACCAAGAATGCTACTGCCATTTTGTTCCAGTTTCCAAACTTTCCCAAATGCTGCTTTCATGCTCAGTTTTGACGGATCCCCAGCATAAACACCTATATGAGAAGAAAAATTTGAAATAATAATGCCACATTACCTAAAAAGTACAGAACATAGTGGAAATATTACATTCAATCTCAATAAAATGTAGGGTCTTTGTGACAGTGATGGGCGGTAATAATATGGCGAAGTGGATATTTGGCTAAAAATGTCTTATAGGCTACTAAGGT
This sequence comes from Buddleja alternifolia, assembly GCA_019426215.1. Taxonomy (NCBI): domain Eukaryota; kingdom Viridiplantae; phylum Streptophyta; class Magnoliopsida; order Lamiales; family Scrophulariaceae; genus Buddleja; species Buddleja alternifolia. The sequence goes on from CM033391.1 coordinate 59,346,722, forward strand.
GTTTTTGGAGTTTACAAGATGCTAGGTCTTACTTTAAAAAGAAGACCGTGAGTGTTTGGATAAGATATGCTCATGGAGCTTATAAAATTTTTAGTAACGAGAACTTTGTAATTGATATGGTCAGACTAAAAAAGGTTAAAGTTATTAAGATCTTAAAAAAGGAATTTGAGTCTTCATTATACCTGGCAAAGCACTCACAGGGCCATATTTAGCTAGCTAGCTAAAATGCAACTATGCAAATAGTAAGATAATTACCAAGCAATGGAACAGATTGTATCCAATTCCCAAACCTGACCTACATGTAGTATAGAACTTAAAAGGTTTTTGTTGTGTAATTCATATCAAGGGATGGCAAGAAAGACGAGCACTATAAAAAAAGGTGTAACGGAATTAAGAAGAGAGTCGTAGCAGAGCAAAATGGGTGGATTATAAACTTGATTACCAGGCAGGCAGACAGACTAAGAAGAAGGTGAGAAGAGAGAGAGGAGTAGAGTAGGATACCGGAGCAAAATGGCTCAATTAAGCGCTCAAAAACTTCACTACCAAGGTTACGCTTGACAAACTCTTCAACTGATTCCTCGTAACCCTGTCACCTTTGAGATTGAGATACGTACGTGTCGTGGAGCCGTATAATAAATAAATAAATACAAATACAAAAACAAAAACAAAAGTGGGGAGGGGAGGGGGCACAAACTGGAGGTGGGGATGGGCGAAGACCAATTGCACCAAAACCAGCTCTGAGTTTTCCAGGAAAGCTCATCAAGTCAAAGAATGGCAAGTCGGTAGGCTTGGAGGGGACTGGCCTCAGCTTTCCATTCCAAAGCACGAAGCGAGGCGCATTTGGGTCTCCAAATACCAAATCATCCTTCAACCCGCTGTCCACCGCCATGGTGAGCATGGGATCCGACGGCTGGAAGCTGTTGGGGCCTTCTTCCCACAGGTAGCCGTCGTCCCTCTCCATGGTCGTGATGTTCCCCCCCACACGCTCTCTGGCCTCGGTCACCATCAAATTGGAGTTACGGTGCTTGGTGGCCAGGGCCTGGGCGATGCACAGGCCGCTAATACCAGCCCCAACAATGACGCAGTCAACCACCTGGTTATCTCTTGCCGGGGTAGGGGAAACAGCGGAGGCGCCCCCCTCAGCGACGGAGCATCGGATTCGCCGAGGGATTGTGAGTGGACGACGACGACTTATTATAGTGAGTGGGGGGGATGAAGACGACTTATTGCAGGAGGAGGAATTAAAAGCCGGGAAATGGGTGAAGCTACTAGTACTAGCCATTGACAGTAGGAGAAATTAACAAGTGGAAAAACTGAACTCAACTGATGCCTCCTGTCCTAAACTTTGCTTTGCTTGCAGAAAGGGAAAAATGGAAAATCCGGTTATCTCCACGTGGAAGGATAATGATATTTGATTGGAACCTTTTTTAAAAAAAAAAAAATTGGGGTCATATCTATGCTGAATTGCTGATAAAGGTAAAAGATAATGGTGTTGAAGCTCCAATCTTTATTTTAGGGTTAACTTTTTCTTTATCTTTTAAAAAAAAACTTTATTTCCTTAGCCTATTATTCGTGTCCTTTTATTTAAAATACAAAAACCCAAATAATCCACTATTCCACTAAACAAACCATAACGAATTAATAAAAAAAAAAATCGGAGAATGATATTGGCACTCCACAGGAGTCCATGCTAAAATGTTATTTGAAAATATAGCAATAATGTCCATTGACTTTAATATATTATGAATTTCAAAATTGAATTCAAAGACTATTTTAATGCATCAAAATAAATTACCATTTTTTTTTATTATCCATCAAATAATAAACACATAAATATCAATATTGGATAGTTCTAAAATTTTATTGAAATCCTAAAAGAAAAGACTACAATAGAAAATTTATAGTATCCCCAGCAATACAATGCATGTTGTGTGTTAAATTCAAAAATGATAGAAAAACAAACTTGAAATGAAAATTATCTCATTTTGATTGTATATAAACACAAAACTATAAATTCTATATAATCTGCTATATTAGTCAGTTTACCACAATATAGTTTAGTCATTTATAAAAGTTCAAAGAAGTTGCAAAAAAAAAGTAGAAAAAGCATTTAATGATTTTTCGACTTGTATATAAAGAGATAAAGTACATTTTAAATAGTATAATAACTTGCAAAGGTTATAGTATCGTCAACATAGACACTCACATAATTGACAATTTTAAAAAATATATACATACAAAATAATAATAATATTAATAATAGTTCTTTACGCACCATTGCGTTCATGTTTTGAGTTGACATTTTTTAGCTTGCATACAAATATGTATCGTCTAATGTTATGCATTTGTTAACCAATTATTAGACAATATTATTAAGAAAAATAAAAAGATTGAATGGAGTGTTTAAAGTTATATATATCTTTTATTAATAAACGGGTTATTTGCCAAAAGAAATGAATAAAGGTGGAACTCTTGAAATAATTTGTGGAGTTCTCTATATATTAAATAAAGCATGTATTGTTGCAATCTTCAATATGTTTCTTCTAGATCGGAACTGGAATTTAGAGATTGTAGGTATGACTGAAAACAAGGAATGATTCAAAGTTAAAGAAGACTCTTGGTCCTTAACACAAAAATGCTCCGCTATCAATAGTACGAGTAGTGCAACCGTGTCCCAAGATATAATGAATTTGTTCTATGAGAAAATCACTTCAAATCTCAGAACTCACTAATTTATACTGCTGAAAAACTCTTAAGGGAGAAGATGATGCACAGAAAATGTTGTGTGTTTGGTGTGTTTGAAAATCATTCTGCAAGGGCCTCTATATAAGCACATAAAATGAATTTGACATTAACGAGAGCATAATTTAATCTGGTATTAGTTCACAATGTAACAACAAACATTTTCGGTTGTTTCAGGTGACTGAAATAGTCGGCTCTACAGCTTTTGAACGTTTGCTTTCCCACTGAAAGTATACAACACCACATTAAACTCAGTAAGATAACCAGATTAAACCCAGTAAGATCGTGGCCAGCGAGGCCTGCCGTTGGATTTAAAAGAATATGACGGTTAGGAATTTTTCAGGAATTTAATTTAATTTAATTTAATTAAATAATTAATTAAAATTAACATTGGACCCTAAGCCCAAGCCCGAGTCCCCTGCACATGTGGGTGGTCAGTGGGGAAAGACCCATGAAGCTAGGTCCTCCCCATTCCAAAAACTTTTTCACCCAGAAGGGCAACCCTTTTATCCCAAAAATTATATAGAAATCATCATAATTTCTTGTTGATTTGCTATATGGGACATTCCACAAGTTCAAAGAATATACTTTAACACTTAATTTTTCATTCGCCTGAAATTCGATTTGAGAAATTCGAAGTGCTAAATATATTTATTTATTACGTAAATTAATATTATCTAGTAATATCTCATACCCCGGATATTTGCATTATTCAAATTTCGTAGTCAAAATTTGTGTTTATCACACTTTTAATACTACTATTTCCAACACATATAACTATAGTTTTGTACGTGTGTATGTCATATTTGTGTTCTTAATTTTTATGTTTTTATTTTTAAAAAAAAATCTATGCACGTAAAGGGTATTCTATGTTAACAACTTCTTTACAAATATTTTATATTTTTCTGCATATATATTCACAGTTTGGTAAGTGGTGCTTCAAGCTATGTTGATTGCAAAATAGTTATAAAGTAAACAAAGAGTTGAAAAAAATAAGATGTGATAGAAGCAAAACTACGATGTTATTACAAGAGAAGAAAATCAAAAAATACGTACTGTACGATTAAAAGAAAACAAAAACATTATGATAAAATGGAATTCTTCGATAAAAGAGACAAGGGCAGGGACTGTCGAACTTTGACAAACTCAACTTGTAAGCATACTCTTTATTTTATAAACCTAGGAGGCTAGAAGTAATCAAGTGACGATGTATCCATTCGAATGTATAACTTTTAGAGATAATAGCTAACACCCATTAACCTATAGGGGATTGAGCACTTTGCCCCCTATTCTATTGACATGTGCACCTGACATCCTCATCTTTGGTGTCGGGTGCACTTAACCCCCTCCGATGAAATATTCTCTCATTTTTCTGGCGCATGTGCCTTACACATGACAACATTAAGGGCAAAATAGTCAGAAAATTGAGAAACTTTAGGGGGAGGAGGAATCAGGAAAAATGTCAAAAAAATTCAGAAAGAATTAGGAAAAAAATCATAAAATTGAAATTGATTTGCTTCTTCTAATTCGTTGAAGCGTTTTAAGAAAATTATATGTCATTGTCGTGTTTCAATTTATTTATTTTTGTTTTAGTGGATTTTTTCTGTTTTTTCTTTTTTAGCATTTTTCTAGTTTTTCAAAAAAAATTATAATTCTCTCTCTGATATAATTTTTAATTTTTTTTAATTTTTTTCTAATTAATCTCAATTTTCTGAACTTTTTTCGGATTTTCAACATTTGTAAAAATTTCCTTATTTTTTTTTGAATTTCCGTTCATTTTTCTGGTTCTTTTTCAAAATATTTTTCATTAGTTTTCAAGTTTTTTTTATCTGGCGTGATTCATATTTTTAATTAAAAATGTAAAAAAATAAATAAAGATTATAAAATTTTAAATTTAAATTTAAATTCAAACATTAAGTTTTAGCAAAATCCCCCCTATCACTGGACTGTCAATTGAGTCGGACCTACCCAAAGTCCGATTGTTCGGTCCGTTTAAGAGTGAGCTAAGCCTAATTGAGTTTGAGCTTACAAATTGAACCCGCCCAATTTGTGAGCTGAGCTTGAGCTTTGATAGGTTCAGCCCAAATAATCCGAACTCAAGATTTTTTCTAATTAATGCTCTGTCTCATATAGTAAAACAAATTGTAGATTTTTAAGCTTGAAACTTACGAAATCGATGAAATGTATATATTAGTAGAAACTTTTCGTCTAAAGAGATTTTGGAAGAATTTCCAATTATTTTATGCTACCTCATATACATTGATAAAAATTCTAAATTTTCTTAATCATTATTATAGATTTTTTGACTTCATTAGTAAAATTTGGAATTATACATACTCATTAGCGTAAACATATATTTAATATACTATTTAAAATTAGTCTCTTAATATGATTCTATTGGATGTCCTTTCTTATTTAAGAAAAACTAATGAGCCGGCCCGAAATAGGCCTGAAGCTCGTAAAAAACGTGAGCTTGAGTTTGACAGGAGCCGAAGAAAAAATTTATGAGCTGAGTTTGAGCCTATAATATTCAAGCCCGATGAGTTTGAACTTGACTCACCCTAACCTCGGCTCATAGGGCCTAATTGATAGGCTTATATAGAGCACTTTGCCCCTTGAGTGACGATTTTGCCATTGTTGATGTCATGTGCAAGAACATGCGCCAGAAAAAATGAGGAATATTCCTCAATATTCCTTTGGAGGGGGTTAAGTACACCTGACACTAAAGGTGAGGATGTCAGATGCACATGTCAATAGAATAGGAGGCAAAGTGCTCAACCCCTTATAGGTAGAATAGGGGTCTGCTATTATCTCTAACTTTTAACTAGTTTGAGGTTGGATAGGGGTCTGCTATTATCTCTAACTTTTAACTAGTGTTCGTCTAAAATTTTATAATAAGTTGTAACTGCAATATATTTGTTAGAAGAATCATCTATATGAATCAAATTCTTCCTATCATTTATATGATTTTATTTGACAGTAAATAAAATTATATATTACCTTGAAACTTGTATGGAAAATTGAATTAATTTTATATGATTTTATGCAATCTTGGTAGTTGAAAACATTTTTCATTAATCCAGATTTTGTTATGTGACAGTACACTCCCATTTCATCCACTCACGTGCCCACTTGTTACAGTTACAGTAGTCCTAACATGCATCATAACTAATTTCTATATAATGCTAATTGCGAATGTAAGTCCTTAAATGAACCCCTGAGCCTTCAAACAACGTCGTTTGTATAAATGTTGCTCTTTTACTTTTAAAAATGTATTATCATATTTAAGTTTATTTCCATAATAATTTCCCTCTAGCATCCCATCTTATTTAGTAGCCCATCCATTTGATAATTGAATAAGTTGCTAACCTCAGTCATAATTTCATCTTTCATATTTTCCAACTCATCTTGATCTAGTTTGCTTCTCATTATCTCACCATTTTTAACAAAATGTGCAATTTTTTACTCCGAAAAATCCAATATCTGAGTTTCATGTTCTTGTATTGCATATGACTTTCTTTTTAGACATTCATTTTCCATGTTCGAATGCTCTGGTGCAATTGTTAGATTCATTCAGCTAGATGAATCAATTTCTCTTTACTATTTTTGGGTTATTGGCATTTTGTACCCCCAAAGTAGACCCACAAGGCACTTTGCATCCTAAAATTACAAAAATGGCAGTTTGCACCCTCCAATTAGCATTTACTTGGCACTATACACCCTCCTAAATTTTCTTGTTGAAATTTGTGGGGGGAAAGGATTTTGCTGATTATTGAAGGGTAAGATTGTCATATATTGTTCATTGCCTCAATTATCAACTGATATAAGTTTAGTAACATAAGAAAAATGAGCCCAATATTGAATTATGGACACATTATAATGACGCCAACTGATTTCAATATTATCAAAGTGATGTCTTTATTGAGAAACTTGCCAAGAAGCTCAAGAAATGTATGGAATATTTTTTATTTGAGAAAATAGCAGATACCCCCCAAACTATGAGGTGATGTGCGCTTTTTAAAAGTTGCACTCAACACCCTAAACTATCATATATGTGCACTTTGCCCCCTCGGTCAGCTTCGGACAGCACACAGGGGGTAAAGTGCTACAAACCGCATAGGTGAGGGGGCAAAGCGCTCCTCATAGGTTGGGGGGTATCTGCTATTTTTTTTTTTTTTAAATTCAAATATTCTTAATATTAACTTAACCCTCCTCGGTTAGCTTCGGGAAAATTTTTACCCATTCATTGTTCAATTTAAATCATGCATATTGGGATTTATTTGAATTTTTCTTGAAATATTATTTCTAGGTTTGAAATAAATAATTTTTAAATATGAAAATAAGAAAAATAAAAATAAAGTATGAAAATAAATAAGAAAACAATGAAAAGAAGTATAAATTCAAATATTCATAATTTTCTAAAAACAAAAAAGACAATTCAAAAATCCGAAAATAAGAAAAAAAATAAAAAAATGAAAAAAAATCAAAATAAATAAAAAAATCTGATGATGTGCGCTTTGCCCCCTCACCTATGAGGTAATGTACGCTTTGCCCTCTCACCTATGCGGTTTGTAGCACTTTGCCCCCTGTGTGCTGCCCGAAGCTGACCGAGGGGGCAAAGTGCACATTTATGATAGTTTAGGGTGCTGAGTGCAACTTTTAATAGTTTGGGGGGGGCAAAGTGCACATCACCTAATAGTTTGGGGGGTATCTGCTATTTTCTCTTTTTATTTTTTCTAATGAAAAATCATTAATTGGAATTCAACTTGGGGAAGCACTGGCACTGGAATTTGCATCCACGTGTTATGCCACATGTAAATATGTCAAACGGAACGGGCTGCCCCGACCCACATGCTTGGGAATTGCAATGACGGAATGGCGTTTATCCTTTACAAATTGATGCATTGAACGGTATAGACAATTTTATCCCTAGAAAAAACTAGAAGAAATCTTTTTTCTAGCACAAATTTCAGCAGAAAAGTATATAATGGTGCATTGTGCCAAGCAAGTACTAATTGGAGGGTTCAATCCGCTAAATTTGCAATTTTAGCGGGCAAAGTGCCAAATAAGTCTAATTGGAGGGTGCAAAATGCTAAATATCCTATTGTTTTCTAAGATTTTATTTGGTAGAAATAGAATAAAGATTGAAAAAGAAGACTATTGCCATTTGTTGGATATTTGTGTTATGAAAAGTGTGTTGGACACAACTTTTGCATACGAAATTCGAACACCTTAAGTATCTGGGATATGAAATATTATTGGAAAATATTAATCTACATTCCGAGTAAATAATTTTAACATTTCAAATTTCTCAAATTGAATTAAACACGAGTGAGAAATTAAGTGCTAAAGTGGGGTGTTTGAAGTGGGTTATCCCACATAGGATATGGATCAAAGTTTGAAATGGTTTATAAACCACTGCCTTGAAACTAAGGGTTGACCCTTTGGGTCATAAGAATTTTGTGGGCTTTGTGAGGGGGAATGACCTAGCCATGATCCGGTCCACCACACACGCGTGCGCGCGCTACCGCTTGTCCGCCCGCCCAAATCGGGCTCGGGTCCGGGTCGTGGGCTTTGGACATGGATAGGGCTTGAATTGTATTGGGTTTGGGCTTGCAATATATTAATTTTTTGGAGAAAATTAATTCCACAAAATCTAATCCATTATGTGGAAAAATCCGAACCGTTAAATGTAAATTGATCAAACGCTGGCCACGTTTCATCAAGTTAGCCTTCTAGAAGGACCAATGTTCGAACGTTGACTGCTTCTAGAAGAAAATCTGAAACGTTCTTGCGATTTCAGCTGGATTTATAGCTGAACACGTTTTGACCCAACGTTCGAACATTGAGGTGCCAACATTCGAACTTTGAGTGCAGTTTCAATATGCTAATTAATTCTCGTATTTAATTCTTGGTTTTTTCCTTGCCTATATAAAGGCCCCTCCAACAAAATGAAAAATCACACCAAAACATTCAGCTTTATCTCTAATCTCACTCTAAAAAATTCTCTCTCAAAGGTTCTAAGTTGCCTAAAATTCGGTGGTTTTAAATTCGAAGTGGTCTCGATTTTAGAACGTATATCGTTGTATCTTGGGACGTTTGTTGCATAAACCCGTACCACCTAGGAGGGGCAATTTAGCTTTAAGGATAGAGAGTTCTCTCTCACCTAGATATAATTTTTCTCCGTTATTAGTTATTTTGATACGTTTGTGAAGTTTTGATCCAACAAAACTTAACGCTAAATTTCGTTGTTGTTGTTCAAAAGCTGTCACTTGTTCAAATGGCTAATATGGGAGATGTTGATGGCACTACTCTTGACTTCGGTCTTGGACCGGGTGCTAGCCTAGGTCTCGGTATAGGCTCCGGCGGAGGTTCTGGTTTTTGTTCTGGTTTAGGGCTGGGTCCTGGCTCTAGTTTTGGCATTGGCTCTAATGGAGGTGCCGTGCTAGGTTCTGGTTCAGGGCTGGGCCCTAATTCCGGTCCCTCCATTTGTTCCAATAGCTAATCTGGTTATACTGGCGCAGGTTGAAAGGCCTTTGAAGTTTAGCAGGGTTGACTTCAAAAGGTGGCAATAGAAAATGTTGTTCTACCTCACAACTCTGAACCTGGCGAGGTTCTTAAGGGAGGATGCTCCATATGTCCCTGCGGATTCAACCGACAACCAACTTAGGGTGGCATCTGATACCTAGCATAATAGTGATTTTCTTTGCAGGAATTACATATTAAACGGGCTAGACGATTCACTCTACATTGTCTATTTATTGGTTTAGATCGCTAAAGGCCTCTGTGAAACGCTGGACAAGAAGTATAAAACTGAGGACGCGAGACTGAAAAAGTTCATGGTCGCAAAGTTTTTAGACCTCAAGATGGTGGACCCTAAGTCCGTGACAAGCCAAGTCCAAGAGCTTCAGATAATAATTCATGAAGTTCATGCTTAGGACATGGCTTTGAGTGAATCTTTCCAAGTAGCTTCTATCATTGAAAAGTTACCGCTGTCTTGAAGAGATTTCAAGAATTACTTGAAGCACAAGCGAAAGGAGATGAGTCTAGAAAGCTTGGTCGTCCGACTCAGAATTGAGGAAGACAATCGGGTTTCTGACAAGAGGCCTCATGTGCAAGCGATGGCTAACATCGCAGAGGTTCCAGAAAGCTCAAACCGGAAAAGAAAGTTTCAAGAGAAGTCTAAAGGGAACTCCCAAAAAAAGAAATGAAAGTTGAAACAAGGAGACGGCTGTTACAACTGTGGCCAACCTGGTCACTAGGCTAAAGATTGCAAAGAGCCCAAGAAAAATAAGTCTCAAGGGCAAGGTTCTGGTAAGAATCAGAACAAAAGCAAGAATCAAGTGCAGAACTAGGTGCACTTTGCTGAAGATGATGTCAAAGGCATCAATGAGATAATCGACGATCTGTCTAACCACTAGGTGCCGATCGATCTGACTGATCTTGATCTCACTGCCGTCGTGTTCGAAACCAATCTAGCGGACAACCCGAGGGAGTGGTTCATAGATACTGGGGCTACTTGCCATATCTGTTCCGATAGAGATGTTTTCTCGTCCTATTACCCAACCGATGGATGAAGATTGTTTATGGGAAACTCAGCCACGTCACCAGTGGTTGGGATGAGAAAATTTGTGCTGAAGATGACTTCAGGCAAAGAGCTGACATTGACTGAAGTTCTGCATGTTCCGGAGATTCGCAAGAATTTGGTATCCGGTTCGGCTTTGGTCAAGAATGGGTTCAAGATAGTCTTCGAGGCTGATAGATTTTCTTTAACAAAGAGAAGATTTTACGTAGGAAAAAGTTACCTTGAGCAGGGCCTTTTCAAGATGAATGTAATGAATGTAATCCGCTCTGTTGTAATTGAAAATGAAAGCATAAAAGTATTAAGAATTCTGTTTATTTTCTTGAGTATTCTAATTTGTGGTATGTTAGACTAGGACATGTAAATTATAATACTATTCGAAGACTGGTCAACTTGAACTTATTACCAACTTTTAAAGTTGATAATGAACATAAATGTGAAATTTGTGTTGAGGCAAAACTAGTCAAACAACCGTTTCCTTCAGTGGAAAGAAACACCGCACCTCTAGAACTTATTCACAGTGACATCTGTGATTTGAAGTTTGTGCAAACTAGAGGTGGGAAAAAGTATTTCATTACATTCATAGATGATTGCACAAAGTATTGTTATGTGTATTTACTAAGAAGTAAATATGAAACGCTTGGAGTGTTTACACATTACAAAACGGAAGTTGAAAATCAACTTGAAAAAAAGGATAAAAGCTATCCGAAGTGATAGAGGTGGAGAATACGGAGCGCCTTTTGATGAATTTTGTACCAACTCTGGAATTATTCATCAAACGACAACACCATACTCACCTCAATCAAATGGCGTTGCTGAATGCAAGAATCACACTCTCAAATAAATGATTAATGCGATGTTGTTAAATTCTGGATTACCACGGAATTTGTGGGGAGGGGGGGGGGCGATCCTCTCCGCCAATTATATCCTTAGCAAGAATCCCCACAAAAGTAGGAGTGAGATTCATCACTATTGCCGCGTTGCATAACCTTGAGATACATCAAATGGATGTTAAAACTGTGTTTCTAAACGGAGAATTAGATGAAGAAATATACATGGAACAACCCGAGGGGTATATTGTTTCTGGAAAGGAGAAGAAAGTGTGTAAACTTGTAAAGTAGCTATACGGAGTTAAACAAGCGCCAAAGCAGTGGCATGAAAAGTTTGATAGCACGATGTTATCAAATGGTTTCAAGATCAATGAGTGTGATAAATGCGTGTATGTTAGACAAACACATAACACATATGCCATAGTGTGTCTATATGTAGACGACATGTTGATAATGGGTAGTAATCATGAAATCATCATGAATACCAAATGAATGTTAAAGAAGAACTTTGACATGAAGGATATGGGAATTGCAAACGTCATCTTAGGGATTAAAATCCTGAGGACTTCTGAAGGACTAGTCTTATCGCAATCTCATTACGTTGAGACGGTTTTGGAAAGGTTCCTTCCGAGCAATAGTGCACCAGTCAAGACGCCAGTGGACTTGAGCGTTCATCTACGCAAGAACCATGGCGAACCCGTATCACAATTAGAATATGCTAGGGTCATTAGGAGTTTGATGTATATCATGAACTGTACTCGTCCTGATCTAGCTTATTCTATGAGCAAGTTAGGTAGATTCACGAGTAATCCTAGTGTAGAGCATTGAAATGCTTTAACTAGAGTTCTTAAGTATTTAAAGTATACTAAAAATTAAGGATTACACTAATCAAGATATCCAGCTGTAATAGAGGGATACAGCGATGCTAATTAGATATCTGACACGAACGACTCTAAGCCCACAAGTGGGTATGTATTTACCGTTAGTGGAGGAGTAGTGTCGTGGGAATCTTCTAAGCAAACTTGCATAGCCCGTTCCACGATGGAATCAGAATTCATAGCTTTAGATAAAGCTGGTGAAAAAGCTGAGTGGCTAAGAAATTTCTTAGAAGATGTTCCCTGTTGGGAAAAATCTGTGCCTCCGATTTTGATTCATTGCGACTGTATGTCGGCAATTGAGAGGGCTTAGAGTAGTATATATAATGGTAAGTCTAGACATATTCGTCATAGGCATAATACCATTAAGCAGTTGATCTCTAACGAGATTATTTCCATTGATTATGTGAAATCAAAGGAGAATATTGCAGATTCTTTGATGAAAGGATTGCCTAGAGATCAAATATACTGCATATCAAGAGAAATGAGATTAAAGTCTACAATTTAAGAATGGACACAGCGGTAACCCAACCATGTTGACTGGAGATCCCAAAATCATGGTTCAATGGGACAACTAAGTTGTGAAAATTCAGTAAGGCACTTAGGAGTTTAAACTCTAAACTCATTGCCTAGGATAAAGAAGTGCATCCTACAAATGTAGCAAAGGCTAAGTTTGGAACTTTTAATGATTTCTATACTGTCATGAAAATGAAGTGGAGTATGGTGGATACTCTTAAATAGGAGATCACCTATGTAAGTGTGAGGTGTAGGCCGCCTCAACATTGAGTACAAATGTAAACACTTATGAATCCAAGAAGAGGTGCCACGGCCAAAATGGACCCAACAGTGAGAACTGAAGCAACTGAAAATTTATCATGTGAATATCATTGTCTGGTTTTACACGAACGGCTAACCAATTCAAGACATCATGTTCATTGGGGAACCTAGTAAATTCGATGATATCTGACTAAGAAAGATTCAAAGCCAAAAGCTACCTCTTCTGACGTGATAAATTTTTGTCTGAACTCTTGAGATCATGCATTGCATTAATTTCATTCGTATGGGGGATTGTTGGATATTTGTGTTATGAAAAGTGTGTTGGGCACGACTTTTGCATACAAAATTCAAACACCGTAAGTATCTGGGATATGAAATATTATTGGATAATATTAATCTACGTTCCGAGTAGATGAGTTTAACATTTCAAATTTCTCAAATCGGATTAAAAACGAATGAGAAATTAAGTGCTAAAGTGGGTGTTTGAAGTGGGTTATCCCACATAGGATATAGATCAAAGTTTTGAATGGTTTAGAAACCATTGCCTTGAAACTAAGGGTTGGCCCTTTGGGTCATAAGATTTTTGTGAGCTTTGTGAGGGGGAAGGACCTAGCCATAGTCCGGTCCACATATACGCGCGGGCGCCGCCGCCGCCGCCGTTCGTCTGCCCGCCCGAAAAGGACCGGGCTCGGGTTCGGGTCGTGGGCCGTGGGCCTTGAGCCTTGGTCTTTGGACATGGATAGGGCTTGAATTGTATTGGGCTTTGAGCATTGGACTTGGGCTTGCAATATATTAATTTTTTGAAGAAAATTAATTCCACAAAATCTGATCCATTATTTGGAAAAATCCGAACCCTTAAATGGAGATTGATCAAACGCTGGCCACGTTTTATCAAGTTAGCCTTCTAGAAGGACCAATGTTCGAACGTTGGGGATCTAACGTTCGAACGTTGACTGCTTCTAGAAGAAAATCTGAAACGTTCTTGCGGTTTCAGCTGGATTTATAGCTGAACATGTTTTGACCCAACGTTCGAACGTTGGAGTGCCAACGTTCGAATGTTGAGTGCAGTTTCAATATGCTAATTAATTCTCGTATTTAATTCTTGGTTTTTCCTTGCCTATATAAAGGCCCCTCCAGCAGAATGAAAAATCACACCAAAGCATTCAGCTTTATCTCTAATCTCACTCTCAAAAATTCTCTTTCAAGAGTTCTAAGTTGCCTAAAGTTCGGTGGTTCTAAATTCGAAGTGGTCTCGATTTTAGAACGTATATCGTTGTATCTTGGGACGTTTGTTGCATAAACCCGTACCACCTAGGTGGGGTAATTTAGCGTTAAGGATAGAGAGTTCTCTCTCACCTCCATATAATTTTTCTCCGTTATTAGCTATTTTGATACGTTTGTGAAGATTTGATCCAACACCATTTCCCGCACTCTGTCGTCATATGTCACGAATCATGATTATATTTGTCCAGCTCCCAACATAACAGACATAATCCGTAATCACTAATCCCACATTAAGGGTAATTGCGTATTTAATTTCTTAAGTGAATAACCTTAGGTTCTGTTTGGGTGTGTTTTTATTTCATTTTTAACCGTCATTAAATGAGTTTTTTGATTTTTATGTGAAAAGATGGACATGTTTGGTTGTGATTTTGACAATGGTTAGAATTGAGGATTTTATAACTTGTGAAATGATTTAGTTAAAAAAAAAATGATTATGTAAATAGAAATAGATAATATTATATTGATAAATATATTTATAAGTAAAAATGATATAAAATGACCCAAAAAAGCATTAAAAATATTCAAAAGGGGTTTTACAATGTGCACAAGCTTATGAATGTTAATACTACTTATTTTATTCCACTGTAGCACTACAAGTGTTGCCAGAAATATAAATTTTTGGAAAGAAAGAAAAATGTGAGCTTAATTTGATAAAATGGAAAATAATTATTGAAGAATATGAAAGTAAAAAATGAAAATAAATTTATTTTTAATTAAAAGTAGTGTAAAGTGTGTATTTTCATTTTTAAATGAAAATAAAAATGAGACTATGAAAACACAAACGGAGCCTTAACCTTCAAATGTGGTCGCATTGGATAAGTGATGTTCTTTTACTCATAAAAATGCATTCATCATCTCTACGTTTATCTATTTTGTCTGATGGAACTAAATAATATGGTAAAGAAACAAAAAAAGAAATATTAAATACCTGACCTGGCTAATTAATGATTTATCGTTCTCGTCATGCAATTTAATTATACGAACATATAATATGAATTCGGCCAAACTAAACTCATCTTAAGATCACTTAGATTGTCAAAACAATGAAAGAACTCTATGAGCCAGATTCAGAGAGATGGCAGGCGTTGTAAATGAGTAAAGAGAGCAAGGGGCATATTTGTCTCAGCAATGAAATTCAGTGGGGGGTGCTGGATGCGCACAGCGCACATGGTCTATAGTATCACTTTTAGGCCGTTAAAAGATCAATTCACGAGTTTTGGATTTTTCGTCCTTCTTTCTTTCTTTCCCGCGTCGCCTCGCCTCCCTCATATTTTAAACGAAACCAGTTCAGTTCCCTCCAGAAATTGTAATGCCCTTCCTCATCTTCTCCGATAATTGAAATAGAAACGACTCCCGGTAACATATCTCGCATCAGATTTGCACCGCATCAACGAATATAATCGGCGCTACTGTAAGTAAGAGAGCTCTCATCTTCCTTCTTCTATTATCTGTTTTTTTTTTGTTCTTCTTGTGGAATCAGATGAGCGTATATAATAATTTTATTAGTTGTTTGAATTTGAAATTTCTGTAAACAATTTCATGTTTGAAGATATTTTTATAGGCCAAGGTGCTGAGTATATAAAGTTTCGAGGGGTTAATTTTTGTGTTTTGTGCCGTGCCGTGCTCCACGTATTTGTGTAGAGGTCCAGGATATCTCTACTTTTTTCTTTTTGGAAGATGATGATGATGCTATCTTTACTTAATTTTCTGGTTTGCAATATCTTCTATTTACGGTGAATCATTTTTGTGTCCTTCAAACATTTAGGAGCCGTCACGAGGCTGATTTTCAGATTCATTTTTGACATTAGATCCAGCAAATTCTGCTAAAGCTGTGAAAAATGGATGTCGACAGACAGACTAATCTTCCAGAGGTAAGCGATACATGACCAATCTTAATCCTCGTCTAACACATTATTCTGTTAGCTCAGTCGAGAACCTTGTATCTTAATCTCTTGAAAGCAATTAATCCACTGAAGGACAACATTCATGCTGGTATCACCCATTTTTTAGTTTCAAATTTTCATGTTCAGCTCATTTAGCTTTTTTATCAGTTCATATGGAGAGGTTATGAAAGCTGGATAACTCACTGAGTTTCCATAACTAATAAATGACAGGAAAGGATGAGTGATTGTCGGAGTTTTAGCAGCAATTACCGATGTTGCAGTCAATCTAGGAAGATCTCTATAGGAGTTCTGGTTGATTCTTCTGCCAAAGCAGAAACAAAAGACATCAAGGTAGCAGTTATGCAAGTTGCAGAAAATGGAACTCCTAGCAAGGGGCATTCTGTCAAAGATCATGAAGGACATAGTCCATGTGGGGAAAAACTTGTGAAGGTTTCTCAGAAGGTTACCAGCCCTTGGGTTTCCACTAGGTCTTTCAACCCAAAAACATCCTCTTCAGTTGCAGTTCATGATGCAGAACGTACTCCAAGTTTCCCAGCCACCAGAAAAATATGTCCCAGATCAAAGCTATCAGAGAAAGCATCCGCGGCCCATTCCGTTAAGTTCTTTGCTGGTAAGACTGACGTAGAATCTGATGAAGGCAGGCAAAAGAATTTTGGTAAAGCTACTTATTCCATGGAGGCTGGGAATGTAAATAATGTGGACCTGGTAAAGAATCTTGTATTTTCAAATGAACCAGGATTTGTGCTAGAAAAAGAACAGGTAGAGGATGAAGATAGGGAAACAGAAACTGGGGGCCGTGAAACTTTGAGAATGAAGCTCTGGGAGATCTTAGGAAATGTTTCTTCACCAAATAAACATTGTCCCGGGTCTCAGCCTGTAAAATTTCACCCAGATGAAGAGAGAGATGTCAAACACCCCCCTATTGACAAGAGAAACCCAAGTTCGGACACTATTGAATCTGATTCTGAAAGATCTAATCATACTTCTCGGAGACCAATGACTCGTTCTTTGTCCCGCAAGAAAGCTAACACTAAAAACCAACATATCAAAATTGAAGCCAAAAGATCTACTTGCCGCAAAAATGCATGTCCTGGAAAGAGAATATTCTCACTTAAAGGAGATCGGTTTGGAAGGTTTTATGATAATGACAATGATGGTTCTTTGCCTTCCAAGAGAAAAAAGATTGAGAGAGAGAGTTCTGGAGTGGAGACCTGTCAGCGTAGAAAATACGAAAATGCAGAGAGACAGCAATCAGATAACAAGAGCAGATCAATACCAGCTGTTGACAAATCCATGGTGCATAGAAATAAAGTTGACCATGCTAACAGTTCCAATGACAGGAGAAGTGATGTATTTGTTGAGCCAAAAAGTAGTAGCAAGAAAAATAATTCTTTCCAGTCTCCACTTAATGTGATGGCTGAGCAGCAGAAGGATGTTCAACAGACGAGGGATGTTGAAATTCCAAAGTTGAAGGATCAGCAAGAAGACATAGCTAATTCTTCGTTGAAGAAGAAATGGAACTCTGTACATGATCCTCCTCCGAGCCACACTTTTGAGATTATGCCACCTGGCTGTTTACCAACAAATAAACGGAGAAATCATGATCAGAGTCCTTCTGAGGAAATACTCAATACAAAAGGCATCCGAAGTTTCAAGAGTTTTTTGAGTTCAAAATCAACTGAATGCAAACCAAATGTGCAAGTGAAATCATCTGTATCCTTAATGTTGCAATCACAAAAACTAATTGAGTGGCAATCATCTTAACATTCTCTATTACATGGTTTTATATGTTGCTTTTCCTTAATAAATGTAAAGGATGGTAAAGGCGAGATAAACGATTGTCACTTTATGAAACCTAGCTTTATCATGGAAGAAGACAGTGAAAACAGGATGTCCAACTCATCTACTGATGAGACAAGTTCTGAGAGCTCAGAAGATGACTCACATGTTAAAGGTAACAATAACCATTGAAGTAGTATCACACATTCATGCATCTCCTTTGTGCCCCATTTACCTGCTTCACCCTCTAGAGAAGGAAAATTAATTATATTACAATTCCCTCCTGAAGAAGCTATACTATTGTGCTTGAAATATGCACAATCATGCTCTGATGTAACACTTTGTTCACTTATGTCAAATTAAATGTTTTGTATCAGTAGATTAGCGTGATTGCTTGAATTCTAATTGGATCAGTATGTACTCTCCAACTTTTTACACATTATGTATTGTAACGTAAACTTCATAGAATCCATGCAATTTCAAAGTGAAGTTCCTGATCCTGACTCCCGTGATGGGTAAATACTGAGTACTCATGGTTGTTTGTTTGCTTATTTATTCTTTGTGCATAATCTAGAGAGATCAAAGGCTATCTGGTATAAGAAAATTCATATAATGTGAAATAACAGAATATTAAAAGGCTCTGCTAAATGAAATGGCATATCTCTACTGATGTGAATTTTTGTTGACATGATCAGAGAAACGAAACAGTGTATATTCACATTTCTAAAATCAACCTGATGTTCGTTTGTTCAAAGAGCTTTATGCTCCATGCAACATTAATAGCTTGTCTGCTCAAGAAAAGCAGATGCTGATCCTCAATTGTTAAGATATGTTAGGTTGTCTGTCTTCATTATTAAGCTGCAATTTCAAGAGTCGGACAATCATTTGTGTGAAAAATGTTAATATTATGCTCTGGATATGCAGGTGGCAGGGAGTCCAAGCTATTGTCTCCTGAAATTTATATCGCGAAACAGATTTTAAGTAGTTCCAATATAATTCATGGCAACAAGAAAGGCGTCGAAGTGACTGGATGTAGTCCCATGTCAGCGTCATTAAAAGGTTTATCAATTCTAAATACTCCTTCCAATTGTAGTCATCCTTCCTAGCTATTCTTGAAATTATATTTTTCTTCTCATATGCGTGTATTTTTTCATTAGCTTCTGTACAACTGACAGGGAGTGAAGACAGTAGCGAGCTTCAAATGTGCTTGGAACAGAATCATGAGGATGGCCTGGCTAGGTAATCTTTTTTCTGTTGTGTACAGAAAATAATTTAGGAAATGGAAAATATTCCAATGATATTACTTTTTTGTTTTTTCTTTTGATGCTTACTTTCCTCAAAATTTCAGTGCTGTAGCACTATTTACTGTGGCTTTAGATCGTGTTAAAACCAAACTGAAGTCAATGACTAGCAAAAGATCCGCTGAAATTTTGCGGGCTGCTGCTGAGGAGATATTTCTGCAATTGCAGAATGCTGAATCTCAGATCAAAACAGACGTGTAAGTATTTATATAACAATAGGTTTTGTATTAGAAGGGCGTATCTCTTTAGCAAGATGCTTGTATATTCCAGGGGGAAGCTGAGCAATCACAGTCAATCAAAAAGAAAACGGCTGGAAACTCGACTTCAAGGTGTGTGTTTCTAGAAACTAAGCTTTGGTGTGATTGAGTCATAGTCATTTTGGGCTAATCCATCTTATTTTAGACATATAGTCATACAAGCTCAACAATAATAGAGCTTGGTTTAATGGCCATGATCAGAGATGTGTGTTTAAATAAGCTTGACAGCTTGATTGAGGTATAGTCTCATTGGATCAATATATACCATTTTGATATCCTTGTACAAGCTTAAAATTACGGAGCTTGAGCCTGCTTCTGTAAAATTCTTTAGCCAGTGGACTGGGTGTTGGCTTTTTCAAGCTTGCCAAAAGCTTGGGCTCAAAGGCCCATATCCCACTCATATTGAATCAAATTTGCATTCTTACCTGTTTTTTTCTTATTTTTTTTTCATTGGCCATGAATGGAGCTTGAAAACAGAAGTGAAAGAAAAAGAAAAGGGAAAATGGTAAAATGAAAGGTTATGAAGATTTGCGTTTATATTTTATATAAAAGCTATCATTGAACTAAAGAAGAATTATCTTTGTTCTTCAGAAGGGAACTATTTTGTGAACAATTAGGAGCGATTAGCTAAACCAGAAGATAATATAGTATCAGTATGTTGCTTCCACTTTAGCAGAACCCACTAGGGTGCATAGCTCTTTTTCAATTTAAACCCCCCACTAATGCAGTGAGGGTTATGCAGGACCTCAAGCTGTTCATAGTCGGGCTTAATAACCTTGATAGACATTGCTTTCCGTTGGATAAGCAAGCTGTTAACATGTTAATTCCGTTGCCTGAGCCAGGGATGGAGCATTGGGTGCTTCTACGAGTGGCATATTTCATGTGTATATGTACATCAAATTTTGTTTTTACCCCCCATCCCCATCATACGAACACACCAAAAAAGAAGAATTTTTAAAAAATATTACAAAAGAAAGCCCATCTCCTATGTGGAAGTTGGAACATATTGTCAAAATGGCCTAGAGTTGTATCCCTTTGGCTCACAATTAAATTTATCAGGACCATTAGTCTCAATATTCTCACGAGTCATAATTTGTTTGGAAAATGCATCACTCAGAAAGCATTGGTATCATTCGCAAATATAAATGGTTGATTGATTTGACTACAACATGCAAGTCTATTGCCTTTTCATCTTTTAGATGTCATTCTGATATTGCATTTAGAGAAACATGGTTTTGCTCATTCAACAACATGGACCTCCACCCAGCCAATGGACTCTTTCCTTTCCCAGTCTCTCTCCCTCCTAGTATTTCTGGCTTTCACCTGGCTATTAAGGTTAACTTTGTTTTGGATCGACGTAATGATTTTCAGTCTGCAGTATGCTACCATAAAATGTAAAACGGTTGTTAATATGCATTAGGAGGCCAATTATGTGGTATGTACTCGTAATATTTATTCATGGAGATCAATGACTGTTTGACATCTTAATGACCCTAAATTATGGGTTGGCAATTGGAAGATGTGGGTAAATTTCTTCTGGATTCTACTGTTGACTCAATAGTGAGTGCATCTATCTCGCAGAACAACAGGAACAGTTGCTTGGAATATACAAAAGATTCAAAGAAGCAGTTGATCAGCACCTCCAGGAGTACGGCAGCATAGTTGAAGATCTCGAAGTGCATGAGATCGAGCTTAAAAGAACTGTAGAAAGACGAAGTATGAAAATCCCAACTTTTTTTTTTGTTTTTGAAAATATACATATTAATTTACCTAACAAGTCCTCACACATTCGTCTGGTGACAATGTATAGATGTTTAATTAATATACATTGTTACCCCTTTGTTTCTGTAGTATTCTATCTTTACGACTACTTTATTTCTTGCCGTATAAGCCAAGACATGACATAGAAGCAACAGTTCATTAAATCTTTTACTTGATACTGAAGTAATCTCAAGTTAAGATTTTGTGTAGCTTACCGTTATAAAAAACTGTATATCCATTTTTGACAATGTACGACCCCGCGTTTTAGCAATCCCTGTGAAACTTTAAACATATATACTTTTCCCTTATACGAGGAACTGAATGACATGATGAGAAATGGAGACAGAAAGACACCACACTCGAATTATAGCATTAACTTTTAACATATTGCCTTCTAAGCTATTAGATTCAAGTTAAACATGAATGTGCAGCTTAACTTCTCTGAGTATACTGTTGATGTTTTTTCAAACTTCTATAGTGAAATTACTGCTTGTTCCTTGTCTTTAGCTATAACTGAATGGACATATCAATCAGAGGCTAAATGGAAATTATTGTTGGATTGCTGGTTTTTTGTTTGTTTGAAGGATTTCCTTGAGTTAAATAAGAGAAAAGCTAGGAGACCTAGTCATGCATTGCTTGAATATTCTTCTATTGCTACAGTTATAACCTTACAACAATCAAGAAGTATTGTCATTTACTATAATAGATGCTATGCTGAATTCGACAAATCCTGCTCCATATTTGATTTTAATTTGCAGGAGCGGCTCACAAAGTGTTTCTCTCGCAAGTCGAGCAAGAAATTAAGGTTCAACTTGATGACGCTGAAAGCAGAATCATGGCTGTCCAGGAGGTTAGTTTGTTTCGTTTAAAATTTGACCTTATGGTTCCAGGATTTTCCAGTGTTTGGAGCAGTATATCATAAAGATCTCTCCTAATATACAGCACCAGAATAAAATCTATATAGTTAGTCACTTAGTTGAATGGTGGTGTTTTAACCAAGAAATATGGAACCTTCTCTTCAACCTTCAGTTGCTAAACAACGAAAGAAAACAAGAGAAAAAGACTTTTGGACTCGGTTGAAATTACTGCTTTTGTTCATTAGGTGCCTGCATTATTGGTCCTTGTACAACACTTGTGATTGTTTCCATTTGCAGTTGGCTCAGGAGAAGATGCTTCAATTGAAACTTGTGGTGGCTGAGTGCATAAAACATGGTGCATTTGGTTGACATCATGTTCACTGTCAATGCAAAGCGTGGCGATGCCCTAACTTGGACATGATGCTATATCTTTTCTGAATTATGCTAAGAGCTAATGGTACTGTCTGTAGTCCTTGCGCTACGTCTGTGATTGATCCCATTTTCATTTGCTGAGAGCAAACTTGTTTGTGTAGGCCTTGATCACTTTCATCATCACACTTGTATGTTAGTGGACTATTTGCAGGTTTAGAGGATGTGGTATTTTCTGTTTCAATTATTTGGTCTGTAGTTTAATTAGGTGCTATGGAAAGGATATATCTTCAGATACGGAAAATTCTAGCCCAGATTGGCCGCACTCAAGTGTATTTAACAAGGAGAGTGTATTACACTTGCCATATAATTGGTAAGTTATTTCAAAAAATACCCATGGGTTTGGCCGAGCTGGGAACGGGCTAGAATTTCCCCTTCAGATACTTCTTGATTATCAAGTATGACATAAGTGTCGGAATTTTTAGAATTAAGGAGGAAATATTCACATTGATTTTCTCGTGATTTATTTCTGTTAATTATCGATTTGGAGCTAATTTGTAGAGATCACGTTCTCTTCCTTATTTAGCTCCAATTGTTCCCTATATATTTGTATTCTATGTACATCTATATCTATACTCTCTCTATATATACTATACTGAAAAGTGGATCTTACAATGTTTCTTCCAACTGTGAAAAGACCAAATAGTCCTCCATAATATATTCAATATGATAATATATTATGTGAGATTAAATGTATATAGCTGCATGTTCACAACAAGAAACCCAAAAGTCTATTATCAACGGCAGTTTTATATTGATCCAATATAATCTTATCATCTTCCCTTGATAATTAACGTCAGTTTTTATAGCTCTTTTAAGGTCTCTTAAATGCTTATTCATCCAATATAATCTTATCATCTTTCCATGTCTTGGAGCATTTAAATATCCAACTCTTCCACTTCTTCATCCACTTATAAATATCTCCCTCTGTTGCTTAAAAAAGTGCCGCATCCGATGATGCAATTGTTGTTCTAAAAGACATTTCTTCACCCATAAACCACGAACTTGAGCAACATTGAATAAATGGCTTCAATTTCTTTTCATCTTAGAATTCTAATTCCAGCATACATATTTTTTTTGAGCGGACATGTATATGCATTGTGTTGAGTTTCTCTCATGTTGTCCTAAGCTATGTATTGCTCTTTTAAGTATAAATGAAAATTTCCCTTCCTTTGTACAAGCATATCGAGAGCACTCATGCCATATATCCAACATATTGTTCATATAAGGATAGTATTGGAAGAGATGCAGATTTAGATGGGATGTGGGTTTCTTGGTAAATTGGAGATGAAATTCTGATTTCAATGTAAAAAGTATACACTGAATTTAATTTTAAAACAATGCTTCCACATGACTATGTTAGGATAGGATGTGCAGTTACATACTAAATTCTGCACTTTCCTACAAAATTAATGAATTATGAATCATATGACATAGTTAGTAAAATACGGGACGGAAAAAGTTCATCATTTAATACGTACGTGTATATTATGAATTTTTTTTGAAAGTTACGGTGAAAAAATAGGCTAAAAAATACGGGAACGGGAAATAAATGGACTCGTAGACGTACCAGTATAATACAGATATAAATTAATTATTCGGGAGTAAAAATACGGCTTAGTTTTATATAACTTTGTAAGATTTATTGCTTGTACTTGCTTTTAATTTATATAAATAATATTATATATAAGTCAATAATTGACAATAATTAATATTTTGATAAATTATTAACGTTCAGAGTTTTTACTGGTATAATACTCCATTAGTATTTATAAAAATTTATTAGTTGTAAATTAAAAAAAAATATTTTTTTTCACCAAAATTAGAGTATTATTCGTCAAGTATTATATGGGATACGTAAAGTACGTGCACTAAACGATTCAACTCAAAAGTACGAGTATTATTCATTACGTTCAAAATGCATACGGGAAATGAAAGTATTTTTCAATTATACGTACGTATGTGTATTATACGGGTATAATACGAGTTTTTACTAACAAATTCATATCAACCCATTTTCTTGAAAATTAATAACAAATGATAGTCTTAAAATTTGTATTAGTAATTTCGCAAAAGCATCTTACAATATTTTCATTTAAAATTTGTATTAGTAATTTCATTTATTTTTCATATAAAATTTCTCAAAAGCATCTTACAATGTTTAGTCTTCTTAATATTTTTTATTTTTTTGTTTATTTTTGATTCTTACAATATTCAATTATCAAGATTACTAAGAATTAACTTAGAACTATGATTGTTACAATATTCGCTTATTTGGCTCCTAAAAATTCAATAAAATAATCAGGCATTCACGTGTGATGCAAGTGCTTTATACTAGTTTCTAAAACACATAGAAAAAAGAGAAAAACAATATTTTTGTGTACTTAGGTCTTTCTAATCGAATCACGTTAAATTTCGTGTTCGTATGTTCTATCTTTAATTTTTTCATGGTACTAGAGCAGGTTTAATTTTTTTTAGTCAACACTAGCAGAAATCACGTCATCTGCCTCTGGAATTCTCGACAAAGATATGAAAAATACACCTAATTTCG
Organism: Buddleja alternifolia; assembly: GCA_019426215.1. Classification (NCBI taxonomy): domain Eukaryota; kingdom Viridiplantae; phylum Streptophyta; class Magnoliopsida; order Lamiales; family Scrophulariaceae; genus Buddleja; species Buddleja alternifolia. The sequence goes on from CM033391.1 coordinate 59,371,651, forward strand.
GTAGAAGTGAAGAGAAATTCAAAGGGAAAAATTATCGAGAATGGGCTCAATCCAGTAAACTCTTAATCGACAGTAAAGGAAAGTTGGGTTACCTTACTGGAGAGAGGAAGAAGCCCATTTTCGACGATACTGGCTCTTTGTAGAAATGGAGTTGCCATAGTCGATAAATGGTTGGTAAACTCCATGAAGTCAGCCATCGGAAAAACGTATATCTTTCGACCGATGACAAGAGACGTTTGGGATGCCGTCAAAGACACCTATTCTTACGCAGAAAACACGTCCCAAATTTTCGAGATAAAAACCTTCCTATAGCAGACGTAGCAAGGGAATCGGTAACATAATACTACATAGAGATGATGTCTCTATGGCAAGAGCTCCACCACCTAAGCATGGACGAAGATTGGAAATTGCCTGGTGATAGCGTTCGATTCAAGAAGAAGCTCGAAAACGAGAGGATTTTGAAACTTTTGGTCAGTCTCAATCGCGAGCTCGACGATGTGCTTAGCCGGATTCTTGGCCGCCACCCTTTTCGACACTGAGAAAAATAAGCGGGGCCCAGGGACGCGTGTCGCAGATCCGAGTAATTAATCAAATGGCTGTTATAGGAAGAGAATTACACCGTTATAATGGATAGGATATTTCTGCCACTTTTGGGCTTTTTCTGTCTTGTTTTTCAATTACCTAAATAATTGTTAATTTTCGTACTTTGCTGATTGTACCAGCTTTTGACAGCTTTATATTCCTTTTCTGTAAGTTTATGAGTATCAAGGAAAAAGCTTATCTGAACTCTTTCTACTTTTCTCTTTTTCAATGCCCTAATTCCTCTTATTCCCTCCCCTAAATTCAATATATATCCATATTCATTACATTTGGCCATCAGAGCCATCTTTCCTCAGTTTCAAACTTACAACAATGGTTGATGCTACTAGGTTCAAGGATCTTGTAGAGACACAAGAGAAACAGGAAATTCTACTTTTAGAGGACAAGGCCTTAAAACAAGCTAGTGAACAACATTTTCAAGCTCAGCTTGAAAATGTTTCAAATAATCAAACAGTGATGCAAAATACTCTAACATCCTTAGAAGGCAATCAAAGGATTTTCAATGGGCATTTTCCTGAGGATTTCTTTACTGCTAGTTTCATAAGTGGGTTAAAAGGGGAGATACAAGGAGCTGTAATGACTATGAAACCTAGCACTTTACAGCAAGCTATTTCTCTAGCAAGGAAACAAGAGACTACAGTGGAGGCCATTATAAAAAGAGCCACATCCCACCAGAAAACATTCTCTAACCAGAGATCTGCTTTTAAACCACAAAGTAATTACTCAAATAGAGCCCAACAAATACCACCTAAACCCCCATACAAAAACAATAGCTCTGTTCCTAGGAGGTTACTCACTGCCTCTGAAATGAAGGCTAGGAGGGAGAAAAATTTCTGTTACAATTGTGATGAAGTATACACAATTGGACACAGATGTAAGAATAGGCAAATCTTCCTAATGATGACTGAAGAGGAAGATGCTGCTTATATGAATGCTATAGTGGATGTGGAGGGTTAAGAAGAAGAGATTGTGGAGGAAGAAATGACACTCACTGAATGCCATGTCTGGGAAAACTGACCTTAACACTTTAAGGGTCAAGGGAACATCTTACAAAAAGGACATCCAGGTTCTTATTGATAGTGGAAGCACTAATTGCTTCCTTGATGAAAAAATGTCCAGGAAGTTAGGATGTAAGCTCACTTATACCACACCAACGATGGTAAGTGTAGCTGATGGAAACAAAATAGTGAGCAGAACAATATGTGAGGATTTTTGCTGGGCTATACATGGTCACACATTCTTTTATCCTATAAGGGTCATCAAAATGGGTGGGTCTGATATGGTCCTTGGAGAGGATTGGTTAAGAAAGCATAGTCCTATTGAGTTTGAATATGACAAAATGAGGATTACCATATCTCAAGATGGAAAGATGGTAACCCTGAAGTCCATCACTGAACAATCTGAGTTGAGATAAATCTCAGTAAGAGCTATGAGCAAGCTGTTGAGGAAGGGTACATATGGATTACTGGGACAATTGTTTTCTGTCACCATGAAGCCTATCCCAGAATTTAAAACTGATTCCAAACTCAGTGAACTGTTAGATGAGTTTGAGGAGGTGTTTTCTGAGCCCAAGGAGCTGCTCCCTGACAGAAATATACAACATCAGATTAATCTAAAACCTTCCATGATACCTAAGAAACTGGCCCCCTACAGGTACCCTTACACCATGAAGAATGAAAATGAGAACATCATTCAAGGATTGTTAGAAGATGGGACCATCAAAGCTAGCCAGAGCCCTTTTGCCTCACCAGTTCTGCTGGAGAGAGAAAGATAGAGGGTGGAGACTATGTGTGGATTACAGGTATTTAAACAGTTTAACTATAAAACATTGTTTTCCTATACCTGTTATTGACGAGCTGCTAGATGAGTTGAATGAGGCCAAATTCTTTTCAAAATTGGATCTAAGGTCTGGCTATTTTCAAATTAAGATGGATCCTAAGGACATTGATAAGACTAGTTCACACATGAAGGTCAATATGAGTTCCTAGTTATGCCCTTTGGATTATGCAATGCTCCCTCAACCTTTCAATCATTGATGAATAGTGTGTTTGCTCCTTATTTGAGATAATTTGTGTTGGTTTTCTTTGATGATATTGGTGTATAGTGAAGATTGGGAATCACATTTAAAGAATTTAGCCACTGTTTTGGAATTATTGAAATTTCACAAGCTTAATGCTAAAAGAAATAAGTGTAGTTGGGGAAGGAGGAGTATTGACTATTTGGGACACATCATATCTAATCAGGGGGTTGCCACTGACCCTGAGAAGATGGAGTGTATGGTTACATGGCCCCAACCTAAGACAATTAAATCACTTAGGGGGTTTCTTGGCCTAACAGGGTACTAAAGAAAATTTGTGAAGAATTATGGGCTGATAAGCAGACCTTTGACTCAGTTGCTGAGAAAGGATGGATTCAATTGGACTGAGGCACTTCTGCTTTTGAGGAATTGAAAAGAGCAATGACCACCACTCATGTACTACCTCTGCCCAACTTTCAATTACCCTTTGTAGTTGAAACAAATGCTAGTCACAAGGGATAGGGGCAGTACTTATGCAAGAAGGAAGGCCCCTTGCTTTTATCAGTATAGCTTTGGGGATAAAGAATCAGAGGTTGTCAGTTTATGAGAGGGAATTTTTTGCTGTTTTGCTTGCTGTCACCAAGTGGAAACATTACCTATTGGGGAATCATTTTATAATAAAGATTGATCAGCAGAGTCTAAAGCACATACTTGAGCAGAGGGTTGAGTCCTTATCGCAACAAAAGTGAGTGTCTAAACTACTAGGAATGGATTATGAGGTACAATATAAAAAGGGTTCTGAGAATAGGGCTGCAGATGTCCTCTCTAGGATAGATCACAATAGTCTGAGCTGTGATGCTATCACAATGGTGCACCCTTCCTGGATACAAGAAGTGATGGACAATTATGTGAGGGATGAGAATTTATAATGAAATTATTCAAGCAAAAACACTACAGCCTGATACTTATCCTCAATACTCTTACTCTAATGGGGTATTAAGGAAGGGAAACATACTATGTATTGGAGGAGACCAGCCACTAAGGCAGAAGATAATCCAATCTATACATGATTCATCTATAGGGGGAATTCAGGGATAAATGGAACTTACCACAGGATAAAATCCTTGTTCCACTGGAAGGGAATAAAAGACTGAAATTATTGAGTGGGTAAAAGGCTGTGATATCTGTCAAAAGGGAAAACATGAACACAATGCATATCCAAGGCTTCTACAACCCTTAGATATACCAGACCAAGCTTGGTCTCACATATCTATGGACTTTATTGAAGGGTTGCCAAAATCAGAGGGGAAAGATGTCATTCTGGTGGTGGTTGATAGGATGACAAAATATGCACACTTCACCTCAATTACCCATCCCTATTCTGCTCAAATTGTAGCAAGGGTATTCATGGATACTATATACAAACTCCATGGCTTACCTGTGAGTATTGTATCAGATAGGGACAGAGTGTTCACTAGTCAGTTTTGGAGGGAGCTGTTTAAATTATTGGGGACCTCGCTGGATATGTCCACCTCTTACCGCCCTCAGTCTAATGGGCAAACTGATAGGGTAAATCAATGCCTGGAAACTACTTGAGATGCATGATACATCACAAGCCTAAGGTATGGAGTAGGTGGATTTCTTTGGCAGAGTACTGGTATAATACTAATTATCACAAAGATCACACCTTTCCAGGCATTATATGGGTATAACCTCCCTTATTTAGCTATTGGACCTTACTTGCAAACAACATAGCAAGAAATGTCTGATTGGATGATAGAGAGACAAAAAATGATGCAAACCTTGAAAATTAAAACTTGCACAGAATTTAATGAAGGTTTATGCTGATAAACAAAGGAGTGAAAGAGAATTTCAAGTAGTGGATTATGTTTATCTGAAGTTACAACCTTATAAGCAAAATACAGTAGCCCTCAGGAAACACTTGAAATTGTCTCTTAAGTACTACATGCCTTATTTAATTACAGAGAAGTTGGGCAAAGTTGCTTACAGATTAGCTTTACTCGAAGGGAGTGCAATTCATTCGGTCTTCCATGTTTCCCTGTTGAAGAAGAAGATTGGTCAGACATATACACCCGTGCAAGAATTACCTGAGATTAACGAAGAAGGATTTTGTAAAACTTATCATGTTTTTGTGTTGAGTAGAAGGATAATTCTGAGAAACAATGCGCCTGTTACTCAATTTCTTATACAGTGGGTTGGTTTTTCAGAAAATGAAGCTACATGGGAGGATTTTCCTTATTTGAAGAGGCAATTTCTGGATTTTGATCCTCAAAATCGGAGGGGCAATGTCATGAATTTGGAAAAGATTGGGGATTTTAATGAGGACCGTAGGATCAAGGAAGGAGGAGGATCTAAAATGGGCCGTTGGATTAAGGATTTGGTTAAAAAGGCTGGAAACCAAAACGGGGTCGTTCCACTAATACGCTGACAAAAAGATAAGCAGGGCCCAGGGACTCGTGTCGCAGATCCGAGTAATTAATCAAATGGCTGTTATAGGAAGAGAATTACACCATTATAATGGATAGTCTATTTATGCCACTTTTGGGCTTTTTTTGTCTTGTTTGTCAATTATCTAAAGAATTGTTAATTTCTGTACTTTGCTGACTGTACCAGCTTTTAACAGCTTTATATTCTTTTTCTGTAAGTTTATGAGGATCAAGGAAAAACTATCTTTCAATTTGTTGTCCCAAAACTATCTTTCAATTTGTTGTCCATTAGTTAATTGACAAAAGCCTGAAACTGTCCTGCTAAATTCAATTCTTCTCACTTAGTTTTTCAGGATCTATCAATAGATCAAGGAAGATGATTCGCAGTGGTAAGGAGTGTGAGAGACTCTACTACCTTGAGAGGGTTAGTGTTAGTGACCAATGTCACACTACTAATAGTGATTTTCTTCCTAAGTATAATGCACATTTATTATGGCCTTCTAGATTGAGTCATTCCAATTTTAAGTATTTAAAAAGATTGTTTTCTTCTATTTGTTTGAATAAAAGACAATTTGATTTTCAATGCGATGTTTGTAAAATTGCTATACATCATCGTGCTTCATTCTCCAGATCCACGTACAAACCATTTATGCTTTTTACTTTGATTCATAGTGATGTATGTGGTCCGTCACGAACACCTAACTCGACTCACACAAATGATTTATTACGTTTATTGATGACCACACTCGACTAATTGGGTATATTTGTTGCATGATAAAATTGAACGTCGTTCAGTGTTCATCCAATTCCATCATATGGTTCAAAGTCAAACACAAGTTAATACAAAAATTAAAATCATTCGTACCGGACAATGGCACCAAATATTTCAATCACATAGTGAGTACATATCTCTTGTGAGCAGGGTATTATTCATCAAAGCTCATGAATTGATACTCCCCAACAAAATGGGGATGTCAAATGAAAAACAAACATATTCTTGAAGTTGTATGTGCATTGATCTTTACAACCCACATCCCTAAAAGTTTTTGGGGAGATGTTATCTTAACAACTACATATCTCATAAATTGAATGTCAAGCTGGGTCCTATATTTTGCCACCCCGTTGAAAAAATTCCAAGAATGTTCCCTATCTCCCACCTATATTCCACTATTCTGCTAAAAAAATTCGAGTGTACAGCCATCGTTCATATGCATAACCATCATCGGACTAAATTGGACCTGAGAGCTATTAAGTGAATGCTTCTTGGTTATTCTCTTACTCAAAAGGGATACAAGTCCTATGACCTTATTTCCAAAAAACATCGCCTCAGTAGGAGAGTTTAAGTGAAGCTTGTTCTTTGGAGTTTGAGTTTCTTATTCCTAGATCCACACCCCAAATGGGTGAGTCGTTGGCACCCTCACCAAACTTGAATTTAGGTGGAGATACGGGAAACTAAAAGGGTGAGGATATATTGGTTTATTCCATGAGGCCCAAGCACACAGAGAACCTCACACCCGAGGGTCCAAAAGCATCAGAACCGGTGATAGACCCAAACAATCTCGAGTCTCCTTCCACTCTAGTAAATAACTCTGAACCTCATGAACTGGACTTACCTATTGGCCTTCGGAAATAACCTAGTTCTTGCACTCTCCATCCTATTTCAAATTTTGTCACTTATAATAAATTGTCTACCAGATATTATGCCTTTTCCTTTAACCTTGATAGAATTTGGATCCCAAGAAACATCCAAGAAGCTTTTGAAATTTCTAAATGGAAAGTGGTTGATATGGAGGAAATGAAGGCATTGAAGAGAAAATAGACTTGGGAAGTGACAAAGTTACCCAATAGAAAGAAAATTGTTGGTTGCAAATGAGTATTTACTGTTAAATACAGAGCTGATGGGATAATTGAAATATTATAAAGCTCGTCTTGTGGCATAAGGGTTTACTCCAACCTACAGCAGTGACTACAGGGAGACTTTTGCACCAGTTGCAAAACTTAACATAAATCCGACTTCTTCTGTCATTAGCAGTGAACCTGGGCTGTCCTCTTTAGCAATTCGATATTAAGAATGTCTTTTTCAATGGTGAGTTAAAGGAAGATGTCTACATGACTTTACCTCCACATTTCAGTAAGCAAGATGAAGAAATCAAAGCTTGCAAGCTCAACAAATTCTTATATGGTCTGAAACAGTCCCGCAGAGTTTGGTTCGACAGATTTGCTAGAGTAGTAAAAGGCAAAGGATTTCAACAAGTGCAATGTGACCATATAATGTTCATTAAGACATCAGAAATGGAAAAGCTAATAGGTGTGATAGCTGCTGAAATTTGAGGTAAAAGACTTGGCCAGATGAAATACTTTTTAGGCATGAAAATTGCTAGATCTAGCAAGGGCATCAGTGTTTCCCAACAGAAATATGTTGTTGACCTTTGAACCAAAGCAAGAATGTTGGGCTGCAAACCCTGTGACACCCCAATTGAAGCAAGTAGACTTCCCATTGAAGATGGGGAAAATGTTGATAATGAGAGATGTATCAGAGATTAGTTATCTCTCACTAGACCCAACATTGCCTTCGTTGTGAGTGTAGCAAGTCAACACATACATTCACCAAAATATGTCCACTTAGAAGTTGTTTACAAGATCCTCAGATATCGTATGGGCTCTCCGAAAAGTGGACTATTCTTCAAGAAATGCAAAAGAAGGAAAGTTGAAATCTTTATAGATGCAGATTAGGCAGGATCAACTAATGATATAAAGTCCACTACTGGGTAATCTAGTCACATGGAGAAGCAAGAAACAGAGTGTGGTGTAGCCAGGAATAATGTCGAAGCTAAATTCAGGGTCGTGCTATGGTTAAAGAAACTTTTGGAAGAATTGCACATCAATATAGACTTACCTATAAAACTCTATTGTGATAATAAAGCAGCCCCAACATCTCTCTCAATCCAGTCCAACACGTTAGGACCAAACACGCTGAAGTGCTGACAAACACTTCATCAAAGAGAAGATTGAGAACGAGATAATTTGTGTAGTATCTGTTCCTACAAAAGATTGATATCTTTACCAAAGGGCTACCAAGACAAAGCTATGAGGATTTTATTGCAAGTTGGACATGATCAATATCAACGATTTGATTTGAGGGGGAGTGTTGAAATCTTTTGAAGTAAGGAGGAAATGTTCACATTGATTTCCTCCTGATTTATTACTGTTTTGGAGCTAAAACACAGGAAAAAAAGAAGAGAAAAGCAATATTTCCGTGGACGAAGGTACCGAACCACATTCGTGTTCTTATGTTTTATGTTTAATTTCTTCAATAAGACTAGATTCAATCGGATGCGCACATATTGGAGAAGAGAATATGGTAGCCAGAATCTCCCAACTTATGTTGGAGAATTGGTTCAGCAAGTTGTGAACTCAATATCCCCAAACATTACCATCTGATGAAGACTCGGACATTATTATCATTCTAATGAAGTTGCAGGCATCATCAATGCGCCCTGCTCTACCATGCATAAGTACTGATTAGTGTTCCATTTTGGGCACTATACCGTGCTTATTAATTATGCATGCAACTATAGAGACACCAACACTCATCCTCTAGGCCAAATCCGATCTTCATCTTTCACCAGAAGCATACCCAGCAATCACTGAACCCGTCTGACCAGATGCCTAAATGGACTTGAGTCTGCCAAAGATGATCAAGGAGCGAACCCAAGAGAGATGCTTTGTCACTGTTTGAGTTGAGGAAAAGCCACCAACAAACAGGTGAGGATGTAATCATGGGTCGGTGACCAAGAACCAAAACCAATATCTTTGCCAAACACAAAAGATTTCTGTTGAGAGTGTTGGAAGATTTGACGGCTAAGCTGCCTATTTTCTCTTACAAAACCTGTAACTCTGTTTATTCAAAAAAAAAAACCCTGCAATTGTTAACCACTATTATGTGGAGGGATATTCATAGTTTTTCAAAACCGTACTATACCGACCGAATCGTATCGAAGTTGCGATTTTTTTAACAAAATCTAGGTTTTGGTACGATCCGAGGCCGTACCAATTATTTTTGTATGGTTTTGATTTTAGAAATTCTAAACCGGTAAAAAACCTTACCGGACCGTATATTACATATAATAATTAATTATATTATTCATGTTATATATAAGTGATTCTACTAAAGAAAGTTCTAGAATGTATAGGACAAATACACTAAGAATCAAATTTATTACACAACTTATGTAGGATTTGGAGGATTTTAAAAAATTATGAATTTAGGAATTAGTTAATAGAATTTATCACTCAACCTTTTTTAATTAATTCCAAGTTAATTTATATTTTTAACCTAGTATTTTTGTGTTGGTTTCAACTATAATATTAAGAGTTTGATTCTTATTTGATTTTTATTTTTATTTTAATGCTAATAATTTTCTTATATTTTAGTATATCATGTAAAGTTTCACTAACTCAAATCATTTTAAAGTTTGTCAATATTAAATAATACTATTTAATGAGATATTCATGTGACTTATAGTTATAACTATTTATTTTTTTGTATACTTTTTCCTTTATATTTCTTCGATAATATGTAAATTTAAGGATCTCTTGTGTGATAAAGTCGTGCTAATGAGTATAGGATAAATTTCACTAGACCTTTGTGCATAAAAAGTGGACATAATACTATGTGAATAAATATACAAAAAATACTGTCAAACCGTACCGAAATCGCACGATACCGGATGCCATGGAAAAAGACCAAAACCGGTATTTTAACCTATCTAAATACCGGTATTTTAACTATGGTTCTAGAAATTTCTATACTGTTATAGAAATTTAGATAGTTAAAATCAAAAGGTCCGGTTTTGGTATTGATATGGTATAAATTTAGAGAAAAAACCGCAAAAATCAAACCATGTGCACCCCTAACTGTGTGTTTGCAAATGCCTATTCAGAAATGAGAAGAAAAAAATGAGAAAAGGAACCCTCCTCATCCTGACCATTTAACCTATATATGTAACATACACTGAATTATGGGAAAAACACAATTCTCTTACGGTATCGTTGGCTAAATACAAATTTTTCTATGGTGTACCAGAAGTATTACTCCTTGTGTCTATTTCTTTCACACACTGAGATATAATGTGTATGGAGCCTACACACAATTGTGTGAAAAAGATAGACACAATGGTACACCTTGGAGTAACCATTGAATTTTCAGCTAAATACATCATAATCATCCCATAAAGTTACTAGTCATTCATAATTATTTGTCTTTATGTACAAAAGGACTTAGCAGAATTCTACTAGGTTGAAGTGCCTATTCGCGCTTCATTTATGAATGTCACAGATTCCATATTAAACTCAATGGAGAACATGATACATATTTAAGACAAAAAAACTAGATATATACACTGATTAGTCATGGTCCCTGGATACCAAGTCATGCAGCTTCAAGAATGCGCTCTTCCAACACGCTTTGGTTGTCAATGGGCTTTATACAACATTCTGCCTCTGAGTCTACATCTGCACCATCCTTAAGATTAAGATTGGACAAAGCATTGCTCAAAGCATCAGTTTTTTCCGAAACCTCTCCTGCAGAGCTATCAAACCTAGTTCCTGTTGGGAGTTGACTCGTTTCTCTCTTAATTTCCAGCAACAGTTTGTCAAATTCATCTTCTAAATCTTCATCATGTATCTCTGCATATGCTGTAGTTGATTCTGAAAACATTAAAATCAACAAATGTTAGACAGGTATTCATTTATTCGGCTGCTTATTAAAGAAAGTCAGCCAGTGCTATAGCAAAGGGTTGAATGCAATTTTCCCATTCGATGGGTGAGTTTGGACCACCTTTGGGAACCTTGGCGTAGCCTGCCTTTGTAGCCAGCAACATGGCACTCAACTCTTATTGAGTGCCAACGAAAAATAATTGCTTAACACAGAAACATAGGAGTACTGTGTTGTAAATTGTTTTTAAAAAAATCTTTTTAAAAAGTTTTTCATTTTAATGGCAAAAGAAATGGTTATGTACATCTGAATACAAGGATGATGGATGGAGGGTTTAGAGAGATCAAGTAAAAGTAAAAGATATTGATGAACTAACAGTTAGTTGTAAGTTGAAGCATAGAGCTTGATACCCAAGCAAAAATCGAAATTTAGTTCTAGATATTCTCACGGAAGCTCCCTATTTGAACAGGAACCTCGATGTTTCACATAACGAGTTTCAGATCTCTCTTCCAGCAATAAAGCTAGCCACTATACAATATCACAGAAATTAGGATTACTCATCTTAGTCATCATTAGAGTTATGAATTGTTTTTCAATTGAACTATTGTCTTGATTTGTTAACATGGCTCTGGAGCAAATGAGATCTAATGACGGAAACTTACCCAAAACATTATCAAGTCGTTTCAGTGAATCAATGTTCTCATCGACTTCCTGCAGACACAACTCAACTTCTTCAACACTGATTTGATTTTCCTGTATTGCATGCGCGCCCCTTTGGATGGCCTCCGAAACCTGCATCAGAACATCATAAGATGAGTAAGAATCAATTCAATGTTTACTAAAAGGAACTCATGGGACGCGTTTGGGGCAGCACCCAGAGCCGGGGGAGCTCAAGAATGCCTTGAGGCAATACTGGTGGACGTTTGTCCTATAAGGCATATGCCCCGGTGTTCATGGCGTAACCTAGGACGCTTGGGGTGCACGCCTTTTGTGCTCCAAAACGCCCCACATCACTGAGCTTCCTCAAAGATGTGTGATTGAAAATATATTTTCCAACTTCAGAAGGGATTAATCATCTAAATTTGTGATAAACAATTATCATATTTCGAAATCAGGATCAAAGCAATAAGAAAACAACCAAAGAACTCTCTTCAACAATTCTCGCTTCTATCGTTCTCCATTTTTTTTTCACTTTTCTTGAGCTTCCTACTGATTTTAGAAGGATTCGTCTTAGTGATGTCAGATTTGACTTGCGTTGTCAGATTTTTATTTTATTTAGAAACAATATTAAAAAGCTCTTAGGCCTTGTTTGTTTTTCAAATCCTATTTTCAGTATTCTTCTGTATCACAAAATCCTAAAAATCCAAATTACAAACTATTTTCAACCAAATACACTTTTTTTTTTTCAATTTCTAATTCTCGAATATATGAATCCATCATTTCACACAATCATCAATCAATATTCATTTACTTTACAATACTTTTCCTTTCCTGTTTCATACTTTACAATCATTAACACACCATACATCAACTAATCATTATTGATTTGACACATTTCACAAATTCTAACTATATTATAAAGGCATAAACAAACACACCAACACATCACATCATATTCACACGAATACTCGTAATACGATTTCCCCAAGAAATTTTCAAATTTGAAATCAAAGGCATAAACAAACAAAGCCTTAACTTCTATTGTTACATTTTGTTCAATTCTATTTTTATTTTTTTAAAATTTACTCATGGTTCATGGTTTTGATATCAAGAAATAAATTTCTATCATCACAAGAGATCTCAATTTAGTTTTTCTTATTTACTGTGTGTCGCCACTAAACTCGATTCTTTTTCTTCTTACAACCGTTCTTCTTACTAATTTTTTAACATGTTGACTTGCTTTCTCTTTTTATATATCTTCTACTAATTTTGATTTTTAGAGATACTAATATGAAAATTCATGGGGCTTGCGCCCCACCTGGTGACATATAAACACCCTGCTTAACACCTTAAGCCTTTTAGGACATTAGTAAGAATGACACAAAATCACACCATAATCCATATGAAGGTGCTAATATACCAAGCATTGATACAAAGAACTTGCAATTCTCTTATTTCACCAACAACAAGCAAAATAAATTGCTTCCTGAGACAATGTTATCATGATCAGCCAACCTTTTTAGAGGACTCAGCATCTGCGATAACCTGGAGAACTTTCTCCACCCGGTCCAATAGTGCCGTACATCTTTCTCTACTCAGAGATGCCAACTTCAGTTCTTTTGCGTATCTTAGGGCAGCTCTCTTGTTTTCAGATTTAAGAGAAGCTAAAGCTAAGTTCCTGGCACTGCATATAGACCCAATTTATAGCAACAGGGGTATATCTCAACACAAAGTTCAATCAAGGGAAATTATTAAGTAGCAAGATATTGGTATAAAAAGTAAATTTTCCCTGAAATATAGAGTTTAATTTAGGCAAATGTCCAGGGATATGCATATTATCTAAGTAGTAGAGCATGATTCTGAATGACCTTAGTTCAGCATTCTATCTGAAATCTTCAATGTTACTTCAACTGGGATACTTAAGGCAGATTACAGTTTTACACATCATCGAGTTTGGCATGTGCGGATGAATGAGATTCTTACTTTTGATATCGGCGGTCAATCAAATGAAGCTGTTTCTCAAGTTTTTCAGCAGTCCAAATCAAGTGCAAAACACTGTGATCCGTGGTTGAGGCACTAGAAACTGCAGCTGGGGCAAGAGACACTTTCACTCCCTGTGTGGGGAGAAAAGGAAAAAGGAAAGACAGACATTATTGCAAGATGGACGAGAGGAACGGAAGGAAACTGCCTGCTGTCAATATTATTACCTCTATAATAACATCATCGGCTCTTTTGATGGTGAGGAGTGTTGCTCTGCCGTTTGCCGACAGGTAACCCAAAACTGCAAGTGCTTCTTCCTTTGATCCCAAGCAGATATCCTGAAACTTGTTCATGGTGATGACACAAGAAGTCGTCCAATGATTTTCTGACAAAATCTTGACTACTTGGAGGGATCGTTCCTGAGAGAGAGAGAGAGAGATAGAATCAAAATCAAATTGAGAAAGAAAAAGATGGAGGGAAATTGACCTACAACAAAGTAAGTAGTACCTGTAAGAGTGGTGCAAGAATGTAATAACAATCTCCGAGAGTATCATCATCATCACTACCAAAAATGTTTAGTAGTGCTTTACGAAAAAAACGAGAGAGAAGGGTGGTTGCGGCTGCAGTCGCAGTTGCAGAGGCGGTGGAGGAGGGCAACAATAAGTCTCCAGCACGGTGCATTTCAAGAAAGACGCGGTCTAGGCACAAGGGGGACAAGCCAGATCGGCAGAACCAGAGGCGCTTGACGCGTGAAGGGCGGATGGTGAAGATACGGAGATGGCGAGCAACCTTGAGAATCAAATCCCTCCAGAAAAGGTACAGTGCCTCCCAATCGGACCTCTGTCCGCTTAGGGCCTTGAACCTCGCTCGACCCTTCTCCTCCTCGTCCCAGTCCCCAACCTCTTTCCGAACGAAAGCTGCCACCGCCTCAGCCTCCGCCTCCTCCACTTCTTCCTCTTTTCCCTTGTCCTCCTCCTCCATATCATAACCAAACGGACTCACTCTGTTATGAGACTTCCAATTCTGTTGTGTGTGTACCTCTCTATTTGTGTTTTATAATAATTACTCAATAAATGAGGATCTGTGTGTAATTTTTGCAAAATGGGATAATTGTATTCGTTCTAGTTGTGTTTTATTATAATATATAATAAAAACACATAAGTTGTTAAGTATAATTTAGGGATAATTACACTGACATCGCCTGGTGAATGAGCTAATTACAGCCCCCTCCCCTCAACTATGTATAATTACAAACACCTCTTACCGTCAACCTCCGTCTTTTAATCTCCCCCTCAGTTCACTTTTTTAACGGAAAAAGTTGACATGATTGTCAAAAAAAACCACAAATCCGACCTTGCATTGACTTCATCGAGGAGCTGACTATTTTACTGGACCAATCATAAAATAATTTAACAAATCTGTAATTGCTAATAAAGAAAATATTTAATTTAAATGAATAGTAAAGTTTAAAATTATTGGAATGGTTTAGGGCAAAAGCAAAAATGTCATTTTATCGATTTTGTTAGGGTTTTGGATGGATTCTTAACGGCATGGGTGGTGTTTGTAATTACACATAATTGAGGAGAGGGGGCTGTAATTAGCTCATTCATTAGGGGAAGTGACGGTAAATATCTCAATAATTTATGACATAATGTTTGAATTCTGGATTTTCAGGGCATAAAATCTACTTAGACCATTTATAAAAAATGTATAAACATTTAAACTTGATGTAAAATACTTGTAAAGCAATAGATAATAAATCAACAAATTAAGGCTTTGTTTGTTTGTATTTTCATTATACTTTTTTTCATTTCATTTTCATCTGAAAATAAAAATACACGCTTTACACTGTTTTTAACTGAAAATATTCTCATTTTTATTCTTGTTTTTACGTTCCCGATAAATTTCAATCATTTATTTAAAATTACATTTCACATCATTTATCTCACATTTTCTCTGTTATCCACCCATCACCATCCTCTCTCTCCTCTTTCATCCACCCATCACCTTTCTCTCTATCCTCTCTCATCAATATTCAACATCAAATTCAATATTATTCATCTAATCATAACTTTTCAATCATTTCACACATCACACTCACAAATTTCAACCATTTTAAAAAACACAGCCAAACACGCCTATTTTTTCACTTTTCTCACACAAAAATAAAAAAAAACACGTTCTCCCATACATTTTAGAAAATGACGGTTGAAAATTAAATGAATACACATCCAAACAAAGCCTAAGCATCCTGATAGAATTTAACATATATTAAGCATCTCTTATACACAGGCATCATATCTGTTCCAACCTTCAAAACTTGCACGAAACAGCTAACCAACCAAAACCACCAAGGCTTTGGTCCAGTGGTACCACCTCTCACTTGTGAGTGGGGAGGTCCTGAGTTCTAAACCCAAGAGCCACACAGTGTTGTGGTGTGTGTGCGGGTTAAAAAAAAAATCTAACTAACCAAAATATCTATCAATTATATTTTTTTGGATAATTACTTAAAGTCTCTAAGGTATTATGTTTGTCTTGCTTACGTCCCTAAAATAAAGTTTATTACGCTACCGTTCCTAAAGTAATAATTTCGTCTCACTTTAGTCCTTTCTGGTGAAGAATGAACCAAAATTGAGCGCGTGTACTACACACGTGGGTTAACAAGGGTAAAATTGTAAGATTAAGCTTTCTTGTTTCACTTTGGTCCCTTTTTTTGGAATTTTTGTCTCACTTTGGTCTTTTTTTTTTACATCTTTACCCCCTGAAAAAGTGGGACTAACTTCATTTTGGCACCCAAAAATGCTTGGAATGACCTCACTTTTTTTTCACCGAAAACCAAAATTTAACTTGAAAAACAAAAAAGTTCTATGATGTGTCAAATCAATAATAAAAAGTTGATCTATGATGTGTTGAATGATTGAGTTGTTTATTTATATAATGATTATGTGAATAAAGAAATAATAAAATATAAATTAAATATTGTAAAGTATGAAAAAGAAACAGAGATAATGATTGAAGTAAATGATTTTGATTGATGATTGTATGAAATGATAGATATAGTGATTGATAGGTAGTTATAGGGGTGAAAACGAGCCGAATCGAGCTGAACGGGATGTTGTTCAAGCTTGTTTGATATACAATCGAGCTTCAAAGTTTGTATTTGAACTTGTTTGATTATTAATTGAACCGAGCTCAAACGAGCTTCAATCGAGCCACCAAACACGAGTCGAGCTCGAGTAGTTTGATTTTTTTGTACATATTTTTATTATTTTTTACTAATCGAACCGAGTTTGAGCCGAGCTTCAAAACTTATCAAACACAAAAAGTTGTTCAAACTTGGTTTGGTATGTTAACGAACCGAGCTTTTAGCAATCGAGCTCGAGTCGAGTATCGAGTAGTTTGGTTCGTTTTTCACCCCTATGTAGTTATATAGGGGATTGAAAAAGTAGAGTTGAAAAAAGGTAAATTTAGATGAAAATAGTTTGTGGTATGATTTTTTAGGATTTTGTGATCCAAAAAAATGGAATTTGAAAACATAAACAAACAAGCTAGGGATGGCAACGGGGCGGGTATAGCAGGACTCGTTACCCGCCCCATTAAGAAATTTCAATACCCGGACCCGCCCCGGACCCGGTCATTACCCGCCCCGCCCCGGACCCAGCGGGTACCCGGCGAGTCCGGGTCCTACCCGTTAGACCCGGCCGAAATCTCTTTTTTATTTATTTATTTTTTTTGGAATTTTTTTAGTTTATCTTATTCTCAAAAACACATTCAAAACATATAAAATAAATACATAACATCGAATTGATGATTCAAGGTAAATAAATCCACTACAAGTCATTCGATATTTAACTGCAAAAAAAAATTCAAAATGATTAAACAAGTACAAAGTTCAAAAAAATTAGATATATAATGATTGAGGGTTTGTTGTTGAAGGGTAGAATGATTGAGAACATTTTTTTGATATAATTTATAAATACTAATAAATATTAATATAATTAGATATATAAAACTAAAAAAAAAATATTATGTTGATAGACCGGGGCGAGTATCGACTGGACTCGTTACCCGCCCCGGACCCGGCCGGGTCTTGAATTTCGATACCCGGACCCGGACCCGGCCCCATTTTTTTGGACTCATACCCGCCCCATTAGGGGCGAGTCCGGGGCAGGTACTCGTTGGATCCGGCCCCATTGCCATCCCTAAAACAAGCCCTTAGTTATTTAACTTCAATGACATTTCAATGTAATCCGTAACTGAAAACAATATTTCCTATTTTAATTATAGAGTTAATTACAAAAGTCTCCCTCATATTAGGTCTGTTTTACAAAAGGTCCCCCACATTTGATAATTTACAGAAACGCCCCTGTCAGAGATGACATGCTTACAGATTCTTCCCTCTCGTTTTTTACAATCCGCAATTTGATGATGTCAACGCAAAAAAAAACGTGCAATAATCCCATTTTGTTCTTGAGACAACTCTGAGCATATTTGGTCAATTTTGCATGACGAAAGTACCCCAGCAGGTGTTTATGTAACAAATTTGACTAAATTAAAATTGATTTCTTTTTCAAGTTTTCACATTAAATTTTAGTTTATGTATATTTTTTTTTCATTTTTAAATGTATCTTATTTAGTATATTCTTGTTCAACTAAAATAAAATTAATATGTGCTAATAATCAATTTCTAGATAAAAGCATACAATAATCTACCTTATTTCAATTATTATTATTCAATTAATTTAAAACTAATATATGCAATGGTTAATATCTAAATAAATGGATAAAGATTTTTTTTCTCCTTAAATAATTTAATTATTATTTAAATTTTTAATCATTCAGTTACTTCATTTAAATTAATAACGGATAACTATTTTTATAAACCATTGGATATATTATTGATACTTATAGTTAATTCCTTAATTAAAGTTTCTTTAAATAGGAGACAAACCAAAACAAATCAAAAACACATGGCAGATCCTATAAAATATTTAAAAGTCAAATGTGTTGTCTAACTTTAATGTACATGAAACGTAGGGCCAGAATGTAGCCAAGCGAGATACATTCGGCATAAAAATTAAGGTTTTGAATGGTTGTGAATTTTAGAAATATTTTTATTTTTTGGATCACCAAAAAATGAAAATACATAGTCCAAGTTTAATTCAACAGAAAATGATCAAATTTTAAATATACTACACATTCTCCTATATAACAACAAATCATTTCAATTTTTTATTATTAATTACACTATTCCACTATCCAATTCATTATTTTTCTTATTTTTTCATATTTTATTATTATTATTATTATTAAATAATATATAATTTGAAAAAAACAAAAATTTCCTCCCCTTAGACTATTCCTCCCCTGCAGCCTTTTCTTTTTCCTCCCCCGCTTTAAATATATATATGTGTGTGTGTCTGCGTTTGTGTGTGTGCATGTGTTTATATATATATATATATATATATATATATATATATATATATATGTGTGTGTGTGTGTGTGTGTGTCTGCGTGTGTATACATATATATGTGTGTGTGTGCGCGTGGGTGTGTTCATATATATATGTGTGTGTGCGCGCGTGTGTACATATATATATATATATGTGTGTGTAAGTCTGCGTGTGTTTATACATATGTGTGTGTGTGAGTGTGTGTTGGTGAAAAAGATAAAGTAGAGAGAAAAAATAAAATGGATGAAAAATTAAAAAAGTGGCAAAATGGCCCAACCATATTAAATAAATAATATGTTTTTATCCTTATTTAATGTTTTTATCCTTAATTAATCAGAGAAATATTTATATTTATATATTTTCAGTAGGCAAAGTGGCACCAACCACATAGTTGGAGTGCAAACTGAAATTTGGTATTATTAAAATGCATTAATTTGTTATTTAAGTTAGTAAAATACAGAACGGGAAAAATTCATCATTTAATATGTACGTGTATATTATGAAATTTTATTGAAAATTACGGTGAAAAATTCGGTTAAAAAGTACGGGGACGAGAAATAAATGGATTCGTAGAAGTATGAATATAATACGAATATAAATTAATTGTTCGGGAGTAAAAATACGACTTAATTCTATATAAATTTGTAAGATTTATTGCTTGTACTTGCTTTTAATTTATATAAATAATATTTTATATGAGTTATTAATTGACAATAATTAATATTTTGATAATTATTAACGTTCAGAGTTTTTAATTGTAGAATACTCAATTAGTATTTATAAAAATTAATAATATTTTTAAATTTCAAATTAAAAAAAATATTTTTCGCCCCCCCTTATCTGACTGCCTCTTTTTTTTTGTCTTTTCATTCTATTTGTATAATATATATTATATTATGTGTGTATATGTGTGTATATATATATACCGCCCCGCGCCCCCCCCCCAACTGCCTCTTTTTTTTTTGTCTTTTCATTCTATTTGTATAATATATATTATATTATGTGTGTGTATATATATGTATATATATAATATATATATATATACACACACATATACATATTACTTTATTACCGACTCATAACATTATTCAAAAAAATATTATTTTAATATTTTTTCCCTCATCATCATCACATTCATAACTAACTCAATCATTTCATATATCAAATCCTAATAAAAATCAACTTTATGTTACATCTACATTGCTTTCAATCAAATTCTAAAAATACATCCAAACAAACAAATAAAATCAACATTTTCACACGAATGTATGTAATACACATTCCCCAAAAAAACTCAGAATTCATTTCCGAAAATACAACCATACGGAACCTAAACAACTCAAAGAAATATAAGCTCAATACGCCGAACACTAGTCATATAGCAATTAAAATTACACTTTTCTTGTGCTTCGATAATACATGAAACAGGAAACAAAATGAGAAAGAAGTAATTAATACAAAACATAAATGAATCTTAAAAACTCGAATATAAACTCAATTGGCCATACACAACCAATCACATGTCAAATATAAATATACTTGCCGTGTGAATGGCTCTGAGGGTTGGGTAAACTCGATTTACGCTAAAATTTATGTCAAACAAATTCAGAATTAATGATAAAATAATTAGCTCATTCTGATGGTCATCCAATGTGCTCTTAAGTGAATTATACCACAAAACTAGGAGAAAAGATCTCTTGTGCAATATAGGTGGTATTACTTCATTTGTATATAAAGATTCGTGTATTTACGTGCAACATACTTAATTTTTAATAGTATACTTAAAAAATCATGATTATTCCTATCATTAAATTGAATTCCTCGACAAGAAGTCACCACTATCTTCACCAAAGTGATAATTTTCATACACTTGAAGCAGAAGCTCCCTACATGGAACAACAGCCCCAAGCTTGATGCAAGCAAGGAAAGCACCTGAAAGCTTCCTATGTAGGCTGTATGCTTCCTCTGGTGGGGGTGTTAGCCTGTGCCTTAGCATTGTAGCCCCAAGGTTTGAAATGCTCTGAGTAATATTTGTTGATCCAAAATCATACCCTCCACGCTTGGAAAATGGCAACCCCACAACAAAACCAGCCTGGACATGGGCCTCTAATAGAATTTCAGATTCCATTCCTGTAAGAAATCCAAGTCTCCTTGACATCTCAATCACTGTTTCTCTATCACTATTTGCACAAGCAAGAACCTGATTCATAATAATGTGGGAGATTTCTCAACAACAGAAAGAAGGAACTTTACCACTCAACTAAAACAAGTCAGTCATGTCAGGTATCCTTAATAAATAAACTTACAATTGAAGTAATTAAGTTTCCACTGTACTTAAATGCCAATGTTAGTTGTTCAGGATGCATGAGACAACGAGACTTATGATAGAAACAGAAAAACAATAGAAAATATTTTCGATAGCTCGATATTCCAACAAGAATAAATCTTGCCCCAAGCCTAAGCTCGATTCTTTATTGATTCAAAAACTGAATGAATGAAAATATAACCCCCAACACATATATATAACTAAAGACTCCTAACTAAAAAAATTGAATAACTAGATTCCTAATTAAACAAGGAAATAAACTCCTAAGCCAACAAGGAATGAAATAACTAGCTACCTAAACCAACTAGGAAACTTAATCAAATAAGAACTCAAACTAAGAAAATAAAATAATAATATATAACTATGTCATTCTGCTTCTTTTTCTTTCTGCTCCTCAAAATTAGCTCCACAACAGAATATCTGCTGTGAAAAGTCGCATTCACCATGAGAAAACTTCCTCAGGGTTAAGCATGCTTGCCACATATTTTTCATAGAAAAGAAAAATATTTGAATAATCCTGCATCTAATAGCAAATGGACAGTAAAGTGAATGCATGTTACTTACCATTCTTAGATAATCATCTACAAAATGTTTTGGGAAGTCCCTGGCTGCTCCAAAGTCTATAAGATTGATTGATTTTTCCGTCTCATCATATAAAAAGTTACTCCAGTTGGGATCAGTCTGCTTGAGATAACGCAGAATGAAAGATGTCATAAAAGGGGGGAAAAAGGTGACATATTTATATAAACACATGGTAAAAAGGTGACACTAATATAAACTTCTGACAACAATAGCAAATAATACTGTGCTCATAAAAAATATAGAAAAGGACACATTGTATAACCGTAACTTTATCTGGACCTAAATCAGTATTGATGCAACCACAATAGAATCAGACAATACAAAAGCATATCCCAGTGAGGGTACTCATATCTCTGAATTCTGATAAATCTGGCAAAACTTATCATTGACAAATGGGGCTAACCAAGGAACCCTTTATTGAAGAGGAGGGAGCAATAAGACGCTATTATATTTTTGACAAAATGTGCACATGGAGAGAAACAAAATACGGCTAAATATGTCTCCAAAAGCATGTTGTAATTGAATGCCGGAACCCAACACACTCCACACAGGTCAAAAGGAAAAACCAACGGACAAATCAAGGGAAATAGGGAAACAAGAGAAAAGGTAAAAAATTTAAACATCTATTCTATTTTGAACAATTGATGCATTACAGGCCACTCACCAATATAAAGGTTTAAACAAAAAAGAATCTACAGAGACTAAATGTCTCTTCTATTCACCACTGATGAAAAGGGATTGCTAAGTCATAGTTCACTATCAAAGGCATTTTTCTCCATAATGACTTTTTAATTTACAAATAAATTGTTCGTCCACATATCACGTTCAAACACAAGGCAGCTCACAGAGTTGAAGACTGCGAACATGCAGTTTCCTATATAAAATGAGAATTGGGGTTTTCCTGTTTTTTTAGAAAGTTCTTATATTGATCAAATCCAATAAATTACCCGGAAAAAAAAATCCAATAGAACACCCAAACGTTCTAGGACAAAGTAGAGGTCAATTAAACTAAAAAGATTATGCTCTTCCCCTTAACTACATCTTTACTCTCCATACACTTCAGCAACGAATTTTGGAAGCATGAAATAATTTAGTAGATTGCTTAAGCTTGGCAAGTCCATCTAAACAAATTATAAGGAAGAAAATGAATATCAAATTCCTAAACTCTAAAAGAAAACAAGAAAGTGCATAGATATGACGAGCAATAACATAGAACGTGCCTGCATGAACCGGAAGATAAATAACTCCATCAAAGTAAGCTCAAGTAACTTTTTTCCAACATCATTGCGAGTCTCTTGGTCCAGTAATGCCACTTTATCAATTGGAACTCCTGCAATTAGGGGGAATAAATCATCATTAGTCACTATACAATATAATTTTTACAAAGATTTCTGAAAGTTCAGAGAAATGTCAACTAAAGCTAATGCGGCAACATGTCCAATTGGCATTGGGTCTAGGATTTAGCATAGGTAAAGGAAAAGAACCAAAAATTCAATTGCATTGAATCCTTTTCAACAGGACAAGGACAAATTCAGAAATTCTTGAACGAAATTAAGTATCACAACATTCCTTCGTTTTTCCCATCAACATCAAACCATGAAAACTACTTAGTTTACTGTTTGTTTACTAAATCCAAGATTCAAACATAGGGGAACCTGTGGACTGATTATCCTTTTTCAATTACTGCTAAAAGGTTTCTTCTCATTTCTACAGAAAAGAAACAAGAGACAAAGGAGCACTAACCAGGAACTAGTTCTGTTGTCAACACTCTTCTACTCGATAAATCATCCACCACAAATGGAACATAAAATCCTTTTGTATTTTCCAGCAGACCACGAAACTTTTTCTGATTTTTGGCCTCCAATTCATAGTCACATTCACGAGAAAGTTCTTCTTTTGCAACCTATGGAGGGATTTAGGAGAAAAAGTGACACACATGCATGGCATCAGAGATTAGTAATTTTGTTCTAGTAAGCATAAACATTTGGAATAAAATTCCACATAAACCAGCTTCCTTTGAAAGGTTAAACTTTCTGTGAAGGTGCACGTATGTAGAAGTTGGATTAAACTTTAACACCAATGCAGCAAGAAGCCAGACCATACAAGATTCTGGATGAGAGCTGCGCACACCTTCTGAATGGTGATTGACCATTGCTAAGCATACAACTTTGGAAAGTAAAATGCCGTGTGCTAGTATAGTTTTCCAACGTGTTATGAACATGATTTAGCCATTGACAAAAATCTTGAGGTATCTAGAATTTTAACTAATTACAAACTGCTATCCGGTCCTAGGGTAGTACTTAATTGAAGCTTCAAATATATAACATTTTAGCTTAGTATCAACAGCGAAAATATGTCCAGCATTTACATGCTTATGGTGATAGGGATAAAGATGGTGTGTTTATCAAATACAGATCTGACGCAGAGGCACATGGTTTTATGAGCACATGCTTATCAGATAAGTGCACCTCGTCATCAGTTCCAAACAAAGTTCTCTAGAAGTTCAGGCATCTGTACATGAATTATCCATACAAATTCACAGATATCCAAAGAACTTTTTGTAACTTCCAGACGTGCATGGGGATAGGTACCTATATCAATTTGGCATTTCATACACGTACTAGATATTAGGAATCAACACCTGTTTGCAAAAAAGGAATCGTCACATCTAGTCAAGTTGGAACAGGTCACACAGTTTATAGTGTCCAATTAGTATTTATACCGACATTAAGCCGGACGAAATCTCTGTCTGCTTTATACATTCTATACAAAGCAAAAAATTGAAGAATCACCCAACTAAGAATCAGATTTAACAAATAGAGGAACTTCGTGTGCATCATAAGGTACAGCGCATTTGGGTACAACTGAATGCATGCCAAAATAGATGTCTAATGACATAAGGCCGGCAGAGGTTTGCCAAGCTTAGTTGAACTTCTCTGTTCTAAAAGCATGATCCAGCCAACCCCAACACGAAAGAATTCTGCAAATGGCAAAGCAGAGCACCAAGACAATCTCTAATGGGAATCAAGACCAATTTGTAGGTAAAAAGAAAAGACATGGGCTTGCTAAGACTGGGTCATCTAAATTTGAACATTATCAGTAACACCAGATGTTGCATGTGAAACACGAAACTTTTAGAAGACAAAGGCCTATACTTGCTTTTATAGAGGCCATGCAGATCGTATATCACTATAGATAGAAAAAGTAAAAATATTGAAATGCAAACTTTTTACCTTCAGTGCATTGTCAAGATACATTTTTTCTGGTATCAAGTTCGTATAAGTTAATAGTAATTTAACATTCTCAATGTCACTTTCAATGCTATCTGCAACTCCAGGATACTGAATTTTTATCGCAACTTCCAAACCATCCTTTGTGACTGCTCGATGAACCTAAAAGTGATTTTAAAATTAATAAGTTGTTGAAACATGACAACAGCAGATGAATAAGATCCTCTGGAACCCTTTTATAAATTATATAGTACAAAGATGACAAGATAAGAATACCTTGAACAAAATACACTTTGCCCCCTGAAGTATCAGCCATGTAAACGACCACACTCTCCCACCCCCCCAAAAGAAAAAGAAAAAATCAAAAAGTTACACCTACCCCACTGCCACTTAAATTTAATCAAAAGATCTGTTAAAAGCTAGTGATGTAGCAAACTTATTTATGCTAAGACCTAGATACTCTTGAATATTTCTGACAATCCATTTTACCCCCTTTTACTTTAACTCATGTAGCACTTACCCCCCTAAACTATCCAACTCTATAGTTTATGCCCTATGTAACCCTTTTTCCTTTTCTGTTTGTATCTTCCTTTATTATTTGTCCGGTAATAATGAAAAGTGATAACATCCGTTAATATTTTATTTAAGTTATGTTCACTATAGTATTTCCTTTTCACTTTCTCTGCTTTATAAGGTACTTTTGTCAACCAAAAGAAATGTCTACAAAAATATGATCCATAATTCAAAATCGGTATTAAAAGTTGATATATTTTCCAACTCTTGAATGTAATGAAAAAATTGCAACAATTTGAGTCCTTTAATTAATCTCAAATGTACAAACACTCTGATAGACCTTGTTTAAAATAAATAAATCACACGAACTCTCAAGATAAACCATACCCAAATCTTGAATATTTTCATAGATGAACATTCAATTTAGTTTGCTTGTCTATTTTGCAAATGGTAAGTGTAATATCTTATAGCTTTCTGCTATCTATATCACAATCTTCTACCTTGAGGGCAAAGAAGTATCAAGTACAAGCTTTTATGGTGTTAATATAAATATTCGACATTTAAGGTAATTCTTTAGAGAAACTCAGAAGTGGGGTCTCAAAACATATCAATTAAAAATAAGACAAAATGCAATACAGTTACTGGTAGTCACACACAGACAATCAACGATAGCATAACATAGTGGAGCATAACTTCATCACCTGTCCTATACTTGCTGCAGCAATTGGCTCATAATCAAAACTCGTCAATTTCGATGACCAGTTGGAACCCAATTCAGCATCCAAAACCTGATTGAGCTGATTCCTTGGCATCCTGTCTGCACCCTGACGGACAATGTCCAAAGCTGCCAAGATCTACAAGGGCATAAGAGCAACCATAGTTAATCAGAAACATAATACTTATAGAGGAAATGAAAATGCCAGCAGCAGCATTAAGTATGCCTTCAGAAAAAATCCTGAAATGCAAAATAACAATCAACAAAATTTTCAGGATTGAAGGATGTTGTAGAAGCTAGAACTCCTTCAAACACAAGTAGGGCCCTAATCTGCATTGATTACTTTCTCTTTTGCGAAGCTATTTTGATTGCCACGGTAAACTTGGTTCATGGCTTATTGCACCAAAGATCCTTAAGTTACAAGCAGTCATCTTAATGATAAGCATAGCATGAGTTATCTGATCATCATTCAATAATATAATATTGACTATGTGTTCTACAGTGAGATTGTCTTCTCGTCACATTGAAGAAATTCCCTCACTTTCTGACACATACAAATAATTGCAAACCACACTCCAAATGTCTCAGGTTTTAGAAATAATGTCAATTTGGTCCTCCATGTAAGAATATTATCCATCATAAATCGAAGCCAATACTAAATCAAACAGTGCACAGGTAAATTCTTCATTCACAATGTTCCTGTTTGACTCTCTCATTCTTCAAACATCACAACCAAGTTCTTCTATTATTTTTTTCCATGAGTAGCATTGCGCAATAGTGAATCAGCAACAACAAATTCTTTTTAGTATTCAGATCTGAGTCAGCCTAAGAGTTTCTAGGGTAAATCTTTATATAACAGAAAAGCCTACTTTTATTACAAAATGATAAACAGGTCCAACACTTATTTGAACCATCTTCAACTTTTAATTTGGTCATGGTGTACAACTACATTCCAAAAAAAAATTCAATAAAGTTAAACCTGGGCGTGAGATCTGTGCTGGTCTGGCAAGCAAGGAAATCCGATGCATCATATACGCAGCAGCAAAACATTGTCATAAATCACCACTTCAGTCTCACAATCATTTCCCAGAAATGATTGAGTGTAGAGAGTGTAAAATATGTCGAATGTACTTATTTATCAAAAGAAATAAGAGCAGAAAATATTTGGGGGCGTGCTACAAGCATATAGACATACATGAAATACATAATTTAAATGAATGTGCTTTTACTTACTGGAGCAGGTACAAGAGATTCATCTTGGATACTCAACATTTGCCCTAATTTGAGAGCTGCTCCACGCATTCTGCATAATGCAAGAGCTAAACGTTCCGCATTTCTCTCAGACATGAATGGGGAAAGGGCATGTTGGTTATTTTCTGAGTTAGGTCTACCAAAGACGATCCTCTTGGCAGACTCCTGAAGTGTGCCCCATGCAAGACCAGCTCCAAGTCCAGCAAATCTTCAATCATACACCAAAAAGAATAAGAACTCAAACTCATGTCTGTAACAATTTAACTAAGTGACTTGACAGTTGGTTGTAAACTTAATCACACTCAAATCATAACTTTGAGCATACAATTTGTA
Organism: Buddleja alternifolia; assembly: GCA_019426215.1. Taxonomy (NCBI): domain Eukaryota; kingdom Viridiplantae; phylum Streptophyta; class Magnoliopsida; order Lamiales; family Scrophulariaceae; genus Buddleja; species Buddleja alternifolia. The sequence continues at coordinate 59,399,474 of CM033391.1, forward strand.
ACAAGTTATTCATAGTCCAGTCACTATGAGAACTGCATTCAAGAAAAAATAGGGGTAAATAACCAAAACTACCACTTAGAAATGAATGATTGAAAAAGTTTCCCAGTCTCGAGAACCCATAGAAAAGTCCGTAATTTAACCCTTTTAGAAGTGCATAAAGGTATGAACATTTCAGAGGGCACCAACAGAAAATAACATGAAAGTTATTCCTCTGATAAAGAAAATGAGCCTTGTACTTGGAAATTGGAATCAATAAGTTCAGACAACTACACTTCATCGTGAATTATCATCTGCTCTAACCTCACTCGCTGAAGTATCTAAAAGTTATAAAAACACAATTACATTTAAGAAAATATCACTAGTGCAAATTAAATCTTCCCATTGTTTTTTTTCCCTTTACATATCTCTTCACTTCATGTTGCTCCAGTATTGAACTTTTTTCAGAATTAGAGGAATGTCTTTTTTTGAATTTTCACTTCCTTCACAATATACTCGGTTGTCCCCAAGCTCCTCAGAGTTGCATAAAGAGGTCTGGTCATTTTCGTAATAGGAGTAAGTAGAAAGTTGTAGTGGCTTACCCTAGCGCTCTGGAGAAAGAGGTAGAAGGAACTCTTCTATCCCTAGGCTTCCTCTGCTTCGAGGTAGTCGCGGCTCCATCAACCACCGCAGCAGTTGAGGACGAGGGGGCACCAGCTTGAGGAGCTCCATCCATGGTCGTACTGATGGTCGAGGGGGTAGCTACTTGGACAATTACAGTTGAATTAGGTTTCGGCTGAGCCTCGGAATGGGGAGTGAAAATCTCATTGGCAGACTCATCCGTGAAATAGATGACGCTGCCTTTATTTTGACTAGCATCATCGGTATTATCAACCTGGGGTGTACGAGTGTCAACATGATGGAGCTTGCCTTTGGTGAGTCCGGTAATGTCGGTGGCGGAGAGGATGGCGGCCTTGATCAAGGTTTCCAATTGACCACTCTGTGAGCGGCCGGTGCCCTCCTTAGCCACCAGGGATAACCCATTCACCACTCTCGCTACGTCCTTCCAAGATACCATTGTACTCCTTTCGCCCGACACAAATCTACGTAAAATACCCTAATTCATTCAATCAACCAGAGAACACATGCCTCTGTCCACTCCGAACACGACGGTTGTCCAAAGGATAATAGGAAAATGTTAGATTGTGCTATTTGGGAAGGTAATTTTCATAAAATAATTCAAATAATATTGAAAAAGAAGAAGAAGAAATAGAGAAAGAATTAGGGCAGAAAGAGAGAATCTCAATTGATTTCGGCAAAATTCAGAATGAATGCAACAGCCAATGCTCAGCTTTTCACGGACTCACAAATGCCACAAGTGTCAGCTCCACATTCATTTAACCCACTAGTGTGAGGAAAATTCTATGCCACACCGGTACCAATGGTCCCGGTGTGGCATAGATCATTGGATGGGGGTATTTTAATAAATATGTCTATGCCACACCGAAATGGTACCGGTGTGGCATAGAACTGCCCCTAGTCTGATAGAAACCAGGTCATACTTGGGGCGTCAGCGGGAGTCCATCTCCCGATGAGTTGGACTCCGGAGAGCCCCAATTATCACCCAAACCTAACAGACCAATTAATCCCTAATTAAATGCTGGAAAGTGAATTAAATAAATTAATAGCCTTAATAGCAAATGGTGGGGAAATTTTAAGGTGGACCGGGAGTGTTGCTCACGATCCATTTTACATCGGGTGATTTTCACACCCACCTACTCACCCCACCTCCACTGTTTATGTGGTGAAAAATAAATTGGGAACAACACTCCCGGTCCACCATAGTATTACTCGAAACGGTGTTGCATAAGTAAAGTTGCAGATTCACTTATAAAAACAATATTTTTCATATTCGTCTTTTAACAGCTTGACAAAACTCCCCCCTTTAAGAGACTTGACCCAAAGTCTCTCAAAATAGGAAAGTTTGTTCCTGTAATGTACCAATCTTTTCGTGTTGCCTCATATTTTGGTAAGTAAGTCCATTGCACAAGGATTTGAGGCATGGCAATGATATTATGCTTCAGCATTCTACGTGCTAAAATGACCACTAGAACTAGCATCATCTAAAGTAGGAAACTCAAATATCACTCTATAAGATTGGTATACATATTTTTTAAGCAGCGAGGCATGAAAAATTGGGTGCACATTGGCAGTAGGAGGCAGTTGCAATTTGTATGCCACTTTTCCTACTTTCGCAATAACTGGAAAATGTTCATAGTATTTAGGACTCCGTTTCCACAACTTGCTAGTCCTCAATGTAGCATGTCTATAAGGCTGTAATTTCACATAGACCATGTCCCCAACCATAAAATCCCTCTCACTTCGATTTTATGCAAATTGTTTCATCCTAGTCTGGGCTTTGATCAAGTTAGTCATATTCTATCTAGTCATCACCGTTTCTTCAACTTCTGCCAATGAAAAAGGTTGGTGATGGCCTATACTGAAATGAGTTGGTTTATAACCATAAAGAGCCTCAAATGGAGTCATTTTGATCCCTGTGTGGAAGTTTGAATTGTATCATCAATCAACCAAAGCTATCCACCTACTCCTATGCTTTGGCTGGTGACTACTCATGCATCTCAAATAGTTTTCTAAACAATGATTCACTCTCTCAGTTTGTTCATCACTTTGAGGGTGATATGAGGTGCTTATAGCTTGATGAATTCCCAAACTGCTCACCAGTTCTCTCCAAAACTGGCTAATAAGTATCTTATCTCTATCAGTTGGTAGTGAAGCAGGCAGACCATGCAACTTATATACTCTATCTAACAATGTATGTGTCACCTTTGAAGTAGGAATGCGATAGGGAAAGAAGTGATTGTGCTTGGTTAACATGTCCACCACCATCATAATTGTGTCATATCCATGAGAAAAGGGCAATTGTTCTATAAAATCAATATAGATGCTTGTTCTGGCACTGGGATAACTACATTTTCAAATTTACAAAGCTCGCAAAAATCACAACTCTCCACAAACTTTTGAACTTCAATAGTAACTCCTGGCTAAAGGAAAGTAGATTGCAGCCTCTTAAGCGTGTCTCTAACACCAGAGTGTCCTCCAACTGTAGTTGAGAACATAGATACAACCTTATAGCTTCCGTACTAGACCCTACATATATCTTTCCCTTGTACCTTAGTATACCATTTTGATAACTATAGAGTGACATGTCATAGGGACTTAACGAACTTGCAATTATAGCCTCTTCTCCCACACTATCATCTTCATAGGAAGCATGTAATTGTTGTATCCACATAGGTTGAATAGCATCGATTGCCTAACATACCCCTTTATCCAAATTCATTGGATTGTCCTATCTCCCCATTCTAGAGAGTGAATCAGTGACTCTATTATCAGATTCCCTCCTGTACTCTATTTTGTAAGTGAAACCCTTAAGTTTGGCCAGATACTTTTGCTGCAAAGCGGTTGTGATTTTTTGTTCCAACAAAAGCTTCAAACTTCGTTGGTTAGTTCTTAAGAAAACTCCTATCCAATCAAGTAGCGCCCCATAGTGACAATTATCGATATAGCCAAAAACCCTTTTTATAGATGGACAATCCTCTAGGACCAATAACTTTGCTAGTATAAGTTATAGAATGTCCCTCTTGCATCAAACTGGGCCTGACAATGGGTAGGCCTTACCCAAACCCAGATCCAAAACAATGGGTCCTTATGGGCCTGGGTCTGTGCCTAGACCCGAATTTTTTATTTTATTTTATTTTTCTTGTTTGTAATTATGTTTATATATGTAAATATTAAAAATATATATTGTATTTATGAAATCTGAATATATATATATATATATATAAATAAAGTTGTACATGTGGTTGTAATAAAATGACAAATATTAGCATATATAAAAATACTTTATATGTTTTTTGTTTTTTGGGTGGACATTTTAAATATAATCTGAATATATGTTATATATATATATATATATATATATATATAATCTTTTTACACACACACATGTATATATATATATAGGAACAGATCTACCTGTTATAACTCATATATAACAAGTAAATGATATACATGTAAAGATCTACCTGTTATAACTCATATATAACAAGTAAATGATATACATGTAAAGATCTACCTGTTATAACTCAAATATGTTATATATGTCACACACACACACACACACACACACACACACACACATATATATATATAAAAGACGAGAGAGATGGGTACGACCTACAGATCCACAGGCCTAATCAAAACAGCCCCTACCCTACTGTAACATGCATCAATCTCTATCACAAATGTTTTCTTGTAATCTGGAAGTGCAAGAATTGGAGTACTTGTCATAGCCCTTTTCAGTGTTTGAAATATTTCTCCAGTCTATATATCCCAGTGAAAATGCCCCTTTTTCAATAACTCAGTGAGTGGCTTTGCTAGAATGCCATAATTTTGCACAAATTTCCTATAATAATCTGTCAATCCAAGAAACTCCTCAATCCTTTCAGCCTTAAGCGTGGGCCAATCGATTATTTTGTATTTTAGAAGGGTCAGTTGCCACCCAATGTGCATTTATCACATGCCCCAGGTAATCAATGTGAAATTCTGCAAATGCACACTTAGATTTCTTTGCATAAAACTTATGATCAAACAATTTCTCTAACACCAACTCCAAATGTCTTAACATGATCATACTAGAGCAATAAACCAAGATATCATCAAAAAATACCAACACAAACTCCCTTAGATAACTAACCCAATCATCTTACACATCATACAACAATAAATCACATTTGATTCACATATTTTACAACTTCCTACTAATTTAAACCAAGATCACATCATTCTCACACAAAATACCCATAATACACATTCCTAGAATATTCTTTTGAAAATTTACTCAAAGACTTAAAGACACATAGCCTAAACATATTGGATATCTAACTCATTGTCCTCTACTGATCCAGGATCAATACAGAGCATAAATGTTTTTAATTTCAGAAGGTGCATTAAAAAAACTAAATATTCAACTCCCTGATACAAGTCTTGCCAAAGCAAAGATGTTTTAGACTCATGACTAGATTCTTGAACGCATAGAAGTATATAAATCTCCAGATCAACTAGTACACAGTTATAGTATACCAGGTAATCTTAGACCATGTAACGTTTGATTTCAGTAAATGGATGGTTCATTTCTCGATTTTTCATTATTTATTAAAGAGGAGGCATCGAAACCTGTACATTACAATGTTTCAACATGTTCCTTAATCATCTATCAATTCTCAGATTATTAAAAAGATGGCCAAGTTCAGGCCTCGCATCCATCCACGTAGTGAATCTCATCTCAGTTGCTGAAGTGCTATACAGATAGGATCTGAACGCGATAAGGAAGAAGTATCGCCTGCATACAAACAAAAAATGAGACAATGCAACATACACAAAAATGGTTGTTACTTGAGGAATATAGGCATAAGTTGTCTGGATGCAAACACGAACTGTAGTTCAGCCACATGCAAGTGCTATTAGATAACTTGAACTGAAACCAACCAGTGTAAGTAGTAAAATACTAGGCTGGAAGATGCAATTGAAAATCACTAAGATCTAAGCAATAAAAGTAGGACCTAACCAGATATAATCGATGGGAAAAAAAGAAAAAGAAGGCACAAATGTCATGCTGCAGAAAGTCTCATTTATTTCATAGACCATGACAATTCTGACTACTTTGGAAAATGAAACCGACCTTAAAGCCTTAATACCCATATCCACAAGGTATGCTCTTTGTTCATCACTATCATTTGAAAGCTTTTCAAGGTCCTTGCTGTAGCACAGGATATCATCTCTCAAATGTCCAGCCCCTGCACACCTGTAAATGAGAGGAAAATTTCAAGACTAGAGAAGGGATATTGAGAACAATAACTGAGAAACAAATTTGTTAAATTCGTGCAACTGTTTTTAATGTATGGGTAACACTACGATCTATATCTATAATAATCTAGAACTATTATAAAAGAATGAATTTCATGGAAAGTTTCTTTGAATTTGTTATCCGACTAAAAAGTCATTTTACAAAGTTACAATAGTAATTTTGTAAGGTTAATTTAAATCATACAAAGTTACAATAGTATTTTTTGTAAGGTTAATTATGTAAAAACATAGTTACTCTCTTGAATTTAGATAATCTATTAATTTAAATCATTGAACTAAAACTTGTCTCGTGATGAGATTATATGAGTTCATTGAATTTGTCTAAACTCATTTCTAAAATAATTAAATTCCTAATTGATTTCTAATAACATTTCGTGTGATAATAGGATATAATTAATAAAATTAATTTTCAAACTAGATGTCATGAAGAAGGATGAATTTCTAATGTATATTATTTTTTGAAACACTTATTATATATCTTTTTTCATAAAGATATATTAACATAAGTAACCGGGTAAAACTTGGTCGCAATTTGATAATACATTACATACAGACTGATATATTACAATATTTATCAATCAATCTTAGTTTTCATATTACTTGATTACAAGTATATCAAAGCAAAATATAGCACTTTTTAATATTGAACTATTAGTTGATTGTAGTAGTAGACCATCACAATTATTTTTGTTATATGTTCCACTGAAGCTAGATCCCCATCAAGAAATAAGCTTATATAAATTGCAATTTTAATTTAACATTATTATGAAACTAATTGATATTTGATGAGTTAGGAGTGCAATAATCAAATCCCTAACTATGAAAGATATGGTACATGCTATTTTGTCCTTTTATTCTAAAATATTTTCCTTAAAGTTAAATCATCGTTGAGGATTAGCTTCAAATTCACCATATTAATATACACAGTCAAAAAAATTATAGAAAGACAACTCCTATAAGATTCTTCTAAGCCTATATATACAATGATATATCTTATATTCGCCTTCTTTATATGCCTTGAAGCTGGAAGCGGTGATGGTCTCACCTCCAACTAGTATTCTGAGCACTTCAGTGTATGCTCTGAAATTTGCACAGAGGCATCCCTCAAGTTTTTAACAGTGATATGCACTGGGGTGACCTTATCCATGGTGTAGAAGTCTCTCACCAAATAAGTTCCGGGAGAGTCATTGGCGCTTATCTTAGCCATATGGTGGTAGTTTTTTTTTGAATAATTATGTTAATTATTATCCATGTCGTATTGAATTTAGAAAATTAATTTCAAACTTTAAGCTTAGACATTGTCAGGTTATAATTTTTTTTAGAATTACAAAATTACAAATCAATTTTTAATTACATTTCTTGTAATGTTTTAGACATTATAAACTAACAAGAATTTTTATCGATTTACATGTGGGAAGTTGGACAATTTTCTTAGGTATATCATTAATATCGATTATTTCACTAAATTATTTTTTGATATAAGTATGTGCTGGCATATTACAGTATTGATTGATTGATCTTAATTTTTTACAATTTTATTATGGATAGATATCAAGTTGAATATAGCATTTCATTCAACAACTTTCAATTAAATTAAATCATTAATTTGACCGAATTAATGGAGAATTTGGAGTAATGGCAAATCTTATTTCATGCTTATCGTTTACTACGAAGTTAAAGTCTTCTACTAAAAGATACATCATAGAAATCATATTTGATGAGTTAAAGCGCGATGCTCACATTACTAAATAGGAAAAGACATGGTGGAGGTCTTTTTGTTTTTTATCCATAAAATATTTTCGTTATAAATGACATTCACTGCTAAATTTTCATTAGTTTGAAATTAATCATATTAGTAAAATTAGCTGAAACAAAATAGATGTTATTACTAATATACCTTTTAACTTGTTATTGCCTACGTAATCATATATGTAATATGAAAATAAGTTTTTCTTCTCTAAATATATTATAGAAGAAATTGGTAAATCTTAAATTTCATATAACATGATTATCAAAAAATATCAAGTTATATGCGGTAAATTTTCGTTAATGTTCATCTAATATTAAAACCCTCATTTACTTGCACCAAACTGAGAAGTGTCTGCTCATTTTCTTTCTTTCTAAATTATGGTTATTGTTGGGAATCAACTTAGTTAGAGCTTTCATTAAATAAAAATGATTTTTTTTTTAATACTACTGCTGAAGTTACGTCACATTTGATGATTGATTAGAAGGGGGCAATTAATTGCTAAATGCGCCATGATAGAGTAAATTTATCTTTTTATCCAAAGTATTTTTGTTAGACTTATATCTATCACTAAGTTTTTAGTGGTTTTGAGTTAGTCATGTTAGTGACATGAGTTGGAAGTAAATATCTTCATGACTAAGATTCCTCTACCTTATTGTAGACATTACAATGATATATGTTGATATTTATGTATAATAAAACACAACCTTTGAAGCTATCCAAGTAAGCGCATATGTGGATAGCCTAATTGAAGTTAATTGTGTTACATAAGTAATTTTTGTATATTTCTTCAATTGAATATGGATAAATGTAGTTATTAATCTTTATTCGAAATAGTCATCTATTTTCTTGTCTATCTATTTCTTTTGTTTGTCAATAATTTATTTTACAAAGTTCAACATTATAATTTTAAAATTAAATTAATATGATTGAATATTCATATAAAAATATTTTTCGAAGATAATTGCCAAACTTGCATTAAATCTTTTAATTTTTCATATTTTAAATAAATAAAATTGTATAATGATAGCTTTTGTTATTATTAATCTTAGCATAATTAGTATCCCGTGTCAAGGCACGGGGTTACAACTAGTTTAAAAATAAAGTGAAATAGTTTAACTTTTGTTCTTAAATGTATAAAAACAGAACTGAATGTAGCATACCCAAAAAAACACAAAAAGAAAACGTATTTTAGTTTTAATTCAAAGCATATGTCCTCACAAATAAAGTTCTCTTATCAATATAATAATGACAAAAAAAAAAAAACTTAATCTCATTTCTAAAAAATAAAATTATTTAGGAATTTATTAATTTCAATTTAAACGTGATGATATGTTTCCTTAATTCTTAGATTTTCACCTAATTCATTTGTCTCAAATTTTCTAAAATATTGGTTATTTGCGATATATTTTTAACGGCTGAATTTTCTAAAAATCTAAACAAACAGAATCATCCCACACATAAAACATGTGCATTTTTCTTGCACTGTAATGTATAAAACGCTCAAACAGAATATATGTGTTTGCCTATGGTACTATATAATTTATTTTAGAATGTAGTTCATTAATTCAAGGGGAATTTAGTAATTCCTTACCAACTCAAAGTAGTTCATTTAGTTTACAACAAACCGTAGAAAACTTAAGTTCTTTCGACAATTTTATATTTAGAATATAGCAGTTTTATAACTGAAAGTCAATACACTTGTTTGAACAATCAATTTATGAAGAATCATAGTCCATAGACAACTGTCAATTATATATAACAGTTTTTCTTAATGATATGAGGCTCTACAATGGTCCTTATGAAAATAATTTTCTATTTATCATCATATTAAACTCTTCAATAAAGTTACTTCATGAAGTATGAAAACAAGTAGTTCTTACACACAACCCAAAAATTTTGATTGAACTTTATGTTTGGTTAACGATATTAATCTTCTTCGACTATAATTCTACTAAACTGCCCCCCACCCTATAAACCATGTATAGGAGCTTGGATTTTTGGGTAGTGATTAAGTAATAATGATATACACATCGGATTAAATAAAATATAATGTAATCTATGGTGCACTATTTTTGTTTGTTTGGGAATTTTGTTCTACAGATTGAGATGCAGCAAATCGGTTCAAATAAAGAACATATTAGTTACACCAACAAACAAAATTAACACATGGATGCAACTAATAAACACTTCGTTATGACCCTGACAAAATGAGAAAAAATGGCACAATGTTCCAGTTTGTTTCCTTTTTCAAAAAACTAAATGATCGCTAAGTTTATTGTTTACAATTTTGTATTGTATTTATGATCCCAAGAACTATTTGCATTAATTTTGTATTATGTAGCTTTAACATTTAATATTGGTTGAATATGGTAATTCCCACGTATAAAAGTTTTATTAGAAAAGTTAAATTAAATAATAAAAGGAGTAAAAACTAATGACGAGTCAAGTTAATATATGCAAAATCGTATTACTTGGTATCAAAAGATTCAAGCTTTAGCTTGAAATTAGATATACCTTTTTTAATTATATTCTTAATCAACCCAACTCAATGAGTCATATTTTATGGGTGAAAATTACGTGGTTACAAAAGTAAATAATAAAGGTAAATACTAATTAATAATAGTTGACCTGATGTTTAACTTGATTTAGTAACATACATCTTTAATTCTTAGGGGTGATTTCAGTGATATGATAATAAATAAAAATATTTGATAAGTTTATCCAACCTGTTAAAGATTTATCATCTTCCGTATTCTTTATAAAAAGTGAGAGTATAAAATTTACTGATTTGTTTTTCAAAAATTTCTTAGACGTAAAGTAAAAAGGTTAATACTTTTTTTCTTCCTTAGTAGTAACCACCTTGACATGTTTACAGGTATTATTATCATGTTATCAAGTCAATTACTTTGTAAGTGATGAAAACATCATATATTGATGAATAACATTTGGAAATATTAAGCTTTGGAAAACCTTCAATTCAAACATGACGAACAATAGTGATGACAGTATACATGGAGAAAAAATATTTTAAGGAACGAAGTTAGAATATGGCATAATATCAATGATATAGCTTATATATAGGCTGTGATTCTTTTGAAATACTTGAAGAGCTATGGTTTAGGTATAAAATATAGTTTTGACAAATAATTTATAACTATCAAAACAAGTTCATTAGATTTGTTAATATGTACTAAGAGACACTTTATATCAATATTTACTCGCTACAATCAAAAAAATTGTTTCAAAACAAATACAAATCTCAAATAATTATGTATGTATAAATACACATATAGCTCTCTATTAGCGTGCCAAGAATAATGTGCAAAAATTACAAGGACATATTAGTATATTGAATTGTTAAGTTCATATATTTATAAACATTGTTCACAAGCTCCAATATTTTTAGAGTAAATATTTGTCCACGCGCAATGCACTTGCATCTTGCAAGTATCCCCCCTTGCTAGTCAATATGGGACAATTATACTTTCACTTTTTAATTACTTTTTCAGTCACAATTGAATACCCAGTTTTCTACAATTTGCTACTCACAAAGTCAAACTGTTTAAACTAATGACTAACTTTATGTTACCATTATTGATAACTTTGACATTACAACTTTGAAACGATAATATTTTTTTTTAATATTGTTATAATACATTGTTAACAAATTAACAAATTCGTTATGTATTGCCTAAGGAAAAAAGTATAGGGGATTGGTGTTTGGAAGATGGTGGACCATTGAAGCTTCAATGCTTGCACTGCCATACACTAGCAATGAAATTGGCTTTATGACAAGATCTTCCTGAGAAGCCACATAATTATGCATAACTTCATCAAAAAGAGTGAACAGTGATAATTTGATCATAAAGAGTGGCATAGCAAATGTATCACATAAGAAGAAAGCAGCTACAAGTTCCTAATGTGTCCGTTTCTATTAGAGGAGTTGAAAGATGTCACGTGCAATAAATTACATGACAGGTTTTAATAGACTCGGCGTGGTGAAGTTTTGAAAGAAAGGTAATCAAATTATCCAGGATAGCAGTACATAGTATGTTTCACCCTCAAGAGATTACTACTTTTCCTGGACGGTTTCCAGAGCTGAATGTTTAGAAGTGATTGTAGAGGCAGTGTGCTGTGAGTCATGACTTCTGGGAAAGTGAGAGTGTGGGAGAGAACAGAGTCTAGTTGAGCTGAGCTCACCAATAATATTATTTTTTTCGTGGACTGTGAGCTTTCATTTAGCTTTCTGTTACTCAACCAAAGTCTTTGAGAAAAATGACTAGGAAAATTAAAATGCAAGTCTTTTCAGATAAGTCAGCGTTTTCTAATTCAAAAGCATATTAGGAGCCTTTCTCTAAGTCTTCAAATACTGCTGTGTATTATAAGGACATAAACCTAAGTATTGCCTCATGCATGAGTTTGTCGTATGCTTCAAACATCTCAAACATAGGCGAAAATGTAGTCATATGTCAAAATTCTAGACATTTGGTCTGGCGGATAAGAATTCAAGCTAGCTGCAAGGTCAAGATGCCTCATAGAAGTATGGAGACGAGGATGATTCCTTTCACACAAAGTATTTATGGATGTATGTGCAAAAAGAATAAAACAATAAGAAGACTCTTAGGATAGTATATTTTCTAATCTCCCAGTATCACTATTACTTGTCTAGTGGAAAAAGTACAGTTCGTGCACAACAATTAACGTGTCGTGTATCAGCTTTGTGCTATTGTGTGTACACCTGGTTTTTATCTTCTTTCCAGGGAAATATTAATATTTGGAACAGAGTAATGAATTGTTTTGTTGACTCAAGTATTTGAATATGATTTTTTCTGAATTTCTATACTTCTGATGCAGATCAAAGCATGTACTCACTTAGACATGCATCAAGCACATGCAGAGAAACATACCTTTTTGGTAGGCAAAAGAAGATCATACCTGTCTATAACATAGTCAACATCTGCCTTGCTTTCAGGACCATGAACAAGAACTCTAATTAGGCTTAGGATGTCCCTGTAATCACCCATTTTGCGTGCTTCATCATCAGAACTCATATTTTCTTCCCACGAATTAGACGGGCATGGACTTCCAGTATATGAGCGCGGGACAGGTAATGTTAATGCTGCCTCTGCTTCAAGTCTTATACAAATGATACTCATAGCATAGGCAACCCCTCCAAATCCTGTGTGTGATACAAAAAGATAAGACCCTGCAGAGCTGTTAAGAGAAACAAGAGGGAAAAAACAGTAGCTTTAGCGCCCATGATATCATTGAGAGGATGATGTCACATGAAGGAAGGGATATCACGAGTATTAAATACAATGCCCAGTTGAGAAAGCATTATGAAGATTTGAACATCACTATAAAACAAATTGTTGATGCTATAGGGCCATGCAGTCAAAATGTTAAAGTTAATTGGCATGCATTATATATGTTAAACCTTACCTTTTAAAATGCATCAAGAACTAAGTTATACCTAAACTTCTCTCCCAACCACACAGCACAACAAAACCTCAGAGTCTAAAGTGAAGATATAGATTGAAATAAAAAAGCAAGTTCAAGTTGGAAGTTAAAAAATTCACTATAATAACCTACAAGATATAAAGGTCTACAGCAAGATTCTTATGGATAAAATATGCCTCCTCTCCCTGATTCCATGCTGTATGCTGAAATCTAGAAAGACATTCTCCAGTTTTTCTACAGTAATGTCATCTAGGAACCAGGAGTACTTGAAAACACTTTATATTATTCCATTAAAAACCAGATTGAAAATTCAAAAACTAATACTTACTCGTCTTTACAGTGATGGATAGAGTCAACATCTGAAGCTAGAGCTTCTCTCTCCCTAGTTAATGGGGTCCTCCGATATGTTATATCGTACCCTTCATTTTTCAGAGCTGCATATACCTCTGCAGGAGTCTTAACATCATCTACAAAAATATTTTCCCAGTACCCTATGACACTAGCCTGTTTTAATGCAGGATTATATTCTTCACGGTGTAAAAGCATTCGACCACCAGATTGTCTAATCTCAGAAATTATATCTTCTTTTAAGCGCGCTTCCATGTGTTCCACCTGCAAAATGGAATACGATAAGGAATTTAAAAGCTGTTTCACTTCATCAGCTGTTTTATGCGGGAAACAACATTTGCAATAGCATACCACTGGACCGGTGATTCCTATGTGTTTAAGTGTATCAACAGGTTTATTCAGTTCCCTAAGAACAAACGGAGTGTTGTTGATATAAACAACAGCCTCTTCCCGTAGATCAGTTAAAACTACTTTCTGGCAAGCACTTCCTTCTGCCGTGGGCTTGGCACCTAAATAGGTTAACATCTCTTTTGCACCTGCAATTGTTGGGGTTGCCATGCTGTACACAGGATATCCATCCACCTTAAAAGACAGAAATCTCAAATTAAAAGTTTACACTCACTGATTATCCACCTAACGAACAAACTTAATTTAGCTGGACCACAAACCTAGTTTGACCACAATGAAATAGTTCACATTCCATGAGATCATCATTTTCATTTAGTAATCAAAATAGTAAGGTAGAAAGAAACTTCAAACACAAGAAGTTAAAGATCAACCATTCAGAATTTACATCCGGAAGGCCAGGTGTTTTTAGGCCTACCACACCTATTCATTGACAGGCGTTCCACAAATGGGTGACCAAATGCATGCATAAAGTTTTAAAGGGACTAGACGTGGTGAAGAGGTCGGACGTTAAATTTCGCTTTGTTGACCTGAACGGATTGGAATATTGTAATTGGGCCGCATACAACAGGCCCATCTATTGAGCTCGGAACCTAATTTTTTGTTTTCTAAAGCTAGAAATTTAAACGCCATTTCAAATTATATTCTTCAAAAAAAGGCCGAAACCCAGATGCATTTATTGAATTGGATTTTTTCAAGTAGTTCAAAAACATTGAATCCAAATGAATGTTCATGATTTATACTTCAGAATAGTCCAAAAAGTTTTCAGGTAGTCATCCATCGAAACAGGCCCTTAATTAAATAAGTTGTTCGAGTCCAAGTAGAAAAGGTTTAAGATAGAAAAGCAGCACTCCACATCTTTACTGGCTCACATTCTTCAAGTGAGAAATCTAATTTATTCAGTAATAACTTTCCCCTTGCCTAGAAAGTTTCTAAAGCCCAAATCCATATGGTGTTCAAGGTTAAGAGATCACATATGCATTTGATAATCGCCCAAACTTGATAAAAGTACACAGATGTATATGTACAATCTCAGGTTCTTGTTCGTTGTGAAAGTGTGACATCTGTGGTACCTTGTAAACATTTGGTGCACCATGTATTTGTATGTGGCTCGAAGTCCTTTGACCAGGAAAGAAATACATCTTAAGAATAGAACCCTTCCCCAAAACTGAACCATTACGATCCTTCACAATTGCCTCCATGACAGCATCCCCATGCTGAGATTCATGTGGAGCTCTCAGTTCCTCCTGTATTCAGAAACCCAACATAAAGTCAATCAGAAGGTAGAGAAAACAGGCAACCGTAAGAGGCTTTGCTAATGAAAGAAGCTTTACAGGAACGGTAAAGAATCGCCCAGGCCTTAATCTGATGGACCATTTCATTGCTTGAACCTCAGGTCTCTGATGTAACCAACTCTTAAAAGTCATTCTTGACTCTCCTTGTCCGCAAAATCCATCAAATGCTTCGCTTCCCAAATATGCTGCAAAAGCAATTAAACGGAAGTAACGCTCCAAATACTCAGCACCACGGTTTAATGCAACTCTTCTTTCTCTAGGCTCCACATGCTGCTGATTAAATAGCTGTCTGTATTGCAAGACAGCTTGGCGTATATTCTGCAGCGCTGAACATCGATCTATTATACAATCTAATGCTTCTCGACATTCCACCCCATTATCAAATAATCTTGTAATCTTCCAAAGCAGTAGGATGTCATTTATCCCAAATGCATGACCTGAATCTTCCTCTGTCCTAACTTTTGTAGAAATAGAGAACGATGCATGAAAATGATTTTCACTTCCATCATCGCTGCGACTACCCAAATCTCTGTGTGCTGTGTCATCAACTAATATTCTAATAGGCCTCCCATAATCCATTCTGAGTTTCAGAAGGCACGCGATCACAGTACCTGTTGTCGTCCTTCCAATTCCCATCTATAAAAATTCACACCATAGGGCAGATATAAACCAAAATAGCTACTAAATATATTCAAGAAGGCCCAAGAAAATATTATAGGAATGGCCAATTATCACCGAGTGAGTGAAACATAAACAAACAATATTTACCTGGCAGTTAAAAACAAAAGCTGTGTCCTTGGAAGCAGATACAATATTCATAGCCAAGTTGTCCAAGTCAGAACTTTTGGGAGCTTTTCCATCTGTTATGGGAACACGAGCATATTTGATGAGGAAGCCATTGGCTTCAAAGCACCTAAATACCTCCCGTGGGGTCTGAACAGCATGCAAGCTCACATGTTCCCATGCATCCGATATTTGTCCATCATCAGTTTCATGGATGACCATTATAGCACCTTGATAACGTTCAGCTTCTCGCAAAATATCATCTTTCAGCCTAGATTCCATTCTTTCTACTCTTTCACAATCAATCCCCTATACACAATATACTAGCACTTAGTTACTCGAGAAAACATATTGAGATCCAAAGAAATGATGAGATCATAAATATTATTCTTCTGTGCACTACAAAGGGAAAAGGTTAAAAATCAAAGTTGAAAATATTATTTATGATTAAATAGATATGTAAATAATACATCAGTAGAATTCTTGCAAGAGTACTTGCAAAATCAGCATTTTCTATTTCTTTTAATAAGAATATGTATTGTTATACCAGAACCAAAAAGAATTCCCAAAAGACAAATGTCCAAAGCAAATTTGGAACAGATTGTTTTTGCTGTCCCATTTGAAATGCAAAATAACAGGTATGACAGGGAAGTGCTGTTGAATGTGAGACAGACCTATCCCCTTTTGATGGTTGGCCAGATCAAAGGTCAGGGCGTCTACTACATTGTTTTGCAACAAGAACATCACCACTCAAAGGTAACAATAAACCGCTAAATGTATATGCTGATGCAATTTCAGAGAAAACAAGAAGCGCAAGAAAATGGAATCAATTTTCTACACGCGTCAGAGTATGTCAATCCCTCCTTTTATCAGGTAAGAGAGTCTACCAATATTCATTATTAATAAGTCACTTCAGTTTTAACATCAAACATCGGTTACTCTTAAGGACTAAATCAATGCATATTTATAAAGCTTTGTTCTGAAAAAAACAACAAAAAGAGATCCATATGTTTGTGCAGTATGTCATATTAATACATTTGGTTTACATGCATGGTCATAAAAGTTGTCACAAAGTGTGGAAGTTCAGAAACCATGGAACATGATCACATACAGTGTACTCCAGCATATTTTTGTATGGTCTTTCGACTTCACGAAGTACGAATGGTTTTCCATTGATGTAAACAACAGGTTCTTCTCTCATATTGTGCCAGAATACTGGACGGACACCTTTTGAGCTTCCAATCCTTTGAATGACTGATCGAATTCCATCAACAGTTGGATTAGCAACGCCATAAACTGGAAATCCAGGAATTTCTCTAAAATTAGGAGCACCCTCCAGTCTTTCTGGCAAACAAGGATGTTGGCAACCAGGACAGTGGTCACTCTTAAGAACAGTTTGACTTCCAAGAACCTCTCCGTTCCTCAAGGCAGCAACTTGGCTCATCTCCAATGGCCGGCCATCAGCAGATTCAGCACTTTTTGCCAGAGATGGTTTCAAATTTGCATAACCAAGTGCTCCCATTGGGTCTCTCCTCAGCAATCTGCAGATGACACCCCATGCCGTTAACACATGAGTTTGACATTCTACGGATCTTAGCTTACACTTGCATGGTCAACATACTATCATACTATGCAGCAAAGTGGAACTATTTTCTATTGCAAGGTGACACATTAAAAAAGAACTAAAGTTTAATGATGTTATTGAAATTGATACATGTAGGCAACCGCATGTTTCTCAAACAGACGCATGAAATCATCCTCAACTCAGTGTTACATGACTCAACAATCTTATCCATGCTAATCTAGAGTGAGCTGCAGAAAATATCATAATAAATATTTTTAATTCAGCTCTTCAACTTAGTTTGCCACTAATACAAGTCTAATCACTTTTCCTAATCGACACATCTGGTGACCTGATCAGATGTGCTCAAATCATTTCAATTCCTTGGCCCCTCACATTTGCAGAGGTAGCACTTTAACCACCTTATAAATATAATCACTTTTACCCTACCATACCTCTATATAGGATATTCATCTTATATTCTCACCTTTGCCATACTCAAAGTGTGTGGATTTTGTTCCTTTACAACCCAACATTCAATAGTGCAAGACATTGCTGGTCAGTACTTCTAAAATTCTCCCTCTCAATCTGTGAACAGTGCATAGGTTGCACTAAATTCCTATGTGTTGGTCCTAAAGAATTTCATCTACTTAACCCCACCCACTCTTGAATCTTTGAGTCACATCATCTATTGTACATCCCTCCCTCTAAACCCTAAATCCTAAAAGTGTCTCCAAACCCACTGAGCGTAACCTAAAAAAGGTTATGGCCTTTGTTTATAAAATATCTCAATTTTCCTTGTTTGTTCGAAGTGGGTGGGACATGACAATCACTCCTCAAAATGTGACATCTTTGTGGCGACGTGACTTCAATCCAGTATTTGTTGCCAGCTGTTGGGACTCTAGTTGTGGCTCCCACGAGCTCAAGAGGTGGCTCAGGTACGTGTAGCACCTCAGTCCGTGTAGCACTTCGCCTTGTGTAGCACTTAGCTCTCTGAAATTCCGACTGCCCAACTGCCTTAATACCATTTGTCACACCCTGGGCCCATGAGTCCATTGGACGTGATGAGTGCCATCGAACCCACTGAAAATGGGGCCATGAAACAATTGCCCAAAATGGGTATACAATATTACAATTGAATTTCTAGGCCTTTGTTTATAAACTTTCATTTTTCTTTGTTTATTTAATGTGGAAGAGCCATGACACAGGGCCACATCTTATTAAAACTCTCTTAATATGTCATTGCAATGACCACCAATATAAAAATTTATACAGGTGAATTACACTTGTGAAGTAATAAAAACATGGTACTATCTTATTCATTATCTTTTAATGTGACAATGACCACCTATTATATAGGAGAATTACACATTCGAAGAAATAATAAACGAAGGGAATCACTCCAAAATCAAATATTATAAAGGGGTAATTACATCTACACCACTCGAGGTATGACCTAATTACAAATATCCCCCTATTTTTTCATAAATTACCAGTACCACCTTGAAAACAATTACTCTACATTCATGAGGTATGATCTAATACAAATACCCCTGTGCTATTTCATAAATTACCGATACCCCTCTGTTCTTCAATTCCTTCCAATAATTATAAACTTCCGTTAGTCGTTGTTAGAGTTTCGTTCAAATATTGTGTGGGTTTCCAAACATAATCTTCCATTTGGCCAGAACTTTTTTGACTAAATTTCACGGACGATGATGCCCTTTGGGCCTAAATCTAACCACTTTCACAGCTATATGGGGGTATTCGTAATATGTTAAGGCAAAAAGGATTACTGTTTTTCTTTTATTTAAAGCAATAACTACTTTCAAGCGTTTGGGGATTTATTTCAACACAATTTTACATGACTTCATCATGGACTTTATGGAATTTCTGAATCCCTACCCAAAATGTTTCTTTTTATAAACACCTACGTTCATTCGACATTGACATGATAAAGTGAGAGCATGAGCATGACAATTCTAATTCGAATGGTATGTGGAAGAAATTAATTTAGCCTGTTTTTTCGAATCAGATATCTTAAATATTACTTAGAAATAAATTCGAATTACAAATTGTTATTTATAATAAACAGTATAGAAAATAATTTAGACAATATATTGGAGTTCTATTCAAACTTCTATTCAAACTTTTAATAACCTAAAATTCTTAAACTAGAAAAGATTTTGACTGTACGTCTGAATGAATATTTAGCTTTCTTATTTGAATTATTCTCCTTCCATCCCAAAAAGGATGTTCACAATTCTACTTGTATATGTCCCAAAATGTTCATCCCATACTATAAAAGAATGTATTTATTGTCTAATCTGACTATATTACCCTCCATTTTAATTGATAAATATATAATTAATTCATTTTTACTATAAAATTGCAATTGTATTTTAGGAAATATAGTTTCATACATGGATAAGAAACAATAGTCATAAATTAAATTAAAATCATGGTATGTTTTAGAAGGTAATGTCATTTGTTGCTTTTTGTTTTATGGAAAGGGTATTCTTGGGAAACAATGAGCTTTTGATAATTCCTAAGAAAAGTCAAAGGTGACATCCTTTTTGGAACAAAGGGAGTATAATAATTTTTCATATTATTTAAAAATAAATTAACACAAACTGTTTATTTATAAAAAATATAAATATAAATTAATTAACATATTTGAATTCTTCTTTTAGATATTTAAGAAAATACAATGAACTAGAATATCTTAAAATTAGAAAGAAAAAAAAAGGAAAGTAACATCTCTTCTTCAACCCCTCCCCACCCCACTGCCCCCTCTACCTAGCCTCGCCAATCCATCAACCGTGCAACAACAATTCTCCCTGGTTCTGTTATGATATCCCACATCAGTTCCACATGAAAGTGTGGAAGGGTATATAAGTGGGGAGTCAACCCTTTACCTTTGACCATAGTTTTGGGTTAAGCTAGGGCTCCCTATCTTATATGCCTAACAATTTGGTCCGACCTGCCGGATTCGGGCGGATTGCGGAAAGGGGCTACCCGATGGTGGGCCCAGGGGTTGCCACCCCGGATGTGGGCCAAGGGGGTTGCCACTCGGGAAGTGGGCCTTGGTATGGGTTGCCACCCGGAGTGTGCCGTCCGTGGACGTCCGGTTTGAAAGGGGGATGGATTGTTATGATATCCCACATCAGTTCCACATGAAAGTGTGGAAGAGTATATAAGTGGGGAGTCAACCCTTTACCTTTGACCATGGTTTTGGGTTAAGTTAGGGCTCCCTATCTTATATGCCTTATATGCCTAACAGGTTCCCTCTATTGGAGTCTCTTTGGTCCTGTTGCCAAAAGCCCCAACACCAGTTCCCATTGCCAGCCCTAACAACCCTATTTTTTGATGTTGTGCACCTTCTTGGTACCATCTCAAGTCAATTTTCCAATTCTCTTCTTTTTATAATATAAGTTGTAGGGAGATAGATGTAATCATGCCATACATCAAGGGAGGTAAATGTAATAATCCTTGAATAATAAATTTGGGAAATGAGAGCTAATTGGTCTTTTATTATTTCAGAATTTTTTTTTTAAATAGAATTCCATAAGGGTATGTATGTCATTTTAAGCTTTTCCGTCTCACCTTACATCATTAAACCAAACAACAGGGGGTATCGGTAATTTATGGAAAAGCATAGATATTCATAACTAGGTCATACTTCAAGGGAGGTAGATATAATTATCC
This sequence comes from Buddleja alternifolia, assembly GCA_019426215.1. NCBI lineage: Eukaryota > Viridiplantae > Streptophyta > Magnoliopsida > Lamiales > Scrophulariaceae > Buddleja > Buddleja alternifolia. The sequence continues at coordinate 59,420,706 of CM033391.1, forward strand.
CATATCATAAAATAAAGAATATTACAACAATAGAATAGAGATACTATGGTGATCTTCCAATTATATCAACGACTCAGGTTTTGTATCGAATTTTGATAGTATCTTTTGTTTCAAAGATGCTCCCTCCACAACTCCATATATTAATCTGAACATAATTTCCTTTTAATATCAATATCCAATACAATATCATTTGCAAGCATGTACAGGATCTCATTAAGTACATCTTGAGTCACTTCATTCATGATTAAAACAAAAGATACAGTAACCAAAATCCATTAAACTCTGATGCACAATTTCTCACTGTGTTCACAATCTCCTCCTAAATATCCCAAATAACACCACAGCACACTCAACTTTAAGTCCTTTTGCTTTCCAAAACTCACCATATTACATCTATGGGAACCATGTTATAAGCCTTTTTCCAGATCAAGGAAATGATATAAAGATCTTTCTCGTCCTCCTTTTATCAACATACTTAACTTTTCACACGTGAAGATTTTTGATAGTCAGCCTTCTAAGTATGAAGGGAAATGATCACACCATTTTTTCAAGCGTGAGTTGTTTCTTGATCATTCTTTTCCAGTTTCTCATCGTTTGAATTGATGTCATTATGTTGCACAGTGTCATTATCTCCCTGACTTTTACGTATGAGGGAATTCTGATCTGACATCTGTTTAGATGAACTTAATACATTACCCCAAAACCTTAACTCTTGAGGCTGCAAATGACTGATATTAGTTCACTAGTCAATTGTTTGCGTTTTCCATTGCATGGGGTGAACATGTTTGAAGTTTCATGCTGATATAGATCAATTATCTTGGCAACTGAATAATTATGGTTCACTAAAACATCGATACCATATTTAGGAAAAATCATGTACGAAATTATATTCATCTCCTGGCAAAGTCGAAGTTGTGTTAATGCTATTGCATTGCCAAAAAATAACATGTATTTCACGGATATAATATTCCAGCAAATATTTACAAAAGGACATGGAGGAGGTGCAGTTACTAGGAAAATTATCTCATACTCACATGATTGAAAAAACTCATAGCATCTGATTGACAATTATTATAGCAAAGTAATTTCATCATTACCTTCGAAGTATACTATAAAGCTCCGGTCTAGCTCTCATCCACTCAGTGAAACTGCATCTGCCAGGAGATCTTAAATGAAGTGCTTCTCTCTCCGTTTGGAGATATACAGCAAAGCAAATAAGGAAATAATATCTCTCCAAGTACTCCACGAAAAAGGAAAGGGATGCTTCCCTCTTCATTTCATCAGATTGACATAGAATACTACTTCGATAACAAGCAATAGCTTCACGTAAATTCTGCAATAAGAACCCACAGACACACACCCATTCACAATTAGTACCAAAAAGCATTAAATTATCTCAAATATTTGTTCAACTAACTGAAAGCAATGTCCACAACAAAAATTTATTTAAGACCAATACCTGCATAGAGGCACATTTGTCGATAACCTTATCAACCTGTTTTTTGCCTTCAACACCACCCTTAAGGAACACCATGGGTCAATATAAATTCAAACAAAAGATATCCTTTCGTAACCAAATTACAGAAGCAGGAACATGACATTCGCTGTACCTCTAGAACTCGAATCAGGCTTCTAATGACTGCATATTCTCCTCTACGGATAGACTCCTCTGAATTTGGAATATCATAAGTAACGCTAGAACAGCAATCAGAAATTTTGCCCATAGAAGTTGTTCTTGCAATACCTATGAATACATCAGAGACAGTTTGCCACATTATACGAGAGAAAAGAAAGAGATACATATAGACAGCTTCCAATAAAAACTGTCAAAAGGTACAACGGTATCGATAAGTCCAGGGACACAAGAAACTACACAGACGACAAAAGCACATAGGTCTCATCTCATCTATCAAGTTAACCATCCTTGGTCAGCAAAAAAGCAGGTAATAGCCTGTTAGAGAGGGATAAAGGAATACGCCAACCATATCCAAGAATATCGTATCTGCAGCACATTCTCCAATGAGCGCCAACATCTGAAGCAAAGTATCATATAAATGACATTTGAACAAAAAATATATTGATCAAATCGTCATACTACAATACCAAGCTCAGAAACATTCTCAAAACTCTTATCAACATCTTTAATAGGTCTATTTCTGTCACTCATCTTCTTTGCTAATCCCAGATCAGAGTAGGATTATCATGATAAACAATCTAGACAAAACAATAGATACTAGCTCACTTATTTAAAACTTCAGGTAGAGTACATAAAATGTCTCACTAGATTTGGAAATATACACAACATGTTTTGTTCCCATGGACACTAAAATAAATTATATCCTGACAAGAAAAAGATTATAGATCATCAAATAATTAAAATAGGAAGCATGTAAGTAAGGAAAGACTAGAACCTTGTATCCCAAGTCCTTCTTTATCAAACTGTTTATTTACTGGGCCTTAACCATCCTACCATCTGAAACTGCAAGTTAATCCCCAATACATGGTAAAATCCTAAAGGATTAGGCCACAATTATTTTGTACTACTAAAGCAGATGGTGTGCCCCTTGCATAGCATATCTTGGTGATGAAAATTGCTATTTTCTTGAAAATGCAGTAAGATTCTTTACTCCCTGTTAATGTAATCTTGTTCTTGGGTAATATGGTCATATGTATATCTGTATCTGAAGTCAAGAATATTTCACCAAATCACGAAATTCTGCTTATTTACAGTCATCGACAACACAGTCCGAGCTTCTGAAATTTGAACAAGATAGACTAAGATCTAAGAAAGTCATCCCACAACCCCACAGTTTCTTTCAATTCAGTACATCCGGAGATTTGATCTACGTCAAGATAAAGGGTTAAATGCAAAAAAAAAACCTGTGATATAAATTTTTTGCTAAAAACTCCCTATGATCACGAAATAGCCTAAGAACCCCCCCCCCCGTGTTCTTAAAAAGTTTGCAAAAAGTCACTTTTTGTAAAAAAAAAAAGAAAGAAATGTGTTTTTTTGGGTGAAATAATACTATTTTGTCTTTTATATTGTTTGGAGAGTGTATAAATGACAAATAAGCATGTCAATAAAGGTGAAAAACATGAAAAACACGCTCGTTCTTTTTACAAAAAGTGACTTTTGCAGACTTTTTAAGAACACAGGGGGTTTTAGGCTATTTCGTGATCACAAGGGGTTTTTAGCAAAAAAGTTATATCACAGGGGGGTTTTTTGCATTTAACCCCAAGATAAACCCCACCTTTGGAACACTTTGTTAGTGCTCCTGGATCAGAATCTCATATAATGACTAAGAGGACATGGAGCCATCTGCGAGGATGACTTCGAGTCATCATGCCCCTAATGACCTGGTCCATACACGTGGTACAATGGTCCTAGTAAAGGGTTTCAGTTCTGCAAGGGCATTTAGCTTATATACATGTCTTTACCTGTCCAACATAGTTGGCTATAAAATTTGGTAATGACATGTACGGCATAGAGCCTGTCATGTATATCGTTTTCAGGATGTGCATTAGCACTTGAGGGCCCCACAATCTGCAGTGAGTGTTCAAGGTCCAAGCCAAATGGTGTCTAAGTCATGAGCATTTTGTAATTCTAGCAGAGACATGCATGGCACAGACAACCAGAAGATGGAGTGGATTAGTTCTTTTCCATTCGCATGGGACAGGCTGGACACTTAACATGCCGCATGTGACATCAAACCCTAAAAGTGGAGAGGTAAATAACAAGAGGTTATATTGAACATCCATATGACCTTCGTATTGTACTCCTGTATATACTTAAGGATGATACATTGTTTTTTATCATTCACATCTTCATAAGGATCAACTTACCACAATATATATGTTGTCTGAATCCAATGCATTACAAATATTAGCTCTCCTAACTATATTCACATTTGTAGAATTGCTTTATTCTTTAAGTGACTTGCCCCCTATATATTTGTGTTAGGACTTTTAACCAAATTATTACTCCTTTTGTTCCGAGATCAAACTAACCTCATATACTTCCTCTATCCCATTAAAGATGTTTCCTTGTTTTTCCACGAAATAAGAGAAGTCAAACCTTTAACCATGTGTCACAAAATTCCATTTCTTTTATGAAAATCATAAGAGATAAAGGACTATTACTTATTTTGCATTTAGACTTTCCATTTTAACAGCATTATATATTTAGTAAGTCAACTAAGAGTTTTAAGGACCACAATCCTAAACTTAGGTGCATGTATATGGAAGTACGGTGCTCTGCTTTGGAAATCAAAGTAGTGGGTTCAATGGGAAAAGTTAAGTGTCCAAAAATTATATCCAAAGACCATTAAAATATATCGCAATAATGATTTCCTAATTTATATATATCTAATTTTGAAGGCATAACAGGCATCTAAACATATATGCGTTCTTTTTCAGACTTGTGGATATCCTTTGTGAATGAAGGAGGGAGTACTTTTTTTTTAACTAAATGTTTCAAAGATGACCCTTGATAAAGCAAAGTGGAAGAAAAAAATTAGCGGAGGTTGTGCAAAGCTCGTGGAACTTACTGGAATATGCCTTTTTAGCTATATTGTGTTTATTTACTAATTAATTATATTTCATTTAAAAATGGCAATAACTCATCAATTTTTTGTATAACGTGGAGAATTTAGATCTCGAGCATACTATTAGCAAGTTGACCAACATATACAAGATACTCCTTTCCGAGGGGGAGTAATATTTTAAACAATAGTCCATTTTCCATGTGGCATTATTACATCCCAACTATATTTGACATAAATCCATTAAACTTATACTCGTCCATCTATGATTAAATTCCCCTGTTGCATTTTGGTGAGTGTATATTCCATTAAAGTCAAATGAAGTAAGATTTGACCATAATTTAACAATCCTATTTTGCTGGCAATCACAAGGACCGACTATGGGCTAGACCAATTCTAAGTCACACTTGGTCTAGATCCAGAAGAACCACATGTGAAGAAGGAAACTTATAAAATAAGTTTGAAACAACTAGACCGAAAATCTTCTCAGCAAAGTCATGAACGTACAATGTTTAGTTTTGAATTCAAAAAGGTAATGTAAAGCAGACAGCATGGATAAAGTAAGATTCACGATCTATCTCGCAACAGATAAATTAGTTTACCGTCTCTTTTAAAAGATTCTACTCATCTAGATTGAAATTAGGATTACTTGGATTCAATTGCTTATTTATTGATCCGTACTCAAATTTGATTCATTAGGAGTGAAGTTTGTAGGACCTTTGGATTAGAAGACCTAGTTGCTTATTCTTAAAAGTTTCTATCTCATTCTAAACCTACGAACATATAGAAAATTATTTTCGTATACAGTATCAAATGACACTAAAGAAACCGTAGAACACGTTACAGCCATATACTATCTTTAATTCATGAATCTACTTAGAGATACTGATATCTTTTACCATTACAATCCCTTCCCATTTTTTTAAGAGCAACTTGCTATGCAGCAAAAACAAAAGGTTACACCATATGCTTCATCACGAAATTCTAAATGGTATTTTACTTTGTAAATCTATAAATTACTTCTTAACTTCATTAAATAGCTCAATCTCCTCTAGGTTATGTATGTAACTGTGAGTAGAGGGGAGTATGTTTAAGCTATTAGGTGACGAAATAAAATATGTAGCAAAGATTGAAAATTTACAATGTCGTGATTGTAAAAGAGTAATTATCTTGTGCAATCATGTCACTATATTTCTACTAGTTTGGAAGTATTTGTACATTGTCCAATAACTTAGACGTGTATCTTTTTCATTAGTAAGAAACAACAGAACTAATGACACAAATTTATAGGTAATGCTTTGACCAAGTGAAAGTAATAAAGAAACATAAAAGTGCATTGTATCAGAATTCAGAAGTCAAGTGAAGTTTGGAAAATGACTTGATAGACAAGACTCTAGTTTCGAATATCCTGTATAATGACATATAAGGCCTTCGAGAACTTATCAAATAACCATAATCATCAGATCTTTTGGACTTTTTCGATTCATGTGGTAAGTCAAAAGTAATAATTCTCTACTAGTTCAGTTCAACAGGGCCCAGTGGATCATAAAAAACATTGCAGATATATATATCAATACAGAACAACGCCCTCAAATACAAGGAAAAGTGTAACTAGGAATGTTCCGTTTTACAGCCTAAACTTCTGAAAGATTATGCAAAAATCATTTGTTTCATGCTACTATAAAAACTTGGAATTTTATTGCGTAGCATCTATTCTGTTTATGCCTTGATGGTTGCCTGTCTTTTCTTTAATGGCTGGAGATGGACACTTTCCATATATAGGGTCTTATTAGATAGTCAACAATCCCACTATTATTAGGAACATAGTTTTAGTTTTAGTACTAAAATTTTTAAATATTTTTATATAATTTATTTTTTATTTTACTATGGTAATTATCTAAAAATATTTTTTAAATTTTTTTAAGAAGATTAAAAATCTGAAAATTCAAAACTAAAGATTATATTTACTCAATTATCAATATAAAATTTCTAAATAAATCTCTATACAAAACTATAGTTGATTAAATTTTTACTCTAGAAGGGTAAGGGCAATTAAGTCCATAAATTTATTAACCCTAAATCTTGGACTTTTTGGAATGAAAAATTGGTGGAATGGGTTTTTCAAGTTGAAAATATTATAATGAGTTTTTTGGATATAAAAATGTATTTTAGGGAGTTTTCAGTAATTTTCCCAATTTTATATATGTATCCAGACAGCTGCTGTTAGGGAAATTCAGCAAACTATATATGAAACATCGTCTGAATTATATTAAAAGTAAGGTTAATCATTGTGAATTATTGAAACTGGTGGTTTAAACTATAAAGTGCTCTCTCTTCTTCTCTCTTCTTGTTGCAGCGTTTTCTTCATTCTCCTACCAATCAAACACTCCTGATCTTACTTCAATACGATATGAAACTCATGCCGTTGGGACAATATTAACAATCAAATCACCGACTGCCCGATAATACTGATCACTCGCTAGAGACTGCCCTGCAACAAATTGGAATTCTTATTTCAAGCCCTACTGTGTAAAATCCGCAATCAACCCTAATACTCCTCGTACTTACTGATGTTCGGTCTACATTGCACGCTGTGAATTTTGTCCCAGAAGCTGTAGGATAGATATTTAAAAGCATATCAAGCATATCAAGAAGATACTTGAGCTGAACAAGTGTACAAACTACAAGAACCAATAGAAATGGAACTCCATTGAAATTAATTCTTTCTAACATGTATTCCGGGTTACAAGTAAAGTAGAAGTAGAAATGCATGGGGTAGCAATAAACATTGAACATATATCAGAGTCAAAATTACGCTATCAAAAGAAATCAAAAGCCACCTGAAGCTCCAATGCGATTAATATAAATCAGAGTAGCTATCACCATCCCAGTGGTCGTTCGTCCTCTCCCCATTTGGCAATTAAATACAATCTCTGTCCTTAAATTAGCTAGAGAAATTTTGTGAACCTAAAAAGTAAAGGATATGAGTAAAAGTGCAACAATTGCATCTCTAGATGGGTCAAAAGAACAAGTTCATTACCATATTAAGAACAGAGACAAACTAGTTAAAACACAACATATTTCCCCAAAATCTATGGTTTTGAGCAGTAAAACCCAAGTCAACAGGGTGGAAGCACAATCAGAGCACTGAATCAAAATCCAGCCGGTACCTCGAACTCGGTATCAAATTGCACTCCAAATTAGAAAATCTGAATACCTTTAAGTCCATGTGACATATAAGCTAGAACGGTACATCATGTGCATTCTTTTGCTTAATATAAGCACAACTGCTTGCTGGTAGGCACCCTATATAGAGAACTAACCCCCCACCCAGCCACCAAAAAAAAAAATTGAGTAAATGATTTGAGGAGATAGACTACTTTTTTGCCTTTTTAGTTGCTCTGTTCCATTGGATCCATGACAAGTTAAATAATGAGGGCTTTTGCTATACACAAATCAAATATGAGATCTTACTATCTCAAAAATAAATCATTACATTGTCTCTTACAATCCTGTTCCTTTTTGATCCTGAAACACATGAAGTGACAATCCAGTTGCCAAAACTTAATGTAGTTCTTGCAACTTGTTGAAAACAAGATACTTGTGCTTTATCTACTACATTTGTTTAAAAGACATAAATTCGTAATCCTTGTCGAAAACAATCAAACCCACCACCATTTTTGGTATTAAATTAAGTTTCAAGTGTCTAAATCTGAAGTTAATAGTAAACTATCTAGAAACTGATATTACTGACAGTGTCACTAAAAACTTCACCAAGAATTACTTATTCTTGAATTGGAAATAAGGATTTTCCTTTTCCCTCTCTAGAATCAGATTTTCAAATACTTTCCTAGCTGTTATTTAGGAAAAGCAGTGGGGAGTAAGACAATGCAGGTAGAGTGGAACTTTGTCCTGTGCATCTAGAATTCCTGGCAGTGACATGTAATGAATGTTGGGAGGGACCAATGAGGGATGGAAAAAGGGTGTTTACCAAAACCCGAGACACGCCTCGGACAAAATTATGTGGGCCCAAGGCCTGCCCATCGCAGACACAGGACCTGAAGTGTTTGACCAGGTTAACCCCTTTGTAATTTTCAAAATATTAAAAAGTTGTTTTTGCTTTTTAGAAAATATTGTCATAACTATCTAAGTATTAAACAATAATATATTATTAACAAAGAACTTTTATTTGCTAAGTGTGCATGTTTTAATTTTCAAAAATTTATAATTTCTAACATATTTTAAATTTTATGTATTTTGAACCCTGAACCCTATATATAATTATAGACAGAATGGCTTTGGGGTCGATCCTGGTCCTAAATACTAAAACCCAGGACATGGTTTTGGTCTCAAAACCCACCCCAAGCGGGGGCGGGGATGGTATCCAAACTCATTTCCACCCCTACGACCAATATATGAATGTCCCATATTAATTTCTCATGAAAAATATGCCAGCATACAGGTCTGGGATTAAAAGTAAGCCGCCATTTCTGATTTAAGGTGCAATTGCATGTGAATCTAGGCCATATCACATTGATGGGCTTCCGAGCACTGCATCTCACATATGACTGGGGGAAATGGCATGACACATTAGGCAATAATAAAAAGATATTCCGAAAAGTTACAGTCTAAGCCTACTGAACGTTATAGGGATTTAAAGGACACGGTTATGCTATATAAATCAATGAGACATTAAATTCAAACAGACAGAAATTTGGAGACTAACCAGAATATCAAAATCCTGCTCTTTAGGGGACTTTTCATCCGTTACAGGTACACGTTCATAGTCAACAAGGTAATGATGTGTCAATTCCTTGTATACCTAGCTTGGAGGGAGATAGAATATATAAGCAAATACTTTATATTTCTACAACTCTTTTAGCAAGTATGCATACCTCTAGTGGTGTTTTAACGGAATCATGTGAAACTGGTTCCCACTGATCCACCATCTGACCATCTGGTAGTTCATCAGTTACAAGGATTTTATTTCCATATCTGTGGATTCAGATGTTGTGATATTGATTGATACCAGAATGACCAGTGATAGTAAGCAAAACCAAAAGATTAATTGTAAAAGAGATAAAATACCTAGCTGCTTCTATAAGGACATCTTCTTTCAATCGATCTTCCATTTGCTCAACCCTGACGCTGTTAATTCCCTACTTTTATTTGAAAAAGAAATACCGATGAAGAATCTCTGAATTTAGAAGTTCTGGATGAAACTTGAAACAGAATAATTGAAGAAAACATAACAGGATAAAAGTCAAGACTCTAAATACATCCAGTTACGCTTAGAGGAAGATGTCATCTTAGAACGGACAGGAGACAGCAAGCAGACTTCTTACTCAATCAAGACATTTTAAGAAATGTCATGCATAGAATCACCAAAAAGAAAAAAGGAATGTCATGCATAGGCTGTGGAAGCGAGATATAGGTTGTTCCACGGATGGTTGACACCAAGTCATAATACCTTGGTTGGCAAGGTGCAAACAAGAAATTGTATAGGATTATAAAGTTAGAAAAGCAAGTTGTATATGGATTTGCCTTTAAAAAATGAATTGTCAGATTTTTAAACTGACTTTAGATGAAGCTGTCGACGGGAGGTACTATGCACCAGCAAAGAGAAACAGTATGGTCAAGCAGAGAGAAGATCAAAGACAGAATGGCAGAAATATCAGAAAGAAAGAAGAAAGAGAGAATTACACAACAACCTTGCAATTAAGAAAATCACAAGAAATGGGTGAAAGTTATTCCTAACTACAGTCATTCCCTATTTTAGAAGATAGAAACGATAGTACTAAACCCAGAAGTAATTGCCCAAGAAAGATTTTTGACTTGTCCTTGTTCATGTCTTCTTGCTGCTAAGATTACATAAAATCTAGACCAGTCCAAACAATATATATTTACAGTGTCCTACTTTAAGAAGCTGTTCTAGGATTGACTTCCATCCATTTCTAGGAAAAACAGGCAAGAAGTAAGAAAATAATCAAAATGCATATGGCTAGAAGGAAATTTATACTACAAGTCAAAGAGATAAGGTAAGATTTCGGTGACATTACACACCGTATATTCAAGATTCGAAAAGGGCTGTTCCACATCGCGCAGAACAAAAGGCCTAGAGTTAATGTATACCACCTGTTTCATTTACAAAATCATTGGTATACTAGATTCTGAGAAAATAATAAATAGAGAGACATAATCTTAGAACAAGATATATTATTGTTATCGAATGTCATTTAAGACTTTATGAGTATAAAAATAGAATGACAATGGTGCATCCACAACAAGGCTGAAGCAACAAAGCCTAGATCAGTTTTATAACAAGTCAAGCCAGAGGAATGCACCCAGCCTTTCATCGTAAAGGTGAAAGGTCTAATAATGCTCTCTATAATCGTCATAATTATTAATGAAGAATTGCAATGCACCACACCAAAAGTTCAGCAACAGTAAATACAGTTAAACAAGAGACAGAGGCACAACATTCTTGAATCAGAAATTCAACTTTAAGTGGAGTCCATATTTCTGTCTGAGCTTCCAACAAATGTTTCAGATAGGGGAAAATGAGCATCATTTACTCAATGCTTCCACACCTACTTCTACTGCAGCCAACGGTTTGAACATCTTACATCTTGTTGATAAGCATTTCAGGTATTACTGGGACTTCCAAGTGGCCAAATACAGCCGAGGCGACCCATTAATTTGTTTAAGGTTTCTTTACATTATTTAAAAATATTATAAAATGAGCACATCTAACTCCTAAAATGAGTTTGTGTACCATATTCTGTTTAAGACTTGTAAAGTTGGAGAAATTTTATAACTTCTGCTGCTAGAATTGAGCTGCCACAGAAAAGTTAATCAATGTCTCCTGGATTACCATCAATTCCTTATGTTACAACAGAATCTGCAAATATTCAGTCTAAGATTCATTCAGATGCAAGTAAGAGAGATGTAATAGGAAAAACCATTATGTCTAAGAATGGTTCCACAACATGTGTGTGCACAAACGAGAGAGAGAGAGAGATGATAAATATCAATTTTAAGAGGAAAGTACATCAAAAAAATAGGCATAATAGCATGATCTAGCATCTTCATCTGGAAATGGTCACTAAATAATTAAATGCGAATAATACCGGTTCCTCGCGAAGGTTTATCCAAAGTACACGAATTTGCTCGCCCTTCGTGTGAGCCCCAATGTGTTTGAGAACATTCCGGATGCCATCAGTAGTTGGAATAGCAACACCATGAACAGGCAATGAATTCGCCTATGGTGAGAGGGATAAAAGAGTTGAGGTATAAGCAATAATAATGTGTCAGTAAGATTCCAAAACTCTAAGGCAATGTTTGGTTATATTTTCATACCATGTTTGGTCCAAAATTCTCACTAAACTATGTTTGGTTCACAAAATATTTGGTCAAAAATACACTACATTTTTTGTCCAAAAAAAACGTAATAATTATTTCCCATCTTTCTACACCTACTTTGTCCTTCCACTCCTCTTTAAGTAACTCTAAGGCAATGTTTGGTTATGTTTTCATACCATGTTTGGTCCAAAATTCTCACCAATTATGTTTGGTTCACAAAATATTTGGTAAAAAATACACTATTTTTTTTGTCCAAAAAAAACATAATAATTATTTTTCATCTTTCTACACCTACTTTGTCCCTACACTCTTCTTTAAGTGCTCTCTCTTTTCTCTCTCCTCTCCTCTCTAGCAGACAAAAACTTTATGATTTGACTGACTACAATAACTTTTGTTCAACCAAACATTACCCTCCAAAAAAAAAAAAAAACCACCCAAAAACCAACTCTCAAAATAAAACCAAACACAATCTCATCAAACACGCACATGTTCCCGTAAATTTCTCGACAATAATTCTCATCAAAATATCGTCCCAAAACATAACCAAACAAAGCCTAAATTTGCAGAGACAGAACTACAACATTATCAAGAAAGACAAAGTTAATAAAACCCACTACCCATGCCCCCATCAAAACCTGAACTTGCAGAGCAGAAAAGAAAAAGGGGAAGGAATGAAAAGGAACTAACAAGATGCATAAAAAATTAAAAAAAAAAAGAAGAAGAAGAAGGTAAGCAAGAAGACTAGCGAAGAAGAACAAACCTTACGGTAATTGGGAGCACCGTCAACATGGGGAACCAAGCGTTTGTTGTGGCAGCCAGGAAAATGGTCGCTCTTGAGAATAGTCTTCTTACCCAGCACGGATCCATCTCTCTGTTTCATTACTTGCTCTGGCTCCTTTGGAATTGACATGCTTACCATTAATTGTTTTACTGCACAAGGACGACACCCCAGTTTCTTTTCCTCTGTCCCCGACAACTGATCTTGATTTCCAATCGACCAACAAGAAGATTTTACGCCTTTCACCGATATCCCGAGAGGGAGATATAAATATTGTTTCTTCTTGAGAATAAACCAAGGACGGGAGGAGGGGTTATTCAGACACGGATTTGCAAGTAAAAAAGAATTTTCGATCTTACTTACCTTGCTGCGAATTGCGAGGATAGAAATTGAGTCTGAGAGACAGCAATTCATTCAATCAACAATAAAAATAAAACAAGTGAAACCCTCTTCCCTTCAGTCAGTATATTACTGGTGGTGGTTCAGTTTCGGGATTATCTCTCTCTCACTTCAAGGTAGAAAGTTGAAACCCAGGTCAGGCACGCACACCCCCATGTCCCTCCCATGTGCATCAGCATTTGCCAAGTTACCAACGTGAAAACCATGCGATACTCACTGCTACTACTTGTCGCACAGGAACCGCCACCTGCACAAAACCAACCGCAAACTCGCTTCTCAACAGATAGGGAATATGCTTTTCAATGCTTCATTTTATTTTTTACTATTTATTTCTTTCAATGACTTATACCCAAATACTTTTTTGCATTTTGGACTTAACTAATGATTTCAGTCACAATGTTGATTTAATTGGTTATTTTAAATTAGAGATAAACTCATTTTTCTTTTGATTTATATAATGGTTGCACACTCGACGATTGTGTTTAAGTAAATAAAATAAAAATTTCTTAATTTGTTTTGTATGATAACATATGTTACCTATTTCCAGATATTTGTTTAAATTTATGAAAAATTACAGGATAAATATGAACATGAGAAAAATAAATTTGGTGTTTGCACTTAAAAAGACCAAAGTAATTACTATAAACGGTCTCAAGTATAGATTAAATGAATAAATTGATTTAAAAGTTTTGAAATAAAAATATTATCCTCCTTCCACATGGCGATCTAGTGTGGGCATCTTTTAGTGTGTTTGGGTCTATAATAATCTAGTCCGATCATCTCTAATCTAGTTTAGGCGGTGAATTGTTTTTCAACCATTCCTAGAGCTACAATATCGGAACATGGTGACTCAAAATGATACAAAAAATTAAAATTTGTGGCTAAGACATCCCTATTTATGTCAAGAGCCAATTTCTCATTACTAGGCTCAAAAATGCAAAAACATTCGTCATATTGCGAGAAAATTAAATAAATAATATAAAAATAAACAAAAAATCAGAAAATACCCCCAAAAATGGGAAATTCAGGATCTAGTATGTTACGACATAGTGTATGTCGTAACAGCTGTATTACGACATATACTATGTCGTAACACATTTTATATATTTTTTTAAAAAAAATATTGTGTTACGACATGGAATATGTCGTAACACAATATTATATATATTTTTTTAAAAGAAATTAATGTGTTACGACATATGATATGTCGTAACACAATATACATTTTTTTTTAATAAAAGCTGACTGCTCGTGTCAGCGTCAGCGTTGACCGCTGACACGAGCAGTGTTACAACATGATCTATGTCGTAACACATTAATTTATTTTTAAAAAAAATAAATTAACGTGTTACGACATAACTTATGTCGTAACAGCATTTAATTTTTTTTCTTAAAAAATTTCAGCAATAAAAAACGCTCCTCCTCCAGCCAAAAAACGCTCACTGCTCATTTCCTCTCTCTCTCGCGCGCGCGATTTCTTTACCATTTTGTTCCTTCAAATTTCACTATTTTGAGCTCGAATTTTTGTCTAAATTTAGCCTCCAATTTTCTCCGTCAACCAAGAACGTAAGGTATTATTTAAATGTTGTTAAATTTAGAGTTTATATATGGGTTTTTTTCTATTGTAATGACATTGTAATTTAGGGTGATAAATTTGAATTTTCAGTGATAAATTTTTGTATTTTTGCTATAATTATCGAATATGTTGATATAATTATTAAATTAATCGGTTGATTTTTTATCTTTAGGTTTGATTTTGACTTTTTGGTATAATGTCAATTTTTAATGTTATTTTTTATGATTTTTTGGTATTATTTTTGAATTGTTTGGTATAATTGTCGAATTAGTAGATTGATTTTTTATTTTGAGGCTCAATTTTGAGTTTTAGGTAATACGTTAATTTTTAGTGTTATTTTGGCATTATTTGGTATAATTTTGAATTGTTTGTATAATGTTGGATTTGGTTGATATAATTGTTGAAATGTTCGGTATAATTTGTATTTTTAGTGTTTACTTTTGAATTGTTAGGTTTGATTTGTAGTTGGTAGGTTTAATTTTTGAATTGTTTGTATAATGTTGGAATTGGTTGGTATAATTGTTGAATTAGTAGATTGATTTTTTATTTTGAGGCTCAATTTTGAGTTTTAGGTATAATGTCAATTTTTAGTGTTATTTTGGAATTATTTGGTATAATTTTTGAATTGTTTGTATAATGTTGGAATTGGTTGGTATAATTGTTGAAATGTTCGGTATAATTGTATTTTTAGTGTTTAATTTTGGATTGTTAGGATTGATTTCTAGTTGGTAGGTTTAATTTGGAATTGTTTGGGACCTATAAGTTCAAATAAATAGGCTTAATTTCGAGTAGTTAGATTTATTTTTGAATAGGTTGGTATATTTTGCAATTGTTTGGTACAATGTTCGTATTAGTTGCTATAATTTTCAAATTTGGAGTAGTTAGCTTTAATTTTAAATTGGTTGCTATCTTTTTGGAAATGTTTGGTATAATTTTTTGAATTTATAGGTTTGATTTCGAATAGTTTGGTTTAATTTCGAATTGTATGGAAGCGTTTTCTAAACGTTCGAATTGATAGGTTTAATTTGGAGCAGTTAGGTGTAGATTCGATCAATAGTTCAAATTAGTATGTTTAAATTCAATTTTTTAAATTGAAATTAATATTTTTTTTGAATTTTACGTATAATGTCAATTTTGAGTTTTAGGTATAATGTCAATTTCGAATTAATAGATACAATTTACTAAATATATAAATGTAATTTATATCGTAGAATGTAAATTAACATTGTTGTGGATATGTAAATGCAGGATGGCTGAGCGTAATGTATATGGACCGGTTGATCCGAGCGTATTGTATGATCAGGACAATCATGTATCTGAGGTAGTTGCTTATTATCCAGACTTCACTCAACGTGTCCGGCGAGCTGACGCTACATATTTCGAGATTGCCTTTGGACATCCTCTACATCACCGCGTCAATGTAAAGCTTGATGAGATTGGGTTTTATAGGGTATACCAGTTATCTCATTTTACAAATGACCTGGGCCTTGTGAAGGCCCTAATTGAGAGATGGCGCCCAGAGACAAATACATTTCATTTTAGGACCAGAGAGGCTACGATAACTCTCCAAGATGTTGCTGTTTTATATGGTCTACCAGTTGATGGTAGGGCTGTAGTTGCACATAGGCAGTTCCAAGGATATGAAAGTTACGTCTTATATGTATATGAACAATTAGGATTGTACTTAACGCCAGAAGATTTCAAGCACGTGATAAGTTCATAATTATATTACATTTTATGCCCGTATTTACTTAATTTTGAGTAAGTTTCAATCCATTTTGTCCTACATATTTCATATAATTGCATATATTTTGTGTTGTAGGGATCAAATGGTGATCTAAGTGAAAAAGAATCGAAAACGAAGTCAAAAAGAAGAAAAAAAGATAAGGAAAAAGCTGTCAAAGTGGCGCCACAGCGCCGATTTTGGTGCCACGGCGCCAACCATGCAGAAGTTATTTTGTACATGGCGCCACAGTGCCAGATTTGGGGCCACAGCGCCACGGACACGGACTGATTCTTTAAAACATGGATTTTAGGTCAAATCTGGGGGACTTCTCACTTTTGACAACTCTAAACACTCTAGAAAAAGATCCTTTGAAGAAAAGAGGCTCGGGGAAAAGAAAATACACGGGAAGATCGAAGATTCGCCTACATCAAGACGGATTTAAGATCTACACCAACAAACATACGATTTCTTTGGATGTTTTATGTTTTCTTTTAGATTGGATTAAAAACCATGTCTTTAGGAATTCGTTTGCATTCTTTTAAATTCGTATTTATGACTTAGACTTTTATAGACCGAGGCCATGTGAAGGCCGAATTTATGCTTGTTATGTTTGAATATTGTTTTTAATCGATTAATTTGGGTTTATGCAATGTTTTTGTGATTTGTTCTTAATGCCTACAATTGCTTGATCACCAATTGTTTGATTAAATGCCCAGTCTAGATATTGAGAGTTAATAGATTACAGAAGCATCTAAAATTACAAAAACCATATCGTAGAATTGACTAGAGATAGAATCGATTTCTTTGTGTGGCTTTTCGTTTAACGAGGAATTTCTAAGTGTCTTTTTAATGCATTCCTTTTAATTAAATCTTCATATAGAGATATAGTTGATTGTTAAAAGGGGTAGAATTGCTACACCGAGAGAATGGGTAGTAAGTACTTTAGGAAATTTCGCCTTTGCATAACCTATCTAATAATTGGTTTAAACGGAATTCATAATTAACTTGCATAATTTGGTTGGATCATTGTCTTGGTTATCTTTCTAGCCTTTGATTAAAATCGTTAATTTCTAGTGTTCTTAGTAGTAATTAGTGTTAGAATTTTAGTTTAAGAATAATCATCAATTATCGTTTGGTTTAACTTAGAATAAGTATATTAACTTTTCAGTTCTTAAGCAATTTAGTCCCTGTGGGAACGATATTCGGACTTACATCCATTATTACTACTTGTGCGATCTAGTATACTTGCTAGGAAAATACGCATCAGCACGGTTATAGAATATTAGTACGAAAACTTGCTAACCATGTGGTGAGTGCGCCATTCCGAATAAATGATCAATCTGAAGAATTTTTAGTTGATCAGGTAGCCCGTTGTTGGGCACTTTTGTTGTTAGGGGGTGTGATGTGCGCCGACACCACAGGAGATGTTATTCCTGTAGTGTGGTTGACTGTGTTTGAAGATATAAACTTAGCACACACATACAGTTGGGGGAGCGCGGTATTGGCTCATTTATACCGCGAATTGTCGAGTAGTTCCCAAGTAGATTGCAAAAATATTGGAGGTTTCATGCCATTATTACAGGTGAGAAAAATTATTATTTAGACTTTATTATTTCTGGTATAATAATTCGTGGTTATTCAATTAATATTTTTGTCATTTAACAGATATGGGCGTGGAGTAGGGTTTGGATTGTAAGGCCTGATGGGATACCAAGACAGATGGCGGGAGCTAATGTGGATGACATTGCCCGAGCACCTTATGTTGCACGATAATTTACCATTTGAAGATTATGTTTAATTAAGAAACGTTTAATTTTTTTAATTATTTTCAATGATTGTTGTTTGAAGGTGGTATCGACCTACTACAAATACTGCTTCAGTCACTCACAACGTCCGGGCAATTAGAGATGGTCTAGATCAGATGGCGGATGGACATGTGAGTCGGGAATTTTTTGTTTTTTTTTCAAATTATTATGAAGTTATAATTATCTCCTACTAATATATTCTAAATCATTTTTTCGTATTTCAGTTTGTTTGGACACCGTACAACCTCAACGATGCAGACATTGCCGGGTTGCCACCTCAATGTTTGAATGATAACGTATGGCGAGCATCAGTTCCGATGATATTCTTTGCCATCGTAGAGTATCATCATCCGAGCGTGTTCTTCGACAGTTCAGAATACGCCAATATATTCCACGCACACCTGGACGTGTGGGGAGGGTCACCCGAAAGGGTAAGTCCACGACTAATTGG
This sequence comes from Buddleja alternifolia, assembly GCA_019426215.1. Classification (NCBI taxonomy): domain Eukaryota; kingdom Viridiplantae; phylum Streptophyta; class Magnoliopsida; order Lamiales; family Scrophulariaceae; genus Buddleja; species Buddleja alternifolia. The sequence continues at coordinate 59,439,344 of CM033391.1, forward strand.
TTGGCTAAACACGCTCGAGAAATTGCATTGTGGAATAATCGTCAATCGTACGTTGTGATTGGACACTATATTGAGGAGGGGGAAACCAGACCGACGAAGGATACGAAGAGTGATATGACCGAATCACTCGTCGTTACATTTCACCCCGATTTACTAGGAGAGGTGCGGGACACCAGGCCGGGTCAGCCGCTCTATTGCAAAATGTGGTTAGTATTTGGTATTGTTTTCCATTGATAGTTAATTTAATGTTATTTATTTAGGAACTTTTTTTTGTTGATAGTATTTGTTTTTTTTTTTCAGTTCAACCAAATTGAAGAGTGACACAAAAAATCCTTACGTGTTTGCACAGCAAGTGGACTGGTCGTGTGTAGTAATAAAGTGGATTTTTAAGTCCGGATTGTCGATCCCACAGAGACTTGTATTTTAGACTTCTTGAATTTAAAACAAACAATAATTAAACTAAAACTAAAGATTTAAAGATTTTAAAAGCAATAAAATAAACTAAAACAAGAATTAACTCAAATATTATGGAAGCAAGATGCAAGAAACAAGATGTCGAAATCAAGATATCTGTGGAAGAGAGCAACTAAGACACATGTGCTGACATAAATTAATCAATTTTCATTATAAACATGTTCTCATATTATTAGACTACTGTTGCTTTGTTGGAAAAAACCTTAAATAATTACTATCCGATGTTTCGGCTGTAATAATCCTATGACTAAGTCACGGTTCTCTAAATACGTCTATCCGAGAATCAAATCATTAACCATGCATTCACATTTTAGAATTTCCCCGGATAAATCCGGCTAACTGCACCCGGAAATCTATACCTATCTCTAGGAGCAATTCCTCATGTTTTTCGGATGATGTGATGATTTCTTTGAACCCTAACTTATATTCTCTCGAATGAATAAACTAGGCTAATTAGCAAGCATATGGTAATCAAACATATGATTGGAATTAAAGCACAAAATCAATACCCAAAGCAACAATAGAATTAATATGAAAAACACAATTTATAACTCAAATATCATAATTTAGCCTCAACATGGTCTTAGTTCGAAGAATCTAATTCATCATAAAAGATAAAAGATAGAAACTTAAATTAAGATTCATAATCATAGACAAAAATAAATCTAAATCTAAGAAACTCCCTCGTATTTTTGATGGTTGAATTTCGATCTTCATCTCTTCCATGCTTCTTGATTTCTTCACCTTCAAGGGCTTTTAAAATCTTCATGAATATGTAAAAACGATGTCTAAACCCCATTAGGGCTCTATTCTATGTGTATTTTCGTCTCCTAACCCTAGAGAACTGATCTAATATATATAAGGGTGGAAGGGAAAGACTCCAACTTGAATTAGATTTGGAAATTTCCAAAAATCTGCTATTTTTCCCATCAGAACCAACGTCCGAACGTGAAGTACCCAACGTTCGTACGTTGGATGCAGTAGCACTTTCATTCTGCGCAGTGATATGGTTTCCTTCATAACTTTTTCCTCCGATCTCTGATTTAGGTGATTCAAGTTGCCACGTAAATCTAAGACAGAGCTCTAAAACGTTTTAGAATAAACATTTGTCAAATTCCGTCTCTAAATGCTCTAAAATTCTGAATTTCCGTCCAGTTTTTCTCAATTGCAATGACTTCTCACCTTTACTCAATAAGCACACAAATTACAAGCATATGTGGCATAAATCATGCATAAACCAATGTAAATAATATAAATATGAGGCTCTAAAACATGTAAATCTCAGAGGTGCAAAATGCAATGGAACAAATTGCCCAAACTAGTGATCCCACGACAATTAGGGAACTGCAATCTAGAATGAAGAACATCCAAGATATGGTCACATGTAGTGGCAATGTAGCCACCGGGCGCGTGTAGATGATGAACATGCTGGAGGATCGAGCTCGGCTTTCCATGGTCACTTCAATGCTCGAGGATCAAGCTCAGGTTTTCATAGTCACTTCCATGCCAGAGGATCGAGCTCGACTTATCATGATCAATTTAATGCTGGAGGATCGAGCTCGTGTCAACCTCGTCCCAACCCTAACGACGTTTACATTCCCACCATGGCCCAATCACCCGTGACTAATGTGCCCGTCAATTTTCACAATCAAGGATAAGGTATCAGTACGCCAACATGGAATTTGACTGATCTCGATATGGAGCAGTGGAGTGATGCACCTCTACATCAAAGAATTACACATCCGCCTCATGTACAATTTAATGTATCACCAGTTGAGTATAATGATGGTGAGGAAGAAGCAAATATGAGAAGGTCTACGAGGACGAGGCGGTCCCCAGATTGTGGAACAAGTGGACATCGGGGTTATCGGTCGCATAGATAGTTTATTTAGTCGTTGTGTATTTATATTTTTTGTGGTGTTTTGGATAATGCATGTTAATAATATAATTTTATTGACATAATTGTTTTAATTGAAGACAAAACAATTACGAAATTAATACGAACATTGAATTAATATAAAACTAATTGACAGGAATCTAGTTATTCTCCTTATGAGACATTTCAATGTCCGATCGATACTCAAGACCTATACTAAGCTCCCACCGGGCTCTTGCTTCTTGCACATTACCACATAATGCGTATTCTCGAGAAATTTCTTGGTAATTTAGACGTTGCATACGCATAACCATCCTGTTATTCTCCTCACGAATCCTATTGAGTGCTGTAGTTTTTTCCTGTGGCGTTACACGAGGCATGAGTATGGCTCTTAGTCTGGGGCAACAAATTTGACGTTGACGACAATCCACAACAAGCCTATCTCGTACTTCGACACGATGAAGCCATTCATCTTCCATCGTTCGCAAATATCTTTTTGAATATCTTTGATTGGGATTCAATGAGTAATAGTAATCATCATCTAACTGCCAACTATGACCCATGGCACGAAAAATATCACCAAGAGTGTAATACAACTTTGGGGCTCTAAACGGCTCCATTTTTAATAATTATTGTTGAGATTGGTGTTCACTCCCTTTGTATATATACTCATAATTCTGAATACAATACAGACAAAAAGGCAAAACCCGTGACTACAAACAATGCAGACAAAAATGACGAACCCGTGACTACAAACAATGCAGACAAAAATGACGAACCCGTGACTACAAACAATGCAGACAAAAATGCAAAACCCGTGACTACAAACAATGTAGACAAAAAGGCAAAACCCGTGACTACAATCAATACAGACAAAAATGATGAACCCGTGACTACAAACAATGCAGACAAACATGCAAAATCCGTGACTACAACTTCCGAATACAGTAGTTCACCCCCTTTGTATATATACTGACTTCACAACACAAATCACTTCACGTTACATTATTTTGAGATTCAACATGAAAATGGGAAATAATCATAACTCTAGACATCGACAAACATGGTTGTTAGTAGAAAGAAACGATGACTACGAGGAGTTGGTCAATGAGGACCCTATTGAGTATTATTGTGGGCTCAGAAGGAAATGGGCTCATCGGGTGCTCGAATCTGAGGAATTGGTTAATGATCTTCGAAGACTCGGCGTGCGAATTCCACGACGTAGATCTTTGATGATGCCCAGAGATGGTGAAGAAAATTGTAGGAGGGTTGTTTCAAGAATAAGAATCGAAAACAACAGAATGATTTTACGTCGTTGTAGATATCACATGCTTAAACTTGCAGAAAAACTTGCATTCGCACGAGGCCAAAGACTCACACGTCGTGAACTACGAAATGTTTTGACTCATCCTTCATACAGATCAGACTACTATATGTCAGATGAAGATGAATAAAGTGAATACTTTTTTGCAAAATTAGTATTGTTAGTTAATATTGACTAATTTGCAAAATTAGTTTGTTATTCTGAGCCAGAAAATAAAATAAAAATTTGCGTAATTATTGTTGAGAAAGAGCGTCAATGGGGTGTGTTTTGAATAAATATTTTTTTATTGTATTGTAATTTCAATGAATTATTTGTTAACATTGACTAATTTGCAAAATTAGTTTTTTATTCTAAGCCAGAAAAGGGAAAAAAATTAACATAACTATTTTTATTCAACTCAAATGGGCCTGTTTTGCGTGGTCATATCTCTTCACTCGGGCATCCAAATGAGCCAAAACTTACGTGTTTACAAAGTTCATAACATGACCTGCAACTTTTATGTTCAAGTCGTAGCCAAAACACACACATAAACATGCCAAATACAAGCCAGAAAATAAAAAAATAAAAAACAGTTTTTTAACATAAAACTTTTCAAACGGCCGTGTTTTGCGTGGCCATATCTCTTCACTCGGGCATCCAAATGAGCCAAAACTTACGTGTTTACAAATTTCATAACATGACCTGCAACTTTTATGTTCAAGTCGTAGCCCAAAAACACACAGAAATATGTCAAATACAATCCAGAAAATAAAAATAAAAATAGGTTTTTTATAACATAAAATTGTTTTCTTTGACTCTAATCTGAGTCTAACTCTGCCTAGTCCATCTCATTGTGAATGCGAGTGCTCTGTTGCCGGCCTACAGTAGGTGGCTTCCTTAGATCAGGGTCATGAACCTGTTAGAATAGTGCCCTACGAGCCAATCCTAGATAGGCTTTCTTTATCTATTCTTGTAATAAACAATTTCGTTTTACATTATATTAATAAAAGGCATTTCTTCATCTTATGTTTATATTGTTATAACTGTATGATGAAGTCCCTAAAATTCACACATAGCCATGGGGCTTGATATCATAAAACAAGTCTCTAAGGCTGTGATTTCTAAATATTGTCCAAATCATAGAATTATCAAGATGGGACATTGATAATTCGGATAGACTTGCGCCTATGATGCACACTCTTAATTAGAGAATGTCTCGTTTTATAGACATTAGTGTAGTTGACACAAATGCACATACGCGGGTGCTTGTTGAGAACAAGTTCACTGATTACCCTGACTGAAACTTCCTAAATTGGAATTATTTCTTTATATGTTGAATTAGGAGTTTCTTAATCACGATTGTGCAAGATTAATTCTTTGACTTGAGTCATCACAGTAATCTTGTGTATTGACTCACTGCACTTTGACTCCTGTGCCAGTTCTTTTACAAGGACACATATGGACTGGTGATTGGATGTAGTGACTCGTATATGGAGGTTGGTGTTGACAACAAAGGATCCATCACTTGTCTAGATGAACAAGTGAATTTCCTATACTATTCTAAGTGATTTGACTGAGTTAGTCCTTGGCCAAGGCAAGTAAGTAATTAATCAAGAAATGAGTTTCTTGAATTAATTAATCACTAGTCAAACACATTTGAATTATTGAGATTGAATTTAAAAGGATCTCGACCAATAAGATTCCTCGATCCTTAATTCAATTGGGAAATTAGTTGATGGAAGAATCTCATTTGCATGGAATGCGCGATTGGAAAGGTTCACTTTGAATCGCCTACATCTAGGTCTTCAAGATAAGTAGCTAGAAACTTTTCTTTGATTTATAGGTATCTTATATTTAATGGAGATTAAATAATAAGATGGTTAATTAAAAATGTTTAATTAATCGAGACAATTTAATTGTCCAAATTAAATCATAAAGGTTATGAACCAATTACTAGTATGTTGGTGAACCTAAAGGGTCACACACAATACTCGGACAAATCCATTTCTTAATTAAGGAAATTTAATTCAAAGTAATTGAGTTAATATATTAATTAATTAGATTAATTAATTAAGACTTTTATTTATTCAAGTGTTGTATAAATAAATTAATTAAGTTGATAAGATCAATTTAATTAAGCTTAAGTCTAGAAAGCATTTAATTTAATTGGAAGTGACTTTTAATTAATCTAGTATGGTGAATTAATTATTAAAAGACTATTTTATTAAGCCTTGGTTGAAAATTTGGTGGAAGAAAATAACTAAAGGGGTTTAATTAATTTTCTTTTAGAAGGAAATAAGATTTTTTGGAGAGAAAGGAAACTAATTAAAATAGAAGAGTTCTATTTAGAAATTAATTAGTCTTCTATTCCTACATGGAAAAACAATAATGTATAAGAGTTCCACATAAAAAAGAATTGCAAGAACCTAGTCCTATATATAGGACATGTAGAGAACGAAAATGGGATGATGACTTTTGAAGCCAAAATTCTTGTTCCTCTTGCATAGAAATTCGTTTCTCTATCTCCTTCATATAGTGTTCTTGAGTTCTTGATTATTCATCAAGATCTTGAATTCAAGAATTCTTCCAAAATACTTAGAAAAGTAATTTTTGCTTTCACCTTAATCTCATACACTATTCCTTAGAGTTAGAATAAACGTTTATAGATCAATCTAGCTAAAAATTATAAACGAATGGGTATCCGGGGTGTGGATCAACTTTAGAGGATAAACACTTGGGTCTCTGAAGTGAATCAAGAATCCGATCAAAGGCGTTTTTGGTGGAGGAATTCGAAATCTTCATCAAAGAGAAAAACGAATGAGTTGATTCAAGGAACGAAAAGCAAGCTAGGGAGCTTACGTTAAGGAAGAAGAAACTCTTCGATTTTTACAAAAAATGGAATAAGCTAAGATCTTCTTTATTTAAGTTCTAAATAACTAATGTAGAGATGCTCAAGCCTATGATACGTGATAAGCCCGTAGGATTAATAAACTCGCATGTTTAAATCCTAGAAACTAAAATCTTAATTTTTCGCTGTGCTTAGTCGGACTATATGTATATTTCCCAATAGTAGTATCAGAGCCTAAGGCTCACGCATCGTTATGCATGATCCGTTTTATTTTAATTGTTACATATGATGCACGTTTAAAATTAATTAGATTCATGAATTTGTTTATTTGGGGTTTTTCATAAACAATATATTGTGCACGTGTGGAGGTGGGCGAATTTGGGGGCTGATTTGGACTTAGAGTCCAAAACCATAGTAATTACTGATTACGTAAACGTTGTGTTTTGAGAAATTATTTTGTGAAAATAAGCCATGCAATTTAGAATTGCAAAGTCTTTTTGTTCGCAAAGTATATCTAGTGCACGTGTGCATGTGCATGAGTTGTTGTGTGAGATGCAATTGGATTGCATGTGTATAAAGCCTTCCATCTTATATAATTAGATGAACAACAAGTTTATGCATGTGTTTGTAATGTGAGCCCATAACCCATTTAATGCAATTTTGGAAAATTGCAAAGCCCCTTTCGGTTTTTGAAATACAGCTGGCACATGGGCCTGTTTCGAACACTCCAGGGGCGACCCGACCTGACAGTCGGGCAGCGGGTCGCCGACCCATTTCGGATAATGGTTTTTTTTTTTTCCCTTAAAAATATGTTTAGTTTAATTTAAAAGGTGTTTTAAATGGTTAGTTTTTGGAAAAATCAATTTTATTGAAATACCCCGAATTGATTTAATTTATGAAAAATATTTGGTAAATTAAAAATTTACATATGCTTTCATGAGTTGATATGCATGATGAAATTTTGAGGTCATAAGAATTGTACAAGCATGTTTACTTTCCGTTATTTATTTATTCGCCTTGCTGGCATTCGATCCTTGATGGCTCTAGATATGATCGATTTAGATACGACCCAAAATATCCATGTTATATTTTATGTATGATATACATGATTTTATGTATGAGATGCATGTTTGTATAAGATATTTTTTTTTAAGATTATGCTTATCTTTTATATTCCTTTCATGTGTTGTTGGGCATGTTTAGGATAGAGACTTAGATAAGATAATCGAAACGATGAGACCTTTCATAAAATCTTAATGATTTTAATTTTAAGTTAATATGTGATCAAATTAAACGGGGTTTAATATTCCATGCCTACCATCAAAAGTAATAGCATGTCGGTGCTACTTATGTAGATTAGTCGACCATTGCAAGTGGGATTTTCTATAATGAGAAAGCCGTGATTATTACTAAGCATAGAGATGCACATGAGTAATTTATCCTATAAGTTGACCATTGCAAGTGGAACTTTTTGGGTGAGTTATTTAAATGTAGGTTTGATGGGTCTAACTTAACATAGGAGTAACACAGGGGCGCATAAAATTGAGGTCCATGTGAAACATGAGGTAAAATAATTGAGGATTACATGGGGATGTAATTGATAAGTGTTGTCTACCTTTTTAATTATTATGTATGTGTCCATAAAATTGGGGTATGTAATAATTAAATTGGACTTCAAACTCACTAAGAAAAGTTGTTTTTCTCGAATTCTTTGATGAGGGTTATTGAATTTGAATTAAATAGTGAGAGGTAATTTATGATTAAAAGACCTTAAAATCATATCTACGCATAATGTATTAAACATCTTCTTAATTTCCGTTTTGCTTTAATTTGTAGATAACTAGATATCTAAGATGGCTAAGAACCTGCTTTCCACAATTCTCGACACAAACAAATTCACTGGACCCAACTATTCTGATTGGCTTAGAAACCTTAAGATAGTGCTCAACTATGAGAATAGAGCATATGTCTTGACTGATGCACCTCTCTCCACTCTGCCCGAGGGTGCTGAGGAAGAGGAAATCGAAACCCATAAGAAATGGTTAAACGATGACCTCCAAGCAAGGTGCACGATGCTTGCATCAATGTCGAATGAGTTGCAAAAGCAACATGAAAATATGGCAAGTGCTGCTGATATTTTCAATCACTTACAAGAGTCGTGTGGTGAAAAGTCTAGGAGGGAAAGGTACTTAGTGTCTAAAGAGCTTTTCAGAGCTCGTATGATTGAGGGGTCAAATGTCCAAGAACATGTGCTTAATATGATTGGGCTCATTGAGAAGCTCGCAAGTCTTGACATTTTTCTAGACAATGAACTCTCAATGGACTTAGTACTTCAATCCTTGCCTAGCTCATTCGACCAATTTGTGGTTAACTTTAACATGAACAGTCTGGAGGCGACCTTGCCTGACTTGTTAAGCATGTTAAGGACTGCAGAAGCCACCATCAAGAAGGACAAGCCAGTCCTACTTGTGAGTTCTGCCCATTCTAAGGCCAAGAAGTCAAAGAAAGGGAAAGGGAAGAGTTCCCAAAAGAACAAGAAGCTAAAAGCTAAAGGTGGGGTCAAGAAGGTTAAAGCTGATAAGGATAAGGGTGACTGTTTCCACTGCGGTAAACCAGGGCATTGGAAGAGGAACTGCAAGGAGTACCTTGCGACCGTAGGTGAGACCAAGGGTATGTTTTATGTTGAAGTTAACTTATCTGTTAACGATACTTCTTGGGTATTAGATACCGGTTGTGCATCACGTGGGATGCTAGGAAAGGATGAGATCGTTATGAGACTTGGCAATGGAGCAAAAGTTGTTGCCACAGCGATAGGGACGGTCAACCTAGCATTAGGCGACGATGTTAGAATAGTTTTGAATAATTGTCTTTATGTTTCTAGTATAATAAAGAACATTATCTCCATCCCTGTTTTAGATAGAGAGGGTTTTGAGTTTTTAATAAAAGATGGAAAGTGTTCCATTATTAAAAATTGTTCTTTACTTTTTACTAGTACTTTAACGAATTGTTTATACACTGTTCAACCAATTAATTCCGTCTTTCACATTCAACATAGTAACAAAAAAAAAACAAGATAACTTAAATAGTACACTAATGTGGCATGCTAGACTAGGACATATTTCCAAAGAAAGAATGCACAAATTGGCAAAGGAAGGTGTACTCGACCTTAAGGAAGAGGAAACCATGCCTACTTGTGAATCTTGTCTTAAAGGAAAAATGACCAAGTCACCATTTGTAGGACAAGTGGAACGTGCCACCCATCCTTTGGATTTGATCCACTCGGATGTTTGTGGTCCTTTTAGTATAAGTACTAAAGGAAGGTGTACTTACTTCATTACTTTTACCGATGATTATTCACGGTACGGATATGTGTACCTTATGAAGCACAAATCTGAAGCTTTTGAAAAGTTCAAAGAGTTTAGGAATGAAGTAGAAAAACAACTAAGTCGTAGTATTAAGACTCTTCGATCTGATCGGGGAGGAGAGTACTTAAGTGACGAATTCCTTAGTTATCTTAAAGAGAATGGGATTCTCTCTCAGTGGATCCGCCTGGAACACCACAATTGAATGGGGTGTCTGAGCGAAGGAATAGGTTTTTATTGGATATGGTCCGTTCTATGATGAGTTTCACTGAGGTTCCTCAATCTTTCTGGGGTTATGCTTTAGAAACTGCGGCTTATCTATTAAATATATTGCCTTCCAAAGCAGTGCCCAAAACACCTTATGAGTTATGGCGTGGTAAACCGGCCTCATACAAATATCTTCTAGAGTGGGGTTGTTCAGCCTATGTGAAAAGGCTAGTGGGAGATAAGTTAGAATCTAAGTCTAGCTTATGTAAATTTGTGGGGTACCCTAAAGAAACTGCGGGGTACTACTTCTATGATCCATCAGAACAAAAGGTGTTTGTTTTAAGGAATGCCATCTTCTTAGAGAAGGAGTTTTTATTAGATAGAAAGAGCGAAATCATAGAACTTGAAGAAGTTCAAGAACCACAAATTATCTCACAAACTTTGGAAACACAAACACAAGTAAACACTGAAATGTCTAACACACAACCTCTGAGAAGATCCGAAAGGATCTGAGGGCCACCTGAGATGTATGGTCTATTACTAGAAAGTAATAAGGAGGAGCTTCAAGTGGATGAAGATCCAAGAAGCTACAACGAAGCAATATGTGATATTGATTCGGAGAAGTGGCAAAGTGCCATGGAATCTGAAATGGACTCCATGTACTCCAACAAGGTATGGATCTTGGTAGATCCACCAGAGGGTATAGTACCCATTGGTTGTAAGTGGATCTATAAGCGAAAGCTTGGAGCAAATGGAGAGGTAGTGACCTATAAAGCTAGGCTAGTGGCAAAAGGTTACACTCAAAGAGAGGGTATCGACTATGAAAAAACATTTTCGCCAGTAGCAATGCTTAAATCCAGAAGGTTTCATATCTAGTGGGAATGAGCAAAAGGTTTGCAAACTCTAAAAGTCCATTTATAGACTAAAGCAAGCATCCCGAAGTTGGAACATCTGTTTTGATGAAACTATAAGGATGTATGGTTTCATTAAAAACAAAGATGAACTATGTGTGTACAAGAAAGTCAGTGGGAGTGCAGTGACATTCTTAGTACTTTATGTTGATGATATTCTACTCATTGGGAATGATGCAATCGACTAAAGTATGGTTATCCACCAAATTCTCCATGAAAGACTTAGGAAATGCATCCTATATCTTAGGAATTAAAATCTATAGAGATAGATCAAGAAAGATGATAGGATTGTCTTAGTCAATGTACATAGACAAAATGCTAAAAAGGTTTAGTATGGAGGAATCAAAGCAAGGATTCTTGCCTATGAGTCATGGGATCCGGTATTCTCGATCCATGTGTCCTTCGACATCCCAGGAACGAGATAGGATGACTCGCGTACCATATGCTTCTGCCATAGAAATTATTATGTATGCAATGTTATATACAAGGCCTGATGTGGCTCATGCATTAAGTGTAGTGAGTCGTTTTCAGTCCGACCCAGGTGAGTTGCACTGGGTAGCCGTGAAAACAATCCTCAAGTACTTGAGAAGGACTAAGGACTTGTTTTTGATATACGGCGGTGGAAAATTGAAACTAGAAGGGTTCACTGACTCTAATTTCCAATCTGAGGTGGATGATTTGAAATCAATGTCGGGATTTGTATTCACCCTCAATGGTGGAGCAGTAAGTTGGAAGAGTTCCAAACAAAAAACTACTGCGGATTCCACAACCGAGGCTGAATACATAGCTGCATCTGATGCAGCAAAGGAAGCTGTTTGGATTAGGAACTTCATCCAAGGGTTGGGTGCAGTCCCTAGCATTGTCGATCCGGTACCTCCGTACTGTGACAATAATGGCGCCATTGCTCAAGCAAAGGAGCCGAGGTCTCATCAAAGATCCAAACACATAGAGAAGCGATACCATCTAATCCGAGAGATTGTTGGTAGAGACGACGTGCGCGTGGAAAGAGTCAACACAACTGAGAACATAGCGGATCCACTGACTAAGCCCTTGTCTCGTAACGTATTAGAAAGACATCTTGAGAAGATGGGTCTTAGATACCAAGGAGATTGGCTCTAGTGCAAGTGGGAGATTGTTAGAATAGTTCCCTGCGAGCCAATCCTAGATAGGCTTTCTTTATCTATTCTTGTAATAAACAATTTCGTTTTACATTATATTAATAAAAGGCATTTATTCATCTTATGTTTATATTGTTATAACTGTATGATGAAGTCCTTAGAATTCACATATAGCTATGGGGCTTGATATCATAAAACAAGTTTCTAAGGCTGTGATTTCTAAATATTGTCCAAGTCATAGAATTATCAAGATGGGACATTGATAATTCGGATAGACTTGCGCCTATGATGCACACTCTTAATTAGAGAATGTCTCGTTTTATAGACATTAGTGTAGTTGACACAAATGCACATACGCGGGTGCTTGTTGAGAACAAGTTCACTGATTACCCTGACTGAAACTTCCTAAATTGGAATTATTTCTATATATGTCGAATTAGGAGTTGCTTAATCACGATAGTGCAAGATTAATTCTTTGACTTGAGTCATCACAGTAATCTTGTATATTGACTCACTGCACTTTGACTTCTGTGCCAGTTCTTTTACAAGGACACATATGGACTGGTGATTGGGTGTAGTGACTCGTATATGGAAGTTGGTATTGGCAACAAAGGATCCATCACTTGTCTAGATGAACAAGTGAATTTCCTATACTATTCTAAGTGATTTGACTGAGTTAGTCCTTGGCCAAGGCAAGTAAGTAATTAATTAAGAAATGAGTTTCTTGAATTAATTAATCACTAGTCAAACACATTATAATTATTGAGATTGAATTTAAAAGGATCTCGACCAATAAGATTCCTTGATCCTTAATTCAATTAGGAAATTAGTTGATGGAAGAATCTCATTTGCATGGAATGCGCGATTGGAAAGGTTCACTTTGAATCGCCTACATCTAGGTCTTCAAGATAAGTAGCTAGAAATTTATCTTTGATTTATGGGTATCTTATATTTAATGGAGATTAAATAATAAGATGGTTAATTAAAAATGTTTAATTAATGGAGACAATTTAATTGTCCAAATTAAATCATAAAGGTTATGAACCAATTACTAGTATGTTGGTGAACCTAAAGGGTCACACACAATACTCGGACAAATCTATTTCTTAATTAAGAAAATCTAATTCAAAGTAGTTGAGTAAATATATTAATTAGTTGGATTAATTAATTAAGACTTTTATTTATTTAGAGTGTTGGATAAATAAATTAATTAAGTTGATAAGATCAATTTAATTAAGCTTAAGTCTAGAAAGCATTTAATTTAATTGGAAGTGACTTTTAATTAATCTAGTATGGTGAATTAATTATTAAAAGGTTATTTTATTAAGCCTTAGTTGAAAATTTGGTGGAAGAAAATAACTAAAGGAGTTTAATTAATTTTCTTTTAGAAGGAAATAAGATTTCTTCGAGAGAAAAGAAACTAATTAAAATAGAAGAGTTCTATTTAAAAATTAATTAGTCTTCTATTCCTACATGGAAAAGCAATAATGTATAAGAGTTCTACATGGAAAAGAATTGCAAGAACCTAGTCCTATATATAGGACATGTAGAGAACGAAAATGGGATGATGACTTTTGAAGCCAAAATTCTTGTTCCTCTTACATAGAAAATCGTTTGTCTCTCTCCTTCATATAGTGTTCTTGAGTTCTTGATTATTCATCAAGATCTTGAATTCAAGAATTCTTCCAAAATACTTAGAGAAGTAATTTTTGCTTTCACCTTAATCTCATACACTATTCCTTAGAGTTAGAACAAACGTTTATAGATCAATCTAGCTAAAGATTATAAACGAGTGGGTATCCGGGGTGTGGATCAACTTTAGAGGAGAAACATTTGGGTCTCTGAAGTGAATCAAGAATCCGATCATAGGCGTTTTTGGTGGTGGAATTCAAAATCTTCATCAAAGGGAAAAACGAAGGAGTTGATTCAAAAAACGAGAAACAAGCTAGGGAGCTTACGTTAAGGAAGAAGAAACTCTTCGATTTTTAAGAAAAATCGAATAAGGTAAGATCTTATTTATTTAAGTTCTAAATAACTAAAGTAGAGATGCGCAAGCCTATGATACGTGATAAGCCCGTAGGATTAATAAACTCGCATGTTTAAATCTTAGAAACTAAAATTTTAATTTTCCGCTGTGCTTAGTCGGACTATATGTATATTTCCCAACAGGACCAACTCAAAATTGGGAGTATCCCAATAATGTGATTCCAACAACGGGTAGAACCTCCCTTTGTATGTTTTCAAATATTCGGAGGTCAGGTAATATTTTTCAACAAGGTCGATCGACCTAATCCCTAATTTTGTACATAATCTTATTGCATGTGAGCACGAAATTCGATGAAGAGTCCATTTTTCACAAGAGCAATATTTAGCTTTGATGTCGACCGAGTAATGATGATTACTGGACCCGATCTGTCGGCCCATTTTAACGTGACTTGTCTCATGCTGCCAAGAAAAAACTTCTGCCCAGTGATTTGTAGATTTTTTGTCCCACTCATTGTATATTTTATACGCATATGTGGTGAAAGGTTGTGCCCTCATTGCATGAGCCATTCGTACTCGATCAGCAAAATATTGGACAATAAGATAAACTGTGCACTCAACAATTGATGTGGGTGGAAGATGTCGAGTACCTTTCAACACATTGTTTAAGCTTTCTCCCATATTCGTCGTCATAATGCCTTCGCGCATCCCTCTATCATATGCCAGTGTCCACTTTTCTCGTGGGATTACTTTCAGATAATTCAACGCAACTGGATCCTTATTGCCAATAAGTTCCATTGCTTGGTCAAACTTTCGTTGGTTATGTGTCATACCTGCCGCATAACAAAGTTCCTCATTGGCTTTACTTTTGAATTAAGCATTAAAGTTTGAAGTCACATGTCGGAGGCAATATCTATGAGCTCCCATTGGAGGGGTAAACGCGGACATATATCGAGCAGTGATAAGAGGCATTTTTACGTGTTTTTAAGCCCATGGGACTTATGCTATGGATTCATTTATTGACAAAATCATGCCACATTTGCGTTTAAGCGGGGTGTTAAGTGATTACAGGTGATAAATTTGAGCATACGAAGAAACGAGGCGAAAAACGACGTATAAAACAAGTTCAAGCCAATTTGCTTCTGTCGTCCACGCCCAGGCGCCAGTATTACCACGCCCAGGTGCCGGACAAGATGCAAATAACGTCAACATTCTGCTGTCCACGCCTAGGCGCCGTACTATCCACGCCTGGGCGCCGTATCTGCACCACTTTCCACGTTCGAGTGCTATTTCTGTATGTTTTGAGACCGAATTGAATGAAGTTCCCTTCTACAATGTTGTATAACTATGTGTTAGCTTCAAATGAGGACTTGAATCATCCAAATCGGAGTTTCGTGGAGAAATTTATGAATGAAATACGATTTCTGCGCAGGACATATTGCATTTAATTTCAGCATTCTGTCAGCGGCGCCCAAGCGCCGTAATGCCCACGCCTAGGCGTGACCACACCCGAGTTTTGATTCCTTTCAGCCAAAAGATCATCATTTGATGGGGGCATGGAACATTTAAAGCCAAGAGGTCATCACATGTATGGAGGGGATGTCATAAGTGTGTTTCTTAGTAGATCTACTTTATGGAATTTTATACTACTCATTTTAGAGTAGTGGAGGATACACTAGGGAAGACACACACTAGGGAGACCAGAATTTCTGGTCTTCTTAAGGCATTTCTCTTCACTTTGGACGGGACACATCTTGGAGGAGGAGGCAGCTGGCCATTACTCTTCACCCATCATCATTCATCACCATTCTTCATCACTTTTGGAGGGGAACAAAGAGAGAAGAGTTAAGGATTGAAGTTCAAAAGCAAGGATCCATCATCAATCAATTGAGGGAGTTTTAATTACTTGCATTTACATGTTTATTTCCATGAGTATGTATATGTTTGTATTAGATTTTCTTAAGGTCTTGATGAGAGGCTAATATTGTAGAACTAAGGCCATGTGAAAGCCAATTTTTGAATCAATATATGTGAAATGAATTTTCGTATTAATTCTCATATTGCTTTGTGTGTTGATTTTGAGCTTTTATTACAATCATGTGCTTGATCACCATATGCTTGCTATCTTGCCTAGTCTAGTCATTCGAGAGAAGATAGATTAGGGTTCAATGGAATCAACTCATCATCCGAAACTAATGTGGAATTGCCCCTAGACATAGGTAAAGATTTCCGGGTGCGGTTAGCCGGATTTATCCGGGGAAACTCTAGAACGTTAATGCGTGGTTATTGATTAGATTCTCGGATAGACATATTTAGAGAACCATCAATTAATCATAGGATTATTATGTGCCGAGACATCGGGTAATAATTATCTAAGGAATTTCCACCAAAGCAATAGGAGTCTAATAATTCGAAGAATAGCTCATCTATATTGACGAGTAGATTCGGTTGTAGCATGTGCCTTAGTCATTTTATCATACGTGAGATTTAATCTATAGTTTGTTTCTTTTTGGTTCGTCACTTGCTTACTCGTTTTATTGCAATTTACTTTTGTCCATTTTCATTAATCATAAACTAAAATTCAAGTTTCCGTGGTTCGACAACCCGGACTTTTTGTCCACTTATTACTACATACGTCTAGTGCACTTGCTATCATAGCATGTTAGCTTTTAGCGTGTCAAGCAGCATTTAATAAGCCCTTATGACGATCTAAAATAAGGCAAACACCTTCATCAGATGATAGGAGTCATTTTTACGTGTTTTTAAGCCCCTTTGCGTTTATATTTTAGGTTCATTTATCACTTGATTTTGTCACTTGTGCGTTTAATTCGTGCATTAAGTGATTTCAGGCCTTAAGTGGATACAATTGAAGAAAGTGTGGAAAAATGATGAATAAAACAAGTTTACGCCAAGATGTTTTACACCTCCACGACCAAACAAGCAAGAAATAAGCTGGAGTTAGCCAAAATCATGTTTTAGTACCATTTCAGCACACCTGGGCGCCAAATCAGAAACAACCTCCATTTTGGAACGCCATTTTGATATTTTTAGAGACATAATTGGGTGAAGTGTCCTTCTACAAAGTTTTAGATCTATGTCTTATCTTTAAATGGGTACTTGAATCATCCAATTCGGAGATCTATGGAGACGTTTATGAATAAAACACTATCCCTGCGCTGGAAAACACGAAAGTGGCAGCTCATGTTCTTGTTAGGTGGAAAACAAGAGAATGGTAGGTGCAAATTCTTGGTAGGTGGAAATTCTTGTTAGGTGGAAAACAAGAGAATGGTAGGTGCAAATTCTTGGTAGGTAGAAATTCTTGGTAGGAGGAAAGAAAGAGAAGGGTAGCTCAAATTCTTGGTAGGTGGATTTTTGGGTATTTAAAGGGGAGTGGGGAGCTCACTTGAGGACATCAAAAAATCATCTTTTGAGAGTGTGAGGACGAAAATTCAGGAGTTTGGGGGAGCATTCTCTTGGTTTTGAGTCATCCTATCATCATACTTGAAGAGCTAAGAAGAGAAAAAGAAGGGATTCAAGCTTTCAATCAAGAATCGATCATCAATCCATAATAGGGAGTTTCTTAGTTTGATATTCATCTTTATCTATGAGTAATTCTATGTTTTTATTGTTTTCCCAATTTCATTATGAACTAATTTTACCTTAACTAGGGCCATGTGAAGGCCAAAGTTATGAGTATATATATATGATATTATTCTTCGTATTAATTCTACAATTGCTTTGTGTTTTGATTTTGTGCGTAATTACTTGCATATGTTTGATCGCCATATGTTTCTCATATTGCCTAACTTAATTGTTTGAAAGAATATAAGTTAGGGTTCAAAGAAATCATCACATCATCCGTAAAAAATAGGGAATTGCCCCTAGAGATAGGTAGAGATTCCCGGGTGCAGTTAGCCGGATTTATTCGGGGAAATTCTAGAACTTGAATGCATGATTATTGATTAAATTCTCGGATAGACATATTTAGAGAACTGTCAATTTATCATAGGATTATTACAGCCGAGACATCGGGTAGTAATTAATTAAGGAATTTTCACCAAAGCAATAGTAGTCTAATAATACGAAGAATAGTTCATATTTATATTAACAAATAAATTTGGTTGAAGCATGTGCCTTAGTTGTTTTATCTCATAAGAATCTAAATCTATTTGCAAAGTCTCGTTTTTACATTTTTATTGTAAATTAATCACAATCTTTTAATTCAATTTTAATTGCTTTTAAATTCCTAGCTTTAAATAATCTTGTCTCTGTGGGATCGATAACTCGGACTTAAAGTCCACTTTATTACTACACACGACCAGTCCACTTGCTGTTTAATACACGTAAGGATTTTTCGTGTCAAGTTTTTGGCGCCGTTGCCGGGGACTTGATTTATTTTAGTTTCGGATTTTATTGCAATTTTTAGCTTTAATTTCTTTTGTCGTTTTATTATTTTCTATTATTCTCACTGTTATTTTCTATCTTTAAATTTCTGTTGGTTTGCTTCTTTGTTTCAAACAGGTTGATCTTTTGGTGAATGACTCGAGCCTTAGGAGAGGCTTTAGAGGAATTTGACCCTGAGATCGAGCGTACACTTCGTGCAAACCAGAGAAATCGAGCTATGGCTGGCAACTTCCCTGATATGAATCTGTCCGAGAATAGAGAATGGTTGCAAAATCTGTTCCAAGCTATGCAACCGGCACTACCAGCACCACCTCCATCTGTTCGTGGTAATCAGCCAGCCCGTGTACACACTACGCCGGGGCCTGTTGTGGTCCCCAATTTTGCCACGCCGAACTTCTACATTCCACCTCACATGTTTAGCATGGTTCAGGCTGAACAATTTTATGGTGATCCGAAAGAGTCACCTCATGACCATCTAGAGCACTTCGAGAATGTGTTATCTACCATGCAATTCCACCCAAGAGATCTTGATGCCATCCGCCTCCGATTATTCCATTTTTTGCTTAAGGATAAAGGGACTTTGTGGTACAAGTCGTTGCCCCCACAATCCATTGAAACGTGGGAAGAGTTAGTCGAAGAGTTTCTCAACAAGTTCTTCCCTCCATCAAGGATTAACGAGTTAAGAAGCGAGATCAAGGGTTTTAAGCAAAAACGGGATGAATCGTTAGCATCAGCATGGGCAAGATACAAGAGTCTGCTTCGAAAGTGCCCCGATCACAACTATTCAAGAGACGAGCGAGTGCTACATTTCTTTAATGGAGTCCGGTCTCGAATTCGTCACAGACTTAATGCAGGAGCAGGCGGTGATCTTTTGGGTCTCGATAGCAGAACAGTGTGGGCTAAACTAGAGCAGATGGCACGGGATGATGAACTGTACCCTGAAGATGACGATGAGTTTCCTCTACAATCCCGAAGGGTTGCTGTTGCTCAAGAGGTAGAACAAAATGTTAATCTAGAGGCAGAGCCAACCATTAGTGATGTGAACTATGTCGGAAATTCAAACAAGCCTCAATTGAGCTTCCACATACCCGAGAATTTTCCGAAAAGGCCAAATCCCGCACAAAATTCACAACAAGGCATCTACCAAGCACCGAGGCCTCCGTTTTACAACAACCAAGCTCAAAGGCCTGGAAATTTTAAGCCACAAGGTCAAGTTCCAAGACCTTCGACTGTCGAAGAAAGATTGGCGGCTCACATGCAAAAATCAGACGAATCATTCGTAGAGCTTCGATTGATGTTACAGGGTGTTATGACGGGAATGAAAGAGATGCAGGACCAATTTGCACAATTATAGGTTGATGCAGGTGGAAGAGCACCCGGGACACTGCCGAGTGATACAGAGAAAAACCCAAAAGAGCAATGCCATGCCATCGCTCTGAGAAGTGGCAAAGAATTGAAAAGTGCACCTCCCAAGCAGTCCAAATCCACACTTGAAGAGGACAATGTTCAAAATTTTGATAAACTTGAAAATTCAAATCTGTCTCCCAAGTACGTACTTGACCAGAACCAAGTAAGTACTTCACACAGCTCAAGTACGTACTTGGGGCAGGATCAAGTCCGTACTTCACAGGCAGACAGAGCGTCTTTTGAAACTTTGACTCCTTCTTTGTCTAATCCTATTGAAATACGTCTCCCTTTCCCCCTAGCACATAAAAAGAATAAGAAAGATATGGATAAGAGTTTTCTTAGGATTTTAGAAATTCTTCGAGAAGTTCGAATTAATATTCCTTTTATTGATGCGATTTTGCAGATGCCCAATTACATCAAGTTTTTCAAGGATATTCTATCCAATAAGCAGAAGTGGGAAGGCAATGGAACGGTGTGCTTGACTGAAGCATGCTCAGCAGTGGTGTTGAACAAGTTGCCACAGAAACTCAAGGATCCAGGGAGCCTCACAATTCCTTGCACTATTGGGCAACTCAAATTCGACCGAGTGCTATGTGATTCGGGCGCCAGCATAAATCTTCTTCCTTACTCGTTGTTCCAGAAATTGGGTTTGGGGAATCCAAAGCCAACCTCGATGAGCCTCCAACTTGCAGATCGATCAATCAAACACCCGAAGGGAATCATAGAGGATGTCATCGTGCAAGTTGACAAGTTTTACTTCCCGGTGGACTTCGTGGTTCTGGAGATGGAAGAAGATGTTGAAGTTCCTCTCATCCTAGGAAGACCCTTTCTAGCCACAGGTAAAGCTATGATCGACATAGCCAATGGTAAGTTAACTTTGAATGTGGGTGAGGAGAGAGTTACTTTTGACGTATACAAGGTTATGAAGCATGTTGGTGATGATGCGTCATGTTTAAGAATAGATGCTTTTGATCCTTTGATTATTGAGCACTTTCAGGAAAACATCTCTGATGATCCACTTGAGGTATGCATAATGAACTCCACGGATATTGAGTCGGCCAGTGATAAACAACGTGAAGTTGTTCATAGCTTAGAGAGGCGTGCACAATACCCCAAGAAGAAATTTGAGAAGTTGGATAGCCCACTGTCTAGCCACTCCAGACCATCTATTGAAGAGCCACCAACTCTTGACCTAAAAACTCTACCCTCTCATCTTAAATATGTTTATTTAAATGACGATGAAACCTTGCCACTCATCATTTCTTCTTCTTTTACAGATCAACAAGAAGCAAGGTTACTGGAGGTGTTGAGAGATCACAAAAAAGCCTTTGGATGGAAGATTGCTGATATCAAGGGGATTAGCCCAGCCATCTGCATGCATAAGATTTTAATGGAAAAAAGCTCAAGGCCCACTATACAACCACAAAGGAGGTCTAATCCTCAAATTCAAGAAGTGGTGAAGAAAGAGGTAATCAAGTTACTCGATGCCGGCATTATCTTCCCTATCTCTGATAGTCCATGGGTAAGTCCAACGCAGGTAGTGCCCAAGAAAGGAGGTACGACAGTAGTTCGTAATGACAATAATGAGTTAATTTAATCTAGAATTGTCACTGGTTTTAGGGTTTGCATAGACTATCGTAAATTGAATGAATATACTCGAAAAGACCACTTTCCCCTCCCCTTTATCGATCAGATGTTAGAAAGATTAGCCGGGCATGAATATTACTGTTTTTTGGATGGGTACTCCGGCTATAACCAAATTGCTATTACACCCGAGGATCAAGAGAAAACTACTTTCACTTGTCCTTACGACACTTTTGCTTATAGGCGTATGCCTTTTGGCTTATGTAATGCACCTGCAACTTTTCAAAGATGCATGATGGCTATATTTCATGACATGGTCGAGCAATTTCTTGAAATCTTCATCGATGATTTTTCTGTTTTTGGCTCTACATATGATAGATGTTTGCACAATTTAACCTTAGTTTTGCAGAGGTGTGAGGAGACTGATCTAGTCTTAAATTGGGAAAAGTGTCATTTCATGGTACAAGAAGGAATTGTTCTAGGTCATAAGATCTCCCACAAGGGGATTGAGGTGGATAGAGCGAAAATTGAAGTGATAGCTAATCTTCCACCACCCACCACGGTCAAAGCCGTGAGAAGCTTTTTGGGACATGCCGGGTTTTACAGGCGTTTTATTTCAAATTTTTCTAAAATTGCTAAACCCCTGTCTAACTTGACCATGAAAAATGCAGTGTTTGACTTTAATGATGCATGCATGCAGGCCTTCCTTACCCTGAAGGAGAAATTAATCTCATCACCTGTGATGTCCGCCCCAGATTGGAGCCTACCATTCGAGTTGATGTGCGATGCGAGCGACATTGCCGTTGGAGCCGTACTAGGTCAAAGGAAGGGTAAAATCTTTCATACTATTTACTATGCTAGTCGTACCTTAAATGAGGCCCAACTCAATTATGCTACGACTGAAAAAGAGCTTTTAGCTGTCATTTTTGCTTTTGACAAATTTCACTCCTATCTTGTGCTTAACAAAGTAATAATATACACTGATCACTCGGCCTTGAAATACTTGCTTGCTAAAAAAGACGCAAAACCTAGACTACTCAGGTGGATCTTATTACTACAAGAGTTTGACTTAGAAATAAAAGATAAAAAAGGATCTGAAAATGTAGTAGCTGATCACCTATCTAGACTAGAATTAGTGGATAAGAAAATGGATGAGACCCCAATAGGAGATGAATTCCCCGATGAGCAACTTTTTACTCTTTCTTCTATTTCAATCCCCTGGTATGCTGATTATGCTAACTATATAGTTGCTGGAATTTTACCCCCTGATTTGACATTTCACCAAAGAAAGAAGTTTTTGAAAGATGTTAGGCACTATCTGTGGGAAGAGCCCTACTTGTTTAAAATTGGTGTCGAGGGAATTATCAGGCGTTGTGTACCCGAGGAAGAAATGAACTCCGTCTTGGCTCATTGCCATGACATGGTAATATGTGGTCACTTTGGCCCATCCAAGACTGCTGCCAAGGTTCTGCAATCAGGTTTTTTCTGGCCTACTTTATTTAAAGATGCACACGCTTATGTTCAAAAATGTGATAGATGCCAAAGAGTAGGTAATATCTCTAGACGACATGAAATGCCTATGAATAATGTGCTTGAATGTGAATTATTTGATGTGTGGGGTATAGATTTTATGGGACCTTTCCCTAGTTCTTGTTCCAATAGGTATATTCTAGTCGTTGTTGATTATGTGTCTAAATGGGTCGAAGCTGAGGCTTTGCAAACTAATGATGCTAGGGTTGTTCTTAGATTTCTGAGAAAACATATTTTTGCACGATTTGGAACCCCGAGAGCAATTATAAGTGATGGAGGCACACATTTTCGTAACAAGCAATTTGAAAACTTGTTGAACAAATATGGTGTTAAGCATAAAATCTCGACCCCTTACCACCCTCAAACTAGTGGGCAAGTCGAAGTGTCTAATAGGGAAATTAAACGGATTTTAGAAAAAACGGTAAATAGCCATCGAACTGATTGGTCTCTGAAATTAGATGATGCATTGTGGGCTTACCGTACTGCTTTTAAAACCCCTATTGGCATGTCCCCATATCGTCTTGTATTTGGAAAAGCTTGTCATTTACCTGTCGAACTTGAACATCGTGCTTATTGGGCTATCAAATTCCTGAATTTCGATACAAGTGTTATAGGTAATAAGAGGTTGCTTCAACTGAATGAGCTCGAGAAGTGGAGACATGAAGCATACGAAAATGCAAAACTGTACAAAGAACGGACCAAGAAGTGGCACGACAAGCATATTCTACCCCGGGAATTCGAGGAAGGTGAGAAAGTTCTTATGTACAACTCTAGACTCAAGCTCTTCCCAGGCAAGCTCAAATTGCGTTGGTCGGGACCCTTTCGAGTCACCCGAGTGTATTCTTCCGGAGCTGTGGAGCTTATCACTGAGGATGAACAAGTATTTTTAACCAATGGACATAGGCTGAAACGCTACTCGGGCACTGACTGGAGCGCAGACACATTATTTGTCAAGCTCCGAGAACCATCGACTTAAGTCGATCCTGAATAGTCGAGCTATTGACTATAAACAAGCGCTTCTTGGGAGGCAACCCAAGTTTGTAAGTTTTTTTTTTCTTTTGTTTTTGTTTGTTTAGTTTGTTTGTTTATGTTTATGTTCAAACATGCACTTTTGGCATGTATGTTTTCGTATGCTTGATGGTTTGAAAAGTTGAAGTGTTAGATATGATAGACATTTGGACCCCATGTTTAGAAATGCTTATTTTACTCGAGAGGAGAAGAAGCTTTGTAACGATGCATTGGAAGTTAAAGGATGTTTTTCAACATCCTTGGTTGTAAGTGTTCTCTTACCGTTACGTATACTTGTTGTAACAACATTGAGGACAATGTTGGATTTGAGTTTGGGGGTAGAAGAGTGCTTATTTTGAACATTGAAAATGCAATGCTAATTTTTAGCTTGAATTTGGGGGAAAGTTTGTATGATATCATGTTTAAATACTTTTTTGTTGAGAAAATCAAGTATAAATTGTTTTTTTTTTATCTTTCCAATTGATGCATTAACATGTTTAAATACTTCTTTGTTGAGAAAATCAAGTATAAATTGTTTTTTTTTTTTATCTTTCCAATTGATGCATTAAAATTGATTAACTTGGAAAAAAAATGGCATGATTTCTTGAAATCATTTAAATTTAATGGAACATATATATCTTTGAAATTGCTCATGGAGACCCTAGACTAGGATTGATTTCTTAGATGATTCACATTGCACAATAAATCAAGGGTAGAGGAGTTGAGAGGATAACCATCTTGAGACACTTAAGGAGTTTTTCCCGAAAAAATTAACTTAGATTTTTCATAAGGTTATAAGTTGAGTAGTAATTTTTTTATGCTAAACAATGAATTAAAAAGGTTGAAGTTTGGTGTGACCACAAGTGGTCAGGCTAATATGTACTGGAGGTGAAAAGTTTCATGCCTATGTACTGTACTATTATGCTAATTTGAGCTAAGCTCAAGCCAAAAAGAAGCGAATTGTTTAAAAGATCTAGTTTTATTTCGTGGCCTTTGACACTCGAGTGATTAAATCCTTAGGAGTGTTTTTACACTTAATGCCCCAAAACTATCTAGTTTGGGAGTCATTGATCTAAAGCTTGTTACATGGGTGTCATAGAAAGCCTAATGGAATAAAACATTGCAAATGATCTAGCCTTAATGAAGTTAATTGGAAAGTTTCATATGAATTGAAAGTTTAAATGGTTGAGATAATGAAATTTAAATGGCTATGAGATTTTCTATGATTCTTATGCTTTGTGTTTGATCAAAAGTTGATAGATATGGGATTAATGTCCAAAATTTGGTAAGGATGCCTTTCGACTATAATACCTTAGATTTATTTTCACTACACCCTATGGAGTCTTTTCGAGTATTGGTGTCACATGAGCAAAAGTAGTTGATATGTATATATATTTGTGAGCTATAAAAGGATGATTTTGTGCCATTTATTCTTGTTAATTATGTTGAGATGTATTCATTTGGTTGGGATTGAAAGTTTGTTAGATTTTGTGGGTATATCTTCTGCAAACCCTCACGAGACTATAACTCATCCTTTGAGGTAACTCAAAGGTTTAAAGGCTTGTTGCACATGCTAAGTGCAATCGTTTACTCCACGAAAGCGAGTTCGTTTGTTGTTTTTGTTTTCTCCTTTTGGTTGATGATGTTTTTCATGCCTAGAACTTTTATTGCTCGAGGTCGAGCAAATGATAAGTTTGGGGGAGTTGATAGGAGTCATTTTTACGTGTTTTTAAGCCCCTTTGCGTTTATATTTTAGGTTCATTTATCACTTGATTTTGTCACTTGTGCGTTTAATTCGTGCATTAAGTGATTTCAGGCCTTAAGTGGATACAATTGAAGAAAGTGTGGAAAAATGATGAATAAAACAAGTTTACGCCAAGATGTTTTACACCTCCACGACCAAACAAGCAAGAAATAAGCTGGAGTTAGCCAAAATCATGTTTTAGTACCATTTCAGCACACCTGGGCGCCAAATCAGAAACAACCTCCATGTTGGAACGCCATTTTGATATTTTTAGAGACATAATTGGATGAAGTGTCCTTCTACAAAGTTTTAGATCTATGTCTTATCTTTAAATGGGTACTTGAGGACACTACAAAGTTTTATATTTAAAAGGGAGTGGGGAGCTCACTTGAGGACATCAAAAAATCATCCTTTGAGAGTGTGAGGACGAAAATTCAGGAGTTTGGGGGAGCATTCTCTTGGTTTTGAGTCATCCTATCATCATACTTGAAGAGCTAAGAAGAGGAAAAGGAGGGATTCAAGCTTTCAATCAAGAATCGATCATCAATCCATAATAGGGAGTTTCTTAGTTTGATATTCATCTTTATCTATGAGTAATTCTATGTTTTTATTGTTTTCCCAATTTCAATTATGAACTAATTTTACCTTAACTAGGGCCATGTGAAGGCCAAAGTTATGAGTATATATATATGATATTATTCTTCGTATTAATTCTACAATTGCTTTGTGTTTTGATTTTGTGCGTAATTACTTGCATATGTTTGATCGCCATATGTTTGTCATATTGCCTAACTTAATAGTTTGAAAGAATATAAGTTAGGGTTCAAAGAAATCATCACATCATCCGTAAAAAATAGGGAATTGCCCCTAGAGATAGGTAGAGATTCCCGGGTGCAGTTAGCCGGATTTATTCGGGGAAATTCTAGAACTTGAATGCATGATTATTGATTAAATTCTCGGATAGACATATTTAGAGAACTGTCAATTTATCATAGGATTATTACAGCCGAGACATCGGGTAGTAATTAATTAAGGAATTTTCACCAAAGCAATAGTAGTCTAATAATACGAAGAATAGTTCATATTTATATTAATAAGTAAATTTGGTTGAAGCATGTGCCTTAGTTGTTTTATCTCATAAGAATCTAAATCTATTTGCAAAGTCTCGTTTTTACATTTTTATTGTAAATTAATCACAATCTTTTAATTCAATTTTAATTGCTTTTAAATTCCTAGCTTTAAATAATCTTGTCTCTGTGGGATCGATAACTCGGACTTAAAGTCCACTTTATTACTACACACGACCAGTCCACTTGCTGTTTAATACACGTAAGGATTTTTCGTGTCATCAGACATCGAAAAATGTTTACAGATCAATTGCAGAAACCATAACCAAGACTCGTTGGACTCATTATCAACAATAGTGAATGCTAGAGGCAAAATGTTCTGATTTCCATCCAGAGTTGATGCGCATAACAACTTCGCCTTGTGGCGTGCATACACATGAGTCCCGTCAACACATATGACTCGTCGACAATGTCGAAATCCATCTATACATGGCTTGAACGCCCAAAACATAAATTTCAACATTTTTGGATTTTGATCGGAATTTTTGTGCCGCCATTCAACAACCGTCCCCGAATTCCACTTCTTCATTGCTCCCAAAAATTTAGGCAACCTTGTAATGGACTCTTCCCACGTCCCGTATATAATCTCATTTGCACGACACAAACTGTACCATGCCTTCCCATATGAAATATCAAATTTCCATTTTTTCTACACTGTTAGTACAATTAGACCGACTTTGTATGACGGATCCTTCCTAACTTCAGGTAGAATTTCATTTGCAATCGTGTTTATGTCCAAGTTAAAGTGGTTCTTAGAACAATCTTCTGCAAAACATGTGTGTGTCCCTTCATACCTTGTAATTTTCCAAAAGTTAGTATTCTTCAACAAAGTTCCCCGCAGTTTAAAAGGGCATCCATTTTTGCATTCTACAGAATACACCCTCAGATTACTAATTATGACCTTGAACTCGCGTCGTGCATGCTACACGTGGTAGTTTTTCACCGCTGCTTGCAAGCTGAGTTTGTTGTCAAAGACTTGGCCCTTACAAAGATTACCTTTCGCATCATCATAAATTATTCTCCTGCTCAAACCTGAACTTTGTCGATACAGTGAATCTTCTTCTACTTCTGGGTAGCTGGTGGAATAGAATGGGAGCACTTCATGAAGTCTTTCTTCGGCTCTTGTGGGAGGGACATCTTCATTCATCGGTACATTATTATCATGATCATCTTCATCCTCATCCATTGTTGCATTGTTGCGCCTTTGTTCCAACTCGGCGTCTGTATGATGATGGATCGAACAGTAAGAATCACGACTTTCATCGTCACTTCCATTATCATCATTCCCAACGTCTGCAAAATCACTAAACCCAAAATTGGGTTGCTCAAAGTCATGACGGCTTGGTTTAGACGGACCTGCAATTAAAGATAAATATGACGATAGTATGTAAAAATAAGAATAACAAGCCATGAATCAAAGGATACAACAATTATGAAACTTATTAGAAAATTCATAATTACCTACTTCCACGTCAGGAACTACAAAATTCGTCAAACGACGATTCTCCAAAGGGAAATTTTGTACATTTTAAAAACGACCAAATGAATGACCCGATGTAGAAGCACCTAAAAATGTAAATCACAAAAAGGTTAACTCATTTTAAAATTCTGCAAAGAAAAGTACATAAATATGAAATTTAAAAATAAACTACATAATGTAAATAAAAGAATAAACTACCTTGATGCAAATCGTGAATTGTAGAACTCCCCAAACCACTTGAAAAAAAACCATGATACTCATGATTTCCCAACACATGTGATTGCGACTGCGTATTTAAATCGGGTACTGTGGCCTGTGTAAAATACGACATGAATGGGGCTTGTGACTGCATATTCAAATTGGGCATTGCGGGCTATGTAAAGTACGACATGCACTGGGGTGGCGTTAACGACGTGACTTGGGTTAACAACGAGCTATTTTGACTCTGATGTTCGATTGGTTCTTTCTCAATATAAAGCTCGATGAATTTATCAACATTGTTAGGATCCAAGAAAAGTGCTAAAGTTTCATCATCTTTGATCTCCATTGTGCTCTCCCTCGTCACGTTTCTCTTTTCAAATTCAAACTTTATAATTACTTTTAATGAAAAATGATTCTGATCAGTTCTTGTTCTCGCGTATAACTTCTCCAACAATTTAGCGTATGTGATCGTACGAGATATTCTCATATTAGTGCTTGGACGAGTGCTATATCTTACTGAATTTGACTCTTCAATAATTTGACCATCCGTGTATACCAAAACGTCAACTGTGTTCGCCCTCGACATTTTCTATATAATATCAAAAATCAAACCACAATTAAGCACTAAATTTAAAATTATAGTCAAAAAATAAAATATATAATACCTACAAATTATACATAAAATTCGAAATTGAGTACCTACAAAATTAGAATTTATATATACAAACTATACTTCTATATTACAAATTAAACCTAAAAATTATAACTACTCATTCAAAATTATACATACTATGTAAACCTAAACATTTGAAATTTCAATTGCAACTTATATGAAAATTTAAACCCTAACAATAAATTCAAAATTATATCTCTGAAATTATACTTAAATTTCTACACAATTACAAACTAACACTTATATCAAATTTTAAGCCATAAAAAACAAACACACTAAAAATCTACATTATACCTTAGGATCAAAATTTAACCTAAAAGTCTAAATAAAACCAATTAATTCAATAATAATGCCAACATATTCGAGAATTATACCAAATAATCCAAAAATTATAACTAACTAATTGAATTTATACCTAAAAATTCAAGTTTTGAACCCACATTATAATAAAATAAAAAACAATATATTAACTCAAAATTTAAGTAAGTTCAAAAGTATAATATATAGGATTACCTTAATTTTGTAGTTCACGAACAAATTTTGAAGAAAAATTTGTGTTTGTTGCCAATGGTGGTGAAAATTTGACTGAAAATTTTGTCGTGCAGAAGGAGAAGAGAAGAAGAAGAGAAAGAGAAAAGAAAAGAGAAGAGAAAGGGAAAAAAAATACGATGTGCTCACTATTCACACATCGTTTTTTTTCCCCATTATTTAAAAAAAAAACGACCAAAGGTGTTAAGACATATTTGATGTCGTAATACCATAATTTATTTTAAAAAAATTAAAATAGGTGTTACGACATGAGCTATGTCGTAACACCTATAATTTATTTTTAAAAAAAACTAAAATCAGTGTTACGACATAGTCCATGTCGTAACACCAGATTTTTTATAAAAAAAATTAAATCACCTCTGTTACGACATGGGCTATGTCGTAATACAGGTGTTACGACATAACCTATGTCGTAACATGCTAAATGCTGAATTCCCCCATTTTTGGGGGTATTTTCTGATTTTTTGTTTATTTTTATATTATTTATTTAATTTTCTCGTCATATTGCGACATTCATATACTCTGGCAGTGTTCTCTATATGTTACTCACAATGTAGATATCAATCAGACATGTTGAATATGATGTGTGTCGCGCTGTACATATTTTCAATTGATATTTAGTTTTATTTTAATTGACTAATATAATCTTTTGCTGGATGATTCAAATATACTGACAATGTATTATCCGCTACAAAACTTTGCTTAATCTTACACCTAACCCATTAATTTTTTTACTATATGTCTGTGAGAATTAAAATCATAATCATTCTCAGTCACTTGTGGGGATGAAACAATTAATTTTGTATTTTTGTTATTCTCAAGTGCACATAGCTATTGAAATTCATTAATAAAGTTAAAGCAATACAAGTGTTAATTGTGAGTTTAGGATCAAAAGTTAGTGTTTTTAGGAGGTTAAACTCCATTGTGGCCCTAATGGGGCGCATGAGATTCATGCACATGTTTTGATGCATCGAGAGACATAAAAAATTGAATTTTAAAGAGATGCAATTTAAATCGCCTTAAGCATAATTTTAGTTTTACAATTGTAGGTAATTATAGATTCTATGTTTGTTGAGAAACTTTTACATTTGTTATCGTTTATGTAAAATTCCAACTTTAACTTTACAAATAAATCTAAATTAATAAATCAAATTAATTAAAGTTTCAAAAATTAAACCCTTTTAAACTTACTAGATAAAACTTTTTCTAGAAAATATTAAATGAACGAACTTTTGCAAAATAAAATTAGACTCAACCCTAATTATCGTTCTTACAAATACAACTCACTTGCCAACTTGAATCAAGTTATTTGATAGCGCGACCGGCTATACTCTCCTTCCCACGACCGTGGTGCGAGTTAAACTCCTTTCTCGGCAACTTTTTTTTTTTTTTTTAAGACTATGGTAAACATAATCCAATACGGCAAGTGTAGTGCAATAGGTGCATCAGTGGTTCACAATCATCTAATGTGGGAGTGTCCATAGTGGTCACTCACTGTACCATACTAGCAAGGGATGTCACACATTTACTGCATAATAGGGGCCTGTTTGGCCCGTCGTTTTTGACTTCACTTAGTGTTCTCGCAGAACAAAAAAGCCCAAAATGCGTTTGGCCCATAGGTCTCCGATTCCATTTTTCAGAAATCCCAGAACACAAAGTGAAGATTTTGAAGAACAGCTTTTAGCTGTTTTGCGATTAAATTGACTATTCCAGAACAAAAAATTTCAGAATTATCAAAAACACGGAGATGCGTTTTCTGTGCACTAACTAGTGTACTGTTCATCAAAATGTGAATAAAATGGAACATTTTTGCAATCGAGGCATCACTCTAGTGAAAAAGTTTTTGACATAAATGGAGGGGGTTGAGTTCTGACTTACTTTGAGATAACTTGTGTCAATTGCGTTGCAATTTGAAGTTAATCTGAGGGTGGGTGGACAGGTATTGCTTGTGCATATACACGTTGTGTGTTTATTTTGTGTGTCTATGTACTTGAAATTGTGATTTTCTGTGAATTGTATTCACTGATTTCTCACATTAGATCATTGTGTTTCTGTTTTTCTATAGAAGATAACAACCATTCTGTTTTTCTGTCTAATAGGTACAAATTGGTTTTCTACAAGCAAGTTTGCCTAAGAAACAGGCTTATGATAATAATAAGACTACATTTGACCAGAAGAAGAAAAAGATTGCAAGAGTTTGATCCAAGGCAGTGATGTCTATGATTGGTTTTCAGCAGAAAAATAGGTTTTGACAGTTCATAGAGTGCTCTTTTAAGCTTGCTAATTAATTAAAGTTGGTATTATCGAACAATCTCTTCCTCCACCAAACCCTACAAAGAATTTTCAGAGTATAAACAGGGGATATTTGTGAGGATCATCTTCCACGAAAAAGGGCAGATATAAACAGGGGAGACAGGGGATCATCTTGCATGAGTAGAAACAGAGTATAAACAGGGGAGACAGGGGATCATCTTACACGAGTAGAAACAGAGTATAAACTGTCATCAGTTCATATAAACAGCCATGGAACGAGGTACAATTTCTAATAATGGACTTAGTTTCCTTTGTGAGGATATAATTTTTCATGTTATGAAAAGGTTATCAAGGGATGCATGCATTGTGGAGGCAGCCCGATTGGGTCTTTTATCACAATATTTTCAGCATTGTTGGTATTCCATCCCTACTCTTTTATTCGATACTAACCGTTTTGAACAAAGGGGTTATCATGGTTTAGATTTTATTCATTTTGTTAATCGTACTATACTTGAACATAATGAAAGTGTGGTTGAAACCTTGAGCTTTGAGTTACCAATGGGGGCTGAGGCATTGCATTGGATAAGGCAAGAGTGGGTGTCGTTTGGAATAGATCATTCTGTGCGTATGCTGAAATTAGTCGGTCGGTTGTCCACTTCACTCCCTAACGGCCTGTTTTTGTCACAAACTCTTGTTCAGTTAAAATTATATCTACCGAACTACATTGTTAGATGGGAAGATAGATATAATTTACGAAATTTAAAAAGACTCATATTGAAACACATTGTGCTGAATGATAACACATTTTCTTCCCGCCTTGGAAAATGGTGTCCCGAGTTGAATGCTTTACAGTTATTCAACTGTGATTTTAGAGGACTAACAGAATTTGAGGCATATTTTCCTTCTGTAAAAATATTCAAGATGGCATTCAATCGGGCCCAAGAAAATGTGAATATAAAAGTACAGTTCCTCAATGTAGATGTCCTTGTTATTTTATTAAAACAAGACGAACAGGGTCCGGGGCATTTACAAGTATTGGGGTCGTTACCTCGTTCTTTACAGTGGATAGTACACCGTCATCGACACTTCATCGGATCAACTTGCTCGACATACCGGCTACTTCGAGAGGTTGTAAAATTGACGAAAGAATTACTGTCCAGCGAACGAACACGTGTCCCGGTTGATTTTGTTAGGGTATATTTATCTATCCTTGTTTGAATAAGTGCAAATGCTTGTAAGAAGTTGTTTTGACTTCCTTTTTTTTTTAATTGTTTGTTTAGAGGTTGGCGCATGTGGAGTCTCTACATCGCATTATGGCGAGGTACTTTTTTGTTAATATGCACTGCCTAGAGATCAGGTGTTTGAAGTTGCTTGACAATCTTGCTGTCACATTGGTGCTCATCAGTAGATGTACAGGCTTGAACGAGCTTAAAGTTGATTTGGTGGTACTATTTTAAGTTTTATGGTTTGTCGCTTATTAGTTATTACATGGTTTATTTAACATGTTCTTTGTTTGGGTTTCTAAAATAAAATTGTAATTGACTTAACATGTGTAGGGTGCACCATGGGAAAACGCGGGCATTAGTGTATCCAACTACGTAAAGGACTGGAAGTTGCAAGCAATGGGATTGGAGGCATTGAATGAGGTCACGATCTTCAACTTCTCGGGTTCTGATTGCGAGATAAGCTCATTATGTACGTGTTGTCACACGCAACTGAGCTGGGTACACTAAATATCTATTGTGGTAATCAATTTTTTGATGATCCAATTGGTGTGTATAAGAGGGCATCAATAGAGCGTATGAAGCTACCGCGTCAAACAATGTGCAAATTCGTTTCATAAAACGGGCTTATCCTAGAATAAGAGGAGAATGAAAATTACACAAGAATTTTACAGTGGTTCGAAGCATCAATTATCCAACAATGTACTTAATTTGACTATGAATGTACTTAGGAATAGAACAATTTTTCTTAGTTGTAATAGAGATATTCATAGTTTCGTCTAATTAATATATAATGTACATGAGGATGTAGGTACTACTTACTAAACATTAAGCTATATAATTTAAAAAATTATTAAATATTATACGAACAATATATATATTACACCTAAAAACAGGTTCATCCAAACGTGTTCTTGTTTTTTCTTCACTGCAAAACAGTTTCATCCAAACGCATTTTCAGAGAACATATATTCTGCAAAATAGTGGGCCAAACAGGTTTTTACTTGGTTTTATTCTTCAAAAACTATTCTACAAAACTGTTTTGCAAAACTACGAAAACAAAAACGTGCCAAACAGACCCTAGATTACTTTTAGGCATCAAAATTCTAGTTGTGGGCTCCCGCCATCGCAGCACTTAGCTTCCATCA
This sequence comes from Buddleja alternifolia, assembly GCA_019426215.1. Classification (NCBI taxonomy): domain Eukaryota; kingdom Viridiplantae; phylum Streptophyta; class Magnoliopsida; order Lamiales; family Scrophulariaceae; genus Buddleja; species Buddleja alternifolia. Next base: position 59,473,757 of record CM033391.1, read on the forward strand.
CTCGGGGGTATTTTTTAGGTAGTGTCTGGTTTTTCGGCCATAACTAGAGCTAGAGTTACAAATGTCGGAAAGTGATGATTTAAAGTGTTTTGTTAAGGTAAGAATAAGGCACAGGTTTAATACTTTATTGTTCATGACATGAGCCATTTCTTTTATTATTGGCTAGTCATAATGGCGAATGATTCGACGTCAAATTTTTAGAATTGCAATTGTCATATTTTGGACGGTTTTCAGCTTTATTTCAAAACTAGAGGTAAATGTATATGGCACTTTTCGTAAATGATATTTTAACAGAGGTAAAAATTTCCTACTTATGCTATGGGCTAATTCTTCCGTCAATGCACTGCACAAAAACGACCCAATGCCAAATCGTCATATTTTTAACATTGTCTTCTTTTCAGCCGTAACTAGATCTACGAACATCGAAATGTGATGATTCAAAATGATTCGAGAAGCTCAGATCCAGAGGTAAAACTTTTATATGCATCATGCATGTAATATGTCAAATCTTCTATTATTGTGGTCATAATCGTAAAATATTCGACGCTAAATTTCTATAATTGCAAAATTGTCTATAAGTCGCTAAGAAAGCTCAATATATACGAGATTATGGTGACTCTAACTGATTTATAATGGACCTAAAACTTTAATATTTGTGATTTCGTCTAATTCTTCTATTATTGAGCCATACGCAAGCGACCTAATGTCAAATTGTCATACTTTGAGCATTTTTCGTAGTTATGACATAACCACAGTTAAAAATATCAGCATATGTAGATTCAAAATGAGGAATATTCACTTTTGGTTCTATAAGACTTCGCCCATTTCAGATTTAGTCCATTGGAATTTCAGTTGCACTTTTGGTAGCAGACGTAAAAAAAATGGATGGAAAAAGACGAGTGTCATAAACCCTCCATTTTTATATTTTTCGAGATACAAAAAATGTTGGGTGCATGACACTCACCTGTACACTTTTCATATGTGTTTGTGAAGATTAACGGGAAAATCTCATTTTTGGTACCAAATGGTGCAACTCATATATTAAAGAAAGAAAATAAAAGGTCTATTTTGCTTTATTTATTCCAATTGATGATGTGGATACCTTGCCCATTTGTCTCATTTTTTGGTATTACCGCTATATATCTCATGGATGGAAAAAGCCATGTGAAGTACACGTGGCCTTTAATTTCTCATGTGCCGTGCACATGTCTATCAAGATTGACACTTAGCCAAAAAAAATAAAAATCAACCAGATATCAGTAAACCTTAAAATTCATTCGGCCCTTTTCACCTCTCCCAATATTCTCACAAATCCAACATAATCAAACCATCAGAATCATCAAAAATCACTTAAAAATTAACAAAGTAGGTGAAAGTGCGAGGAAAAATGAGTCTGAGCAACCCATAATTAAAAGAATATCATGATCCAAATTAGAGTAAGTTGGTTTTGTAATTTTTTGTATAAAAAATTCGATTTTGTTGGATAATGTTTGAATCATATGTTGGAGGAAGAAGATGAAGTCATATCTTTAACAAGGATTGCATATTGAGTGCCTCTTCACCAGAAATAAAAAATGAGAAGACAATCTCTAAAATATCTTTCGAAAAAATCCCTAATTCTTTGTTTCTCCCCAATCTGTCTATTCTTCCCCATTTATTCCGCTCTCAATTGAGAACTTAACAGTCACGTGAATGTCATGTATTTTTTTTCATCCATTAGATAATGGTGGTGCCAAAAGTAAGATAATTAGGCAAATTTTGGAACAAAATGAGACTTCTCTGTTAGTCTGCACAACACATGCAAACTTAATGAAAACGCGGAAGTCGTGTGACTTTTTTGTTTCTTGGTGGTACCAAAAAATGAGATTTTAAGAATATTTAGTATCAAAAGTGTATATGCGATAATTATAGGCTGCCGCCGCCGCTGGACTCGGTGCAGGTGCACTCTGCGCAGTGGATCATATATATCAAATCAAGCAAAATAATTGTTTCATTGAAGAATCTAACCCGGGGCTGAGTTGGGGGAAGAACATTCCCTACCACCCAGCAAATTAAATCTATATTGTTAGAATTGTTATTTGTTCATAACTATCGTATGCTTTCCAAAATAAGAACATAGTCTTTAAACATTATATATGCAAAATAATTAACAATAATAAATAATTGGATGCACAAATACATTAATTTTAAAATTATGAGATGTATATATGTAATCTAATATTAATTTTTAAGTATAAGAGTATTAAAAAAATCTAAAAAAATAAGGTCCTGATTGGATGGAATGCTATTTTCTATTTCCCATTTTTCTTAGAAAAAATAAAAGAATTTATTTTTAGGGAGTAGAGATATGATTATAAAAGTGTGTTTGAATGAGTTTTTTAAATAAAAAAATGTAATAATTAGCTACGATGTGATATGTCTTTTTCTTACAAGGAAAAATTGTTTTTTTGTCAAAAATTGTATGGATGAGTTTTTGTTTTGTAAAAAAATTTAGACACATCTTAGTTAAACTCATCAAATAATGCATCAAAAAATATGCAAAATGAATCTTATTTCGCACCTTGCATCATTTCGAATTAAAATATTTTATTATTTAGTCGCATATATTAAGAGATTCGTGGATAAAAACCTTTTAGTTATTGAAAAAACTGTCAAATCATGAATAGTAAGAAATCTGATTTTCTTGAGAAAAAATTGAGAGAAATGCAATTAAATCTATTTTTCAAGGGAATTTGAGACTTTTGTACTGTAGCATTTCTTTGGAATATTTTTAAAAAATACCAAACAAATGCATTTTTGATGAAGAAAATCTATAAAAAATTGAAAATGGAAAATGGGATGCTATCCAATTGGGGCCTAAGCCTTCATACAAAATTAGCTACCCTGACTATGGTATAATTCGGGTCATAAATAGAAACATCAACTGCATGTCTTAGCTTTCTACCTCATTTTCAATCACCACAATCTGATAGTTGTAGCTCTAGTTATGACTAAAAGTCGATCATTGTCCAAAGTACGATAAGCATGAATTGTATAAATATAGTGTCGCGTCGTTTGTGATTATTACCCCCTCTAATGGGAAAATTAACTCGTGTCATAAATAGGAATACTCTAGCATCGTAACATAAAATTTAAAGTCATTTTGAAGGGAAATTTTTTATTTATGATCCCATAGGGTAATTTAGTTTGCAAAAGATACTCCTTTTTTACAATATGTGATAACCGTAAATCAATGTCAGCGATTAAATTGCAAACAATTAAGAGAAGTTAAATATTAATTTTGTATCTTCCATTAAATAAATACTTACGAAATAGCGAAGGGAGTCTTGAATGCATGCTTCGATTGAATTAATTTTTACAAATACATGCTATCAAAATTTTATTAATATTATTTTGCATGACTCGTAAAAAAATGAAATATAACTTGAGTATCACTGACATATGTTCTATAATAAAATAATTTAAGTATTTATAGTTATATACAAAAAAAATAATAAGAAGAAAAAGCCTGCGAGCCTTATGAACAACTATAAGTGAGCTCGAAACCGTCTCGCGAATAAGTTCAAGTTATAGACAAGCTCCAATATAGTCAGCTCGACACACTAATGGGTCGGCTTGCCTCACCTTTTACCCCAATCGAGAGCCAAATTGGGAAGAGTTTTGAAGAGATGAAATTTGAATTGACTTATGCATACCTTTAATATTATAATTGCAAATAATTATCGCTACTATGTATGTCGTGAAACATGTACAGTTGTGATCATTTATACGTAGTTTTTAATTTTAAGTCAATGCACAACCATAAATCAACGAATCTAATCATAACTAATATTTCAAAGATAAACCCCTTACGAAACTTGCTAGTTAAATTCTTTCGAAAAGTGTTAAAATAATATTTACAAAATTAAATATTTAGACTATGGAACTTGCACAGAAGAATTAATTTTGCAGGTAAGTGAGGTCAGTCCAACTTGTTAAATAAAAAACGGAGTTAATGAAGTGCATAAGTTGCTTGTTAGCGCAGCGGCCGAGGCTACTTGTTTGTTTCCCGAGTCACAAGTTCTCGACTCCCGCTCAGAAGTTCCTTTCTGGCTTTATGTTACAACCCCAAGAGTTGGGTCCTTGACACGGCGGGCCAACGTGTCAAGATGGGACAACGGGTGCCGAGAGTAGGCGGCATTGGCTCAGGTTCCGGCACAAGTGGGCAAGTTGCGGGCAATAGTGGGCAATGACTCGGAGCAAAATGGGTTTGGCCGAGGAAGTGCAAGGTTGTGGCAATTTGTGGGCAAGTTGCGGGCAATAGTGGGCAATGACTCGGGACAAAATGGGTTTGGCCGAGAAAGTGCAAGGTTGTGGCAATTTGTGGGCAATTGTGCGGGAAAACTCGACGGGTGCTTGAGTTGGGCATCTGGCGTGTGGGAGATTCGGACAGTGGCCGAGAAAACTAGGCCGGGTGCACACGGCTGGGCGAGTTCAAGGCATGTGGCCGAGAAAGTTAGACAGCGGGTGCACAGTGGGTCGGGATCTAGGCAGACTGGCCGAGAAAACTCGGCAGGGACCAGGCTCCGTGCGGGAGGCGCTGGGCGAGTCGAGTGACCCGACGTGCGGACGATGGGTCATGTGCGGGACATGTGCGTGGCAGTTGGGCAAAGCCTTGAACAAGGCCAACTGCTGGACAAGTGGACGCATGGAAGCTTATTGCTGGAGTTAGTGGGCGGTTACAAGCGGTTTTGGTGGTCAAAACCGCCCGACACTTGGAACTTAGTGATAGGCCGAATCCTAGGAATGGGGGATGTCCATTCCAGGCGCCTAATGCCTTTAAAATCAGATGGTATACGCCATTTTGAGAGAGGGGGGTGTGTACGAGTTAGGGATTCCTTGTATTTTAGTTGATGAGCAATAAAATATAAGGTTGGGCGTTGGTCGCCCGTAAATGTGATTGTGCCCTTTAAATTCAGCATGTGTGCGTGAGTGCGAAGGTTTTATACTTGTGTGTGCGTGAGTATGAATGCTTAGACTTGCGGGGTGCTGAGTTTGCTCGTGGGAAAACACCAATCCATCGGGAAACACGAGAGTTGTGCGTGTTGGGAAGGCTGACTGGTTTTGGTGGGCAAAATCAGGCCGCACGGTGTCCTTTGAGGCGAGAAATTTATGCTCGAAAAATGACCCCGTGACACTTTATATGGTGCATGTAATCCAATACGGCTGGTGCACCTGCACCCGGTGCATTGGCGGTTCACGTGATCCAGTGCGGTTGTTGTAGCTGATCCCATGCGGTAGGGTCCATGGTGGTACAGTGCAGCTCTTTTGGGCAGTCTTTGGTTTTTTGACCATAACTAGAGCTACGGATGTCGAAATGCAATGATTCAAAATGATCTACGAAGCTAAGACATGGGGCTCAAACTTTAGAATTGACGACAACACCCAATTCTTACGTTACTATGGTCGAAATCTCAAACGATCCGGCTTCATATTTATTAGACGATAATATCTTCATATTTTGGGTAGTGTTCAACTTTATACATCAATAGAGGAAATGTATACAGGATTGCAATGATTCAAGATTAATTTTTGTGGACCTACAACTTTTGTAATTGTGATATGGGATAATTCATTCATTATTATGAGGTACGCAAACGACCGAATGCCAAATTGTCATGCTTTAAACAATGTATTGTTATTAACCATAACTAGAGCATCGAACATCGGAACACATTAATTAAATATGATTCGGAAAGCTGAGATTCAGAGGTAAAACTTTTGTGTTTATAGCACGAACCAAATCTTCCTTTACTATGATCATAATCGCGAAATATCTGACGGAATACTCAAAGATTTTCTCTAAATAATCAAACTTTGGAAATTGTTTGTTTGTATGCGATAACTTGAGCTCAATGTGTACGGAAATTAGGGTGATTCATACTAATTTGTAATTGGGCTAAGACCTTCGTGTTTGTGATTTGGGTTAATTTTCCAATGTAGAACCATACGCGACCGTCCAAATGCAAAATTGTCATACTATAACATATGTTTGTACTTATGGCGTATTTTGTGTCAAAATTATCGGCTTATATTGATTCATAATGGCTTGGAAATATTAAAGTTGGTGCTAGAGTATTCCTACTTAAGGCACGAGCCAATTTGCCCATTATAGGGTTAAAAGTTAACTTTATTCCATTTTTTTTAAGCGCTTAGCAATTTCAGCAAGTGTTCACAAAGATATTTGTGCTGCAAAAAAAATTTGTAGCTCGAAAAGAATTTAGGGGTCTATTCACCCCCCAGACCCTTTTCGTATGCCACTTGGAACCAACATGTATTATTTACCACAATCTTTCGGTTAATTGTGCACCTAATTCTTTTGCCCATGTCACTATATGTCTATGAGGATATAGTCATAATAATTCTATCGTGGAGATGGAGTAATTTAATTTTGTTATTCTCAAGTAAACATAGTTATTGAAAGTCATCAGTGAAGTTATGGAAATTCGTGTATTGATTGTGATGAAAAGTTAGTATTTGTAGGTGGCTAAATTTCATGGAGGCCTTAGTAGTGAGCAGCACACAAGATTCAAGCACATGTTCTGGTTCATTTCAAGCTCGATCTCGAGATTGACAAGCCTATTCTTTTAAAGCTCGAGCTTTGCTCGAGTTCAAACATTAAATTAATTCTATTATCCTTTTTATTTTTAAAATTAATATAAGGTCAGTTGTATTTTTTATTTGTGATTAGTTTATCAAAATATGTTAATAATGTTTATAATAACTAAAGAAGTGATTGCAGAAGTAAAATGAGAACAATTATAAGAAACACATTTCTTGATAAGATAAACAATATCTATGTGTTTTTAATCAACAATTTTTACGAAATATGTTGCAATTAAAAAAATGTGTGCTTTTAACTTATGTTGTAGAAATATATGCCAAGTATCATTGAATTGTGCATGTTGTACTTCACTTTATCGAATATCGATATCACTAAATCAATAAAGATTTACTTATAAACGCTTATAAATCTTTTAAGGTTGTATATATTTACTAAATCTGTGAATACGAGATAGAGTCCGGTGCATGGGCGGTTCACGTGATCCAGTGCGGTAGGTGTCCATGGTGGTACAGTGCGGCTCTTTTGGGCAGTCTTTGGTTTTTTGACCATAACTAGAGCGTCCGATATCGAAACGCAATGATTCAAAATGATCTACGAAGCTAAAACACAGGGCTAAAACTTTACAATTGATGAAAAAAGCCAATTCTTACATTATTATGGTCAAAATCTTAAACTATCCGGTGTAATATTTATTAGATGACAATATCTTCATATTTTGGGCGGTGTTCAACTTTATACATCAGTAGAGGAAATGTATACGGGATTGCAATGATTCAAGAATAGTTTTGGTGGACCTACAACTTTTTTAATTGTGATATGGAATAATTCATTCGTTATTACGACGCACGCAAACGACCGAATATTCAAACTAATTAATTTAATTTACCATTGTTTAATCTAATTAAACAACCAATTAAATTAATCTGTCCAATTAATTAATTCGTCCTTCCAAATGACAGATTACCAAAACACCCTCCAAATACAAGACTTGATTTCCCCGTCTATTCCTTTATAGCGCAGCTCCCTAGGTTCGTCTTAATTGGCAATGTGAGAATACCAAAGTATGTGGGTGACACCTAGCCAGCACCGTGGCCCCACATCGTATCGAGTACGAAATGACTATGTCATTACGAACCTCTAGATTATGAATACCGTATGAGTATAAGCCCTTCACTGATGTATCCCGATCGAGTGAGAGTCATGGAATATGTCAAACTCATAGGACTCGATGCTATGCTTAAGAATGATAGTAATATGAGATTACTAAACACGAGTTAGTTCATCAGCTCTGGCCAGAGACTTTCAATCTCATTTACTTATGATCGCATAGAATACTTCTCGTTTACTTTCGAGACAGTGAATTCTTTTTTGATAATCACCTCACATGCTACTTGCCCATTGGAACACATTTCTAGGTCGACCCCATCTTTCAACGGGTGATTTGGGCCTAACTACTCTAGTGTTAGAATCCAACGTCACAAACACACTGTGATCGTAACTCCTCAGGTCTAAGGCTCACGCATACCTTCATAATCAGTAATCTAATCATTGACAGTCACTGAGTAAAAACTCATGTGATCGGATTACTACGAGCCGTGTTCGAATACACTAATTCCATCAATGTATCTATGACACAAACTCCCACTATCCCATAATGTTTGACTGACTCTCCTTTGTCAGAGTATGTGTCATACAAGTCTATACGAATCTCAATGCCCAAATGAGATTTTCTGACTTGCGAACTATTTAAGTGATCAAGTACCAAACCCTTCCAATGCCCATCTCCTTAAGGAATGCGAAGGTTTTCCTTGACACACATGTACTAGTTGTTCATTTAAAACTTTATAGATGCCATCAAGAATTATACGAACAACATATTGTTGCTTTTATATTAATTAGAGGTTGCACAATATAAACTTGTGCCTTGTATTTTAACTCCTCGTTGGCATCGAGGGCACATTCCCAACATCATGAATATGATTAATGGAATTAACATATTTGAACTCGACTCGCATTAAACCAATCACATGGGTATTTACTCTTTGACAGTCAATGATCGGGATTAAGATTGCGATAGTATAGTGTAAACTTTAGACCGAGGAGTCATTTATAACATGCTTGTAGTATTGGATATGTTATCAGAGTAGTTAGACCCATATCACCTGATAGGTAGAGTCGACCTCGAAGTACGATCCAATAGTACATTCGATGTTATAAGATAACTTGCCAAAACGGGATTCATTGTCTCGACAGTAAACGAGTATGTGACCTGTACGATCGTAAGTAATTGAAATTATAAGTCTTTGACTAAAGCATATAAACTATCCCGTGATTGTCACTGACGGTAGTTTGGTAATTTCACATTATTATGATTCTAAGTATAGTATCAAGTTCTATGAGTTTGACTAAACCATGGCTCTTACTTGATCGGGTCATGTCGGTGAAGAGTTTATACACATATGATATTCGTAGTCAAGGTTCGTGATGATATGATCATCTAGTTTTCAATTGGGTTACGATGTGGTTCTACGGTGTTGGCTAGGCGACAAAGTTATCCTTTGGAAGCGTCCCATTGCCAATTGAATCGAGCTTAGAGAGTCGCGCTATGTGAAAAAAATGAATATTTCCTTAAGCTAAGGGTATTTTGGTAAACCACATTTGATGTGAATTGACTGACAAAATAAATGGCATGATTTAATTAAAGATATTTAATTGGATTAAATAAATTAATTAAATCAAATCAATTCATAAGTTAAATTAATTGGAAATTAACTTATAAGTTGAATTATATTAATTGGATTAATATTAATTGAATTTATGTAATTAATTAATTACCAAATGGATTGGATTTAGATTTAATTAATTACACATGGGCTAAGTAAAAAAAAGCCCGAAGCCCATCTACAAGGCCTAATTCGGCCGTCCCTCTCAGTGTAAACCTAGGGGAGTCTTTTACTTGGTATAAGTAATCAGTTAGTGTCAGAACTCCAAACAGACAAGTCATTATTTGAGAATCTGAATCTGAGCCAAAATAAACCTAGAGCATTAGGAAAGAAAAATTCCTCCCTCTCCATCCGTCTAGCCGCCTGCAATTGTTGCCGAGGAGGAGATCGAGCTTTTCTCAGGGAATTTTTCTTCCGCGTGAATATCTAGAAGCAAGAGTCCGGGGCTGCTGTTGATAATTCCAGATTCAATAAACGAAAAGGTAATTCGACTACTCTTGTCAATTCTTGTCAATTGATCTATATGATAAATATCATGAATATCCCCGAATTGGATTCTCGGGTTTGATTCGGATTAAAAAAATTATCCGCTAGACCGAATCACAACACCTAGACCCTTTTCGTATACCACTTGGAACCAACATGTATTATTTACAATAATCTTTCGGTTAATTGAGCACCTAATTTTGTTACCCATTTCACTATATGTCTATGAGGATATAGTCGTAATAATTCTATCGTGGAGATGGAGCAATTTAATTTTGTTATTCTCAAGTAAACATAGTTATTGAAAGTCATCAGTGAAGCTATAGAAATTCGGGTATTGATTGTGATGAAAAGTTAGTATTTGTAGGTGGTTAAATTCCATGGAGGCCTTAGTAGCGAGCAACACACAAGATTCAAGCACATGTTCTGGTGCATTTCAAGCTTGATCTCGAGATTGACAAGCCTAATGTTTTAAAGCCCGAGCTCTGCTCGAGTTCGAACATAAAATTAATTTTATCATCTTTTTTTATTTTTAAAATTAAAATAAGGTCAATTGTATTTTTTATTTTTGATTAGTCTACCAAAATATGTTAATAATGTATATAACAATTAAAAAAGTAATTGCAGAAGTAAAACGAGAATAATTATAAGAAATGCATTTCTTGATAAGATAAACAATATTAATGTATTTTTAATCAACAATTTTTACGAAATATATTGCAATTAAAAAAATGTGTGCTTTTAACTTATGTTGTAGAAATTAATGCCATGTATCAATGAATTATGCATGCTATACTTTACTTTACCGAATATCGACATCACTAAATCAAAGAAGATTTACTTATAAACACTTATAAATCTTATAAGATTGTATATACTTACTAAATCTGTGAATACGGGATAGATAAGAAGATTTGTGTGAGTTGTTGGAATATCCATTTTGTAATTTAGTTTGCAAAAGATACTCCTTTTTTATAATATGTGATGACCGTAAATCAATGTCAACAATTAAATTGTAAACAATTAAGAGAAGTTAAATATTAATTTCATATCTAACATTAAATAATTACTTACGAAATAGAGAAGGGAATCATGAATACATGTTTCGATTGAATTAATTTTTACAAATACATGCCATCAAAATATTATAAATATTATTTTGCATGACTCGTAAAAAAATTAAATATAACTTAAGTATCACTGGCACATGTTTTATAAATTTTTTTTTAAGTATTTGTTTTAAGAAAAATGAGTATTTATAGTTATATACAAAAGAATAATAATATGAAAAAGCGTGCAAGCCTTATGAACAACTATAAGTGAGCTCGAACCTGTCCCCTAATAAACTCAAATTATAGACGAGCTCCAATCGAGTCATCTCGACAGACTAATGGGCCGGCTCGCCGCACCTCTTACCCCAATCGAGAGCCAATAGGGAAGAGTTTTGAAGAAATGTAATTTGAATCGACTTATGCATACCTCTAATATTATAATTGCAAATAATTATTGCTTCCATATATGTTGTCAAACTTATACAGTTGTGGTCATTTATACGTAGATTTTAACTATAAGTCAATGCACAACCATAAATCAACGAATCTATTCATAATTAATATTTCAAAGATAAAACCCATATTGAACTTGCTAGTTAAACTCTTTCGAAAAGTGTTAAATAAAATAATATTTACAAAATTAAATAATTAGACTATCGTACTTGCATACAAGAATAAGGGTAGCAGGTAAGTGAAGTCAGCGATATTTGTTAAAAACATACACAAAAAGTGTTTGTTAGCGCAGCGGCCGAGGCTATGTGTTTGGGTCCCTTATCCCAGGTTCGATCCCGCTCAGGATATCCTTTTTGGCTAAATACGGAGCATGTAATCCAGTACGCCTGGTGCACCTGCACCCGGTGCATTGGCGGTTCACGTGATCCAGTGCGGTTGTCGTAGCTGATCCCATGCGGTAGGGTCCATGGTGGTACTGTGCGGCTCTTTTGAGCAGTCTTTGGTTTTTTGACCATAACTAGAGCTATGGATATCGAAACGCATTGATTCAAAATGATCTACGAAGCTAAGACACGGGGATAAAACTTTACATTTGATGACAAGATCCAATTCTCACTTTATTATGGTCAAAATCTCAAATGATCCAGCTTCATATTTATTAGACGACAATATCTTCATATTTTGGGTGGTGTTCAACTTTATACATCAACAGAGGAAATGTATACGGGACTGCAATGATTCAAGATTAATTTTGGTGAACCTACAACTTTTCTAATTATGATATGGGATAATTCATTCGTTATTATGAGGTACGCAAACAACCGAATGCCAAATTATCATGCTTTAAACAATGTCTTGTTATTAACCATAAGCATCGAACATCGGATCATATTAATTAAAGATGATTCGGAAAGCTGAGATTCAAAGGTATAACTTTTGTGTATACAACATGAACCAAATCTTCCTTTATTGTGATCATAATCGCGAAATATCTGATAGTATACTCCAAGATTTTCTCTAAATAATCAAACATTGGGTATTGTTTGTATGTATGCGCTAACTTGAGCTTAATGTATACGGAAATCAGGGTGATTCAAACTAATTTGTAATTGGGCTAAGACCTTCGTGTTTGTGATTTGGGTTCATTCTTTCAATGTAGAACCGTACGCGATTGCCCAAATGCGACATTGTCATACTATAACATATGTTTGTAATTATGGCGTGTTTTGCATCAAAATTATTGGCTTATCTTGATTCATAATGACTTGGAAATATTAAAGCTGGTGCCAGAGTATTCCTACTTAAGGCACGAGCTAATTTGCCCATTATGGGGTTAAAAGTTAACTTTAATCCATTTTTTTATAGCAATTTCAGCAAGCGTTCACAAAGATATTTGTGCTGCAAAAAAATTTTGAAGCTCGAAAAGAATTTAGGGGTCTATTCACCTCCCTAAACCCTTTCCGTATGCCACTTAGAACCAACCTGTATTATTTACGACAATCTTTCGGTTAATTGTGCCCCTAATTTTTTTGCCCATTTTACTATATGTCTATGAGGATATAGTCATAATAATTTTATCGTGGAGAAGGAACAATTGAATTTTGTTATTCTAAAGTAAAAATAGTTATTGAAAGTCATCAGTGAAGTTATAGAAATTCGGGTATTGATTGTGATGAAAAGTTAGTTTTTGTAGGTGGCTAAATTCCATGCAGGCCTTAGTAGCGAGCAACACACAAGATTCAAGCACATGTTCTGGTGCATTTGAAGCTCGATCTCGAGATTGACTAGCCTATTCGTTTAAAGCTTGAGGTTGGAACATAAAATTAATTCTATTATCCTTTTTATTTTTAAATTTAAATAAGGTCAATTGTATTTTTTATTTTTCATTAGTTTATCAAAATATGTTAATAATGTATATAATAACTAAAAAAGTAATTGCAGAAGTAAAATGAGAACAATTATAAGAAACACATTTCTTGATACGATAAACAATATCTATGTGTTTTTAATCAACAATTTTTACGAAATATGTTGCAATTAAAAAAATGTATGCTTTTAACTTGTGCTGTAGAAATATATGGCAAGTATCAATGAATTATGCATGTTGTACTTTACTTTATCGAATATCGACATCACTAAATCAATGAAAATTTACTTATAAATGCTTATAAATCTTTTAAGATTGCATATATTTACTAAATATGTGAATACGGGATAGATAAAGAAGATTTGTGTGAGTTGTTGGAACATCCATTTTGTAATTTAGTTTGCAAAAGATACTCCTATTTTATAATATGTGATAATCGTAAATCAATGTCAATGATCAAATTGTAAACAATTAAGAGAAGTCAAATATTAATGTCGTATCTTCCATTAAATAAATACTTATGAAATAGCGAAGGGAGCCATGAATACATGCTTCAATTGAGTTAATTTTTACAAATACATGCCATCAAAATAGTATTAATATTATTTTGCATGACTCGTAAAAAGATGAAATATTGTTGGTCCCAAGTGGCATACGAAAGGGTCTAGAAGGGGGGGGGGGGTTGAATAGACCCTTAAGTCTTTTTCGACTTAAAAAAGATTTCGTATTAAACGTATTTGGACGCTTGAAATGATAGGCGCTTGAAGTGTGTGTGACGCTTCACCTTAGCGTTCACATAAGATATTTGAGACTTTGTGAAGCGTCTAATGAAGACTGTTTTATAAAGTTAACTTAGACTTCAGGAATTGAATACTTTGACCTTGTAGGTTAAGCGTTCAGTTCTTTTAATCAGGGTTAGCACAGCGGAATGATTTTGGAGTCTTCTCTTTGAAAGTTTTAGCGTCACAAGATGTTTCTTAGATGCTTAGCTTTTGATTGTGTTTTACTTATGCAATGATATGATAGATGAATGAAATGACTGAAAAGTAAATAACACAATATTTGTAAGGTTCGTTGGGTGGTGTAATCCCAACTACGTCCTTCTTCTCCTTTGCACTTGGAGGCAATCCACTAAAATGATTCTCAAAGAATCACACAGAATCTTCTACAAATTAGGGAGAGATGGATGTCGATGACTTGAGCTCCTTGATCACACAGATTTCTGCTTCAAATCACTTCAACCCTCTTGCTTCTTTCACCCAGAAATGATGCAAGTATCCAACTTCGACTTCACACAGATCGCGAGGCTTGGATGGGATTTTCTAAAAGGTTTGTTTGATTTTGATGAAGTTCAAACAACTTGGTAATATCTCAGTAGGAATCTGGTTTCTTCAAAAAGAATGTTTGAGATATTTGTTGACTGTCTCAGGAATATAAGAAAAGCAATTTGGATGTTTCTTGAAGTTTCTGGCTTTTCTGAGAATTTAAGGAATGAGATTTTAATGCAACAGCAATTTGGCTTTGATAAAATTGTTGCTCTTTTTTGTTTGTTGTTGAAGTCCTATTTATAGGTATTTTTGGAGAAAGTGTCCGTTTGACACATGCACTGGCGCGTGTCTCTCACTTTCGCGAGTGAACAACTTTTGTCCTTTTTCCTGAAAATCTGCTGCACGAAAGTTGGTGCTGCAGTCTGAGATAGTTGACAGTCCAATAGGGTGGCTTCTCCGTACGTCTGACATTGCTTATCATATTAAATGCTCTTATCAACATTTAATGCATTTGAAATTAATACCCGTTGGTATTTAATGCTTTGAGAATATTTGCATTAAACTCCTTCTGGACTTAGAAGTAAATTCAGGTGAAATCACTTCTGTCCCATAAGGTAACGCTTGATATAGCTGGCCAAAGTGGACGCTTGGAGACTGTATCTATCTTCTGAGATCAGGCGCTTGAGTCTTCGAACTTTACCACTGATAAACTCACTCAGAAATCATCAGACGCTCAGCTTAAGACTATTTTGCCTAACACTCTAAAGTAAGATAACAAAGCCTAATAAATCTATTACAAGTCTAACGCTTCAAAGCCTATACAAGTTTTCTACGAAAATAAACTTACAACTTTTTGGGGTCTAACAAAAACTTAATTGTCATCATCAAAACTTCTAACATGAAATTCCTAACAAATATAATTAGAGTATCACTGGCATATGTTTTATAAAAAAATAATTTAAGTATTTGTTTTAAGAAAAATGAGTATTTATAGTTATGTGCGAAAAAAAAAAAAACCTGCGAGCCTTATGAACAACTATAAGTGAGCTCGAACCTGTCTCGCGAATAAGCTCCATTTATGGACGAGCTCCAATCGAGTCAGCTCGACACACTAATGGGTCGGTTCGCCTCACCTTTTACCCCAATCGAGAGCCAATTAAGGAAGAGTTTTGAAGAGATGAGATTTGAATCGACTTATGCATACCTCTAATATTATAATTGCAAATAATTACGGCTACTATGTATGTTGCGAAACCTGTATAGTTGTAGTAATTTATACGTAGTTTTTAACTATAAGTCAATGCACAACCACAAATCAACGAATCTAATCATAATTAATATTTCAAAAAATGTTAAATAAAATAATATTTACAAAATTAAATATTTAGACTACCGAACTTGCACACAAGAATTAAGGTTGCAGGTAAGTGAGGTCAGACAAGCTCGTTAAATAAGGAACGAAGTTGATGAAGTGCGTAAGTTGCTTGTTAGCGCAGCGGCCGAGGCTACTTGTTTGTTTCCTGAGTCCCAGGTTCGACTCCCGATCGGGTGTTCAATTTTGGCTTAATATGGTGCGCGTAATCCAGTACGGCTGGTGCACCTGCATCCGGTGCATTGGCGGTTCACGTGATCCAGTGCGGTTGTCGTGGCTAGGGGTGTAAGTTGATTTGAGCCGGCTCTACTCGAGCTCGAACCCATTTATTTCTGCAAAAAGCTCGCGAGCTCTTCTTCATATATATATATATATATTATAAATATTAATTATATATATTAAATACTAACTATACAATTCAATTAGAAAAAATATCCCATCTCTTTCTCTTTCAAAAGTAAGCAGCAAACCTTTTCTCTTTCTCTTCTCTCAGCAACAGTCCACCGTCTCAGTCCGAAAAGTCTTCAGAATCATCGTCGTCTTCAACGGATCTGGTTGTTGGTGTTGTTGGGTAAGGGTCTATCTCTATCTCTATTGTTGGTGTTGCTGGGAATTTCTTTAGCGACGTCATCACACACAAAACCTCACCATTGTTTATTCTTCTGCATTTGAAATTGGACACTCGAAGAAGATGACAGTATATATCTATATGAATATATGATATGGACTTTGATTTGATTTTGATTTTGATTTTGATTTTGATGCTCCTATTTGATTTTTTCCCCCTTCTTCTTCTTCTTTCCTATTTTTCCCTTCTTCTTCTTTTTTCAGGCTCGAGCTCGTAAGAGCTCGAGCCGAGCTGGTTTTTTAACCAACGAGCTCGAGCTCGATGTCACGCCTCGGCAATTCTCAACACCTCTTCCCACAAATGAGGTCCCAAAGTGTTGAATCTCTACACTACCTTGTATATATAGTAGTGAGTAGAACTATCTAGAATTGTTCTAGTTGTGTAGAGATTTATAAGAATTCTCTAGAATAAGGTAGAAACTTGTATAGCTAGAATTCTCTAGAATATACCTTGTAAATATCTAGTAGAATTCTCTAGATCGTCGATTATAGCCGTTGGATCGAATTGATCTCAACCGTCCATTCTCAAATGGACTACTATAAATAGGGAGCTAGGCATCATTTGTAACCATCAAGCATTTTGAAGAGCAATATAAGTGCTTAAGAGTTTTTCCAAACACTCTCGAGTTCTTTACTTAAAATCCCGAGCACACGAGCATGAGTGAGCGAGGCTGACTTAGCAATCCTTGCAAGAGGCGAGGCGACGAGCTAAGTGCCGCACGAGGCGTTAGTAAGAGACTAAGTCCGTGACAAGTGGTATCAGAGCCCGGTTGGGCTAAGGTGCTGCGTGTTGAGAAGTTCGGGTACTATGGCAAGTGAGGCCACATCGGTTGCGGGAGAGGTTCAACTAAGGGACGTCTTGACGACCCACCCAACAAGAAGGAGGGATTCTAGTCGGCCACATGAAGGTGGTGAACTAGAGATCGCCGTCGCGGAGATGGGCGAGCGACTAGATCGGGTAGAGCACACTGTCGAGACACTGGAGGGCCACGTTCTCGAAGAAATGGAATCGATGAAGGCGGACGTGCGGTCTTGCCTTGATGCTACCACCATTCAAGAAGAACGGTTTGCAAAGCTTGAGGATGCCATGAGGGCATTACAAGCTACTATAGCGGAGATACGGGACGATTGGGCCTTGTGCAAAAAGGCTGTTGCTAGTGGTGGAGGCAACCAAGTCGTGGTGGCTCCACGAATAGAGACACCGAAGCCAAAGTCGTTTTCGGGCCAACGAGATGCCAAGGAAGTTGAGAACTTCTTGTGGCAAATGGAGATGTATTTCGAGGGGCTTAACTTAACCGACGAGGAATCAAAAGTACGAACGGCTACCCTCTATCTCACCGATACTGCAATGTTATGGTGGCGTAGGAAGCACGCTGACATTGAGAAGGGCCTTTGCACAATCAATACGTGGGAAGACTTCAAGAAAGATCTCAAGCGACACTTCTACCCCGAGAATGTTGTGTACGAGGCTCGCAAGAAATTGAAGGAGTTGAAGCATAAGTCCAACATTAGGGATTATGTGAAGGAGTTCACGACGCTCATGCTTCAAATCCCGAACATGGGGGACGACGATCTGCTTTTCTACTTCGTGGACGGGTTGCAAAATTGGGCCAAACAAGAGTTGCAACGCCGAGGGGTCCAGTCGGTAGATGAAGCAATTGCGGCCGCTGAGTCCTTGACCGAGTTCCAACGTGGACATGATTCTTCCGCAAAGAACAACAAGGATAAAGGAGGGAACTCGGGTAAAGGTGGGGGAGATAGGCGCGACAGCCACCACCATAACAAGGTGCAACATAAGGCGGGTGGTCCGGGGGCCTCGGTGGGACGTAAGGATTATGAGGCCAAGAAACAAAGCTTTGTTCCTAAGGCCGGGTGCTACTTATGCAAAGGACCACATACTATCAAGGAGTGCCCGAAATTGCGAACCTTGTCGGCGATCATTGAGGAGAAGGAGGCACCTTCGAGCCCGGAGCCGGATACTAATCAAATTGGTTCACTCCAACTCCTCAATGCATTAAAGGCGAAGGCGGTGCCGGCTACATCAAGCAAGGGGCTTATGTATGTTGAGGTCCGCATCAATGGGAGGCCTACCAAGGTGATGGTAGACACGGGCGTAACGCACAACTTTGTGACCGAAGAGGAGGCCAAGAGGTTGGGACTCCGAGTCACCCGGGGCGAGGGTTGGCTAAAGACGGTGAACGCCAGCGCTCGACCCCTACACGGCACAGCGCGAGGCGTCGAAATGGGACTAGGCACTTGGACGGGCCAAGTGGACTTTTCGGTGGCACCGATGGATGATTTCAACGTAGTGCTGGGCATGGAGTTTCTACGCAAGGTGAGTGTTATTCCGATGCCTTCTTTTGATTCAATGTGCATTTTGGAGAAAGGCTCTACTTGTATGGTTCCCACGGTGGGCGCGCCGGGGAAGGACAGGGACCACAAGCAACTTTCAGCCATGCAAGTAGCCAAAGGAGTAAAGAGGGGCGAGCCGACATTTCTAGCCACGTTGAAGGAAGAAAGTCCCGATAACATGCAACAAGAGGATGGGGCAACACCTTTGATAAAAGGGGTCTTGGAGGAGAACCAAGACGTAATGCCACCACAACTACCAGCCAAGCTCCCACCTAGGTGAGAGGTGGACCATGTTATAGAGTTGGAGCCGGGTGCCAAACCGCCCTCAATGGCACCCTACCGCATGTCCCCACCAGAGTTGGAGGAACTCCGAAAGCAACTAAAGGATTTGTTGGACAAAGGCATGATTCGGCCTTCAAAGGCTCCATTTGGCGCACCGGTGCTGTTTCAGAGAAAGCACGATGGGTCATTGCGAATGTGCGTAGATTACCGGGCGTTAAATAAGGTAACTGTTAAAAATAAATATCCAATTCCTTTAATTGCTGATCTGTTTGACAGTCTTGGCAATGCCAAGATCTACACAAAAATGGACTTGCAGAAAGGTTACTATCAGGTCCGGATTGCGGAAGGGGACGAGCCCAAAACGGCGTGCATCACACGATATGGTTCTTTCGAGTGGTTAGTCATGCCATTCGGACTAACCAATGCCTCGGCGACGTTTTGCACGCTCATGAACAAAATTTTCCATCCTTACTTGGATCGGTTCGTAGTGGTCTATCTTGACGACATCGTGGTATATAGCAACTCAATAGAAGAGCACGCCGACCATCTACGCACCGTGTTCCAAGTCTTGCGGGAAAACGGGCTCTATGTTAAGAAGGAGAAGTGTTCGTTCGCCAAGAAGGAGGTGCCTTTCTTGGGCCATATTATTAGGGATGGCAACGGGACGGGAATGGGACGGGTTGGGCAGGACTCATTTCCCGTCCCGTTAAAAAAAATTTGGACCCGGACCCGTCCCGGACCCGGTTATTTCCCGGCGGGTCCGGGTCCTTCCCGTTGGACCCGGTTGATTTTTTTTTTTAAAAAAAAACTTTTTTTTTCTTTTTTTTCTTCTTCTTCTTCCCTACTGCTTTTTCTTCCTTGTTCTTTTTATTCTTCTTCTTCTTCTTCTTCTACACCAACAAACATGACCAACAAAACAAAAAAAAGTTGAAACATCCAACATAAATTAATTAATTTTACAGTAAACCGATAATTAAAATAAAAGTCACATAATTTCATCATGTTCATTTATATATATATGTCCATCTACCAAAAAGAAATAGAAAAATAGAGAATAAAGTATTAGGGTTTGGTTGATATAATTATTATTATATATATAAAATTAAAAAATATATATTATACTACCGGGACGGGTCCGGGTCCGGGACGGGAAATCGACTGGACTCATTTCCCGTCCCAGACCCGGCCGGGTCTTGAATTTCAATTCCCGGACCCGGACCCGGTCCCATTTTCTTGGACTCATTCCCGTCCCATTAGGGACGGGTTCGGGACGGGTACTCGTTAGACCCGGTCCCATTGCTATCCCTACATATTATTGGGCATGGCAAGCTTCAGATGGACGAAGCTAAAATTCGAGCAATTGTGGAATGGGAGCCACCAACTAAGGTAACGGAGCTTCGATCGTTCCTTGGCTTGGTGAACTACTATCGGCGCTTTATCAACAGTTACTCATCGAGAGCAGCCCCGTTGACTGACCTACTCAAGAAGAACAAACCGTGGGTATGGTCAGAGGCGTGCCAACTTGCCTTCGAGGACCTGAAGTCGGCGGTAAGCGAGGAGCCGGTCCTTGCCTTACCAAATTTTGAGAAGATGTTTGAGCTACACACGGATGCCTCCGACTTTGCTATAGGGGGAGTGTTGATGCAAGAGGGGCATCCAATCGCATTCGAGAGCCGAAAGCTCAATGAGACCGAGCGGTGCTACACGGTTCAAGAAAAGGAGATGACGGCCATTGTCCATTGCCTTAGGATATGGCGTCATTACTTGTTGGGGTCGCGGTTCGTGGTAAAAACAGACAACGTTGCCACGAGCTATTTCCAGACACAGAAGAAACTCTCCCCGAAGCAAGCACGTTGGCAAGACTTTTTGGCAGAGTTCGACTATGTTTTGGAGTATAAACCCGGAAAGGCGAATGTAGTAGCCGATGCACTGAGTAGAAAGACGGAGCTTGCGGTGATCTCCTTAGCCAAAGGGAATGTCCACGAGAAGATCAAGGAAGGCTTGGAACACGACCCAATGGCCAAGGAGTTGATGAGGCTTGCCAAGGAGGGCAAAACTCGACAATTCTGGGTAGAGGACGGCCTACTCTACACCAAGGGATGACGGTTATATGTTCCAAAATGGGGCAATCTACGCAAAGACCTTATTAAAGAGTGTCACGACACCAAATGGGCGGGACACCCGGGCCAAAAGAGAACTATGGCGCTATTGGAGACAGCATACTTTTGGCCCCAAATGAAGGATGGCGTGGAGGTTTATGTGCGGACGTGTCTTGTGTGTCAACAAGACAAGACGGTGAACCAACAACCGACAGGACTATTAGAGCCTTTACCCGTCCCAAATCGACCTTGGGAGTCCGTCTCGATGGACTTCATTAGTGCCTTGCCAAAATCCGAGGGGTTCGGGTCTATTATGGTGGTGATAGACCGATTCTCAAAATACGGGAGCTTCATTGCTTGTTCGAGGGATTGCACGGCAGAGGAGGCGGCAAGGGCATTTTTCAAGAATATCGTGAAGTATTGGGGGCTGCCCAAAAGCATTATAAGTGATCGAGACCCCCGCTTCACCGGACGACTATGGACGGAGCTTTTCAAGCTCTTAGGTTCGGAGTTGTGCTTCTCCACAAGCTTTCACCCGCAAACCGACGGCCAAACTGAGAGGGTGAATGCCTTGTTGGAATGTTATCTTCGGCACTTTGTGAGTGCCAATCAACATGATTGGGCAAAAATTCTTGACGTGGCTCAATTTTCATACAATTTGCAAAGGAGCGAGGCCACGGGAAAGAGCCCTTTTGAGTTGGTAACGGGACAACAACCACTCACACCTCACACTTTGGCTATATGTTTCGATAGTGCAAGGTGTCTGATAAGTGCAATATTTATATATTTTATTACCTCTATCTTTAGCATTTTATTGTGATTATATGGCCATTGGAACTGATTTTATCTCATTTTGTGATTTGGGCAAGAGTTGAAGTGCAAAATATCAATTTCAATCAAAATGACAGATTTGGCGATGTTTCGGAAATATTAATATATCTGGAGATGCAGACATTAGTTTCTATTGAATTTTATCTAGTTGGAAAACTAAGACAAAGGCCTATATTTCTTATGAAGAAGTCCAGACCCAGTTCGGAAGTTAAAGGGCTCGAAAGTGTTGAAGAATTTAATGAAGATTTCTGTTCTGGACTGGACTGGAATGCGCAGCTTTGGTGAAAAATTCATAACTAGAGTTATGTGTCTTGGATTCAGTCAAGGCCAGTTGGAAATGAAAGCTAACACATAAAGCTACAAATGTCTAGAAGGAGTCAAAGTCAGATTCGATGAATTAGAGGTGACAAATCAGAATGTAAAGGGAAGAATATATTCTCCATGCTTTGATGTTAAAGGGAAGAATATATTCTCCATGCTTTGATGTTAAAGGGAAGAATATATTCTCCATGTCTTGATAAAGGAAGAGGGAATATAATCTCTCCATGATTATGTCATCTTTTCATTGCCTATATATATGTCTTGCAAGAGTTGAAGAAGAACAACAAAAACAAGAAGAAAACAAAGAGAAGAGAGTTAGAAAAATAGTATTTTCAAGTTTTATGCTTACAATTATGAGTAGCTAAGTTTTTCTTTCGATTCAAGGGAGTTCATTTTGATTCACATGTTGTGAGACACGGAGCTTCATCTATCTATCTACGGTTTGATTATCTTTTGTTTCTTATTCTTAATGTTCATGCTTGTTTAGATAATAATCTAAGGTGCACATTAGTTGATTATCTATTACAATCTATTGCTAACAAATCTTCATAATCCGTAATTGTTATG
Source organism: Buddleja alternifolia (assembly GCA_019426215.1). Classification (NCBI taxonomy): domain Eukaryota; kingdom Viridiplantae; phylum Streptophyta; class Magnoliopsida; order Lamiales; family Scrophulariaceae; genus Buddleja; species Buddleja alternifolia. Next base: position 59,496,661 of record CM033391.1, read on the forward strand.
TTTGATTTGTGCATGTAGCAATTAGGTTTTCATGATTAGGATCCCAATTTTCGTTGATAACCTAAGGGAAACATTAGAGTAAATTAAATAGTTGGCGCTTGCTTAAACTATTGTTTATCCTTAGTCGCTTCTAATTCGTTATGCTATTATTAACATGATTAGGATTGCTTAATACCGAATCAGTTGATAATAAGAATTTAACCGGGTGCTGGGCTTTGGTTAATGATATACGGAAGTTAATAGGGATATAAATAGCTGGTTATTTATGTTCTTGGCTAAGTAATCAAAGAATAGATAGTATTTTAGGTGTCTATGATCAACTTGAATTGAAGAACGAACTATCCTTGAATCGATGCTTTACATTTATTGAACTTCCTATTTAATTCCTGTCATTATTAATTCATCAAACAAACCTCCCCATTGAATATTGTTTTGATCAACCAATCTCTAGGGTTCGACCTGGACTTACGAGTACTACAAATTCTTGTGAGAACAGTAATTATATTTTGGTGCATTCGACACGTACCAGTGTCCCGGAGCGGCAAAAATGGCAAAGTCGTGGGCGGAACAATCCGACTTAGCCAAATCTTTCTTAGAGAAGGCTCGACGAAAGATGAAGAAATTGGCCGACCCCAAGAGGCGACACTTGGAGTTCAACATTGGCGACAAGGTGCTAATCAAGTTAATCCCGCAACAATTCAAGGCATTTCGGGGCATGCACAAGGGGTTGGTGCGGAAGTACGAGGGACCTTATCCAGTGGTCGCTAAGGTTGGGAAATTTTCATACCGGCTCGACCTTCTGAGCACATTAAAGATTCATCCAGTTTTTCATGTGAGCATGCTAAGACCATACCAAGAGGACGAGGAAGATCCAAGCCGAGGAGCATCACATCGAGCACCTCCAGTGGTAACCAAGTCATTTGATAAAGAGATTGAAGAGGTGCTATCTCACAAGGTTGTAAGGCGTCGAGGAGTCAAGCCGACGACTCATTACTTTATCAAATGGAAGGGGCTACCCGAGTCTGAGGCAACATGGGAATCACAAGACGACTTGTGGCAGTTCCAAGATCGCCTTCAACAATACGAGGCGACGAGGGCGTCGCCACATTAGGTGGGGGAGGATGTCACGCCCCGGCAATTCTCAACACCTCTTCCCACAAATGAGGTCCCAAAGTGTTGAATCTCTACACTACCTTGTATATATAGTAGTGAGTAGAACTATCTAGAATTGTTCTAGTTGTGTAGAGATTTATAAGAATTCTCTAGAATAAGGTAGAAACTTGTATAGCTAGAATTCTCTAGAATATACCTTGTAAATATCTAGTAGAATTCTCTAGATCGTCGATTATAGCCGTTGGATCGAATTGATCTCAACCGTCCATTCTCAAATGGACTACTATAAATAGGGGGCTAGGCATCATTTGTAACCATCAAGCATTTTGAAGAGCAATATAAGTGCTTAAGAGTTTTTCCAAACACTCTCGAGTTCTTTACTTAAAATCCCGAGCACACGAGCACGAGTGAGCGAGGCTGACTTAGCAATCCTTGCAAGAGGCGAGGCGACGAGCTAAGTGCCGCACGAGGCGTTAGTAAGAGACTAAGTCCGTGACATCGAGCCCCTAAAAGTCGGGCTTGACGAGCTCGAGCTCGTGTATACAGGCTCGAGCTCGAGCTCGAGCCTGGCAAATTCGCCAGGCTCGGCTCGAGCTCGGCTCGTTTACACCCTTAGTCGTGGCTGATCCCATGCAGTAGGGTCCATGGTGGTACAGTGCGGCTCTTTTGGGCAGTTTTGGTTTTTGACCATAACTAGAGCTACTGATGTTGAAACACAATGATTCAAAATGATCTACGAAGCTAAGACACGGGGCTAAAACTTTACAGTTTTTGGAATATCCATTTTGTAATTTAGTTTGCAAAAGATACTCCTATTTTATAATTTGTGATAATCGTAAATCTATGTCAATGATTAAATTGTAAACAATTAAGAGAAGTCAAATATTAATGTGGTATCTTCCATTAAATAAATACTAATGAAATAGCGAAGGGAGCCATGAATACATGCCATCAAAATATTATTAATATTATTTTGCATGACTCGTAAAAAAATGAAATATAACTAGAGTATCACTGGCATATGTTTTATAAAAAAATAATTTAAGTATTTGTTTTAAGAAAAATGAGTATTTATAGTTATATGCGGAAAAAAATAAAAAGAAAAAACCTGCGAGCCTTATGAACAACTATAAGTGAGCTCGAACCTGTCTCGCGAATAAGCTCCATTTATGGACGAGCTCCAATCGAGTAGCTCAACACACTAATGGGTCGGCTCGCCTCACCTTTTACCCCAATCGAGAGTCAATTAGGGAAGAGTTTTGAAGAGATGAAATTTGAATCGACTTATGCATACCTCTAATATTATAATTGCAAATAATTACCGCTACTATGTATGTTGCGAAACCTGTACAGTTGTAGTAATTAATACGTAGTTTTTAACTAAATATTTAGACTACCGAACTTGCACACAAGAATTAAGGTTGCAGGTAAGTGAGGTCAGTCGAACTCGTTAAATAAGGAACGGAGTTGATGAAGTGCGTAAGTTGTTTGTTAGCGCAGCGGCCGAGGCTTCTTGTTTGTTTCCCTTGTCCCAGGTTCGACTCCTGCTCATGTTTTCCTTTTTGGCTTAATATGATGCACGTAATCAAGTACGGCTGGTGCACATGCACCCGGTGCATTGGCGGTTCAAGTGATCCAGTGCGGTTGTCGTGGCTGATCCCATGCGGTAGGGTCCATGGTGGTACAGTGCGGCTCTTTTGGGCCGTCTTTGGTTTTTTGACCATAACTAGAGCTACGGATGTCGAAACGCAATGATTCAAAATGATCTACTAAGCTAAGACACGGGGCTAAAACTTTACAGTTTTTGACAAGAGCCAATTCTTACGTTATTATGGTCAAAATCTCAAACGATCCGGCTTCATATTTATTAGACGACAATATCTTCGTATTTTGGGTAGTGTTCAACTTTATACCTCAATAGAGGAAATGTATACGGGATTGCAATGATTCAAGATTAATTTTGGTGGACCTACAACTTTTCTAATTGTGATATGGGATAATTCATTTGTTATTATGAGGTACGCAAATGATCGAATGCGAAATTGTCATCCTTTAAACAATGTCTTGTTATTAACCATAACTAGAGCATCGAACATCGGAACACATTAATTAAAGATGATTCGGAAAGCTGAGATTCAGAGGTAAAACTTTTGTGTTTACAGCACAAACCAAATATTCCTTTACTATGATCATAATTGTGAAATATCTGATGGCATACTCCAAGATTTTCTCTAAATAATCAAACTTTGGAAATTGTTTGTATGTATGCGATAACCTGAGCTCAATGTATATGGAAATTAGGGTGTTTCATACTAATTTGTAATTGGTCTAAGTGTTGGGTTGACTCATTCCCTCGGGTGGCTCGTGGCAGCGGAAATTAAAATTTTACAAAAGTAAACGTACAACCACCCGAAAACAGGAATATGGAATTGGTTCGATCAAATTTGATAAGGAGGTAAATGAAATTATACCTTTCAAAAATTTATTTTCACCTCGTACTTTGGATCTCAGCAACCCTGTGGTGCAAATCCACACAATTTCCCTTGGGTGAGAAATTGTTCGTTGTTTTTTGTATCTCCCGGTTTAGAGTGCTTTAAGCATCGCAACTCTGAGATGTATCCACACCTCGTTCAAGTCACCAATCGTCTTGCCTTGCGTGCTAGACAACAAAACGATTCTAAGCTTTAGTTAGGCTTGATTATGTGAAAGGTAGAAATATTTTCTAAGTCGTTTAATTCAACACATGAATAGAACGACGTCTTGTTGGAAAGAGGAGAGAGGTGGCCGATTTTAGGTCTAAGAGAGAGGGGCGGATTTTTCAGCTTTTTCATCATCTATTTTAGTCTCCTTCATCTCTTATTTATAGGTGAAGATTACCTAGAGTCCTATTAGGAAAAGAAAACTTCCTTTCTCCCACACATAAAATCGCCCCCTCCCTTATTTACACTCACAAATCGATCAACTCCATTTAATTGGATTTTAGGATTTAATTTTGACTTCTCAATTTAATTATAGGTGCAACCCATCAATTAAATACAAGTCAAATTAAATCCAACCAACTAATTCCAACATTTATTTATTTAACTTGGGCTCCACCCAATTAAATAAAATACTTGGACTCTACTAGGTCCATTAATTTAATTAATTCTACAAGAGTAATTAAAAGAGTAAAATTAATTGAATCCTTCAATTAATTTATATTCCATATTAGGAAAGTACTAAACTTTCCTAATTCCCTCAATTTCCTCGAAATTGATTAATCACATCTATTCAAGCAGTGACTCTCTCGAGTTAGTGTGTGACCCCTTAGGCTCGTTTCTATCTAGTAGTAAGTACACCTTCCCACAGTGCTAGTGTACCTTCCTAAAATGGAAAGTACTAGATTTAATCAAGCCTCGAATTAGTCACCAAGCTAATTCTCGGCACTTACAAATCGCGGTTGCCCACCTAGCATAGGATCACGAAGACCTAGATAAAACGAAAGTAAAGATACGCCTTTTGCGATCTTGATCCTCGCATAAGTAAGATCTCTCTATCTAATCTCCCGATTGAATCTAGAGCATTGGCTAAGGTCGAAGCTCTATTAATTCAATACTATGTTTCCCACGTTATGTGAAATCGACTTCGACTAGCTAAACGAGGAAACCCTAGGCCTCTTTAGATATCATACTTCGGCCGAAGATTCCTTAAGTCGATTCACTATGTAACCATAGGAGATTAACCGACTAGCTAATGTCAGAGATAGATTCCTCTTGATTCTCACGTGCCTTACTACATAAGACGTGCATGTCTGAGTTTGCCCATATTCGATCATCTAAAGTGATCATGTAACAAATCAAGAACATGCGCGGTTACGCATAAAACATCCAATGGAATCTTAGGTCCATAAGGATTACTCTTATACTACAAGACCACTGGAAGTTCCACATTCGACTGGGAATCCATTTCAGGAACTTCCATGGGGTTTTTCAGTTCGCCCATTATCACAATGGCAACACTCATATATGCATTGGCTTTTACCGTGCTAGTATCTATGGAACGAGATACACTTCTACCAGAGTATGCATCATATGAGCAAGTCTTTTGGGTTGCATCGATATACCTTTATCTCGATGAACCCTTTCATGACTTGGAACACTGTTTAAAGATCACAGCCTTCGAGACATATTCCATCATTGCCACACCCAATGTGCAATGATGTCCCATAGCTATGTGTGATCCTTCGAGACTTTATTCTAAGACAAAGTAAAAACTAATTTAAGAATAAAGACATGCCACACATAAAAAAGAGATTGACTTTATTTATAAGAAAACGATTGTTCAACTCTAGAGTTACTATTACAAAGAATGGCGCCCAATGATTGGTGCGCCGGGCACTAACTCTAACACTAAGACCTTCGTGTTTGTGATCTGGGTTAATTTTTCCAATGTAGAACTGTACGCGAACGCCCAAATGCGAAATTGTCATACTATAACATATGTTTGTATTTATTGCGTGTTTTGCGTCAAAATTATCGGCTTATATTGATTCATAATGACTTGGAAATATTAAAGCTGGTGCCATAGTATTCCTACTTAAGGCATGGGCTAATTTGCCCATCATAGGGCTAAAAGTTAACTTTAATCCATTTTTTTAAGCGCTTATCAACTTCAGCAAGCGTTCACAAAGATATTTGTGCTGCAAAAAATTTTTGAAGCTCGAAAAGAATTTAGGGGCCTATTCACCCCCTAGATCATTCTCGTATGCCACTTGGAACCAACATGTATTATTTACCACAATCTTTCGGTTAATTGTGAACCTAATTTTTTTGCCCAAGTCACTATATGTCTATGAGGATATAGTCATAATAATTCTATCGTGGAGATGGAGCAATTTAACTTTGTTATTCTCAAGTAAACATAGTTATTGAAAGTCATCAGTGAAGCTATAGAAATTCGTGTATTGATTGTGATGAAAAGTTAGTATTTGCAGGTGGCAAAATTTTAACTTGACTTAGTAGTGAGCAGCACACAAGATTCAAGCACATGTTCTGGTGCATTTCAAGCTCGATCTCGAGATTGACAAGCCTATTCTTTTAAAGCTCGAGTTCTGCTCGAGTTCGAACATAAAATTAATTCTATTATCCTTTTTATTTTTAAAATTAATATAAGGTCAATTGTATTTTTTATTTTTGATTAGTTTATCAAAATATGTTAATAATGTATATAATAACTAAAAAAGTAATTGCAGAAGTAAAATGAGAACAATTATAAGAAACACATTTCTTGATACGATAAACAATATCTATGTGTTTTTAATCAGCAATTTTTACGAAATATGTTGCAATTAAAAAAATGTGTGCTTTTAACTTGTGCTGTAGAAATATATGCCAAGTATCAATGAATTATGCATGTTGTACTTTACTTTATCGAATATCGACATCACTAAATCAATGAAGATTTACTTATAAACGCTTATAAATCTTTTAAGATTGTATACATTTACTAAATCTGTGAATACGGGATATATAAGAAGATTTGTGTGAGTCGTTGGAATATCCATTTTGTAATTTAGTTTGCAAAAGATACTCCTATTTTATAATATGTGATAATCGTAAATCAATGTCAATGATTAAATTGTAAACAATTAAGAGAAGTCAAATATTAATGTCGTATCTTCCATTAAATAAATACTTATGAAATAGCGAAGGGAGCTATGAATACATGCTTCGATTAGGTTAATTTTTACAAATACATGCCATCAAAATATTATTAATATTATTTTGCATGACTCGTAAAAAAATGAAATATAACTAGAGTATCACTGGCATATGTTTTATAAAAAAATAATTTAAGTATTTATAGTTATATACAAAAAAATAATAATAAGAAAATGTCTGCGAGGCTTATGAACAACTATAAGTGAGCTCGAACTCGTCTCGTTAATGTGTCAAGTCATAGACGACCTCCAATCGAGTCAGCTCGACACGCTAATGGGTCGGCTCGCGTCACCTTTTACCCCAATCGAGAGCCAAATAGGGAAGAGTTTTGAAGATATGAAATTTGAATTGACTTATGCATACCTCTAAAATTATAATTGCAAATAATTATCGCTTCTATGTATGTTGTCAAATCTATACAGATGTGGTCATTTATACGTAGTTTTTAACTATAAGTCAATGCACAACCATAAATAAACGAATCTTATCGTAATTAATATTTCAAGGATAAAACCCTTGTGGAACTTGCTAGTTAAATTCTTTCGAAAAATGTTAAATAAAATAATATTTATAAAATTAAATATTTAGTCTATCGTACTTGCACACAAGAATAAAGGTAGCCGGTAAGTGAGGTCAGTCAAATTTGTTTAGTATGGTGCATGTAATCCAGTACGGCTGGTGCACCTGCACCCGGTGCATGGCGGTTCACATGATCCAGTGCGGTAGGGTACATGGTGGTACAGTGCGGCTCTTTTGGGCAATCTTTGGTTTTTTGACCATAACTAGAGCTACGGATGTCGAAACACAATGATTCAAAATGATCTACGAAGCTAAGACACGGGGCGAAAACTTTAAAGTTGATGACAAGAGCCAATTCTTACTTTATTATGGTCAAAATCTCAAACGATCCGGCGTCATATTTATTAGACGACAATGTCTTCATATTTTGGGTGGTGTTCAACTTTATACATCAATAGAGGAAATGTATACGGGATTGCAATGATTCAAGAATAGTTTTGGTGGACCTACAACTTTTCTAATTGTGATATGAAATAATTCATTCGTTATTACGACGTACGCAAACAATCGAATGCCAAATTGTCATGCTTTGAACAATGTCTTGTTATTAACCATAACTAGAGCATCGAACATCGGATCATATTAATTAAAGATGATTCGGAAAGCTGAGATTCAAAGGTAAAACTTTTGTGTTTAAAACACGAACCAAATCTTTTTTTACTGTGATCATAATCGCGAAATATCTGATGGTATACTCCTAGATTTTCTCTAAATAATCATACTTTTGGTATTGTTTTTATGTATGCTATAACGTGGGCTCAATGTATACGGAAATTAGGGTGATTCAAACTAATTTTTAATTGAGCTAAGGCCTTTGTTTTTGTGATTTGGGTTAATTCTTCTAGTGTAGAACCGTACTCGACCGCCCAAATGCGAGATTGTCATACTATAACATATGTTTGTATTTATGACATTTTTTGCGTCAAAATTATCGGCTTATATTGATTCATAATGACTTGGAAATATTAGAACTGGTGCCAGAGTATTCCTACTTAAGGTACGAGCTAATTTGCCCATTATATGGGTAAAAGTTATCTTTAATTCTTTTTTTTAAGCGCTTAGCTATTTCAGCAAGCGTTCAAAAAGTTATTTGTGTTGCAAAAAAATTTTGAAGCTCGAAAAGAATTTCAGAGTCTATTCACCCCCCGACTCTTTCAATATGAAATATTTCTTGTGGTAATATTAATTGGATTAATGTAAGTTAATACCTTGGGCTTAATTTAGCCCATAAGGACGCCTAGTGGCCGCCCCTTATTGGTCTTGGTGTGCCTCTTGGTGCACCAATTTTTGCTTGGTCCAATTTATTATTTAATTAATTAATTCCATCCAATTAATTAATCTAATTAAATAATAGATACGATATTTAATTAATTTTTATTTTTTCAAGAAATAAGACATTAATTAAATTATCAATGATTAACTTATTTCTTCAAATAACTAATTCTATTTAATTAATTTTAAGTATCTGATACTTAAAATATTACCACAAGAAATATTTCATATTTTTCTATCGATTTTTTCTTTTTAAGCGTGACTCTTTAGGTTCATCTATATTCGACAATGAAAGGATTCCATTGAATGTGGATGCCACCTAACTAGTCAAATGGTTCACATTGTAACCCAATTAAGATGAAATGATTGGATCATCTTTACATTTTCTATTGTAAATACCGTTTGAATACAAACTCTTCGTCTCCTTATCCCGGCCAAGTGAGAGTCAAGGTTTTAGGTCAAACTCACTAACTTGACACTATGCTATATTTATAATAAGTCCAAATCAGTTAATACTTTGGCCAAAGAGTTTAAGATCTACCTTACTTATAAATGCATATGATAATTCCTCGTTCACCTTCGGGGGGACGAATCCTATCTTGGATATCTAATAAGACTACTAATTGCCCATTAGGTTGCAGTTCGAGGTTGACCCCACCAAAGGGTGAATTGGGTCTAACTAATCTAATGACAAACCTAAAGTCACAAGTATATCTTGAACTCGATTCATGCAATCAAGACCGTCTATCAAATACACGTGTTAGACATCCAGTTTGAGATGTCCCATCTGTCATTCACTCTACAATATAGAGTGGAAAATCTATAAATACCTCAATTTATTGAGTTTCACGGGGGGATAATCTGAGCAATAAATACAACGAGATATACTTCGTGTAGTTCACGATAGTCCAAAGACTTGAGAGTACGATCCTATAATACAAATACTAGATACCTTCGAAATACGAATCATAGATATCACAACAACCTTATTTGAACTACGTTCAGTCTTGATCCCTGAGAGGTGTTGGGAAATATACATGTAGCCCGACTAAGCACAGCAGAAAATTAAAATTTTAGTTTCTAGGATTTAAACATGCGTGTTTATTAATCCTACGGGCTTATCACGTATCACAGGCTTGCGCATTTCTACACTAGTTATTTAGAACTTAAATAAAGAAGATCTTACCTTATTTGATTTTTCGTAAAAATCGAAGAGTTTCTTCTTCCTTAACGTAAGCTCCCTAGCTTGCTTCTCGTTCCTTGAATCAACTCCTTCGTTTTCCCCTTTGATGAAGATTTCGAATTCCTCCACCAAAAATGCCTTTGATCGGATTCTTGATTCACTTCAGAGACCCAAGTGTTTCTCCTCTAAAGTTGATCCACACCCCGGATACCCATTCGTTTATAATCTTTAGCTAGGTTGATCTATAAACGTTTATTCTAACTCTAAGGAATCGTGTATGGGATTAAGATGAAAGCAAAAATTACTTCTCTAAGTATTTTGGAAGAATTTTTGAATTCAAGATCTTGATAAATAATCAAGAACTCAAGAACACTATATGAGAGAGAGAAAAAAAGAAACGATTTTTTTATGCAAGAGGAACAAAAAATTTGGCTTCAAAAGTCATCATCCAATATTCGTTCTCTACATGTCCTATATATAGGACTAGGTTCTTGCAATTCTTTTCCATGTAGAACTCTTATACATTAATGCTTTTCCATGTAGGAATAGAAGACTAATTAATTTCTAAATAGAACTCTTCTATTTTAATTAGTTTCCTTTCTCTCCAAGAAATCTTATTTCCTTCTAAAAGAAAATTAATTAAACTCCTTTAGTTATTTTCTTCCACCAAATTTTCAACCAAGGCTTAATAAAATAGCCTTTTAATAATTAATCCACCATACTAGATTAATTAAAAGTCACTTCCAATTAATTAAATACTTTCTAGACTTAATCTTAATTAAAATGATCTTATCAACTTAATTAATTTATTTATCCAACACTTGAATAAATAAAAGTTTTAATTAATTAATATATTGATTCAATTACTTTGAATTAAACTTTCTTAGCTAAGAAATGGATTTGTCCGAGTATTGTGTGTGACCCTTTAGGTTCACCAACATACTAGTAATGAGCTCATAACCTTTATGATTTAATTTGGACAATTAAATTGTCTCGATTAATTAAACACTTTTAATTAATCATCTTATTATTTAATCTCCATTAAATATAAGATACCCATAAATAAAAGAAAAGTTTCTAGCTACTTATCTTGAAGACCTAGATGTAGGCGATTCAAAGTGAACCTTTCCAATAGCGCATTCCATGCAAGTGAGATTCCTCCATCAACTAATTTCCCAATTGAATTAAGGATTGAGGAATCTTATTGGTCGAGATCCTTGTAAATTCAATCTTAATAATTCAAACGTGTTTGACTAGTGATTAATTAATTCAAGAAACTCATTTCTTAATTAATTACTTACTTGACTTGGCCAAAGACTAAATCAGTCAAACCACTTAGAATATTATAGGAAATTCACTTATTCATCTAAACAAGTGATGAATCCTTTATTGTCAACACCAACCTCCATATACGAGTCACTACACCCAATCACCAATCCATATGTGTCCTTGTAAAAGAATTGACACATGAGTCAAAATGCAGTGAGTCATTATACCAGATTACTATGATGACTCAAGTCAAAGAATTAATCTTGCACTATCGTGATTAAGAAACTCCTAATTCGACATATATAGAAATAATTCCAATTTAGGAAGTTTCAGTTAGGGTAATCAGTGAACTTGTTCTCAACAAGCACCCGCGTATGTGCATTTGTGTCAACTACACGAATGTCTATAAAACGACATTCTCTAATTAAGAGTGTGCATCATAGGCGCAAGTCTATCCGAATTATCAATGTCCTGTCTTGATAATTCTATGACTTGGATGATATTTAGAAATCACAACCTTAGAGACTTGTTTTATGATTTCCATCCAATGAGATATCAAGTCCCATAGCTATGTGTAATTTCTAGGGACTTCATCATACAGTTATAACAATATAAACATAAGATGAAGAAATGCCTTTTATTAATATAATGTAAAACGGAATTGTTTATTACAAAAAAAGATAAAGAAAGCCTATCTAGGACTGGCTCGCAGGACACTATTCTAACAAGAGGTACGCAGGCGACTTGGCCATATCTAAGTGCAGTCTATAATCTTGATAGTACGTTCATCAGTTCGTAAACGAAGTCATCTTGACTGAAATAGTATAAGGTAGAAACCGAGCTAGATCACAAACTAAAATTTTAC